>BSBN01000634.1:4800000-7200000 GCA_027924645.1 Cunninghamia lanceolata
GAAGAATCGCATGGAGTGCCATTTACAATGCATGGGCGATGCCTATTGGGTGATAACCAGTGTTGAGTATAAACCTCTGGAAAAAGAACCTTCAACTCTAGATCAAATCAAAGATGCTGAAAATAACCTTCAAGCTAAAGAAGCCTTGTTGAGTGCCCTGACTGATTGAGAAATGAAAAATGTCTTTGGTCTAAAGACTGCTTATAAAATATGAAAAAAGTTGGAGTATCTGTATGAAGGTGATAACTATGTCAAATGTGCCAAGCTGCAAAGTCTGAGAGGAAAATTTGAAACTATGAGGATGAGCAAAGATGAAAACATCACAATCTACATGCAAAAGATAAATGAACTTGTGTGTGGTATTAGGTGTGATGGTGGAACCTTGGAAGAATCATAAATTGTATCAAAAGTGCTCAGATCTTTACCAGATTCATACAAGCATAAGGTTGTAGTTATAGAGGAGATCATGACTGTCTCAGAGGTTACAAGAGATCATCTGGTTGGCAAAATTGCAGCTTTTGAATTAAGTGAGTTTGGTGATTCTCTTCCCAAGTCTGAATCTACATTTAAGGCTGGTATATATGGAAAACAAAGATATGATCTGGGTGAAAGCTCTTCTGCAAGATCAAATAGATTCCTGAAGACAAGGAAGGATCTTGAAGATGTTGAAATTGAAACTGTAAATCTTGAAGCTCTTCTTGCCAAAAGATTGCCAAGAGGATCCGGTAAGTATGAAGGAAAATCGCCACTCAAATGTTTTGCTTGTAATAAGATTGGTCATTTTGCATCAAGATGTCCGGAGAGGTTTTCAAAACCAAACCCTAATAGATATAGAAATCAGAACAAATGTTACTATGTCCAAGTATCTGGAGAAGAAGAAGTCACAGATGATGAATCTGATCGTGGAGGTTCCCCTGAAAATGATTGGGTGTTCATTGCCATCAAAGAAGAAGATCCAGTGTCTACTAAATCTATTAGCTATGCAAATATGGAAAGTGCCTTGGATTCTCAGGTTATTGAGAAAGATAAATGGGTGATTGATAGTGGATGTTCTCATCATATGACTGGAGACAAGAGTAAGTTTGTGAATTTTAAAAATTATGAAGGTGGGCTTGTGAAATTTGGAGATAACTCAGCTGGTAGAATCCGTGGCAGAGGATCCATCTCTTTTGATGGTAAGAATAGCACCAATGATGTTCTATATGTGGAAGGATTGAAACATAATCTTCTTAGTGTTGGACAGTTGGTTGATAAAGGTTATGATCTTCGATTCAAGGATGGAAAGTTCTAAAACTAAAATTGCATCCGGTACTCAAACTAGAGGTAACATTTTTCATTTAAGTAGCTTTGGCAAAAGTTGTTTGATTTCTCAGATAGATCAAAGTTGGTTGTGGCATAGAAGGATGTGTCATGTGAATTTTGATAACATTGTCAAAATATGTACCACTCAGGCTATTAGAGATCTTCCAAAACTTGTGAAACCTAATAGCATGTGTAGAGAATGTCAATTGGGGAAACAGAGCAAAATTTCATTCAAAAGTAAGGAACAAGTTACAAATGGATGATTGGAACTGGTACATACTGATCTCTGTGGTCCTGCTAGAATTAGGAGTGTGCAAGGAGATAGATATTTCATGTTGCTGATTGATGATTACTCCACGATGATGTGGGTAACCTTCCTAAAAGAAAAATTAGAAGCTCTTAATAAATTTAAGGTGTTCAAAGTGATGGTGGAAAATGAAATTGGTGAAAAATTGAAATATCTGAGATCCGACAGAGGTGGAGAATTTACTTCTCATGAGTTTGATGCTTTATGTGAAAAGCATGGCATAAAAAGATAATTATTTGTTCCTAGGACTCCCCAACAAAATGGACTTGTTGAAAGAAAGAACCAGACCATTCAAGAAGCTGCCAGGAACATGATGATGGAAACAAATGTTCCTAAAGTTTATTGGAGATAAGCTGTAAGTACTGCTGTCTACACTCTTAATCAGGTGCAGATCAAAGGCAATTCTGGTAAGACCCCTTATGAACTATGGTTTGGTCATCCTCCTACTATGAGATATTTCAAAGTTTTTGGTAGTAAATGCTATATCAAAAGAGATGAGGATTTAGGAAAGTTTGATACAAGAAGTGATGAGGGAATATTTTTGGGATACTCTACTCAAAGTAAGGCTTATCGATGCTTTAACAAGAGGTTGAAAAAGATTGTTGAAAGTGCTAATGTTAGAGTTCATGAGAGAAAGGAAGGACACTCTAGGTTTTGCGGATATGATTCAGATGATCAAAATGAAAGTCAAAGTCAAGGAAGGTTAGTTCAAACTATAACTCAGATGCAGATTGATCCAGAAACTCCAGAGACTCAAGGAATTAGTACAGATGTTGAGGAACAAGCTCAAGAAATAGAAGCCCAAGCAATTCTCAAAACTCCCAGGTATGTAAGAATGAATCATCCTGAAGATCAAATTATAGGAGATAAAATAGAGGTGTTCAAACTAGGAGAAGAGTTGCTGAAGATCAAGAAGAGATTTGTTTGATTTCACAGATTGAACCTAAATCAGTAAGTGAAGCTTGCAATGATGAAAACTGGGTTAAGGCAATGGAAGAAGAATTGATGCAAATTGACAAAAATCACACTTGGGATCTTGTTCCCAGACCTGAGGACAAAAATGTGACTGGAACCAAATGGGTCTTCCGCAATAAATTGAATGAAGATGGTGAGGTTGTTAGAAACAAGGCAAGGTTGGTATGTAAAGGTTATTCTCAAGTGGAAGGAATTGATTTTGAAGAAACTTTTGCTTGGGTGGCAAGGTTAGAGGCAGTCAGATTATTTCTTGCTTTTGATGCTTTCAAAGATTTTAAAGTTTATCAGAGGGATGTCAAATCAGCATTTCTAAATGATGATTTGGAGGAAGACGTATACATTGAACAGCTAGAAGGATTTCAATTGTCTGATCAGGGAGATATGGTTTGTAGACTAAGAAAAGCCTTGTATGGACTCAAGCAAGCTCCAAGAGCCTGGTATGCCATATTAGATAAGCATTTGCTTAAGCTAGGATTTAGCAAAGGTACTGCTGATAGTAATCTGTACTTCAAGATAAATCATGAGGACATTCTAATTGTTGAGGTCTTTGTTGATGATATCATTTTTGGTGGAAATGAATGCATGTGCAAAGCATTTGTTGATCAGATGAAAAGTGAGTTTGAGATGTCAATGTTTACTGAGATGAATTTCTTCTGAGGTCTACAAATTGTTTAGTTAGATAAAGGTATCTTCATATCTTAGTCCAAGTATGTGAAAGAATTGTTAAAGAAGTTTGGAATGGAAGATTCAAAACTAGTACGTACTCCTATGGTAACATGATGCAAGCTAAGCAAAGATGATGACTCCCCAAAGACAAATCAGAAAAGGTATAGATCAATGATTGGAGGATTGCTCTATCTGACTCAGACCAGATCTGACATCATGAATGCAGTTGGACTTGTTTCTAGATTTCAAGATGATTCAAAAGAATCCCATGTCGTGGAAATCAAAAGAATTTTTAGATATCTCAAGGGGATAATTGATTATGGACTGTGGTATCCAAAAGACAATGATTTTACTCTTCATGTATATACAGATGATGATTGGGTAGGAGATGTGGATGACAGAAAAAAGTACTAGTGGTGGTGCATTCTTCTTGGGAAGAAGATTGGTCTCTTGGATGAGCAAAAAGTAAGAAGCAATTTCTCTGTCTACTGCAAAAGCAGAGTATATAGCAGCAATGAATAATTGTTCTCAAGTTATGTAGATAAAGCAAATGTTGAAGGACATCAGTGTTGTGTTTGAGGAGCCAGTTACAATCTTCTATGATAATTCAAGTGCTATAAACATTTCCAAGAATCCGGTATTGCATTCAAAGACAAAGCATATATCTATCAAGTTTCACTTCTTGAGAGAGAAAGTTAATGAGAATGAATTCTAGTTGAAGTTTGTGTCTTCCAAAGATCAGATTGCGGACATCTTCACTAAGCCTCTTCCCAAAGATACTTTTGAGTATCTCAAAGAAAAGTTAGGGGTAATTACCCCTCCTGATCAGAACTAAGATGCACTTTGGTGCATCAGTCTGGTGGAATTTACAGTCATATTTTGTGATGCAGATTGATGGTAAGAAGGTACTACTCAAAGGGAGAGTAGTCAATATGCAAATTTTGGGATTAGTCTGAAGCAAAAAGGGAGAAAAGATAGCAAATATGTGCCCTTTGCCATTGATGTCAAAGGGGGGGAGAAGTCATGTGAAAAACTAGTTGCTGATGTAAGGGGAGCAGTAAAGGAAGTAGTTACATAAGTGAGAAGAGAAAGGAGGAGAAGTTCTTATCTTGATGGTTAAATTCATTTTTTCACATCATATGTTGCCATCAAGGACAAAGGGGGAGATTGTTGAAAATATGTGCCTAAGTGGTGTTGTCATTGATGTCAACATATTCTTGTTGCCATTGGTGTCAACTGTATCCTATTTTATTGTCTGTATAGAAGACCGGATTGTTGAGGATATTGAGAAAATTAATGATAATCAATGCATGCAGACCATATGGCTATGTAGAGGATTGTCAGAGGTTGCTCCAGTTAAGAATGGATAAATCCACATGAAGTTTTGAAGAAGTTATGGATATTTGAGTAGAACCAGATTTTGCAGTATTCAGAAGAGACAGTGTGACAGTAAGTTGGTTCGGATTGCTCCGCAGTGAAATATCTTGGTCTGCGGATCTGAAGGCATGTTTAGGAAGTTAGTGTGTATCATCAACTCCAGTGGTTCATGGTTTGGAGGTCTGCAAGCTATCCTTCTAGTTTGACAATCATGGCAGAGAGTGTTCTTGAGGTTCCGGAGGAAGATTCAAATGTTTTTGGTAATATGGCTTAGAGTGAATGTTATTGGTGATTTCAACGTGCTTGTGGAGGTCTTTGGATTGTGTGGCTACTATGTTGGAGGTTCGCATTGAGGTTTGAGCTTGATGATTGAAGATTTCTTTTTTGAGGATGATGTTCTTCCTAGTCTTGGCCGACCGGATGTTCCTAGCATGTTGTGGATGCTTTAAGAGCATCTTTATGAAGCGTGGAGTGGTTGTAGAAGCAGATTCAAGTCTCAGTTGTGTTTGGTCGACAGTTTGATGATCCACATCAAGTTTAGCCAACCTTGTTGATCATTCCAAGGTTGATGAAGCATATAAATACTTGTTGAAGAGTTATTGAAAAGCATCCTTGTGCAAATCAGATAAAATCCGAATAAAGGATCAGGAGCAGAGCAAAGAAGAAAAGGAGTGAGACCAGTATAGAGTGTGAAGAAGAATTTGGGGCAAAGCAGAAGTTCTTGAGCATTCATTGAAACTGAATCAGGCATGAAGTAGATGCTATTTCTCAGTTAATTCTTTCTATTCTAAATAAATTATGTAGGCAGTGAGCCTCTCTTTTGAGCAGTGAGCTCTAGGCAGTGTGCCTTCTATTTTTCTAAAATACTTTTAACAGGGTACAAATCTTGTGGGTTAACCCCCACCGTGGTTTTTCCCTTAATCGGGTTTCCACGTCAAAATCTTGTTGTCAAGTGTGTTGATTATGTTTCTGCTCTTATGTTGTTGATCTATGCTTTAATGTTTACATCATTAATCTGGTAGTAAGATAATAAAGAAGGTTAACAGTAGAAAAAGTTTTTATTGTGGGACAACTGATTCACCCCCCTCTCAGTTGTCTGGTCTATTTCCAACATTTTCTTGCTGGTAGAAGGACCTCCTTTAATAGCCAACCTTTGGGTCAGACCAATCAATGGTAATGTTCTATTATAGCTTCCTTGAGATCTGTAATCCTTTCTTGATATGTCTTGATAAGGTGGCTGGGGGAAACCTTTGGGGATTTATCTTTTTAGAGTGATAACATCATTAGCCAACCTTTGTATGACAGGATCAGTAGAATTTACTGTTGAGGATTTGCCAGTTTGAAGCTCTTTCTTCCATTTCTCAGCAATAATCAAGTCATCCTCTATGGATATAGTTATTTCCTGAGCTGCATATAAATCAGCTGCACCTTCTCTTTTGATGGTGAAACTAACGTTCGGTGGAAGAGTATTGATGAAAAAGAAGCATTTCAATAGAACATCTCTAGGCCTCATGTCTTCAGGAATCCTATTAACTAGTTTGTTAAATTTTGCCACAAATTCTCTTATAGGCTCATGCACTTCCATTTTCATAGAGGCTAGCTGAGAGACAACGACTTGTACATTCTCTATAGATTTAAACTGACTTTCAAATTTTGATCTTAAGGTAGCCCAATTAGTGATTGAACCATTTGGGAGGTGGTAAAACCAATCAGTAGTAGCATCAGTCAAGGATTCGATGAAGAGCCTTATAGAGACATCTTCATGTTGCACAACAAGGATGGAAGAAGCAACAAAGAAAGCTTGCATGTGTTCTTCAGGAGCGACCTTCCCATCTCCTCTAAACTTAGGTATAATTTTCCTGAACCCTTTGGCAAATCATGCAACTGAGATCCCAAGTTGAGGGGACCTATTGTGGCTCCCCATGGAACAGGTGGAGGCTGGGCCATGATAACAAGAAAGTTAACTTGCAAAGGAAGGATAGTTTCATGCAGAAGGAGGGCTTGATAGGATGTACCTAGAGTACTGGTATTGCTTTGTTTAGGAGGAGGTGATGGAGGTCTACTAACAGACTTAACTTTTCGGATGAGTGGGAATGAAGAGAAATTAATAGCCTCTAACAAATCAAAATCTTCGTCCCAAATTCCTTTCTTTCTATCTCCCCTAGTATACCTCTTAGAAGCTAGTTTTGAACAATAATAAGAATAAATAACAGAGTCGCCAACTTCACTTAGTGATTGTTTCATGGAAGATTTTGTTGCATGTTCAACTAGTTCCTAAGGTTAGCAGCCTGATTTCTGGGCCGATTGTTGGGAAGAGCTTGTACAGGAAAGATTCTTTCTCTCCTAGGAACAGGTACCACATTTTCTATAAAAATGGTTTCTTGAGCATCTCCAAAATGCCTAGCATTGTCTCTTATGATTTCACCAAGTTCTTCCTCTTCTAATACCTCATTAACTTGGTGGTACTGTAAATTAGTTCTTCTTTGTTGCCAGACAAGCAATCTGAGGCCAGTAATATCTTCTTGATCACCTACAAGCTAGTCTACATTAGGTTGAAGGATTGGAGCATTACGTCTCTAAAGGACCATTAAAACAACTCACAATATACATTTGACAATAGAATCCCCAGTAGAGTCACCAAAAATCTATTGGTATATAGATTTGCCACTTAACTATATATTCTTCCGCCCAAGAAGTGACAAATGTATCCACAGTTGAATTAGTTATAATAATATTTTACAACTAACTCTCTACTTATTTTACAAGGTGGCATCTACCTTTTAAGATATACAATGAATTTAAATCTGTATTGCTTTTAACTAGAAAGCAAAGAAAAGGTAATGCTTTTAACCAGAAAGCTTTTGAAAGGAATTCCTATAATTCTACCATAACTGAAATCTCAAAAAGAAGTTCAAGGACTTCGAAAGAATCACTACACTAAACAAGAATTGTATATCCACCACCATGAAATATTCATTCAAAGATAAACACTTCACAACAATGAAGCGAAATGAACATCCAATACTCCAATATAGATAAATAACCACTAGCAAGATATTAAACATAAGAAGAATAGCATTCAAACACCATAACACAAAGTTTATGCTTGCTCGAACTTCACCATATGTTTCTATATTGAAGTAACTGAAAAGTAGATAGTATAATAGAGTTTCTTTACTTTAATGAGAAAAACAAAGTTCGCCCAAAAAAGATCCATACTACGCCCTCTATATCAATATTTAAAGAGTCCACATAATAATTATCTTTGAAAGAAACAGTTTCTTGAGGACAACCGTTTTAAAATAATAAAGTTTTAAAATAAGTTTTTGAGCCAAATTGAAAGAAATAGCATAAAACAGAAACAACTATGCGGCCACCCCTTCGTCTTCCTTAGTGTCTTCGACACTTTTGCCATCCTGCTCCTTTGCCAAAGCCTCTCGTATCTTCATCTTGGTCTTGTATTCCCTGTACTTGGTCACAATGGAAGTGATGCTTTTATTGCCATGCGTGGTCGTTATCTGTAGTTTGGTTCTCAATTCATTCAACTTGTTGTTGGCTTCAACTATGGTCTCATGGTTGTCATCACTCCTGGTCTTGAAAGAATTAAGATATACCTGCATAAGACCTAACTTGCCCAATGATTCCCCAGTGATGGTCTCGGGATCTGTAATTTCTTTTATTGAAAGTGTCCTTAAACTTCTGAGTAATTTATTTCACCTTCAACAAGTTCTCCCCAAATTCATCTGTGATGTCAACCTCTAACATATTGCAGTTATTTTTTATTTCGACCATCACATCGAAGTACTGACGCAGTGTCTTGTTAATTTCCTCAATAAGATTTTCATACATGGACAACTTCCATTCCAGTGAATTAGCCCAAGAATGATCTATATCTCGCGGGTCATTGATCAACTTCTCCTTGATGAGTGAGAGGGAATACATGGCCACTAACTCAGAGACCTCTCTAGAAAGCACATAAGTGCTGCCTTGGTCTTTCCTCACTTGCTGAATCTCATTAATCAATTCTTTTCTTTTATTGTGCACCTGAATATAAGATTGCACTGACCTGCTAAGGAAAAATATGGCTTCACAAGACAACTTTTCAATCCATTTAGTTATAGCTTTAGCAAAGTTTAAATTTTTCTTTATTTGCTGCATGGTACTAGCATCAATACCTATAATGTTTGAGCTGGAAGCTTCATGAGATGTAGGTGTCACAATAGACTGAATAAAATTGCTTAAAGAGAGAACCTAAGATTGCAATTTTGCATTTTCTTTTCTTTCTTCTTTTGCTCTTTTGATCAAGGCGCTTACAGAAAAGTTTGCATGATAAGCATCTCCCTCAAGAGTAGAAGGACCCAAGTTTATATGACTTATCCTGTAATCTACTTCAGTTATTTCATTCTCATTCAAGTCTTTCACTGGGTCAACAATTTCTAACATTTGATGGCTGAAAGTTGTATCAGTCACCATTCTAGACATCCTCTTGGCCTTTTTGGGCTTCGAGGTACTCTGTAACAACTTAGCAACTGTATCCACTTCAACTGCTATTGTGGGCACGCTTTTTCTTTTCTTATCCACTACTTTCTTTAACCATCCTAGAGAAGATGACACTACACCAGTATCTACGGTGCTCGGAACAATTTTATTTTGACTATTAACATAAACAGAAATAGAAACCTCCTCGTTAGCTGGAGAAGAGGGAACTTTCAAAAGCGGAGGAAATGAACCATCATCAACGATTTGTTGGAAAAAAGGATCAGAAACCACAGGCACATATTTCACTTGGGCATTTTTCTCTTTCAAAGTGGGCGAGGGAAAACCATCCAATTCACAGACTGATTTCAACTTCAAAACTTCTTTTGGCCTTTCACCATCGCCTCTCAATTGTGAATTAGTGTTAGATTGCAACGCTTCTTGTCTCCCAGAAGAAATATGCACACCCGAACTTTGCACAAACCTTTGCTCATTAGTCTTTGAATTTCTTTGCTCGTGAGGAGAGCCAGCATGCCCATGCCATTTTCCAGCCAACCAATTTTTAGTTCTTTTTAACACCATAGTAGAACGAACCTTCAAATCCACCACCTCCTTCTCTGACCAATTAATACGGGGAAGAGTTTTTGAAACTAGGGTTTGATACTCAACATCAATTACCTTAGAATTTTCTTCAATTTCATCTGTAATATGTAAAGGAAGACCGAACACTTGAATTTGACTCAAAGTGAGTCTCATACAATTTCTCCTTTGAACTTCCTGGTCATCTACGTAGTCTTCCCAGAAATCCTCCAAACTCGAATGATGCTCGTAAGAGCTAGAGCCATGAAAATTCTGTTTCACATAGTTTTTACTATCGAAATTGGCTCTCATCAACAAAGAATGGAGATTGAATTCACTAAGAGTTTGTTATGCTCCTTTAGCAACATCTTTGGTTTTGCAAGAATAGGAGGACAACGTAAGTGGAAAAGCATATCCTCTCTTTCTCATACTTTGATATTTGATATTCACAACAGACATTTGTCTGCAAACTTCTAGAAAAACTAGAAAAATCACTAGGGTACCGTGGCAATTTGGTTGGGGCCTTTCATAACCCCCCACTCTCATATAAGTGAATGTATCAAACTGAATATAGAAACTCCCAAATTTGATAATCAAATAAACAACCTCAATGGAAATTCTCAGCTCAACATTTCCATCCAATTTTCTTACAACAAACATCAAAAAGGCATCATTCACATGGCAGTAGTCTTTCATTCCAAATTCTTTAGTGAGTTGGGGAAAATAAATGTACACAGGTGTATCTGGTGTCAATGACCCATGCGGTCTTAACCTAACCCAAACAACCTCTTGACTGGCCAAAATGTATACCAAGTATGAACACATGTGGAAAGTAGAAGTCTGTTGAAACTTAACCAATTGCTCATTCAAATGATAACTTATAATTTCAACCCAATTTATGAATTGACCCTCACTACATATTATTAGAATAAAATGACACATCTAATCCTCAAAGGAGTCTATGTTCGCACTTCCAACCACACGATGCAGCAAAGCAATGATATCCAAATTTTCATCTTTAAAATGAGCTCTTTTTAACTTTGGGGGCAATTGAGACTTACCTCTTTTTTCAGACTTTACCTAGTTTCGTGTGATAGAATTCCTGCACTAGTCTTTGTTTGCCCTAAAGTATTCCATTCTAATGGTGATAGACATGTCTTCAAAATTCTCTCTCTCTAGGATCTTCAATGCATGGGAAATAGTCTCAGGATCAATCTTTACTACCACAGAGCCATCTTTAGCTCTAATCTCCAGGGCCTCAGGGACGTATCTCCTTGCATAGGTAACTATTAAGTCTACGCACTGCACAGAGATGGGAAAATCACTGACGTGCGCTAAACCACTCTGAAGAATTTTCTCTACAAATGGTGACTTATCATTCTGTTGCAGATGGGACTAGAATTCCCCTAAATCAATATGCCCAAGCTCAGTATCCTTCACATTCGACCAACTACTCTCAATGCCAAAATGATGGGGAGTTCCTTGGTATTTGAATTTCATCACAGCTATGCAAAGCATAGGTAAAAATGGCTAAGTACTGAAGCAGTAATGGAGGAGAGTAGGATTAATGATAACCAAATAACTTAGAGAAAATTCTGCTGCCACATATAAATAAACTTGTCGTTATCTCAGCACGACGTGCTTTGAATGTTGAGTTGACGTGGCATTAGATTTGTGCCTTTAGAAAATAATTCACGAGATTCGCCCGCCTTCCAAAAATCTTGAAAAGACATTCTCCATACATATAGTACACTTCATTAAATGAATATTAATTGCCTTGAAAATCGGACCACAGCCTTGTTGTCGTGAAGTCGTGAGAAATTAAAACTTCAGAACCACAAGTCGGAGGTTTCAAAGTTTTGAAAACCTCCGACTTTTTGACCATATAAAACAACATAAGTAGGTTTAAAGACTTGGGAAAGGAAACATAAAGTCAGGAGGTCGGCGAGTTAAGAAACTTCAGAACCGCGTGACTTGGTTACGAAACTCTGGGAACTAGCGACTAGGTTATGAAACCTTGGGAACCCGCAACTTCAAAAGATTTTTAAAGACTGCGAAAGGGAAAAGGGATACTTATGACTTAGACAAATGACATGCTAGGAATAATGAAATTGAATGACCCATAATCAAATTATGGGGTAACACATATAAATATCCTCCTCCATCATGAAGGAATGTCATTTTCACATCTATTTTCTCAACCTTTGGATCATAAGTTGTAGCAATAGAAAGCAAAAATCTAATGGATGTCATTTTACAATAGGAGGAAGTATCTCATCATAATCAACACCCTCAATCTAAGAGTAACCTCTCACAACCAATTGTGCTTTGTACTTCTCAATACCTCCATCTAAACCAATCTTTTTCTTAAACATTCATTTGCAACCAACACATTTTTGTCCTTCAGGAAATGTTAAGTTAGGTCATATGTATCATTCTTTTTCAAGGCTACCATTTCTTCATCCATGGAAATCTTCCAGGACTCTACATTATTCATACCTAATGCCTCTTATACAGATATTAGTTCATCCATGTTAGTATTCAAAGCAAAAATACATCTACAGTAATTAGGTGAATACCTTTCAGGTGGTTGTCTATGCCTTGTCGACCTTCAAACAAGCTGGGGTGGAGGTTCTTCCTCCTTTTTCTAAAGACTCAGAGATATATGAGCTCTCCTTAACTTCTTGTCTATCTAAGGGTGTTGATTTAACTTTCTCAAGCATATAAGGAAGTCGAATCACATCTTTTTGTTCACTTTGTTTTGGCTGCAATGTAATAGAAGAAGACTTAGTTTCTCTAAAAATCACACTTCTACTATATATTACCTTCTATGCAACAAGATCCAAAAGCTTGTATCCTTTCACACCATAACTATACTCGATGAAGATATATTTCACAACCTTGTTTTCCAAATTTGTTCACTTCTCCTTTGGCACATGTGCATATGCCTCACAACCAAAAACTCTAATATTTCTCAATCAAGGCTTATGACCCAACCATGCCTCAATAATCATTTTATGAACAAGAGTTGATGTAGGAGACTTGCTAATCAAGTAGTAAACAGTGGCAACATCTTCAGCCCAAAAACTTTGTTCTAGACCAACACCACTAAGCATACACCTTTCCTTCTCCATTAGCATCATATTCATTTTTTTCTGCAACCCCATTCTGTTGTGGAGTATACAAAGTTGTCTTTCATCTCTAAATGCCACGATCTTTATATAATCTATCAAAATCATTCTAACAAAATTCACGACCATTGTCAATCCTCAAACATTTTATTTTCTTTCTAGTCTACAACTCAACCATTTCATTAAATTTTTTAAATCAACTAAAAACTTTAGATTTACTCTTTAGAAAATATACACATGTTCTCCTACTATAATCATCAATAAATAAAACATAATATGTTGATTTTACAATGAAAGGAACATCTACAGGACCAAACATGCCATAATGAATAAGATCCAATACACCACAAGATTAATGATAACTTGAGTAAAATCAAGTGTGTTTTTTTACCATAAATACAATGCTCACATAAATTAAAATCAAGATTACAATCAGTCAACCCTTCAACAAGTTTTTTTTATTTTTCAAGGTTCTTAGACCATTTTCTCCAATGTGGCTTGAATCTTTGGTGCCATATTGTAATCTTTTCTACAGGTAATCTTGATTCAAAAGAAAGAGCACCCTTAGGTACCCAGAAGCCACGACCATTCGTTGAAGAGGAAACCCTCATTTTTTCCTATGTAGTAGTCATAGACTTACTTTTCACATAAGTGCTATTGCACTCAACACTGCATGCATCAAGCTTATACAATGTGCCAAATTTGACACCTCTAATGATCACCATAGCACCTCAACCATCTTGCATCCTACATTAAAAAGACTACCTGCACAACCACATTTATTAGTTTGTTCACAGATAATAAATTTCATGCTAACCAAGGAAATGCAACACACCATTAATCATTTTTACTCTACCATTAGGAAATTTGATTTTAACTTTACCATGACCAAAAATATTTAAATAAAAAGCATCACCCAAGTTCACCTTACCTCCATCAAATTCTTCTTATTCAAAAAACCAATCTCTATTAGAGGTTATATGAAAAGATGCACCTAAGTCAATTAACCATGCATTATTACCTACATGAGTCACCAAAGTTGCAATGAACCCGGTTAATTAGAATAGGTTGGGGTAGGGGGAGGCGGTTAATGAGAATAGGTGGGGGGTGGCCTATGCATGGGGGGTTTGGGGGGCTCACCCCCAAAAGCTGCTCCAAGCCTCCCCACCCACCGGGGGGGGCCTAGGGGTCTTCCCCAGTGGGGAGGGTTTGGGGGGTCTCCCTCCAATAAGAGGAGGGACTGGCTTAAATAAATTTGGGCGGGGCGAGGGATGTCTAACCCTCCCTCCATAGAAGGTAGGGGTGGGGGAAGGAAGGATTGATAGTACTGTCTTTGGGTTTGCAAAATAGTGCACATTTCAACAATCCACCTTTCCAAAAAAGTGCACATTTCAACAATCTCCCTTTCCAAATTTTTTCAGCAATCCACCTTTTCGCCGAAGTGCACATTTCAGCAATCCACCTTTCCGAGGCAGAATCCACCTTTTGGAATTCCCCTTGAAAATACCCCCAAAACTTTCTAACTATCCATCTAACTTTATTCCCTGATAGGTCATATACTACCTACCCATTACTAATATTGCCAATCTGGCCCACTCCCATTTTCCATCTAGAAGAAGAATAAAACACATCACCATCTTCATTCATGAATTCAAAATTAGAATAAAATTTCTTATTTTTCTTCTTCTTTTCTTTATTGTAGTCTTTCTGAAAGTGTCCAGGCTTACCACAATTCTAGCAAATAACTTTAGACTTTCCAAGAGATTTGGATCTTGCCTTGGACTTGGATTTGTCATGCTTCTCACTCTTCTTACCTTTTTCGTTAGATCTTCCATGAACATTTAGGGCCTCTTTAGCACAAATGGATACCTTCTTGCTCATCTCTTCAGAAATCAAAGAACTCACAACATCTTCAACTTTCAAGACAACATAAGTACTCCTAATAGCCATAATAAGAGAATCTCATGAATTAGATAAAGAATAAAGCAAGATTTGACATCTCTCCTCCTTATCCATTTTTACACCAACTGATGTCAATTGAGCCACCAACATATTAAATGCTTCTAGGTGGTCTGTAATTCATCCATCCTCTTCCATTCTTAAAGAATATAACTTCTTCCTCAAGAAAATCTCAAGTTCACTAAAGATTTGGCTTGATATATCTCACCAAGTTTCTTCCTAGTTTCTTTGCAAAGGGCTCTTCATGGATGTTGATTAAAATAGAGTCTGTTAGGCACAATCTGAATAGACCCTTGGCTTTACGATATATAGCATCATATTGAGTAGCCAAAGTAGTATGCGTAGGCCTTAAAACACTCTCATCAATAGCATTCCATATATCTCGATCAATTAACAAATCTTCCATATTCAACTTCCATATCTCAAAATTGTTACCAAAAAAATTCTCTACCTCTATTCTCCCTTATGTGCTCACCATCTAAAAATTCCTACAACAAGATCACAAAGTATGTTCTGCACAAGTTCCCACTCAAAATGAATTAGTTTAAAAAACTCAACAACCCACAACTAAAACTAAAGGTGATCAAGCTCTCATACCACTTGTAAGGAAGCTAAGATAGCAGAACAACTTCCTACACTAATCTTGAGAGGGGGATTATGTAAAACTTTTCAAATATTTGCACCAGTTATGGAAATTATATAGAAATAAACATAAATAGCAATCATACCACAACATAATGATTTACATGGGGAAAACCCTTTCAAGAGAAAAAAACTCACACTCTGAAAGCAACCCAATATATTATTTAGAAATCTTAACAAGATTACAATATACTTCCAGAGAAATCTTTTAAAAAGTATCATCAACCAGAGATGACACATACAACCTCCATCTTAAGCACCTAATATATAAGAGATACAATACATGAAATCATCAAACAATAATTAGAAAACTATGAGGTAAAACCACCCAAAAGTGGCATCCAAATCCTTAGGGTTCCTTTATCTCAAATCAAAGATGCCTTATGATGTGTTATAACATGCATCATAAGTTGGTCAAAATGTGTAACTCCCCCTTATGGCCCTTTTTGTGTCCAACACGTTTTTACATTTTCAATATGGGAGGCCCAACTTTCAGAGGCCATAACTTTTGATCTGATAAGCCAATTGGGCCTCTTTTTTTTTTAAATTGTAGAACTCGAAGAGATCTACACACCAGGCACCCCTACAAGTGGTTCCAAGCAACTTGGAATAATTATTTTGGACAAAAACCAACTCTATGGCCCATAAATTGAGTTTATTCAATTTTATAACTAAAAAATGCACTTTTTGTAATTGCAAGGTTGATACCCCTTTCCTAACAACTCTTACATGTAGTAGGTTCCTCTACAATGAATGATGCTTCTCCCTTTTAGAAGAAAGAAACCTTGAGGTACAAATATATTGAATTCCCACTCAAGTGGTGGAATCAAGGAAGGAATTAGGATTATAGTCTCTAGAATATGCTCAATCTTTCCCAAGTTGATGTTAACTATGACTCAAATTGATCAATGAAATTAGGTATCATTCAACAATGGGTAAGAAAATTGAACTAATGAGAATATAGTACTCATGCAGAAGATGCCAATATGAATTATGATTGAGCTAGATTAATGGACTTCTGGATAACTACAAGACGTGTCATCATGGAAGCAAGTAGAAGTGGAGAAATAACAAGAGGGCCGAAACATATCCTCATAGCATCTAGAGAAAAATATATAAATCCTTGAAATATCATCAAAGATAGATATTCAAAACTATTTAGTTATCCCTATGTCAGTATTGATGGGTGTCAATAATTGATTAGGAGTCTTTGGCTTAATTGAAGATGATGACTTTCTAAAACCATGTGGAAACTATTGTAGAATAGGTGCCAAAGATTATGTAGCTATTGGAGTACTATCATCAAAGACAAGACAAATGTCCTCAATGGTGTCCCTAATATCCTCAAGATGAGAGTCTACAAATAAATGATGAATTCATGATAAGTAGACATCCCCATAAGGTGGATAAATAATACAAGTATGACCCTGCAATAAATATGTTACTATGTTAGAGTAACATGTGTTGGAGGGGTAGAAGAGTCCTTAGTCTTAGAATGATGACTCAAAGATAAAGGAGGTGAAGCCTCTAAATCTAAAATATGAGTCAATGAAACCAAATAATCAACATAAATTTGTAGGAGGAGGAACATTAAGTGAAATCTCTATGTCATCACGACGTTCATGACTTTCCCAATGATCAAGCACTATAGTTGTATCCTTGTTATATGGTGGATTCTTAGACTCATCTAGAGGGGAATAAGATAGTATAAATCATGATCATTTGGGAATGGAGGAGCATCAAGATCTCCATACATATCTAAATTTTTGGTCTAAGGAGTGTGAGGGCATTCAATGTTTAATGTGGCAATCATTGTGTTGATGTCAACATTACAACTAATAAATCCTAGGACATGACGAGTCTTCCACCAAAAAGTACTTGGTTTTGGAACAAGTCCATATAAATAGGGTGAGATATTTATACATCTAATGTGCTTTGGGATTCCATCTAACCAAGGCTTATAGTCCCCTCTTTCTAGGTTGATGACATAAGGATGAACTAAAATACCCATGAAGAACTATGATAAACTCAAAATAGTCAAACAAAGGCCAATAAAGAGACCAACCCAACAAACATAATCACAAGAACACCTCCTCCCCTTCCTTAAATTACTCAATTAAGAATTCCGTTAACAAAAATGATTGGCACTTTATATTTTAGTGCATGTACAATTGTCACTTGTAAAAATTGCAAAAGTGGACTTGATTTTAATGCTTTACAAATGTCAAAATGAGGCCAACATGTTGAAACTATAGATTTATAGTAGAATTATAATGAACCAATTCTACCTCTATGAACTTATTGGAAAATCACGCACATTCAAAAATTGATGCCTAAAGGAGTCTATATGAGCTCAAATGGAGCCTCAAAAGTTCCCAAAATAGAAATTATGCAACAACACCTATGAAAAATTATAAATTCTAGAAAAAAAATCATGCATCAATATCAAAAATGCCTACATCACTATGAAGTGTGTGAAAAAATAGACAAAACAAAAAAAGGGTTGAAAATTCAAAGCTCATATGCTTGATAATGAGGCATCTAAAGTTTCGCTGTAGAAATCAAAAGCCTAATGGTGAAGGAAGGTGAGTAGAGAGGGTTGAATTAATGACATTAGTTTAGGAAATGTATTGCTAGATGATGGAATATGCCAAAGCCACTATTATATTTGACATAAACTACCTATGACATACTAAAAAACTACCAAAAGTGAAAACTACCCAGAATCTTTAGATTCTAATGGAATATTCCAAACCACCTTTGTGAAATGTAAAACTACCTTTTAGAAGTGGTAAATTGCTAATTCTTTGTGCAAATACCATTTGGGTGGAATGTAGGTTGGTTCAAGGGAGTGGTGGGTGGAGAGCCACCATTGGTGGTAGAGTGTGGTGGTGATAGTGAGATCCACCATTGAGTAGTGTTGTGGAGAGGCCAAAGAAGAGAGAATGCCACATGAGTGGAAATGTATTACCATGGGGTCACACCCCTCTATACAGTCTATGGTGAATATACAAAGGAGGCTAGAGCTTTTATAGCTCCCCTCAATAATCATTGCTCATATTGTCTATGATAACAATAAGTACATTGGGTATAGAAGTATGCGTGTACCTCATATGAAACATAAACCCACAAATATATTTAAATCAAACCTTGCAAATAAAAAATATTTGCCTCATATAAATTATTTATACCCATGTACAAATGAATCTGTTAATTTTAATGCTTGCCCAAATGTGTGACCCAAATGTGTAGGGAGAGTAATCCATAAGGAATCTCCCATACAAGTAGGAGGTAAAATTTTTCCTCATGGTTCTAGGCAAAGGTTTTGAAAATCAAAATGCAACAAAAGTTGAGTGACCTATAGAATATCACAAGCACATCCTTGCTTCAAACTTGTGTAGATCTAGCCTCCAATGTCCAAATAGGACAAAACAAAAGGACAGATCAACTATTTCAAACACTGTAGACACAATGGTGAGATTTGATCAACCTTGGATCACTAGAAAGGATTTAATACCATGTTAGATTTGTTAATGGGGGAAATGAACCTAGGATCTTGATTGCAAGAGTGACCACAATAGTAGAAGCACAAACACAATCAAATATTACATAATGTAATATGATAGTTATTTCAAAATAGGGGATGCAACACAAGAAGTGAGATGAGATCTACGATGGATGCTCACGAGTGAGATAGAGGTGGGTATATAGGATATGCTGCCAAGTGGGAAGTATCATAGCCATTATGGGATAAAGGAGATGTAGTAGACAAGTGTAGTACTATGTTTTCACCAAACATGGAAAGCACAATCACAATTATTAAATGCATGAAGCATATTCCCTCCCTAAGAAGATGTTTGCTTATGTGAAGAGGAGATAACACCTACCCAAATAGATACCTACCTAAGTAAGCTTATCCTATCCTAGATGTATAATATGCAATAAAGAAAATAACTAAATGCAAAAAAATATATGCACCAACATATGCTACTAAGCGATGAGAAAAATTGGTACCCATGTGGATGAGAATTAAAACCCACTAATCAACATAAGGAAGTGCATACTCAATCAATTTTATTAAATGCAAGATGACACATACCTAAGTAGATACCTACCTAAGTAAGCTTATCCTAAGATGCATACTAATGCAAGAAAAATTAACTAAATGCATACATAATAAAATGTACCAACACAAGTATCTCAAAAATCTCTAATAGGAATATAGAAGAAGAACCTTCTTTTGGAGGAGAATGATGGTTGTAATTGTTGTTCCCTAACATAATTGCCAAAAAAATTGTTTTAATTAACACCTTTTAGAAAATGGAACATGTGAGGATAAAACTCTTGTCAAATTAGAAGGGAAGCTCCCTATAATAGAAAATAACACAAAAACCCTAAAACCTAAGGACACAACCTCTATTTTTTTACAATATATAATTTAACTAGATTGTGGTTTTGAATATACATTGCAAACAAATTCAACAAATTGTTGTCTTTTTATTCTCAGGTATAGGTGCAAGGCATTTTAGAATTTCTGCTCAAAACAAGAGATTTTTATGTCTTCTTACTTAAAGAAAACAACCTAAATCAACTAATGAATGATCTCTTTTTGGCTAAAAGTAGAGATTATAAATTTTGAATACAATATAAGAATTGAATTGATTTGACCAAAAGAAGCAAAATTAGGAGTCACATTAAGCTATTAGGAATCAATTTGCACTTGTAAGTTACACTTTATGGTGCCCTTCACATAGGTTCATTTCACTAAATTGAGACAAATTATTGATTTAAACTCTATGAGTTCTTTCGTACAAGTGTATGTCCTCTAATTTTATTGTTGTTTTTTTTGTATTTTAAAAACTTGCAAGTCTTTACATGGGTTCATGCCTATACATTGAGTGACATTTTTCACTTTTAACTTTTATGTAGCTCTTCACATACGTCATGTGTACAATTGCATTAGCAAACATCTTTTTAAATTTTAACTAGTGTTCCTCTTTGGCCAGGCGCAAGCCACCACACTAGCATACACCTTTTTAAAAACAATTGTCTAAAATTTGCTCTCCATCATTAAGGAGCACACCCTTGCTTTGAGGAACATTTTTTCATGACTAAGTAAAATTTTTGCCTTTTCTCCCTCATCTAAGCTTTGACCTTCACCTTATTCAATGTATTGGAAAGCTACTTTTATTGGCCTTGTAAAGATACTAACTAGATAGGACAAAAATGATTGATGATCATGACAAGAGTTCACATATGACTCATAAAATGAGGAATTTCATAAGAATTTGATTTAAAATATGATTCAATATGAAAAATTTTATATGGGTACAACACAATGGAGAGCTCATGGCAAGAAGAGTTCAAGAATGATCCTTTACTTTATACAAATCATTATGCTTTTGAGTGTCTGAAAAATATTTAATTTCCACGTTAACTACACGATTTAACTTGACATACATTTTCCTAGTAATTCATATGCACATCAAAGTGGGGGGCAAAATGTAATGATGAAAATTGCACACCCTTGCCCTTTTCCCTCATGTTTTGGGCCTACTTTAATTAGAATATCATAAACGCAATATTTAACTTACACATGACATATTCTTGCATGGCATTGACTCATGCAGTTCTAAATTGGGTCTACACATGCAGAGATGAGTTTTTCACACATAGATCTAAACTATTAGCTAGATTTTACAAGTCAACAAACTTAGCACAAAATTCTAGAACCCTAACAAATGCATTTGTGACATTTGCATATAGACTTCTACAAAAAAATCAGAGATAAAGTGCTCTTTCAATTGATTTATTTAATTTCCCACAGTAATTGAATGTTGGATTTTAGTATTTCCAATTATTAATCACAACTCCAAAATTAATCTAGGTTAATTCATTGCTATTTATTTGCATTTATGTAATCATAAAGGAAGATAAGATTTTCTACAAGTTAGCCTAGGCTAATTAAATAAGTACAACCAAATAAGCACAATCAGCCTAAATTAACTAAAAAATGTTGGGATATGATAATCTAATAAATGTACTTGTTATTATAGGAAATGTAAATGCGACAATTAGGGTACTTTGCTCTATGGCCAAAGAATGAATGCCAATGAGGATGATTCTAGAATTTGATTGGTTTAGGCTTAGAAAATAATACCTTTTTGTTAGAGAGATCCCTTAGTGTCTATGCCAAATTCACAATCTATCATAGGACAAGTCATGCATGTATCTAAGATGAATTTGTAGTCACAAATTATTCCTCAAGTTTAGATTCATCCTAGCACATAGTACAATTCTACTTTTCTACTTGCCTAATGAATAAATATTTGCTTTGCTCTTTTTGAAGATCTAGGCACTAGTAGTATTTGGAAATTCTTGAAAGGGTTGTCAATTTGTCGTAAGGAGATAAGTTCTCTTAGATCAACCCTTGGAAAGTGTATAAAGATTTAAAAAACCAGGCAAGGACCCCAGCATGTTGATTCGTTATTCTTTTTAATGCACCATATCCAAGTGTGTCAGTATTAATTGTGTCCAATGCCATAGAATGAGAAGGAACGTGTATAACAAATGTGTACTTGATTTCTACTTGATGATTAGAATGAATGCATTAAATGTCTTTAAATACTAGCACATAGCATCAAATTACACCAAACATGTGTTTAGTTGGCTCAAGGTGTCAATCAACCAAAATTGAAATTTGAAATTTGAAAAGAAAGGGAATAAGGCTATGATTGCAGGGTCACCCTTAGGACCACGAAAGTGTCCCAGTATGGGAAAATGTTCAGATCTACGTGTCAAACAAGTAAATGTAAGTGGGTGCATAGGTGAATGTGATAAATAGACAAATAAGGCGAATACATAGAATGGTTAAATATAAAAAGCCAAGGGAATGAAACCAACTTTAAACAATATTATACCATTTGTCTATGTATCAAAATATTTCTTCAAAATAAACATAAAATTAAATAAGAAATAGCATGAATAGACAAATTTCACCATTGAAAAAATTAACATAAATTTATTTATGTAGAGGAATTTCTCTCTACAATTATGTATATCATATTAATAAAATTACTGAGATAGTCACCAATATTCTATACGTATGTTAAAGGATACGAGCATTAAAAATTATGCAAGTATTTTGCTGTTAAAAACAGTTGAGACCCGGAACCACAGGCCAAAATATAACATTGACGTGTTAAGCGCGCTCACGTGTTAAATGGACTGACGTGTAAGATAAGCTGACGTGGCCATCTAGTAACCTGCTGAGTGCTCGGTAAGAGATAAAATGCAGCGTATTTGACAGACACAAGATATCGGTAAAGACGATGGCAATGACAACAGGGCCACTGCAATTCTCACCCTTCCGTGTAAGGGTTTTCACTCGACCAAACAATTTTTTAAGCTTTTTCTTTTTTGATTTTTTAAGAGTTTGACATTCGTTTGCTTTTTTTCTAAAAAAATTTCAGAATATGGTGAGATTTCCATGCCAAAAGTGCCAGGTTTCAAGGCTGACCGTAAAGGCTATGGTAGTCTCTTGAAACCATTCTGCCCTTTTTAATTTAATGTGAAGTTTTCTGCTGGTACTGAGCAGCGCTATTACAATTGAATTTTCAGAGTGATAGCCAAAACCCTAGCCAAGGTGAAAATAGCAGGAAGGGGACTTGGAGGCGCAGAAAGATGGTTCTTATTTTAAACCCTCTAAAATCCTGCATTTCTTTGTGAAATTGGACATAGTAAAGGAAAAAATTAATACCCAAATTTGCAAAGTCTTCTGCATCAGACTGCCGAAGTTAATAAGCTACGTGGTATGTGCCAGAAGGATTTTAAAAACTGCTATTCTTCGAACAAATCACTCTCGAATCGATAACTCCCTAAATTTTACTAGTTACATTGAAGAATCAACGGCTGTATTAAATTATGGACCAGACAGTATTTCCTATGCACTCCTCTTGGCATGCAGTATTAATAGAGCGGAAGCAATATTACTAGTAAATAAGAGGTGAACATTATTCAGAGAAAGACGTATAGGTCCTCGGAGAGATATTATAACTGAAACAACATTTTTTATTGACCTCTGCGATCTGTATATAGCATACTCCCAGGTTAGATGCATGGCTGTTCATCTTCCGATAGCTACGCCTAAGCAATGACCGTGATTATGCAATGAAATCTGATAATGTTACGAAGTCGTTAAGGCCAAAGAATCATCGTGGAAAATGAAACAATTTGTCTTCTACGCGATCCTTCACCTTCTGATAGTTGAGTTGAATGTCGTTGAAATATAATGGTTCAATCTGGGTAAACGCTACAACACTATTAGCACTTGCCAATACCATGTGTTGTGAATGGACCTTCATGGTTTGGTATGTAGGTGTCGGGAACCCTGACAAAGTTGATGACGAAGACCGGGTAAGGTTTGGTGCAAGCTTGGAAGATGCCATGTCCAATGTGCCTATATTGTCTCGTGTGCCACTGGCAAAGTGCGTGTAGCGTCTGGTGGAGATGAATTGAACCCGACTTTATAACTTCAAGAAAACTGTTTACAGAAATCCTAAATTCCAGTAGCCAGATCTCTTATTTATAACTGACAATTGTCAACCAAAAGGAGAAGAATTTTGACATTGAAGAGAATGAAAGAGGTAACCAAATCTGCCATACCCGTTGTTTATGTACGAAGCTGTCATTACCATTCAAACAAAGAGGACAATGGCAATCCTGTCCACCTCAATATTGAAGTTTATCTGAAGTGACATAGACTTGACATAAGAGTGATATGATCAAATTCATTCAGTCTGGATGCTACATTCAGAAAGAACATAAGCATTCCCCAGAAAATAATTTTCTCAGAGCAATTTATACTTCCCCAAGGTCCAATTCATATACGGTTGAAAGAGGAGTTGACAAAGATGAAGCCATCTGTTGATATGAATAGGTACCCTTTTATCTCAGCTCTTTTTCTTGGCTCATTTCCATCCCTTTCTTTGGATAGTGTGCCAACTGCCCTTGGCCTGGTTTTGTTGATGCCTTCAAAGAATCCTACCACCTTGTTGGCAATTACGAGGATCAATTTATGTGTAGTTCGTGATTCTGAGAATATACCAACCCTTTCAATACCCTACAGCTAAGCTAAATAGCGAAGTTATTGAGTGGAACCAAACCTTGAATATAGGTTAGGCTTGAGACTATATATCCCAGCTGAGATGGATTTTCTTTGAATCACCTCTATTGGAGGTGTATAGAGTTACAAACAAAAAACAGGGATACACGGGGATGCGTCTTGACCCTCACAGGCACATCCTCGTCCCCAGTGGCATTTCTGGGATGACGGGACGATAGGGGACGTCCCCTTGGCGTCCCCAAAAAACAAAAAAAACAAAATGTCCCCAACCACATCCCCAAATTAGGGGACAGTGGGAAATGTTTAGGGGACGCTTGACCGTCCTTGAGAGGGCCGGGGACGTCTCAGATGTCCTTGAACGTATCCGGGACGACCAGGTGTCCCCAACGGCAAATCAAACTTCAAAACATCTTATAAAAAAGAATTCCCACTTTTAATATTACAAAAACATTTTAATAGGGCCGTGGGGGTCCCACAAACCCTCCCACGCCCCTTTTACACCCTAAAAACAAAAGAAATTCATTCCTTATCATTTCATTTTATTGCTGCTGCGCTTGGACGGAAACTCTAGTGGAAAACACCCTATGCCTGCTTTTGAAGTGTGAAGCAGCTACCAGCCTACCAGTTTTTGCATTTGACCTGAAGTTGAAGATTTTTGTTTTTATTGTTGAAAAGAAATAGTGAAACTCTGGTTCAGCAGCTTGTAGGTATGTTTTTTTGACTTTCTTTGTTTTTTTAAAAAAATGTTAGGAAGATTTTAGAGTTGTAATTAGTTTTAAAATATTTTTATTTCAGTTTGCTCATTGCTCTCAAAACACTTCAAGGCTCAAAATACGAAGTTCAAAACCTCTTAAAGTCAAACATAAAAAGTGAGCAATTATAGTAGTGAGGAAAATGTGAATGAGGTGAGTAGTGAAGAAGTTGATGTTGAAGTAAACAAAGTGGAGCATTCCGAAAATCAAAACACAACTACAAGTTCTATTGGAAGTGGAACTCCAAAAGACCGTTTTGCATGCCCTTCACCCTCTCTTCAACAATATGCAAAAGGCCCTTTCAACTCCAGAAAACCCTTGCTTCAATTTGCCACCAATTTGACCACTAATAGGGCTAAAAATTCAGGGGGTAGTAGGCATTGATTGTGCCATGTTTGCAATACTGATTATCATGGGAGTTATAGCAGGGTTGAACATCATTTATTGGGTGAGAGTGGCCATGGGGTTAGAGTTTATAAAGATATAAAATTGAAAGTACAGGTTGAAATGCTAAAGCTGGTAGGGGAGAGTGAGGAAAAACATGCAGCTACTACTACTAAGAGTAAGAAGCATTCATCTAGAACAATGCAATCTATTGATCAACAATCCAATTTATCAATTAATGAGCATTGTGATAGAGGGAAGAGGAAGGCCACTTCTAGTACATGTTGCAAGTATGAGGTGAACCAGGGTTGTCATTGATGTCAACATACTCATATTGTATTTACAAGAAGGATTGGATGAGCTGTGTGCTGAGGATATTGAGAAAATTAGCCTCAGTCAGGAACAGTAAAGAACAGTGATGAGAAGAAGGCAAATGTATTATATAGGTTGAGAACCGGAAGATGCGGATTAAAGGGTTTGTAGATATGAGTCTTGGGATGTTTCTGTCAAGATTTCAGAGGTCCGCATAACGATCTGAAGAAGTTGTGGCTGTCTATGTGGAACCGGCTCCGGCAAGTGTTGAGAGGTGACAGAGGATCACAGAAAGGTCCGGTGAGGTCCGGAATTATATAATCCTAATCTGCGGATTGGAAGGAGTGTTTGGGATGTCCATGTGATGTGTCATCTCGAGTTGTGCACGATTCTGAGGTCCGGAAATACCTTTTGCATTGTGACAGTGGCGACAGACCGTGTTCTTGAAGTTCCGGATGAGGAAGATAAGAAATTCCAGTAAGTAGAGAAAGTGCAAATGTACCTGGTCTTTCAGGCAGGCTTGTGAAGGTTCGTGGATTGTGTTGAGGCTTTGTTGTTGATCCGCATTGGTGGTAGAGCCCGGAATTGAAGATATTCTTTCGGATGAAGTTCTTGATCAGACTAGCTGACCGGATGAGTTGTTCATCTTGCGGATGTTCTTGTGGTGGCCGACCGGATGTATTAATCATCCTGCGAATGTCCTTATGGTTGATTGCCGACTTAGATGATTGTTCCTAAGTCGATGTCTTGTATAAATAAGTGTTTGAGGATTCATTTTGAGGTGTGGATTGTGTGATGAGTGTGGCATAGTGAAGAGAAGTGCGAAAGGCAGAGCAGGGGTTTTTGGGCTTAAATGGAACTGATCCAGACATGGTAGAGATGTCATTCTCCAGTTCAAGATTGTGATTCTTATCACTTTGTAGACAGTGTGTCTCCTTGTAGGCAGTGGGCCTCTTTGTGAGCAGTGTGCTCGGGCAGTGAGCCCTAATTGGCATGTGCCATTCATTCTTCTTTATTCTTCTAACAGAGAATAATCCTTGGGTTAATCACCCCGTGGTTTTTCCCTTAACCGGGTTTTCCACGTCAAAATCTTGGTGTTCAATGTGTTGATGTTAATCTGCTCTTGTGTTTATGCATTATGCTTTCATAGATGGTTAATTGATATGCCGTTAACTAACAAAGAAGAATCAAGTGTTTAAAGTAAGAGCAAGTTTTATACAACTGATTCACCCCCCCCCCCTCTCAGTTGTATGCCCTAGATCCAACAGTACAGGTGAAAAAAATACAGTGGTAGGGATGATGAATTTGCAAAAATGTGAGTAAGCCGATGATTCAGTGACAAAGTTTTTTTTACGCCCATGCCATCCCTTTTCATTTGGCAAGGTCTCCTTATTTCAAAACCATGTTGAAAGATGCTATAGCAGTTGGATCCTCTTATGTTCTCCCTAGAGAACATAGATTGGGTATCTCCCTCCTTGACAAACAATATTCAAAGGTGAACATATTATGAAGGTAATTTGGTAAAAACTTGAATGAATTAACAATGAGCAAAAGCTTAGATAAATAGTTTACAAAAATACAAGAAGGGCAAGTTTCTAAAATAGAAACTTGTAGAAGATCGTAAACACGATCTTACTAAATAATTACAAACAGTTACAACATTGACCATTAACTAAAAATAACATAAAATAATATTCTAATACCCTCCCTTAATGGTCAATCTATCAACTACACTAAGAGACCCCCTGAATTTTACAAACTTATCTGGACCAAGGGACTTGGTGAGGATATCGGCTGTCTGATCCTCTGTCAGAACATACAGCAACTGAACTGATCCGTCTTCAACAAGCTTTCTGATGAAGTGACAATGAGTTTCTACATGCTTGGTTCTTTCATGGAAGACTGGATTTTTGGCAAGTTTGAGAACTCCCTGATTATCACAGAACAAGGGAGTCGGACCTGCTTGAGATATTTGCATATCAGCAAGCATCCGGCGAAGCCAAACTGCCTCACAAGCTGCCTTAACTGCTCCCCGATACTCTGCTTCTGTCAAGGAGAGAGCCACCGCCTGCTGCTTCTTACTAGTCCATGTGATTGCACCGGATCCCAAACTGAACACATACCCAGAGGTGGATTTCCTGTCATCAACTGAACCTGCCCAATCTGAGTCTGTGAAACCATTGAGTCTAGGATCGTGACTCCTTGAGTAAAGAAGTCCATAATCAGAAGTGCCCTTCACATAACGCAGCACACGCTTCGCTGCTACCCAATGATCAGCCTTGGGGGCTGTCATGAAGCGTGAAATGTAGTTCACTGCAAAACTGAGGTCAGGTCTAGTGGCAGTGAGATAGATGAGGCTGCCCACTAGTTGCCTGAACAATGATTCATCCACTATAGGTGAGTTTGACTTGGCTGACAACTTAAGCCCTTTTTCCATGGGTGTGGAGGCAGGTTTGCAATCCTGCATACGGAACTTATCCAGAAGACTGCGAGCATACTTGGATTGGGAAATGAAGATACTGCTCTCAATCTGCCAAACCTCAACACCTAAACAATAATGCAAGAGGCCCAAATCTGTCATGTCAAATGTGCTGCACAAATCCTGTTTGATCTCAGCGATCAAATGTGCCAGGCTACCAGTAATGATCAAGTCATCGACATAGACAACAAGAATCAGAATATCACTACCAGTGCGTTTGACATACAAATTCGTGTCAGATGGACTCCTCTGAAAGCCATGATCTGTGAGGTACTTATCAATCTTGATGTACCAAGCTCGAGGAGCTTGTTTCAGGCCATAGAGTGCTTTGACCAATCTACACACCTTGTGTTCTTTACCAGCGACCTTGAACCCTGGAGGCTGCGTCATGTAGATTTCTTCCTTCAACTCACTGTTGAGGAAGGCACTCTTAACGTCCATCTGATGGACTTTCCAACCAAACTGGGCTGCTAAGGCAAGGACAAGCCGAATTGTACTCATCTTGGTTGTAGGAGCAAAAGTCTCCTCGTAGTCAATGCCTTCCTTCTGTGAGAACCCCCTAGCAATGAGACGAACTTTGTACTTGTCAAGGGTTCCGTCAGCTTTGTATTTCACCTTATACACCCATTTGCAGCTAATGGGCTTCTTCCCTGGAGGAAGATCAGAAAGGACCCAAGTGTGATTTTTCTGAAGACTCTGGTATTCAGACTCCATAGCCTTTTCCCACTCAGGAATTCCTTTAGCATATGAATGTGTCTGAGGCTCATAGACACTGTGAACGTTGGCCATGAGAGCAAAGTTAACTGTATGCTGCTGTTTGCTCTTGTTTCTGGATGATCTCCCTCAATGAGCTCATCGTCATGAAGATCTCCAATAGTCTTAGCCCACCATTTAGGCCAGAGAGTAGAAGTGCCAACATTGGATGTAACAGGAGGAGCCGGAACAGGTGCAACAGGTGGAAGATCAACATCATCCGGAGGAAATTCGGGTTGAGCATCATCAAAATCAAAATCTGCATCATCATCCCTCCCATCAGGTGGACCTAACGGAAGAACACCCAAGTTAGCAGCCTTCAAAGACTGATCCTCAGAATGTTGCACAGACGAGGAAGAAAGAAAAGGTCCTCGTTCTTCATCAAAGACAACATCCCGGCTAAAGGTAAGACGATCAGTATCGATATCAATCAACCGGTAAGCCTTATGGTTGTCACTGTACCCTGTGAACATAAGCTTTTGACTCTTGGAATCCAACTTGGAGCGCTTGGCATCTGGAATCCATACATAAGCTAAAGAGCCAAATATTTTCAAATGACTGATCCGAGGTTTGCGGCCAGTCCAAGCTTCTTCAGGAGTCTTCTCCTTAACAGCATAAGTTGGAGACCGATTAAGGAGATAGACAGCAGTGTAGACTGCTTCTGCCCAGTACTTCTTAGGAACACTCTTGTGTTCTAACATGGAACGGGCCATCTCAGTGATTGTGCGGTTGCGCCGCTCTACAACACTGTTTTGCTGAGGAGTATAGGGTGTGGTTAACTGGCGTTTGATGCCGTGTATATCACAGAAGTTGGAGAAGTCAGTAGAACAAGATTCCCCCCCATTATTTGACCTAAGAGTGACTATGGAACAGCCAGACTCTTTCTCTACTAAGGCCTTAAACTTCTGAAATACAGTAAACACATCCGATTTCTGTCTGAGAAAGTACACCCACATTTTACGACTGAAATCATCAACAAAAAGTAAGAAATACCTGCAACCAGTAACAAAAGGTGTATTCATTGGCCCACATACATCAGCGTGAACCAATTGAAGTACCTTGGAGGCTCGCCATGAGTCACCAGTCGGGAACAGTCTTCAATGCTGCTTCCTAGCCTGACAAGCTCCACAAACACCATGATGCTGGGTCTGGATCTCAGGTAAACCGGCTACAAGGCCCTCCCGAGATAGCTGAGAAAGATAGTGCACATTTAAGTGCCCATAACGTTGATGCCAAAGACTGGTGATGGAAGAATTTGGGGCTGCCATGGCTAACTCTGGAGAATCACCTGTATCCACAAGTCTGTATAGACCATGATCCTCAATACCAACAGCCATAGTGCTACGAGTCTCCCGATCGACAATGGAACATTTGTGTGTACTGAAAACCACATCCAACTGAGGAGAGTGCCGCATGATCTGACTGATAGAGAGAAGATTAAGTTCCATGCCAGGAACATAGTAGACATTGAGGAATATGAGATTCCTCCCACCAGACTGAATTTGAATAGTGCCCTTACTGACAACTGTATATTCTTCTCCTCCACCAAAAATAATTGAGTCACTGAAGGGAGTAAAGTCTGTAAACCAATCACGTCGATGAGTGAAGTGACGCGAAGCACCTGAATCAATGTACCAGGCAGAGGACTTCACATGATTTGCAGGTCTTTTAGCCATAAAAGCGTAAAAGGCAGATTCCTTTTGCTCAGTGTGCTCGGCAATATTTGCTTTCTGCTGAGACCCTCCTTGCTTCTTTTGTTCAGAAGCCAAACGCTGACGACAATCCTTTTTGATGTGACCATATTTGTGACAGTAATTACACTGAATGTTCTTTTTCTTGGTGCTGTCCTGAGGTTGACCTGAGCCTTTCTGCTGTGGAGGCTGACCTTTGCCTTTATTCTGAGCCTGAAACTTGGCTGCAAAAGCCTGCTCTAAAGAGGACGAAGAAGCACTACTACTAAACTGTTGTTTCCAACGATCCTGCTGCAAGAGGATAGTACAAAGTTCTGGAAACTTCAGATCAACATTAGCTGATGTAATGTTGAGAGTCTCGATGAAATGTTCATAAGACTTAGGTAGACTTTTCAAAGTGATCACGACCATGTCTTCTTCCTCCATTTTTCGACCAATAGCCTCCAATTGATCTTTGATTTTCTGGATCTTGTTCAGGTGCGTCTGCAAAGATGTCTTCTCATCCATCATGATAGAAAACAGTATATTTTTCAAGAAGAACGCACGGCTCTTGTCGGAGGTCTCATGCATACCCTTCAGATGGTCCCAAATCTCCTTTGTTGTTTTTCCAGTCGGAATCTGAGGTAGCTGATCATCTGTGACTGACAGCTTAATGAGCATGACTGCTTCATGGGTTTGTTCGTCAAACTTATCCTGGTCTTTACCCGCCGTTGCTGGACGAGTAGTATTGCCTAGAATGATCTGATCGAGGCAGCGATATTGAAAGATGGTCATCATTCGCTGCTTCTAGGTATTATAATTTTTGCCGTTAAATCGCTGACTGCCTTCCAACATGATGTTGGTCAAACTCGCCATCTTGCACGCTTTTCGAGGTACAAAGAGGCTGAATGCACGAAACTCGAAGCACAAATTCCAATGCACAGGATGCTGAGGCAGTTTACAGGCACAAAATTCAAGACAAATCTGTCGCCACAAATTTCAAGGCACGGATTTCGAGACACCCAAAAAAATCCGACAGGTACCCAGAAATAGTCTCGAAAAACCCAGAAAGAATCTGTGATCAGAATAAGATTTCGACTGGAATCAAAGGATTCATTGCCAAAACCCTAGTCGGCTGCACCCAGAACCAAAGAAACCATTCTGCAATTTCGAAGCCCTAGCCGCTGCAGATACAAACGACACCAACAAGACAAGGGCAAGTTCGCAGAGTAAAGAAAAACGCGTGTTTTACTTGCAGAAATCGCGAACCAGGCACAATTCTTTACAAGAGTCAGAGTGTGCAGAGAAAAACGGGAGGAACATGGAGGTCGCGACGAACAGGAAAGAATCTGCCGCCGCCAATGAAGAACCCTAAGTCCCCGAAGACTTTAAGCTGCAAGCCTCCGCGGAAAACAAAGAACCCACGTTACAACAAAAAAACGTCCTCAAAACACACGACCCTGCAAAGAAAACGATGCTCGAAGTGAAGAAGAAATGCGGCCAAGAACTTAGAAGAAACGTCCACACGAAAAAACCACAGGAACCCAGAAAGAGGATCACGATTTTAAGTGAGAAAGAACTCACGAAAAATCATCACCAAGAACCCTCACGAATTTTCAAAAAGATCCCAGATTTTTATTTTTTAGAAAAAAAATTCTCACGAATTTTAAAAAAAAAATCGGTTCCCGCTCTGATACCATATTACGAAGGTAATTTGGTAAAAACTTGAATGAATTAACAATGAGCAAAAGCTCAGATAAATAGTTTACAAAAATACAAGAAGGGCAAGTTTCTAAAATAGAAACTTGCAAAAGATCGTAAACACGATCTCACTAAATAATTACAAATAGTTACAACATTGACCATTAACTAAAAATAGCATGAAATAATATTCTAATAGAACATAATGATGGAGGAGATGAGACAAACATGGATTAGGACTGGTTGTTCCATTGTCATGGATGGGTGGATTGATATTCGACATCGGTTGCTCTTTAATATTATTGTTACATGTCCTGTTGGTTCATTCTTTCTTAGAGCTATTGATTTCTCTGGGAAACGTAAGGACGCTAATTATTAGTTTGCCCTTTTGAAGGAGGCCCTAGAGGAGGTTGGGTCGTCTAATGTTGTGTAAGTCGTGACAGATTCAACTTATGTTTGTAAGTTGGCTGGATTGATGGTTGAGAGTGCTTACAAACGTATTTTTTGGACTCCATGTTGTGTACATGCTTTGAAAGACATTGGCAAAATATATTGGGTGAAGATAGTAGTGGCCGAAGGTAGAGAAATACAAATGTTTGTATGTAACCATCAAACTTCACTTGCATTATTTTGGTCCTATTGAAAGAAAGGATTCCTCAAACTAGTTGAGACTAGATAGATATGCTAGCTATTTTATTTTACTGGAGAGGATGCTGGAGGTGTAGGATGCTCTACAATCCATGGTGGTTTGTGGAGAATGGAAAAAGTGGGCTCCATCAAAGACAGAAGAAGGGAAGAAGTTGAGAGAAAGGGTGCTTAATGACACTTGGTGGTCCAATATTAGTTACAAATTTTTTATTTATTATGTTTCTAACTTTCTACTTTACTTTTCTTTAAATTATTAGTATTACTAGTGTTAAATTGTTAATGGCTTACACTTTTTAAATGTTGTTTGCAGATATATTTGCTCTATCATGTCACTTGTTGTGGGGGTGATTAGGTATGCAGATACACTCTCGTAGCCTTGGAGAGGTTTATGAGACTTTTGATAGCATTCTTGATCAAATGAGGCAAGCAATTCGTGACAAGGATTCTGAATTACAATTCTATGGGCAGCATATCAGGCCTATTGTCACAAAGAGGTGGAACACAATGAACACCCCTCTTCACATGGCTGCCTGTGCTCTTAATCCAAAGTGGTACACACCTAGACCTGGCCAAATTCTTCCTTCTGAGGATGATGAGGTAATGGAGGGGTTTATGATAGCCCTTCGTAAGATGTATAGCATTGAGGAGGCAACCATACTTTGAGAGTAGTGGCTTCAGTTTTCCGATCTTCAGGGTCCAACATTCAGCAAACCAGAGGCTAGGACGGATAGGGCCACTATTGCACAAAAAAACCCCATTGGATGGTGGAAATTTCTTTGGAAGGACACACCAGAGTTGAAACAACTAGCTTTTCATTTACTCCCATAGATTGCTAGTTCCTTTGTTGCAGAGAGGAATTGGTCCACCTATGGCTTCATCCCCTCGATCAAGAGGAACAAGCTTACCTTGAAACGAGTAGAAAAACTAGTTGCAGTTCATAGTGCCTCGAGACTTCAGGATCGGCAGACTACTGAGTATTGACAGACTCCAACAGCACGTTGGGATGTTGATCCTGAAGTATTGACAGACTACTGAGTATTGACAGACTCCGTTAGGCTTCCATTGGACCTTCCACTTTAGGCAGAGAGTGACAGTGACACGAATACTTCTTTTGATATTGATAACCTGAATGAGGCATAGATTGTTGTATTTTGAAGTTTGAGACTTTGAGCTTAACTTTAATTTTAGAATTTGAACAACGAAATGCTTTAATACTGCTGTCATGAATCTCATGATTAATTTTATTGCTGTTTATACTCTCTCTCTCTCTCTCTCTCTATATATATATATATATATATATTGAAAAATTCATATATCGCCATCCCCAAACTGTCCCCAAAAAATGGCCCTTAGATTACTGTCCCTGAAACACCATGGAACACAGACAAAAAGTAAAAGAAAAGAAAAAGTCCAAGAATGATAGCTCCAAGTCATTTGATAAAACCACATCTAAGTCTCATAATGGGAAACTTCAAATCTAGAGTGAAGTGAAATCATATTAAACAAGGAACATGACCACCATGTGAATTCTAGAAAGACACAACATTGAGGAGCAAACGAAGCAATCAAGACCGACAAGTGGTTCAGCATGCATAACTGTAGTCTGAAACAGTCATCGTGATGAAGAATTCTATGCATAAAGTTTATAACAGATTCCTTGCACATGTACTAGCACCTACTTCTACTTCACTGACACTAGATAAAGGTAGACTATTGTAGATTCTGAGCCTTTTGCTATGGTAGCAACCACAAAAATATAATTCTCTTGCAATTTAAATTCAAAAGTAGTAAAAACATTGTTCTCAAATGTGTGTTAGTGGACAACTTGTGCATGTTTCATTGTTAACAATGGGAATCTGAATAACCTGACTTCACCTTTTGCAGTTTGAATGCTGAACTTGCCACTAAAGCTTCACACTCAACGATGCAAATTTGAAAGGCTAAGCTTGTGTTCTGAGAAATGCTACATTGGTCCTAAAGGAAATAGAAATGATATTAAAAAATATAACTAGAACGAAATTGCTGAAAGGTAAATAATAGGGGCACTTCCTGGGGACTTGCACAACCAACATGGATTCTGCCAATCCTAGTGAAAACACATAAGAGATCACAAAATGACAGCTCTCTAAAGTGGATAGATATCAAAATGAGAAAATGATATATAGATTAGGATATTCTCTTGATTTATATTCTTAGGGGGGGAAACTCTAATTACATCATTACATAAGCCTTCATTAGCGTAAACATAAATAGCTTCCTAAACAAATCTAGCCCATGGGCCTTGGGACAAATTAGCTTATAAAATACTCTTGATATTAGGTTGTGTTTAAGTGCACACCAAATGTGTCACTCATCAGTGTCAATTGGTGTATAAAATCAAGCCTTTAGAAGGTGAAATCTTTACCAACATTGCACCATTAGAGGCATGTGATGTTTTACTTAAATGGCAACCTTATATTTATCAATGCTATTGAGCCTATGAAGCAAATACTAGAGATGTTGTCATAGATCTGTTGATGAAAATACATACCACGTATTGGAGGTGGTTCCTAAAATTTTATCCAACACCAAGAAATGCAAGAAATTGGTTACTTATAGCAAGAAATTTGTACCCTTGATGGTTATACTTGCACAAATGAAGAAATACATCCTTATTATACAAGCTAAAATTGCAATTCCTTCAGTAGAAGAAACACACGCGAACATAGTATTGGAGGAATACAATTATCTTTTTTGGTCTCTGTGTGTATTTCCAATGCATTGTTTGGTAACAAACATAATTGATTTAAATTACCTTACCCTGATGCTTCCCACTCCAGATGTTCATTTTTATAAAATGAAGAAATCCAAGAGGCAAATTGAGGAAATTGTGAATAAGGGGCACATTAGGCCCAGTTCTTTGCCTTGCAGCAGCCCCACTGTGCTTGTGCCAAAGAAGGATGGCACTTGTAGATTGTGCATGGCTGCAGGGCATTAAACAAAATCACATTGAATAACTTTTGTATCATCTTAGACACTTGTTTGTACTGTCTGAAGCAAAGTATCTGAATTTTATATGGGAGGCTCATTATAACAAGGTTGCAGGCCATTTTGGAGTTGAGAAGTAACTGAAGGTGTTAAAAATGCATTTCTTTTGGCTACATCTCAACTTGAATTTTGCAACATATATTAAATCATGTACTCCATGTGCTATAGTGAAGCCAACTAACAAGAAACAACAAATTTATAGTCCTTTGTTGTTACCGACCATACCTTGGGAATTAGTTTCCATGGAATTTATTTGTACCGTCTGAAGCAGAGCATCTAAAGTTAATACAGGAAACTCATTATAACAAGGTTGCAGGTCATTTTGGATTTGAGAAGATATTGGAAGTGGTAAAAATGCATTTCTTTGGTCACATCGGTCACATCTCAACTCAAATTTTGCAAAATATATTAAATCATGTAGTGCATGTATTATAGTGAAGCCAATAACAAGAAACAACGAATGTATACTCCTTTGGCATTACCAACAATACCTTGGGAATTAGTTTCCATTGATTTCCTCTCAAGTTTTCCTACTATCGGGCATGGTAGTGATTGTATTTTCATAATAGTTAAATGATTTCTCCAAGATGGCTATTCTTGTTCTATTTATAAAGGCTATCTTAGCTAAGGACATAGCTTGGTTTTTAATTCTGAATGTACAGGTTAATTGTGGATTATCATCCATCATTATTTTATGCGAATATTTCTGGAAACAATCTTTTATGTAAAATGTAGCATTGTGACCAAAACTTAAAAACTAAGTTGCCGGTCCCGGTATGGGTACAGGTATAGGTACACGAACCCGGTACGACGACTTTTTTCCCCTTGGGTATGGGTACGGGTTCGGCGATATATATATATTAAAAAATTTAAAATTATAAAATATAAAAACATTGATACTCATAATTGCCAAAATACAAAAATATTTAAATACCTCATAACTTGCCAAAATGAAAATATTCAAATTCATAATTCAGTGATTTGTCAAATGTCAATACACAATGAAAATTCAAAATTACAATCATTATCAATATTCAATATTCTTCATGTGTGTTTTGGCCTTTTCTATTTGTGAAATGAGTTAAAAAAGTTATGCCCTCACTTTAGGGTGAATTTGTGCTTTTAGAAGTATTTTTTGTTTAAAAAAATGTAAAAAAAGTTATTTTTAAAAAAATTTGGGTGCCCAGGCGCTGCGGGTTCCTCTGGGTTCTCCTAGGTTCTGCTCAGGTTCTCCCAGGGTACTGCCTGGGCACCTGAGTTCCCAGGCAGTACCCTGGGAGAACCTAGAGCTGAACCGGCCCAGGACCACTACCGGACCGGAGCCATACTGGTACGGGGGGATTCCTGAGGAACCTTGTAACATAGCTTAAAAACTCTAATTCACCATTATCTCTGATGGGAACACCAGATTTTTCTAACAATTTCTGGAAAGCACTTTGGAGAACAATCGACACATATCTAAATAACCCTGCTGCATTTTGTCCCTAGATTAATGGACAAACTGAAGTGTTGAAAATGATGATAATGCACCTTCTTAGGGTGTGCAATTCCAAAATGCATTGCGTTTGGGATGAAAATCTACCTTTCATTCAACATAGCTACACTCTTCACAGCTCTATATAACACAACCTTTTCAGGTGAGTTTAGATTTGCAGCTCTGGCAACAATTGATGTAGCTGCCAACAACAATTTCTTCTGTCCAAAAGGAAGTTAACAAAAGCAGCTAAGTTTGTTGGACACGTTTAGCTGATTCAACAAAAGTGCAAAGAATCCTACAGACAACCAATGCCAAATACAAGCAAGGCCACAATCAGCATTATAAGCTTCACTGACCAGGCTTGGTGATTTACAAGATCATATTGCAAGATCATCTTATCAGTGTGGCCTATATACCATTACTAAGAAGGTTAGAGATAATGCCTTTGACCTCAATCTTCTGACTTAACTTGGCCCATATACCATCCTCCATTATTTCAGGTGAGGATTTCTGGAAACAATCTTTTACCTAAAATGTAGCACTATGACCAAAACAGAAAAACTCTAATCCACTATTATCTCTGATAGGTACACCAGATTTTTTTAGTAATTTCTGGAAAGCACTTTGGGAAAGATGGACACATATCTGACTAACTCTGCTGCATTCCATCCCTAAATTGATGGACAAACTAAAGTGATGAAGATGATAATCATGCACCTTCTTAGTATGTGTAATTCCAAAATGCATTGCACCTGGGATGAAAATATAGCTTTCGTGCAACATGGCTACACACTTCACAGCTCTATATAACACAACCATTTTCAGGTGAGTTTAGATTTCCAGCTCTGGCACCAATTGATGTAGCTGCCAACAACAATATCTTCTGTCCAAAGGAAGTTAACAAGGCAGCTAAGTTTGTTGGACACATTTAGCTGATTCAACAAGTGTGAAGAATCCTACAGTAAACCAATTCCAACACAAGCAAGGCTATGATGAGCATTATAAGCCTCACTCACCAGGGTTGGTGATATACAAGACCATATCGCAAGATCATCTTATTTATGTGGCCCATATACCATTACTAACAAAGTTGGAGATAATATCTTTGACCTCAATCTTCTGATGTAGCTTGGTCTTCATACAGTTTTAACTTTTAATGCAAAATTCTTCTGCCTTTACTTTCCATGTTTGTTGGACACGCTAGATGCAGCAAAAGAACTCCAACTGAGATAAACCCTCCTTGCAGCATGTCATTAAATGGAAGCAAATCATACTCTCATGATTGTTAAACTTAGATACCTCACTAAAGGGAAGTGGCCTGCCAGGGTGCAAGTTGTAGAACTTTTTCCATGCATTCTCAACTTCATGTAGTGGGGTTCCATTTTTTTTTAAGTAGGGTGTCACAGATATAGGAGGACGTGTGAGTTTGATCGTGATACATACCATCTCATGACTTCATGAAATGTCCTGTTCTATACCCCATTGGCTTTACCATTTTCTTTGCACAGTTGAAAACCAAGACCCTAATTCTTGTCATGTGGTAGATGCAAACAATACCATTACAGTCAATGGCAGGAACAACGGGGTGTCACTAGAGAACAATAAACCTGGAAGGTCAACTGACAAAAGACAAAAGACAAATGGTTGCTCTTCTTATAAACATCCAACCTCATCTTCTTCTACACTAGTGTAAATATGCAACATGGCTATTCGTTAAGAAGGCTTGTAGTGTTGGAATTAATTTCTGAGTTGAATCAACATGCAACCTCTCATATTCAGTACAGAACTTGAAGGTTTATGAACTAGTATAATTTGTCAATACATTTTTTATATGTTACTTTGTGGCTTCCTCATTTAGTTGGTTTTTTCGTCCTCTTAATAATGTTACTCTGATTGCTATTCATAAAAAGCAATTCAAATCATTTTGGCTCAGAACACATTGAACTCTTATTTAGTGTATGTCCTCTGGATCACACCTGGGATCTCGATCAACTCCTGTTTTATATCATCTAATGAAGGAATATTTTTAAACTTCTGAATCTAAGTTGCTGGTTCAGGTTCATTGGTATTATTTATACATCTAATTTTATAATATTATAATTTGTTATATTAGAAAGGATGGTGTCATATTATTTAATAATATTTAATTGTTTATATTATAAAAAAAAGACAAATTATATGACACTGTCTTTTGTAATATATTTTATTTGTAATAAATAATATGACACCATCCTCCGCCCTGTCTTGAAGCTGCTCTCCTCCACAGACTCCTATGACTTTGTCAACACCTACCCTTACTGGAAAACAGCGACGGCATACCACTGGAGTACGTGCTGCTGGAGGCAGGCATTGCCACTGTTTCAGATGGACCATTACGCTGCTGGAGTAAATATTGAATGATATGTAAACTCTGTCACATCACAGGGCAGAAGGAATGACACGACACATTTGTGAAATTGCTGAAGCAAATGTGGCAGAAGTGACTACACCTGCACAGGTCCTTGATAAGAGTTTGATTGCAGGCAAAAATGATAAGGAGGAATATTTTGTCTGAATGGGCGTCTGTAGGTTCACCCAGGTCACTGCCCGGGTGACCCGGGTATGCATACAGTGTACCCGGCCTGTCTGGACTGTGCCTGGGGTAGGCCCCTGGGGAACCCCTTTCAGATCCGGACCTGTTCAGTCCCAGTATGGGGGCCTCTGGGGATGAACCTAGCTTCTAATCAATAATTAAGAATGCTTAATCATGTGTCCGAGAATGAAGGTAGAAGACTAGTGGCTTGCACTATATATCCTTGGACCAAACTGGCAATATCAAATGCACTAGCAATAGACAGTCATATTACAGTTTATCTTTTATTTCATATCATGTTTACCCCTCGATGATTTTTGGTGCAAAGAAAATGCTACTGCATTGGCCTGAAATTACAGTTGCAGGATATGCCACCCCCTCTTTTGGTAAGCATACCAGTGTATCCAGTATGGGTGTGGGTACAGTTATGGTATGACATGGATATGGGTTGGATACAGTGTCCACCCATACCCAAAATTAGGGCAAATTGGGAGCTGCACCGGATGGATCTGGATTCAGTGACCTAGAAACTTGTGTTGTATCCAACTCAAACCAAAAAGGAAAAACCCTAAAATGTTAGAAAACCCTAATTTTATGCTTAAATCTAGCCATGTGCAGGCAAGCAGAGCACAACAACAGCAAGCAGACGTGAGAGAAGCTGAATGGAGCAGAAGGGCATGCAAATGAAACAATGTTTTAAATGATCATATCGTTCACTGCTACAAACATTTTGGAATGTATTCATGTAATTATGTGTCTCTGCCCTGCCGTGTGTCTGCACCTGTGGACTCATTTGTTTTGACTTGGAAGGTTTTCTTTTTGTTTGGTCTTTGTATTTTCATTTTGTTTAACATTTGTTTAAATGTCTTTTTTTCCCTTTGTTTTAACTCTTAGGTTTTAGTTTTTGACATTTGTAAAACAATTTTAATTTTTTTTCAATACAGACATGGCAGCATTGCTGGCTGTGCAATGCAGCCATGTCAGTGCTATCAAAAAAATAAATATATTTGTTATTAATTCTATTGATCTTGAATATGATTCTATTGTATTTTGGTTTTTTATTTAATTATTAATAATTTTTTTTTGATTGGTGAATGGGGTATTTTTACCCTGGTCCACCTCCAGGTGGGGCCACAATCGGGGGACCTCATCCTTGGCATGAACACACAACATTAACGTTGGTATGAACGCTGGTCAAACCCGCGAACTCGTTGGCTCAGTAGAGGCCCTGCGAGGAAACAAGGCCCGCGAGCTCATTGGCCCAATGGGGTTTGAACCTTGGTGGCATGGATAACAATGCCATGCATTAACCACCACAATGTGTGATGAACTGCAAAATTTTAGACCAGGGATTACCCTTGGGCGACATGCAAATGCGCCACTCCATATGCTGCAGGTAAATCGAGATATAAGATCTTGTGGGCCGCCTCAATTGTTGTGGCGGTAGAGGGCAACCCCGTGAGGTTTGAACCTTGGTTGTTGGCACTACAAGAAAGAAGCCTCACCATTTCATCATAGGATCTCCCCTTAATTATTAATAATTTTATTTTTATTATTTTTAAGTTTTTTATTAAAGGGTAAATACCTATGTTCCACCAAGTTTCCAGGGCGGGGGGGGGACGCATTTCCAGGACAGGTCTTTTAGACCAATTTTTAGGGGCGGACAACTATTTAAAAAATAGGGAAAATCTTAAAAATATAGAAACTTTCCAGTATTCATATGATAACATTGATAAGGGATTCATCATATACATTATAGAACCTTAATACATAACATTAGAGTTGAATTGAGATTTCACACATGAGTCGACAAACAAATTAACAAAATTTAATTGATTTCATTGTTAATGTGCATATATATTATATAAAAAATACAACAAAATGCTTAAAGGCTGCAAGTGTCAAGTATAAAATGACAAACACATAGAAAGTATAAATATGCGGCTGTCCCTAATTAGCATCTTGTAACAATACATCAAAATTGGAGTCTGAGTCCAAGTCACTGCCACTATAATGTCCCCTTTTAGGGTATCCATGATTTCTTAACCTGCACACAAGAATAACTACTAGAAAGGGACATTAGTACTATTAGAGATCAATTTAATAATGAAAATCAATACATTATAATCATAATCAATAACAATGAACAAGAATGTAAAGTTACTTGTGTGTACATATACTTAAATCCTGCAATCAATGACATTAACAACATATACAAATACATATATTCTTCCATGATTATTCGGGTTAGTACTATCATGATCATAATCCATAATAATGTATTCAATTGCATTCCTTCACACTTATATTCAATACGTCTTTTGCCTCATGATATACTTCGGGAATAGTTATCGTCGTGCCCGGTCATTACTCTAACCTAGCCCTAGCAGAGGATAGGTATATACTTGTTAAGGTGTTGGATAGCAATGCTCCACTGCCATAGGCCCAAGGGCTTCATTGCACACCCAACAATTCCTCACCACTTGAGGGTCACCTATCGTGTAAGCTAACCGGTATTGTTCTCCACTGCCATAGGCTCAAGGGCTTCATTGCACACTTGGCAATTCTTCACCACTTGGCTCAAGGGCTTCATTGCACACCCGGAAATTCTTCACCACTTGAGAGTCACCTACCGTGTAAGACGTTAATAACAAACTAATCTCCACTGCCATAGGCCCAAGGGCTTCATTGCACACCCGGCAATTCCTCACCACTTGAGAATCACCTACCGTGTGAGAATCAATTAACAATTAAACCGCCCTTAACTACTCAACCGTCCTCATAGGGGTAATAGATGAGATTAATGATGTGGCAAGGTTCGCTTATCCCTAGTACATCATGGGCAAGACTGATTTTAGTATATGTAAGTTAGAAATATCATACCAATTTGACTGTTGCTCTCCTCAAAGAAATGTAGTGATCTTATAGATTACAATGATGTTGTTTTGCTTTCACGAGGCTATCACAATATTAGAAATCCTTAAGCAAGGATCTATATCAGTTTTTGGTAGGATTTCCACCTCTTATAGATGGATCCTCATATGGCATTGTGCTGCCTAGATATATTAGATCTGATATATATATTAATTCTGCCTTTGCTGTTATAATGGCTATATATTACTTGACTGTTGATTGAATATGAATCAATGATCTTTGATATAACTTGCAGTGTATTCGCTTCTCCTTCTAAACACACCTTCCTTCCCACTTTATATCTTTTCAAAAGAGATAAATTAAATTAGAGACACAATTCTTCATAATAGACATACTCCTTCATAATGGTTGCTGCCCTTAGATATTAATTGCAACCTTTGATAAATCCTAATATCTGCCATATGAATCGTGGCATGTTTAATCAATGGTAATTGCTCTATTTAGAGATCGTAGCATGTTATATTTGTATTTTAAATAATACCAAATTACTTGGGAGCGCTGCCAAGGAATTTATATTGTCTTATATGTAAATCGTTGTCTTTCTTTATAAACCTTCACATGATATTAATCACTGCCCTTTATACAATGCTAATCGCTCTTTCCTTAATATTACTCTTGCTTATAAAGCAGATTCGCATCATCTATATTTATATTTTAATTGTTCTTTATTCGTTGGGATAAGTTTGTCTTATTTAATAATTATCATGTCTTACCATGATCGCTTTTTCTTTATCATGTGATCGCTGTAATGGTATAAGTCTTGGTAATTTAACCAATTACTAATCCAATTTGAATCGCACCCATGCTGATCGTGCCTTTTGTTATATAAATTACTGTCCCTCAAATTATTCGCTGCAGCCTTTATAATATGAATTGCTGCTTTATATGGATTACATTTTATGTATTATTGGCTGCCTAAGGTGGGCACACCCACGTATGGTATGATATGCTATATAATATTCAGATTATTAATATATTAATATATATATATTAACATTTATGTTTATACTTATTTATTATATATTATGTTATATTATTATTATAATATATTCTATGTTATATTTATATAATATATATATATTATATATTATATATAATAATATATTATATTATAATATTTACATTGATAATATTTATATTTGTATATATATTTATAATAATAAATATATTATATTGTGGTTATATTAAAAATAATATTATTTATTAAATATTTTATATATACACAATTATCTCTATCATTCAAATGGACTAAATGGCGTATTTCACGAGAGCAACTTCACCGACTTTTAAATCTTTAATTTAAACAATGCCTTAATATCGGGACATGACAGTCCTCCCCACTCAAAATTGCTTGTCCTCAAGCAATTACTACGAGTTCTTTCATTACCTTGCACCTTTAACGTCTACCTTCCGATGTGTTGAGACGAAATCGTGGTTTCGATCTAGAATGAATATTGCTTTAGTGGAGAAAAAATGATTGTGATTCCCTAAAAGAGAATTTGTGACCAAAGAATACTGGAAAGGTCTAATGAAAGACAATTGTGTAGGTAAGCATTTGTTTGATGTTTTGAATAATCAATGACGTGATGCAAGTATCATAGATGAAGATGTGGTTTTAGACAATGAAAATATTTTCAATGCTAAAGAAGATTTGAGAGTATTGAGATTCCAAGATTGCACAAGATGAAGCGGTATTGAAGAAAGAATATGATTTAGACAATTTGAAAACTTGGAGATGAATCTAATGATGTTGTAGAGAAGATAATTTCAAGTAAGATTCTGATTGTTGAGCAAGTTGTAGAATAATCAATGAACGATGATAAGATAACGTGGAGATTGATCCTGGGATTTGTGGGTTATGGGCCCACAATATAACTTAGCATAGGCTTATGTAACTATTTTGTTGTAACTTGATGGGTATAAATTTTATCTTTGGTTCATAAATTTACTAGATCAATTTTGTAAGTTACGAAGTTTATAGTTAAATACACGTAAGTTATGAAGTATACACTCGAATAAGGTATACACTTAAAATATACTTTGCATCAACTATTATTCATAGGATGGTAGGAAGACTGCTCTGATACCACTCGTAATGTCCCCTTTTAGGGTATCCTTGATTTCTTAACCTGCACACAAAAATAACTACTAGAAAGGGACATTAGTACTATTAGAGATCAATTTAATAATGAAAATCAATACATTATAATCATAATCAATAACAATGAACAAGAATGTAAAGTTACTTGTGGGTACGTATATGTAAATCCTGCAATCAATGACATTAACAACATATAAAAATACATATATTCTTCCATGATTATTCGGGTTAGTACTATCATGATCATAATCCATAATAATGAGCAAAAACATAATAATATTTGGGAGAGCATGTATTCAATTGCATTTCTTCACACTTATATTCAATACATCTTTTGCCTCATGATATACTTCGGGAATAGTTATCGTCGTGCCCGATCGTTAATCTAACCTAGCCCTGGCGGAGGATAGGTATATACTCATTTAGGTGCTGGATAACAATGCTCCACTGCCATAGGGCTTCATTGCACACCCAACAATTCCTCACCACTTGAGGGTCACCTATCATGTAAGCTAACCGGTAATGTTCTCCACTGCCATAGGCCCAAGGGCTTCATTGCACACCCGACAATTCTTCACCACTCGAGAGCCACCTACCGTGCAAGACTTTAATAACAAACTAATCTCCACTGCCATAAGCCCAAGGGCTTCATTGTACACCCGGCAGTTCCTCACCACTTGGCTCAAGGGCTCCATTGCACACCCGGCAATTCCTCGCCACTTGAGGGTCACCTATCGTGTGAGAATCAATTAACAATTAAACCGCCCTTCCTTAACTACTCAACCGTCCTCATAGGGGTAATAGATGAGATTAATGACGTGGCAAGGTTCGCTTATCCCTAGTACATCATGGGCAAGACTGATTTTAGTATATGTAAGTTAGAAATATCATACTGATTTGACGATTGCTCTCCTCAAGGAAATGTAGTGATCTTATAGATCACAATGATGTTGTTTTGCCTTCACGAGGCTATCACAATATTAGAAATCCTTAAGCAAGGATCTATATCAGTTTTTAATAGGATTTCCACCTCTTATAGATGGATCCTCATATTGCATTTTGCTGCCTAGATATATTAGATCTGATATATATATTGATTCTGCCTTTGCTGTTATAATGACTGATATATTACTTGATTGTTGATTGAATATGAATGAATGATCTTTGATGTAACTTGCAGTGTATTCTCTTCTCCTTCTAAACACACCTTCCTTCCCACTTTATATCTTTTCAAAAGAGATAAATTAAATTAGAGACACAACTCTTCATAATAGACATACTCCTTCATAATGGTTGCTGCCCTTAGATATTAATCGCAACCTTTGATAAATTCTAATATCTGCCATATGAATCGTGGCATGTTTAATCAATGGTAATTGCTCTATTTAGAGATCATAGCATGTTATATTTGTATTTAAATAATACCAAATTACTTGGGAGCGCTGCCAAGGAATGAATCTTGTCTTATATGTAAATCGGTGTCTTTCTTTATAAACCTTCACATGATATTAATCACTGCCCTTTATACAATGCTAATCACTCTTTCCTTAATATTACTCTTGCTTATAAAGCAGATTCGCATCATCTATATTTATATTTTAATTGTTCCTTATTCGTTGGGATAAGTCTGTCTTATTTAATAATTATCATGTCTTAGCATGATGGCTGACTTCCTTTCTTATTATCATGTGATCGCTGTAATGGTATAAGTCTTGGTACTTTAACCAATTACTAATCCAATTTGAATCGCACCCATGCTGATCGTGCCTTTTGTTATATAAATTACTGTCCCTCAAATTATTCGCTGCAGCCTTTATAATATGAATTGCTGCTTTATATGGATTGCATTTTATGTATTGCTGGCTGCCTAAGGTGGGGTATACATACCCACGTATGCTATGCTATGCTATATAATATTCAGATTATTAATATATATATATAAGGTGGGGTATACATACCCACGTATGCTATGCTATGCTATATAATATTCAGATTATTAATGTATATATATATTTATGTTTATACTTATTTATTATATATTATATATTATGTTATATTATTATTATAATATATTTTATGTTTATATTTATATAATATATAATATATATATTATATTTAATAATATATTATATTTACATTGATAATATTTATATTTGTATATATATTTATTATTTATAAATACAATAAATATACTATATTGTGATTATATTAAAAATAATATTATTTATTAAATATTTTATATATACACAATTATCTCTATCATTCAAATGGACTAAATGGCGTATTTCACGAGAGCAACTTCACCGGCTTTTAAATCTTTAATTTAAACAATGCCTTAATATCGGGACATGACAGTTGCCTTATCTAATGGAACCCCAACCAATCCATCTACCTCCTCCTCATCAACCTATGTAGCATCTACGGGATCAACATCCCAACATGTGGTTGGAGTCTGACAATACTTAGGAGTCTATCAATCTTGAAGCCGCTAGGCACCATGCAGGCCACAAGCTTCTCCAGTTGTTCAGAGCTAAGCCTATTCCTCTTGATTGATTGGATGATGCTATGTGTAGACCAATTCCTCTCTGCAACAGAGGAATTGACAACTTGTGAAGGGAGACGAGTGGCAAGTATCATCAACTCCAATGAATCCTTACTGTTATGTACTTAGAGATATGATATTATAATGGATGGAGATGCCAACATGTGGTACACATCCATTAAGTTAGTTATATTGGGTCATGTGGACAACTTGTGTAGTTAATTATATTAGGTGATGAGTAAGTCTTCATTGGGATTACCCGTCCATTATGTTATTAGGATGAGGTCTATATAAAGGAGGTGATTATCATTGTAAGGATGTGTGTTGAGTATGATATTGTATTTGGGATCTCTTGGAGATATAGTGTGGAGTGGCTTCTTCCATAAGGAATATTGTATAGTGTTTACCCTACCTCAAGGGTTTATGCTATTTTTGCATAAATTTGATATTAGGGCCTTTTGGCCCACAAACATCTCTTGTGTGGTGTGAGATCTATCCTCTACATTGTATTATTCCATTATATGTGTGGATCTTATCAAGTAGTACCCACAAACATCTCTTGTGTGGTGTGAGATCTATCCTCTACATTTTATTATTCTATTATATGTGTGGATCTTATCAAGCAATATTAGAGCTATGATTTGGACAAAACCCTAATTTTTTAAGATTTGTGTATATCTTCCAAACAGTTGTGAACTTTTTTTGCAATTTTTATTGAAGTTGGAGGATCATATAAATAAGCTATAGTCCAAAAATAAAATTTTTAGCATCAATATTGAGTGAGTTATTGCAATTTTATGAATTTTTATAAATTCACTTTTTAGGCCGCAAATCAAGGAATTTTTCTATTTTTGGAAAGTTTGTCAAAATTCATCAAGGGTCTATTAATTTCATTTTTTGATTTGAGGCCGACTACATTATGAATTGGTTGGATCAAAGTTTGTTCTACTAGATTTGGTAGAATGGTAATCTAATGTAAGCATTTTTCTTAAAACCCTAGTTTCAATCAAGATTTCTAAATTTGATGGAAGTGAAGATGCATTAGAATGTTGGAACCAATATAAGGGAGCTAATGGTTGGAATTTAGGTTTTTCTCTATTCTTAAAAGGTGAAGCTAGTCAATGGTATATGCCATTGCGTAATAGCTTGTCTTTGAATGAACTAGAATAGGCTTTCTTAGATAGATAGGCACCAAAAGAAGAAAGAGGAGGAGAACAAGGAAAAGGAGAAGAAGATGAAGGAGGAGGAGGAGAGTATACAAGTACATGCATATTAACTCCAAGGAAGGAAGATTCAATCCTTCAATATCATGGTTGTATTCAAAAGGTAGTAGGTATAACTTCATTAGCATGAAATTAACCAAAAAGCTACATGTACTAGCAAAACAAATCAAGGACAATCAAATAGCAGGTAAGGATATTCAAATTTTTGAAGATTTGAAGCTCTCTATGGATATATGTATTTTGCATCCAAACTTTCATGCTTTGGATATGGATGGGTTGGATATTGTAACTCTTGGTTATCCTTATTTTAGTATCTTTGGGAACAATAAACATCAATGTGCAAAGGAAGTTCATGAAGCTTTGGTATAGGAGGAAAAAGGTTACATTATAGGATATTACACATAATGAAGTCCATAGGAAAGTCAAGGAAGAGCAAGTTCAGGAATCTACTAAAGCTTGCACCGATGAATTAGAGGACGAACAAGAGGAGCAAGATGTAGAGAAAAAAGAGGAGAGAAGTAATTCTCTTCATGAGCCAACAAAACAAGTGGCAAAAACTGGTAAAGAATTAGAGGTTCCAGTGATAACAAAGGGTGCAATATATAGGCATCCACATCATTGAAAGAGGCAAGAATCATGGAGGAAACAATCATGTAGGCATGATGATACATGGAATCAAAGGAAAAACTACAACAATCAGTGGCATCATAGAAGTAATGGCTATTCATGGCAGAAAAGGACTTACTATGATAAAGAATGGAATCAAAATGTGGATAAAGTATGGGTTTAGGTACCTTCAAGCTAAAACCACTGTGAAGATCAACTATGGATGGTTGGATGATTGGTCATGGTGTTATATTTGTAATGACTTGTGACAGTCATATTATTTGGCTTCTTCTCATGTTTAAGGGACAAAACATGTCAAGGAGGGATGGCATGTTATGTACCTAGGGATATGATATTATAATGTATTTAGGTGGATGGAGATGTTGACATGTGGTACACATCCATTAAGTTAGTTATATTGGGTCATGCGGACAACTTGTGTAATTAATTATGTTAGGTGATGAGTAGGCCTTCATTGGGATTACATGTCCATTATGTTATTAGGATGTCTATATAAAGGAGGTGATTATCATTGTAAGGATTATGTTGAGTACGATATTGTATTTGGGATCTCTTGAAGATATAGCATGGAGTGGCTTATTCTCTAAGGAGTATTGTATAGTGTTACCCTACCTCAAGGGTTTATGCTATTTCTACATATATTGGATATTAGGGCATCTTCGCCCACAAACATCTCTTGTGTGGTGTGATATCTATCTTCTACATTGTATTATCCCATTATTATATTTGTGGATCTTGTCACTTACCATTCCATGTCCACCATCCAATAGGGTCGGTTTGAGCTAATGTGGCTCTATTCATCCTCACCTTTGGTCTGTTGAACTTTGGACCATGAAGATTAACAAAGGCTAGCCATTGGGTTCTAAGTAAGGTAGACTCCACTTCGCATAATATACTTGTTATATTTAGTTATGTTGGTTATGATCGGTGAGGCCGTTATCTCCTGATAGTGCAAAAAAAAAAGTTTACTGCCTATTGAGTCTAAATAGATCATACAGAGTAAACAAAATATATATGAACTGCAAATAAAATAACATCATAACAAATGCTCATTGCAATTGCATAGTAGAACTCATATATGTATTATCTCAGAACTCGCATATACAATCACGTCAAAACTGAGCTGTCCTCAATACAATGAGATGAAGAGTATATAAAGGAAGTAGACGGTTACCTGGATGGCCAACTGTTGCCAATGACTACAACTATCGGGAGATAACGAACTCATTGATCACAACTAACATAACTAAATATAACAAGTATATTATACAACTAACATCCACATCCCTAAACATTTTTCAAAGGGCCTTCATGAGCCCTTCTTTCACCTCTTCGTCATCAATGGAGGCACTCTCGCAGGCCTTTCTACATACCATTTGATATTTAGAGCGTAGGCTGTCATATGAAGCAAGGTGCTCATATTGTTCCATCGCCACATCACAATGGGCCTGATATGCTCCTCATAAAATCCCAAATCAGAGTCCTTATGAATGGCTTTCTTCATTTGCCCAAGCATGCAGACAAATGTCTCATACATCTCTCGAAGGCTAGGAGTTTGTATAATCATACTTGATGATCCGCGCAACAAGTGAGATGGAGGAAACATATCTATAAAGAATGGAAATAATTTACAAGTTAGAAACTTAGAAACAATAAAATTATGTAATGTCCCCTCCTTAGCTCTTTCAGAGAGTTGGTATGATTAGCCTACTCTAGGGTTCCCGTAGGCTAGTAGATTGGTTAGGAAACCTATCTTGGTTGTTATTCCAGGACTTACTATTTATAGTAAGTCAGATAGGAGGTATCAGGTGGCGTTGGCCAACTTACTATTTTTAGTCTGTCAGTTGGAGCACCTAGCACTTGCAGTTGGACTTTGAAGATCAACCAGGGGATTATATTTTAAAGTATAAGTTAAATTTAATATTTAACTTATAATACTTTTTTGGTTATGGTTACTTTAAATTAATAAAGTAACTTTCTTATTTGAACTTTAAGTTATAACTTAAAATTAGGTGCTAGGAGGGGGTGAGTGCTCCACGAGGGAACAAGGGGCTCATTTCAAATTTAAAATTAATATTTCTTTTCCCTCTTTTGGGCATTGGAGCCAAGAGAATAAAAAGTGCATTTGAGATTCATTTTGCTCTCTTTTTTGGACATTTGACTGTAGAGCAACTTTGAAGCTTGGCTTTAGGGTTTGAACAGGACTTTTGTAGGGACGTAGTCCTCTGTGAGACTACCTTCTTTGTGCTTGAGAGATAGCATCAGGAAGGGTTCACTGGGAGCTTCACTCAAAGGCTTCGCTTGTGCTTTCATGATCTTTTTGATGGAGTTTTTCAATATGAATCTATCTGATTTTTGGTGACAGCTGATATAGGGTTTCATAGGACAAATTTCAGTGGGTTTAGTGGAGTTTGAGTGATGGATATTACTTTTCATGACTAGCTGTACCACCCCTACCTGAGCCGTACAACCTATAGCAGATTTTAATGGTTTTTGATGGGTTTGTTGCTTGGTCTTGGACGTGGAGGAGTTCTTATATGCTGCAGATCAAAATAGAGATAAACTTGACTGATTTTAAGAGTATAAGGGAGCTTTAACATGCTGAAACTCACCTGTTCTGGGCCGTACAACTCCAGTTTGGGCGTGGACTTCCTCTAGGCTAAAACGCCTACCTTTTGTGATAGATTTTGCATTGAAACTTGGTGCCTAGGGTTAGGTATAACAATGCAGTAGTTTGTTTGATGGAGATTAGTCCTATGATAGGGTTTTGGAGTGATTTTATGATGCATATAATGCTGGTGCAACTACAACCAACATATGAAGTTGAAGTTTGTCATTTGGGTATGTGTTTATAATTCATATTATGCAATTCTAGCACTTGGGTCTTTGTTATTTTGTAATTATATATCATAGTTTTTTTGGGTATTCGTTGCATGTCTCTTATTCATTGTTATTAGCAAAAAACAAACACATGCAAAACCAAAAAAACCCTTCTGCATCTCCGTCTAGTTCTGAAAGACCACAATCTAATAAAAAGTAACACAAATAAGAAAAAAAAATTACAACAGGGGCAGATCATTACAGTGGTATCAAAGCTCAAATCTTCCTGCCATCCAATGGGTAATGAACTTCTATGAGCATCAGTGACAGAGAAAGGAGATACAGAGAAAGACAAAGAAAAAGAGAAGAACTTTGGGAACATTGGCCTTCTGACACAGGAACAACAATCAGTACATTCAGAAAATATGGATAATAAAGATCCAGAACCAGACCGTATTGCACTTCTTTTGGATGCTTTGATTAGAAGTCAGGAGCAATCTGAAATGTCCCCTGTCCAAGCTAAGTTTCCTGTATCACTTTTTTTGTTTGGTTTGTTGATAATGTTTGTGCTTAGGGTTTCATGGGTTGTTTTTGCATGTTTGATATTTGCATTAAATACATGAAATATATAACATATATTGAAAACCCACAAAATATATAATGATTTTGCATAAACTAACAATGACCCAGATCATAGAATCATTAAATATGAATTATCATCACATACCAACATGTAAATATGATACTTCGTATAGGTGTTGAAGATGACCCAACTACTAGGTATGCATAGAAATCATTCCAACTCCATGACAAATGAAAGGATTGTTCTTACAATGCAGAATATCAGTCATTTAGGCTCTAGACGCCTCAAATAGAGAAGGATAACAGCCATTGTAACCCTCAGGACAACCTCCAAGCAGTCCCAACGTCACCCATGAACATGTATGGCTAGGCTGCAATGATAAATCAGCAAGTATGAATGTCAACTCCTTCTCTAAACTGCTCTTTCTGATCTGTATATGGCTGCTAATACAAGGTGAATAGAATGGAAGACAAAACAGTAATAAAGACTTCCAAATCCTCACACCACATGGTACAACCAGGCTGAGGAAAGTACGGCCTGCAAGAAAGGATAGTATAGTCCAAAAGAAGCACCACAAACTCCTCAAATCTGCATTAAAACAGTCCTGCAGTTATCCTGATCAAAACTCCTCAAGTAAGGTATCAAATCAAAGCTAAAATTCTGCCATGAAAGAATATGCAATAATATTCAATACCCAGGTGCCCTAGCTGCCATAAACTGTCATAATTTGTAACTCAAACCCTTGAAATACTCTTCACAAAATCTGCGCAGATTTGTACACACAACAATAAGCTATAACAGCAGATGATAATCCTTTCTGAATCTTCATTGAGACCCTTCAGTACTTGCAAATCTTCACATATATGCACAACTTGGACCTCTGAATGAAGCCCACGAGAAGCAATTCTTCAATGGATCTCTCACCACCTCAGAAATGCAGGAATCAAAGAGAGATTTCGTTCTCCATGTTCAATTACCAGCAAACCCTGGTTCATCTTCTCCAAGAGAAGAGCTCAAGAGACCAACTCCAAATTCTTCAAAAATATCAAATGAATGAATGCCTTATGTTTTGCTTTTGTTGTGCCTTACATGTTTTTTCTCAAGAGGTTGATCCCCTTCGTGTGCACTTTAATCATTTAAAATGATATAAAATCTTTCTTTTCAACTTCATTGAATGCTTTAATAAATGGCCTCTCAAAAGTAATGCTTTTATAATCATTTTAAAACTTACTTTATATTTGTTTTTTGACTTTATATAGTGCATCAATAAATGGGCTCCCCTTTTAATAATTCATTAATGTACTTTAAGTGACTTAAATTGAGGGTCATGGCCCCATTGGTCATAAAGTGCACATAAAATTTTATATTATGATTTTATAATATTTTATTATCATTAAAATGACTTTAATGATAATAACTCCATAAATACTCATCGATTGGCCAAACCAATTGAACTAGTGTAATGTCCCCCCCTTAGCTCATCACTCTGGGAGATCAGGGTTAGCTTGTCATAGGATTCACATAGGGTAACGACAGTGTTTAGGGGAATCAGTTTGGGGACTTGCTATTTATAGTAAGTCTTGAGCCGGGCAGTGCTATTTTTGGCAGGACAATCGGAGATGACCCTTGGCACATATCTCATGAGGTTGGAGGTTTCAGGAGCTCTAATTGATATAGCATAAGTTAAATTAAAGATTTAACTTATATATTTATGGAACAATGTTATAACTTTGCATTATATTATAAAGTCACTTTATACATGTTTAAGTTATAACTTAAAAGAGGGCCTCCTAGGGATGAACGCCTCCATGGAGCAACAAGGGGGTAAAATAATGAATTAAAAATTAAAAGAATTCCTCCTCACTTGGGCGTTGGAAAGGAGAGAGATAAAAGATGAGTTTGGAGGCTCATTTGCCTCATGCTTGCTTCTATGTTATTTGCTCTCACATTGAGTTTTGGGCTTGGGCCTAGGGTTTGAGCATTGGCTCTTGATTTTCAGACAACAATTTGCAGAGGCGAAAACCTTTGCAGATTGCCTTTCCTTGTGTATGATACTATGAAAGAGTGCATTAGGAGGGGGTTCGGGGAGGCTTCACTCAAGAGCTCCGGTTGTGCATCCAGGAAGGCATTTGTGGAGATTTAATGAAGAATCCATGATGATTTTTGAAGACATTATTGTGCAGATCTGAGACAGATAATAGGTAGATTTGAGCATTAGAATAGAGTTCTTTTTGCTGATTGTAGACTTCCTACACAAGCCGTACTTTTGCTGGTACAGGCCGTACTGTTAGCAGAGTTGTGCAGTTTTTTGAAGGTGGATTGGGCTGGCTTATGACTGTGAACAGATCGTCCACCCTAGAGGAACATTTCTGAGCAATTTGAGGAGGATAAAGGGCAGATTTCAGTGTTGAACAACAATATTTTCCCTTCAGCTGGGCCGTATAGTGCTGTTAAGGACGTGGGATTTATTGCATGTCATTTCTTGCTTGTTGAAGCTGCCTATACCTGCAAAAGGGGTCGCCTAGGGACTGGTCCACTCTCACAATCAACAAAAACATCTTCATTGTATTGGATGAGTTCTGAAGCGATACCCATGGCCATGTAATGCTGTTGCATATTTCGGCAATAAATAAAGTCGAAGATTTCCAAGTGGGTATTTCATTTTAATTAGTTTTAGTGCATTTTATGATCTGGGTTGCTCTTTGTTTTTGCAAATTAGTTGTATATTTTCTGGGATTGTTTATCTACTCTATATTATGCACATGCAAAGCAAAAAACGAACATGCAAAACAACCCATAAAACATAAACAACAGAAAACCCAAAAGAACAAAAAAAAATCAGTCAGAGGGAAAACATATACAGGGGTGTATATTAGAGTGATATCAGAGCGGAAAATCTTGCCATCTTGTGGGGATTATATGACATGCAATTGATAAAAATGAGACATGCGACCTACAGATAGATATCCCTTTCGAAACACTAGGGCAAGACAAGGAACACAGTTTCCATAGTTGACAGAACTAGAGAATCCGGTACCACCAACAGATCCATTTGAGGACGAGATAGTGGTTGCAGCTACGGACGAAGATTCCTTAGTTTCACGCACAGACCCATTTTCAGGAGAGTTGCCACATCATTCAGAGTCGTTAGAGGAGATGGGTGACAGGGAAGTTGAGGAGCTGAGCCTATGCGAGATTCTGAATACGCTCACCAGGAGCTCAGTAGCCCTAGAGAGAGTTGAGGGATTCCCGACGGGAGATGATGGAGACACAGGCTGAGATAGGACACCACCTTGCATAGTTGCTTGACGGATTGAATAACAGGGAGAATCACAGTGATAAGAACAAGAACAATGGTGACCGGAATAGAAACAATGACGATGATAGACATAGAAACAATAATGGTGACAGGAACAGGAATAATGACGGAGACAGGAACAGGCATAATGTGGTTGATAGGCACAATGGTGATAGGAACCAGGGAGACAGGAATAATGGAGATAGGAACCATGGTGATAGATACAGGTACAGAGATGATAAGGATGAGGCCTTAGTGACTCATAGGAGGGCTTCACAGCTTACAGTCGGTGACCGACCTGGTATCCCTACCTTTGCTCCCAGGAACCAAGTTCTTGAGCAGAACCCCACACAGGCGGAGTTTCAGGAGGAGATTCTGAGGGATTGGAGAGCTTCTAGTGCAGAGTTCAGGAATGAGTTGACCTTTGCAGAATACTCTGATATTAGGATGGAGAATAGACCTCGCAGGGGAGGTAGACCTCAGAACCAGGAGTTGCAGAAGAAGGTCAGTAAGATGACACTTCCCTATTTTGATGGATCAGGGAAGACCACTGCTAGGGCTTGGGTGCAGAAGTTGGATAGCTACCTGCAGATCAGTCCAATGCTGGAGGAGGATGCCATCACTTATGCTGCATTACATTTGGAGGGAGTGGCACACAAGTGGTGGAGTAATGGTAAGGTTACTTTGGGGCACGATCAGATCACTTCATATGTGGAGTTTACAGCCCGTCTGATCGACAGATTTGACAAGAAGGATCCGGAACTTCAGTTTAAGGAGTTAGCACAGCTAAAGCAAAGTGGATCGTTAGACTCCTATATCTCTGAGTTTTAGGACCTATCAGTTATGGTCCCAGATTTATCTGAGCGCAGACTAGTGATTCTCTTCATTGATGGATTGTCAAACCCACTTCGTGGTTGGGTTAAGGGTTTTGATCCTGCTACACTCCAGGAGGCCATGAAAAAGGCCCGAGATATGGAGTCATTAGTGTGGAGGAGTAAATTTCAGTCTAAGGGATTTTCTCACAAGAGGGACAAGGAGAAGGAGAAGAAACCATTTCACAGAGATGTTGATCAACACAAGGATAGATCCAACAGGTTAACAGATGAACAGTTGAATGAGTACAGAAGGAAGAAGTTGTGTTTTCATTGCAAAGAACCATGGGACCCTTCGCATAGGTGCTCACATAAGGCGAAGGCCAAATTGATTGAGTACTATTCAGCCGAGGAGTCACATTCAGGGGGATCAGATTCAGAGTCGGATCAGCATTCAGAGCACAGTGACAATGGTGATGAGACAGCTTCACAACAAAGTATTGATAGTGGTGGTGTTATTGCCCAGTTGTCGAGTTTTCAAAAAGTTGGCTCTTTCAGGGTACGGGGTGTACTAGGTGGACAGCGTATTATCACCCTTATTGATACGGGAGCCACTCATAACTTTATTGATGAGGGTTTAGTTGCTCCCAGGGGGCTGAAAACAGAAGAATTCAAAGGCTTTAAGGTGATGGTGGACGACAGATTCAAAATGCATTGCACTAGGAAGATATCAGGACTAAAAATCATCATGGGTGACTATGAGCTAGTTGATGACTTCTATGTGGTTGGTATAGGGGAAACAAATGTACTTGGCATGCATTGGATGAGCCAGTTGGAGTTCATAAATCTGAAGAAAATGGAGATGAGATTTGAGTATAATGGAAGAAAAATATGCCTTAGAGGTATCTCAGATGGTGGACCTCGAGTTGTATCATTGAAGAGAATGGAGAGGCTCTTGAGACATGATCAGGTTGAGTGGGCAGCAGAGTGACTTATTATGCCAGAATCCCCACCACGACAGAAGGATAGCTATCATCCTGATATTCAGAAGTTGCTAACCAAGCACAGTAAGGTATTTGGGGATATACCACCCGGAGTGCCTCCTGATAAAGGCATAAAGCACCTCATCGAGTTGGAGGATGGGACTAAGCCCATCATGATCACACCATACCGCCATCCAAAGAGGCTTAAGGATGAGATTGAGAAAACCATTAAGGAGCTTCTGGAGATGGGACATATTAGGCCTAGCAAAAGCCCATTTGCTTCTGCAGTTGTATTGGTCAAAAAGAAGGATGGGACAATCAGAATGTGTATTGATTACAGGGCCTTAAACAAGAGAACAATAAAAAACAGGTATCCAATTCCCAGGATAGATGAGTTGATAGATGAGCTACATGGTGCTTGTTACTTTTCTAAGATTGATTTGAGATCTGGATACCATCAGATCAGGATGCGGGTAGAGGACATTGAGAAGACTACTTTTAGATGCCACTATGGTCATTTTGAGTTTTTAGTCATGCCTTTTGGTTTGACTAATGCACCTGCTACTTTCCAGAGTTGTATGAATCAAATTTTCCGGCAGCAGCTCAGGAAATTCGTTTTGATTTTCTTTGATGATATTCTGATATTTAGCAAGACTTGGGAGGACCACTTGAGACATCTAGAGGAGGTTCTAAGCATCCTGGAGAGTAATTCACTCTATGCCAAGGAATCTAAGTGTGATTTTGGTATGTCAGAGTTGCTTTACCTTGGCCACATTATCAGTGCAGGAGTTAGAGTGGATCTAGAGAAAATTAAGGCAATAATTGATTGGCCTCCACCCACAAACCTCACGCAGCTTAAGGGGTTTTTCGGGCTTTGTGGGTTTTACAGACAGTTTGTTAAGGGGTTCTCACTGATAGCAGCACCATTGACTGATCTGACAAAGAAGGGAGCCTTTGAATGGAGTGACACAGCCCAACAGTGCTTCGACAAGTTCAAGCACTTGATGTCTACATGTCCGGTTTTAGCAATCCCTGATTTTGCTAAACTGTGAGTTACAGTGTGATGCTTTTTGGAGAGGGGATCGGGGCTGTGCTTATGCAGGAGAAACACCCGATAGCTTTTGAGAGCAGGAAACTTCAGGGTGTGGAGAGGACCTACTCAGTATATGACTGAGAGATGTTGGCCATTATGCATGCATTGGCCAAATTCAGGCAGTATCTGGTTGGAGGTAGATTCATAATTAGGACAGATCATAACAACATCAAATACTTCATGAACCAGAAAGACTTGAATGACAGACAGGGTTATGATTTTGACACAGAGTATGTCAAAGGGAAGAAAAATGTAGTTGCAGATGCTTTGTCCAGACGTCCTCACTTGTGTTTGGTAGGAGAGATCTCTGCTGATTGGAAGGAAGAGATCATGGTAGAATATGTAAAGGACTCTTGGGCTGCAGGAGTCATTGAGGGCACAATCAGGGATGATAGATATTCTGTGGTGAGTGATTTGATTATGTACAAAGACAGGATATATTTGGTGCCCAATTCGCAGTTTAAGCACAAGATAATCAAGACTTTCCATGACACACCAATGGTTGGCCATCTTGGATTCTTTAAGACATACAAATAGATTCGGGAGAGGTTTACATGGAAAGGACTAAAGGATGAAGTGCAGAAGTATGTTCGTGAGTGTCCCTTTTGCCAATAGAATAAGCATGAACATACCTTTCCAGCGGGACTACTACAGCCACTACCCATTCCCAATCAGAAATGGGAATGTATCTCCATGGATTTCATTACAGGGTTGCCGAAGGTACAGGGTAAAGACTGCATCTATGTGGTTGTTGATAAACTCACCAAATTTGCACATTTCTTTGCTATTTCAGCAACCTATACAGCTGCTTAGGAAGCGGATTTATTCTTTAGGGAGATATTCAAGTTACATGGGGTACCCAGGAGCATAGTCAGTGACAGGGACAGCAGGTCCCTGAGTATATTTTGGCAGGAGTTGTTCAAGTTGTGTGGTACAGAGTTGACTCCTAGCACTAGTTACCACCCACAGACGGATGGACAAACAGAGGTGGTAAATAAATGGTTAGAAGGGTACCTGCGTAACTATGTTTCGGGGCAGCAAAAGGCATGGATCAGATGGTTACACCTGGGGGAGTATTGTTATAATACTACACATCACATGTCCATTCAGATAACTCCTTTTAGGGCACTCTACGGTTATGATGCCCCTTGTTTCACAGATCTCTTGTTTGGTGACAGTCGGGTGCCTAAGGCTAAGGATCTTCTACAGGACAGCCAAGACATTCTCAGGGAGCATAAGGAGAACATACTACAGGCACAGAATTAGCAGAAGTTGTATGCTGATCAGCATCGAGTGGAGAGGAGTTTTGAGGTTGGAGACATGGTGTATTTCAGGCTCCAACCCTACAGACAGTCCACTCTCAAGAAGAGTGGAGCAGAGAAGTTAAAACCCACATACGAGTGGGTGAGGTGGCTTATGAGCTTGAGCTCCCATCAGATAGCAGAGTACATAATGTGTTCCATGTTTCCAGATTGAAGAAAGCTCTAGGCCACAACATAGTTCCTTCTGCAGAGCTTCCACCATTGGACGAGGAGGGTAAGTTGATCCTAGTACCAGAAGCTATCATTGACACCCGGGAGAGACATTTGAGGAAACGGGTTATTAGAGAGTACTTGGTCAAGTGGAAGAATATGCCAGTTGAGGATGCAACATGGGAGGGTGAGCAGATATTACAGCATCCAGAGTTGAGGTTGCTTGAGGACAAGCAATTTTGGGGAGGGCGGACTGTAATGTCCCCCACTTAGCTCATCACTCCGGGAGATCAGGGTTAGCCTGTCACAGGATTCCCACAGGCTAACGACAGTGTTTAGGGGAATCCGTTTGGGGACTTACTATTTATAGTAAGTCTTGAGCCGGGCAGTGCTATTTTTGGCAGGACAGTCGGAGATGACCCTTGGCACATATCTCATGAGGTTGGAGGTTTCAGGAGCTCTAATTGATATAGCATAAGTTAAATTAAAGATTTAACTTATATATCTATGGAACAATGTTATAACTTTGCATTATATTATAAAGTCACTTTATACATGTTTAAGTTATAACTTAAAAGAGGGCCTCCTAGGGATGAACGCCTCCATGGAGCAACAAGGGGGTAAAATAATGAATTAAAAATTAAAAGAATTCCTCCTTGTTGATGTGTTTTCCTTGAATTTGATTCTGCATTGCCGGATACCCCATGTGATTGAGAGGTCCATGAGTGTCCATCCCCAAATCAGTATTCACCTTGACGGCTTCAGCATATGCTCCTATTAAAGTAGCGGGTGGTGCTCTTGCTCTCTTCACGAACATGGAAGTTAGACGATCCAAAGCTGCATAATAAATCTCCATTGCCATAGGCTCATTGATGTTATATGGAGCCTGCAGTCTCGAATACGCTTTATGAAACCTATGATTGAAAGCAGCGATGGGCTCATGCTCCTGTCTTCTTACTTCGATAAACTGTTTGTAAAGCTCTGCTGGAGTAATAGGAATTCTAAATTTTTCCAGAAAAGCATCTTTCATCTGTTGCCAACTAGTGATAGATGCAGCAGGTAAGTTGACATACCAAAAGGTGGCATCTCCTTCAAGTGTATATGGAAACAGCCGGCAGGCTACATCTTCATGTATAATCCTCCTGTTTGACAGAGTGTCTTCAAAAATCTTGATGTGCTCCTTTGCTGTTCGGTTCACATCGTTGACATGGAATTTGGAGCAAAAATGTTCAGGATTCTTGGGCATATCATTGTAATTTGTGAAAGCTCCAAGAGGAGAAACATTTGCCAAGGGCCAGGCTGCCATTGGAATGTTTGGTTGCTGAACTTGTACTGCTCACGTAGCTCCTTGTTGAAGTGGAGTTCCTTGGGCGACTCCTGTTGGAATCGTTTGAGAGATTGCTTGCGTATTGCTTGATTGAACAACTCCTCTGGACGGGTTTTGCGGTGGAGGCGTTTGGAACTGTCCTCCGCTTGGAGATCCTTGGCTTGATGAACCTACTTTCTTGCCTTTCTTGGACTTGGTTGGAAACCCCAACTCAACCAAATCTTTGGATGCTCCTGGTGTAGACCTTAAAATCCTAACTAGTCGCCTTCTCCTTTCCTTTGTCTCGCCTGGTTCTGCCTAATAACTCTTGTATATTGACCTCTGGCGCTACTTCCACGATCGAAGTTTCTTGTACTCTTTTCCTCAACCATTCTGGCAAGGCAGACAAATCTTCCTGAACATCTTGTTCTTGAGCTTCAACTTCTAATTCTGGCGACGATGCTTCCTCATCAGACGGTTCAATGTGTATATCTATTTCAGCTTCTTGATCTTTGGAGGGACTTGATCGAACTTCTTCTACTAGAATCTCATGCATGTGTTCTTGATCTAATGCCTGTGGATCTCCTTGATTTTCTCCTTCTTCATTCTCCACTACTGATGTCACATTCATATCTTGAGAAGGACCACCTTCTTGCCTGGAAGAAGTACTAACCTCATGTTGTGAACTCAACTTTGTCTTCTTTCGACTACTTTCTCCATGTGAGTCATCCAGACGCTTCCTCTTACCAAGCTGAGCTTCTTCTCTGGAGCTTATACTATATCCACTAGACTCACTGTGATGTTCGCTGCTAGATTCACTATCATCCACCTCTTGTGATTGCTGCGAGTCGGTCCCTCCCATCAAGTCATATGTCAAGGCCTTGTTTGCATTCTCGAGCTTCTTCACTTGACGATCTACATATTTCTTGGTGATCTGTATAACTCGCTGTATCTAGTCATCATGACCATCTTCTCTCTCAGCCCAATTGATAATGATAGGTCCTTCCTTGTCAAACATCTTTTGCACAAAAAACTTTTCAGTTTCCTCTAACTGATCAGGAATAGACATTATATTACAAGACCTCACCAAATCCCAAGCCATTCTCGAACACCTCTTCTCTCTGATATGCTCATCATCGTCCGCATCTGCCCAATGATCTTCTTGGTGCTCTCGGTGTCTAAACCTCTTCCCAAATGCCTTCCGAATCGTGTTAAATGGATCAAAGTGATCTCGATTCGTGTCATGAAGCACCAGATTGTAAGCTTGAAGTTCATATTCTGAATGCTATGCAGCTTGCAGTGTTGGGCAAGTTTCCAAGTTTCCAACTGCTATCGGAAAACTGATTCCGGCTTTCTTCTTATCTTTCTGAATTTTGTCCCAAGCCAACAGTTGTCTCGTCACCTCTAGCAGTACCATCTTGTCGGTAGGATACCTCGGCAAGCGGTAAGGATAAGATGAAAATCCTTGGATCCTTAAGTAGGTGAACTTCGGAAATTGGATGTACCATCATCCATATTTGCCAATCAATCTCTTTGCATCCTTCGATAACCTCTCATGCATGTTTCCTTGAAGCTTCCTTACGATGAACATGAAGAATGCATCATTCACACGCTTGTAATGAGCGATAGACTTTAGCTGCAACTGCGGGTAGCAATCATATACGCTGAATTGTTCGGGGCCATAACCTATGTCACCTCTGCAATGCAATCTATCATACTTTCCACAGATCACGAGGATATAGATGACATAGGAGCTCATATAGAAGGACTTAGTCTCCTTTAGCTTGATCATCTGCTCATGAATATTGTTGCTTATGATGCCGGCCCAATCAATCATCACTTCACCCTTGACGATTTCTTGTATGAATACGAACATCCACGCATCAAATGTTGACGATTGTTGACAACCCATGATTCTGTTCAAGAAGATCACCATGTAGCCATACTCCGTGATGAAATCTGATTTATGAAGTTTCTTCGGCAATTTGCTATGATGACTCCTTGGTTGCTTTACCCAATTGACGTTTATCTCTTGCTTACACTTACTTATCGCTCCTTCAAACACCCTTTGAGTTTGCTCTCGAGTGTAGACGGTGACCTTCCTATGCTTCGGGATGTTGAATGTTTCGGCGATGGCCTCCCTCCTCAAGTGAGCTAAGACTTCTCCATTGGATGTCTCAATGCATCTAGTCTCTTGGTTGTAGTGATCAGCACACTCCCACATAAGCTCGGCACTTGGCAAGGCTGGCGGAAAACAAGCGGCTTGGACGATCCCATTGCGAAGCATCTCATGGATGACCTTGGAGTGAGTTGGCTTGTAGAGCTCCTTCTTGATCTCCTCCATGTCAATGTGACCCAAGTTAGTGTCACTCACGTTCCTCCACTTGGACATGATCTTCGTCTCCGGCATGACTCCTTGCTTGTCGCTCTTAATCAAGGCTTGCCTTTCTTTCGCATTCATCCTCTACCTCTTCCTACAAGATAAGACAACACATGTCACTAGGCTGATGTGACCTCTTGAAATATGAATTTTTTACTATTTACCCTATCTCCTTGTGCATGTGGGATAAAAAAAACAATGAATTTCAAAATAGCATACCTTAGAAAAAGCAGATTTTATGAAAAAATCAGAAATTTAGAAAAATTTGATTTTGAAGATTTCTTGAAATTTTACTTTTCCTCTTGAAATCTGCTGCTACTCCTTGCTGCTCTGCTGCTCTGCTGCAAAATCAGAATTAATATTGTATTTGTTTTGATTTAAAATGCCAATATAATCCTCCTTTTATAGCAAACTTTGCCTTTACCTAAAGCAGGTCGGCCTAGAATGAGCAGGTCGGCCTAGAAAGAGGTAAATTTATTGTTTTTAGACATTTTCCATGTCTTTGTGCTCAGAGCGCCCAGCATGGGCGGGTTTGGAAGGTAAGTGTGGAGGATTTCGTGTGGAGACATGAGGTGACATTATCCAGGTATGGGGTCTAAATCCGCCTAGGAAGGGCGGTATTCAAGGATGTGCATGGACTTTTCTTACTTAGTGATTTCTCGTTGTTCCTCCTTCAATGCTTTGTGAAACTCTTAAGAGTATGGGCGGTTTCGAACATGTTGAAGGGAGTGTTTCATGTGGAAAAAAGTGCTTCCCTTAACTCCTCTACCTCCTCATGAAGACCTCTATCTTGAACTTCCCTTAAGACTTATGTGACACTAACCTCATCAATAAAGTGCTTTGTTTCCAGCTCATTGATCTCTCCATGCAGTTTTAATTGTCTTCTCTCCTAAGCGGGTTTGAGCATGTGTGTGGAGAGATGTGTATTAAGGTAACATTGTCCAGAAGATAGGTGGATGAAATGGTGTGAGGGACTTGGTGTTATCCTTGTAGAAAGCTCAAGGCCGCCTTGCATGGGCGGGTTGGAAGGGTAGATATGGATTTGATGTTCATTCCTCCCAACTAAACACTTAGTGGAATCTTGAGATACTTATGAATATGAAGACACATACTAGATGTTGGATGATAATGTCCATGTGTCTTGGTGAAGTCCACCTAGCAAGAGCGGTCTTGAAGAGGTTGTATGGAGTGGATGATGCAAAAGAGGTGAATGAAAGTGAAAGTCTTAGTCTTGAGAATGTACATGGATTACTTCACTTAGCTCATCCTCATGAAGGCTTCTTTTCAACACCCTGGGCGGTTTTGAACGTAGTGCATGGAGTGATGCATATGAGAACATGGACTTGTCCACCTGTCATAGTGAATACCACCTAAGAAGGGCGGGTTTGGATAGGTAGTAAGGATTTTGCAACATTTGGACACTTCTCTATCTTAAACTTTAACACTTTTCTTCCATCTCCATGATTTAGTGACTTTCAAACTTCCTTCTTCCTAGAATGACCTTCATTACCTCATCTCTTGAGTATGATTAGAACTGGCAAGTTGTCCATATGCCTGCTTCTCTCCTAGGCGGGTTTGAAGTTGATGCATGGAGGATATCATGTAAAGCAGATAACTTTGTCCAAGTGAGGGTCCTAAATCCGCCTAGGCTAAGTGGTATGGAGGATGTTGAGTGGATGATATAATCCCTTTAAACTTGCCTTGTCCACCCTTAAGGATTTCCACTTATCATTGACTCAACCTTGCAACTTATGTCATTCTTCACCTTGGGCGGGTTTAGGCATGTTGAGTGGAGAAAATCATGTGAAAGGTGACACTATCCACAGACACCCCTTGAGGCCGCCCAAGTAAGGCGGGTTTGAGAGCAATGTGTGGATTTTGGCACTTAGCCACTTCTCATCTCTTGATTTTGACTATTTCCTGCCCTTGTGACATCATCTAGAGCATTCTCATCAAGCAACTTTGCATTTCACATTGTTCTTGATCTTGAGCGGGTTGTGAGTGAGTGGTTGGAGTGTATCATCTGTCAGGTGACATAGTCCACAGGGGGCTCTTGAGGCCGCCCAAGTAGGGCGGGTTTAGGGGTAACCCTTGGACTTTATCTTGAAACTCATTTGGTTCTCTTCAAACCTTTAAGTTTGCATTGATATACCATCACCTTCTAATGCTTGGCTGTTGAAACATTTAACACATTTGATCTATTTTGTCCTAGGGCGGCTTTGGAGGTAGTGCATGGAGAATTTCATGTGAAAGGAGATGAAGTTGTCCACCTGGGGCTCTTGAGGCCGCCCAGGTAGGGCGGGTTTGAAGGTACCCCTTGGATTTTGACTTGAAACTCATTTGATGTATTCAAACCTTCATGTTTTTCTTAAATTCCATTGCCTTTTAATGTTTTATGCTTGAAAACACTTCAAAAATTGATCATTCTTACTTAGGGCGGTATTGAAAGCACTGTCTGGAGAGTATCATGTGGTGATGAAGACACTGTCCATGTGTCCATGCTAAAGCCACCCAGATAGGGCGGGTCAAGGGTGACACGTGGAATATTGCCTATCAATCACTTAACTTCACTCAAACTCATCAACTTGACTAACAGATCACCATACCTTAGTGTTGTGTACATGAAAACCTCAACATTTAACCATTTTTTCTCTAGGGCGGTTTTGGGAGCAGTGTGGAGAATTTCACGTGGCAGGAGACATCATCCATGAAGACCCTGTGAAACCGCCCAGGAAGGGCGGGTTTGGACATGACCTCTGGATTTTCATACTTAGCAACATTTCATTCATGTCAATCTTGATAATCTCACTCTCTGAATGTCTCTTCCTTCATTCTTGACCAAATAAACTTCCAAATTGAACCATTTATACCCCTGAGCGGTCCTGGATGCAGCAGGTGGAGAGTTTCATGTGGCAGGGAACAAAGTCCAAGACCCCCTCCTGAGGCCGCCCAGATAGGGCGGGTTTGAGGGTACACCTTGGACAACTCTTCCAAATGCTAAGCACTTTCATCAAAACCCCATCACTTCGACAAAACTTTCATCAAAACTTCAATAAACTTTATAGAGTGCTCCTTGGGCGGATTTGAAGGTAATGCTTGGAGTATTTGATGTGGGAAGTGAAATAGTCCATAAGGACCACTTGAAACCGCCCAAGTAAGGCGGGTTTGAAGACACTTTTTGGATTTTACCTTGAAAACTTACTTGATGCCTTCAAATCCTTTTATCATCTTTATGTTTTGTGCTGAGATACTTCAAAATTTGCATATTTTCTCCTTGGGCGGGATTGGAGACTGTGTGTGGAGAAATCCATGTGGCAGGCAAAATTGTCCAAGACCCCCTCCTGAGGCCGCCCAGGTAGGGCGGGTTTGGACATGACCCTTGGATTTTGCCTCTTTTAGCTTCAAACTGACTTAAACTCAGAGCCAAACATAAAGCCCTTCAATCATAACTCAAAACATTACAAGTTTGAAGCTAAAAGACTCTGACTGAGGAGATGTACTTTGTTTACTCCGATCTTGATCACTCAAAGTGTCCTATGAGACATTCTAAGGTATGACACATCTGACTTATCCAGTGCCCCCCCCTGCATGTGTTGTGAACCAGGACCTAGCTAAGACTCAAAAACTAGACCGATCTTAAGCAAAAAAATAGGGGGTCCCCATTTGCAATGGGGCGATGTGTGATGAGGTCACAACACTCCTCACTTGGGCGTTGGAAAGGAGAGAGATAAAAGATGAGTTTGGAGGCTCATTTGCCTCATGCTTGCTTCTATGTTATTTGCTCTCACATTGAGTTTTGGGCTTGGGCCTAGGGTTTGAGCATTGGCTCTTGATTTTCAGACAACAATTTGCAGAGACGACAACCTTTGCAGATTGCCTTTCCTTATGTATGATACTATGAAAGAGTGCATTAGGAGGGGGTTCGGGGAGGCTTCACTCAGGAGCTCCGGTTGTGCATCCAAGAAGGCATTTGTGGAGATTTAATGAAGAATCCATGATGATTTTTGAAGACATTATTGTGCAGATCTGAGACAGAGATAATAGGCAAATTTGAGCATTAGAATAGAGTTCCTTTTGCTGATTGTAGACTTCCTACACAAGCCGTACTTCTGCTGGTACAGGCTGTACTATTAGCAGAGTTGTGTAGTTTTTTGAAGGTGGATTGGGCTGGCTTATGACTGTGAACAGATCGTCCACCCTAGAGGAACATTTCTGAGCAATTTGAGGAGGATAAAGGGCAGATTTCAGTGTTGAACAGCAGTATTTTCCCTTCAGCTGGGCCGTATAGTGCTGTTAAGGACGTGGGATTTATTGCATGTCATTTCTTGCTTGTTGAAGCTGCCTATACCTGCAAAAGGGGTCGCCTAGGGACTGGTCCACTCTCACAATCAACAAAAACATCTTCATTGTATTGGATGAGTTCTAAAGCAATACCCATGGCCATGTAATGCTGCTGCATATTCCGGCAATAAATAAAGTCGAAGATTTCCAAGTGGGTATTTCATTTTAATTAGTTTTAGTGCATTTTATGATCTGGTTGCTCTTTGTTTTTGCAAATTAGTTGTATATTTTTTGGGTTTTGTTTATCTACTCCATATTATGCACATGCAAAGCAAAAAACGAACATGCAAAACAACCCATAAAACATAAACAACAGAAAACCCAAAAGAACAAAAAAAATTAGTCAGAGGGAAAACATATACAGGGGTGTATATTACAACGAGGAGATCGACAATGCAAACCCAACACATCCAGGTGCCTTACTAAATATAGTAAGGGTCACTCTCTAACATCCATTGACTTACTATAAATAGTAAGTATAAGCAAATAAAGCCATAAACCCCTGAATATTAATTGCCTTAGAACATATGAAGGATCTGGAGATGGAAACATAGACAACTACCCTCTGGAGAGCCAAATAACTCCACAACAGGATCCTCTAAACACCGATATTAGCCTACAAGGACCTAGTGATAGGCTAAATCCTCCAACTTCGATGCTCACAAAAATGGGGACATTACACAATCAAATCAGCGCATGGCTCAGTTGACTAATGCGATTGCCTTATTGGCAATCCATAATAGGGGTAATGGGGACTAGAGCAATGGACAAAATCCACCTAGGACAGAGGATCCACAACGGGGAGCAGGAGTAGCGAGACCTCTTATGCTAGTTTTCCCACCCATAGTTGAATCTCTAGCAGGGAATGATCTCACACTTGTTGAAATGCAGGATTAGTTTCGACCTATGTTCCATGGTGTTTTGGGGACGAGGACGGGGGGACGATAGGGGACGCGTTTTGGGGACGGCAGTTCGAGGACCATTTTTTGGGGACGGCGGGGGGGACGACAATATATACGAATTTTTCAAATATATATATATATTTCAAAATATTATATATTTATATATATATATATATATATATATATATATATATATAGATATAAAGAGAGAGAGAGAGAGAGAGAGAGAGAGAGAGAGAGAGAGAGAGAGTCAAATTTCTACAAGTTAATGGACAATAGTATAAGACTATAAGCTGAATAACAACAATAAATATTAACAACAGCATAACAACAATAAAATTAGTCATGATAGCAATATAATGGCAGTAATTTTAATCATGACAACAGTATAACAACAATAAAATTTAACCATAACAACAATATAACAGTAATTTTAATCATGACAGCAATATAACGACAATATTTCAGTGCCAATTGTGAGTTTTTTTCTCTAAACATTATAAAATGTATGATTTTTTGGGGACGGCGACGGGGACGGCGACGGCGGTCTCAGAGCAAGGGACACCTCCCCGTGGAACACAGGAACTTCCGACAGGATTGGGTTGATGCAAGGCCTGAATTTCAGTGTGATATATCTCTCTGGGATTACATGGATGTTAGGATGAGACATGCCCAACAGGGGCAATAGAGAGCAACACAATGAGTTGTGAAGGAAGCTTGGGAAGCTCAGTCTCCCTTACTTTGATGGCTCGGGGAAGACATCAACTCATGCATGGGTTCAAAAAGTTGATACTTTCTTCACTCTTAATCCTATGCCTGAAGAAGAATCCATTAAATATGCTGCCATGTATCTAGATGGAGTGGCTCATGAATGGTGGCACCATGGCATGATCACATTAGGACATGCACAGATCACATCATATGCTGATTTCACTGAAAGGATAATAGAGAGGTTTGACAAAAAAGATCCAGAATTGCACTTTAAGGAGCTAGCACAACTGAAACAGTGGGGAACAATAGATGCTTATGTGGCTGATTTTCAGCGGTTATCTGTATTGGTGACAGATATTTTTGAGAGGAGACTTATTCTACTCTTCATTGATGGTTTGTCAGAACCTTTGAAGGGATGGATCAAGGCATTCAATCCACCAACTCTTCGTGAAGCAATTAAGAAAGCTCGAGATATGGACACTTCCCCTTCACAAAACAAATCTCAGTCAAAAGGTTTCTTTCAGAAGAAAGACAAGGACAAAAAACACATAATAAGAGAACCAGAACAACCAAAGAAACAATATACCAAGATTGACAGTGAGACCTTAAATGAGCTTAGGAGGAAGGGTTTATGCTTCACATGCAAGGAGCCTTGGACCAAAGGCCATAAATGGTCAACAAAGGGCAAAACACTCCTTATTGAGTACCAATCTGGTGAAGAAAGTGCATCAGAAAAATCAGACCGGCAATCTGATTATGAGGAATGTGAGGAGGAAAATGCACCAGAAGAGGGTGAAAGCACAAGAGAGATCAAATGAGAGAATAATTCTATTCTATCAATGAATGCAAAAGATTGTTGTTACAATGTACATGAAAAGCCTTGCTTATAAAGGCAAGGATGAGAGCTAAGATGTTTGTGGTCATGTGACAAGTGTCTTAATCCTATGACATGAGACAACTGTAGGATAAGATGCCAACTATAGACAATTATCAACAACTAGAAACATCTAGAAGGCTCACTAAGTCAACTTAACATGTGAATGTGTGTGAATATTATTTAACTAATAAATAGTTAAATAATATGAATTATTGACACAACAAGGGGTAAACCGGATAGGTAAAAACTTTGTTTACACCAACATCCCCCCTTAAGTGCAACTTAGGGAGTAGCTAACTAAAGCAAAAATGCAATGATCGGTCCCGACTACTAGGCCATGTTAGGTACCCATGTACAACAAATTTCAAGTGGAGAAAAGGAGAAAACCTCATGGGACAAAACTCCTCTCCAAAAGTGAGAATGCATAAACAAATAGAATGAAAGATGTGATGGAAGGAGGACTCAAGACCCCCCTAGAACTACATCCAACACATTTACAATCAATTACTCCCACAATATCTGCAATTTGATTTATGCTGATGGTAGAAGCCCATTGATGTCTCCTTAAATGATTAGAGATCAAAAATCACAAGATTGCCCCCAAATTTTACTCAAACATGAGATCAACCCCCCTAGCAAAAAATGATTTTGGGGCTTTATAATCAGTCCAATTACAATTGCCACAAGCCAAAATAGCAAAGTGGTCTTTGATTTTGCTACAATGCAAAAGCCAAGATTAGGCTAAAATTGAAAGTACAATTTCTGAGCAAAACTGGATCAAACTTATTTCAGATCTAGAAAGTACTTGAAAAATTATGCACTTTCAAAAAAAATTCACCAGAAAATGTTACCGTATAAGCCCGGACGAAGCCTTTGATGATCTGAAAATGGGAAATGCTAAGGTACAATGATGAAAAACTGCAATTTTTGGAAAATCCAGGCACCAAAATCAAAATCCGATTGCACCACTGCGAAGCATGCGAAATTCTAGCCCAAATAATTTTTTTTTTTTTAAAAGGAGCAAAAATGAGCAAGATATGAGCCTTTGAAGTTGGACTGTCAAAATGAAAACTCCATTGGAAAGGGGGCCTGTAGAAATTTTTTGATTAAATTTGCGGACGATCTATTTCCTGCATGCAAAAATGAATAGATACCCAGATGGTTTTTTGATGTGGCGAACAAAACCCAGAAAACATTGTTCTTTTTGACATGCACAAGATGTGGATCTAATGCAAAAAAATGCCTCCAACAACTAAAAACATGTAGACGCTGAATTGGCACCTAAGTCAAGAAAATGCATGATGCAACCTGCAATACAAGTCCACAAAGAGGAAAATACTCCAAATTTAGTTTTTCTATCAAGTTTTTTTGATTCTCTAAGTCATCATTTGATGCAAGAGAAGAGCATACTTAACTATCAAGATCCATCATGATTTGCATTCAAGATCTCTAAAAAATTGACTAACACAAAGGGATTCCTCTTAGAGCTCTGATACCATGTTAGAGTTGGCTATGATTGGAGCCACCCAAGATCTAGGACTTCTTGAAAGCAAAAGAGAGATCAAATGAGAGAATAATTCTATTCTATCAATGAATGCAAAAGATTGTTGTTATAATGTATATGAAGAGCCTTGCTTATAAAGACAAGGATGAGAGCTAAGATGTTGTGGTCATGTGACAAGTGTCTTAATCCTATGATATGAAACAACTATAGAATAAGATGGCAACTATAGACAACTATCAACAATTAGAAACATCTAAAAGGCTCACTAAGTCAACTTAACATGTGAATGTGTGAATATTATTTAACTAATAAATAGTTAAATAATATGAATTATTCACATAACAAGGAGTAAACTGGATGGGTAATAACCTTGTTCACACCAACACTAGGGACGTCCAAACGTCCCCTGGTCGTCTTGAGGATAGCTAGCCATCCCTTCAATTTTTTTTTGCATCACTGAGATGTTTCCTAAAATTGTGAAAATTTGAAGGGGGGGGGGCATTTCCTACCCATCCCCATGTCCCTAAAACATCTCCTATAGGGGGATGGGTCATTTTTGCAGGGGATGAGTCCTCGGGTACAAAGGTAAATAAGGGTTTTTGAAAGGGCCCCAACCCTTTTACATATTAAAAGCAACAGATATAGCAATAATAACATCAAGACAACAACCTAGAAATTGACTAGGCAAAACATGAAACAAAGCTACAACAATGTACGAAGCAAATAGGAGACACAAAGAAAAAGCAAAGACCCCCTCCCAAACACCAACCTCAATACGTTTTGGCTATAGGTCTAGAACCACTTAGTTCCAAAGTACTTTGGCTGCCATTAGCAACAACATTTGCTGTTTCTCTAATACAAACTTCATATTTGGTCTTCCTCTCTTTGATTCCATCCTAATATCAACCATAGTTTTTGCATTTCTAGTAGTTTTGGCACATGGTTGATCGCCTGACACACAACCTTTAATGAAAGGTGAATCTTTTTTACTATCCAGGGCCTAGTCAGTTGAGCATGACACAACCCCAACTTCGCCATTCTCCAAAGAAATAAACCTTGAATTTGGATATAGACCATGCATTATCCTTTTTTGAAGACCTGATTTCGCCTTCTTCCCAACCTACCTTTGTTACCCTTTCACAAGTTGTCTCCTTACAAATAATGCCTTCTTGGACACTTTTCTTTGAAATCCTCCTCCTTTGGTCCTTAGAAGTAGACAGACTCTTTTTTCCTTTAAAGGCAACCAAGGATTTAACTTTCTTATCCTCCTTATTGGGGAATTCTATTTCCCCCTCACTTTGCCTATCCTGATTTCTATCTTCCTTCTCACCCGGTTTTATCTTTGTCCTTTCCTCAACCACCTAATTTATGATTTGATTAGGCATCTCCTTTTTCCAAGACACCTAGATATTTTTCTTACTCGGACAGTTTCTCACAACATGACCTGGTTTGTGGTAGTTATGGCAAACAAAACGAGTATACTCGTACTCTATCTGTTGCTCGCAAACACCATATTTAGAGGATAATTTGATAGATGAGGGGAGATACTTATCTACCCTAGCAGACACATTCTTGCATAGACCAATCTTCTCCTAGACTTGGTAACAACATTAATCGCACTAAGTTGCTGGAAGGAATTTGCAATTCCTATCATAACTTATTCCCAAAATTCCATAGGCAACCTTGGAAGCTAACCTAGATAGGAACCATGTTGATGTTCTCATTCTCCAGGTTAAAACCTAGTTTCCATTTTCTAAGGAATAAGCTTGTTCACCCTAGAACCAAGGTCCACCCAGAAGGGTTCTAACACAATTCTCTTGACTCAAAGAATGAGATTAGTTAAAAGCTATTTGCCATAGCCAATATCTTGACCTGACCATTCAATTTCCATTTCTTTTGGGCTTAGCTCCTAAAGACATCAATATTTGGTCTAGAGCCAAGGAACTTCCCAATGAGGGCATTTTCCAATCTATTTGAAGACCTTTCAACCATCGATTTAGGGATCCTAAGATGGAGGCCACCTTCCTCCATAGCAGGATCAAGAGTTTGAGAAGATCCAACTAAAGTGGGGTTCTTACCTTTAAGAAGAATAGCCCTTGTTCTCTGATCATCCCTCCTATCAATGCTTGGAGACTTAACTTTAAGTAGATCTACAAAAGACCTCTGCACATCCCATAACACCTTTTTCTTAACCTTAGAGGGGGCCGAAGACAATTCCCCATCTCCTACAGCACCAGTTCCCTCACTAGCGTTCTTTTGAGGCACTTGCACACTGCAAGAAATGACAAAAGGACTGCCCTTCTTGGAGGAAGCCCCACACTGTGAAACCATCCCCAAATTAATCTCAAGTAACATAATAGCATTAAGAACATCCCCTAAAATAGTGATAAACTCTTTGCATAAGGTGCTGCAAGAATGAAATTGGTTACCAGCATTTCTACACCCTCCTACAATCTGCCTTTCAATGGGATGGCTCCCTCTTGAATTTGGCACTCCTCACGAGCCCATATCACATGCCTGCCCTCTTTCCCAATCAGAGGCACTCTGAAGGGTTGGCAGGGGACCATCCTTATCTTTAACAAGCACAGACAAGTAGAAATCACTGCATGAATGAAAGACATTAATGGCATTCTTACAAGCCACGTAGATCTTGCTTGAATTTGGGTCTAGAGCACTCTGGTCCTGTTCGTCCTGATCTTCCAGCCAACTTCTTACAAAGGCATATTTCTTCTTGGAAGAGGATGCTCTGGATGAGAGTAGGAAGCCCCACTTCAGCCCCTTCATAGGAAGCCCGACATCAGTGCAAGCTTCCACTGAAACATTTTTTTCAAATGCCATAGCTTGAAAGGAACATGTTGCTGCCATGGAGGCCACAAGCCTGCCAGAGCCTGACACCAAGCTAGAGGGCTGTGAAGGGCCAGGCTTTGGATCATCTCTCTTACTATCCTTGATGCTTGAGCATCTCTGGATTCCACAAATGCTGCTTGAAGCTCCTCTGCCACCTCTGCTGGATCTGTCTTTCATGCTCTTGATCTTTGAAGATGAGCCAGGCACCAAGTTATACAAAGCTCCTCTTCCGCTGCACGGTGGCCGCACCTAGGAAAGAATCAGAACCAGCAGCATCCTCATTATCTTCAATGTTCTCTTCTTGCTTACTTACATCTAGAGCCAATAGTTCTGCCCTGGCCAATAACCTGCCCTTCCTCTGCCTTTCCTCATTTCAAAATATCACCATCCCTGAGCACTACCAATATTGATCGCTAAAGTCAACTTGTATAATTGATACCACAACTTCTAAGAGTGAGTGCTAGAGTAGAGTGATCTGAATTGAAACCTAAAAAACATTGTAATTATTTTTAAGTTTATCATTAATTCATTTTTTGTAATTATCATTTGTATTAATATTTAAATTTAACATATTTTTAATTTTATTTAATTTAAATTTAGATGTAAATGTAAAATTGTGATATATATAGTGATTGCCAGGCTAGAGTGATATGAATTGAAGGTTTTAATTTAATTTATTTTAAATTTTAAATTTAGATTTAGATGTAAATGTAAAATTGTGATATATATAGTGATTGCTAGGCTAGAGTGATATAAATTGAAACCTAAAAAACATTGTAATTCACAGTTGATTGTAATTACTTTTAAGTTTCTTATTATTTATTAGTAATTTATATTTTATAAGTATTATTTGTATTGATATTTAAATTTAGTAAATTTTAATTTATATTTACTTTATTTTATTTTTTTGAATGTAAAATTGTTATATATATATATATAGTTATATCCAGCCGTACCCATATTAAGGGGCCTTGAAAAATAGCTGTATCTGTATCGAATACCATATTCATATCCATGTCCATGCAACCTTGCCTAAAATTATATGGTGCCATGTTAACTATATACATATTCTGGAGTAAATGAAAGGGTTACTATGCAATATTGTTGGATAAATAAATATTTTATCGAGTGAACTGAAAGCAATTGAATATTTCATAGGCCAGGCAAAACCCTGGATGAATTATGTGGATTTAGGTAATCAAACTTGTCCATTAAGTGTTAAAGACAATGTTTTGCATGGAATTTTAGGACATTGTTCATTCATAATTGTGCTGTAAAAATTGTTTCGAGTTTATTTATTGGATACATTCTTGGAGGTGCATTTATAACTTCAAAATCTAACCAGTTTCAAGGTTGACATCTGATTGAGACATGGCTGTATGCAGCAAAACTATCCAGTTCCAACAACAATCTTTGTAAATTTGAATTTCTATTGTCATTTTGTATACTTATGTTCCTTGTTTAGGATTATTTCTTAACTTTCAGGAGTCATTATAAATCATTGGAAACATGATGTGATCAGAGCCACAGGTCAAACAATGATTCATAATAATTGAGTTTTTCTTTCTTTTGGCCTCCTAACTTTCGTTTCACAAGAAAGGACAAGAAATCCAGCGCAATCTGAGTTCAGTCTCCCAGCACAGTTGTGCATGAGATTTTATGAAAGACTATCTCATCTTTATTTTTGTAAGCTTTTGTATTTCAAGCTATGCTCATTCACAAATGTTCTATACTTATGACTCATCCTATAAATGAATTTTCATACTTGTGTATTATGCCTTACAACTCATGGTACTTGCTATTTCAAAGACGATGATTCCTCTATTCTTATTTGTTTTATATATATTTTCTCTGATTTCAGTCTCCGAACAAGAGATGGCCGAAGAGAAAAGGGATACCTTTTGCAGAGGAGCAGGAAATGATGATAACAAATAGCTACCATGTAGAGATAGCAGACATAGGTAAGTTACTGAAGGAAGCAGACAGCAAATTTCAGTTAGTATTAGATCTTGCAGCTGAAGCAACTGAGTACCAGATCAAGAATAAACATAAACCTGTGGAGATGCATCCACTATCAAAGGCTATTAGTGATAGAATGAATGAGGATGGAGTTAAACGTCCAGATGGATATATTGTAGATGAAACATATGGTCTAGTCCCTGATTCATGGGTAAGACATTTTCCCTGATTCATGTTTAAGATGTTTTGAGTCTTAGGTCTCCATGGTGTTGGGCTCTTTGCTCCCTTGCCCTTCTTCCACCTAAGGGTCTTTGGGGCTCTTGGCCTTTGGACTGACTTCAAGATTTGGAGGTACCTCCATCTTTTCTCTGAATGTAAGATTTGCTCCACACTGAAATTAAAACATGGGCAAAGTTTCAAATGTGAAGATTTTTTAATTTACGCTAGTTGATTATGTATCTCATTACTTTCAAAGCATATTTTCTTGTATGAATTCATTTATATAATAGGTTCACCTAAAAAAAAAATTTATGCACTCCTAAAAGTAGGTGATTTCAGTTTCAGAATTTGGCATTTTTTCTGAACATTAGTCTTATTAAGTACAAAAAAATCTTTAGTGAGATTTAAATAACTTGTACTGATTTTGTTCAGCATTGTAACATATCTGCTTTGTTACCAGAAAGAAAAAAAAAATTGAGCTTGTATGTCATGTCCTCATTTTTGCAAGTAACGTAATGGGTTCTAATTGTAAATTAATTTTATAAAGTATTTTAATTACTTTGTAAAATTAATATTTTATTAAGTTACTTGAACATTTAAAAAACATTTTATAAATTAAAGTGTTAGTGTACACACACATTTAAAAAGTTCAACTGCAAGCATTTAAAAAGGTTAAGTGTGACCACAGAAACTTGCATTTAATGAACTTAGGCCATGCCTAATTGATGTAAGGGCTTTAAAAGGATGCCTGGGAGTCATTTGAAGGCATGGTTGTGTTGATGTTTATTTTGTCAAGTTTGTATTCAGTTGATGTCAAGGAGATGTTCCCTTGCATTCGTTGTACCGAGGAGATGACCCTTTGGTAGTTTTGGCTTGGTGATGTTCCCTTACCAGTTGTAGAGGTGAAATCACTTCAGGTTTCACAGTTGTGCTTCAAGTGTTTTGTGTTTTGGTATTGTTGTTATGATGAGAAATTTACAGTTTGCCGATTTGAAGTACTGCAGATCTGGTGACATTGTGAGGCAGATATATTATTTGCAAATTTATTGATTTATTAATAAATATAAATTTGCAACTTCCGTCGATATGAATATATATAATTTTCTGGTGTTTCTTGATTATTCTATGGATGTTGCACAACTTTATTCTGATCAGATATAGATCGGCGTGGGAAGTCTAATTGATATCATTGTTTATTTATTGTTGCTCATTCAATAATCCATTCGCAGTTTCCTTAGTGTTATTGAAGCCAGATATCAAATGAAATGGTTTGTGGGTTTTAGAATTGCTGGAAATATAGGAGACAAACCCTGACAGAACATCTGAGTTTGCAACTATATATATTAAAATATTGATTTGCCTTTGAGATTTCGGTGGGTCCCATGCCTATTGAGATTGAATTGAATAAGAGTTTAATAACAAAGTCTCTCATAAGTTTCAGTCAGCAGATTTGTTAATAAATCTTTATGTGCTAAGACAAATTCAGGAATTCGGTGGGACCCAAATTCCACTGAGATTGCTTGTATGCAGCCATTGTGAAGTCTGAAGGAACCGTGGGTTATTTCTGGCAGATTCTATGGATTGTAATTTCAGATTATCCATAGCAGGTTATGTTCCTTGGTTTATTTGATGTGAAGTTCCAAACAAAGTCGCGGGACCCAGCTTATAGTCTTTTATATTATTTGGAAGGTTTGATTTCATTTTTTGAAGACTTTGGAGGAAGCCACGATAAGCAAAGGAATTACCAGATGTGGCTTGAAGGAAATTAATTCAGTTCAGACGCAGCCTCCATACAGATTTTCTAATCCTAAGCATTGGCGTGATTATATCCTGCATAAGAGGTCGACATGAATACATAAGGCGATCACTAGTTTTGTCATTGCCAAGCATCCACGATCATTCATAATAAAGGTAAGAAGGGATCGCATCATTCAAAGATATCGTGGAGCACATATAGAATGCCAACACAGCTCATGGAACAATCACAGGAGTATGGAAAACAACGTCAGTAATATACAGGAACAAATTTAGCATAGTACTCTCATAAGGAGGAAGAGTTTCCTTAAATAGCTTCCTTTGGTTGTGAACTAGCTATCATTCCACATGTATTGCATACATCCCAGTTTGGTATCAATTCTCTGATAGTTTCAGTGAGTAAGATGGTTCAGATTTCACAGTGAATTAAAACACATTACTTTGGATTCATCTTCCTACAACATTTCTATTGAAGGGGCTGTTGCTGTACTTTTGGATCTGGATATTCATTGAAATAACAGTGATATACTAGCAGCATACTAAGTGTTGATCAGAATTTTAACAAATATCCTAAAAGGGATATTACATTGTAATTTTTTCATAATTTTGCACAAGAAAAAATGTTAAAGAGTTTATATGAGCTTCAGCTAGTTGTATGTTTTGCCGGGAGATATGAATTATATTTGCAAGAGAGATTGTCTGTGCATCATGGCGCATTGTTACATCTCATTATTTTACCTGTATGATGTTTTGGTGCAAAGCCAATTTCGTTGTCATTTAGAAGTTCATTCAGATGGTCTATCTTGTTGGACAATTCTGGTTAGTGAATTTAAAAGATTGTACTGTTCCAGCCTGGTGTAGTTTTTGCTTTTTATGGCTTGAAAATATGCATTCCAAATTAATCAGTTTTATTCTTTGTGAGAACAGAGTAAAGAACAGTGGTTACACATTTTTGAGTATTAAAGGGTTATCAAAACCAATAGCCTTAATCTGTTGATTTACATTTTCCATACAAGTGAAGATATTGTGAATCAGAAAAGTACCCCATAATATTTTTCGAAGTCTATTATGTCCATGAAGCATCACTTATTTTTTAATCTCTATGTTCCATTAATTTCAATATAAGTTCAAGGTTTTACCATGGTAAAGAAATGCTCAATGAAGTTTATAGGTTTATCTATATCTCAGTTTAAACTCTTGCGATGTGAGAAAGAGGTTTGCCACATATTTGTTTCAGTTTAAGTTAGATTTGTATGAAATTGCTGCCATCCAAGCTTGATCATTTTAATATAATTACAACTTGATGCCAAGCCGTTTGTGTGGGGTTGTACTAGTGTTGCATGTTTATGTTGAACAGATCTTTTTTATAAGCTTAAATGTTGGTTCTTGTGATAAAAAATATGTATTAAATGAAAGGAAGCTAGGTGTGCGGAAACGCTTCCTACACTAATCTATTGAGGAGAGGGCTATGCAAATTCAACTTTATCTTAACTATTACAACAATATTAAACCATTAACATGAGATATTGCAGCAAAACACAAGAGCCAGAAAGAAGACAGAAGAAGAGAGAGATTTACGGTGGGGAAACCCTTATCGCGTGAAAAACCCCACACAGAAACCTGCACAATGTATTAACAAATCTAAAAGAATGTTTACAACACACTTGCAATGCAAGCTTCAATGGTCTTCGACACTTGTGTCTGGAGTCAATCCGGCAGCATAACAGTACCTGTAAATCTGTGATACAAACTCCATCTCCAAGCACCTGTTTAAATAGAACATACAAGGCAATTTTGGACCTTTTTTGGAATGGGCATCCAATATGGCATCTTGGACCAAAACCCATGCCTAGGGACACTTGGTCAACATTGTAAAATGTATCTGACACTTGTCCACAGCTCCCATTCCAAAGAGGTTGCCACTTTCTAAAATGGGCTATGACAGATGCTCTTACGACACTTACAACCGTCATAGAATCTGTCATAGCGGTTACAACTTACAGTTGTAAGAGAATCTGTCATACACATGCTATTAATAGCATATTCTTTTACAACACATCATATTCCACCTTGGGGAGCCCAAATAAACCTCATTCAAAGATGCTACATGACACATGTCATTACCTGTCTTACAACCTTCTATTTTCGACTCTTACATGTCATAGATTCGTCATAGGAATCCGTCATAACCGTTTCGGTCAAACATTCCTTACACAACATAGAAGATGCCGACACATGGCAGAATATTCCTACCACTAAGTGGGATGCCTATCTCCTCATGTGAGGACAAAATAACAAGTCATAATCCATGTATGATTGACACATCACCGTGCCACATCCCACAATATGACAAAGTGGAATTTCCAATTATTTACAACATAGGCAATTGAATAATAAATACAAACATTACAAATGCAGAGAATTACTAAGGTTGAGACACCTTAATTCCCAACATTAAATGCTCTGGGTCTTCGGTCAATTAGGCAAATTTCCCATACTTGATTCATTGAAAACTATTTTATTATTTATGCTTTCAATATTTGTGGTTTAGCTTGTGCAAATACTCAGTTCTATTCAAAGAGTCTCTTGTCTCATTTGCTGCCGGGGCAGGAGTGAAATTTAACTACTTTTATCACTATTCCACATATAACTGATAATGGTGAACGTGGAGTTCTGAAAAAATATTTGATGTTTAGTGGTGAATTTTTAACTTTGAGATGATCTCTCACGCAAAAGGCGAAAGGTAGATTGGGGTGAGGTGCAGGTTGGAGAGGATATGGTGTTGGTGTTTTACATAAAATTATTGGCATCTATTTGACATTGGATTTGTTGGTAGCAAGTTTTAGCTTGTGCAATTCATTTGAGGATATTTGCAAGATTTAATTCGTGGGCAGACATGCAATATGGTTGAAGCTGGTCTTTGGTCTTTAATCATTCACATCTCTTCTATGCCTACAACGCATTCAAGGATATCTTGTTATAAGTGTTTCATCTTACAAAATTGGAGAAACGAAAACCCTCTCCCATTGTTTGATCGTTTCAGGGTGTTGGACCATCATAGATACCATCCAGAAAATTGAGTTTAATTGTTTGAAAATCAATAAAACTAATTGTCTTTGATGATATTATGTTTGCATTATTTTTTTTTTAATTTTAAAAATATTTTAGATTATTTTATTTATTTTTGGTCAAAAAAGGGAAAATTTGTTCATGCTGGGCTTTCAAGCATTCAGCTTTTTTTGTGCCAGGCATTAGAGGATATCAGAATGTAAGTTCATCTTGACAAGAAGAAATGATATACTGTTAAAGGGTTAAGAGTCAATAAGAAAATAAAAAGGAATCAAATTTGGTTGGCCTTGAAGATGGTGCGTCTAGGGGGAATCCAGGTATAGTAGGTGCAGGTTACATTCGAAGGGATGGCAATGGGAGATTTTTGTTTGGAGGTTCTTGTTTGCTAGGCTTTGAAGTAGAATGGGAGGCAAAGTTCCAATTGGCAGATGAAAGTGTACCTTGAAGAGGGAAGTTTGTGGATTAGGATGTTCTTTGGAATACAATTGCTCTAGCAAATAAACGAATTGATAGTTGTTGGCTCCTGAACATTGGTTTGCTTGTTTGTGGTGTGGTCTAAGCATTTTTCTCATGGCAAGCCACAATGATGTTTCTTAGTGGGACTTTCTTAGGTGTGGTCATGTCTCAAACTTTTAACTGAAGATCTTCCATTGCTCTTTAGTCTAGACCCTTAATCTTGGGAAGGTTATATTGGTCTTGATTTAATTGAAGATGCAGTTTTCTTAGGGCCTATGCCACAATATTGGTAGATTTTCATAATATGCTTGAGGAATTGATGAAGAATGTGGTTGTTTGTTGTTGCATTGAGGAGTTGGTTTCTTTCAATAATGCTAGTGATGAGGTATTTTTGGAGCTAGTGCTGAAGATGGCTTCTTCCACTCCTTTATGCAGAGGGTTGGTGAGTAAGGAGATTCCGAAAGATGATTTTAATTCCCTTTGCCAAGATGTTGGGATTTTAATGGACATGACAAGATTTACATCAGCTAATAAAATTATTTAGTGGTTTCTCATCATGGTGGGGTTTTGGAGGTAATCAATGGGTTTTCTCTACCAACCTTTTTCAATGATACTTTTCCTCATTCTATTAAGCAACTAGAGTAAATTGATGGTGTGCATATTCCTAACCTAGTGTTTGATTCCATTATCTCTCTTTTGGTAGAGGTGGTGTTAGTAGTGGGTGATGGTGCAGCAGTTTGTGTTAGAGAGCATTGGCTTTTAGTTCTTAGAGGTGTGAATATTCCTCGTTGGAAGCTTCCTGCTCTTAGGTTTTGGGTTGTGTGCTTTATGGTTCGATGTTGCTAGATGTTATTATGTGCTTCTGTTTGTGAATAGATGGTATTATGTGGTGGCATTCTATTTTGGGCCTATGCCACTAGTCTTGTTTTGTTGTATGTTCTTTTGGTTGTTGTATGAGTTGTATTTCTCTTTCTTCCATTTGGACTTATCACCCTATGGGCCACATAAGATTTTGTTGTAATTTTGCTATGTTTCTATCTATAGTATGGGGTGAGGCCCCTTAATAGAACCTCATATTTAAAATTAAAAAAGAAGAAGAAATGACATGTTTGATGATGGACCTTGGTCTTCAAGCACAAAGCCTTATCTATGGATATCTAGTTTTGAAATTTAGAGATACAAACATGTTTCAACGTAGTTGTTGGTGTTCAAACATTCATGCCTTGTGTTAGATTCATTTTTTATTTGATTAGTCTTGGATGAAGTTATAAGTTGAGTGAATGATGTTTAGGTTAAACTTATGTTACAATCTTAAGTCTGAAACTTTAGGCTCATGCTTGAATGTACCTAATTTTCTTGACACGACTTACTTATGATCATGAGAGTAATTGGTTGACTTATTGTGGCAGGGGATTCTAGTCAAGGTCATGCTTGTGTGCCCCATTAACAACTCAATTCACGTGAAGTATAAAACGTTGAAAGTAAAGCTTAAGGTAGAGATCATGGGGGATATTAAGTGAGTGAGAGATGAAAAGATGTTTATCTAAATGAGTTGTTTACTTAATCCTTTTCATTTATTTATAGTTTAATCTTTTAATAATGAATATAAAGCATAAAGGGACTATTCTAAACATCCATTACAATTCTTTATTTAAAATAAGAATAGAGTTAAGGTTGTTCATAAATTCTAAATGTTATAAAAGGGAAGAGGGTAATAGGAGCTTGTTTGTTTTAGTGCCTATGAAATCTTATAAAACACTCCTCCCTTGCATATGCCTAGGGTCAAGCAACAAATTTGCCATTGCCAACCAAATCCCAAAACATGATGCCCCATCCATATCCATGGCAGGTTCCCAAATCTGCACCACCCAATGCCTAAGTTTAGGATTTTTGTTTTCTTTTTCAACATAAGCCTCAAAGTCTACCATCATCTCCTCATCAGAAGCATGCCTCTTCCATTGCTTCACATTCTTCTCCGAAACCTATTCCTTCCATTTACCTTTTTTAACTTTTCTTTCTTTCCCATAGCAACAAATTTGCCATTGCCAATTGAATCCCAAAACATGACGCCCCATCCATATCAATGGCAAGTTCCCAAATCTGCACCACCTAATGCCTAAGTTTAGGATTTTTATTTTCTTTTTCAACATAACCCTAAAATTCTATCAGCATCTCATCATCGGAAACATGCCTCTTTCATTGCTTCACATTCTTCTTTGAAACCTATTAATTCCCTTTACTTTTTTCAACTTTTCTCGCTTTCCCAGACCAACCATCAATCGAGGAAACCATATGTCACCAAACAATAGACATCAAACACTTCACACCATCTACCAATCTCCTCGTATCCTCACTTCTTAACTCCCACCACCACCATCGCAAATGAATACCTACTCCACTGCCTTTCATAGTTATCCCTCTCCCATCCATGCAACTCATTAAAACTTCTAACATCATTCATTGCCATTTCTACCCATTATTGGGTTATCTTACATTGATATCCTTGTGTATAAACTTCATAACCTTCATAACGAACTCTTTACACCAATATTTGCTTGACCTTCCTTCTCTCTCAAACCCACTCCAATATTAGCAACCTAATGTGTGACTACATTGCCTTTTATTCCCATATGGTTGAAAGTGACATCATCAAGAGAACTAGCCACCATCCTAGCTTTAGAAAGGATGGTATCTAACAACCAATTATTGCTTCTCCCACCATTCATATACCCAATGACTAACTTCAAGTCACCTTCCACCTGGATCCTGCTCCAACCTTTTTATTTTGTAGAGATCAAGCCCCACAACAAGGCCTTAGCTTTTGCCATGTTATTAGTTTCCAAACCAAAATCAAAACAAAGATACCAAGCGATTGTCCCATATCATCTCTAAAAACACACCCACCTCCTATTGCACTAGGATTACCTTTGGCCACCCCATCAAAATTGAGGTTCACCCACCCAACCTGTGGACAACACCACCTACAATTCAAATCTTGATTATGCCTACTCTTGGGAACTCTTTCCAACCAAAGAAATTGAGGCTAAGCCTTAGCCCATCCCCATTCTTCCAATTTGATATCCTAGTCCTCACTACTGCCATAGTCACCTAGTTCTTTTACAGTTGATTCAATATTATCCCATATTCTTTCCATAGACAATTCTCTATCTTGGAAAATTCTTCTACTCTTCTCCAACTAGATATTCCAAATTACCATTGGAAAGCAATCCTAGATCATCTTCATCCCCTTGCTCTTGATCTTCAAATGACAACTAGATAATAGATTGAAAATATTGGCCGAAACTACCCAACTAAGACCCCATCTCCCCAGAAACCAATGCCACAAAATCAAAGCAAATTCACAATGGACAAAAATGTCATAATTGGTTTCATCCTCCTTTTTGCACATGATACATCTTGATGGGACCACTTTACCCAACTTCTACAACCTGTCCTAGGTAAGGGCCCACCTATAAGTGGCAATCCAGAGAAAGGGACAAGCCTTGGGTAATCCCAAGTGTATCCAAATCTTTTCCCAAGGAAAAGGCCACTCATCAACCTCTAGGGCCATCGGGAGATGGTAAGATGAGCTACTAGAGATATGATCATCGCTCTTCCCATCCCAAATCATAGAATCCTCCTAGTCAATAGATGAGATTGACCATTTAGAAAGGGAAGCATTTAGGCTTGAGCAAGTAGAGTTCTGATCTTAGTCTAGAGCAATTAGATCCTTCCAAACCTTCTTGTTGGCAGTCATTGTCCAACAGTCCTTGACCAAAATGCTGATATGACCTTGAAAATGAGATACTAGAGGTTTTAGAGTCTCAACATCAGCCAACATAGTTTTTCAATCCACCTGTCCTTCTAAAATCTAATTTTATCCCCCTTCCCCAATCTCCACTTGACATTAGGCTAAATGTATCAACAAGTCCTCAAGAGATTCCAAATACTAGACCCTAAAGGTAGCATAAGCTTCTCCATGAGCATACTATCTATCCCATTCTTCAAATATTTTGCATGTAGAATACAACACCATAATCTATCCTTGTCCTTGTAAATTCTCCATACTAGCTTTATCCCTAAACCCTTATTCATCCACTTGCATTGCCTAAAGCCCACCCCCTCAAACTTTTTTGGTCTGCACACATCCTCCCACTTAATCAAACAATATCTACGAGTAATCTTAGTACCACACCAAAGAAAGATCCTCTGAGTGGACTCTATCATTTTGGCCACCTTAGAATTTGGAAGATAGACATGACAAACTTGAATCATAGCCAACGAGCCTTTAATGAGAGTGATTCTACCAACAAGGGAAAACCAATTACCTTTCCACATAGTCAACTTGCTTTGGATTTTTTCCACCATCGCTTTCCATTCCACCTTTGAGGTCCTTCTATCCATAAAAGGCATCACAAGATATTTTCTTGGCAGCTTCACCCCAAAACCAAAAATTCTCTGAACCTCCAAAACTTCTAGACAATGATATTTTAGCAAGAATAATCTGGACTTAATTGGGTTAACCTTTTTACTATCCACCCTCTCATATCTATCCAAGACACTCTTAATAACTCTAGCCTCTCTCGCCAAAGCTTCCCTAAGCAAAAGGGTGTCATCAACAAATTGAAGATGTGTAACATTTCTGACTGCCGTGGAGACCTAGAGACCTTTCAAATTGACCTTGTCAACTTCTTTCATTAGTGCCCTACCTAAAACCTTTGCCCCAATAAGAAACAAAAATAGAGAGCTCTCCCTATTTGAGGCCGTGTTCAACCTAAAAAACTCCATAAAAGAACCATTAATTAAGGCCAAGGAGACTGAAGAAATACAACTATACACCCATCTGCACCATTCACTACTAAAGCCAAATTTCCTCATAACTTGGATTAGAAAGTGTTGAAATACAATGGATCACTGAGAGGGGGGGGTGAATCAATGATCTAATAAAACTAGTTCACTCATCAACCCAATAGTTGTAAAAGTAATTAATACCAATATGCCAAAGACATAGAAAACAATAGAATCATACAAATGAAACCATGACATGTAAGTATTTAAGTGGAAAACCCTAAATAGGGAAAAAACACTGTCCAACCTCACCAAAATCACCATTAGGTCTCACTGACCAAAATCTCACCAATTGAACTTTTACATTTGATTAAGGAGCACCAATTCCAAACACTCAAGAGCACCAACTCCACCCAAATTAGGACTGAAAATATAGAGTACCACTTTGTTTACATTGATATCATTGGTTATAGATGCATTCTATAACTCTCTCACTCAGTCACCTCTGTGTGAAGATATTCAAAATCAGTAACATCTTTGAAGTCATTAATAGACACACTAACATATCTGCATTACAACTATGTTTGTAGTGATATCAAAGAGCACATATTACTTCTGCAATAGACATTGGATGAACCCAATACAAACTCACAACAAACCCTCTTCAATATGCTTCTTTGCAATACTATCTACATGATCATCTTTGCCTCACAAAATCATACATACACTTACAAAAGAAATATTGCATTAATCACATCATCTTTACTCTCTTCAAACACCTGCATACTCAATGTAAAAGGTTCTGCCCACAAAATCATCACCATTATCCCTTTCCTTACACTCTTATTTTCATATCAGTGCAATGTTCTATACAATTTTATCAACACCAATAAAAAGGAATGAAAACACAAAGTATTATTCTGCTTACAGTGACATCAGAGAACATACATAAACCCTACAACATGACTTCTATCACTCAACACTTTGTCAAGATAAACCTCTTCATTTTCAAAAAATTTCAAAACATACACCAACAATTCCTTCTCAAAGGTTCTCTGCAAGTTTTTCATTAGCAATACTTCACACAAAAGAATATTGCTTCATTTTCCCTTAAAGCTCCAACCTAAGATCCATGAAGACACAACATTAAATCTACTCTTGAAAGCTACCAAGACCGGCTCCAAAATAGTTAAAAATATGTTCAATTGCTTGCTAACAAACTAGATGGGTAGATGCCCATCAACCTCCATTCATCAGGGAAGAGCCATTGCAGGTTTAAATAATAACCATCGATTTTAATGTTCGTGCCCGTGATAAATAAAATTAGCACCGTAGATCATAGCTTTGGCACTCGATTGCATTTTGTTCCTCGGCCCACCCAGTCACTACTAGGGTGAGGGGCCAGTTGTCTCATGACACCGATAGCCTTAAGTTGTCACTTAAGTGACTATGACCGACAATAACAGGTCAACAACCAAATATAAGAAAAAGTGCATACCCATCACAAAGTAGGTCTGTATCACTTGCATTCTAGGTTTCAAGAGACCATTAGGGTTTTAGTTTTAGGTCTTTTAAACATTTCACAAAACCCTAATTTTGCATCACACAACACTGGCTTGAAATACCATTGTTGATGGTGTTTTTAGCATGCAACAACACAGGTGAAATGTAGGTTATCTAACCTCTCTTGAAAGGAATCCTATCCTAGATAGGACTACCCCAAGGTTTATATAGCTAGGTCTTAGCTTGCAAGAATAAATTCAGTGAAATGTTTAAGCTGTATCAACAAGGGGACTTACGTGCAATGGTAGTGTTTTTAAAACTATGACAAAAAAGTGTGCATCAACCCTAGCATACCTTCAACAGAACAACAATCTAAATGCTGCTTAAAACCTAAATCTAACAAAACTTGATTAAATAAATTCCAAAAGATGAAGGGTTAAAAGAAGTATTGGAACCTAAGTGACAATCACAATTGGGTGAACTATTGCAGATAAACAAATACTTTCAGTAAACCACCTCATGTTTAATCAGGTTAAGAAACCACAATTTTGCAGGAAATGATGCAATCTTCAATGGAAACTTATGATTTTCAAACCACATTCACTCATTAAACACCCAGAAAATGGAGCAGCTTAACTCATGAAATGCAATCGAACTAGATTCAATAACAAGGCCCAGGCCAACTATGCACAACAACTTACAATCAACAAGCACTAATAGTATGGACCAAAGCATTCATCAAATATCTTAGCATTTTCCCATCATTGCAAAAGCACATCTAATTAACTTCAGATTGATATGAACAATGAAACCAAAAGAGATAACACAATGATGCAAATTCCCAGCCACCTGCAAAACTTGCTTTGTATTAACCACAATTTGGCAGAGTCTCAGCAATTCAGTATCAAGTCTTAGTTATAAATGAGATAAAATGATGGCCCTTTTATAGACAAGGTACCATACCAAGTTTTTCATGGACGGTGGAGATTAACTCAACACCAAGGGTCCAGATTTAGATAGCATTGAATGTGGTACAATAGTTTGTTACATTTTTGGATTTAATTTTGTCTTGATAGAAAAAGACAAAATACAGCTTGCAAATACATTGAACTTGGAGAAAATGAGTACCCATTTGGATGTACATGACAAAGAGCCAATTTTCAAGACAAAAGAAAGTCAACATGAAGTCACATGATGCCTGAAAACTTGTGCTGGTGTTGACTGACAGGAATGCACCCGCTTATTGGATCTTTTACTGCCCATCATTATCCAAGTCCACTTTGTTCTTTTCTGCCTCTCTATTGCTGTATGTGGTGAAGGCTTCCAAGGATGGGTTAATATCTTCCAGTTGAGGGTCTTTAACATAATCAATTCTAAATTTTATTCGGTCATCCTCTCGTAAAAATTTGTAGTACACTGCTTCTCTGGACCTTTTATTTATTTTGAATTCTCTGAATTCAACCCTGAGGTCACTTACTCTCTCTAGTTTCTCGATCATGTTAAGGGGTGAATCCCCATGAATAATTTGTTTCAATTTCTACTTGCATTCCTGAGCATCTATTGGAGTTGTGTCATCCAGATCCATATTTGTATAGGCCCACAATACATCATTTAGCCAATATATAATATCTAGAATTTGAGCTCTAGCTGGTTCGGATGAATTCTTGGCTCTATCAAAGGTTTCTCTTCTTAACCCTATCAATTCCAACCATTGCTCAGGCATATGTAATCTATCCCAACTCAAAATACTTTCTGCCAACAACACTTCGTCTGGAAGACGAATCATAGCAAGAATTCAAAGACGAATATGAGCATGATAATCATCATAATTTGTGCAATTGTCGACCACTTCATCCCATTTTTCTTTTAAAAGACATAAATCCTTATGTAATGCTACCGCCTAATCTATCATCTCACAACCCTCTGCATATACGTTGTGGAACCATTCCTTTGTAGCAGCTACAGTGGTTTTGATGCTATCAAAATTTGCTAACTCTTCTTTTGAGACAAGAGAAGGTGCAGTCTCTAGCTAACCATATGAGGACATAGGTTTTATTAAATATTTAATGCAATCCCTCAACTCCTCATTCTGTCGCTTGAGTTGTTGTTTGGTTAGTTCATCCTTATTCAAAATATCAAAAGTATTGGAAACTGTGCCTTTGATTTCATCTATTTCTTGTGTTTTGGAAGCTGGCCCCAAATTGACTGTTGTGACAGTGTAGTCTTCTGGTTGTACATCTTCTTTATTGGCATGTTCAAAAGGCACTGCTACCTCTGCAATACGAGACCCCGTAGCATCTTTGTAGATTCTAGACTGGACTTTGACCTTTTTCTGCTTCTTTGGCTTCTCTAATTTGGCTAGGAAACTATCCAAGTCTAGGGACATGACTTCTACTCTAGGAGGTTGACTTTTTAACCTTTGTTGCAACCATTCTGGAGCCGTAGAAGAATATTCTGGAGGGTCAATGTGACTGTCCTCATTATTTAAAGAATCATCATTGTGTACACCCTCTGTTGATGGACCCTTTTCTACTCCTTTATCATCTGATATAACCTGCTCCTGCTCCCCTGTATCCCCTGGGATAGACTCTAATTACTCTATATATTGCATGTTCTCTGTCACAACCTTTTGAACAATCTCCAAAATTGAGTCTGTAACTGCCTCCTTTGTATGACTGTCTTCAATGTTCACCACTTCAATTGTATGGGAACCTGTGGGGGACTCGTGTTATATATTCTATGATTACTTCCCCCTGAGAATCTAGTTCTGCACATACCTTTTCAATGCTTGGGAGTAAAGGAACTGGAAGGGCTGCTGGTAAAGGTAGTTGTGTTGAGTCCATGAAGGGTCGGCCTAAGGAATTATTTATGGAAGCCAAAGAATTAGTAGCAATTGAAGGCAAATATAATCTAGACAAGTTTGTGAATGTGGCAAAACCTGTGAATGGGGAAGGAGGAGATGAAAGTACAGAGGAAATGACAAGTGGGGTGGAAAGGCTTAAGGATGGCAAGGTGAAAGGAGGTGATGAGAGGATGGTTGAGATGGGAGGTAAGGATGATGACGTGAAAGAAATGGACATTGAAGAGGAGGAAAGAACAAGAAGACTAATAGATGCAATGGCAAGGAAAGTAGATAGAACAATGGATGAAATGGGAATGGAAGAGATGGATGACATACAGGAAATGGAAGGAACGACTAAGGAAGTGGTAGGAAGGGGAAGAGGAATAGAAACACCTGCACTGCCTATTGTGGAAGACATGACTGTAGTAGTAGATGAGGAAACATGTAATGAGGCACTAACTGCAACAGGGGATGAGACAACATCTACATTTTGATAGGGACAAATAGATGTGATGGGAGGTGGAATCACAAGCTGTGTTTTAGTCTTCTGTCTTAGATGTTTCACCTTTCCCACTGGGCATATCTTTCCTTTTTGTGCCCCTTGTTCTTGAAGATGGAGGATTATCTTTCTTATGATGTTTGGGACGGTCTTTCTTTTCTTTCCCCTTATCAGCCAGAGGAATGTCCTCTTCACTATCTCCTTTTGGTGCATCTCCCTGGGCAGCTTCTTGTCCTGCTGCATCACTTATCTTTATAGGCCCATCTTCTTCATCACTACTAGTTCTATCTTCCTACTGCTCAGTTTAAGTAAGGGCTACTCCTACCTAAGTTAGAGTTTCAATTTGTGCTCTTACCCAACCCTTGCTGAATTTAATGGGGTTCCTCATTGCTTCATCCAAAAACTCTCCTCTGAATCTGTCCAATTGAGAAACGAAATTGGTTGATTAAATAATGCCTCCCAAGGCCCTCTTTGTATCACATTGTTGTCTTCTATCACTTGGTCAGAGACCTCTATGATATTAAATCTTCTAATAAAATCCAAAGATAATCTGGAATACCTTCTCCTCAACACCTCATAATCATCCAGACAATTGACCTAGAAGTCTTCAAGGTGCTCCCTATGAAACATCTATTTGCTCACATGTCTTTCCATTACTCCAAAGGGATCAAAATAGTCCTCTTATGATAAAAATACAGATTCAATAATTGCAGCTCTGCGTCTGAATGCTCTACTGCTCCAATAGTAGTACAAGAATAATTTCCTCTTCCCAAGAATATAGGGAACTTGATAGAAACCCTATGTAGATGTTTTAACTTTTTTGCACAAGTGAGGAGTTGTCGAGTAAGCTCAAGAAGCACCACTTTATCTATTGGTAATCGAGGGAAGTTTTAGGGTGTTCTAGTGAAACCTTGGACCCAAAGATATGTAAACTTCTAAAATTGAATATACCATCTCCCATACAATTGTACAACATTAGTCGCCTCGGGAGATAATCTCCTAACCATATCATTCTGTAGGATCCAGGTAATGTGCATGGTGAATGCATCATTGACCTTCTTGTAGTGAACTAGTGATTGTGAGATCTTGAGTTGGGTGTAGCACTCATATACCTTGTATTGGTCTTCTCCATTTCCAACCTTCCCTAATCTTGATAGGCTAGGGTATACAACAGTTTTGGCCAAATCATATACAACATAGGAGATCCACCTAAAAGTCTCATCAGTATGGAAGGCAAAAAAGACCTCATGAATGTTGTTGCTTATGATTTGGACCCAATGTATCTTCTTGTCCCCATGTAATAACTCCCCAATGTATGGGAACATGCATCCTTGAAATGTAGAGGCTGAGGGTAGCCCCATGATCCTGCTTAAGAGGGTTACCAAATCTCCTATCTCCTCTTTGAAGTCACTTCTATATAGGACCTGAGGAAGATTAGACATAGTTGCCCTCTTGTTATTCATCCAACCCTCATTTATTTTCTTCCTGCAGGCCTCTGGATCCTTTTTATACATCTTTTCAACTTCTTCTTTATCTATCATGGTGAGGACCGGAAATGGAGGAATGTCAAAAGTTTTTGCTATTGCCAAAGGTTTGAGATCTGATCATAGTTGTTGGCACATGCCATAATGAATTTAAGGCATTGCACTGAGGTAGGGAATATAGCTGCCTGAGTAATCCCATTATCTCTAATCCTCTTAGCTTTAGGTGTGGGATTAGGACCTAAGACCCTTAGTTTGAAATCTTCAATATCAATGTGTCCAAGGTCTGTATCTCCAATGTTTTTCCATGTTCAAGTAATCTTCGTCACCGGGGGGATGCCTTTGAATTCGTACTTCATATTGATTTCCCAGGAAGACATTTATCCTGCAAGACAAGAACCTAATGAGTAACCTTTGCAGTTTTAAGCACCTAGACCTAAGTTTTAGGAAACCATGCTTTTCAGCTTGAATCCTAAGTTAGTAGTCTAGACCAAAGATAACACTTAATCAGATTACATTGAAATCTATGATCTCAGTCTAAATCCCTTAAAATCAACTCATGAAAACAAAAGATTTTCATTGTATTCCATCCCTTTAGCATTTATCATATGAAATCATAAGCTACAACAGAGAAAAATAGATCAGCGAAATTTTATACCCTCATTGGATACATGCAATAATTGCTAAGATAAATGCATGGCATTATGAAATTCAGATTAAGCATGTAAATATCAATTAATACCATGCAATTCATTCAAATTATTCATTAAATACCCCCAATTCCTTTGAAAACATTTCATTAGTGCATTTAGAACAAAAGCGGGGTTTTGACTAGTACTGGAGTTAGTAGGAGTTTGGGCCTTCATGGGATCAGCGGGGATTTTGTTGGTCACTCGATATGTGCAGTGAGAACCACTTTCAGCGCCAACTTCATTCTAATACTTCTACGGGAATTACATCTTTCACTAGATTAGCCCAGATTCTAAGCTTCATAGGATGTGTCTGGTCATTATTTTTATTAGCGCAAACTCTTGAGAGGGATAATCTTAGCGCAAAACACATGTAATGCTTCCAGCAGAGGTTTTACCTATCACTAGATCCGGACATGTTCAGTGAGGGATGGTTTCAACACTAAATAACCTAGTTGATTGAAGTGGTGCTTAGCGGAGCTTTTTCTGATGAATGGATTGGCACAGATTTCGAGCGCTATAGGATATATCTAGTGAGGGCAAAATTTAGCACATATCAAGTGATGACAGTTTCTAGTGCCAAGCCGATATAAAGTTTGCGTGTTCAAATCTACAGACTTTAAAGGTTCAATGGGACCGGTGGGATTTCTAGCGTTCACTGGACGTGTCTAATGGAAGGCACTTTTAGTACAAAGTGAGGTTCCTGGTTTTTGTAGAAGATGTTAATAAAGGTGGGTAAAGGAGTTTTTAGGCTTGAACGAATCTATCCACTTGCATTAAGTTTTTGTGCAACTGTCATTTAGGGTTTCTACAGAGTAAACACAGTGTATAATAAATAAGGATTTTTAAAGTATTTTAAGCACTCTGACTCCAAGGTTTTTATCTAAGAAACTAATTGAAGATCATTGGAGACATATTCACTGTGTTTCTTCAATGAAAACATCTAAAGCCCCCAAAATAAAACCTATATTGACATATACACACAAGTATATACACCCACATTTGAACAAAATCCTAATCCAAACCCCAAAGCCAATCGCTTTTAAAAGATTTTCCCATAAAATACCCATGCAAACTCAGATGAAAGACTTCAATTGTGCAAGATCAATCAGTGAACGATATCAAACCCTAGGCCACAATAGATTCAACACAGAACTAAGTTAATGTCACTGACCTGTGAATGCAAATCTCAAGAGGAGAGAGGGATTGAATTCATTGTCATTAAATGTGCTCTGAGATCAACTCAAATTGTGGAAATTGTTCGATCTTATCCAGAAAATGTAAAGTTCTCAAATGTTCAAATGCAAAATAAGCCAAAAATGATAGATTTAGAGCGTTTTATCCCCCTGGCAAATCGCCATTAATGTCGGGTACAAGTGACAGGGTGTTGCACATTTTGTAGGGACCAGATATGTCTGGTGAAGCACAATTTTTGCACAAATCTAGTTTTCATGAAATTTAGCACAAGACTTGGTCGAGACTTGTTAGCGAAATATTTACTTCACACTGGATTGGCAAGAATTTGGGCAAGGAATGGATATGTCTAGTGGGATAGATATTTAACACAAGTTTGGTGACGTTGATATTTAGCACAAACTTGCATTTGGAGACACTTAGTGCTAATATTTGGCATCTGGGGATATCAATGCAGATATAGTTAACTGCATTTTTAGTGTGAAACAAATAAAAGGGCATGAAGTCTAAGCTTTATACATTCAATCAACTTCTAGACCTGGCTTCTAAAGACCCCAAAGATGGCATCAAACAAAATTTATTCAATCAGACCCAAAATATGTGCAAACTGACCTTGCAACGAGGACATGAAGACATCAATTCCCCCAATCAACTAACTAAGATCAAACCGAAGCAAAATGAAAGAAAAAAGATAAGGGGGTCTCCATTTGGTAAAATAGGGCATGTGTACAAGGCACAACAAATGACAATTCTATTGGGGAAATGCTCTAGAGCATTTCTAAGACAAACGCCAATTTTGAGCCCATAATATCTATGTTTTCCACTCATTAAATTGGACAATGTGGTACAATATCACAAAAGCAGAGATCACTAACTCAGTACAACTCTCGATATCCTTAAAGTTTAAGTGTGTGCAGTTGCATTCATTCCCATCCTTCTGCAACCAAGATCATCAAGGCTTACTTGGATTAAGCTATGCAAAGATACACACCTTTTGAACTACCTCGAACATTGCCCTGCCCGCTACTAGCAGGCATCTATAGCCCCAATGAGGTTGTCTCTATGATTCCCTCAAGCATTCCTCTACTTCCCGTTAGGCGTCCATAGCCCCTGATAGAGTTACTTGACTTCTCCAACTGATTGAATGATTTATATAGAAATTAGGAAGTATTTATTTAGCAGAGTATTTATTTGATAATGCATTGAGCTGAGCTCTTGATATGAGTACTAAAAAGTACCGCATACCCTTGTAGCACATGATAAATATCACATGGGCTACAAATTGGTTTAACTTCACTGGGCTGGGAATCATAGTGGCGGCAAAGGTGAGCTTATAGATTTTTCACTTAACCCAAGATCATCTGGATTTCTTCAGAAGCTTCAAGATTATTTAAAGGTGTGAAAGATATTGGACTAGAAAATACTTCAAGTGAACCAGACTAATGAATCCTTTCCCATGAACAAGAATCATACCATCTAAGAGTAACAATAGAACCCATAGGAAGACCTGAGTGGAAAACTGAAGTTTCTCAAGAAAATTATCCAGATTACTTACCCAAAGAGGACCCTTTGTAGGACTACAAAACTGCCACCATATTCAAGAAATGGAGAACCCAGGCAAAGCAAGTGCAGGAAGAAAAAACAAAACAAGAAGAAAGAAACAACTAACAACTAAGGAAAATAGAAAATAGAAAGTAGGAAAAACACACTATGTACACAAAAGAAGGCAAAGACACCTCCTAAGCCCGAAAATAGTGCTTTAGGAACTGCCCATTAACATGTAGCAGAAGTTCCTCACCAATAAGGGTCTTCAATCTATATGTATCATCCCCTAAGATTTAAGCTATTTGGTAGGGACCTAACTAGAGATTATCAAAATTACCATGTTCACCTTTCTTTTCATGAGATTTATCCCAATGCAGGACCAAATTGAAAATGTGGAAGGCCTTCACTTTGGCCCTCTTGTCAAACCAATGTTTCACTACACCCTGATGTTTAGCAGAGTTTTCAATGGTAGCTGTAGACACCAAAAATTGTCCATTTCACAACATCACCTAATCATACCTGACCTTGTAAAACATATTATAATATTTATCCTAGGTCATTACATTATCCCATTTATCCCACTTGATCACCTTCCCAATTAATTAAATAAACCCCTTTATTTAATTAATCCCTCTTTATATGTCCCACAAACAATTTAAATTAAATATTAAATCAAATCCCTCATTATGACATGTGTCACATGACTACAACTCTTCTCATGCACAAATAATTTAAATAATTTTATTATTTAAATTATGAGATTCTCACTCACATCCTATTTTTAGCCCCACTTATTTGTGCGTCATAGGCATCTTTTCTATTCAAGATAAATAAAAGAATCCCACTTATCCCCTCACATCCTATTTTGAGCCTCATGTCATAACCCACTTAATGTGCATCATAGGTACTAAAATCAACTTTTAATCCTAGCCATACACATCACATATTTGACTTTTAATCTTGTTCGTCGAATAAAATCAGCCCCATCCTATAAATATGGCCTCTCACAAGCCATTTGAATCCATCTCCTTCTAGTATCCTCACTCTACCAAAATTCCTCTAATCATCTCATCTCTATCCATCGATCTTCTTCTATCAATCTTTCATCTCAACATTATGCTGCATAAATGAGCACCCAACATCCCTCCAACAATCAAACCTTCAAAATCTTGCATTCGCATGCGAGGTGGAGAAGAGCAATGGAGGCCAATTAAGAACAACATGGAGATTTTGGTTTGCATTTGTATTTATTACTTTGATTTTCATGTTGCCTTGTTCTCTATTGTGCATTGTTAGGGTTTTTATCATTGTTTATTCATTTACCCTGATTTGCAATTTTTACCCTAACAACATTTGACACGCTTGGTTGGACCCACTTCTTCTGATAAAATCTATGTTTTTGCAAATTTTTGTAGTAAAAATTTATGTTTTTCTAACCCTCGTTTAGCGAGTTTTGCATGTGATCTATTACAGGTGACCTCTTGGGCTCAAACCGACTGCACCATCGTGTCCGGGAGGCTGTTTCCATGAATTTTGACTGTAAATTTGTTGGGGTTTGGCTACTGTGAAATTTTTGAAAAATTTTAAATTTTTTTATATGGCAGACCGTACAGTACAGATCCATTGTATGTGCTAGCCAAGTCGTCTCTACTATCGCTGCCTGTCTGTGCTTTCATATCAAATTCTAATATTTTCATGTTTTCAAGGGTTTTGTGAAAGAATTAATTTGCAGGTGGAAGTTTCATATCGACAGTTTTGTGTTAGTGACCACCTGTCACGTGCTTGGTCAACACTATATTCTTCCCTTCTGATCTCTAGTCTTCACCTATTACATCCTCTAAATCACTAAACTGCTGACCTTGCAATTCTCGTCAACACTTTATTCCACCGTCGCCTCTCTAATTCTGACCATCTCTAAATATCACTTTACTGTTTTAGATTGTTACCTTCATCGTTCGACATTTGACTTGCTTTCTCCTTGAAACCTGCCTTACAGTTGACTTTTCTGTCGACCTTCATCCATTTCATAACCTAAGCCTTTACCTATTGTCAACCACCGCCCATTCGGAGCACTCTCCGCCCAGGAACCACTCAATCACCGCCTCATAAGTCTGTCACCACTCATTTGTAGCCCAATCGCCACTCGACCCTAAGCCTTTCAAACTCTGGTCGACACACAACCTTTCAAACTCTAGTTGATGCCCTTGAAAACACCAATCACTAACTGTCATCGACAACTCGTACTCTTGTCGATGCTTAACCTACACCATGTAGCTCCATTGTCGACCACTACATCGACCGTCGATCTCCAAATTGCCTCCTTCAACCCTACGTAGACCACTAAATACATTATCACTTCTCGGAATCCTCCAAAATCCACTGTCGTCTTACTCTTTTGTTGATACTACACCTAACCCATTTCGATTGCATTCAACTTGCTCTGCTGACCTCGGTCAAAGCTTTAATTCCCAGATCCCCGACCACACATCTGCAATATCTAAGATCGACTTCAGTCTCAAACCCTGGCACATCCGTTATACCTTGTGTTTCCCCTTTACTTCAACCTACTATTCAAGACAGTTGACCATATAACCATAATATAACATTTGCCATGATCAACTAACATTAAACATTTGGCATTTAGGGTTAGGGTTTTTATAGTTAGGATTTTAACATTAATCTTTCAACTTTTGATTGGCATTTCAATTTTTGGGCAGATTGTTCTTAGCATTTAGCTTAGTTTATGATTCTAATCACACCTTTAGCAGTCAAAGTCAACAGTCAACCAATCATCAGTCAAAGAAAGTCAACCATGTTTTTCCCACATGCCATAGGAGGAGCGTTTTTTCTTTTTGCCATAACTTCTGTATACGGGGTTGAAATTATGCAAACAAGGGCTTGTTAGAAAGATGACAGGATGAACTTCAAAGTGGAGAAGAAATTATTAGGTGAATGTGTCATTTTACAGACTTTTTTCGTAGTCAAATTCTAGCTTCTTTTTAAAACTTCAAACGAGCATATCTTGAGCAAAACTTATCAGATTTCAATGATTTTTTAAAAAAGTGCATAGAATTTTGTGTACTTTGTGTTTATACTATCTATTCATCTGTATCAGATCATTTTAATAAGATTTTATCAGAATTCATTTTTTTCACATAGCTTTCTTCTCGTGCAAGTTTACTTGGTCTTTTTCAATTTTGTGGCTTGTAGGTGCATCAAAGGAGTTGGAGCAACGTTTGGATCAGTCAAAACAGAAACTTGGAAAGTGAAAACAATCAAGTGCAATCGTTTTATCTTCCATCTCTTAACAATTGTTTGCAATCACATTTGGATTTTGGGCTTAAAATGAACTCTTGCTTGCCATCACATATCAAAACTTAGGGCTAAAATTAACTAGTTTCTTCCTACACATTTGGCTTTGGGGATTAAAAAGAACAAGTTTTTGAACCGTTTACCATACATCTCATTGCTCTAAGGGTTAATTAACAATTACGAGTGTGAATCAAGTGACAACTCACTTGGTTTGCTTTTGTTTACCCTATCTTAGGAGGCCTGCTTGGAGACACACCACTCCAAGGGATGACCTCAATCGAGGTTGAGTCGAAAGACACCCTCATTGGGAGTTATAAATCTTGTCAGTCTTGGCTAAGCCCCAAAGAACTTTATAACTTTGAGAAGTGAAGGTGAAGGGTGGGTTACCCCTTTCTCCCAGCTGTGTGGCAAGATTTCTCTTTCAAATCATCCTTAGTCAACCTCGTGCATCCTAGCTTAAAGCCCTAATTGGCCATACCCTTCTTGACTATCATTAAGTTTGTTGTTGTGTCTTCAATTGTGTGCTTAATCATAACATTTAATCTTGAAAAATAAATTCATCATTGAGTCTGGCGTGTGTGTTCATGCATTTACATGTGAAATTTTGTGTTTGATATTGCCCAAGTCAAACTTCCTATAAACACTTGCCACATCATCCTCAACCTACTTGTCATAACAACACATCCTAAGCCACATCATTCCACATCCTTACATCCTAATCTACTACTTGTAAACATGGACATGACATTCCCTAACAAGATCTATGAGAATGATCCTTATGGAACCAATAAAATGCTTGATACACTTGAGTGGTTGTATAGAAAGGAACAAGTCCCTACGCCACCACAACATCAACAATTTGCACAATACCAAGTCAATGCCACATCAACTTATTCCCCTTCATACCAACATGATTCATCCACCTATCATATCAATGCCACATCACCTTACCCCACATCTTGCCATAACAATCCCACATCACCTAATCCAATATCTTTCCAAATCAATGCCATATCACCATACCCCACTTCTTCTAATATCAACCAATACTCACAACAACCTCAACACCAAAACTTTTTACTTACATATCCTACCATTCCACCTCATCATCAAACTTATCCATAAGGCAACCAAGTGTCTTCACAAGATTCACATGCAAGTCCAAGTGACCCCTTGTACATAAATCAAGTGAGCCCAAGTCCACTTTTGCAGCAAGACCTAATAGACTTAAGCTCACCTATGCTACAAGACCTAATAACCTTTGACAAGGGAGATACCGATCTAGACTTTACATCCTATGAGTCCACTCCATCACTAGCCAATCACATGCCAACGCATGGGCCAACTAGTCCTATCCCAACACCTTCATGTCATCCCAATCCTAGTCCTTTGGTCCATCAAATTTCATCACCTTCATCCCCATGTTCCACTAACCCTTCATTAAAAGATTCCATGGAGATACTTTTAGACAAATTGGTCCAAGAAAATTTGATTGAGATATCATCGATAACACCCTTGAAAGAAATCCACTTTAAACCTAATTGGTATAAAGATGATGAATATTGTGAATACCATAGTTGTGAGGGCCATCTCATATCCACTTGTACACAATTTAAAAGATTGGTCAAGAATCTAGAAGATTGTGGTAAGATTGTGTTAGATCATAAGCTTACAACACCATCCACCCTTATCATCCATCGACTATATTGCCCATCCACCCATACACTTGCAATGGATGTGATCCATTGGCTATCAGCAAGGAATAAATCATTGCCATGTCATCAAAGTCCCATTCATGAGCCTATCAAAGAACCCTCAAACACCTTACTTATCCAAGCCTATTGAAGAGTCTCCTATCATGAACCCAAGTCAAGACCTATCTTACCCTCATGTTGTTGGCCAAGAGCCTATCCAAGAGCCTTTCACTTCCATCCAAAATCAAGAGGTATTCCAAAAGTTTCACCCTAAATATGTGAAAATATCAAACCCTCGTCTAAATCAAGATCAAAACATCTCTAAGTTCCACACATCCATGACTTATATATTGCCTACAATCAAGATATTAGCTATGATCATGACCCTATTCATGAGAAAATTTATCCCATTTATAGCCAAATTAATCCTATTTATGCTCACATTTATGATCAAGATTCTGTATATGATCATGGAAACCATGATGATCCTCTTAGCCAATCTTTATGCATTTCATGATCAAGAGCTTATCACTCCACCTACCCATGATCCCCAAACATCCATTTCCCTTGATGAGACACATGCCTCCCAAGTACACATTGACTATCAAACCAATAACTTGGATCTACATGCACATAATCAAGATCCTATTGATCCTTCCACCTCCATTATCAACCCCATTTCCAATCCACCATCATATCCACTTGGTCTATCCACCTTCATTCATGAACGATCCTCCCTGGGAACACAACAACCTTCACCCAATAAGGATCTCAAGTCTAGTGTTCAAACTACACCTAGTCCCATATTCCACTGCATACTCCAAAACATGAACTACCAAGGTAAAGGCTTAGGCCTTTATGAACAAGGTATTTTGGAGCCCATCCATGTCAAGGTCCCTCCACACTCATATGGCCTTGGATACACACCCCAAGGACACCAATCTAAAGATGTTGGTACTTCCTCCATGCATCCTAAGTCCACTTTCCCTCCCAAATCCTATACATCCTATCATACCCCTAAAACATATGTTTCCATTCCACCTCCATCATCTTATAAATCGCAAAAGCATGTGACCATACACCTTCCACCATCCACTTTACCTCCATTGCTTCCAACCCCTAACCTCCCTCCGTCTAATCTACTTCCACTACTCCCAACACCTAATATCCCCATCATCCAATCCCCTTAATCATCCATCCATAAATCCTCTAAAAATCCTAATCATGACCAATCAATGCACACATTGTCTAAACATGAAGCTTCCACTCATTTCATCGAACCCATGGGATTCCAAAATAAAAATTTGGATGCCTTTACACATAAACTCAAAAATCCTAAAGCCTTAGCATACAATTGCAAAAAGTCAAAGCCAAGCACATCCAAAAAGCTATATAAGCCCATACCTCCAAAAGAAAAGACTAAAACTAAAAAGGTTTAGGTACCTAAGCAAAAAGAAATCAAGCCAAATGAGGCATCCACATCACAAAAATCCCAACTATCCTTTTCGATCCAAAAATCCTACTCCATTCAAAAGTTTCAAATTTCTAAGTCCCACAAGCAAAATAAAAATCATAAAAATACTAAGTCTATGTGGGTGCCCAAAACACTTCATCATCCATCTCCTAAGCAAACATCTCCATTGCTTCCTACACTATCTCCTCATCAAAAGCTTGAATGTTTAACATGGTGTGTACAACCGTTGGTCATGGTTCCCTTCCATTCTGCAACATTTCCACATAACTCCATCTCCCCATCCTTCTTCCACTATCCTACATATCTTCCTCATCATATTCCTATGGTCCATGCTTTTGCTTAAGTCTCTCATTCATCTTTTGCATAAATCCTACATAATCCACATCATAATCCCCTATCCATCCTTGTATAAGCCTTTCATGATCCACTATCCACCTACTCCCTCACCTTCCATATAAACCCTTACCAACATCTATGAGCACATCCATCTAGCGGGACTATCATATTTCATGAAACTAGACATTTGAGTCCCTCCTATCCTTCTCCTATCCAAAATTAAAAAATAAAAATAAAAAAAAGTAAAGAGAAATCCCTTCGTCCAATGGTGAAAACCTGTTAAACAGGGCCTTGGATAAGTACCATGATGAAAACCTGGCAAACAAGCATCATGTGTAGGTTGATCTTCTATGTCACTTACACTTGGGGGCACCTTGTCTCATCCACACTGTCTATCCTATCATACCACTTCCTACCATTTTCCATCTTATTCTATCCTATCTTACCATCATTATCTATTACCCGCATACCTATCCTATTGAGTCCATCCATCCTCCTTTCCCTTTTTGATCTTGATGAAGATATAGGGGCAAAAACAAAAAAAATGTTGAAACATGTTTTGGATATCTCTTGTTGTACCTCATCCCTTCCAATCCATCCTATCATCATCATATTGTCCTAAGCGTTGTCATGAAAAATCCTAAGCATATTATCTAGAATGGGGCATGTTGTTCCTATGTGGCATAGCCTTTTGAGATCACATCCAATCTCTTATACATATATCCATCCACTATAGCCTATCCTTTTATCTCTCCATCTATCATGAGCCTTTTATCCCTTATCCTATCACCCATCCTTTTATCCATCTATCTAATCCAATCGTACATTATCCTTGTGCCTAGACTTGGTTTCTCCCTTGTCATTGGTATCTAGCACAAAGGCTACCCAAAAATGTCATCCAATGCCATCTCAAATATTTTCAAAATCCAAAAAAATCAAAATATTCTCAAAATCCAAAAAATCAAAATATTCTCAAAATCCAAACAAATCAAAATATTCTCAAAATCCAAAAAAATCAAAATACTCTCAAATTCCAAAAAATAAAAATATTCTCAAAATCCAAAAAAATTAAAATATTCTCAAAATCCAAAAAAATCAAAATATTCTCAAAATCCAAAAAATTAGAACATTCTCAAAATCCAAAAAAATCAAAATATTCTCAAAATCCAAAAAAATCAAAACATTTCCAAAATCCAAAAAATCAAACATTTCAAAAATCCAAAAAAATCAAAACATTCCAAAATTGAAAAAAACAAAACATTTCAAAAATCCAAAAAAAAAACATTTCAAAAATCACAAAAAAAAATCAAAACATTCCAAAAAATCCAAAAAAATCAAAACATTCCAAAAAATACAAAAAAATCAAAATATTTCCAAAAATACAAAAAAATCAAATATCGAACAAAAAAATCCAAGTAGTAAGAGCAATCACATCATCAAACAATCTATCACATCAAATCCAATCAAATCATCAAATCAAATCAAGCCAATCTATCAATCAATCAAAATCACATCAATCAAATCCATATCATCCCATCAATAACATCATCATCATCAAACATCCAATCAATCCCAATCAATCTGAATTCCAACCATCCATCCACCTTCATCATCACCACCAATAAAACACAAATCAGTACTACATCTCTTATTTATCGTTAAATGCCTTGATCTCATGGATACAGGGTATGTAAGCAATCTGGGATACAAAGGAAGTACTTAGATTCAAGCATAGATGATACTCCTTTTTCTTCTTTCATCCTTCCTCTAATCTTCATCAATCATCATCTTTATCCATCTCATTTCCTCTATCATCTATCTCCCACACCTAAAATCCAAACAATCATCACTTCATTCCAATCAAATCACTTCCTCAAATCATCAATCCATCACTTCTTCTAATCAATTTCATCATCAATCAATCCAAGCAATAAACTCAAATGTAAATCAATCTTTAAACCATACCAACCAAGATAATAAATCTTGCCAAATTATCCAATTGCATCAATGGCCTTGATCCTAGCCTTGTAAACCCAATCAATCAATCAATCAATCATTCTTGTGTTGATCTAGGGATATATCATTTCCCACAATGACAACACTATCATCATCATCAATCAATCAATTAATCATTGGTTTACAGCTTGACAGGGGCAATAACTTGTTTGTTTTTGAATTATTTGTGCATGCTTGCTTGCTTGTGTGTGTTATCTGTTGCAAGTATGGGCCTAACCGGTGTTGTCATTGATGTCAACATACTTCTGTTGCATTGATAACAAGGATTGGATGACCTGTGTGCTGAGGATATTGAGAAAATTAGTCCTTTCAGAAACAAAGAAGCTTAGTAAAGACAATGAAGCTCCATGAAGTGAAGATCCCAGCTATATGAAGATCAGAGAGTGCACATCAAAGGGTTTGTAGATCTGTGTCTGAAGATGGTCTAGTCAAGATTTGAGAGGTCCGCATGAAAATATGAAGGAGTTATAGTCATGAGAGTAAAACCGGTTCTGGCAACTATTCAGAGGTGACAAAGTGACACAAATAGGTCTGATAAGATCCGGAATTACAATATCATGTTCTGCAGATCTGGTGGCATGTTTGGGAGGCTAATGTGAATTGGCAACTCAATTGGTTCATGGTTTGGAGGTCCACAAGTAATCCTTCTAATTTGACAGTGATGACTGACTGTGTTCTTAAGGTTCCAATTAAAAATGCGAATGATTACAGTAAGCAGAAGTGGTACGGATGTTCTTTGTGATTCAAGCAAGCTTGTGGGGGTCTCTAGATTGTGTCTAGTTCAGGTTGGCGGTCCGCATTGAAGATTGAGCTCGTGATTGAAGATTTACCTTCTGGGAATAATGTTCTTCCTAGTCTTGGCTGACCAGATGATTTGCACATGTTGTGGATGATCTTGAAGATGTTTTGCGAAGAATGTCGTGCTCCTCAAATAAGATTGATGTTCCAGTTATGTGTGGCCGATAGTATAGTGATGCGCATGAAGTTTTTGTAATAAGTCAAGTTGCATTTGCTTTGTAATAAAATAAGTGTATGTTGTGCCGACCTTGATGATCATTCCAAAGTTGATGTCATGTATAAATAAGAGTTGTGAAATCATTCAAAAGGTGTGGTGTCATGATGAGAAGGTGGTGGTGAAGAGGAACAAAACAGAGCAGAAGTGTTGAGCTTAAATGGAACAGACTCAGGCATAGTGAAGATGCTAATCTCTAGTTCAAGTATGTAATACTTATATTCTTCTATAGACAGTGTGTCTCTTGTAGGCAGTGGGCCTCTTGTGAGCAATGTGCTCGGGCAGTGAGCCCTAATTGGCAAGTGTCATTTTATTCTTCTTATTCTTTTAACAGAGAATATAATCTTGGGTTAGTCACCCCGTGGTTTTTCCCTTAACTGGGTTTTCCACATTAAAATCTTGGTGTTTCATGTGTTAAATTTGTTTTTTCTCTTGAATTCATGCATTATGCTTCATGATTAAATCTTTGATTTTCTATTGAAATATAAGAAGGTTTAAAGTATATAAGGAATAGTAGTTTGGTGACAACTGATTCACCCCCCTCTTAGTTGTCTTTCCTAAATTCAACAATTGGTATCAGAGCTAAGTTCGTCTAGAAGAAGCTCAACCGCTTGAGGAGATCCAGGATGTCGACCTACAAGAAGGATAGTCCAAGGTTTGATGGAACAAACTTCACTGCCTAGAAGAGTCGCATGGAATGTCACTTACAATGCATGGGAGATCAGTATTGGAACATAACCACAACCAAATATGTTCCCCCAAGGAATGGTCCAACATCTATAGATGAAGTTAGAGATGTAGACAACAATCTTCGAGCTAAAGAAGGCCTACTGAGTGCCTTATCTGATTCAGAGTTGACAAATGTTATGGGTTTGAAGACTACTTATGAGATCTGAACAAAGCTAGAAAATCTTTATGAAGGAGACAAATATGTTAAGTGTGCCAAGCTGCAAAGTCTGAAAGGAAAGTTTGAAAACTTGAAGATGAACGAAGATGAGAATATTACCATATATATGTCAAAAGTAAATGAGCTTGTATGTGGCATTAGATGTGTTGGTGGAATTTTGGATGAAGTTGAGATTGTTGCCAAAGTTCTCAGATCTTTGCCTCCTGCTGACAAACACAAAGTCGCTTCTATTGAGGAAATCAAATCTTTAACAACTATTACAAGGGATTAGTTGGTTGGTAAGATATCTGCATTTGAGTTGGATGAATTTGGTGATGCACTTCCCAAGACTGAATCTGCATTCAAAGCTAGTGCCTCTACAAAAGGCAAACAAAGATATGATCCAGGAGAAAGTTCCTCAAGGAAATCAATTTTGTATGATAAAGCAAGGAAAGATTTGGAAGAGGATGAATTAGAAGCTGGACAACTTGAAGCCCTTATTGCAGAAAGACTGCCAAGGGGATCTGGTAAGTATGAAGGAAAATTGCCTTTCAAATGTTTTAACTGCAACAAGATTGGTCATTTTGCCTCAAGATGTCTGGAAAGGTTTTCAAGGCCAAACCCTAATAAATAAAGATTTCATAAGAAGTGTTACTATGTTCAAGAAGATAATGATGAAGGAGTAACAGATGATGAATCTGAGATAGGAAACAAATCCGGAGGTAACTGGGTGTTTATTGCCATCAAAGAAGAAGATTCCATGCCTATTGAATTTGCCAATCATAAGATGATAGAAAGTACTTTGGTTGCTCAGGTTGAAGAAAAGGATGAATAGGTTATTGACAGTGGATGCTCTCACCATATGACTGGTGACAAGAGCAAGTTCATAAGCTTGGAAAGGTATGAAGGTGGAGTTATAAATTTTGGAGATAATTCTGCTGGTAGAATTAGAGGCAGAGGAACCATTTCTTTTGATGGAAAGAACAAAACCAATGATGTTCTGTATGTTGAAGGTCTAAAGCATAAATTTCTTAGTGTTGGATAGTTGGTGTACAAAGGCTATGATCTTCGATTAAAAAATGGAAAGTGCAAGATCTTTGAAAGCTCAGGAATTAAAGTTGCATCCAGTACACAGACAAAAGGTAACATCTTTCACTTGGTTGGTACTGGAAAAAGTTGCTTATTTGTTCAAATTGATTAGAGTTGGTTGTGGCATAGGAGAATGTGTCATGTAAATTTTGATAATATCATCAAGATAAGCAACACTCAGGTTGTAAGAGATCTTCCAAGACTGGTGAAACCTGCTAACAGTCTATGCAAATAATGTCAGTTGGGTAAGTAGAATAGAGTCTCATTCAAAAGTAAGGAACAATCTTCAACCAGATTGTTAGACCTAGTGCACACTGATCTATGTGGTCTGGCAAGAATCAGGAGTCTGCAAGGTGATAGATATTTCATGCTGCTGATTGATGACCACTCCCAGATGATGTGGGTGACTTTCTTAAAAGAGAAATCAGAAGCACTTAAGAAGTTCAAAATATTCAAGGCTATAGTAGAGAATGAAACTGGCATAAACATAAAATGCCTTAGGTCTGATAGAGGTGGTGAATTCACTTTCGGAGAGTTCATAGAATTCTGTGAGAAACATGGGATAAAGAAATAATTATCTACTCCAAGGACTCCACAGTAGAATGGGGTAGTGGAGAGAAAGAACCAGACCATCCAGGAAGCATCTAGGACCATGATGATGGAAGCAAGTGTTCCTCAGATCTATTGGAGAGAAGCTATAAGCAATGCTATCTATACTCTTAATCGGGTACAAATCAGAGGCAATACTGGTAAGACCCCTTATAAACTCTGGTTTGGCATCACTCCTATTGTGAAGTATTTTAGAGTCTTTGGTAGCAAATGCTATATCAAAAGAGATGAACACCTTAGCAAGTTTGATGCTAGAAGTGATGAAGGAATATTCTTGGGATATTCTACTCAAAGCAAAGCATACCAGTGTTATAACAAGAGATTGAGAAAGATTGTAGAAAGTATGAATGTGAAGGTTGATGAAAGCATTGAAAATCCCTCAAGGAATTATGAGTATGAAGCAGATGATCAGAATGATATCTCAGACCTAGGAGAACAAGTCCCAACTCCAGTTCTAACTCAGATTGATCCAGAAAATCTAGAAATACAAGAAGAAGAAACAAGCTTAGATGAACCTATTCAAGAATCAGAAGTGCAAGAGAATCCCAAAACTCCTAGGTATGTAAGACTGAATCATTCTGAAGACCAGATCATAGGAGATAGAAGCAAAGGTGTTCAAACAAGAAGAAAAATTGCTCAAGATTCAGTAAAGTATTGTTTGATCTCAAAGATTGAACCAAAAATAGTAAGTGAAACATGCAATGATGAAAGTTGGGTTAAAGCGAAGGAGGAATTGATGCAGATTGAAAAGAATCACACTTGGGATCTTGTTCCAAGACCTAAGGATAAAAATGTGATTGGAACTAAGTGGGTCTTCCAAAATAAACTGAATGGAGATGGTGAAGTAGTAAGAAACAAAGCCAGATTGGTTTGTAAAGGTTATTCTCAAGTAGGAGTTGACTTTGAAGAAAATTTTGCTCCAGTAGCAAGAATTGAAGTAGTCAGATTATTTCTTGCCTTTGCTTCCTTCAAAGATTTCAAGGTATATCAGATGGATGTCAAGTCTATTTTCCTAAATGGTGATTTGGAAGAAGAGGTATACATTGAGCAACCAGATGGATTTCAATTATCTGATCATGGAGATATGGTTTGCAAGATGAAGAAGGCATTGTATGGACTCAAACAAGCCCCAAGAGCTTGGTATGAAAGATTGGACAAACATCTTTTGAAGATTGGTTTCAACAAAGGTACTGCTGACAGTAATCTATATTTTAAGATTGATCATGAAAATATCTTGATAGTTGAAGTATTTGTTGATGATATCATTTTTGGAGGGAAAGATAGTATGTGCAGAACCTTTGCAAATCAAATGCAAAGTGAATTTGAGATGTCTATGTTTGGGAAAATGAATTTCTTCTTGGGTCTACAAATCACTCAAATAAAGAAAGGAATCTTCATATCATAGACCAAATATGTGAAAGAATTGTTAAAGAAATTTGGAATGGAAGATTCAAAGGCAATGAATACTCCCATGGCAACCGGATGTAATATGAGTAAAGATGATGAATCACCTAAGGTTGATCAGAAAAAGTATAGGTCAATGATTGGAGGGCTGCTCTAACTTACTCAAACTAGACCTGATATTATGAATGATGTTGGTTTTGTTTGCATATTTCAAGCTGATCCTAGAGAGTCTCATGTCATGGCAATCAAGAGAATTCTCAAATCTTTGAAGGGAACAGTTAAGTATGGATTGTGGTATCCTAAGGATCATGATTTCTCTCTTCATGCTTATATTGATGCTGATTGGGCAGGTGATGTGGATGACCGGAAGAGTACCAGTGGTGGTGCATTCTTTTTGGGAAAAAGATTGGTTTCTTGGTTAAGTAAGAAACAAGAGGCAATATCTCTGTCCACTGCAGAAGCAAAATATATTGCAGCAACATGCAATTGCACTCAAGTATTATGGATGAAGCAAATGCTAAGAGACATCAGAGTGGAGTATGAAGAACCTATCACAATCTTTTGTGATAATTCAAGTGCAATAAACATATCAAAAAATTTGGTGTTGCATTCAAAGACAAAACATATATCCATCAAGTTCCATTTCTTAAGAGAGCAGGTGAACAAGAATGAAGTTAGATTGGAGTTTGTGCCATCAAAGGATCACATTGCAGACATTTTTACTAAACCTCTACCTAAGGACTCTTTTGAGTATCTCAGGGAGAAGTTAGGGGTTATTACCCCTCCGTTTCTGAATTAAGGTGCACTGATGTGCATCAGTCCGGTGATCCCATAGTCATATCTTGTGATCCAGATTGATGTTAGGAGGTTGTTACTTAGGGGGAATAGTCAGTCTAATTCTGAAGTATGACAAGTGGTTGCAAGTATGTGCCCTTTTCCATTGATGTCAAAGGAGGAGAGAAGACATGTGAAAAACAAAATATGAAAAACAAAAGTGGTTACTAATCAAAGGGGGAGCAGTAAAGAAAAAGAAAACATGTGAATGATTGCTATTGTTAGAGCTGAGGAGAAGTTCTTGTCTTGATGGTTAAAATAGTTTTTCACATCATATGTTGCCATCAATGACAAAGGGGGAGTTTGTTGTAAGTATGGGCGTAATCGGTGTTGTCATTGATGTTAACATACTTCTGTTGCATTGATAATAAGGATTGGATGAGATGGGTGTTGAGGATATTGAGAAAATTAGTCCTTTTAGAAACAAAGAAGCTTAGTAAAGACAGTGAAACTCTATGAAGTGAAGATCCCAGCTATGTGAAGATTAGAGAGTGCACATCAAAGGGTTTGTAGATCTGTGTTTGAAGATGATCCAGTCAAGATTTGAGAGGTCCGCATGAAAATATGGAGTTATGGTCATGAGAGTAAAACTGGTTCTATCAACTTTTCAAAGGTGACAAAGTGACACAAATAGGTTCGGTAAGATCCGTAATTACAATATCATGTTTTGCGGATCTAGTGGCATGTTTGGGAGGCTAATGTGAATTAGCAACTCAATTGGTTCATGGTTTGGAGGTCCACAAGCAATCCTTCTAATTTGATAGTGATGACTGACTGTGTTCTTGAGGTTCTGGTTAAAAATGCAAATGATTACAGTAAGCAGAAGTGGTGCAGATGTTCTTTGTGATTCAAGCAAGCTTGTGGGGGTCTCTAGATTGTGTCTAGTTCAGGTTGGCAGTCCGCATTGAAGATTGAGCTCGTGATTGAAGATTTACCTTTTGGGAATAGTGTTCTTCCTAGTCTTGGCTGACCGAATGATTTGCACATGTTGCGGATGATCTTGAAGATGTTTTGCGAAGAATGCCATGCTCCTCAAATAAGATTGAAGTTCCAGTTATGTGTGGCCGACAATATAGTGATGCGCATGAAGTTTTTGTAATAGGTCAAGTTGCATTTGCTCTGTAATAAAATAAGTGTATGTTGTGCTGACCTTGATGATCATTCCAAAGTCGATGTCATGTATAAATAAGAGTTATGAAATCATTCAAAAGGTGTGGTGTCATGATGAGAAGGTGGTGGTGAAGAGGAGCGAAAAGCAGAGCAGAAGTGTTGAGCTTAAATGGAACTGACTCAGGCATAGTGAAGATGCTAATCTCCAGTTCAAGTATGTAATACTTATATTCTTTTGTAGATAGTGTGTCTCCTATAGGCAGTGGGCCTCTTGTGAGAAGTGTGCTCAGGCAGTGAGCTCTAATTGGCAAGTGCCATTTTATTCTTCTTATTCTTTTAACAGAGAATACAATCTTGGGTTAGTCACCCCATGGCTTTTCCCTTAACCAGGTTTTCTACGTTAAAATCTTGGTGTTTCATGTGTTGAATTTGTTTCTTCTCTTGAATTCATGCATTATGCTTCATGATTAAATCTTTGATATGCTATTAAACTATAAGAAGGTTTAAAGTATATAAGGAACAATAGTTTGGTGACAACTGATTCACCCCCCTCTTAGTTGTCTTTCCTAAATTCAACATTATCATTTTTATCTTGCATTTGTATCAAATCTGAATCATTCCCAGCTAATATTCATATCTTGTACCTAGACAAGGTTGTATTATGCTAGGGCACGAGACACATCGTCACCTTGGTCTTTATACCTTGGTGCATAACGTCTAGTGCTATATCAAACATCATAGTTGCTCACTTTTATTGCAGCATAATGTGTCATTCCTTTCTTTCATCCACTTCCTATTTTGTATCATTCATCTTATCCCTGTTTTATCATTTCATTCATTTTGAGAGCCTACCCGTGTTTGTCCAACCCGCCTATCCTCTCGAGGGGGCATCCTCATCCTATCTTTCCATCATCATCATATCTTTACACCATCCCATCCTTTTCCTCTATCCATACCTTAGCTTCTTTGAAATGATGTTACTCGGCATAAATCTCATCATCTAGAACATCATCTCAAAGAGGGGCAAAATGTAGACACCAAAAATTGTCCATTTCATAACATCACCTAATCATACTTGACCTTGTAAAACATATTGTAATATTTATCCTAGGTCATTACATTATTCCATTTATCCCACTTACATTATCCCACTTGATCACCTTCCCAATTAATTAAATAAACCCCTTTATTTAATTAATCCCTCTTCACATGTCCCACAAACAATTTAAATTAAATATTAAATCAAATTCCTCATTATGATATGTGTCACATGACTACAACTCTTCTCATGCACAAATAATTTAAATAATTTTATTATTTAAATAATGAGATTCCCACTCACATCCTATTTTTAGCCCCACTTACTTGTGCATCATAGGCATCTTTTCTATTCAAGATAAATAAAATAATCCCACTTATCCCCTCACATCCTATTTTGAGCCTCATGCCATAACCCACTTAACGTGCATCATAAGCACTAAAATCAACTTTTCATCCTAGCCATACACATCACATATTTGACTTTTAATCTTGTCCATAGAATCCATCAGTCCCATCCTATAAATATGGCCTCTCACAAGCCATTTGAATCCATCTCCTTCTAGTATCCTCACTCTGCCAAAATTCCTCTAATCATCTCATCTCTATCCATCTATCTTCTTCTATCAATCTTTCATCTCAACGTTATGCTGCAGAAATGAGCACCCAACATCCCTCCAACAATCAAACCTTCAAAATCTTGCATTTGCATGCGATGTGGAGAAGAGCAATGAAGGTCAATCAAGAGCAGCATGGACATTTCAGTTTGCATTTGTATTTATTACTTTGATTTTCATGTTGTCTTGTTCTCTATTATGCATTGTTAAGGTTTTTATCATTGTTTATTCATTTACCCTAATTTGCAATTTTTCCCCTAACTACAGTAGCATCGCGTTTCTCTTCTAAATGCAATAGTTGGGTTAGGTGGGTTCAGGTTCTATCATCAGGTTCCAAGTAGTCTTGCATGAACTGCAGTATAGGGATTCACAAATGGATAGGGAAAATAGGCTGTAGACCATAAACCAAATGATAGGGCAAGGTTTCTAGGAAAGCCTTATGCCTGATCCTATCTGCTCACAAGGTAAATCTAAGCTGGGTATGCCAGTCTTTGGGATTTTTATCAAGCAGTCTTTTGATGACCTCAAGCAAGTTTTTTTTAGTGGATTCAACAACCCCATTCCCTTGAAGGTAATAATTAGATGAAAATTTGAGCATAATACCATAATCAAAAGCCCAATTTGAAAAACACAAAGAAGAGAATGCTGGACCATTATTACAAACAAGAGAAAAGGGACAGCCAAACCTTGTGATGATATGTTCTTCAATGAATTTAATCACTACCTCAATTTGCATTATTTATAGGCCTGAGCCTCAGACCATCTTGTACAATAGTTAGTAGTGGTTAGAATATACATGTGGCTCGTAGATGAAGGTGGATTGATCATACCAATGAAATCGAGCCCCCATTGTGCAAATGAGCATACCTCCAAAATAGGTTGTAATGACATTGCAACATTTATTTCTCTTGAGGTAGAGGTTTGGCATATGTGGTAAGTTCGAACATGGGCATGAACTTCCTTAAATAGCGTAGGGTAGTAATACCTTATCCAAAGAATCTAATTCATGGTGGAATGTGCAGAACCATGGCCTATTCCAAACTTCTCATAAAAGCTGACCAGAATTTGAGCTACTTCTGTCTTGTCCAAACACCTCAGATAGATTCCTTCATGATTTTTCTTGTACATAACTGATCCTTAAACCATAAAGTTACCACACTTCAGCCTCAGGGCTCTTCTCTGAAATGAATTCAAGTGAGGGAGGTACCGTTGATTAAGAAGATAAAACAAAATGTCCCCATACCATTCATCTTTTGAAATTTCTTCTAGTACATATTGTTGGGAAACCAATTCTAGATCAATTTCTGCCATTGTTCTTGTAAGTGCCTGGCCTCTTACCAACTTCATGGGCTATATCTCCATGTCAAATTCCTATAGTATCATAACCCATTTCCCCTTCTTTCACCCAGTTCATTTTGCATTAGTAGTACTTTCACTGCATCATCAAGAACTACGACAGTCACTCTACTCCTCAGGATATAGTGACGAAATTTCTTGACTGCTTTAACGAGTGAGTAGGCTTTTTTTCTCTACATTTGGATACCTGAGTTCAACATCTTTTAACAGGGTGCTTAGGAAAGCAATAGGATGTTCATCATCGATTCCTCTTCTCTGTGTTAAAATGGCTACACATGTGTGTTCAGAAGAAAAGGAGTATATGCAAAATGGCAGAGTATAATCTGGACTTACTAGGATTGGAGCATTAGCTATCACTTGTTTGATTTATGCAAAGGCTGCCTTGGCCTCCATTATACACTCGATCTTAGCATCTTGTTTCATTTTTGTATTCAAGGGCTGGACAATCTCAGCAAAGCCAGTAATAAACTTCCAGATGAAGTTAATCTTCCCAAAATAAGTCTTTAGCTCCTTTTTTATTGGTTGGAGGTTGGATCTTGAGTATGGATTGGACTCGGTTAGGGTCTATAGATATACCTTCGTCTAAAATCATGTGTCCTAACAACTTACCTTCAGTGACACCAAACATACACTTCTTGGGATTCAATAAAATTCAATAGTCTCTACAGCGTTGTAGTACTCTCCTCAAATCAGAAATATTGTCACCCCTTTTCTTGGAGAATATGGCTAGGTCATCCATATAAATGATAGTGCAATTACCTACCAACCCCTTGAAAGAAATATCCATTGCACGTTGAAATGTTGCTCCTGCATTTATCAAACTGAACGACATCCTTCGATATGCATAAATACCCCACTTGCATGTGAAGGCAGTTTTGAGTCTGTCGACATATTCTACCATCACCTAATTATATCCTAAATAACCATCCAAAAATGACATCATTTGTGACCCATTGACTATTTGTAATACTTCATCAAGGGATGGCGATGGATAGTTGTCCTTCTCCAAAGCTCTGTTCAAATTTTTGAAGTCCACACACAACCGTATTTTGCCATTCTTTTTGTGCACTAGGACCAGATTGGCCACCCATGTGGAATGCCTTACTGGGAAGATAATCCTTGCTAACAATAGCTTCTGAACTTCTTGGAAAATTAATGGTTCTAAGAGAGCATTTACCGGTCTTTGTCTCTGCCTGAATGGCTTGACTCCTGGTTTTAGAGGTATGGTATGAGTTATGATGGAGGTGACATATGTCTTCAAGTCTTCATAACTCCAAGTAATGATGTCATGATAATCTCTCAATGCGTAAATAATTCCTTCCCTTTCCTCAGGGGTACAAACTTTCCCAATGAACACATTCTTGATTTCATCTTTTGTACCTAGGTTGTATGGATCACACTTTTCTCCAGTAGAATCATCTTGTTTCTTGTGGGTCCCAAACTGATTTGAGTCAAACAAGCTTTCTATCTCTACCATACCCCGCAGGATAGTGTTGGTTTTCAAGTTTAAGACTCCTTCTAGGTCTATCTTAGCTAGCTCTGAATCTTCTTCATCAATTATCTGTGTAGAAAACACATCTGAGGATGTAAGAAAATCAATTATCTCGACCTTCTTCTGGATGACAATTAATAGTCCATGCACTAATGACTTGTATTCTACAACATTATTGGTACAAGGGAACTGTAGTCTATATGCAGCCAAATAGGAGTCCCCTGTATGACTAATTAGTTCAAAACTTGCACTAGATCCTTGCTTAGATCTTGATCCATCAAATCTTAGTGTCCAAATATGAGGATCTGCAATCTTCTCCCCAAAAGTGATTCCTTGTTTAATTGGTGATGCAGTCCTCTGTCTGACTATAGGAGCAGGTTTAGTTTTCTTTTCACCTTGGGTAGGTGGCAGCTTCAAACATTTCTGAACTTGATATACTTCTTGTTGGCATAAGGAGCAGGTGAATTTAGAATGTGATGCATTGTGAATATGACACCGGTTAGGCAACAACTCCTCCATTTGTATCTTCTTCCCAACTGCCAGCTGATCACACATACTTAGCCATGAAACTTCAAAATCCTTCAAAGATGCCTGACTCCTCATCAGAAGAAGACTCCTAGTCTGACTAGACACATGCCTTTGTACTTTCTTGGCATTTGGTAAGTGGTGGGTCAGGGTACCTACTGCAGTCCAACATGAGTACTTCCTCTACCTGGTTTATCTGAGGGAGATAAACTCCTAAATCTACTTCTAAATATAATACCTCATTTGTTTGATTGTATTCCATAATCATGTGTTTCATCGTAGGCTCCCTCTCAATACGGATTTGGTTAGCAAGTCCTTTCTATGGAAACCACATATGAGAGAAATCAATAGTCATGTAACCATTCAATGTCTTGGACCAGTCTCTGCTAAGCAGGACGCCATAGGTGTCAAGGATATCTACCACTTGTATGTCTATGTACTACTGTACTGGTGGGTCTAATTCTAGCTGCATGTCAATTTAATTCAGCTCCCCCACTACATTGACTTTTGTCTTGTCTAATTGAGGAAACTTTCTAGAGGACTTGGCGGGAGTTAGACCTAGTGTCTTACAAATTAATAGAGGCATTACATTGGTGGAAGCCCTCAAGTCTACCAAACAATTGTGAGGGTTTTTACCAAATATCCAGAGGGTTAGCAAAAAGGGAGGTGACTCTCTCTTTTCCTTGTACAAAATCACATGTTGATTTGCATCTGTGATATGAATTCTTGTCTTTTCCTTTATCAAGACTGTCCTTTTGTAAGATTTCTTTGGGGAAAGGATCAGTCCTAGCATGTGTTCCAATCTCTTGAAGGAAGGTTGTCCTAACCTTTGGAACCTTCTTCAACTCAAATACTGATAGAATTACCTTCACCTTTTTAAGTTCATCTACTACGTACTGGCCCAACTTGTCTACTTTAGATTTCTGAGAGGATTCAGGTAGTTGGTTCTGATTTATAGTTTGGGTTGCAACTTTAGGAGGATCAAGATTATTGGAAGCCTTAGGATCAAGTGGTACCTGATAGTTGTTTGGAGGAATGGAGGTGGTAAAAGGACTCTTAGGTTTGTTACTCCTGAGATTATATGGGGTTCTATTATACTGCTGATAAGTATGCACCTCATCAACTTCCTCTTCTTCCAGTTGGTTTTCATCTTCAAAAGGTAGTGTCCTTTGAGTGGGCACCAATTCATATCCTGCGGGTGTAGTCTCTTGTGCCTCAGTGTTCTGGACTTCCCTCTGGAAAATGCTGGATGCAATCTAGAACTCATGGCAGTCCAATTCAGAATGAGCATTCATGTTGTGGATCCTACACCATGAAGACAGTGCTTCTTCTGCCAACATTACTTGGCAAGGTGGGCTATTTTCTGCATTCTAAGCCTCTAATGGCGAGGGGACTCTTCCATTGTTTGGCATGGTATTCCATGTTCTATTATGTCATTGATAGTTCTGGTTCTGGTACTGGTTCCATCCCTAATTTCTTTGCTGTAGATAAGCATTTTGGTTCCTTAAGTGAGTTACCATAGTTGTAAGTTTCTTCATTTATTCTGCTAATTCCTTGATGTCATCTTTATCATCTCCAACTTTGGTAGCTTCAACTGACTGGAGGAAAGGCATTTGTGTAGGTGGTAGTTATGTAATGGGTGCTCCAGGATGCACCACCAAAGCTTGTGTTGTGACAGGAGCAGGAATGGGGTTCAACACAAGAGTATGATTGACCAAAGCATGGTTAATCAGTGGTATTTGGTTTGGCATGGCTATAGGACCAAGGTGATTTAATGGGCCTTCAACAACTTGTCCCAATTCTGAATTTACCTTAATAGCTTCAGCATATGCCTCTGCCAGGGTTATGGGAGATGGATTGGCTCTCCTAACAAACATGGATGTCAATTTATCTAGTTCTACATAGTAAATAGGTAGTGCAACTACTTGGGAAAGGGTGAAAGGATCTTGCAATTGACAATAAGCCTTATGGAACCTATTGTTGAATGAACTTATCAGTTCTCCTTCAGCTCTGTGAATCTCCACAAAAGACCTATAAAGGTTGGTAGGGGTAGTGGGCGTCCGAAAGCAGTTTAGGAATGCATTCTTGAAATTCAACCATGAATTGATTGAGGCTGAAGGAAGGTTGGCAAACTAGTAATATGCTTCATCTTGTAGTGAATAAGGGAACAACCTGCAAATTATATCCTCATGCTGCACCTGTAGCATGTACATATTACCCTCAAAAATCTTGATGTGCTCATCAGTAGTTCTTTCAGGGTCATTAGGATGAAACTTTGAACAATACTTATCAGGGTTCTTGGGCATGTCATGATAGTTGGGAAAATTGATCAGAGAGGGATTATTTATAGCAAAAAAAGCCATACTGAGAAAGTTAACTTGAACTATAGATGGGTTTCTTGGAATGGACCATGCCATAAGGGTCTTGGGTATCCCTTTGTCTCTCCTTGTTCTTCTAAATTGGGTTAGGAACAACAGATCTTCTCACGTTGATTTGGATCTAGTATGCCTCTATCTAGTCCCCAAACTTAATTTCCTAGAATAGCAGGGTTTTTATGAGGTTTAAGCTTGTACGCCCTCCTTCTAGCGTTAATTTTGTTGATGATGTTTTTAGTTCGTAGCAGCATAGGTGAAATGTAGGTTATCTCACCTCTCTTGAAAGGAATCCTATCCAAGATAGGACTACCCCAAGGTTTATAGAGCTAGGTCTTAGCTTGTAGGATAACTTCAGTGGAATGTTTAAGCTATATCAACAAGGGGACTTACGTAAAATGGTAGGGTTTTTAAAACTATGAGAGCAAAGTGTACATCAACCCTAGTATATCTTCAATAGAACAACAATGCAAATGTTGCTTAAAACCTAAATCTAACAAACCTTGATTAAATAAAATGCAAAAGGTGAAGGGTTAAAAGAAGTATTGGAACCTAAGTGACAATCACAACTGGGTAAACTGTTGCAGATAGATAAATACTTTCAGTAAACCACCTCCTATTTAATCAGGTTAAGAAACCACAATTTTGTAGGAAATGATGCAATCTTCAATGGAAAATTATGATTTTCAAACCACATTCACTCATTAAACACCTAGAAAATGAAGCAGCTTAACTCATAAAATGCAATCGAACTAGATTCAATAACAAGGCCCATGCTAACTATGCACAACAACTTACAATCAACAAGCACTAATAGTATGGACCAAAGCATTCATCAAATATCTTAGCTCATTTTCCCATCATTGCAAAAACACATCTAATTAACTTCAAATTGATATGAACCATGAAACCAAAAGAGATAACATAATGATGCAAATTCTCAGCAACCTGTAAAACTTGCTTTGTATTAACCAGAATTTGGAAAAGCCTTAGGAATTAACCATACCGAGTTTTTTCATGGAAGGTGGAGATTAACTCAACACCAAGGGTCTAGATTTACATAGCATTGAATGTGGTACAATAGTTTGTTACATTTTCAAATTTAATTTTGTCTTGATATAAAAAGACAAAATACAACTTACAAATACATTGAACTTGGACAAAATGAGTACCGATTTCAATGTACATGACAAAGAGCCAATTTTCAAGACAAAAGAAAGTCAACATGAAGTCACATTATGCTTGAAAACTTGTACTGGTGTGGATAGACGAGAATACACCTGCTGACTGGATCTTTTACTTCCCATCATTATCCAAGTCCACTTTGTTCTTTTCTGCCTCTCTATTGTTGTATGTAGTGAATGCTTCCAAGGTTGGGTTGATATCTACCGGTTGAGGGTCTTTAACATAATCAATTCTAAATTTTATCCTGTCAACCTCTCATGAAAATTTGTAGTACATTGCTTCTCTGGACCTTTTATTTCTTTTGAATTCTCTAAATTTAGCCCTGAGGTCACTTACTCTCTCCAGTTTCCTGATCATGTTAAGGGGTGAATCCCCATGAATAATTTGTTTCAATTTGTCCTTGCATTCTTGAGCATCTATTGGAGTTGTGTCATCTAGGTCCATATTTTTACATGCTCGCAGTACATCATTTAGCTGATATATAACATCTAGAATATGAGCTCTAGCTAGTTCAAATGAATTCTTGGCTCTGTCAAAGGTGTCTCTTCTTAACTGTCTCAATTCCAACCACTGCTCATGCATACGTAATCTATCCTGACTCAAAATACTTTTTGTCAACAACACTTTGTTTGGAAGACTACTCATAGCAAGAATTCGAGGATGAATATGAGCATGATAATCATCATAATTTGTGCAATTGCTGACCACTTCATCCCATTCTACTTTTAAAAGACATAAATCCTTATGTAATTCTACCACCTCATCTATCATCTTGTAGCCCTCTGTATATACCTTTTGGAACCATTCCTCTGTAGTAGTTGCAGTGGTTTTGATGCTATAAAAAATTTCTAACTCTTTTTTTGAGAGAAGAGAAGGTGCAGTCTCTAGCTCACCATCTGAGGACATAGGTTTTATTAAATATTTAATGCAATCCCTCAACTCCTTATTCTATTTCCTAAGTTATTTTTTTGTCAATTTATCATTATTAAAATATCTAAAATATTAAAAATTGCGCCTTTGAATTCATCTGTTTCTTGTGTTTGGAAGTTGGCCCCAAATTGACTGTTGTGACAATGTAGTCTTCTGGCTGTACATCTTCTTTATTGGCCTTTTCAGGGGGCACTGCTACCTCTACAATATGAGACCTTGTAGCATCTTTGTAGATTCTAGACTAGACTTTGGCCTTTATGTTCTTCTTTGGCTTCTCTAATCTGGCCAGGATAGTGTAGGGACATGACTTCTACTCTAGGAGGTTGACTTTTTAACCTTTGTTGTAGCCATTATGGAGCCATAGAAGAATGTTCTGGAGGGTCAATGTGACTGTCTTCCTTATTTAAAGAATCAACATTGTGTACACTCTTTGCTTTTGGACCCTTTTCTACCCCTTTATCATCTGATATAACCTACTCCTGCTCCCACGTATCCCCTAGGATAGACTCTAATTGCTCTATATATTGCAAGTTCTCTATCAACAATCTCCAAAATTGAGTCTGTAATTGCCTCCTCTGTACGACTTTCTTCAATGTTCACCACTTCAATCGTATGGGAACCTATGGGGGGCTCATGTGTTGTATCTTCTATGATTTCTTCCCCCTGGGAATCTAGTTCTACACATACCTTTTCAATGCTTGGTAGTGATGGAACTGGAAGGGCTACTGGCAAAGGTACCTCTGTTGAGTCATTGAAGGGTCAAGCTAAGGAATTATTTATGGCAGCTAAAGAATTAGTAGCAACCGAAGGCAAATTTAATCTAGACAAGTTTGTAAATGTGTTAAAACCTATGAAAGGGGAAGGAGGAGATGGAAGTACAAAGGAAATGGCAAGTGGGGTGGAAAGGATTAAGGATGGAAAGGTGAAAGGAGGTGATGAGAGGATGGTTGAGATGGGCGGTAAGAATGATGACATGAAAGAAATGGACCTCGAAGAGGAGGAAAGAATAGGAAGACTCAGATGCAATGGCAGGTAAAGTAGACAGGGCAATGGATGAAATGGGAATGGAAGAGATGGACGACAAAGAGGAAATGGAAGGAACAACTGAGGAAGTGGTAGGAGGGGAAGAGGAATACAAGCACCTGCACTGAATACTGTGGAAGACATGACTACAATAGTAGATGAGGAAATAGGTAATGAGGCACTAACTGCAGCAGGGGATGAGATGGAAAAATCTACATTTTGCTGGGGAGCAACAGATGTGATGGGAGGTGGAATCACAACAGGCTGTGTCTTAGTTTTCTTTGTCTTAAATGTTTCACCTTTCCCACTAGGCATATCTTTCCTTTTTGTGCCCCTTGTTCTTGAAGATGGAGTATTATCTTTCTTCTGATGTTTGGGAGGGTCTTTCTTTTCTTTCCCCTTATCAACCAGAGGAATGTCCTCTTCACTATCTCCTTTTGGTGCATCTCCCTGGGCAACTTCTTGTCCCAAAACATCACTTATCTCTATAGGCTCATCTTCTTCATCACTACTAGTTTTGTCTTGCTGCTGCTTGGTATAAGGGCTACTCCTGCCTAAGTCAAAGTTTCAATTTGTGCTCTTACCCAACCCTTGCTGAATTTAATGGGGTTCCTCATTGCTTCATCCAAAGAACTCTCCTCTAAATCTACCCAATTGGGAAATTGAATTGGTTGATTAAATAATGCCTCCCAAGGCCTTATTTGTATCACATTATTGTCTTCTATCATTTGGTCAGGGACCTCTATGATATTAAATCTTCTAATAAATTCCAAAGACAGTCTGGAATACCTTCTCCTCAACACCTCATTATCATCTAGACAATTGGCCCAGAAGTCTTCAAGGTGCTCCCAATGAAACATCTTTTGGCTCGCATGTCTTTCTATTACTCCAAAGGGAACAAAATGAGTCCTCTTATGATAAAAATGCACATTCAATAATTGTATCTCTGTGCCTGAATGCTCTACTGCTCCAATAGTAGTACAAGAATAATTTCCTCTTCCCAAGAGTATAGGGAACTTGATAGAAGCCCTATGTAGATGTTTTAACTTTTCTGCACAAGTGAGGAGTTCTCTAGTAGGGTCAAGAAGTACCACTTTATTTGTTGGATACCAAGGGAACTTTTAGGGTGTTCTAGTGAAACCTTGGACCCAAAGATATGTAAACTTCTAAAACTGAATATACCATCTCCCATACAATTGTACAACATTAGCCGCCTCGGGAGATAATCTCCTAGCCATATCATTCTGTAGGATCTGGGTAATGTGCATGGTGAATGCATCATTGACATCCCTCTTGTAGTGAACTAGTGATTGTGAGATCTCGAGTTGGGTATAGCACTCATATACCTTGTATTGGTGTTCTCCATTTCCAACCTCCCCTAATCTTGACAGGCTAGAGTATACAACAGTTTTGGCCAAAGCATATACAACATAGGAGGTCCACCTAAAAGTCTCATTAGTATGGAAGGAAACAAAGGCCTCATGAATGTTGTTGCTTATGATTTGGACCCAATGTATCTTCTTGTCCCCATGTAATATCTCCTTAATGTATGGGAACATCCATCCTTCAAATGTAGAGGTTGAGGGTATCCCCATGATCCTACTTAAGAGGGTTACCAAATCTCCTATCTCCTCTTTAAAGTCACTTCTATATAGGACTTGAGGAATCTTAGACATAGTTTCCCTCTTGTTCTTCATCCAACCCTCATTTATTTTCTTTCTGTAGGCCTTTGGATCCTTTTTATTCATCTTTTCACCTTCTTCCTTATCTATCATGGTGAGGACAAGAAATGGAGGAATGTCAAAAGTTTCTGCTATGGCCAAAGGGCTGAGATCTGCCAGTATTTGACCTCCCTGTGTTTGTATTTTCCTAGTCATCTAATCATAGTTGTTGGCACATGCCACAATGTGTTCGGGGCATTGTACTAAGGTAGGGAATGTAGCTGCATGAGCAATCCCATTATCTCTAATCCTCTTAGTTTTAGGTATTGGATTAGGACCTAAGTCCCTTAGTCTGAAATCTTCAATATCAATGTGTCCAAGGTCTGTATCTCCAATGTTTTTCCATGCTGAAGTAATCTTCGTCACCAGGGGATACATTTGAAATCCTACTTCATATTGATTGCCTGGGAAGACATTTATCTTGCAGGACAAGAACCTAATGAGTAATCTTTGCAGTTTTAAGGGTCTAGACCTAAGTTTTAGACAACTGTGCTTTTCATCTTGAATCCTAAGTCAGGAGTCTAGACCAAAGATAACACTTAATCATATTACATTGAAATCTATGATCTCAGTCTAAATCCCTTAAAATTAACTCAAGAAAATAGAATATTTTCATTGTATTCCATGCCTTTAGCATTTATCATATGAAATCATAAGCTATAAGCAGAGAAAAATAGATTAGCGAGCTTTTATACCCTCACTGGATACGTGCAATAAATGCTAAGCTAGATGCATGACATTATGAAATTTAGATTAAACATGTAAATATCAATTAATACCATGCAATTCATTCAACTTATTGCTTAAATACCCCCCAATTCCCTTTAAAACATTTCATTAGTGCATTTAGAACAAAAGTGGGGTTTTTGACAAGTACTGGAGTTAGTGGGAGTTTGCACCTTCATGGGATAAGTAGGGATTTTCTTGGTCACCGGATATGTGAAGTGAGGACTACTTTCAATGCCAACTTCATTCTAATACTTATGTAGGAATTACATCTTTCGTTGGATTAACGGGGATTCTAAGCTTTATAGGATGTGTCCGGTCATGGCTTTTATTAGCGCAAACTCATGTGAGGGATAATCTTAGTGCAAAACCCATGTAATGCTCCTGGAAGAGGTTTTACCTATCATTGGATAGCAGTATTTTTATCCATCACTGGACATGTCTGGTGAGGGATGGTTTCAGCGCTAAATAACCTAGGTGATTGAAGTGGTGCTTAGCGAAGCTTTTGCTGATGAATGGACTGGCAGAGATTTCGAGCACTACAGGATATATCTAGTGAGGGATAAATTTAGCGCATATTAGGTGATGACAGTTTCTAGGGCCAAGCTGATATAATGTTTGCATGTCCAAATCTGCGGGCTTTTAAGGGTTGATGGGACCGACGGGATTTCTAGCCTTCACCAGACATGTCCAGCGGAAGGCAATATTAGCACAAAGTGAGTTTCTTAGTTTTTTAAGATGTTAATAAAGGTGGGTAGTGGAGTTTTTAGGATTGAACGGATCTATCGACTTACGTTAAGTTTTCATGCAATTGTCATTTAGGGTTTCTATAGAGTAAACACAATGTATAATAAATAAGGATTTTAGAAGTATTTTAAGCACTATGACTCCAAGGTTTTTATCTAAGAAACTAACTGAAGATCTTCGGAGACATATTCATTGTGTTTCTTCAATGAAAACATCTAAACACCCCAAAATAAAACCTATATTGACATATACACACAAGTATATACACCCACATTTAAACAAAATCCTAATCCAAACCCCAAAGCTGACCACTTTTAAAAGATTTTCCCATAAAATACCCATGCAAACTCGGATGAAAGACTTCAATTGTGCAAGCTCAATCAATGAATGATATCAAACCCTAAGCCACAACAGATTCAACACAGAACTAAGTTAATGTCACCAACCTGTGAATGCAGAGCTCAAGAGGAGAGAGGGATTGAATTTGTCATCATTAAATGTGCTCCAAGACAGTGATAACTTTAAGGAGACCCCTCAAAAAAACTATAAAATCCTAGTGAATCCTAGCTAAGTGCTATAATTTTCTTGGCAAATCTTTCCTTTTTTTTGAAAAAAATATTAATTTTCCTGGCGAATCTATGGACATTATTAAAAAATTGTAAAATCCTGGAGAATCCTAATAAATAATTGGTAAAAATAATAATTACAATGGCGAATCCTAGTGAATAATTACTAAAGAAATTAATTACAATGGCGAATCTTTCCTTTAAAAATTCTCATAGTTGGTCAGCCCAATCCACCAATATATTTTTTTATTTTCTGTAATGTTGAAGCAGGGGCCCGGGGGTAGCAGCCACCGACGGGGTCAAGGGGCAGTGCCCCTTGTGGAGGTTGAGGGGGCAGTGGCCATGACACGCTCTTATCATGATACAAGTGGGGTCGAGGGGCAGAACCCCTCGCCACCAAGCACAAATCCACTATCTAAAAAGCATTGGAGCACACACAGAATCAATATTTTTAAAATATCTCAATTTAAAATAAAGACTTAAAAAATTGAATTTTTTGCCATCGATTACCTTTTTAATTGAACGGATGTGGTTTAATTCTGGGGGGCTCTATGCGTTTGCCTTTGAAAAGGATTGTTGAGGCCTGGAATTTGTTTTGGGCCACACGATTTAATCGTGTGGCCCATGTTGCAAGTATGTGCCTAATCGGTGTTGTTATTGATGTCAACATATTCTTATTATCATTGGTGTCAATTATATCTTATTCTATTACTTTTTAGAAGACTTGTATGTTGAGGATATTGAGAAAATTAGCATCTCTAGAAGAAGCAAGTGAGTTACAGAGAAGTGTAGTACAGACAGTGAGTTGTATGTTGAAGAACAGTCTGGTAAATTGTTCTGCATTTATTCCTACTCTAAGATCGTGGTCTGCGGATTGGAAGTAAGTTAGAAGTATATCTAAGGATGCTACATTCTAGGTTTGAGCCATATGCATGACGATTTGAGTGAGTTGTATTCACCAAAGTGAAACCTACTTTTTCTATAAGTTTAGTTGAGACAACAAGATAGCATTTGGCTCCGCATTCCTCAGCAATAAAGTATTTTGCTCTGTAGTTCTAGAGGGAATTCTGGGATGATGATAAGTGCCTACAATTGTAATGGTCCGTGGTTTGGTGGTCTGCAAGCTATCTTTCTTTTATGACAGTTGAAGATAGTGAAGTTCATGTGTTCTGGTGAGAGGATTCCTATGGACAAAGTGGTTAAGGTTTGTGCGGTTGCTCTTGATGATTATAGCATGCTTTTGGATGTCTCCTAATCATGTTCCTATTGGGACTTTGGTCAACATTAAGAAACTATGATGGTGTGAAGATTGTTCCCAGTTAATGTAGCGTGTAACCAGTCTTGGCCGACTTGGTTAGTCCCAGTGATTGTGGCGATCTTTGGAAGATTGAGGAGGCATGTTGTGGCATAGAAGATCATGTTTGAGTCCTAGCTAAGGCATGGCATGATCCGCATTTTATTCCCTTTGCATGATATTGAAATAGGTCAGGACCTATTTTGTAAATGTTTATAATACCGACCTTGGAGATTGTTCTAATGGTTGATGATTGTGATGCTGACCTTGATGATCATTCCAAGGTTGATGTAGTGTATAAATACTTGTAGTTGAGTCGTGGAATAAGTGTACTTGAGTGAAAATGAGAATATATTAAGAAAGGTCCAAAGGCAAAGTAGAGAAGGGGGCAGAGGAAAGAAGAGGAAGAGCAGAGCAGAGGAAGAGAAGAGTAGAGGAATTGTTATTCACAATATGGAAGGTGTTGATCGTGGCAGTAAGTCTGGTAGTAAGCCACTAGTAGGGTTTAACAACGCTTATTGTAATATTGCTAGGTTTAGGGTTGAGGTAGTGAGCCTGCTAGACCTAGTTGTTCTTCATGGTAGTAAGCTAATATGTTTAGGCCTGTGGAGTTACCAAGTCTGAACATCATTATTTCAATATTTCAATATATATTGAGAGTTAATCCTCTCCATGGTTTTTCTCCACCTTGGGGTTTTCCACATAAATCTGGTGTCTCTTGTGTTTGATGTTGTATCTATGGTTAAGTTTATGATTTCATGCACTCATGGTTAAATCATAATAATTGTGGATAAGTGATGAATGTTCAAATTGCAGAAAGTGTTTAAGGTTTTGTGACAACTGATTCACCCCCCCTCTCAGTTGTGCAGCACATATCAACAATTGGTATTAGAGCCAAGTTCCTCTGGAAGTTTAATAGCTTGAGGAAGATCCAAAATGTATTACAAGAAGGAAGCACCACATTTTGATGGAACAAATTATGTTCTCTAGAAGGCTCAGATGAAAAGCCATCTTCTTTCTCTTGGTTACAAAGTTTGGAAAGCTGCAGAAACAAAATACACCATACCTCAAAATGGTCTGACAACTGAAGACAAAATTAAAGAATATGAGATAGATATCAAGGCAAAGGATGCTCTGCTAAGCTCATTAACCGACTCAATATTGATGAAAGTGGTGGATCTTGAAACTGCAAATAAGACATGGGAAAAGTTGAAAAATCTATATGAAGGAGATGGTTCTATGAAGGAAGCCAAGTTACAAAGTCTGAAAATGAAATATGAAGGCTTGAAGATGAACAGTGATGAAAACATATCAGCTTTTATGCAAAGAGTTGATGAATTTGTTACAGGGATAAAAGCCATAGGTAGAACTTTTGAAGAAAAGGAAATTGTTATGAAAATTCTTAGATCTCTACCCAAGTCCTACTGTCACATGGTAGCCACGATTGAAGAGTTCGTGCAAGTAAAAGTAGTTAACATGGATTAGTTGCTTAGCAAGCTTACTGCTTTTAAAATGAGGGAGTTAGATGATGCTCTGCCGAAAGTTGAGATGACCTTCAAAGCCAGTACTCTTGGAAGTACTTCCAGATCAGAAAAGTACAAGGTAGAATCTGATGATGAGTTAGATGAAGTTGAAGCCAACTTTATGAATAGACTGCAAAGAGGATCCAATAAGTATAAAGTCAAATTACCTTTCAAATGTTTTTCCTATGGTAAAGTAGGTCATTGTACTTCTAGATGTCCTGAAAGAATTGAAAGAAATAGAAGAAGATATGAGAATAGGCATAGGACCCAAAAGAAGTGTTATTATGTTGAAGATTTTGATGATGATGAAGGAGTATCAGATAATGGTGAACCATATAATGCTAGTTCCTTTGTAAATGAATGCTTGTTCATTTCTATTAAGGAAGATCTTGTGTCTACTAATTCTTCTAGCTGTATGAAGGAAGAAAAACCAGTGGAAAGTGCTTTGGCTGCTCAGGTCATTAAGGACAAGGATGAATGGGTTATTGATAGTGGTTTCTCTCACCACATGACTGGTGAGAAAAGTAAGTTTGTAAGTTTGGAAAGATATGATGGTGGATTGGTTAGGTTTGGAGATGATACAATTGGTAGGATTTGTGGGAAAGGATCTATTTCTTTTGATGGCAAGCACAATACTAAAGATGTCTTGTATGTGAAAGGATTAAAACACAATCTTTTGAGTGTGGGTCAGATGTGTGACAAAGGTTATGATTTAAGCTTCAAGGACAATAGATGCAAGAGTAGGGAAAGCTTCAGAATAGTCATTACAACTGGTAAGAAGACCAAAGGTAATATCTATCACTTGAAAGGAACTAATAAATATTGTTTGTTGGCTCAAACTGATGAAAGTTGGCTATGGCATAGAAGGTCATGTCACATCAATTTTGATAACATAATGAAGATAAGTACTACACAAGTTGTTAGATATTTGCCTAAGCTTGTGAAGCCTGCTAATCCTATTTGCAAGGAGTGTCAATTTGGGAAACAAACAAGAACAAGTTTGAAAAGCATGGACCAATCAGTTGATGGACTACTAGAACTAGTGCATATAGATTTGTGTGGACCTACAAGAGTAAGAAGTTTGCAAGGAGACATGTATTTCATGTTGCTTATATTGATGATTATTCTAGAATGACTTGGGTTACCTTTTTGAAAAAAAAAAGCAGAAGCTCTAGATAAGTTCAAGGGATTTAAGGTGATGGTTGAAAATGAGATGGATTTGAAGATCAAATGTTTAAGGACTGATAGAGGAGGAGAGTTTACATCAAATGAATTCAATTTCTTTTGCAAAGAACATGGGATAAAGAGACAACTATATGCACCTAGAACTCGAAAACAAAATGGAGTTGTTGAAAGGAAAAATAGGATAGTTCAAGAAGCTGCTAGAACCATGATGAAGGGAGCTGATCTTTCAGAAGTATATTGGAGAGAGGCAATTCACACTGCGGTATATATCCTAAACAGAGTCCAAGTCAAAGGTAATAGTTCTAAGAGTCCTTATGAATTGTGGTATGGTAAAGTCCCTACTATGAAATATCTCAAAGTTTTTGGTAGCAAATGTTATATGAAAAGAGAAGAAGATCTAGGTAAGTTTGATGCTAGGTGTGATGAAGGAATCTTCCTTGGTTATTCCACCAAGAGCAAGGCCTACTGGTGCTATAATAAGAGGCTGAATAAGATCATTGAAAATGCAAATGTCAAGGTTGATGAAAGCAAGGAGAAGTCTCCAGAATCAAGTGGATATGAATTAGATAAATTGGATGTTTCAGAAGTGGTGCAGCATGAAGACAACTCAGATGAAGAGGAACAAGCTCTGGAAAGTTCTACCAAGACACCAAGGTATGTAAAACTTAATCATTCTGAAGATCAAATCATAGGAGATAAGAGTAAAGGAATCCTAACCAGAAGAAGAGCTGCAGAAGAACACGTAAATTTCTGTCTAATTTCCAAGATTGTACTTAAGACTGTGAATGAAGCTTGTAATGATGAGAATTGGGTAAAGGCTATGAAAGAAGAATTGATACAGATAGAGAAGAATCAGAACTGGGATGTTGTTCCCAGACTAGCAGATAAAAATGTAATTGGTACCAAGTGGGTTTTCAGAAACAAGATGAATGAGAATGGTGAAGTAGTAAAAGACAAAGCAAGGTTGGTATGCAAAGGATATTCTCAAGTTGAAGGAATAGATTTTGAGGAAACATTTGCACCAGTGGCAAGGATTGAAGCTATAAGAATGTTTTTGGCATTTGCAGCCTACAAAGATTTTAAGGTATATCAGATGGATGTAAAGTCTACATTCTTGAATGGAGAGTTGGAATAAGAAGTCTATATTGAACAATTGGAAGGATTCCAGTCATCACATTAGGGTGACATGGTATGTAGATTGAAGAAGGCATTGTATGGGTTAAAACAAGCCCCTAGGGCCTGGTATGCTAGGTTGGATAAGTATTTGATACAGTTAGGATTCACCAAGAGTACCACTGACAACAATCTCTATTTCAAGATCAATAATGAACAAATCCTAATTGGTGCAGTCTTTGTTGATGACATTATCTTTGGAGGCAATAAAGATTAGAAAAGATACAGATCTATGATTGGAGGATTACTTTATCTGACTCAAACCAGACCTGACATAATGCATGCAGTTTGTCTTATGGCAAGATTTCCAGTAGAACCTAAGGAGTCACATGTGATGGCAGTCAAGAGAATTCTGAGATATTTGAAAGGCATAATGGATTATAGTTTGTGGTATCCAAAGGATAATGATTTCACTCTCAGTGCATACACTGATGCAGATTGGGCTGGAGATGTAGATAATAGTAAAAGTACAAGTGGAGGTGCATTCTTTTTGGGAAAAAGGATGGTATCTTGGATAAGAAAGAAACAAGATTCAATATCTTAGTCCACTATAGAAGAAAAATATATTGCAGCAGCATGTAGTTGTACTCAAGTGTTGTGGATGAAGCAGACATTAAAGGACATTAGAGTTGTGTATAAAGATCTAATTGCAATTTTTTGTGACAATACAAGTGCCATAAACATATCAAAGAATCTAGTAATGCATTCAAGGACAAAGCACATATCTATAAGATATCACTTCTTAAGGGAAAAAGTGACAGAGAATGAAGTCAAGTTGGAATATGTATCTACAAAAGACCAGATTGCAGACATTTTCACCAAATTGTTGTCAAAAGATACTTTTGAGTATCTCAGAGAAAAGTTAGGGGTTATCATCCCTCCTGCTCTAAACTAAGATGCACAAGAGTACATTAGTCTGGTGGTGCTTAGAGTTCCTTCTTTAGATCTAGATTGATGCTTTTAGGGCTACTTCTCAGGGTGAGTAGTCAGAGAGTTTAGAAGAAAGATTGAATCAGAGCAGAAGAATGCAAGTATGTGCCCTTTTCCATTGATGTCAAAGGGGGAGAGAAGTCATGTGAAAACCTCAGAAAGAAAGAGTGCAGATGTGTAAAGAGATAGGAGAGAATCTTGTCTTGTTGGCTGTTGCAGTTTTTCACATCATATATTTCCATCAATGACAAAGGGGGAGATTGTTGCAAGTATGTGCCTTATATGCTGAGGATATTGAGAAAATTAGCATCTCCGGAAGAATCAGAAAGTAAACAGTGAATCACAGTGAAGACAATGTCTTACATACTGAAGAATAGTCTAGAACATTGCTCCGCATTTCTTGCTGACTGAAAATCTTGGTTTGCGGATTGGAAGTTATTATAAGCATGGATAAAGATGCTAAATCCTGAGTTTGAGGCTTTGATATGAAGATTTGAGTGAGTTACATTCACCAGAGTAAAACCTGCTTTTTCTGATTAATCATTGGTGCCTGAGAGAAAGTATTTTGCTCCGCATTCCTTTGCATTAATGTATTTTGCTCTGCGGTTCTAGAGGGAAGTCTGGGATGATGATAAGTGCCTACAATTGCAATGGTTCATGTTTTAGTGGTCTACAAGCTAGATGCTAGATGTGATGAAGGAATCTTCCTTGGTTACGCCACCAAGAGTAAGGCCTACCGGTGCTATAATAAGAGGCTAAATAAGATCATTGAAAGTGCAAGTGTTAAAGTTGATGAATGTAAGGAAAAGTTTTTAGAATCAAATGGTTATGAGTCAGATAATCCAGAAGTTTCAGAAGTGGTGCAACATGAAGACAACACAGATGAAGAAGAACAAGCTCCGGTAAGTACTACCAAAACTCCAAGGTATGTAAGAATCAGTCACTCTGAAAACCAAATCATAGGAGATAAGAGCAAAGGAATCTTAACTAGAAGAAAAGATGTAGAGGAACAAGTAAAATTCTATCTAATTTCTAAGATTGAGCCTAAAACTGTGGATGAGGCTTGCAAAGATGAGAATTGGATAAAGGCTATGGAAGAGGAATTGATGTAGATAGAAAAAATCAGACTTGGGATCTTGTTCCCAGAAGAGTAGACAGGAATCTAATTGGTACAAAGTGGGTTTTCAGAAACAAGATGAATGAAAATGGTGAAGTGGTAAGAAATAAAGCAAGGTTAGTATGCAAAGGATACACTCAAGTTGAAGGAATAGACTTTGAAGAAACCTTTGCTCTAGTGGCAAGGATTGAAGCAATAAGGATGTTTTTGGCTTTTGCAGCATACAAAGATTTCAAGGTTTATCAAATGGATGTGAATTCTGCCTTCTTAAATGGAGAATTAGAAGAGGAAGTCTATATAGAACAACCAGAAGGATTTCAGTCATCAGATCAGGGTGACATGCTATGCAGATTGAAGAAATCCTTGTATGGATTAAAACAAGCACCTAGAGCATGGTATGCATGGTTGGACATGTACCTAATACAGATAGGGTTCAACAAAGGTACTACAGATATCAATCTCTACTTCAAGATCAATGATGAACAAACCCTGATTGCTGCAATTTTTGTTGATGATATTATTTTTGGAGGCAATGAAGGTATGTGCTCAATTTTTGCTAGAGAAATGCAAAGTGAATTTGAAATGTCTATGTTTAGAGAGATTAACTTCTTTTTAGGTCTACAAATAAGTCAATCAGAAAAAAGGTATCTTCATTTCTCAATCTAAGTATGTGGAAGAATTGTTAAAGAAATTTAGGATGGAAGACTCTAAACCAGTATGCACACCTCTGATAACTAGTTGTAAGTTGAGCAAAGATGATAGCTCACCCATGGCAGATGAGAAAAAGTATAGATCTATGATTGGAGGATTACTTTATCTAACTCAAACCAGACCAGACATAATGCATGCAGTGTGTCTTGTAGCAAGATTTCAGGTTGAACCCAAGGAATCTCATGTGATGGCAGTCAATTGAATTCTAAGATATTTAAAAGGCACAATAGATTATGGCTTGTGGTACCCCAAGGACTGTGATTTTACTCTCAATGCATATATTGATGCAGATTGGGTCGGAGATGTGGATGACAAAAAAAGTACAAGTTGAGGTGCATTCTTGTTGGGAAAAAGACTAGTATCTTGGTTGAGCAAGAAACAAGATTCAATATCCCTATCTACTGTAGAAGTAGAATACATTACAGCAGCATGCAGTTGCACTCAAGTGTTATGGATGAAGCAGACTTTGAAGGACATCAAAGTTGTGTATGAAGATCCCATTGCAATCTTTTATGACAACGCAATTTCCATTAACATATCAAAGAATCCAGTGATGCATTCAAGGACAAAACACATATCCATCAGGTATCATTTTTTGAGAGAAAAGGGGACAGAGAATGAAGTGAAGTTGGAGTATGTTTCTACTAAGGATCATATTGTAAACATTTTTACCAAGCCTCTACCTAAGGATACTTTTGAGTATCTCAGAGAAAAGTTAGGGGTTATCACCCCACCTGCTCTAAACTAAGATGCACAATAGTGCATCGGTTCAGAGGTGCTCAGAGGTCTGGATTGATGCTTTTTAGGGCTACTTATTAGGTGGAGTAGTCAGAGAGTTTAGAAGAGAGATTAGATCAGAGAAGATGAGTGCAAGTATGTGCCCTTTTCCATTGATGTCAAAGGGGGAGAGAAGTCATGTGAAAAACTTAGAGTGCAGATGTGTAAGAGAAAGGGGAGAATTTCAGAGAAAGAAAGAGTGCAGGTGTGTGAAGAGAAAGGGGGAGAATCTTGTCTTGATGGATGTTGCAGTTTTTCACATCATATGTTGCCATCAATGACAAAGGGGGAGATTGTTGCAAGTATGTGCCTAATTGGTGTTGTCATTGATGTAAACATATTCTTGTTGTCAATGGTGTCAACTCTATTTTATTCTATTACTTGTTTAGAAGAATTGTATGTTGAGGATATTGAGAAAATTAGGCTCTCCAGAAGAAACAAGTGAGTTATAGAGAAGTGCAATATAGACAGTGAATTGTATGCTGAAGAACAGTTTGGTAAACTGCTCCACATTTATTCCTACTTGAAGATCATGGTTTGCGGATTAGAATTAAGTTAGAAGTATGTCTGAGGATGCTACATTCTGGGTTTGATCCATATGCATGAAGATCTGAGTGAGTTGTATTCACCAGAGTGAAATCTTCTTTTTCTATAAGTTTAGTTGAGACATGAAGATAGTATTTGGCTTTGCATTCCTCTGCAATAAAGTATTTTGCTCTATGGAACTAGAGGGAAGTTTGGGATGATGATAAGTGCCTATAGTTGCAATGGTTCATGGTTTGGTGGTCCACAAGCTATCTTTCTTTTATGACAGTTGAAGACAGTGAAGTTCATGTGTTTCGGTGAGAAGATTCCTATGGATAAAGTGGTTAAGGTTCGTGTAGTTTCTCCTGATGATTATAGCATGCTTGTGGATGTCTCCTAATCTTGTTCCTATTTGGACTTTGGTCTGTGTTAAGAAACTATGATGGTGTGAAGATTATTCCCAGTTAATGTAGCATGTAACTAGTCTTGGCCGACCTGGTTAATCCCAGTGATTGTGGAGATCTCTGGAAGATTGAGGAAGTGTGTTGTGGCATGGAAGATCATGTTTGAGTCCCAGCTAAGGCATGGCGTGATTCACATTTTATTCCCTTTGCATGATATTGAAATAGGTCAGGACCTATTTTGTACATGTTTGTAATACCGACCTTGGAGATTGTTCCAATGGTTGATGATTGTGATGCTGAGCTTGATGATCATTCCAAGGTTGATGTAGTGTATAAATACTTGTAGTTGAGTCATGGAAAAAGTGTCCTTGAGCAAAAATGAGAATATATTAAGAAAGGTCCAAAGGCAAAGTAGAGAAGGGGGCAGAGGAAAGAAGAGGAAGAGTAGAGCAGAGGAAGAGCAAAGTAGAGGAAGAGTAGAGCAGAGGAATTGTTATTCACAATATGGAAGGGTGTTGATAGTCGCAGTAAGTTTGGCAGTAAGCCACCAGTAGGGTCTAACAACCCTTATTGTAATCTTGTTAGGTTTAGGGTTGAGGCAGTGAGCTTGCTAGACCTAGTTATTCTTCATGGTAGTAAGCCAGTATGTTTAGGCTTGTGGAGTGACCAAGCCTGAACATCATTATTTCAATATTGCAATATATATTGAGAGTTAATCCTCTCTATGTTTTTTCCCCACCTTGGGGTTTTCCACATAAATCTGGTGTCTCTTGTGTTTGATGTTGTATCTATGGTTAAGTTTCTAATTTCATGCACTCATGGTTAAATCATAATAATTATGCATAAGTGATGAATGTTCAAATTGTAGAAAGTGTTTAAGGTTTTGTGACAACTGATTCACCCCCCCTCTCAGTTGTTTGGCGCATATCAACAACCCAAAACAAATTATGGGCCTCAGTTATCCTTTTCAAAGGTAAACGCATAGAGCCCCCTGGAATTAAATCACAACCGTTCGATTAAAAAGGTAATTGATGGCAACAATTAAAACCCCTTTTCAAAGTGAAAATATCCCTAAAATTAAGTGGGACATCATTATTAATGGTGATATTGACCCAAAATCAATGGAAGGAATATACTATTAATGGAGAATATAATAAAGATTTGTAATTACATTATAAACTATTGGCGAATCAACTCTAATGTTGCATAATTTACTTAGCAAATCAACTTGATTTTTTAGTCTAAAAAGTAATACATCGGCAAATTAACCAAGACAAAATAAATTTGTGTAAAAATGGGGTGATTTAGTCTCCTATAGAGCTCGTACTATTGACCATTTTTGGAGGCCCTGATTTTAACTATTCGCCAATTGGTGAAGATTCGCCACTAAAAAATCCCTACTCCGAGATCAACTCAAAACGTGGAAATTGCTCGATCTTCTCTAGAAAATGCAAAGTTCTCAAATGTTCAAATGCAAAATAAGTCAAAAATGACATATTTAGATTGTTTTATCCCCCTGGCAAATCACCATTAATGTCGGGTACAAGTGATAGGGTGTCACACATTCTGTGGAATTTTGACCCTTGCGGGACTTTCGATAGGGACCAGATATGTCTGGTGAAGCGTGATTTTTGTGCAAATCCGGTTATCATGAAATTTAGGACATGACTTGGTCAAGACTTGTTAGCAAAATATTTGCTTCACATTGGATCGACAGGAATTTGGGCAAGGACCAGATATGTCTGGTGGGGTGGATATTTAGCACAAGTCTGGAGACGTCGATATTTAGCGCAAACTTGCATTCGTAGACACTTAGCACTAATATCTGGTGTGAGGGGATATTAGCGCAGATACAGTGAACTACATTTTTAGTGTGAAACAACTAAAAGGGCATGAAGTCTAAACTTAATACATTCAATCATCTTAGACCCAGCTTCTAAAGACCGCAAAGATGGCATCAAACCAAATTTATGCAATCAAACCCAAAATATGCGCAAACTGACCTTGCAACGAGGACATCAAGACATCAATTCCCCCAAGAAACTAACCAAGATGAAATTGAACCAAAAGCAAAGAAAAAAGAAAAGGGGGTCTCCATTTGGTAAAATGGGGTGTGTGTGCAAGGCACAACAACCACTTAATCTTAACCATTCCCAATGACCTCTGTTAAAGAGAAAGATGAAAACCCTTTAAGCTTGAAGATGAACACTTTGCTTTAGAGAGCTTTAGGGTTTTAGGACTTAGAGATTAGGTCATATGTAGACAAACCCTAATATGCATCCAATAGAAATAGACTTGATAAAGATCCTTTGACTTCTGCAACCAACCTCTGAGGACGATAAAACAGAGTAATGTCATGTTGTAAATAGTAAATAAGGATTTCCTTAAACAATTAACCCTAGTCAAGTACACCAAACCATTCCAAATAACCTTCCCCACTAGTGGATCATTTCATGCATGTCTTCTGGTGTAAATCTCACTATATGGGATACTAATGCATACCTCCTAACCTCTAGGCCAAACAATCAAACCACTGTATGCATTTCTTTGGGTAGAATATTAATACCACATCTAATACAAAATAAATTATAATGTTGAGTCATAAGAGCAAGAACATGTAGAATCATGAAGAACATGTACAAGCATGATACTGCCACATGCCACTTGATCATCTTTGACATCAAGACTATGTTGCATCAAACAACCTTTGACATCCATACTATGTTCTATGTTGCAGCTACACTACTAGACATGTACACAACTTATCATTCATAGAGAAATTAATTGATAAAATCCAACTGAGTGCCATTCCATTAAGAAATCCACCTAGCACATCCAACTGAGATCAGTCCATCATCACTCCATCACTAACATACCAATCCGACTGATATTCTGTGACAATAATGCTTTTGACATCAATGACAAAACCTAATGCCAAAAAACTCCCCCTTTGTTATTGATGGCAAAACATGAATATCTCCACTCTCTTGAACCTCTCCCCCTTTGACATCAAGGACAAAGAAATGTGATTATACCTTTTGTCATGAGATAATCCTCTATTCAATGAAGCTCCCCCTGTCTGTATAACACCCCCTTGGGTATTGATGTCTACATACGCAATAATTACACCTATTTTACAACAAATGTACTTTTCACAACTCCCCCAATCTGATTACACAGTCACATTACTTGGCATACTGACTTATCATTTGACACCCCTGGCTTATCATATGCTATACAAATGATATAGTCATAAGGATGAAACTTGTAGAGTTGCTCATAGGAGAAGGTCTGAATTTATGAGTAGGAACTCTTTTGACTCAATAAGAAATATGGATCTAGTGTGTTACAATTGTAACAATTTTGGTCATAAAGAAAGATATTGTAGGGCACATGAAAGATATAATTATGTATGGAAAAAAATAGAAGTACTTATGGGTTGTCAAGAAAAAACTATAATTCATTTTCTCTAGCAATGTCATATGTTATAGATGCAACAAATTTGGGCATAGAGTACATTTTTGTAGAAGTGGTTTTGTGGAATCACCTAGACATAAAAAGAAGATAGATATCCTGATCAAGCAAACGAAAGAACCTATGAAAGTTTGGAGAAGAAAACAAGACCAAGAGAAAGAAAAACCTAATCTTGTGCATAATGCACAAGAGGCATCACTAAGTGCATAAATTGACCCATGATTTTAGGGGAGTTGATAATTGCCTTATCATTCTACCCCATGGAGAATCCAAAGAGGTTGTGTCTTAGCAGTGACAATGAGAGACAACAAATAGTGCTCTAACTAATACAGTAGACAATACCATAGACTGTGTGGCCAATATTTTTGGTCTTACATTGGGTCGCATGCCAGGCACATGCTTTGGAAATGATATAAAGATGAAAGAAGTAGAAGGGAAAGCTCTTGTAAATATAGATGCTCTCAAAGTAGTGATTTATCTTTTGAGGATAGCACCACCTTTGGGTAAAGGTCTACTTCAAAGACTTCTACTGATTCTCTGTGCTCATAGTGCTACAAGGGCTAATCTAGTTCACCTTTTGGTGGATATGTTGAGACCTGAAGCAGAAAGGCTTCCAATGGAGTTCAATGGTGCTCCATAACAGAGGTTCTATAGATGCTAATGGAATGTGGTTTAGATGGAATCATGTCTAATATTGGATGCAACATCTCAGACATCTACAATATCAAATGAAGAGAGGCCTCATGCTAAGACTACTCAAAACTTATAATGGATAATAGTCCACTAAGCATGCATGAGTATAGGTGAAGATATGTTTACATTTGAGTCTAGGTTTCAAGCTAACACAATATACTTAGATATAGAAACCCTGCACAATGTTGAAACATAGTCATAATGAGGTTTATTTATCATTGTCAACTCCATACATACATGTCCATCTCCCTCAAAGTCAATCAAATAATACACAAGTGATGATTGGAGTAGTCACAGAGAACACAGTTTCAGATGGAGAGTTGATTTGAGTTTATTCCTTATTTGAGTGTTTCCTATTGAAGACCTGCATACATAATTGAAGACTTACTCATTCTTTAAGCTTGCAGGAGAGGTAAAACATGTCACAAAAGTCTACATTGTTAGGTGCTTGTGTGAAAGGTTAAGTGAAATAGACAACACTATCTTGTAAACTCTTCCTGATGCATAAACCCTACAAGAGATAGTATATTAAGAAAAGATGTAAGGAGTTCTGGCAAAGACTTCACATTCTTCATAAGATATAGCAACAATGATCACATGAAGAGAGAAACATATGACTTTTGAATAAGTTTCAAGATTTGTAATGATTGCAGGATACACACAAATAGATTTGTTGAAAAGGCTTTAGGAATATTCAAGAAAATGCAGTTGGCAGGTGTAAAATTAGACTCTGCAACCTTTGCTAGCATTCTTGTAGCATGTGTAAAAATGGGAGCTTTGGAACAGGGTATGGCAGCCATCAAAGTATAAAGAAAGGGGGATTGTTGTCAAATGTTGTAGTTGCAAGTGCCTTGGTAGACATGTATACAAAGTGGTAGCAGAGCCAAAGGTCTCGAGTTTGAAATTCCCTAGGTAACACTGGGGGAGATTATTGGCATGTGCATCCAACGCTCCCTGTGATGTTTCATGACATGGACCAACCACCTCTCGTGGATTGTAACTCTAGAAATTGTAACAGAGATTAATGCCTACATGTTTTGGTCTAACATCTATCGTGGTCCAACAAAAAGTCCCAAGAAACCCTATCATATGCCTTATTCATCCTAGTTTCAAAATCATACCTTTCTTTTTATGTTTGATCTAGTGGATAGTCTCATGAGCAATAATAATCTCATCTAAGATCGACCTGGCCTTAAAAAATCCACTCTACTCTTCAAAATAAGCCCATCAAGACAATTCTTTATTCTAACCACCATCGCCTTGGTAACAATTTTATACACTATGTTGCAAAGAGCAATTGGCTTGAATTTATCAAAATACTTGGGACTTATTTTTCAGGATGAGAGCTAAAAAGGTAGAATTCCACCCTTCGAACATTGATTGTATCACTCACTCTTCAGCTACAAGACAAACATCTACACCAATCAAATCCCAATGTTTTTGAAAGAAGCCCACCTGAAACCCATCTAGGCCTAGAGCCTTCCTAGCTCCAAGTGAAAAAGTGGCCTTCTGAATCTCCTCCATCTAGAAAGGATTCAACAATTCATCATTCTAAGCATCTGCAACAAGGGAAGGAACATTACAAAGAAGGATCTCTTGGGAATCCAAATCCGTTAGAGGAGACAAGGCTAATAACTCTTTGAAGAAGTCTAACCCCTCCATTCTAATGGAATATGTATGATTCACAATAGATCCAGATGGAAGTTGTAAGCTCAGAATTTGATTGTACTATCTCCCAATATTAGTAGACAGGTGGAAGAACTTCATATTACTACCCCTTTCTTGTAACTATTTCACTATAGATTTCTATTGCCAAAACATTTTCTCCATCCTGAAAATTGAATTTAACTACTTAGACAATTTGATTTTAGTAGACTTGAACTCTATCATAAGACCCTCTCGAGCAATTGAAGCCTCAATCCTCTACAACTCAACCTCTACCTAAACTTTTTTGGCAAAAAGATTGTCCACCTTCTCCTTGTTCCATTCCTTAGGTATCTTCTTAAAATTTTCAATCTTTTTGTGTAATTTAAACCTTTGGCAACCATTTACCTCCAACCTCCACCCCCCTTTAAGAGACTCTTTGAATTCAAGATGTTCATACTAGAACACCTCCATATTAAAAGGGTAGCCCCTAGGTTTCTTGTTATTGAGTATGACAACCTCAATAAGCCAGTGATCTTAGCCACCAAATTAGATGACCTGAGACAAAACAATGATGGAATTCAAAAAGCACTCTACATTAATCAAAACTCTATCTAGTATGCAAAGGATACACTCTAATCTTATTCATCTATTAATCCAAGAAAACTAACTTGACTTTGGTAACATATCCACAAATGAGAGTTCGACACAAAATTCCTTGAAGGAAGGGGAACCAACTATAGAAGCTCTACTCCCACCCTATACTTAAAATAGCATTGAAATCTCCCCTCACTATCCAACTCTCATCTTTGAAAAACTTTCTCATTTCATTGATGTTCTCCCATACCAGGGATCTGTCTGCTTCTAGGTTAGGCCCACAGACATCAGTTAGAATCATATAAGTGTTAGTATGTAGATTAGTAATTTAGACACATTAATGTAATTTTTTTCTTGAGAAACCAACGTATGAGCCAATATGGACCCATCCCATAACACAACTAGACCCCCGACCACACCAATAACATCCACCATTACCCCTGTTAGAAAGCTAAGGTAGTGGAACAACTTCCAACACTAATCTTGAGAGGAGGGTTATGAAAAACTATTTAGATCTTTACAACAGTTAAAAAAAATTATACAAAAATAAACATAAATAGCAATCATACCACAACACAATGATTTACATGGAGAAAACCCTTTTGAGAGAAAAACCCAACACTCCAAAAGCCACCCAATATATTATTTAGAAATAAAAAAGATTACAATATACTTACAAAGCAATATTTCAAAGGAGTATCACCAACCAAAGATCTGGAGGCAACTCAACGTCTAAAAGACTCTCACACACAACCTCCATCTTAAACACCTAATATATAGGAGATACAATACATGAAACTGTCAAATGGTAATTACAAAACCATGAGTTAAAACCACCCAAAAAATTGTGCCAAAATTATCTCCAATCAAAGATTCCCTATGATGTGTCAAAAAAAACACCAACACATGTAACTCCCCCTTGCAACACTTTTCTGTGTCCAACACGTTTTCACATTTTCCAATATGGGAGACCCAACTTTTAGAGGCCATAAATTTTGATTCGAGAGGTCGATTGACAAACTATTTGATACATTGAAAATCTTGTGAAGAGATCTATGTGAATATAACCTACTTCACCAGTTATGGAAAATTTTGGGGCCAAAAAAAGCCTCTAAGTGCCCTAAAATTGACTTTGAAACCTTTTCAGGTATTTCAAAAACTAGAAACTTTAATATCTTGCCATTCAGACATGACCTTGGGTCGAAACTCACCAAGAATGCTCATTTGCCAATTTTGTATCTTTGGGGAAAATTTCAAGCCCATACATGCCCAAGTGCAAACTTACTAAAAATAGAAACCTAGAATGCTCATTTGGCAATTTTGTAATTACAAGGTTGAGACACCTTTCCTAACATTCTCCCACTTGTTGAACACCTTGCAAGAGAAAAGGGAGTATCAACACCATGATTTAATTGCTAGGGACCGAGAGACCTATAGACTCTGAACACCATCTAAACTTCTATGTGCTCACATGCTTAGTTAATGACTCTACAACATTCATCAAAGTCTCTACCTTAACTAGCTTCACCATACCATCTTCAACCATATCTATGACAAAATGATACTATACATCAATGTGCTTGGTCCTGACATGAGATGTCAGGTTCTTATCTAGGTAGATTGCATTCTAATTGTTACAATAAACTGTCACTGCACCTTGTTTTATTTTGATACTTGAACACAGTCTTTGAACCAAATGGCTTCTTTACAAGTGTGAGTAGCTACCATATACTCAACTTCAATAGTAGACAAATCAACCACATCTTGTCGCTTACTTTTCCACCTATTTGCACCACCAAATAAAGTTAACACATAAGCACTAGTGGATTGTCTGCTATCAACATCACTTGCCCAGTCTAAATCCACATAACCATGAATATCAAGGGAATACCCATCTCCCATAAAATTACTATGATAAAAAAATAATACTTTGAGGTACCCCACAAATATCTGAAGACTCTTTTAACTGCATCCCAATGAACTCTACCAGAATTAGACATATATCTAGAAAGAACTCACTGCTTGGGTGATTTTTGGTCTAGTACAGATCATAGCATACATCAAACTTCTGACTACACTCTGGTAAGACATTTTTCTCATGTCTTCCATCTTCGATGGGGATGTTGGACATTGTGAAGCTGACAACTTCATCCCAACTATAAGAGGAACATACAATGGTCTACAATCCTGCATGCTAAATATCTATAAAATTGAATTAACATACTTGGCCAAACCATAATTTTTAATTCACTCTATCTCTTCTAATTTCCATCCCAAGAATGTGTTTAGTTGCACCAAGATCTTTCATTTTAAATTTAGCTTCAATTTGACACTTTAGTTTTGAAATCATTCCTTTCCCTTTACCAATAAATAACATATCATCAACATATAATGTAATAAAAGGAAACAATCATCATCAAATTTATGATAAACATAGTGATCTGATTTAGAATGCTCAAATCCCAAACTCAACACATTTGTATCAAATTTCTGGTACAACATCCTAGGAATTTATTTGAGGCCATACATATATTTCTTTAGTTTACAAACCAGATTGCTTTTACCTTTCACCACATAGTGCTCTAGCTATGTCATATAAATATCCTCCTCCAAATCACCATGAAGGTATGCCATTTTAACATCCATTTTCTCAACCTCTAGATCATAAGCAACAACAATAGAAAGCAAGAATCTAATGGATGCAATTTTTGTAACAAGAGAAAATATATCATTGTAATCAACACCTTCCACTTGAGAGTTACTTTTCACAACCAACCATGCTTTATATTTCTCAATACCTCCATTTGAACCAATCTTTTTCTCTAACACTCATTTGCAACCAATATGTTTTCATCCTTCCGGCAATGGTACTAAATCCCGTGTATCATTCTTTTTCAAACCTACCATTTCTTCATTCATAGCAGTCTTCCAAGATTCTGCATCATTCATACCTAATGCCACTTTTATAGATCTAGGTTCATCCATGTTAGTATTCAAAGAAAAAATATATCTCCAGTCATCAGGTGAATACCTTTCAGGTTGTTGTCTATGCCTTGTTCAAACAAGATGAGTTGGAGGTCCTTCCTCCTCTTCTAAAGATTCAGAGCTAGATGAACTCTCCTTAACTTCTTGTCTATCTAGGGGTCTCGATTCAAATTTCTTAGGTGTAGAAGGAAGTTGAATCACATCTTTCTGTTCACTTTGTTTTGGCTACAATGTAACAGAAGAAGGCTTAGTTTCTCTAAAAATCACACTTCTACTACATATTAAACCTTTTGTGCAACATGATCTTGAAGCTTGTATCCTTTTGTTAGGATTAAGGTGCCATCAACCTTGTAAATCCTATGTAATTAATTACTCCTAACATTGTCTGTAAATTTCCATAAGGGAATAAGTATTCACCAAGTAGCGATATTGTTTCAGCTGCATGTTTGATCCCTATACTTGACGAATGTAGGTTATTTGGGGGTTGCAGGGGGTATCCCCTGCAGGGTCTGGGGGCTCATCCCCCTAGCAGGGGGTCTGGGGGTGGTGTGTCCCAATGGGGGTCTGAGGGCAACGCCTCCAGAAGCCACATTTTATATTAAAATTACCATTATATAAATTTGGACCGTTCATCATTAGGTCATAGATCTGATGGTAGAGGTTATGTTGGCTTTTCTTTTCCTAGAAGGTAACCCCTTTATGATGATATTGTATTATGACTATGTTGTAGTAGAGATTTGATACTGGAAAATAGGTGCTACTAGATTGAAGACAGAAGAGGAGATTGATAGTGTTGCATTGCAAACTCTATCGAAGTTAATACAGATTGGTGCATCTCTTCTTGTGTGGAGTTTTTTCTCGAAAGGGTTTCTTCATGTAAACACTATGTTATGTGTTTGATCTTCTATTCCATTATTTCTTTGTGGTGATTTCATACTATCTCTATTTTGGTTCTACACAGTTATAGTTGTAATCAGTTTTTCATTGATAGCTATTTACCTTCATTTCTAACACCTTTCACACCATAACTATACTTGATGAAGATACATTTCACAACTTTTTTCTTTAACTTTATTCACTTCTCCTTTGGCACATGTGCATATGCCTCGCAACCAAAAACTCTAAGATGTCTCAGTGAAGGCTTGTGACTTGACCATGCTTCCATATGTGTTTTAACAACAAGAGTTGATGTAGGAGTCATGTTAATTAGGAAGCAAGTAGTGGCAACAACTTCAACCCAAAACCTTTACTCTAGACCAACACCACTAAGCATACTCCTAGCCTTCTCCATCAATGTCCTATTCGTTCTTTTTGTAACTCCATTCTGCTGTGGAGAATATGGATTTATCTTTTGTCTCTAAATGCCACAATATTTACATAATCTATTAAAACCATTAGAGCAAAATTCACCACCAACATCAGTTCTCAAACATTTTATTTTCTTTCTAGTGTGCAACTCAACCATTACTTTAAACTCTTTAAATCGATTGAAAACTTTAGATTTACTCTATAAAATATACCGATGTCCCACTATAACAATCAATAGATGAAACATAATATGTTGATTTTCCAATGAAAGAAAAATCTACAAGACCAAACACATTAGAATGAATAAGATCCAATAAACCACAAGATTTATGAGAACTTGAATAAAACTAAACGCGGTTTTGTTTACCATAAAAACAATGCTCACAAAAATCAATATCAAGAGTATAATCAATCAACCTTTCAACAAGGTTTTTATTTTTCAAGGTCCTTAGACCCTTTTCTCCAATGTGGTATAATCTCTGGTGCCATAACATAGTCCTCTTTGCACGTGATTTTGATTCAGAAGAAAGAGCACCCTTAGGTACCCAGAAGCCACAACCATCCACTGAAGAGGAAACCCTCACTTTTTTCACGAAGTAGTTATAGAATTACTTTGCATAGAAGTACTATTGCACTCGACAATGTACATATTTGTTGAATCTGACACCTCTAGTGATCACCATAGCACCTCTAACCATCTTGCATCTTGGCTAAGAAAAGACTACGTACACACCCGCATCTACTAGTTTTCTCACAGATGATAAATTTCATGCTAACCCAGGGATATGCAACACACCATTAATATTTTTTACTCTACCATTAGGAAATCTGATTTTAACTTTACCATGGCTAAAAATATTTAAATGAGAATCATCACCCAAGTACACCTTACCTCCATAAAATTCTTCATATTCAAAAAACCAATCTCTATTAGGGGTCATATGGAAAGATGCACTTGAGTAAATTAACCATGCATCATTACCTGTGTTGGGAATTAGTGTTCACATAGGTGTTAGGAATATTACATCATAGGATGCATATAATAATGATGCATAAAATAATAAGGTTTGTACATTAATATTAAGTTGTTGAGAAACAACTTAATATTATAGTGTGTTTGTTAAAATATCATGTGTAGGTAAATATATTATTATTGTACGAGTGTTTATAGGGATTTGAGTTGTTAAATCAACTCATATATTTAGGAGATTTGTTATAAGAGGTTTCCTATAATATAGGATATGGAATCCTATATATATGTAATCTGTATTGAATGAAAAATAAGAAGCACGTATTATTAACATGGTATCAGAGCAATAATCATCTTGGTGCCGAGAAAATCTATGAATCTTTCTTCAAGGAAGATTGAATGCCAATACAAGAATGAAGAATATTATTTGAACCAAATTGATGCATAGGCGAATTGGTAAGAGCAGTGGTATATTGGTTTGATTTTAAAATCATATTTTTTATATCAATATAGTACAATCTCGGTAAAATGATGATATCTCATTCATTTCTCAACAAAATTTAAAGAGAAATTTAAAATGTCAAAGTGTTTTGGAAAGTTGGTAAAGAGGGTAACAAAACCCATAAATCATTTGAAGAAATTCTCAATGGTTCGTGAGTAGTTTGGAGCAGAAAATAGTGCTGTAAGTTTTGACGTGAGCTGCCAATTGTGGAGAATTTACATTGTGGTGAAATCACAGCGGTGAAAAATGAAAAGAAAGGACAACCTTTATGCTAAATGAAATGAAGGAAGATTTCAAAATAAAAGAATAGGAAAAGAGGCTTTTGTTGTTGATTCGTGGCTTTGAAATTCTTGATCTACATCGTTGAACATTAGAATTTGTGAAGAGGTTTTGAGCTCATACATTCTTTTAGCAAGAAGTTCACATTATCTACAGGAAGAATATTATTTCCTTACATGAAGTGTTCGCCAATCATCTTAATAAGCTACAATATTAATCATTTATTTTTTTGGAACTTTTCTTTGATGAATTGATTGGATATATAATTGTGTTTTCCTTTGTCATGAGGAGGCGGCTGAGTTCCCAGAAGGTTTGAGTGATCTTAAGGAAGGAGATCATGTTCTGTGGATTTTATTCCATTATTGGTGCTGCATTTAATTTCCCTGTGGGTGGCATTTTATTTTCTCTTGAAGAAGAAGTTATCCTATAGCAAAGATCTCTAAAAATTTTGCATGGAAATAGAGTAGAAGATCTTTTTTCGGACAGCATACAAAGTATTGTTAGTCCCTGCCTTCGGCAGGGTAACTATTGTTTTCACCGTATTAGCATTTCTCTGGGCGTTGGCATTTCTTTGGACTTTGGACTTTGTGCAAGTGTTATAATCGAAATTAGCCTAAGCTTTTTAGTCTATCTTTCGTATTATTTTCCCGTTGATATCTGACAATAATTAAGGTTAAACCTAAGTCACATTGGCAATTTGTTTGCCCATTGGCAGTTTAGTTGAGATAGTTTAGCCTAAGCTTTTTAGTCTATCCTTGGTATTATTTTCCGGTGTGCAATGACAACAGTAATCCGCAGGCAGGGGTACTATTGTATTCACTTGCAAGTATTAATCTTTCCTTGAAATTCGTGCAAGTCAAAAAAATTTCAATCTTTTCCTAATGTTTGTTTTTTTAAGCAATTTTGATTTGTGGAAATTCAACAGATATGATTTTTTCATTGGTCCATTGTTTTTTCAGCCCATTAGCATTTGTTTTTACAATTCTTAAAATCCTCTAAAATTTTCTGGGGGCAATTTGATATGTTTGTCATGTTATTTACTTTTTTGAGAGAAGAAAACCGTGGCTGCATGCTTGGATACGTGGTGGGGCGGCATGCATCACGCCAAACAAAGCAGTTTTTTTATTATTAACAATACACACGCTCACATGAAAGTAACAGTGTTACAGATCAGGTTTTTTTTAATGCTTTATCCGGGGCTTAACGAATTACATTTTGAGATGGGTTGTTTGTTGTAATTTGAATTGAATTGGTATGTCTTCCATCATTTCCAGACAGTTCAAGGAAGTCGGGCGGGCAGCCATAGAGGTAGGATTTATTTGCCTCCTGCAATATTTTCTTAAAAAAATCTTAGTGTGTTTATAGAAAGAAGCTAACAGATTTGAATATAAAATTACTTCAAGGATCTTAGTGTGTTTACAGAAAGAAGCTAAGGCAGATTTGAATTTGAAATTACTTCAAGGTTTTGCTGTTTAGTTCCCTGGGTAGTGATTTCTTTTATGAATCTGGATTTAACCCAATTTCAGATACCTTGGTAAAATTTGTTTTTGTTTAGCCCCTGATTTTATTGGTTTTTACTTGTTTCTTATGAATTTATGTTCATTCGCTTGATGTTAAAGATGGCATGCATCTTGATTCCAAGTTGTTTTGGGCATAACTGCATGAGAAAAATCTAATTCGTCTTGGGTGAAGAAAATAAAGAGAATATAGAGGATGGCCCGTCAAAGTATTCTTTGGCTCACAACGAAATCAAGCAAAGTTGCCCCCAAGTTTATGAGGATTCAGAAGGTATTTCACTCTTCAGCATTTATTTAAAAATAGCTCCAACAGCTTGAATTTGAATATTTGTTTTCGTTACATGATAATTTTCATTGTTGTGAGGCTTGTGATCAGGGTTTGTGTTTATTTTCTGCCTTCCCTAAGTTGCCTTTTTTAAATCATTTTTAGGCCTGAGAAAAATCTAGAATTTTTTCTATACTAAAATGCTTTTGTCCTTCTTACAAAAGTTTCTTGTTCTTATTATAACTTTTGGCGAATCTGCACCTATGAAATAGGGTTGATTCCGTCAAGATTACAGTTGTAATGACTTATGCAAACGTTGCCCACCATAAACACTTGCAGGCTCGGTGAATGAGGTCTCTGTGAACATTCTTTCTTTCTTGTCTGTTTTTAATTGGCAATGTTTGATTTTTTAATCTAAATAGGCAAATTTGGTAGGCAACCGCAGTCTTATTTGGTAATATTATCATGTTCTATACAAATAATAAATATTATATGTTATGCCACTGCCACCATTATGTATGTAGAAAAATTGGCCCAAAAAGTGGTCTGATCTGTATCTGAAAATTAGTTGTCAAAAGCTCATGTAGGAAACTTATTAACTTAGTAACAATAAATAGTTATTGGCTTCTTTATCTTGCTATATATAATTTAATACAATTTAAAAAGATCCTCTGCAGTAGCCTTGCTCAACAAGCATTTTAAGATTAAATATAATTATTATCAGAAACAAAACTTTCAAGAATTGGAAATACTATCTAATGTAAAAGTTCACAAAACTTCTTGTGCTTATAACTAGCTAAAGCCCCACATCCACCTCTAGCACATAGGAATTTTTTCCACCTTGAAAATTTTCAGGTGTTGATTCCACCATTATTAGGATTGCTTCCCCCTTCCTCTCATAATTTTTGGAGATCTTTCAGCATGTGGTCAAGGAAGGGGTCAGAGGAGAGGTAGGGGAGTCAAACCTGGACCTGATTATGGTGCAGCTGCTGGGTTCTGATATTAGCCTTTGTGCCTATAGAAGTTGCAGAAAGCCCAAAAGAAGGAATGAATGCAATATTTCAAGAGATAAATGTAGGAGAATCTGTAACTGCAGGTACGGTCACATAGCCGGTTTAAGCATAGAAAAATTCAAAAAAGTGTCACATTTAAAATCGCTAAAACTGATCTGATCTGTTTTGACTTGCAGGTCTTAGAAAGGTTACAGATGAAATGAAGACAAAAAATCACATTGATAGATCAGGAGTTGTTGCTGTAGGATCTGGAAAAGATAAATGTGCTGCTAGGAGCTTTGTATTTTGTAAGACAGGGCCTCCCAAGATAGAGCTACTGAAATGCTTAGGTTTTTTTGTCGGCAATATATAACATGACTTACATTATATTGTCATGTATAATGTTTTATTAGTTTTTTAATGTTCCCCCAGGCAAAGTGAACAATATTACCGTTGACAAATTTACAAAGATGGGAGTTGTCTTTACGGTAATAATATGACGTGCCTGTTTTTCCTATCTTAAATGCTTGGTTGTGTATCATATTTTATTAACTAGCAAGTGACGGGTACAACAATTTCAATAATTGGAACTTTTAAGCCAAAGAAATATGTTATGTAATTTTCTAATAACCGACTTTTTCCTGATCATGTTCTACTGTTGAATTGTAGGATATTGTTTCAGCTTGTGAAATAGTGAATTGCAATGGTATTGAGGTGCAATGCCACGTAATTTTTTCACAATTTTTGTTTGTCTTTAAATCACAAGAGAATTGATGAATCTGTAGAGAGTTTCAATCTTGTAGGAGTGCTCACTCCAAACACAGGTTTTAACTAGTTCTCATTCTATCCTATTGCCTATTGCAGGGCATCCTGTTTTTAGTAGAGCTAAGGACCTAGGTAGAAAAATAAAAAAGGAAAAGCTAAACTAAAAAATAATCTCAGATTAAGGAATACAATGTAATTTTTCTCATCCTTCAACAGTGGCATTGCTCTGACAATTGCCTCCACAAATTTCATTATGGGGCCTTGTAGTTCTTGCATCCAATCTTGCACATAATTTGATTCTGTTTAGATAGATTTGTGTTCTCTTTTTCCGAGCTTCTCACCTTTTCTAAAAGAATTTGAACTTGTACGTCGATTGCTTCGTTCCATTTCTGTAACAACTTGCATCTTTGGTCTATTAATCTCATTTTCATTCATGAGCTCTTGAATTCTTTGTGCATTAATCTGATATTCACTCCTCAATTCTTCCATTTTGGTGCATTAACCTCATTTTCATTCCTCAGTTTGGTGCTTTCTACTTTGATGATGTCTAATTCCACATTTCAATCACAGACCTCACTTTGCAATTCCTTTATTTGAAACTCTGTTCCAAAACCAGATTTTATGTAGCTTCCAATATGACTTCAATTTATTTTTCTCATCCTTCAAACTTTGCACAACACCTTCAATTTGTTGATTGACACCACACATTTCATTTCACAACCTTTCATCGACACAAGCAAGGACAAGTGACATGATCTTATAGATTTTGCTCTCTTTTTGTAGGGTGCTGACCTTCTTTGTAAGAACTTGCAGTTGTTGTAGAATCATTTTAGTTTCATTTTGCACCTTGGTTTTCTCTTCTCTGATGAAGTACAATTCTTTGTGCAAATAGTGCAAATCATTCCTATCACACCCCAAATTTTGACTACGTTTTCTCTTCTCTGATGAAGATTTGATCAGCTCTTTGGGTTGGGGAAAAGTACATAAGACTTCCTGCAACATTATTCTAACTCTGTAGTTGTAGGGAAAAAAAAGAAGGGGTTGTTTGGGCTCTATCCAGCCTTACATAGGTAATTGAGCATACTGCAGGTGACTTTGATGTTGCAGACTCTAGAGTCATGCACAAAAGATATCTTGCACAGACTGGGCCAAAGAACCGGCTTAGCTCTTTTATTTTCAGACTCAAAAAATTCATCTCAGCCTGGAGAATAAGATTAGAGTCTAGCAAGTACACTTTAATCTAGGCTTCTTCATGGCCAACATGGACCCACACCTAAGTTCCAATCCAAAGACATTTTACTTTTGATTCAGCAACTATGTTTTTTTGAAAAGCTACAAGAATATCACATTAAATCTTTGATTTTTCCTTGTGAAATTCTGGACACGGATATGGGCTTTCCTCTAATGGAATGTGGGGTAAGTCATGGTCACACAGTTCATCAGCCTTGTCTACACTTTAACAATTTAGATTCATGGCAGATACAGAAGTGTTTTGGAATGAAAACTATGCTTTCATTTGTACAAACTTGAATCAAATTTGAAAAAACTGTGCAATGAAATGAGACATGCCAAGAAGCTTAGCTGCACACAAGTTCATCTCCACTATATAAAGTCTTTGCATGCCATAACATTAGAAAGAATAGTGCCTGTATATGATTTTTCTCACGGGATATATTTTGTAAGGATATTTGTTCTGATGGCGTAGACTATGAACAACCTTGTGTACACCATCCAAATGCTTGTGCTGGACTAATTAGTACCTACACCTAGCTGCTCATGTCTGTTTATAATATTTCATAGCCCTCACTTCCTATGCTAAGCTTGTAACTATTACACAGGTATACAAGAGGCCAAGCAAGCATGTTTTCCATGTGAGATTTCCTCAAATCTTACCTGCTTTCTTAATGAGTTTAATGGCTTCAGCATTGTTTTTTAGTTTGCACACCCTTGTCCAAATGAGTAATTTCCAACGAAACTCTATGGATGAAACATATTCTCTTCCATTAGCAGCTAACACATGCAATGTTTGCATTGTAGCCAATCCAAATCTGTTTGAATGTTTAAAAATGCCAAACCAAATTTATTGGTCATGTTGTTTGCAACCTCTACACAGGCTTGTAAATTCTATGCAATTCCTCACAACACAACAAGAAGCTTGGAATGAGACTTTGGAAATGGGCCCACTTCTATCCATTTGAAACAAAATGAAATAAATTCATTTTTTTATATTCCATCAATTAGAAAGAGCCCATCATAGAGTCATTCCAGTGGGAAGACAACTACTCTACGTTGTGCGATGGCCTTTTATTTAAATGTATAAATCCATTTCATTCAATATTTACCCTCTGCATTTTAATATTTGCGGGCCTGCAATAAACTTTAAATCCAAGCCAAAATTTCTCCCATAAAACATTAACTCTCTTCTTTTGCATTATGTTCGAGATTCATTGAGGAGATCTTCCCCCTCCTCTGCCTCCACCATTGTGAAGAAACTCACCTGCAGTAACACCCCTAAGGTACCACCGCGTCCACCCAGGAGCTCTAGATCAGCTCTACATCCATTAGCACATAAAGTTGTGCGCACATCTACAAGCGGAAGCAATTTAGGCCCTGTAAAATCTGCAGACAAATCTAATGTGACCCAGAGAGATGATGAAAATCGCAGGCCAAGCTGAAGCCTCTGCACTGGTACAAATTATCTGCAAACCGAAGGTTCATTTAGGTAATGCTTTTTTATTTTCTTCACTACATAGTAAACTCTGGTTAAAAAAATATGTCTTTCATGGCTTTGTACGTTGACATAGGGTATGAAATTTATACATGTGGCGGCTTCAGCTTGGGTAACATTCGACAGAAAGTGAATTTCCAGTTTTTTTTCAGAATTATATATGCAACATGTTTCAGTGCTTAAGCATCATATGGGTTCCTGGTTTCTATACAGCTATCAAACAATTCTTTTGCATTGCATATGCTTGCAAACTTTGTATACATCATTACCAGAGTAGATGCAACAAATCCATTTTATACATATATTCCACCATTGCAGTTCATGATAGCGTATTTCTTTATGGCACACTTGTGTATGGCTCCACATTTTGCATGCATGGGTACCAGGGCATTTACAACTACAGCATCTATAAAAAAATTTGTTGGTTGCGAGTTATGATACTAAGGATGTCTGCGTGTCTGAAGGGGGTACCAAATTCTAGTGATTGCACAGTTCCATGGGAGTGAACAAGGATGATTGTCTTGCTTTGCTCTGCTCTCTTCTCCATCTATTCATGGGCTATTTCTTGTTCATTATTTTTCCTAGCAGAGAACCTTGGAAGTGACCCTTTTTCATTCAGGTGTATCTCATCTTTCTGGGGGCAGAGGGGACGCTCCTATAGGGAGCTCCTCGATTTCGAGGAATATCATCTCTGCACCATTGGGCTCAAAAATAACGGTCAACCATGTTCCCAGGAACAACCTTTCAATGGCAATAGGGCACCCTCAGTTTACAATTATGAAATACAAAATGAAAATTTCAGTGTTCTGTTTTCTTGATGTGTAAAAATGCTTGTGAACAAGGATGACATATAACATCTTGTTTTTCTCAAGTTTTGGCACAACATTTTGAGCTCTGTGCATATCTTGTGCATGCACATCTCCTTGTCTTTTATAAGTCCATTCACTGTGCTTTTATGTTCTTTGAAAAATGAAATGTGACAACATTTTCATCAGATGCTCCTAATCATTTATATAGTGATTTTGAGGGTAGCCGATCCTCACATATCTGTGATTATAGGAGTGCTAAATACCAGTATAGTCATAATTATGTGGTCTCAAAGATGAGAGTCAGATATCTAAATCATCAACTCAAGTATAGAATCTTGAATGTAATCTATTTCCTTGTAAGATGCAAGTTAGTTACCATTTGCATTGAAATTAATTACATATCTTATTTGGAGTTGTACAAACATTTTTGTATAGCAGGGATTTTTTTGATAAAAGTAAAGTTAATAATATTATTTAAATGAAGGGGGAAAACACCTGTAGTTATGTCAAATCAGCCAATTGCCAAAATTATACTGCATATGATAACAAATGACTAAATTATAATTATGTCTATGATTGTTCTCTTCATGTTCACTTTGCAGAATATATACAATCCATATCTAGGGGAACAATATCCTTATGTACACATTGGTCAACCTTTCTAGACGAGACCTAGCTATCCTACTCTACAAGGTTATGGAGTACCAGGGCCTCACATTCTACAATTTGCATCACCGGGAGTTAGTCCTATGACCACCATTTCACAACCATATGGAGCAACTGTACCAGCAATTCAGGGACCATTTCCTTCAAAAAGTAGAATTAGCAATACATGTTATGCTTCTTACTATATGAATTTTCCTGAGTTATTTCTATTTATAAGCTTCTTGCATTCTTAATTTGTGCCTAGCATTTATAACCAAGCTGTTTGTGCCTCTGCATTAGATTTTCTTTCAGCAGAATGATAATGATAATTTAGACTCATTCTAATTTATCGCATATTCAATCCCTATGATGCTATTGTTTGTTTCATTATATTCTTACATGTGGTCATCTAGTTTGGTAGTGGTAAACAAATTAACTTCCTAACAGGCTTATCTTTGTCAGGTATATTAAAAAACACATTGGCCAAAGGGTGAAGGACATACTCAAATCATGAACTGGTCTCTGCTCTGTAACACTATCTACTATCTGTTGAATTTTGCAATTTTCCTTTTTCAGCTTTTGCTTCCATCAGCTTTACTTTCCTTTTTACACTACTATTATTTGCTTTATAATTGTAGACTTTCATAATTGCAAGTTTCTTTCAACCAGCATACTGCTATGCAGCACCACTGTCCAATGAATCAAGCTTTCGACAACAAAGAAAACAAAGCAAACAATTTATACAATAGGTAAAGATATGCTTGAGCTATTTTCAATGCAATAAAGCTCTTTACTGCTACAACAAAACTGTACTTTCTTGCACAGGCTTGTTCTCTATGCAATTGACCAAAGCATATTGTAGGATTCATAGTTGTTTTCGATCATTAACATCACTTCAGCATTCAAATGTCTGCAATCATAAGAATCAATCTACATATTCTTTTGTTGACTTGCACTATTCAATTTTGTTTCTATTGGTTAATACTACAACCAAAACCCAAAACTCTGTTAAAAAAAAACATTCCATATAGGAAAAAACAAAACAAAAGGGCACATTGCAGACAAAAACTACAAAAATAACCTTCAAAATTCCATGCTGTGCTGAAGAAAGCCAACTGCTACAAAACAGAATGTTAAATGGTCTCTCTTCCTCATCTCTTTACGACACCAGTACACAAATTTACCTACAATAACCTCTGATAGAAGTCCACACAGCTTGCTTAAAAAGACCACAGTTCCCTGAACCATCAACACCACATATAACAACTTGTGCAACCTGATTTTGGTGAACATCTTTGTGGGCAAGCCCTGCAACTTGCCCAACCTAGGCATCTTTGAGAATCCAAAAACTATCTCAAAAAAATCCACGCCCTAGCAGATAGCCAAGCCAAGTCTCGTCCCCTGAGCTAGCATCCTCTTTCTCTACAATGTGCCCTATTCCTTTTGTTTTCACCTGTGTGGAATGTTTTTTTTAAACAGAGTTTTGGGTTCTGGTTGTAATAGATAGTTCTAGTCAACCCAGAAAATTGATTCCCTAGATCATTTCCAACGCAGATTTAGCAGTCGTAGAAAAGGAATTACATGCCATTCCTTTATACAAAGCTGACATACAACTATTACAAACATCTTTCTGTCTGGGTGGCTGCAACAACATTAGAGGATGCTACCTCAGAGGATGCGACTTAGCTTGACTATCTCCTAGCGCATTGAAAATATTAACAAAGATCATGGAAATTGAATTAGTAGTTGCCAGATGCATTTGTATATAGTTTCTAACCTCTCTAGAGTTTTTTTAACACAATTGTGGCTACACAATGCCCTGATTTCATTTCATTGTTCAATAGTATAGAGTTCTATTGCATAGCCAACTGTTCAAACATATCTTTACCAGTCATTGCTTTATGGCTGATTTTTTAAACCCTTTAATTTTGCAATCTTCTTGATAGCCACGCAGCAAAGTGGACAAAAAATCTATAGAACAGGTAAACAAATTAACTTCCTAACAGCTTTATCTTTGTCATTTTTTGGATAGTACAGAGTTGTATCATTGCTTTACCACTGATTTTAAAACACCATTTATTCTGCAGTACAAAAGACATTGCAGCAACAATATTCTAAATCACAGTTTGAGATCTGCATTGATATTGTGATGCCAAAGTGGATGATCACCTAATTGCTTTCAGTATTGCAAAATGGATGGAATACGGTCCTATGTTTTTCTCTTAAAGGGTATTGGATGATGCATATTACATAGCTTCAGTGGTAAAAAAATGCTTAGGGGACCTACATGGAGCAGAACATTCTTTCATAACCAATGCATAAAGACCCCCCTGATATATCTTGGTTAAGATTGCACTTCAGAATGTAGAATTTTGCATTGAACTCATATGTTTTTAGCGTGCTGTTAATATGGATAATGGCTGGCAGTATTAATCTGTTTCATGCTATGCATTATATCATTTTACATTATATTATGCATTTGCATTTTGCTGGGCCTGCCATCAGTGGTAATTCCTGCGTTTGACTGCTCTGCTGTGTGGCAAATCAAAGTTGCATGGGAAAACTACCATACTTTGTCCTTATCATGGGTTTCGTTGAAGAGAAACATCTGATGACATTTACATATCACATTTTTTCCTTGGAGAAGTCTATGACCTTCAATTGACATAGAAACCTAGACAGAAGAAACACTTCCTTTCAGATCACAAGCCTAAGCTAGAAACACACCTGACTGATTAAAGAGTAGGATTGCTGCTGAGGATGAATTGACATCATGCTTTAAACTTGTATGGTATAAGTGGAGTAGAAGTTGTGAGCTGCATGAGTTTGTTATTTTAAAAAGCATATTGGTTAACTATTCAAATGGCAGTACGGAATTTAGTTAAATCTTCAAAATTTCAGGCTAACTCATCAGCATTAGTCATATCAATTTCTACCTGCTACATTAACTTGGTGGATATTTAAACTTTCAAGTGGCAAAATTTGATCTAGTTACTATTTTGAACTTGATTGAACATGTTTTAGTCAATTTCGTTAGATTTAAACTAGTCTTTGTTTCAAAGTCCCTCAGTTCGACTCTGTGTTTGTTTTTGAAATATTTATATTTCTATATTACAAAATTAATTGCCTGTATGTCCCACTTTACAAATAATCTGTGCACAATTACTTTCATTTATTGTTTTAAATTTAATTTCCATAATGTTGACCCAATTCATTGAAAACAAATTTGTAGACAATTGAATCTGTGCTCCAGTCTCCTGTAAGAACTATGCGAAGAACACCCAAAGACAACATGGATACAGTTTTCAATCCAACAAAATTGCTTTCAAAACAATGCCCTTTCAATTACCTTGCAGCTTTAGGCAGGGACTCCAGCTGCAGCGCAGCCCTTGTTTTGTTAAGCGTTTGAGGTTTGAATCTGAATAGGATCATTTTGGAAATGGAATATGGGTGGTGTTGTCAATGATGTAAATGATATGCTTACAACATGGACCGTAAGAAGCATTGGGTTGGCGGTACACTTAATGATAGTGTTTTACCTCTTGGTTGCTTGGAGATTCGGTTATCACACCATTGGGCCCTATTTTCCAGGTTATTGGTAGATTGTCAAAAGGGATTCATTTTTATTTTGTTTGAAAGATTAATGTGAAATTCTAGACATATGTATAAAAAAGGAGATGTATAGTATTATTTATTGGTTATAAAAAATCAATATAGGAGAACTTTTGTTAAAATAAATTATGATGTATTGGAGTGCATTATTGGTGGTACCCGACACTCCTTGTAAGAAGTTCATATTAAGGGGGAAGGATATATTATTTCCTCACAATTGATGAAATGAGCCTAAAAAGACAAATTTGCTAAGTATGTAACAAATCACTCGAGGATGGAGGCATAGGAGGTTGGAGGATACTCAACAACCTCTCGTCAGTCACTAGTGATAAGGCTGCAACTTTGCATTAGTGACAAAATTATTTGTGCCAAAACGACTAAAGCCAAGATCAGTTTCCAAGTGGCAGCGACAACTGTCTCATATCATTTGTGATCAGAGTGGCAAAGATCTATAGTGGTGGCTACATACACAACAATGAGGGCTTGGTGTTCAAGCTTTTATGTTGTGGTTGGATTTGTACGTCCCTTTCTTGGTTGTATGTGAATGGATGTGTTTGTCTCCATTCAAAAGATGGTCTAAGTGATTGGAAGTGTTTGTCCCCAGTCACATAAGTTTGTGATTATTATTGGATGTGTGTGTCCCCAATCATAATTGTTGTGTGAGCAGATGTGTGTGTCCCTATCCAAACTTGATGTAAGACCTTGGATATAAGTGTTAGTCCCTATCCTTGGTTCCATGGGTATATGTGTTTGTCCCTATCCTTGGATGAAGGTATATTGAGCATAGTGAGGCTAGTTCCACTATCACTTTTCATGAGTAGATGTGTATGTCCCTACTCATACCTTATGATGAGCTACTGTGTGTGGTCATCAAGTATTGTGATGTACTTTCACCCCATATTCACACTAAGGAGGGAGTGTTGGGAATTAGTGGTCACATAGGTGTTAGGAATATTGCATCATAGGATGCATATAATAATGATGCATAAAATAATAAGGTTTGTACATTAATATTAAGTTGTTGAGAAACAACTTAATATTATAGTGTGTTTGTTAAAATATCATGTGTAGGTAAATATATTATTGTTGTACGAGTGTTTATAGGGATTTGAGTTGTTAAATCAACTCATATATTTAGGAGAGTTGTTATAAGAGGTTTCCTATAATATAGGATATGGAATCCTATATATATGTAATCTGTATTGAATAAAAAATAAGAAGCATGTATTATTTTGTGTACAATATTTGTAGCTTCATTTTATCTCTGCTCAAATTTATTAACAACTTGCACAAGTGACCAAAGATGCAACGAACACATCACTTTCTTCCTTAGAGTTAGAATCAAAATCAATTTTTTTCTTTTTCTTCTTTGCACTCCTTATGGAAGTGTTTAGGCTTGCCACAATTCCAACAAATAACTTTGGACTTTCCAGAAGATTTGGATCTCCCCTTGGACTTGGATTTGTTATGCTTCTCACTCTTCTTGACTTCTTCTTTATGTCTTCCATGAACATTTAGGGTTTCTTTGGCATTGATGGATACCTTCCTCCTCATCTCTTTAGGAAACAAAGAACCCACAATATCTTCAACTTTCAAGACAACAAATACTCCCGATAGCCATAACAAGAGAATCCCACAAATCAAGCAAAGAATAAAACAAGATTTGACATCTCTCCTCCTCGTCAAGTTTTATACAAGTGATGCCAATTGAGCAACCAACATATTGAGTTCTTCCAGTTGGTTTTCAATTTTCCCACCCTCTTCCATTCTCAAGGAATGACTTTTTCCTTAAGAAAATCTTGTTCACAAAAGATTTGGATTGATATATCTCACTAAGTTTCTTCCATAGTTTTTTCACAGAGGACTCTTCATGGACATTGATTAAAATAGAGTCTTCCAAGCACAATATAATTAGACGCCTGGGTTTATAGTTGCTTACATCATATTGAGTAGCCAAAGTAGCATCTATAGGCCTTCAAAATTTCTCATCAATAGCATCCCATAGATCTCAATCAATTAGTGGATCTTCCATCTTCAACTTCCACATCTCAAAATTGTTACCAAAAAATTTCTCTACCTCTATTCTCCTTAATGTGCTCGCCATTTGAAAATTCTTGTACCAAGATCACAGAGTATCTTCTACACAAGCTCCCACTCAAAACTGTATTAGTTCAAAAACCCAACAACTCACAACTTCAAAACCAAAGGTGATCAAGCTTTGGTACCACTTGTTAGGAAGCTAAGGTAGTGGAACAACTTCCTACACTAATCTTGAGAGGAGGGTTATATAATTTTTTTTAGATCTTTACAATAGTTACAAAAATTATATGGAAATAAACATAAATAGTAATCATACCACAACACAATAATTTACATGGGGGAAACTCTTTCAAGAGAAAAACCCCACACTCCAAAATCCACCCAATATATTATTCAGAAATCAACAAGATTACAATATACTTGCAGAGCAATCTTTTATAGGAGTATCACCAACCAGAGATTTGGAAGCAACTCAACATCTAAAAGACTCTCACACACAATCTCCATCTCAAGCACCTAATATATAGGAGACACAATACATGAAATCGTCAAACGATAATTACAAAACCATGAGCTAAAACCACCCAAAAAGTGGCACCTAAATTATCTCTAATAAAAGATACCCTATGATGACATGTCAAAATGCACACCAACATGTGCAACTCCTCCTTATAGCTCTTTTCTATCCAACACATTTTCACATTTTTTAGTATAGGAGACCCAACTTCTAGAGGCCATAGCATTTGATCTAGGAGACTGATTAACGAATTGTTTGATGTGTTGAAAGATCACAAAGAGATGTATGCAACTATAACCCACTTTCCAGTTATAGTACATCTCAGGGCCAAAACATCATCTAAGTGCCTCAAAATTGACTTTGAAACTTTTCCAGGTATTTCTAAAACTGGAAAATTTAATATCTCGACATTTAGACATGACCTTGGGTCGAAACTCTCCTAGAATGCTCATTTGTTAATTTCGTAGCTTTGGAGAAAATTTCAGGCCCATACATGCCCATATGCAAACTTACTAAAAATAGAAACACATAATGCTCATTTGGCAATTTTGTAATTGCAAGGTTGAGACACCATTCCTAATATTGTCCTACTTTTTGAACATCTTGCAAGAGCAAAGGGAGTATCAACACCATGATTTAATTTCTATGGGCCGAGAGTTCCATAGATTCCAAACACCATTTGAACTTGTGGTCACAAGATTAGTTAATGAATCTACAACACTCATCAAATTATCTACCTTAACTAGCTTCACCCTGCCATATTCAACCATATCTCTAACAAAATGATACTATACATCAATGTGCTTGGTCCTAGCATGAAATTCCAGGTTCTTAGCTGGGCATATCACACTAATTATCACAATTAAATGTCATTGCACCTTGTTTTATTTCGATATCTAAACACAGTCTCTTAAGCTAAATGGATTCTCTACAAGTGAGTAGTTTCCATATACTCATCTTCACTAGTGAACAAAGAAACTACAACCTATTGCTTACTCATCCAACTAATTGCACCACCAAAAAATAAACACAATCATTGGTGGATCGTCTGCTATCAACATCACTTGCACAATCTAAATCCACATAACCATGACTATCAAAGGGAATTCCCATCTTCCATCAAATTATCATGATAACACAAGGAATACTCTAAGGTACCACACAAATATTTGAAGACTATTTTAACTACATCCCAATGAACTCTACTAGGATTAGACATATATCTAGAAAGAACTCCCCAATATTTGTCCACATAACAACAATACTTGTTTAGATGAACACCTTATTTATAAATGACACTTATAGTGGATAGTTATGATAATATTTATTACACTTGTTGATGGATGTATTTATGGTTTTAATATGACATTTATATGTTCTCATGTGTTCTTGTAAGGGTCCATTTTAGACAAACATTTAGTCATTTGTTAATTTGCATGTGAAATAATTATTGACAATATATAGTATAAATATGTTGCAAGACTAAATTCTATAACCATAAGTACTATATCAACAATAAAAATAGGACAAAGGTTAATTTTGACCACTTTAATAATCAAAGGTTAATTTGACCAATAAAAATAGGACAAATATTTACCACTTTTTATTATAAATGAGATGTAAAATTACTATTAATTCTTTGATAATTAAAATGGATAATATTTAAATAAAATAATCACAGAACAAGAAAATTTTAAAACAGAACTAAAAAGTCCATAGATTCCATATCACACAAAACGAGAATCCCGTAATAATTATTTCATATCTTAGCGCTAAAATGCAGAATGTGTGAACTACAGTCCTAATGATGTAGTGTGTATTAAATGAAGCGGTATGGAATACATGCAACTGCACGCGAGGGAAAAGTAATGATATTTTAAACCTTATTGTCTTTCGGACAGGATCATTTTTAAATTTTCAAATGTTTAATGAGCCAAGATGCACACTTCATTGAACAATCTTCATTCTTAGCAATTTAATATGTTATCTCATTCCGCCATCTAGATTGGGCCTCGCTGGTGAACTCTTCTGCACTTCGTAGTAGATATATAGATTTGAAACGGAAGGAACTAAGCTATGAACGAATGCAAAACCAGAAAATTATATATAAATTCTTATAATCCCTTCAAAAGTTTAGTTGAGCGTTGGCAAATGCCAATCAGAGTTATCATACTAAACATCATACTTATCATACTTTGACATAAGATCTTAGTCGGAATTTTGGTGGTGGTTTGAGATTTAGGATTGATCAGAGCATACTTACTAAATCTCCACTCTTAAGTTCACTAAGATGGCAATGTTCTGGTTAAGGAAAACTTCAGCACATTTTATCAACACTCATAAATCTTTTTAGAAATCTCCTTGGGAACAACTTCAACTTCTATACAATTGACTTAGATTCAACAAATACGCTTTCAAGTACCTTGCGTCTCATGAAGGCCAGGCAACCTTCAACGTCTCCAATTTCAATCAGCTATTTTTTTGAACCTTTCTAGTATTGAAACCATAAATCTCCATGCCCAAACATTAGTACAATGCGGATTCTACTTGACTACAGTCATAACACATATCATTATTAGATACCCACCACCTGCACAAACAAGACTGACAACAAACAGAGTGAAACAATAATTCAAGGGTTTTCCTGCCTGTAAGCATTATTCGGAATATATTCTCCGTTGCCGTTGCCGTTGCCGTTGCCAAAGCCAGCTCCGTAGCCATTGCCGTTGCCAAACTCGTTGTTGTAACCGCCTCCGTAGCCCGAAGCATATTCTGCACCTTGTCCATAACCGCCTCCACCATTGGAACCGTGCCAATCGCCAGAGCCATAACCACCACCATTGCCCAAACCTTGTCCACCGTAGCCCGCACCGGCAGCGGCGTTTTCAGTAGTGAACTCAGCGCCTCTACCGTAGCCATTGACGCCCTCTCTATATCCACCTCCTTCACCAGCGCCATTTCCATAACCACTGCGCCGCCCTTCACCTGAGCCGTAGTACCCATTGTAGGAGTTCTCCGTACCAGTCGGGTAATACTCTTTGGGATCCATGTAACCAGCGGTTTCTCGCTCAGTGGGATTGTTGTGGGCGCCTTCTTTGTTGAAGAATCTGGCCTCTCTCGATGCCTTCACATTACACAAAAAAACATTGATAGACACCAAACTTGCAAACAGAAGTGAAGATAGCACTCTAGTGCGGGGACCCATTATCACAAAATCGAAAAAAAAACGAAGAGGCCAAGTTATGGCGACCGAGAAGGGGACTAGAGACTTATTAGACGATGAGAAGATGAGTACTAGTGAAGCATTTTTATAGCTTCAATGGAGGCGAGTTCCCTCCCATGTGGTGAACTCAACCTCATATGTTGGGGTCCCTACCTGCCCTACCTGCTCTAGAGGGCGAACCCATTGCCTTACAGCTATTCTCCTTCAATGACTATGCAATGCACGCTTAGGATCCTTTTTTTTCCTTATGATTTCTTATAATTTGTGTCGTGTTTCAAGAAATACTTTTGTCCACAAAATCTATGCAAGGAACCCTAAATTATTTGTGTTTTCTGGTAGTGGATGATGGCGAAGCATTGAAATGAGAATAGGATTGCATGTGGGAGGTGGGACTTTTTCGGTGATGAGCCCCACATTCATCAAATTATCAGCTGAGATCTTGACGTTCTTGAGGAAGCGCAATCAAAGGAATCGTTCGTTTACTAAGCTTATCTTTGTCGGCCATATGCAGTTAAAAGTTTTGGGTGTAACAGTAGTTTTGGTAGAAGAGGAAGCTTCCCTGCGCCTTACGTTTCGGCAATGTAGACTCAGATTCTCACCAAAAAGAGGCTAAAGTCTCATGGGTGAAAGAAATAGACCTCAAAATTACCTGCCCAAACCACTTTCTCACTGACTACTATTTTTATTTGTATGCTTCACTACCTAATAAGATAAAAACATGGGTCATTTTGTATGTATTTGGGATCAATCAAAGTTTATTTACATCTTGTCACAATCAAACCAAATGTGCGGATTGAACAACTGCTTTTTCATAAAGTTATAAGTCAATGATTCTCCCTCCCTCTAACAAATTATGGAATCACATGTCAATGCATATGTTTTGACAGAGATATTTTCCACTAAACCATTGAGTGTCTCATATTCAATCATGTCGGCCTGTAGTAGTGTTCGCCAGAATCTGGTTCCATGGCACGGACCAAATGAGTTTTTCAATGTCTACATTGCAATGGGAGGCACATGAGTTTTGGATAGGAGAAAAGGGCATTAAACTGTCTTACATCGCCATCGCTTCCACTGTAACTACAGTTGCAAAATGGCCATACAGTTTCTTAGTAGCATTTCCATATACTTGAACTATCCGTACATTACAATTTCTATAACTACTGCTGGGCAATGGAGGGAAATTCCACCGACAAATACCTTAAAAAAAGCAAAGTAGATCACCATTGTTATCCAACCATGCTACACTATGCTCATTTGTCTTATGTAGCGAGGAACAGTATGTTTCTTTTGGTTTATTTTTTATAATCTTATGTGATCATGGAAACAGTATAATGGCCATTTTTATAATTTGAAAGATCTTTGGACCCCCTCCACTTCATTCTATGCAGGGGTCGAGTGTGCTTTTGGGTTGACTAGGTAATATCTTTGGATACCAAATATATTGTTGTCCCATAATTTTCCCTCGAGCTTTCTTTATGACTTTACACAATTAAAGCATTTTGGTTGCTTAAAAGATTCTTGGCTTAAAATAATAATTAAAGAGGTAATTATAGTAATAATAGCAGTAGTAGTTTAAGGATATGTGTTTTAACTATATTGTCCCAGGAGGACATAATTTTAATTGATATGATGTTCCTAGATTTAGATTGACTTTCAAATATAGCATATTTTTTTTTTTTTTGAAAACAATTTCAATTCTTTTATTAAGGTTCAAGATTATAGGTGTGATCTCAATTCAAGTTAGGGTCATACTTGTGGTTTTGAACTACTTTACACAATTTTAAAATTAATCATAGGCTCAAGTCATCTCACTTCCAACTAGTTGTTATTCATAAATTCCTACCCAACATTTTCAAATTGTACGCCTAAGACATATATAAAAAGACATCACCCTTAGGTCATTTTGATCATGCAAGGAATCCATCATCCATCCATTAGTAGGAATACCCCTTCACATTTATTTCTCGCAAGGATAACTCAACACAATCTTTTGTATCAGTCACATTACTCACATCAACTCTATTTCTTGCACGAGGGGTGTGTGCAAGAAGTTGAGTCCACTTTTTGACCAAAAAGTGCAAGTGTTTTCCTTGATTTTCAGAATTTATCACATTTGACCTAAAAATTTGAAGTACTTAAAGGTGGAATCTTGAAAAAAGTCAGTAAATATGAAATGTAGTACTCGGAGTCTAGTTTCCAAATATGTAATTTTTTTAATATCCAGATGATACAAATTTATTTTTAAAAGGCGTTTCTAAAAACCACTATTTAAAAGTCACCTTTTTTACTATACCATCCACATGTACATCATCCATATTTTGACCTAAATAATCATATATTTTTAAATCCTTTTGGGAAAATATTTGTAACTCACTGAAGCACGTTTTCCATTTTTTTGTAATTTTTTATTGAATTTTTTTTTGTTAATTTTTTATTGGCTATTTTTGATGTTTTAAAAAATTGTCATGTACGTCATGCATAAGATGACCTAAACTTATCATTTTTAATTTTTTTTAAAAAATTGAAAAGAATTGTCAGAAGTACGTTTTCATACAATTTTTTGACAATTTTTTTGATTAAAAGTTATTAAAATGTTAAAAAACTTTGATAATTCAAGTTTATGGACCCATTTCATCAGAAATTAATTAAAAAATAGAAAAATAATCCAATTGTAAAAAAAATTACATATTTGGAATCTACACTATCTCATCTATAATGGGTTTTAATTTCGTCAAAAAATTCTGCAAAAAAGGCCTTTAGACATATGCCCAAAGTCACTATTTTGTTGTGACATTGACATGACCTTCAACTTGCAGGTCAAATCATGTCCAAAGCCAAGGGTCGGGTTCCCAAGCCTTTTTTCCAACCCAAAACCCATAGCAAAAATTGGGTCAAAAATTTAAATTTTATGAAACACGATCCTGTTCTAGAAACGTGCTCCCGTTTCAAAACGGGATCCCATTTCTAGAAAATGAGATCTCACTTTTGGCTTGGGATCCCGAAGCATAACGGGATCTCATTTTGGTTTACCTGATTTCAAGTTTTTTTATAAGTCCAAAACTTCCACCTTAAGTGGACTCATCTTTGTGCATTTACCTCGAGATTACTCTAACATTCATCGAACCAAGTCTCAAACACTTATTATCAAAATTACACCATTATGGTTTGTATTTGTTACTTGGGGTCTTCCAAATTTATCAAAATTGTTGAATTGATCAATCTGGCTTGACTGTAATCAAGGAAGTCTGATTCCCATTGTCATAGTGTTGCAAGTATGTGCCTAATCGGTGTTGTCATTGATGTCAACTGTATCCTATTTTGTTATGTGTTCAAAAGCTTTATATGTTGAGGATATTGAGAAAATTTGCCTCTTCAAAAGAAACTGTGAGTTACAGTGAATTGTAGTGAAGACAATGAGTTGTATACTGAAGAACAATCCAAAAGATTGCTCCACATTTCTTGCCGTTTGAAGTTCTTGGTTTGCGGATTGGAAGTTATTCAGAGGCATGTCTGAAGATGGTAAATCCTAAGTTTGAGCCTCCGGTGTAAAGAACTGAGTGAGTTACATTCACCAGAGTAAACACTACTTTTTTTGATTATATACTAGTGCCAGAGAGAAAGTATTTTGCTTCGCATTCCTCTGCATTAAAGTGTTTTGCTTTGCGGTTCTAAAGAGAAGTCTGGTATGATGATAAGTGCCTACAATTGCAATGGTTCATGTTTTGGTGGTCCGCAAGCTATATTTCTTTTATGACAGTTGAAGACAATGAAGTTCATGTGCTTCGGTGTGAAGAATCTCATGGATAAAGTGGATTAAGTTTGTGCGGTTGCTCCTAGTGATTTCAATGTACTTGTGGAAGCCTCTTGATCATGTTCCTACCTTTACATTGGTCTGTATTAAGGAATTGAGATCGTGTTATTATTCCCAGATAACATAGCGTGCAACCAATCTTAGCTGACTTGGTTAATTCCAGTGATTGCAGAGATCCCTTGAAGATAATAGAAGCATGTTGTGGCGTGGAAGATCATGTTTGAGTCCTAGCTAAGGTGTGGCATGATCCACACACATCTATACTACATTTCCTTTGCGTAATTTTGAATTAGGTCAAGACCTATTTTGTAAATATTTGTAATGCCGACCTTGGAGATTGTTCCAATGGTTGATGATTGTAATACCGACCTTGATTATCATTACAAGGTTGATGAAGTGTATAAATACTTGTAATTGAGTCATGCAAAAGATGTCCTTGAGTGAAGATGCGAAGATAGGGAAAGAGGTGAAAAGGCAGAGCAGAGAAGAGGAACTATGGTACTTCAATGTATTAATCTCAGACATGAAGAAGATGTTGATCTTGGCAGTGAGCCTGGCAGTGAGTCACCAGTAGGGTTTAACAACCCTCATTGTAATCTTTCTAGGTTTAGGGTTGAGGCAGTGAGCCTGCTAGACCTAGCTGTACTTCATGGCAGTGACCCAACATGTTCTAGGCTCGTAGAGTGACCAAGCCGGAACATCATTTTTAAAAGATTGCAATATATTTTGATAGCTAATCCTCTTTGTGGTTTTTCCCCACCTTGGGGTTTTCCATGTAAAAATCTAGTGTCTCTTGTGTTTAATTTTGCATCTGTGTTTAAGTTTCTGATTTCATTCATTCATTGTTTAATCATAATAACTATGGACAAGTGATTAATGTTTAAGTGTAGAAGTGGTTGAGTTTTTGGGACAACTGATTCACCCCCCTCTCAGTTGTCCAGCGCATTTCAACAATTGGTATCAAAGCCAGGTTCCTCTGAAGAGAGTCTAACAACTTAAGGGAGATCCTAAATGGAGCCTCAAGAAAAATAGCTACATACTGATGCACCTGAATGCTCATCAAAAGATAATAACGCTGGTTTGTCCAAGGAAGCATTTTATGAAGACAAGATGGTCAACAATCTAAGGTGTTCTGATTCAAAGGTATGCACCAGCAATGAAGCTATGTTTCAAAGTGAGAACTGTTGGGTTATTGATAGTAATTGTTCAAATCACATGACTGGTGACAAGTAAGTTTGTAATTCTGGAAAGATATGATGGAGGGCTAGTTAGGTTTGGAGATGATTGCACTACTGAAATATGTGGAAAAGGATCAATCAATCTTGGCAATAGACAAATTATTGATGATGTTTTTTCTGTTAAAAATCTAAAGAAAAGTCTCTTAGGCGTTGGACAATTATGGGAAAAGGGATTTAGTCTTGTATTTGAGAATGATACTTATGAAATCAAAGAGAATTCTGAAGCTACACTAGCCATTGGAAAAAGGACAGAAAAGAATCTTTATCATCTCAGAGAAGGTGACATTCTTGGGCTCACAACTCAAACCAATGAAATCTAGGTTTGGTATAGAAGACTGTGTCATGTAAATCTCGATGATTTAGTAAAGACATGCTTAGTTCAAATTGTAAAAGATCTACCAAAAATTAATTGCTCAGATAACATCATTTGTAGGAAATGTCAAGATAAAAGGGTGTCAAGAAGAGTACTACAAAAATCCTCCACTGAACTATTGGAATTGATCCATGTAAGCCTTTGTGGTCCTATAAGAATACAAAGCCTTCATGATGATAGGTACTTTATGTTCTTCATTGATGATTATTCTAGAATGACTTGGGTTAGCTTTTTCAAAGATAAATCAGAAACTCTAGATGCACTCAAAGCTTTTAAAGCGATGGTTGAAAATGAGGTAAGCATGAAAATCAAGTGTTTGAGGATTGGTAACGAAGAAGAGTTTGCCTCCAACAATTTCAATATGTTTGGTGAAACACATGGGATAGAGAAAGAGCTCTCTGCGAAGAATAAAATAATGGAAGAAGCAAGCAGGACTATTTAGGAAAGACATCAAATTTCCACAGTCCATAATGAATAAAGATCAATTGCTTTAGGATTTAACTGTGTGTGTTTACTTTCTCTTCTCTTGCTCTTTATTCTCCTGATGATGGATCATGGAGTATGATCCGAAACGTTGAGGGAAAATAAACACACACAGTTAAATCCTAAAGCAATTGATCTTTACTATTTAGGAAACTGCAAAATTAATGATCGAAGAAGCAAATCTGTCAGAAGTATTTTGGAAGGAGGCAATTCAAACTACTATATACACACTAAATAGAGTTCAGGTAAAATCCAGAAATGAAAAGACTCCCTTTGAATTATGGTATGGAACAATACCCACTATGAAGTACTTCAAAATCTTTGGAAGCAAGTGCCTTATCAAGATAGAAAAGAATGATGGTAAGTATGAGGAGGGCATCTTTCTTGGATATTCATCTTGGAACAAAGCCTACTACTGCTACAACAAAAGATTGGGAAAGATTGTTGAAAGTTAAAATGTCAAAGTTAATGAAAACACACAAAGATACTCTGACTCAACTAATGAGGAACTATAGAGTAAAGCACAAGAAGGCTCTCAGACCATCAGTGATAAAACAAAATTTGATGTATGTATGATTGACAATGTTGAATCTAAAGCAGCTGATAGTGACAGTAAAATTGCTCCGGAAGACATTAAGAAATCTGAGGAAGGAAACTTGGACTCAAAAGGAAATATGGTAGAAGTAAATGGTTGCATCTAAGAGCTAAGTAAGGAAATCAAGGAACTCCAACAAATCCTTAAAAGGAAAAGCAAAGAATTGAGTTTGGCAAATGAAGATAAAACAAGAATAGAGGATTATCTGAGCCAAGTTGTGAAAAATAAATTAGAAGAATGTGAGAAATGGGTGGAAAAATTTGCACTCTTGAAGTCTGATCTAGAGGCAGCCAACAACTACTGAGAAAAAATCTAAATAAGCTCTGCAAAACTTGATGGGTTGCAGGCTAGTCAAAAGTATCTAGATGATAAACAAGGCTTGGGTTTTGAAAAGGGAGAGAATTCAAATTCAAGGCAACACAAATCTAAATATAGAAGAGGTAGAGACTATCTGGTAAAAAATCAAAGAAGAAGACCTAAAGGACCTCCGGTCAGGCAACCAAATGCTCAAAGGTACCCATCTTTCAATGGCTACTGTTTTAAATGCAATAAGTATGGTCATAGGGCTATTCAATGCAGAAGCTTTAAATAAATCAAAATATTCCATCCTTCTCCGATCAATGTTTCAACTGCAAGAAAATAGGTCATAAAGCAATTGAATGCAAAATTGTGTCAAGGAGTTATCCAAACACTTCAAGGACTAGTCAATCTTTCAATGGACAATGTTTTGCATGCAATAGATTTGGGCACATGGAAAATTAGTGCAGATCAAGGCTAATTCCAAATTACAGAAGAAATCAAGGTCAGATAAATGTTGTCTATTGAACAATTGTAACAAGTCTAGACATTTTGCCAAATTCTGTAGAAGCAGAAATGCAACAAGAAATCATTATGTAGAGAAAGGGAAAATAGAGTAGAGTAATGACAAGGGCAAGAACAAGGCTGATACGATAGAAATTAAGAATGAGATGAGAAAGATTTGGATTAGAAAGGATGTAAATAAAATCAAGGATGGATCCACACCAGCATCTAGTGCAGATACTTCCTCTGGGAAGTAAATTGAGAGCTCTGGCTTAGGGGGAGCAGTGTCAAAAATCCAAGTCCCCTAGCTAGAAAGTTGGTGCTAGAATCCAACATAGAAATATACGGTTGAATTTGACAAGACAAATCCTGTGAAGAGGATAAGCTAATACGGAACTTTGCTAAGAAATGAAAAGTGGTTTTGAAATGTCCATGTTTGGTGAGATAAATTTCTTTTTAGGTCTATAAATAAATTAATCAGATAAAGGTATCTTCATTTCTCAGTCTAAGTATGTGAAAGAGTTGTTAAAGAAGTTTGGGATGGAAGACTCTAAACCGGTAAATACTCCTATCGTAATTGGTTGTAAGTTGAGAAAAAATGATGATTCACCTATGGTAGATCAGAAAAGGTACATATCTATGATTAGAGGATTACTTTATCTGACTCAAACTAGACCTGCCATAATGCATGCAGTTTGTCTTGTGGAAAGATTTCAAGCAGAACCTAAGGAGTCACATGTGATGGCAGTCAAGAGAATTTTGAGATATTTAAAAGGTACAATGGATTATGGTTTGTGGTATCCAAAGGATAATGATTTCACTCTCAGTGCATACACTGATGTAGATTGGGCCGGAGATGCAGATGACAGAAAAAGTACAAGTGGAGGTGCATTCTTCTTGGGAAAAAGGTTGGTATCTTGGTTAAGCAAGAAACAAGATTCAATATCTCTGTCCACTGCAGAAGCAGAATATATTACAGCAGCATGCAGTTGCACTCAAGTATTATGGATGAAGTAGACATTGAAGGACATCAGAGTTGTATTTGAAGATCCAATTGCAATCTTTTGTGATAATACAAGTGCCATAAACATATCAAAGAATCTAGTAATGCATTCAAGGACAAAGCACATATCCATAAGATATCACTTTCTAAGAGAAAAATTGACAAAGAATGAAGTCAAGTTGGAGTATGTATCTACAAAAGAATAGATTGCAGACATTTTCACCAAGCCTTTGCCTAAGGATACTTTTGAGTATCTTAGAGAAAAGTTAGGGGTTATTACCCCTCCTACTCTATTCGGTGGTGCTTAGAGTTCCTTTTTTAGATCCGGATTGATGCTTTTAGGGCTACTTCTCAGGGGGAGTAGTCAGAGTGTTCAGAAGAGAGATTAGATCAGAGAAGAAGAGCGCAAGTATGTGCCCTTTGCCATTGATGTCAAAGGGGGAGAGAAAGAGTGCAGATGTGTAAAGAGATAGGGGGAGAATCTTGTCTTGATGGCTGTTGTAGTTTTTGACATCATATGTTGCCATCAATGACAAAGGGGGAGATTGTTTCAAGTATGTGCCTAATCGGTGTTGTCATTGATGTCAACATATCTTTGTTGTCATTGGTGTCAACTATATCCTATTTTTTTATCTATTTAGAGGTTTTATATGTTGAGGATATTAAGAAAATTTGCCTCTCCAGAAGAAACTGTGAGTTGCAGTGAATTGCAGTGAAGACAGTAAGTTGCATGCTGAAGAACAATCTAGAAGATTTCTCCTCATTTCTTTCCGGTTGAAGATCTTAGTCTGTGAATTGGAAGTTATTCAGAGGCATGTTTGAAGATGGTAAATCCTGAGTTTGAGCCTCTGGTGTAAAGAACTGAGTGAGTTACATTCACCATAGTAAACACTGCTTTTTCTAATTATCTACTGGTGCCAGAGAGAAAGTATTTTGCTCCGCATTCCTCTGCATTCCTCCGCATTAAAGCGTTTTGCTCTATAGTTCTAGAGGGAAGTCTGGTATGATGATAAGTGCCTACAATTGCAATGGTTCATGTTTTGGTGGCCCGCAAGCTATCTTTCTTTTATGATAGTTGAAGATGGTGAAGTTCATGTGCTTCAGTGTAAAGAATCTCATGGATAAAGTGGATTAAGTTTGTGCAATTGCTCCTGGTGATTTCAATGTGCTTGTGGAAGCCTCCTGATCATGTTCCTACCTTTACATTGGTCTGTGTTAAGGAATTGAGATCGTGTTTGAAGATTATTTCCAGATAACATAGCGTGTAACCACTCTTAGCCGACTTGGTTAATTCCAGTGATTGCAGAGATCCCTTGAAGATTATAGAAGTGTGTTGTGGCATGGAAGATCATGTTTGAGTCCCATCTAAGGTGTAGCATGATCCACACACATCTATACTACATCTCCTTTTCATAATTTTGAATTAGGTCAAGACCTATTTTATAAATGTTTGTAATGCTGACCTTGGAGATTGTTCCAATGGTTGATGATTGTAATGCTGACCTTGATGATCATTCCAAGGTTGATGAAGTGTATAAATACTTGTAATTGAGTCATGGAAAAGATGTCCTTGAGCGAAGATGCCAAGATAGGGAAAGAGGTGAAAAGGCAGAGCAGAGCAGAGGAACTATTATACTTCAATGTATTAATTTTAGACATGAAGAAGATGTTGATCTTGGCAGTGAGCCGCTAGTAGGGTTTAATAGCCCTTAGGGTTTAACAACCCTCATTGTAATCTTTCTAGGTTTAGGGTTGAGGCAGTGAGCCTGCTAGACCTAGCTGTACTTCATGGCAGTGAGCCAACATGTTCTAGGCCCATGGAGTGACCAAGCCTAAACATCATTTTTAAAAGATTGCAATATATTTTGAGAGCTAATCCTCTCCGTGGTTTTTCCCCACCTTGGGGTTTTCCATGTTAAAATCTGGTGTCTCTTGTGTTTAATGTTGCATGTGTTTAAGTTTTTGATTTCATGCATTTATTGTTTAATCATAATAACTATGGACAAGTGATTAATGTTTAAGTGCAGAAGTGGTTGAGTTTTTGGGACAACTGATTCACCCCCCTCTCAGTTGTTTGGCGCATTTCAACACATAGTACTTGTTCCAATGATGTTCTTTAATACCCCTGAGTTTTTAATTGTAGGTATAGACATTAGAAGAAACTTCATTGCATGTACTGAAGTTCTAATTGTAACCACTTAAAAATCACTCTCGCTTTTTATCATCCTGTATCAATTTCCCACTAATTAATTCCATAAAATTATTTAATTAATTAGACTAATTTCCCTTCAAACTTTCATCTATTAATTAATTAAATAAATCATATTTATTTAATTAATTCGATTAATTTTTCTTCACGAATTAATTAAATAAATCATATTTATTTAATTAATTTAACTAATCTTCTTCCATCATTGATTAATTAAATATATCAAACCTATTTAATTAATCAGACTAACCTTCTCCCACTAATTAATTCAATAAATCATACTTACTTAATTAATTAGACTAATGCATGATCTAGGCTTTGTAAAGTTTGTTGGGAGGATGGGCTGCTGCGTGGGCTTGTCTGAGCAAGGTCGTTGAGGCCGAGCTTGCATGCCTGTATTTCTTCTTGCATGCATTGATTTCCTGGTGGATCAGGTGTATGGTGGCATGTTTTCGTGGTAGGGGGGTTTTAAGTGTTTCCTGGGTGAGATTCGGTGCTGGGGTTCTTTTCATTTTCGTTGGTTATCACTTGTCTTCTTGCAGGACATGAGTTGTGTGTAGATGATATGCATGTGCTGAGTAGGCAGTGTTGAATTGGGTGTTTGGGCGTAGCGTTGATCTTTCTCTCGGGGTTTCCTCCTTTTGTAAGGTGTGTGGTGCTTCCTTGTTGTTTGGGGCTGCCCGCTGCAGTCTCATTGGGTGTTGTGGAGGGTGATTTTTCCTCTTTATTCTTGACTTATCTCATTCGCTTTCCCTTCTTGGGTATTGTTGCTATCGTGGCTTGGTGTAAGGTGTGGCTTGCATAGGGCTTTGTGTAGGGTGTTCTTATGGCAGAAAATGTACCTCTGGTTGAGATGTCTGGGGATGCTGCTATGGTAGATGATGGTGAAGGGATTCCTCTTCCATCCTCTCCTGGTGTTGGTGTGGTTAGAACTAGTCCTTTGAAATTGCATAAGATAAACGAGTGCTTGGAGAGAGCGCAAGTTCACCCGAAGCTAGTGATTCAATCGGAGGCAGTAGGCGATGACTTGGAGTATTATAGAAAATGTGTTTTGATTTGCAAATTCATGGGGATGAGGGTTTCTATGTCATTCCTAGAACCCTGGATTTGCAAAACATGGAGTCTAGAGGGTGAATTTGATATTTTGCTAGCCGCGAATAACTTCTTTCTGGTGGATTTTTTGTGCATTTCTGATCGCAATAAGGCATTTGAGGGAGGGCCCTACTTTTATAATCAAGTTGGCCTATTCATGAAACCATGGCATGCATTCTTTAATTCATCTAAGGAATTGCCCTTGAGGGTTTCGGTGTGGGTTCATTTTCCTCAGTTGCCACTTGAATGTTGGAGGAAGGATATTTTGCAATCGATTGCTTTGCTGCTGGGAAAGCCTATTGGCCCTTCTCAGTAAACTCTAGAGAAGAGAATTTTCTCCTATGCTTGGGTCTGTGTGGAGATTGATCTGAGTCAGCCTCTGCTGGATTCTATTGATCTGACTGTTGGATCTAGCTCTTGGACTCAACAGTTGGACTATGAGACGTTACCCTTCAGATGCAGGTTGTGCCATGAGTATGGTCATCTTCAGAGGAGGTGCCATCATGCCTCGGGTGCTGGTGGTTCAAGTAATGTGATGGCTCCATCTAATCCAAGGGCAGAAAAGGGTAAAGCACCCATGTAGGGTGTGGTGCTAGATAAAGATGGGTTTGTTCCAGTTAAGTCATGAAACAAAAGTTAGGGTCAGAAGAGGACTCTTTAGGATTGTCAAGAGGGGACTTTTAACAGGTTTGATGCTTTGGATGAGTTAGTCCATGAGGAGGGGTTTCTTTTTTCTGACATGCAGGTTGAAGCTACTCCATTGTTTGATTATAATTCTGAGTCTCTGCCTATCACTACCTCGGCCCTAGTTCCTACGGTGGCCTTTGGGGTGGGGATGGATTTGAAGGCTCCTCCCCTTGAGGCTGGGATTGGTGAGTCTGGTGGGTTGGTGGGAACCCCCTTGGGCTCTACCTTTGAAAAGGTGAGTTTAGCAGGTGTCTCAGTTTTGGAAGACTCTAGTAAGAATAAATCCCTTTCTACTTCTCCTAGTTTGGGCTTGCAGCAAAAGCCCTTGAAAAAGGGTTCTCTTGAGAAGTCCTAGAAGGTGGGTAGGAAGAAGGATCATGAGAAAGTCAAGATGGCTGGTGAGACATTGGTTGAGTCTGGGTCGGTGAAGACATTGGATGCTCATTTCTCTCACCCTTCGCGATGATTGTGCTATCATGGAATGTAAGGGGTGTGAATAGCATCCCTAGACAAAAGGCTATTCAAGATTTGGTTTGTGCTCATTCTCTGGATTTGGTTTTTCTCCAGGAGACAAAGTTATCTGTGGGTAGTATGATGCAATGTATGTCTAATATTTGGAGCAGAGGGTTATGCCAGTGTGTGGGTGTACATGGTAGCTCTGGGGGTCTTGCTTGCTTCTGGGATCCTTGACAGATTTCTCCTGTTTGGTGGTTTACTAGTAGATTCTCCATTTCTCTTGTGGTGACTTGTTTGGAGACAGGGGAAAGAATTCTTCTTTCCAACATCTATGCTCCAACAGACGTCCTTGGTAATATTCTCTTGTGGTCTCATATCAATTTTTTGAGATTGTTGGATCCTTTCCTCCCCTAGATTATGGCAGGTGATTTCAATGCTATTGTCTCTCTAGAGGAGAAAAGGGGGGGTGTGCCTCATTTGGACCCATCTTCTAATCTTCTAAGGGATAATTTGGCTCATCTTCAGCTTGTGGATTTCAAACCTTTGAATGGCATATTTACTTGGAATAATAGGAGGCTTGGGGAGGATGCCATTTCAAAAAGCTTAGATAGGTTTCTTGTTTCCATTTTTTGGTTTGGTGACAAGTGGCTGTCAAGTTCTAAAATTTTAGACTGGTGGGGATCAGACCATTGGCCGATTAAATTCTCTGCCTATCTGGCTAGTGGTTCCAAGAAGCAGACATTTAGATTTCAGCTTATGTGGCTTAGAGAGGAAAGTCTTCTCGATTTGGTTTCTAGATGGTGGACTGAAGGTCGGCCTGCTTTTGGTATGGCTATGTACTCCTTTGTGAAGAGGCTGCAATATGTTAAGCATAAATTGAAACTTTGGAATAAGTATCAGTTTGGCAATGTGTTTCAGAAGAAAAGGGTTGCTCAGGAGCGCTTGGATTCTATTACCAAGTAGATTCAGGATCAGGGTCTTGATGTGGATTTGAGCAGGTTAGAGGATAGTGTAGTTAAAGACCTAGAGGAATGGGAGCTTCGTGAGGAAATTTTTTGGAAACAGAAGGCTTGTGTTGACTAGATTCAGGAAGGGGATAGGAATACCTCCTTTTTTCATAACTCGGTGAAGGCTCGAAGATAGGGTAACTTTATTTCTTCTCTTTATTCTCCTGAGGGTTTTGTTCTTTCTTCCTCTTTGAAGATTTCTAGTGAGGCGGTTCATTTCTTCTTTGCTCTTTTTTTTGAAGACACCCTTCCTGTTAGTGAGGATGAAGATTCTATCTTGGCCTGCATTCCTCCTCTGGTGACTATGGATATGAATGCCTCTCTTCTTAAACCTATTTCTTTGAAGGAGTTGGAGGATGTGGTGTTTCAGTTGAAAAAAGGGAAGGCTCTTGGTCCTGATGGGTTTCCAGCTGAGTTCTTTTAGGAATTTTGGGAAGTGATCAACCTTGATTTGTTGAAGGTTATTCAGGAGTCTTTAAGGAATAAGCAAATGTTGCATGCTATGAATGCCACGTTTCTTTCTCTTCTCCCAAAGCATGAGGGTGCTAATTCTCTAGATCTTTTTTGACCAATTGCTTTGTGCAATGTGGTGTATAAAATTATTACAAAATTAATAGCTAAGCACCTGAAACCATGGCTGGATAAGTTGATCTCGAAGGAACAAGGGGACTTCATTGCAGGTAGACAAATTTTGGACGGAGTGGTTATTGCGATCGAGACTATTCATTCCATGGCTTCTTCCAGTGAAAAGGCTATGTTTATAAAGTTGGACATGGCCAAAGCTTATGATAGAGTTAAATGGGATTTTTTGTTCAAAATTCTCAAAGCCTTTGGGTTTAGTAGTGAGTGGATTGACTGGGTCATGAGCTATGTGACAACTTCCTCCTTTCCATTCTCATAAACGGGGAGTCTTCTAACCTGTTTGGTGCTTCTAGAGGTCTTCGGCAGGGGGATCCCTTATCCCCATACTTATTCATCTTGATGGATGAAGGTTTGGGGAGGTTCATTAAGTCCTAGTTTATGGAGGGGCTCATCCAGGGATGGAAATGGTGCAATTCTCTGCCTCCTCAAACTCATCTTCAGTTTGTGGATGATACTACTTTGATGGGTGCTGCTAAGGTGGCTGAAGCGGTGGCTTTACAATAGACTTTGGATTGTTATTTGGCTACCTCTAGGCAACACATTAATGAAAGTAAGTCTTGCATTTATTTCTTTAATACCCCTATGCTTATTCAACAACGTATTGCTAGGATCTTAAGGTTTCAGGTGGGGAAGCTTCCCTTCATCTATCTGGGGATTCCTCTGGATGTGCGCCCGCTTCCTAGGTGTTTTTGGTAGGATGTGACTGATAAATTTCGCAAGCTGGTATGCCATTGGACCTATAGATGGCTTTCAATGGCTGATGGAGTTACTCTTTTGAATTCGGTGGTGTAGGCCCTTCCTTTATACAGGTGCTTTGTGTTGATTGCTACCTCAAGATTCATCAATGATTTTGAGGGCCTCTATAGGCAGTTTCTTTGGTTAGGGAACCTTCTTTCGAAAAAGTGGAGCTTGATTAAGTGGGAAGTTGTTTGTCAGCCAAAGCAAGATGGTGGTCTCAGATTGCGCATGGTGGATTGGAATGGACAAGCTTTGGCTACTAAGCTATACTAGAGATGGTTCTCACACCAACATTAGTATTTGGCCAGGATCCTTAACTTCAAGTACCTTGGGGAGGTGGATGGCGTTGAGGTTCCCTGATTTAGTCTTATGGGAAAGGTTCTATGATCTGGGACACTCTCAAGAGGGGGGCTCAGTTGGTTAAACAAGGCCTATTTTGGATCTGCAACAGAGGTTCCAATGTCCTTTTTTGGTATGACTCATGGGATAGTTTCCCGCCTATCCTCTCCTCGCATCCTCACCTGGGGGATTTATGTAGGATTTTTGTTTGAGCTGGTTGGAGCAAAGTGATGGATTTCAAAGCTCCTCAGGGTTTGGGGTAGACTATTGTTTACAAGTGGAAGGATATGCAGGAATGGCCCTTGGGCGGCTCTTTGGAAGATAGGAGGGAGTTGTCTTCCATTTTGGTTGATAGAGTCTATTGCTCTCTTCTGGAGCATGATGTGCTAGCTTTGGGCTCAGATCTAAAAGGGAAGTTCATCGTTGCTTCAGGGTATTGTGTTTTAGACAAACAAGCCTTGGGCAGTGCTGAGGTTCCTTGGTGGAAAAACATTTGGAATAAATTCTCTTGGCCAAAATGCAATTTCTTTTCTTAGCTGGTGGTGTATGGCAGGTGCTTGACTTGAGATAACCTCTGTAAGAGGGGTTTCCAAGGTCCTTCATTATGTTTCTTATGTTTGAAGGATGTTGAGATAGTTTCTCATCTTTTCTTTCAATGCCCCTTTGCTGGGTCTATTTGGCATTTTTGGTGGGGGTCTTGGAGTTTGCAGTGTAGGCATCCTTCTTCTCTTGCTGAGTTTTGGCAGAACATGGGGTCCATTTCGGTGAGGACTTCATTTTTGCACATAGCTTGGACTATTGGCCCTAGTTTGATTATTTGGCACATCTGGTTGGAGCACAACCACATAATCTTCTAGATAAGAAGCTGTTGGTGGGCCAAGTTTGGTCTCGCATTCTTGGGGCTTTGCAGGAGACTTTATATGCTAAATGTGATTTGTCGGTCATGGTGGATCCTGGGGACACTGGAGTGATTCATAATTTGGGAATTTTTTGTTGGTGGTACTGGCAGGCCTAAGAATGGGTGGAGTAGGTGTTCTAGAGGAAAGGTCTTTGGGGGAGGGTATTGGATTCCCCCTCCCACTAGAGTTTTGAAAATCAACACTGATGGGTCTGTAAGGGGTAATCCTGGGCACATTGGTGTTGGTGGGGTGGGCAGAGATAGTTTTGGGGTGGTTGTGTTCTTCTTCTCAAAATATAGGGGCCAACACTCTAATAATCTTATGGAGGCTTTGGCTATTCTTTTGGATTTGAAGAGGGCATATGCCCTTGGCTAGAAAAGGATTATTTGTGAGTCAAATTCTTAGGTGGTGATTAACTTAATAAATAGGCGGCAGTTCAATGATGGTAGCTGGCAGCTTGCGGTGGTGGCTAAGCAAATCACCAGTCTTGGAGAAATTCTTGATTCTATCACCTTCTCTCATATCCATTGGGAATGGAATAAGGTGGCTAATGGGTTGGCCAAATGGGCTTCTGAGAGGAATGAGACATGGTTGGTGGAAGATTGGGATAGTTTACCTGAGGATCTTTCTTAGATTTTGGAGGATTTAGTTTATGAGGATATGAGATGTTGCACGAACACTTCTTGATCTCTTGTTTGGTGTTTCTTGGCCCTTTTGGGTTTCCAGATGCTTTTATGCTTTGTACTGCTCTCTTTGATTAATAAAGTTTTTACCCTCTTTTATTAGAAAAAAGATTAGACTAATGCACATTCCCCTCTTGCCTCATTTAAAAAATAAAAATAAAATCCATTTCCACCTCACCACTAAAATCTAAAAATCACTTTTTTCATCTCCGCCCTCCATTGAAATTTAAATATTCAATCCTGGGTGATCCCACATTACTAAGGCCCAACTTGGGACATCTTGATTTTTGTCTAAAATCACATATTGTTTAGAAAAAATTAATGGTTTGAGCCTTGAAGGGTTCCATCTAAAGGGGTTTAATAGAAGGGGGTTAGATAAAACCCCCTTGGAAAGAACCTCCCTAGTTTTAAATCAAAACCTCGATGGAGTCTCCTCCACACCTATCAAAATGTTGACAAAAAATCAATTTTGCTTCACCTTTTGGGGGATCAAATGAAGTCATTTAGAAATTCTATTTTGTAAGCATGTAGCCCTTAGTATAAGATTTCTAAGAAGTATGATTTTAAATATATTTATTTTCTATTTTCTAGTGGACATAGGTTTTTCACCGAACATCAAGGTCTCTATTCCACACACACGGAAAAATAAAAAATAGAGAAAAAAAATCTAAAAAATATTTGCACACTAGGTATTGACGTCCTTGTTAAAAAAAGGGATACATACAAAAAAAGTTATGTTCTACGGTATAAACCTATTTTTAAATTATAATTAATCTCACTTCAAAAATTAATAAAAAAAATATATGCAACAAAACATTATGAAAAAATAACTACATGCTAGATATTGGTGTTACAAATCTATGTTTAAAATTTTATAATTTGAGCCTTTTTATAAAAAAAAATATGATGTATGGTATAAACGTCACTTTTAAAAAATATTGTTAACTATAAAAAATAAGTTATTAAAAGTTACGTAAAAAAATTCACAAATTATTTCTTAAAATTAAAAAAAAAAATAGAATCTACACACAAAATCTCAAAAATCACTAGTTCATATCATCTTCAAATTCTTAATGGTTTAGTTGCTATAGGTGTCGAAAAGAAAAAAAAATGGTTTAAAATGTTGATTTTAATGTCCTACTTTGGCCAAAAAGAGGGACACAGTATTGTGGGATCACCCTCCTACCCATCCACTTGCACTCACCCCAAGATTGCACATGTTTGCATCTCATTTCTCTAAGAAAGTTAAGGTAATCTCAACCATCCATCTCATGATTTGGTCCTACCCATCCACTTGCCTTCTCCCCAAGCCTCCTCTTGTTTATATCTCACTTCTCCATGCAAACTAAGGTAATCTTAACCCTCCATCTCATGATTTGATTCTGCCCCATCATGTGCATCAATCTCAACCCTTGACTATGGATTTCCCTACAAACTAACAAATCTTGACCATTTAATCCAAGATTTAATCCCAACCCTCCATCTATTTGCCAAAAAATTATATAAACCCTTGCATTCAAAGGACATTAACCATAAGTGGAATTGACAACTACATGTAAAATTGAAAAATATACTTCAAGAGCAATTGACATTCCACATCAAATCACTTCCAAATCCATCTTAAGCACATCGAAAGTATCAAAGAGCTCGTGTGAAATATTTGCTTGTTCTTCCATTGTTTTATTTTCTTTTCTCAATTGGAGGTAGTATCTAGGTTTAGAGTAGGAGTTGTGATTTCTATGCATTTCTCCTTCATTTTCCTCTAAATTTCTATTGTTCCATTTTGGCACACTTGGTGGGACATGTTAGAATGCATAGGATAACTAAGAGGGGGGTGAATCAGTTGTATGTTAAAAATTTAATATCTCAAACCTGTTTCAAGCATCATCCACTTATAATGCATTAGCAGAATGTAAACATACAAAGCATCAATGAAAACACATACAAGAAAATAAAAACACCAGATTTACGTGGAAAACCCAATAAGGGTAAAACCATGGTGAGGATTAGCTCACATATATATGAATAACAACACTGAAAATCAATAGGCTCACTGCCAAGGGCTCATTGCCCAGAAGAAAATCTCACTGCCAAAGAAAGGCTCACTGCCCAAAAGAGAAGAAAGAATAAGACTGTTACAGATAGATTCACTATCTCAAAGCAACAGGAGAAATCCACCACTACCACTACTTGCCATCCACAACCTTTGGCTCACTGCCTCTAGTAACTTCTAGCACACTCAATGTAGACCCCTTCTGCTCACTGCATTTTGGAGTCATAAGCATTTAAGCTCGCAAACAACTCATTGTCCTTGATTCACTTTTACATTCTATTCTATGTATTTTTCTCCACTCATCTTTATCTTGCACTTATACCATCTACAACCAAGACCTATCTCAATTAGGTCGGTCTTAATGAAGCGTGTGCAAATGTTACACACATGCAACATCACTTAGGCTGGCACTAAACACTTCCGCAGTGGAAATAAGTGAAAGTGGACCATGTTAAGGGATAACTAGGACTCAAATCTGTATCACCAAGCTACTCATCACATCCACAATCCATGATGTACCGCTGCAAATGGTGCTAGTAAGCTAGATCGGATAGACCTGAGCTAATGACCATATTCACGCTTCTCCAAGTCCAAGAACATCATGCGGACTAGAGAGAGACACTTCAAAGCATTCACACACCTTCCTAGAATACTCATCGTCATCATAAAATTCTACAACCCTGCCGCAACTGTCTGAATCAAGGAATCTCTTCATTATGCACACCAGGACACACCGTTACTGATCACCAACACAAGAACTAAACTTGCAGAACCTCCCAACACTAGAGACTTCAAAGGAAGGTGGATATAGATAATATAAGCACTCTCCCATATCTGCAAGATAGGAAAACTCAATGTAGAGAAATGCAAAGCATTCTCATTTCTCCCAGACACCCTCCTTCATAGTCAAATATTCTATCAAACACATCTTATACTTCCGCACGATCCATAACCTAAAAATTTGGATATAATAGCTCTAAGAACCTCTAATAAATACTTCCAAACTGCACAAGCATATCTTCAATTAGGAAGAAATGTGGAGCATAACACTGAGAGTACCTCTGTCACACTGCACATCTTTTTATCAAATTTTCTCAAAAGCACTTGGAAACCAAGTGAACCATCTACTGGGAGTTGACATCAATGAAAACACCAGCAAGTTTCCAACAATATCCCCCTTTGTCATTGATGGCAACACCAGCTCTTTGAAAAACCATCAAGACCTAAAGCAATCAATTAGCAGCTCTGCAACCAGTAATACTCCCCCTCACAGAAACAACTTTTACTTTTCACACACCTCTCTATACAATGGTTTTTCAATCACTTCAACTCTCTCCCCCTTTGACATCAATGGCAAAGGGCAACAACTCTAACACCAACAAGTATCTACTTTATCTCCACTGCTCTCACTTTTTATACACTCTCCCCCTTTATAAGGTCATAAGATATGCTCCATCTGACTACACCAACCAATAGTATCACTACCTACTTTCCCTGAGAGGTAGCCTTCAACATCAGTCCAGGGCCAAAAGTGTATCTTGACATGCTTCCTGGACGGATGCACACAGTTATACATCTAGCTAAGAGAAGGAGGTGCAATAACCCCTAAATTCTGTCATAGATACTCAAAAGTATGCTTAGGGAGATCCTTTGTAAAGGATAAATGAACAAAGTTGAGTCCACTTAAGGTGGAAGTTTCAGACTTAGGTAAAAACTTGAAATTAGGCAAAGCAAAATGAGATCCCATTTTTTCTTATGAAACAAGATCCTGTTTTGCTTTGGGACCCCGAGCCAAAAGCGAGATCCCGTTTCATAAAGGTTAAAATATTAACCTTTATGAAATGGGATCTCGTTTCTACAAAACGGGATCCCATTTCTTAAAATTTAAATTTCTGGCCCAATTTTTATGCTCTTTTAACTAGTTTGGGAAAAGGGTTGGGGACTTGAACCGAGGCTTTGGACCTAGTTTGACCTGGAAGTTGAAGGTCCTGTCAATGTAACAACAAAATAATGACTTTGGGCATATGTCTGAAGACCTTTTTTGTAGAATTTTTTGACAAAATTAAAACCCATTATAGATGAGACAGTGTAGATTCCAAATATGTATTTTTTTTACAATTGGATTATATTTTCTATTTTCAATTAATTTTGGATAAAACATGTCCATAAACTTGAATTATTAGGGTTTTTTAATATTTTTTAATAACTTTTTATTAAAATAATTTTTTGAAAAAAAATTATACGAGAACATACTTCAGACAATTCTTTTCAATTTGGAAAAAATAAATTCAAATAATGATCATTTTAGGTCATCTTATGTGTGACGTACATGATGAATTTTTAAAACACCAAATATGGCCAATAAAAAATTAACAAAAAAATATTCAATAAAAATTACAAAATATATGGAAAACATGCTTTAGTAAGTTACAAATCTTTTCCCAAAAGGATTTAGAAAAATATGATTAGTTAGGTCAAAATATGGATGATGTACACATGCATGGTATAGTAAAAAAATGACTTTTAAATAGTAGTTTTTAGAAAGGCCTATTGAAAATCAATTTGTATCATCTGGGTATTCAAATAAATTACATATTTGGAAACTAGACTCCAAGTACCACATTTTATGATTAGTGACTTTTTTAAGGGTAAATGCAAGGAGATGGGGGACCAAAAGGTCGCCACCATCTCCAAATTTAAAGCAAAATGTGAGCGTGTTGTAACGTGCTCACATTTTTCTTTTGATAAAAGCAAAAATTTTTTTTTTTTTTGCACATTCACCCATGGATTTTCTCTTGACAGTAGCAAAGAAACCTAAGAAAAATGCGATCGCATTGAAGAAAAGGAGATTCAATCAAGTGCATGTGAGAAAACAAGAAATTCACAATGCCACCTCGCCACCAAAGACATCATCGTGCAAATTTGGAGGCTCCAGCATAGGAAGAAGGTAGGGTTTGTCTAATTTTGTTAGTTTTAGAACAATTTTTTAGTTTTACAATGTTTGATTTATGTTTATATTGCATTTACAGTTATTGGAGAAGTAGAAAATCTAAATCCAGTTGAGGAGGGTGAAAACAACCCCAAAAACCCTTCAAACCCTCCTTCACCTCCTTTTCATGTAAGGGATAATCAAGAACACTACTTAGGGATAATAGAAGAAAACAAGAAACATCTTGAAACTATTATTCAAACCCTAAACAATCCAAGTGGAACCACTGAGCATAGAAGGGCACTTGCAAAATCAATATAGAAGATTGTTTCCCACATAGATTTGGTGACGAAAAAAATCACTGATTTCCAAGACTATAGGGAGAGAAGTCATCAATATTATGCTGACAAATTGTCATATGAACAAGTGAAGAAGGAAAAAATTACAAAATCTCAATTATGTGCATAATTTACTAATCCAAAAACTGGCCAAACATTAGAGGAAACTTGCAAACGGTTTCCTATACATTGGTGTAGGAATGAAGACATATCCCAAAAATTTTGGGATAGATGGTACATGGTCTTTGATGAGTGGCCATGCAATAATGATGAGGTACCGCAATATTTTTTGAGGAAACTCTATTGCGAGTTTGTCCTCAACAAGATTCTGAATTATTTTGATATTTGTGATTTCTAGGGTAGAGGTGGTGGCTCTGCCCAAGATAGACCCGGGGCTTAGTGAGATGAACAGCATGTGCCTATACCCTGAGGGAGGCTAGAACGTAGGTCACTCCCTTTGGATTTGAAGGAGAGTGTTGAGTTGGAGACTTTACATTCACTGACTACTCTCACCCAAACTCTATCGTAGCATGCAGATGATTTTACCCAGGGCGATGAGGGTGAGAGTAGTAGGCGTTATGTGTCCCCACATTTGTGTAGTACATGTGGGAACCTATGTGATTATGGGATGCATGAGGCACAACATGACTCTGCGACACAGGGGTAGCATGCTGCGACATAGGGGAAACATGATGCGACACATGGGCAAGACATATTGGATGATCTTGTTCTCAGTGACGATCTCTTATAGCATACATTTGGTATTGACTCTCAGGTAATTTGTTACAAGTTTCATCTTAATTTAGTATATTGTTATTTGAAATTTGTAATTAATTTTATATGATTATCTATGTTATAAGTCAAAAATAATGTATCTAATTGTTTGTGCAATGAAATTCTAGGGTTAGAGTCTTCATCCTACCTCTATTAGCCATCCATTGGCAGCTTATGAGCGAAGGTCAAGTCAACATGTATGTAATTTATTACATATTCGTAATTATTGTAGATATGTCAATGGTAATATTATTTTGTGACTTGATTTGATGATTTCAATAGTCACCAGCACCTCCACAGTTTCCTTGGTCTCCTGGATGCCAAACCACCACTTTTACTGAGGTAAATTTAACCATTTCTAATCATTATGCATTTTAAAAATAATGTTATGTATTTATTTTGTTTTAATAATCTTGAACTTGATTTTCAGATGCTGAATACAGTGGAGACTCCTCATCTTCGTGAGTTAGCGCAGATAGGCATTGATGCAGCCATGATGTCTATAAATCCTTTGACTGAGGTATGAGCCAATAACATGAAAATATCATAACTTTGTATTTCTTTTTTTATCTCATGTCATTTGATGTACATAAATGATATTTATGTTTAGTCAATTTTTCTTCTTGATGCTTCTCATAGGAGGTCACAACTCCAGTCCATCCAACTACGGATGAAGAGAGAGTCAAGATGATGGAGAGCGATCATCAGTTGGCGGTAAGTGATCAATTACATATGTGATGTTATTTATTTCATACATTTTTTATACTAATGCACATATTTTTTGTTTGTATTAAAAGGTGCATCTAGATGAACTTTATTCCAAGAGGTCTACTCGACGGCAGAGAGAGGATGTGTCACTGACTGGCTCTCCATCTTCACAGTCAAAGAAGGGCCGCCGATTATTTCCTAAAAGTCCATAGGAAACTAGTTTTAGGGAACTTTTTTGTATACCTAGATGGCTTTGTATACATACTTTTGTATGTTAATCTGATGTATATTTTTGTATATTTGCCTATATGACTTTGTTTGGACACGCCTATATGGCTTTTTATATAAACTAGATATTATGTTCATGACATTATGTATATATGACAATTTATATTAAATATTTAATATGATAATCAATTATTGTTACAGAAATTTAGTTTTACAAGTGCCAAATGCATTTGCTTGAAAGTTTATGAATTGTTTTCAAATAATCCATTTTGTGCATATCTTGCAATCATTGAATTCTGTCTAACTGTGCATTTCTTTGAGGCATCATTTTAAATAGTTCACATGCCTTGTCTATGCTTCCATACTTTCCATACATGTCTACAAGGGCAACTTTGCAAATACAATACATGTGAGAAAATTCCTATATCATTTATGCTTTGATGGTTGTTCACACCATGTTCTCTAGATCCCATTATAGTATAGGCAAGGAGGAAGTTGGTTAATGTTGTGCAATTTGGTTTTAGATGTGCCAAAATTTGTGTAAATGGTTGAAATTTATTTTTGTGCATTTGCTTGAGAGTTTTTAAAGACTTATAAAAAATCCATTTCATGCATATCTTGCAATCATTGCATTCCATGAGACAACATTTCTTTGAGGAATCGTGTATAACAGTTCATGTTCATTATATATGCTTCCACACAAGTTGCATACATGTCTTGCAGGGTACTTACAACTACGACATTTGACAAAATTCCTATATCCTTTATGCTTTGATGGATGTCTATATCGTGCTCCAAACATACCATTTCTAAGGTTTTGGAATTTGTCTTTACACTTGCCAATTGCATTTTCTTGGACCTTTCTAAAGGCTTATCAGTAAATCCATTTTGTTCATAACTTGCAATCATTGTATTCCATGAGGTGACATTTCTTTGAGGCATCATGCCAAACAGTTCACGTGCCTTGTCTATGCTTCCACACTTTGCATAGATGTCTCTGAGGGCAGTTGCAACTACAACATCTAACAAAATTCCCATATGTTTTATCCTTTTGATGGATGTCCATTTTGGCATAGGCAAGGAGGATACTGGCTAAGGTTATGGAATTTTTCTTTACACCTGCCAATCACATTTGCTTGAAAGTTGCTAATGCCTTATCAAAAAATCCATTTTGTTCATATCTTGCAATCATTGCATTCAATGAGGTGACATTTCTTTGGGGCATCATGCTAAACAGTTCACGTGCCTTGTCTATGCTTCCACACTTTGAATAGATGTCTCTGAGGGTAGTTGCAACTACAACATCTAACATAATTCCCATATGTTTTATCCTTTTGATGGATGTCCATTTTGGCATAGGCAAGGAGGATATTGGCTAAGGTTGTGGAATTTTGCTTTACACCTGCCAATCGCATTTGCTTGAAAGTTGCTAATGCCTTATCAAAAAATCCATTTTGTTCATATCTTGCAATCATTACATTCAATGAGGTGACATTTCTTTGGGGCATCATGCCAAACAGTTCACGTGCCTTGTCTATGCTTCCACACTTTGCATATATGTCTACAAGGGTGATGTAGTAGGTAAGGAGGATCAATCGACACCATGGAAACATATTTCATGGTGCAGGAGCACCTTAGCCATAGTCAATCTTGGCTAGGAGCATGTCATAACAAGGTCCTAGGACATCATAGGACAATTTGATGGTCTTGTGTCATCATTTTACATGTAATAAGGTCAAATGACCAATGCCATTTGTATTTGGAGTCATGTTTTATGTTTTTGTCAAACAAAAAGTCTAATAATGCAAGTAGTAGTAAGAAGTTGCTTTGTCAACTTAACAAATCATGTAATAAGGAGGTTACCCAACAATCAAATAGGTTGAAAGTTAGTTATGATTGACTGGAACTATTGTAAACATGTATAAAAATCTTCACACACATCAAGGTCTCATTTTGTGTGCCAAGTGTCACATTCATTTGGGGCAGTAGGCTACCGGCAAAGTCCCTTCAGCTCCCTAAGATGAAAAAACTGCCAAACTTTGAAGGGACAGTTATCTAAATTTGTGGAAGTTGGGAACATTTTGTTTGGACCTACAGGTACATGTGGAGTCCATCCATAATAACCTCTCTCGGTTTCATTCAACTCTAGACCGTTTGATCGTGCCGAAATCAAACGCATTCTTGCAAAATGCTTCAGTTTCATGCTATGGAAAGGTGCTAGGAGTTACATTTTGCATTCCATAGCCCGTGGGGTCGAATGGACTTCGCCAACATGTTGGGGTGGGTGGGTAAATGCCAAGGGAGGTCTTGTTTTGTGTGCCAAGCATCGCATTCATTTGTGGCAGCAGGCTACTGGCAAAGTCACTTAAGATCCCTAAGACAAAAATATTACCAAACTTTGATGGGATAGTTCTCGAAATTCATGGTAGATGGGAATGCTTCATTTGGACCTATAGGTGCATGTAGAGTCTGTCCACAATAACCTCTCTCGGTTTCATTCAAATCCAGTCCGTTTGATTGTGCCGAAATCAAACACATTCTTGCAAAATGCTTCAGTTTCATGCAGTGGAAAGGTGCTAGGAGTGACATTTTGCATTCCATAGCTCGTGCGGCCAAATAGACTTTGCCAACATGTCAGGATGGGCAGGTAAATTCTAGGGGAGGTCTCATTTCGTGTGCCAAGCATTGCATTCGTTCAGGGCAATAGGTTACTGGCAAAGTCCCTTAAGATCCCTAAGATGAAAAAATTGCCAAACTTTGACGGGACAGTTCTTGGAATTTGTGGAAGCTGGGAACATTTTGTTTGGACCTATAGGTGCACGTGGAGTCTATCCACAATAACCTCTCTCAGTTTCATTCAACTCCAGTCTGTTTGATCATGCTGAAATCAAACACATTCTTGCAAAATGCTTTAATTTCATGCTGTGGAAAGGTGCTAGGAGTGACATTTTGCATTCCATAGCTTGTGGGTCCGAATGGAATTCACCAATGTGTCGGGGTTAGAGGGTAAATTCTAGGGGAGGTCTTGTTTTTGTGTGCCAAGCGTCGCATTCATTCGGGGTAGCAGGCTATCGTCAAAGTCCCTTAAGATCCCTAAGATGAAAAAATTGCCAAACTTTGATGGGACAATTCTCAGAATTTGTGGCAGATGTGAATGTTCCGTTTGGACCTACAGGTGTATGTGGAGTCCATCCACAATAACCTCTCTCAATTTCATTCAACTCCAGTCCGTTTGATCGTGTCGAAATCAAACACATTCTTGCAAAATGCTTCAGTTTCATGCTGTGGAAAGGTGATAGGAGTGACATTTTGCATTCCATAGCTTGTGGGTCCAAACAGACTTTGCCAACACATCGAGGTGGGTGGGTAAATTCCAAGGGAGGTCTTGTTTCATGTGCCAAGCATTGCATTCGTTTGGGGCAGCAGGCTACCGGCAAAGTCCCTTAAGCGCTCCCTAAGATGAAAAAATTACCAAACTTTGATGGGAGAGTTCTCAGAATTCGTGGTAGCTGGGAATGTTCCATTTGGACCTACAGGTGCACATGGGGTCCTTCTACAATAACCTCTCTTAATTTCGTTCAACTCCTATCCGTTTGACCGTGCCAGAATCAAATGCATCTTTTGCAAAATGCTTCAGTTTCATGCAGTGGAAAGGTGCTAGGTGTGACATTTTGCATTCCATAGATCATGGGGCCGAACAGACTTCACCAACGTGTCAGGGTGGGTGGGTAAATGCTAGGGGAGGTCTCGTTTCATGTGCCAAGCGTCACATTCGTTCGGGGCAACAGGCTACCGACAAAGTCCCTTAAGCTCCCTAAGACGAAAAAATTGCCAAACTTTGACGAGATAGTTCTCAAAATTTGTGGTAGTTGGAAACATTCTATTTGTACCTACAGGTGCATGTGGAGTCCTTCCACAATAACCTCTCTCAGTTTCGTTCAACTCCAGTCCATTTGATCGTGCCGAAATCAAACGCATTCTTGCAAAATGCTTCAGTTTCATGCTGTGGAAAGGTTGCCAGGGGCCATATTTTTTGTTCTTCTCATTATGGGGTCGAATGGATTGCACCAACATGACGGGGTGGGTGGGAAAATGCTAGGGGAGGTTTCGTTTCGTGCACCAAGTGTCTCAGTCGTTCTGAGCTGCAAGCTATCGGTAAACTCAAAAAGTGTTAGGTCTCGGTAGCTTGCAGGCCAGAATGATTGGGATTCTTGGCACATGAAATGAGACCTCCCCTAGCATTTACCCACTCACCCCAACATGTTGCCACAGTCCATTCAACCCCATGATGAGTAGAACAAAAAATATGGCACCTGACAACCTTTCCATTGCATGAAACTGAAGCATTTTGCAAGAATGCGTTTGATTTCAGCACGGTCAAATGGACTGGAGTTGAATGAAACCGAGAGAGGTTATTGTGGAGAGACTCCACATGCACCTGTAGGTCTAAATAGAATTTTCCCAGCTACCACAAATTTTGAGAACTGTCCCATCAAAGTTTGGCAATTTTTTCATCTTAGGGAGCTTAAGGGACTTTGCCGGTAGCCTGCTGCCCCGAACGAATGCGATGCTTGGTACACAAAATGAGACCTCCCTTGGCATTTACCTGCCCACCCTAATGCATTGGCAAAGTCCGTTTAGACCCACAAGCTATGGAATGCAAAATGTCACTCCTAGCACCTTTCCACAACACGAAACTGAAGCATTTTGCAAGAATGCGTTTGATTTCAGCACGGTCAAACGGACTGGGGTTGAACGAAACCGAGAGAGGTTATTGTGGATGGACCCCACGTACACCTGTAGGTCTAAATGGAACATTCCCAGCTGCCACAAATTTTGAGAACTGTCTCGTCAAAGTTTGGCAATTTTTTCGTCTTAGGGAGCTTAAGGGACTTTGCCGGTAGCCTACTACCCCGAACGAATGCGACTCTTGGCACATGAAATGAGACCTACCCTAGCATTCACCTACCCACCTTAACACATTGGTGAAGTCTGTTTGGACCCATGAGCTATGGAATGCAAAATGTCACTCCTAGCACCTTTCCAATGCATGAAACTGAAGCATTTTGCAAGAATGCGTTTGATTTCGGCACGGTCAAACGGACTGGAGTTGAACGAAACCGAGAGAGGTTATTGTGGATAGACTCCACGTGCACCTATAGGTCCAAACAAAATATTCTCAACTACTACGAATTCTGAGAATTGTCCCGTCAAAGTTTGGCAATTTTTTCGTCTTAGGGAGCTTAAGGGACTTTGTCGGTAGCCTGCTGCCCTGAACAAATGCGACGCTTGGCACATGAAATGAGACCTCCCCTGGCATTTAATCACCCACGCTAACGTGTTGTTGAAGTTTGTTCAGCCCCACAAGCTATGGAATGCAAAATGTCACTCCTAGCACCTTTCCAAACATGAGGAAGAACCACAACCCAATCTAACTCCTAAAAGCATGAAGACACTGAGAACATTGAAGACATGGAGGACAAAGAAGCATGAAGACATGAACTAAATCTTATCATGAGGAAGAACCACAACCTAATCTAACTCCTGAAAGCATGACATGTTATGATGAAGAAGCATAACCAAAATCCAATGATCCAATGGAATGAACCAATGACATAAACAACTATGTCCTACTATTGTAACATGATAAACATGAATATTATGAACTAACATCCAAACCCTTTGACATGAATCTTGATATGAAATGAGTGAACAGGATTAAGACCAATTAGGATAAACTTCATCCATTACTTAGATCTAACCTCATGAAACAAATCAAACTAAATGTATATGAATTATATAACATCACTTATGTAATCGATCACTTACCGCCATCTGATGATCACTCTCCATCATCTTTTCTTGAGCTTCTTTGTTTGTAGTTGGACAGACTGGAGTTGTGACCTCCTGTGAGAAGCATCGAAAAGCAAAATTGACTAAACATAAATATACTGGAGGGAAGCAATTCATACTACTATTTATATACAAAACAAAGTACATGTAACCATCTAGGAAAGTTTTATGCATACTTACAAATTCATCCAATGAACCATCTGGGTCTTCTTTACTCTTTATTGTTTCAAGTATGGCCTCATGGTCAGAATCACGCACCTTCCACAAGGTCTTGTTCAAAGGTCTACCTCGATATTGTATTAAATGAACATTGGTTGCCACGACAAGGCTGGAGTAATGAAGAATCTTCCGATGTGTGTCAAAGTCCTCAAACAACCAAATATTAAGACTCTTATGTGGGTACCTTCTAAGCCATGTTCCAGTAACAACCACTGAGCCTGTAGGGTATTCGATGTTTTCTCCATCTGTAACTGGGGCCTCCAATTTCTTTTTAGCCTCAACACAATGACACAAGTAATAATCTGTTCCTTCTTCGTTATCTTCATCTGTAATAACTGCATAAACATGCCCTACAATGATATGTGCAGGAAATTAGATGAAATTTCCACAACATTACAAAAATACTACAAAGTTTAAGATAACATTAGGAATTTCAAATTTAACTATGCAAGTAGATATATTACCTGGTTGAACTAGATCTGATATGTGGTCAAAGTCAACTGACGATTTCATCTTTGTCAATCCTAGTGCCGTCGGGGCTCGATACGTGTCAAGTGGGCAAAGATTACTGAACTGCCATTCATCAACCCACTCCCTTGACTCACACTCATTCCAGGCTTGAATTGTACATGTAGAACAAAAGCACGCCATCTCCCGCGTATGTATACTCCATGAACCTACAATTGAGCTTCTGATAGAGTGTAGCTCACTTGATCCTGTCAGTGTACAACAATCCTCATATGGTGCAATGTTAGTATAATCTATGAACTGAAGGCTTAACTTGATTACCTGGACCCATCAAAGTATTACACCACTCGACGATTGATTTTGCATATGTTAACTTTACATTGTCTTTATACTTTAATTGTTCTCGTGCTATGGCTCTTTTGATACACGCTCCTGCACCATCATGCTCCCCCTTTGCATGCCTGGCCTCACAAAAGTTCAACATATGCTGAACACTTGTAATATTATGCCTTCTGCTCAGCCAATAGAAATTCTGCGAGTTCTTGAATTGTGATGCATAGTTATATGACCATATGATATGTTGACTGAATGATATGCCCCTTCTAGCTAGATCATTGTAGAACACCTAAAAACAACCTTGCACAAACTTCATGGAATGCATGCGATCGTCTCTTATATAAAAATGATACTCCCTTATGATCTTTCTGTCATCCTCTGTACTATCATTCACATGAATGAATGCGATGTGTAGAAATATAGAAACCTGTGTCGAGTTATAATATTGGGATTGCACCTCACATTGTGGTTATAGATTGTAGTTCTTTGCAAAGTCGACGACTGAAATAATGCTACCAACTAGAAATGTGTCCTTGCATAACTTGAATTGCAAGTCCAACCATCGAGCTCTATGGGTATGTCTTACATACTCATACACTATGTTGTCACAAAATATAGGCATAAACTGATACACTGGAATCTTTTGAATAACATATTCGCACCTCTTTGCTTCTTTACTATCTCTTGTATTGTATGCCACTATTTTATACTTTTTGAACTCTACTAGTTCATTTCTAATCGCATGTGTTATTTCCATATGTTCACATATTGGCATACATTGCAAGCCACCACAAAGCTGACATGTGCCATCCAAGCATAATTTCCTGTAGAATAATTGACCTTCCTCTCTATCACATAAAATCATTGATATGAAGTCTCTTGAGGTAGTTGTTGGGGCACGTATGCCACAATCCTGCAAAACATTATTAGTATGCAAATATAAACATATAGACTGATAAACATCAAAATGGTTAGAAAATTCAATATGTAATCTACAATAACAAGTAGTGCATGTTTGATTTATTTTGACAAAGAAAGGTTTTAGCATTTCAAAATATCTTTGAGAAATTTTAATTTGAGGATACTTCTCTAGAAATTTACCAAAAAACTCTGTTTGAGTCATATCCAAAAAATGCTTTGGATGTGGGTCACAGTTTCAACTATCGATTCTCCTTCTTACCACATCCCTTTGATTTGGAGATACCCTTGTGTAATTCTTCCAAAAGTCTTCAATTAGTGATCTCAAAGCTTCAACAATAACTTTGTCTTTTCGTGGGAGTCTCCTAGAGAATGCCCACAATTCATTAGTGCTTGGATCCTCAACTCTTTGATGTCTTCCAATGGCTCTCATTAGAGTTTTTCTATTTATTTTCAATGCTTGACTTGTCTTTCTAATGAGGCAAGCTTTTTTTGTTTGTTGGCTTACAATTGTCGATGTAATGACACGTTGTGTGACATTACTATCCTTGGTGCGTGAGGTGGAACCCACACTCTCATATGCACTCATTAGATTCTTGATAATTGATTTTTCACTTGATGCATTCGATGTTCTTAGGCCAAGAATCTTTGTAGTGGGCCTAAATTTTAGATTTCTCATCAGTTGAACAAAGAGTTCCGGTTTCATTTAAATTCTCAAAGAATAATTTCCATATCTTATTTGCATATCTTTGGCAAGTGCGCATGGGAATCTTATCCTGCATGGGCTTCAATACATTCTCATCAATATCAATTAGAAACTTAGGCCTCCTATGCAAAATTCTAGGAGGCGTTTTATTTGGTAAAGTAGACTGAACATTAGGAATTTCTGAAATATTTACTTGAGATGGGATAGATGACGTACCTTCGATTGGAGGTGAAAAGGTTGAAAATGACATACCTTTAACTTGAGGTGTGAATGATGGCATGTGATCAAATTGAGAAGAAAATGTAGATGTGCTTTCTACTTCACCTGTGAAAGATGGAGTGTCTCCAATTCAAGAAGATAATGATGGTGTTCCTTCAACTTGACCTGTGGACAATGGAGTGCCTCCAACTTGGAGTATGCATTTGAACACACATATACACTTGAATCTAGTTTGAATAGAAGAGAGGAGGGAGAACTTGGAGGAAGAAATAAGAAGTTATACCTTATTTTTCTACTGTAACTCGTTATACCTTGTTTTCATGCATTTTCCAAGTGGAAAGGGTGGCTACATAGTGGTTCTTTGTGAATTTGAATGCAACCTGGCCAAGTAAGTATTCCTATAGCATATTTAGGCCTATTTAAAGGTGAATCAAGTGTTAGTTTTTTCTGGGTTGGAGTGGATATGAGTTTTTCATTAAAACCCCCTTATTTGTGAAGAAATGAAGGGTTTTCTAGTTTGCACCCTAGATGAGCATGGCTATACTAACTAATGGTGGAATTTGAAGTTTTGTGACATATAGATCTGCTATTTTGGGGTTTGGAGTGGTTATTGAATGATCCTAGGGTACTTGCTTTGTTAATTGGACCAAATTAGGCCTATTTCTAGAGAGGGCTAGTCATAGAACTCACATTTTTCTTGAAACAAGGGCATGAAATATTTTGATATGTTGTTCTACTCCATAATGGGTGTCTAAATAATTTTTGGTTTGTGGGTTGGCTGAGTTTACACAAAGTTATGCACATTTTTCAAGTTTGGAAGGCTATTAGGCCTTAAGGAGTGATTTGTGGATCAGACATTGGTTGATGTTTCCAAGCACTAAAAGTGACAAAATTGGTTTGAATACATTATATTGACATGGTGTATGCTTGTGTTAGGGTTGGGGAATAGCTTGGAGCCCTTATGCCTTATGATGCCCTTAAGCACCTAGTTGGGCCATTGCAAGATTTTGGTTTATGGTTGAGTTGATTTATAAAATATGGTATCAATGCTTTGAATTCCTTCTTGTGTCTACATCATAAATAATCATGCCACTTGAATGTGAGTGTGGATTTGGGAGTTTGGCAACCTGAATAAGGACTGTTTACTGAGTTTAGGGGTCTGTGGAAAGTTTGAAGGCAAGTTCTTTTGTAATTGTTGATATATAAAATTGCGCAGGTTCCAACACCAACATGGGAAGTTTCAGGAATGTGGGACTTGCTACTTGAAACAACCTCCATATTTTTAAGAAGCTGACTCTTCTCTATCTTAAATGGGTTTTGAGGAAAAGGGTAGAAACCAACAGGATTATAAATACAGTTAAAGCAAATCTAACTATGGCGATGCGCCTGAGTAAAAGTATTTCTCAAATTAAGCACAGTGAAACTATCCTCAAGATTCAGTTATATTAAAGAGTAGATACTGCATGATTAACATAAATAGATGTAATGAATAAAATCAAAGGCTCATAATCAGACACTTTGCAATGACACAAGAAATATCAACCAAGGCACATAACTCAGTCTTTCTCATTAATTTTCCATAAACATAAAAGGCATAGATACATGCATAGGTACATTAACTTTCTAATCAAGAATAACAAAATAAAGGCAAATGATATCAACTGGTCACAGCAAAAGTCTCCAACTTCTCTCTTAAATCTCTGACAGAAAAATATCTCTATCTGTCTAAAAAACTATATGAATCTCTATATCGATCTATTACAAATGTTACATATTTATAGCCTAAGATCTGACTTTAGATTGTCTGCAACAATCAAATCCCAATGGCCTAACAGAACTGAAGATAACTGGAAGTCTCTGACAGTTAAGATCTTTCAAATCTGCAACAGTTTCTCTTTCCTGCAAGCTCATTGGCTGGGGCAAAATATATGTGGTGCACCTCCTTCTATAAGGGACAAACACTTCACAGCTTTCGCATAGAGCATAAGAAACCCGCGCAGCAACACTTTGAAACATGCACAGAGACAAAAAGAAACCCGCGGCCTGACTGCGACTGATACAAAATGTAGAGTTTTTATACTCTACAGTTCTTGGCGACCAAGAGGACTTCTAAGCCTGCTCGGAAAGAACTCAAAACTGGAAAAAATATATGTATTTAAAATACAACATAGAGCTATAAATTCTGTAACGCTGTCTGATAAACAGACCATTCTGAATCAGAGAGTCCCTACCTACTCTGTAAATCTTGAAAAGCAAAATCAAGATTAATTATATCCTCGTGGGAAAATGTCTGCAAAATTTGAACCGCAGCCTGTAACTGAAAATCGAGCTGGGCCATAGGTATCAACATAGCTTCCACCTCCTTAACTGATGAAGAATCACTTAAACCCTAGAAAACTATTTGATCATTTTGCCTAGTTAAGAGCAGGGCCTTGATATCATCAATCATTAGCACTATATTATTGTTTGGAAATGGTGAACGAAGACCCAGTTGCACCAAATCCTCTATATGTTTCTTCATATCCTTCACTCCTTCTTTCACTGTATCTAGGAGTTCTTGGCAGTTTGTAGCTGTAGAATTGCAGCTCAGGACCTCATTTACCTTTTTAGTAGCGATCATTTTGTCATTGATTCCTACTGCTAACAGAGTTTCATCTGTTGTATCATATAGTTTCTTTAACAAAAGTTGAGAGTTTGAAACTCTCAAAGAAACAGTTGACAAGGTGGCTTGCACTGAAGTCTCAACCTTCTTGCATAACTGCTGTGCATTTAACAAAAATGTTAAAGATGGCCTTAGCTGAATAATCTCCTCAGAGATTCTTTCCCAAACTGAAACATAAAGCTCTTTTACTAGATTCAAAACTCCAGCATTCTGTGGCCTATTAGCTAACTCAATTGTTAGCTGTTTTGTTGTTTGTTGCTCTGCTATGAGTTGTGCCTAAATTGCACCAGTAGTATTCTGCTCACTCAACAACTTCTACTGAAATTGTGTGGCTTGCTGCAACTTCTCTTGATACTTCTTATCCAAGGTGGCTTTCTCCTGTCTCAGAACATTCACTGCAACTTTTTCCTGTGCTAGCTCAAATTTAAGAGAAGCATTTTGGGCCTGTGTAGCCTAATGTATCTGACAAGAAATAGTATTTTGCAACTGTTTATTCAAACTTTCAATCTCATTCTTCTTGGTTTGACTTCTCTAGCAAGGTTGCTACTGTTCACCTTCTCCCGAGCTAAATCATTCTCAACTTTCTGCAACCTTCTAGACACTTTCAAATAATCAGTTGCAATAACAGATGTAGTCTCATTAAGTAGCTTGACCTTGTCCTATGGCTTGAAGAGAGACATATCCATAGCTATGACATTCATTGAATAGTCTTGGGGCTGCATCTGTTCATTAGGTTTCACCACATTTGGAGACAAATGTGTGACTGTCAACTATTGTTGAATGGGGTCAAAAAGAAACCTCATGTGTGGCACAACAAGGCTCTTGTTTTTCTTCTTTCTCTTCTTGTCCATTCTAGCTTCTCTAGCCCTTTTTACTGTGTTTGCTTGAGCTTGGAATGTAGTAGGTGAAGCAATGTAGCCTCTAGCAAAAGGATGACCTTGAGGTAGGCCATAGGGAATAGCCAATAATTGTTAGTTGGGGGAAAATTGAGGAGGGGCTCTTTTTGGAACAGAGGGAGAAAAGAGTGGTAATGAAATGGCCTATGAAGACATGGTCTATGAAGAGACAATTGGGGCAAGGGCTGATGTAAGCACAACAGAAGTGGCAGGGGGTACAAATGTTTGGCTAATTGGGATTGCCACCCTAAAGTAGAAGAAAGAGATAGAGGGGAAAAGGGAGAAGAAACACTTACCTGAGCAACAAAAGATGTGATTGGTAGTTGTTGTAGCAGTGGTTCTACTTCTTCCTCTAATTCTGGTTCTAGGTGCAATCTCCTGTGTTTCCTAGGTCTCTCTCCTGTTTCTTCCTCTGACTCTTCTTTCTCTGCCACATCTACCACTACTAGTGGTTGCAAAGGAACAAAACTGGAACCTCCAGAAGCTGATACTGATGGAGTCCCGATGGTTGGTGATGACACCACACCTTTCTGCTTCTCTAAAGTACTAAGAGATTGGGACCATGAAGATATAGGAGCAACAGATGAGGCCTATCCTGTTTCTTGCATTGTATGGGGTGACTCTACTTCCTCTTCTGATTCCTCATCCTTCTTCTGAACTTTACTTGTGTCAGGGCTAGAGACTGGGGAGGGATGCCACTCATCCCAAATTGACTCCCATTTCTCATCTGTGTCAATATTCTTGAAAGAATGTGTTAACTCTGAAATTTCTTGCCTATACTTCCAATAGGCTTCAATCTTCTCTGGCTTCTAATCTTGGGCCTTTAATAACTTCTTCAGACCAGCAGACATTCTTATTTTAGGGTCATAAACCTTGTTTTTAACATAAAAATTCTCCCATGGCCTAGGCCCTTCATAAGGCAAATCTGCTAGTTCCACATATAGGTATGAGTTGTCTTCTTTAGGGTTTCTCCTATCTTCCCAGAAAGGCTGACCCTCATGTACCATTTTAGCACAGACCTTATTGTTTCTAATCCAAGAATCCAGAAAACTATTTGGGTCATACTTCCATTTATCTTTAATGATGAAGAATCCAAGGGCAACTAGCTTTCTCATTAAAAAGTGCTCTGCATCTCTAACCTCTAGTGCCATATTTTTTTCTGACCCATGGGATATCATACATCTTCTTTTTCTTTTTCTTGGTGCCAAACTCATTATCAACCACAGACACCTGTCGGGTTACTTCTAAGAATGCTACCCTAGGGGTTAATATTTTAGGTAGCAGCATGGGCTCTTCATTGAAACCATGGACTCTGATGATAGTATTGTGTGCCCCAAAGAAATAATCATAGGGAATTGGGCAATTGGTCATGAAACCCCTAATACTCTGTGTCAATCTATGTTCTACAGGCTCAAGGCTCAATTGGCAAAAGACAGGGGCTACAAAAAGTTCCCAAAACTCATAAGGGTTAGATGCCTCGGATAACACATGTGTCCATGCAGACACATGAATAGTTTTATTTTGACCAAAATCTAGGTCATACATGTTCAATTGCATATATTGTGCGAAAAGACTATGGTTTTGGTATAGCATTAGATGGAAAAGATAAGCAGAATACCTAAAAACTCATTTGGACTTGAAATTCATGAGCTGATCAATCATGGTGTGAGCAATTTTCTCAGAAAAATCTAGCTGGTATTCTTGTGATTTGTCTACAGTCTTTAAACTGAAAATGATAGCTATTTGCCAGTCATGGACTGTGTTGTCCTCTTTCATCCCAAAAATGAAATCTATCATTGACAGTGCCTCTTGAACATTTTGACTAAATTGTGCCCTCCCAGTTGGTAGTGTGGGCATCTGGGTGTTATCATCTCCCAACCGCATCTCTAAATTGAGGAACCTAACTTTGTTGATTATGTTTGCCCATGTCTTTTGCATTTTAGCAATAGTGGGAAATGTAGCCGTTTTATCATGTTGCAGGGCTAGCATGTCCCTTATGGCCTTGGGCGTAATATGCACCATGAAAGGGCCCTATTGTATGGTATTAGACGGTGCATGAAATAGCTCTGCGCATAATTTAATCAGCTTAGGACATAGGTGGACACTCGGGACCAGGAATTGTGCCAACTGCAAGGTCCATATCCTCATACTGAAAGTTTCAGACTGCCCATTCTTTACTTTTGGATACACCTATGATGTGCCCCTTCCTAGAGAGTTTTAGTAGTCTTTTGAAGGGTTGTGTCAAAAATGTCATCCGCGTAATCCTTCACCTTTGCTGGGTCAACAGAATACCCTACCTCAGGGACCCTTGTTCTTGGATAGGCTCTCTTGGGTTGTGTGGGCGCTGAAGCGTATGATTTTCTGTTCAATAACCTGTCAATTGACTCATAAATCCCAAGTCCCTCTTGAGAAGACTGTGCTTCAGACATATCTATATCTATGAGAAGAATGCAGGAAGCTTTGACATAGGCAAGGATGAAACCTCTTCACAAGAATGACACACAACTGAAAGGCAACAGTGATTCAAAGCACAGAGATGGAAACAAATGAGAGCCACACTTAGGATTTAACACTAATTTAGTGGGGCTTTAATGACACATCTTATCTTATAAATGACATTAACACCGAGAAACAGTTAGTGTATCCTTTTGAAATCTGCATGGAACGGAGTGTCAGATACGTTACGAGAGTGGCTGTCCTTTTCCTGAAAAGTGTGTACTTTCAGGAAATTTGGGGATTGGAGAACAACCTTAATAAATGCAAGATCAAAAGAGAAGGGGCTTGCACTACTGACATGTTTTCACAGAACACTTATTGAAAAGGAAAGCGGAACCAAAAAGTGGGAAAAAATAGGAAAGCAAGAAAAAGAAAGAAACTAACTAACTATGATACATAAGAGCCCCTGCTTAATTGAAATGTTTCAAATAGATCCCATTTACAGGAATCTCTTCAGGTTCACCATCCATAGTCTCCAATTGAAAAGAATTTTGTTGCTTACAGGAACGAATCTTGTAAGGACCAGTCCACAGTGATTCAAATTTGTTGTGTCGACCTGGCTTGACAGCTCTCTCATCCCATTTCAAAACCAGTGAGCCAACCTCAAAAAGGGGATTTGAAGTCTTCTTATCAAAACAATCCTTAACTATTTTTTGATGTTTCATCAGTGACTCATGTGCCTTTTCTCTTTTCTCTTGTACTTCCAGTAGTTTAGCAAGTCTAACTTGCATGGGACCATTCTCTTCAATTTCTATCTATTTTAACAATTGTAAAGCAGGGATCTCTAAGCTTAGTGGCATTACTGCTGGTTTTCCATAAACTAATTCATATGGAGACATTTTTGTCACTTGCTTTGGTGTGATCCTGTCAGCCCACAGTGCTGTATTAAGTAGTTTATGCCACTCTCTGTGATAATTGGTCCCTATTCTTTTAATGCGTCTGATCAGGTTCTTGTTAGTGGATTCTGCCAGACCATTACCCTGAGGGTAATAATTTGAAGAAGTCTTCAAATTAATCCCATTACTCAATGGAAACTCTGATAGTTTGGTTCCCAAAAATGCCTTAGCATTATCTGATATAATGGTACGAGGACCAAACTGAGCAGTAATGCCTTCTAGAAAGTCTAATATTACCTTTTTTGTTGCTTCTTTGAGTGGTACTGCTTCACTCCATCTGGTAAAGTAATCTGTGGCTGTGAGGATCCATTTGTGTCCCATACTTGACACTGGATTGATCATACCAATAAAATCTAGACCCCATTGAGCCAAGGGTTCATCCATAATTATGGGGCTTAGAGGCATTGTTGCATTTCTCCTTTTTCCTGTATAAAAATGACAAGCCTAGCATTCTTTAACCAGCTGATAGCAATTTGTAAATAGAGTGGGCCAGAAATATCCTGCTTGAATCACTTTGATTGTTGTGGTCCTTGCTGAAAAGTGTCCACCTGAGTCTCCATGGTGTAGTTCATGTAGTATTCTTTGAGCTTCATCTTTCTCTATACATCTCAACATTTCTCCTAAATAAAATATGGTCAATTAGTACAAAATGGGCCCCTTGCTGCCTATAATATCTTCTCTTATCATGGGAGAGCTCATTTGGGAAAATCCCATGCTTCTTAAGCTATATTCTGTTTGTGACCCAAGAATCTTGATCAACCTCTTGGATTTTTAATATATTTTCACGTTCTATTTCTTGTGTCATCATTCTGTCCATGTCTTGAGTCATATATTGGCACAATCCTTTGCCCCTAACCAACTTGGTGGGTCTTACTTCTACATCATATTCCAGGATCTTTGTGATCCAATTGGCTCTTTTCTCAGTGATCTCACCTTCCATAATATATTCTCTTACACTAGGATGAGCCACTAGTATCAAAATTTTGTTTCCTATTACCATATGTCTGAATTTTTAAAGGGCTTTGACCATGGCATATGCTTGCTTCTCCACAAAATTGTATCTAGCCTCATATTCTCTAAGAGTTCTGGAGAAGAAGGCTATTGGGTGCTCTCCTTCTTGCTACTCATCTTTCTGAGTTAAAACAACATCAACACTGAATTCTCCCCCATACACATACATTATGAAGGACTTAGAAAAGTCTGGGTTTCTGAGTACTGGGGCTGTTGAAATAGCTTTCTTGACTTCCTCAAAAGCATGTTTCCCTTCTATAGTCCATTTGAAAACCAGATCCTTTTTAAGTAATAGTGTCATTGGCCTAATTAGACCTGCAAAATCAGATATGAATCAGCTAACAAAGTTGATCTTCCCAAGAAAGGATTGAACTGATTTCTTATTAATTGGTAGAGATAAATTCATTATGGCGGTGACTCTTTCTGGATCAATAGAGACTCCTTCCTTTGACACTATATGCCCTAACAGTTTACCCTGAGGTACTGCAAAGATACATTTCTTGGGATTTAGGGATATCCCAAACTTTTGGCATTTCTTAAAAATGGCCTCTAAATGGTCAAAATGATCTACAACATTTTTAGAGAAAATAGTGAGGTCATCTAGATAAATTTGGATGATTTGTTTATAAGCTCCCCAAATGCTACATCCATTGCTCGCTGAAAGGTAGCTCCAGCATTTGAAAGGCCAAAAGGCATCTTAGCATATGCAAATGTTCCCCATTTTATAGTGAATGCAGTCTTATGCTGGTCTTCATCAGCCAACCAAATCTGATTGTATCCAAAGAAGCCATCTAACAAGGAAAATCTCTCTGATCCAGCCACAGTTTGTAAAATTTGTTCCATAGAGGGCAGGGGATAATGATCTTTCAAAGATGCTCTATTTAGATCCTTGAAATCTACACAGAGTCTTATGTCACCATTCTTTTTTCTTATTGGCACTAGGTTTGATACCCAAGTTGAATGCTTAATTGGAAAAATAATCTTTGATTCTAGGAGCTTTTACAACTAATCCACCATTAAAGGTTCAATTCTAGGATTCACTGGCCTTTGCTTCTGTCTGACTAGTTTAGATCCTTCAGTAAGCTCTATGGTGTGTTGGATGATATCTCTATTATAGCCATGCTGGTCTTCATAGGTCCAAGCAATCACCCTATCATATTTTTCACACAAATCAATCAACCTTTCCCTTTCTTGCTGGGTTGTAGAATTTCCAATTTTTAATTTTCTTCCTTCACTAACTTGGATTTCAGAATAATCTTCCTTATTTGCCTGAAACCTCCTCTTCTCTAGGCTTACATCTTCTGGGTCAAACAAGTTTTCTAAAGTAATCAGTCCTTTAGGAAGTTTATTTGACTTCAGCTGGATAATTTGGTCACCATATGCTTCCTCAGTTTTAGGATGTAATTGATCAGCAAATTCTCCTGATTGTTACAAGGATGAGAGGACTTGGAAATCATTATCAAAAACTTGCCAATTTTGGTCATTATCTAGAATAATTAGCCTCACTATAACTTTGACTGACTCATTGTTAACTAACAGATCATTTGTTGGGTCAAACTGTGAACCAATCTATGCCATTCTATCTGCTTTAGAATTCTGGGCTCTAGGAACTACCTCAATATTGAAAGCCTCAAAACCATCTATTAGGTCCCAAATTCTGTGCCTATAGGATCTCATTCTTACATTTTTGGCTACTGCCTTTTCTCTGATTTGTTTTACTACCAGTTCTGAATCTCCTTTTACTATCAGATTCTTTATTCCTTTTTTCTTTGTCAATATGAGTCCATGCACCAAAGATTCATATTTAGCATCATTATTGGTACAGGCAAACTGAAAGTGGATGGCTCTTAAAATTTTCTCACCATTTGGGGCAGTAAGGCAAATTCTTGCTCCAGCACCATTTTTACTTCTAGCCCCATCAAAATTTAGGGTCTAGATTTCTGCGTCTTTTTTAGATTCTTAACTCTGTGATGCTTCTTTCCTTAAAACATTAGGGATCTCTTGGTCTTCTTCAACTATGACATAAGTGCCTAGACCTGTAGAGTCATAATTTCCATAGGGATCACTCGGCATCATAGTCAATAACTGATTATTCTCTTCTTCCTGTTGGTCATGTTCAGTCCAGTCACCCAATTCTTCAACAAAGATTCTCTCTTCCTTATTCAGCATAGCATGGGCTGCTTCTAATTTTGGGGTTGGTTCACTTGTGATATGGTCTTTGGATAATGGTTCTGACAGTATTTTCATCTTCGTCCCATATTTGGTTCTCAGGATGAGGTGTGACCAATCTAGTGACATGTAACCTCCTATCTTGGCTGTGAAATCTCTGGATAAGCATAGACCAAATACAGGGGGAATATCTATGACTACCACATCCTGATTTACAATTATATTGGGGCAAGTATATAGTTGCAATGGGAGTTGTTTAATTTTCACTATTGTTTGCACAAATTTCCCATCCAACTGCATGACTCCTCTTGTAAGTGGCTCATATTTTATCTTCAAAGCATCTGCTATTTGCTTTGGCATTACTGTAGTACTGGCCCCATAGTCTATCATTGCATTATGCAACAGTTTCTTCCCAACTATTAGAGTCAAATAAAAGGGATCTGGTTTAGATTTACCTACCTCAGATGCATTGTTCAACAGGGTTGTTGTCTGCAGAGGTATAGTATCTTTGAGCTGCGGCTTTTCTTTATCAACAGGTCCTCCTTTAGCACCAGTGTGTTTAGGGACTTCTTGGCCTTACAGAGCTTCTTGCAACAATGTCTTCTACTCAGGAATAGCTAACATATCCCAAATTGATACATGCGTTGGAGTTCTTTTTAGCTGATCCACCACATTCACAGGTCCTAATGTTTGGGTTTTTGAGTAATAAGGGTATCTTGTCTTTTCCAGAACTTGTCTTGAGGCTACTTGATTCTGCACAGGCTGAAGCATTTCTTGTCTAGAGACTATGTTCTGATGACTTTGAAATGGAGGAGCTCCCATGATCTCATTATTTGTGACTTCTGGCTACTCCATCATTCTCCTCTTTGCTCTGGTATAATAGTCTGACTGTACCAGTGGTTTCTTTGAAGTAGATGCCTCATTCAAAAACACTGAATCTTCCTCTTCAATCCATGAAAATAGAGCATGCTCAGGAGCTATTTCCTCTTCTTGTTGTATGGACATCCCTTGCATCTGGGCTACCATGACTGCACTTCGCACACCAAGAGATTGATATGGTGGAGTGTTAGAAGTTGCAAATTGTCCTTCTAACCCTCTCTATTCTGCTATCTTTTGCTGTAAATTTCCTCTGGGACAATCTTTGGGCATATGGGCATTATTGCAGGGAAAGCACCGAGCATTTGTGCCATCTGCAAAATTATTTTGCCTTGGAATGATTTCCCTGTTGGTATTAGGAGGAATAGTTTGTAAAGGTGTAGGGACTGTAACCAACTAGTTTGAAGGCTGAGGATTAGCTTGCCTTTGAGGGTCTTGATATTGATTTGGCTGAAAGGGAGGTCTATTTCCTTGGTAACCTTGATAAGGGGTCTTTGGATAGGGATTTTGTTGTCTCTTTAGATTAATTATCTCATTTGAGAAGGTTTTTAAAATGTTCTTGACATCATCCATTTCAGATGGTTGAACAGGGGTGGTTACCTTAGCAGGTTGTTGAGGAAATGAATACATAGACACAGGTGGGGGTGTAGGATTAGGAGCTTCTTGAGGCAAAGGTAAGGTAATTTTTGGGTACATATGCATAGGAGGCCTTGGGGGCAATTTTCCAGCATCTATTAAGTTATTTTCAGCCTTGACTGCCAACTCATATGCTTCTGGTAGTGTCTGACCTCCAAGAGACTGAATCATTACTGATATATCTGAGTTTAAATATTTAAGGTAAAACACAATAGCCATACCTGGTAATGGTCTTGCTGTAGCAGGAATTCTTTCCCAAGTCTTTTGAAACCTAGAGTTGAAATCAGTCATGGCTTCTTGTGGTGCCCTTTTGATAGTAATCAATTGTTGCAGCAAGAAAGATTTATCACCCTTTTCCTTAAATCTTGCAAAGAAAGCGTCCCCAAGCTGATCCCATGTAGATATTGTGTTTGGAGTGAGAGATCTATACCAATCCAAGGCCTTCCCTTTGAAAGAGGCTGCTAACAGTCTTATGGCCACATTTTGTTGAGTGACAACATGTACTGCACATACATCAGATACATCTTGCAGATGCTCTTCAGATGTCTTGAAATCTTCCCCACTGAACTTAGGCAAAGCCTTCAGAGCATTGGCTGGAATAGCATCCCATGTTTCTGGTGGTATTGGGAGAATTAGAGGACTTCCAGTGTTCCAATTTGCATAGTTCCTCAGGGCTACAGGTGCTCCCATATTTACTCTTTGTGCTACTGCAAACTGATTCACTCTTCTCCTTTGATTAGCTACTAGTGGTGGCAAAAGAATCCCTAGATTTGTAGTAGATTGAGCTCTTGTTGTAGGTCCACAGCTTTGGCTCCTTGTGGCTCTCTGGCTCATATGATCTTGACAGAAACTTCAAGAAAGGTCCCACCGGGTGTGCCAAAAACTGTTGATGTATAAAATTACGTAGGTTCCAACACCAACATGGGAAGTTTCAGGAATGTGGGACTTGCTACTTGAAACAACCTCCAGCTTTTAAAGAAGCTGGCTCTTCTCTATCTTAAATGGGTTTTGAGGAAAAGGGTAGAAACCAACAGGATTATAAATACAATTAAAGCAAATCTAACTATGGTGATGCACCTGAGTAAAAGTATTTCTCAAATTAAGCACAGTGAAACTATCCTCAAGATTCAGTTATATTAAAGAGCAAATACTGCATGATTAACATAAACAGATGCAATGAATAAAATCAAAGGCTCACAATCAGACACTTTGCAATGACACAAGAAATATCAACCAAGACACAGAAATCAATCTTTCTCATTAATTTTCCAGCAACATAAAAGGTACAGATACATGCACAGGTACATTAACTTTCTAATCAAGAATAACAAAATAAAGGCAAATGATATCAACTGGTCACAACAAAAGTCTCCAACTTCTCTCTTAAATCTCTGACAAAAAAATATCTCTAGCTGTCTAAAAAACTATATGAATCTCTATATCGATCTATTACAAATGTTACATATTTATAGCCTAAGATCTGACTCTAGATTGTCTGCAACGAATCCCAACGGCCTAACGGAATTGAAGATAACTGGAAGTCTCTGACAGTTAAGATCTTTCAAATCTGCAACAGTTTCTCTTTCCTGCAAGCTCATTGGCTGGGGCAAACTATATGTGGCGCACCTCCTTCTATAAGGGATAGACACTTGATAGCTTCTACATAGAACATAAGAAACCCGCCGCAACAACACTTTGAAACATGAACAAAGATAAAAAGAAACCTGTGGCCTGACTGCGACTGATACAAAATGTAGAGTTTTTACACTCTACAGTAATATAGGCCTAATTAACCCTTTTAGGATAGCGAATAAGGTCAGTTTTGAGACATATTGTCCAAAGGAGTCTATACTGAGTTCAAGATATGTTATGGAACTTGGTAATGGGTATTCTACACATTCATTGAAGTTTGGGTTTGAAACCTTATGGCGAAAATAAGTCAGAAAAACCCCTTAAGTAGGGCTACTAGGATTTGAGGGCTTGGGCAGATTGGTTGCTAAGAGGGGATCCTTGTGACTTGAAGAGTAGTTTAGTTGGTTCTAGTTAGTGAACATAATCTTTTTAGATGCCTCATGTAGTTCATATGAAGGTCTGAACCCTAGTTGTGTGTTGGAGACTTAATGCATTGAAGGAGTACAAAGGAAACACCACTAAAAAATGTAGAATGATGCATAAAGCAAACACCACTAAGGAGCATATTTTCCATAGCAAGGATGGAAAAAGAAGTAACTCTCCAAAACTAAGGGAAGAGAAAGGCCAAAACAAACTCAAAGAAGATAACAAAAAAGTTGATTTGAGTATATACAAAGCTAACAACTATTGGTCTTATTTCAAGGTTGGAGGATATTGTTATGACAAGTGTTGGAAGCTTCATCTAGAGATTCACCCAAATGAAAAATGCAAGAGTAAGCAACCACAAAGGAAAAAAAAAAATCAACATTCAATGAGAGAACAACTCTCACATGAGTCTACATCAACATTCAATGATGTTAGTATGTAATGATACTTGGATAGAGTATTTACTTGATTTCCAAAGGAGATAAGTGTGAGTTGCTTTCATTTGTAGGGGCATTTGATTAGCACTCCAAGTTTTTCCTATGGATTGAGTTGTGTTCAAGTCTTTCACTTGTAGAGCAAGCAAGTAGTACGTTTCACTCACTATGGGTGAGTATGAGAAGTATGGCCACTTGGAGGTCAAGAAAGGACAAGGAAAATAGAGAATGTAAGAGCTAGCACAATGACATGTTTTGGGTGTTGTAAGCATGCACATTTGTGTTCCATAGTAAAATAAATGTTGTAGCATGTAACATAGATGACTTGTAGCATGTTGTAGCATAACAGTGATGGTTTTCATTATTGTAATGTGCACAAACTCTTATCTCAACTGTAGCATGTGCATAGTTGTAGGAAGAGAACTCTTTACATATTCATTGTAAATAGTGTATAAATGTATGAATTTCATTGTACATAGATGCAATAAGAAGGACCACTTTGTAATAAATTATAACTTGCATAGCATTGTAAAATGACCTTCAAATGCAAGGAGGATCATACATGGCAGCAGGGTTATATATAGACTACATGATAGTGGACTGTTATATAGACTTACATGACTATCCTACACTCATGAAAACCTCCTTTTTAGTGTTTTATCTTCTTGTAACTCCCTTTGTATCATCTTATGTCATCCTAGGGCAAAAATTAAGAGTCTTCCAAAATCAATTTTGGCTCCATGTATACACTCGAATATGAGTATGACAAACAATTGTTCACTAAAATTATTTTATGAAGTATTTGATAATGTTTTTCTCTTGTATAATTGAAAATAGGTGAAATAAAGGCATGAAGGGCCAAAACAAGGTGGAAACATAAAGAATTTGGAGTCTCTTTGACTGAACTAACTAATATACCTAGACACATATATGTCAAGAAGAACATAAAGAGCATAAAAAACATAAAGACATAAAGACATTTAAAGACATAAAGAACATAAGAACATATATATATGTGAATTAAAATTGAATATACCTTAGAATTTGATATTGTAGTTGACCAATTCTCCAAAGATGGCTTCAAAATCCTCAAATTCTTGTTTTTCTCAAGTTTGATTATGAATTCTATATAATTCTATAATAGGATTAGTAAAATTTATGTAAAAAACAAACATATATCATCAAATTCAATCTATATATCAATGGTAATTAGCTTTGAAACAAAATCACACATGAAACATGAAACTTTCAGTTTAAATAATCAAATTTTCTCCAAAAACATGAAAAATCACTTCTTCTACATTGAAAAAACAAAAAAAGGTGGTGGATTCATATAAAAATGATTCTCAATTAGTCAACCAACATAAAAAACATTTTTTTGTCCGATATACTTGTGAAAAGTAGGAATAACAGGCATGTGGGGTCTGAAAAATGGATCCCACATGCTTTTTTACCATTTTCCATGCTTCCAATAATGCGAGCGCGTTATGGGAAGCATGATAACATAAAGGTAACCTTGTATCTACATGAGAGTCTCTCTCTCTCTCTTCATTTCTCTATCCTATATATAAAGAGGGATCGAGAGACATGGAGAGATAGAGAGGGACATGGAGATAGAGAGGATAGGTGGAGATAGAGACAGGGAAAGGGAGAGATGGGGATCAAGATAGAGAAAGGGGTCTATAGAGGGAGAAAGATAGAGATACATATATATAGAGAGGGGAGATATAGGGAGATACATCTAGCAAGGGAGAGATATACAGGGAAATATAGAGAGAGAGAGGTAGAGAGGGGTATATTAAGAGATGGGGTTATGAGGATAAATAGCTCGATAGGGAAAGAGATCAAGAGATGTCTAGAGACATAGGGAGAGAGATTTCAAGCGATAGAAGGATGGGGAGAGAGATAAAGAGGAGGAGAGAGAGGTAGCGAGGGATAGATTAAGAGATAGGGATCCATATGTCCAGAGAGATATAGATAGGGATCCCTATTCTCCCCTCTACCTAAACCATAAACCTAAACATCTAAACCATAAACCCTAAACCCTTAATAATGCCCTTAACCCCTAACCCTAAACCCTAAAATCCAAAAACCCTAAACCCCTAAACCCCTAAGGTCCCTAAACCATAAAACCTGGAAGCAAAGGTTATAGTTAGAGAGAGGGATAGAGGAGATAGACATATCTCTCCCAGGATCGGTCTCCTCTGTATCTCCCTATTCACCTCTCTATCTAAACCATAAACCTAAACCTCTAAACCTTAATCCCTAACCCCTAAACCATAAACTCTAAACCCTAAATAATGTCCCTAAACCCTAACCCTTAACCCCTAAACCCTAAAAATGAGAAACCCTAAACCCCAAAACCGCTAAGGTCCTTAAACCATAAAACCTGGAAGCAACCCTAAACCTCCCTATCTCTCTATCTCTCTATCTCTCCTAATCTCTATTCGTCCCCTCGCTCTATCTCTCTCTAAACCCTAAACCCTCACCCCTAAACTCAAGCAACCCTAAACCCCTAATCCGTAAACCCTAAACCCTAACCCCTAGACCCTAAACCCTAAACTCAAGCATCCCTAAACCCCCAAAGCCTAAATAATTCCCCTAAACCCTTACCCTAAAACCTAAACCATATTTACTTGAGAAATCCTAAACTCATGTAAACCTCAAATAGTGAGGGAGAGAGATAGAAAGGTAGAGTTAGAGAGAGGGGATCAAAAGAGATCTAGCACGATAGAGAGACAGGGAGAGATAGATAGAGAGGTAGGTATAGTTAGAGAGAGGGATAGAGGAGACATAGATATCTCTCCCAGGCTCAGTCTCCTCTGTATCTCCCTATTCACCTCTCTACCTAAACCATAAAACTAAACCTCTAAACCTTAACCCCTAACCCCTAAACCATAAACCCTAAACCATAAATAATGCACCTAAACCCTAAACCTTAAAAATGAGCAACCCTAAACCCCTAAATCGCTATCCCCTAAACCATAAAACTTGGAAGCAACCCTAAACCTCTATCTCCCTATCTCTCCCAATCTCTATAACGTGAAAACATGAAAACATTAAGCTTTCATTATAACCAAATTCATTCCTAATCAGTCCCAAATCATCCCTAATCCATTCAATTTCATCTCTAATCATCCCTAAACCACTTCTAATCAGCCCTAAACCACTTCACACCATCCCAAATCACATCCAAATCAATTTGAATTCATCCCTAATCATTTTCCAATCAACCTGGATTTCATCTCAAATACCATCCCTAAACTATTCCTAAATCATTCTAATCATTCCCTAATCAGTACTAAACCACTTCAAACCATCCCTAAAACCATTCTAATCATTCCCAAATCATTCCTAATCTAGTTCTTTTTACCTCTCATCATCCCTAAACCAATCCATTTCATCCCAACTCCATCCCAAATCAATCTAAGCTCCATCTCAAATGATCCCAAAAATAATCAAAATCAAACAAATACCTCACCAGGAGCCATTAGAAGATCATAGTGCCAATCTGTCAGTCATTTGCACCATTTTGTATATCATATGTGCCAATATGCTCCTTAGTAGCACACACCTATCAATCACAAACATCATTCTACACCTAGCCAGTCACAGGTGTCATTCTACCCTCTACCAGCCACAGGAGCCATCAAAACATGATAAGCGCCAATATGTTAGTCATTTACACCATTCTATACATCATATATACCAACCATAAACCCTAAACCCTTATCTCCTTGTCTCTATCATCCCTCTACCTCTCAATCTCTCTGCCTATGTCTTTGGCCATGTCCATTACCCTCTATCTCGCTATCTCTCCCTCTCTAAACTCCTAACCCCTAAACTCTAAACTCGATCAACCCTAAACCCCTATCTCCTTGTCTCTATCATCTCTCTACCTCTCAATCTCTCTAGCTATGTCTCTGGCCATGTCCCTCACCCTCTATCTCCATATCTCTCCCTCTCTAAACTCCTAACCCCTAAACCCTAAACCTGATCAACCCTAAATCTGATCAACCCTAAACCCTATCTCCTTGTCTCTATCATCCCTGTACCTCTCAATCTCTCTACCTATGTCTCTAGCCATGTCACCCTCTATCTCCCTATGTCTCCCCTTGGTCTCCTCTATATCTCCCTATCAGTCCTCTCTCTCTAAACCCTAACATAAACCTCTAAACCTTAACCCCTAACCCCTAAAACATAAACCTTAAGTTACCCTAAATAATGCCACTAAACCCTAACCCCTAAACCCTAAAATTGAGCAACCCTAAACCCCAAACCTCTAAACCATAAACACTGGAAGCAACTCTAAACCTTTATCTCCCTAGAGCTCTCCCAATATCTATCGATCCCCTCACACACTCTCTCTCTAAACCCTAAACCTGAGCAACCCTATATCCCTAAACCTAAGTAGCCGTAAACCCCTAAACCCTAAATAATTCCCTTAAACCCTAACCCTAAACCGTAAAATTGAGCAGCCCTAAACCTTTAAACCTTAAAATTGAGCAGCCCTAAACCCCTAAACCCTAAACTTAAGCAACCCTAAACTCATAAACCTAACCCACCCTCTTTCTCTCTCTAAAACAAGAAAACCAGGACTCTCTCTCTCACCAGGTATCTCTCCCCTCCATCTCCATCCTCTCTCCCTTTTTCTCCCTCTCGCCCTCCCTTGTCGACAAAGAACATGGAAATGTAAGAAAAATAGGACATGTAAAGATGGATGAGGATATAAATTGGGATTCAATGAAGTGGAAAAAAGATAATTTATGAAATTTCATTGGATGGGAAGAATGAGGAGGAGAGGTAGAGAAAGGAGGGTAGTAGAAAGTGAGAGAGAGGATAGGAGGTAGAGATAGGATGGAAGTAGAGAGTGGGAGAGGACCGTAGGAGGTAGACATGGCAAGGAAGAAGAGAGAGAGGGTAGGAGGTAGACAGGGGAGGGAAGTAGAGACTGAGAGAGAGGGTAGGAGGTAGATAGGGGAGGGAAGTAGAAAGTGAGAGAGAGGGTAAGAGGTATAGAGGGAGGGGGAGAAGAGAGTGAGAGAGAAGGTAGGAGGTAGAGAGGCAAGGGAAGCAAAGACTCAGAAAGAGGGTAGGAGGTAGATAGGAGAGGGAAGTAGAGAGTGAGAGAGACAGTAGAAGGTAGATAGGGGAGGGAAGAAGAGAGTGAGAGAGAAGGTGGGAGGTAGAGAGGGGAGGGAAGCAAAGACTTAGAGAAAGGGTAGGACGTAGAGAGGGGAGAGAAATAGAGAGAGAGATGATAGGAAGTGCAGCTGCCCTTGTAGACATGTATGCAAAGTGTGGAAGTATAGACAAGGCATGTCAATTGTGAGATGTAACACATCAAAGAGATGTTCTATAATGGAATGCAATGATTGAAAGATATGCAAAAAATGGATTTGTTGAAAAGGCTTTAGAAACTTTCAAGCAAATGCAATTGCCATGTGTATTGCCAGTTATGCTCAGCTTTGTTTGATGTGTTTTTATCAGTTTTTAGCAAAATCTGGAGATAATCTGGAGTGTTCTCCCCATCAGGATGACACTTTTTTAAATGAAAACTCAAAAAAATACTACCATAATCTTAAGCTCTCTGTTAGCTATCTAACCATATAATTTTTTTTCACATTTTGAGTACGTTTAGTGTTTCATCTTGAATTTCTTTTGTTAGTGTGTCTAGTTTTTGTCAAAAACCAGTCTCTAGTATTTTTTACTTTTTTTAAACCATTCATCAAAAATTTAAATAAGTTATATTTTTAGAAAGTAGACTCCATTCTACACGAATTCAAAAAAAAATTGATTTTCGATTAGTTTTCAAACATTTTAGGGGGGAGCACACTCAAATTTTTATTTTTCAGGATGTGTCCACTTTAAAAATTATTAAAAAATTAATTATTCATTAAAAAATTATCAGAAAATTTAGGGATAAACTACATGGTGTTACCTAATTTCTCACTGAAGCGATTATTGAAATACTAAAAAAAGTTAACTTTTTGGGGGGAGTACACCAGATGCTATGTTATGTTTTTTTTAGAAAAAATAATACCAATTTGTGTACTCCCCCTTTTTGAACCCCTTAATCTCAACCATTTTGGGAAAAAAATAGTAGTTTAGAAACTAGATTCAAAGCACTACAACTCTTGTTTTTGTTCCATCTTCAAATTTTGAGTGTAGATATTTTCAATTTCTCATCCAACATCAATGTTTCCTGATTTCAGAAAAAAAGTGGCAACTTAAGACCCCATTTTGATCCCTCATCTTTGTGTACTTACCCTTAAAGATTCCATCTTTAAGTGCTTCAAATTTTAAGGTCAAATGTGACAAATTCTAAAAATCAGGGAAAACACTTCCACTTTTTGGCCAAAAAGTGGACTCAACTTCTTACACACACCCTAAAGATGTTTGCAACTTGATCCTTGGTAGGCACATACTCCAACTTCACCTCATTCTCTGCAACCTTTTCTCTTAAGAAGTTATACTAGATTGAATTATGCTTTGTTCTTGAATGCATCACCAGATTATTTGAAATGTTGATAGCACTTGTATTGTCACATAGGATAGGAATAGGTTCATTATATGACACTTTGATATCCTTCAATGTATTCTTCATCCATAACACCTGTGTACAACAAGATGCTGCTACAATATATTCTGCCTCTGCACTAGATAATGACACTGAGTCCTACTTCTTACTTAACCATGAGACAAGTCTGCTTCCCAGAAAGAAAGCACCACCACTTGTACTTCTTCTATCATATGTACATCCTACCCAATCTGCATCTATATATGCACTCAAGGAGAAATCAATATCCTTGGGATACCATAGGCTGAACTCCAAAGTGCCCTTCAGGTATCTGAATATCCTCTTTACTGCTAATACATTTGACTCTCTTGGATTAGCTTGGAATCTAGCCACAAGATAGGTTGCATGCATAATATCTGGTCTAGTAGCAGTTGTTGCAAGTATGCGCCTAATCGGTGTTGTCATTGATGTCAACATATCCTTGTTGTCATTAGTGTCAACTATATCTTATTCTATTTCTTGTTTAGAAGACTTGTATGTTGAGGATATTGAGAAAATTAGCCTCTTCATAAGAAACTAGTGAGCTATAGAGAAGTGCAATATAGACAGTAAGTTGTATGCTGAAGAACAGTCCGGTAAACTACTCCACATTTACTCCTTCTTGAAGATCGTGGTCTGTGGATTGGAAGTAAGTTAGAGGTATGACTAAGGATACTGCATTCTAGGTTTGAAGCCTCCACATGAAGATCTGAGTGAGTTGTGTTCACCAGGGTGAAACCTTCTTTTTCTGTAAGTTCAGCTGGGACAGGAAGAAAGTATTTTGCTCCGCACTCCTCCATAATAAAGTATTTGGTTTTGCAGTTCTAGAGGGAAGTCTGGGATGATGATAAGTGCCTACAGTTGCAATGGTTCGTGGTTTGGTGGTCCGCAAGCTATCTTTCTTTTATGACAATTGAAGATAGTGAAGTTCATGTGTTCCGGTGAGAAGATTCCTATAGATAAAGTGGTTAAGGTTCGTGCGGTTGCTTCCGATGATTATAGCGTGCTTGTGGATGTCTCCTAATCATGTTCCTATTTAGATTTTGGTCTACATTAAGAAATTGAGATGGTGTGTGAAGATTGTTCCCAAATAATGTAGCGTGTAACCAGTCTTAGCTGACCTGGTTGATCCCAGTGATTGTGGAGATCTCTGGAAGATTGTGGATGCATGTTGTGGCATGGAAGATTTGAGTCCTAGCTAAGGCATGGCATGATCCACATTTTATTTCCTTTGCGCATTGTTGTAATAGGTCATGACCTATTTTGTAAATGTTTGTAATACCGACCTTGGAGATTGTTCCAATGGTTGATGATTGTGATGCCAACCTTGATGATCATTCCAAGGTTGATGTAGTGTATAAATACTTGTAGTTGAGTCATGGAAAAGGTGTCCTTGAGTGAAAAATGAAAGATATTAAGAAAGGTGCAAAAGACAGAGTAGAGAAGAGGCAGAGCAAAGAAGAGGAAGAGCAGAGCAGAGGAAGAGCAGAGCAGGGGAATTATTGTACTTTAGTTGCAAATATAGAAAGGTGTTGATCATGGTAGTGAGTCTGGCAGTAAGCCACCAGTAGGGTTTAACAACCCTTATTGTAATCTTGCTAGGTTTAGGGTTGAGGCAGTGAGCCTGCTAGACCTAGTTGTTCTTCATGGTAGTAAGCCAACATGTTTAGGCCCATGGAGTGACCAAGTCTGAACATCATTATTTCAAGATTGCAATATATATTGAGAGTTAATCCTCTCCATGGTTTCTCCCCAGCTTGGGGTTTTCCACGTAAATCTGGTGTCTCTTGTGTTTGATGTTGTATATGTGGTTAAGTTTTTGATTTCACGCACTCATTGTTAAATCATAATAATTATGGATAAGTGATGAATGTTTAAATTGCAGAAAGTGTTTAATTTTTTGTGACAACTGATTCACCCCCCCTCTTAGTTGTCTGGCGCATATCAACAATTGGTATCAGAGCCAAGTTCCTCTGAAGAAATTTTAACAGCTTGAGAAAGATCCAAAATGTCTTACAAGAAGGAAGTGCTGCATTTTGATGGAACGAATTATGTTCCCTAGAAGGCTCGGATGAAAATCCATCTTCTTTCTCTTGGTTACAAAGTTTGGAAAGATGCAGAAACATAATACACCATACCTCAAAATGGTCTGATGATTGAAGATGAAATCAAAGAAATTGAGATAGATATCAAGGCAAAGGATGCTCTACTAAGCTCTTTAATCGACTCAATATTGGCGAAAGTGGTGGATCTTGAAACTACAAATAAGGTATGGGAAAAGTTGAAAAATATATATGAAGGAGATGATTCTATGAAGAAAGACAAGTTACAAAGTCTAAAAGTGAAATATGAAAGCTTGAAGATGAATAATGATGAAAACATATTAGCTTTTATGCAAAGAGTTGAGGAACTTGTTATAGGGATAAAATCCATAGGCGGAACTCGCGAAGAAAAGGAAATTGTTATGAAAATCCTCAGATCTCAGCCCAAGTCCTACTATCACAAGGTAGTTGTGATTGAAGAATTCATGCAAGTAAAAACCGTTAACATGGACCAGTTGCTTGGTAAGCTTACTACTTTTGAAATGAGGGAGTTAGATGATGCTCTGCTGAAAGTTGAGACGGCCTTCAAAGCCAGTACTCTTGGAAGTACTTCCAGATCAGAAAAGTACAAGGTAGAATCTGATGATGAGTTAGATGAAGTTGAAGCCAACTTTGTGGACAAGCTGCAAAGAGGATCCGATAAGTATAAAGGAAAATTACCTTTCAAATGTTTTTCCTGTGGTAAAGTAGGTCATTTTGCTTCTAGATGTCCTGAAGGAATTGAAAGAAATAGAAGAAGATATGAGAATAGGCCTAGGACCCAAAAGAAGTGTTATTATGTTGAAGATTTTGATGATAATGAAGGAGTATCAGATAATGGTGAGCCAAATAATGCTAGGTCCTCTATAAATGAATGCTTGTTCATTGCTATTAAAGAAGATCTCATGTCTACTAATTCTTCTAGCTGTGTGAAGGAAGAAAAACCAGTGGAAAGTGCTTTGGTTGCTCAGGTCATTAAGGACAAGGATGAATGGGTTATTGATAGTGGTTGCTCTCACCACATGATTGGTGACAAAAGTAAGTTTGTAAGTTTGGAAAGATATGATGCTAGACTGGTTAGGTTTGGAGATGATACAACTGGTAGGATTTGTGGGAAAGGATCTATTTCTTTTGATGGAAAGCATAATACTGAAGATGTCTTGTATGTGAAAGGATTAAAGCACAATCTTCTAATTGTGGGTCAGATGTGTGACAAGGGCTGTGACTTAAGCTTCAAGGACAATAGATGCAAGATCAGGCAAAGCTCTAGAACAATCATTACAACTGGTAAGAAGACTAGAGGTAATATCTGTCACTTGAAGGGAACCGAGAACTATTGCTTGTTGACTCAGACTGATGAGAGTTGGTTATTGCATAGAAGGTTGTATCACATAAATTTTTATAATATTATGAAGATAAGTACTACATAGATTGTTAGAGATTTTCCTAATCTTGTGAAGCTGTCTAATCCGGTTTGCAAGGAGTGTCAATTTGGGAAACAAACAAGAACAAGTTTTAAAAACAAGGACCAATCGGTTGGATGACTACTTGAGATAGTGCATACAGATTTGTCTGGACCTACCAGAGTACGAAGTTTGCAAGAAGACATGTATTTCATGTTGCTCATTGATGATTATTCTAGAATGACTTGGGTCACCTTTTGGAAAGAGAAAGCCGAAGCTCTAGATAAATTCAAGGCATTTAAGGCAATGGTTGAAAATGAGATGGATTTGAAAATCAAATGCTTGAGGTCTAATAGAGGAGGAAAATTCACATCAAATGAATTTAATTTCTCTTGTGAAGAACATGGAATAAAGAGACAACTATCTGTGCCCAGAACTCCACAACAAAATAGAGTTGTTGAAAGGAAGCTTATCTTCTGGAAGCATATTGGAGAGAGGCAATTCATACCGCAATATATATTCTAAATAGAGTTCATGTAAAAGGTAACAGTTCAAAAAATCCCTATGAATTGTGGCATAGTAGAGTTCCTATTGTGAAATATTTCAAAGTTTTTGGTAGCAGATGTTACATCAAAAGAGAAGAAGATTTAGGCAAGTTTGATGCTATATATGATGAAGGAATATTCCTTGGTTACTCCACTAAGAGTAAGGCCTACTGGTGCTATAATAAGAGGCTGAATAAGATAATTGAAAGTGCAAATGTTAAAGTTGATGCATGTAAGGAAAAATCTTCAGATTCAAGTGGACATGAGTTAGATGATCCAGATGTTTCAGAAGTGGTCCAGTGTGAAGACATCATAGATGAAGAAGAACAAGCTCTGGTAAGTGCTACCAAAACTCCAAGATATGTAAGAATTAGTCATTTTGAAAATCAAATCATAGGAGATAAGAGAAAAGGGATCTTAACCAGAAGAAAAGATGGAGAGGAAAAAGTAAATTTCTGTCTGATTTCTAAGATTGAACCTAAAACCGTGGATGAGGCTTGCAAAGATGAGAATTGGATAAAGGCTATGGAAGATGAATTGATGCAGATAGAGAAGAATTAGACTTGGGATCTTGTTCCCAGACTAGTAGACAAGAATGTAATTGGTACAAAGTGGGTCTTCAGAAACAAAATGAATGAGAATGGTGAAGTGGTAAAAAAATAAAGCGAGGTTGGTATGCAAAGGATACGCTCAAGTTGAAGGAATAGACTTGGAAGAAACTTTTGCTCCAGTAGCAAGGATTGAAGCAATAAGGATGTTTTTGGATTTTAAGGCATACAAAGATTCCAAGGTTTATCAAATGGATGTGAAGTCTGCCTTCTTAAATGGAGAGTTGGAAGAGGAAGTCTATATTGAACAACTGGAAGGATTTCAGTCATCAGAACAAGGGGACATGGTATGCAGATTGAAGAAAGCATTGTATGGATTAAAACAAGCTCCCAGGGCATGGTATGCACGGTTGGACAAGTACCTGATACAGATAGGGTTTAGTAAAGGTACTACATATAGTAATCTCTACTTCAAGATCAATGATGAACAAACCCTGATTGTTGCAGTTTTTGTTGATGATATTATTTTTGGAGGCAATGAAGGTATGTGCTCAGTTTTTGCTGGAGAAATGCAAAGTGAATTTGAAATGTCTATGTTTGGAGAGATGAACTTCTTTTTAGGTCTTCAAATAAGTTAATCAGATAAGGGTATCTTCATTTCTCAGTCTAAGTATGTGAAGGAGTTGTTAAAGAAATTTGGGATGGAAGACTCTAAACCAGTATGCACACCTATGATAACTGTAAGTTGAGAAAAGATGATAACTCACCCATGGCAGACTAGAAAAAGTATAGATCTATGATTGGAGGATTACTTTATTTAACTCAAACCAAACTTGACATAATGCATGCAGTGTGTCTTGTGGCCATATTTTAGGCAGAACCCAAGGAATCACATGTGATGGAAGCCAAAAGAATTCTGAGATATTTAAAAGGCACAATAGATTATGGTTTGTGGTACCCTAAGGACTGTGACTTTACTCTCAGTGTATATACTGATGCAGATTGGGCCAGAGATGTGGATGAAAGAAAAAGTACAAGTGGAGGTGCATTCTTCTTGGGAAAAAAGATTAGTATCTTGGTTGAGCAAGAAACAAGATTCAATATCCATGTCTACTGCAGAGGCATAATACATTGCAACAACATGTAGTTGCACTCAAGTGTTATCGATGAAGCAGACTTTGAAGGACATCAAAGTTGTGTATTAAGATCCCATTGCAATCTTTTGTGGTAACACAAGTGCCATTAATATATCAAAGAATCCAGTGATGCATTCAAGGACAAAGCACATATCCATTAGGTATCATTTTCTGAGAGAAAAGGTGACAGAGATTGAAGTCAAGTAGGAGTATGTTTCTACCAAGGATCAGATTGCAAACATTTTTACCAAGCCTAAGGACACTTTTGAGTATCTCAGAGAAAAGTTAGGGGTTATCGCCCCTCCTGCTCTAAACTAAGATGCACAGTAGTGCATCAGTCTGAAGATCCTCAGAAGTTTGGATTGATGCTTTTTAGGGCTAATTCTCAGGGGGAGTAGTCAGAGAGTTTAGAAGAGAGATCAGATTAGAGCAGATGAGTGCAAGTATGTGCCCTTTGCCATTGATGTCAAAGGGTGAGAGAAGTCATGTGAACAAATTAGAGTGCATATGCATAAGAGAAAGGGGGAGAATGTTGGAGAAAGAAAGAGTGTAGGTGTGTAAAGAGAAAGGGGGAGAATCTTGTCTTGATGGATGTTACAGTTTTTCACATCATATGTTTCCATCAATGACAAAGGTGGAGATTGTTGTATGTGCCTAATCAGTGTTGTCATTGATGTCAACATATCCTTATTGTCATTAGTGTCAACTATATCTTATTCTATTACTTGTTTAGAAGACTTGTATGTTGAGGATATTAAGAAAATTAGCCTCTCCAGAAGAAACTAGTGAGCTACAGAGAAGTACAGTATAGACAGTAAGTTGTATGCTGAAGAACAGTCAGGTAAACTACTCCACATTTACTCTTGCTTGAAGATCGTGGTCTATGGATTGGAAGTACATTAGAGGAATGACTAAGGATACAGCATTCTGGGTTTGAAGTCTCCACATGAAGATCTGAGTGAGTTGTGTTCACCAAGGTGAAACCTACTTTTTCTATAAGTTCAATTGGCACAGGAAGAAAGTATTCTGATCCGCATTCCTCTGCAATAAATTATTTGGTTCTACAGTTCTAGAGGGAAGTTTGGGATGATGATAAGTGTCTACAATTGCAATGGTTCGTGGTTTGGTGGTCTGTAAGCTATTTTTCTTTTATGACAATTGAAGACAGTGAAGTTCATGTGTTCTAGTGAGAAGATTCCTATGGATAAAGTGGTTAAAGTTCATGTAGTTGCTCTTGATGATTATAGCATGCTTGTGGATGTCTCCTAATCATGTTCCTATCTAGATTTTGGTCCGTGTTAAGAAATTGAGATGGTGTGTGAAGATTGTTCCTAGATAATGTAGCGTGTAACCAATCTTGGCCAACCTGGTTGATCCTGGTGATTGCGGATATCTCTAGAAGATTGTGGAAGTGTGTTGTGGTGTGGAAGATCATGTTTGAGTCCCAGCTAAGGCATGGCATGATCTGCATTTAAATTCCTTTGCGCATTGTTGTAATAGGTCAGGACCTATTTTGTAAATGTTTGTAATACTGACCTTGGAGATTGTTCCAATGGTTGATGATTGTGATGCCGACCTTGATGATCATTCCAAGGTTAATGTAGTGTATAAATACTTGTAGTTGAGTCATGGAAAAGGTGTCCTTGAGAAAAAAATGAAAAGATATTAAGAAAGGTCCAAAAGGAAGAGCAGAGAAGAGGTAGAGGAAAGAAGAGGAAGAGCAGAGAAGGGGGATTATTATACTTTAGTTGCAAATATAGAAAGGTGTTGAGCATGGCAGTGAGTTTAGTAGTAAACCACTAGTAGGGTTTAACAACCCTTATTGTAATCTTGCTAGGTTTAGGGTTGAGGCAGTGAGTCTGCTAGACCTAGTTGTTCTTGATGGCAGTAAGCCAACATGTTTAGGCTCGTGGAGTGACCAAGCTTGAACATCATTATTTCAAGATTGAAATATATATTAAGAGTTAATCCTCTCCATGGTTTTTCCCCACCTTGGGGTTTTCCACGTAAATCTGGTGTCTCTTGTGTTTGATGTTGTATCTGTGGTTAAGTTTTTGATTTCATGCACTCATTGTTAAATCATAATAATTATGGATAAGTGATGAATGTTTAAATTGTAGAAAGTGTTTAAGTTTTTTGTGACAACTGATTCACCGCCCCCTCTCAGTTGTCCAGTGCATATCAACAATAGTCATGTATAATAATCCAACAATCATTGATCTATACTTGCTCTGATCAGCCTTAGGGGATTCATCATCTTTACTTAACTTACAACTAGTAGCCATGGGAGTACATATGGGTTTGGAGTCTTCTATTCCAAACTTCTTTAACATTTCCTTAGCATACTTTGACTGTGAAATGAAAATGCCCTTTTCTGATTGACTGATTTGTTTAACCTAAGGAAGAAGTTTGTTTCCCCACACATTGAAATTTCAAATTATTTCTGCATTTCTTCTACAAATCTCTTGCACATACCTTCATTTCCTCCAAATATTATATCATCCAATACACTTCCACAATCATAATTTGATCTTCTTCAACTTTGAAGTACATATTGCTATCTGCAGTGCCCTTTTTAAATCCTTACTGCAGCAAGTATCTATCCAACCTTGCATATCAAGCTCTAGGAGCCTGTTTGAGTCCACATAATTACTTCTTTAGTTTGTAGACCACATTTGGATCATCTGATAGTTGAAAGCCTTCTAGTTGCTCAATGTATACTTCTTCTTCCAACTCTCTATTCAAGAATGCAGATTTCACATCCATATAATAAACTTTGAAGTCCTTATGAGTTGTGAAGACCAAGAACAATCTAATGGCCTCCAATCTTGCCACTGGAGAAAATGTTTCTTCATAATCTATTCCTTCCACTTGTGAGTAGCCTTTACACACTAGCTTGGCCTTATTTCTGACTACTTCCTCATTCTCATTCAATTTTTTCTAGAAGACCCATTTAGTTCCTATCACATTCTTATTTGCTGGTCTTGGGACAACTTCCCAAGTTTGATTGTTCTCAATCTACATCAATTATTCTTCCATAGCCTTGATCCAATGCTCATTTTTGCATGCTTTAGTCACTATTTTTGGTTCTTGTTGAGATAATAAGCACAAATTTACCTGTTCATCTACCATATCAATACTCCTCCTTGTTAAAACACTGTTGTTCTTATCTCCAATGATTTGATCTTCAGAATGGTTCTTCTGCACATACTTGGGAGTCTTGGGAATCTTCTTTGGAGCATCTTCTTCATCAACTTGCTTCTCCTTTTCCTTTTATTCCTCTCTTTCTTCTTCTTTGCAAGGGTTCTCATCTGATTCATATCCTTCTAATAGCACTAAACTTTGGTATGGTTCTTCATCCATTTTGACATTTACACTTTCCACTAATTTCTTTAGCCTCTTGTTGTAGCACTTGTAAGCTTTTCTCTTTGTAGAATATCCAAGGAAGATTCCTTCATCCGATCTTGTATCAAACTTTCCCAAGTTCTCTTCATCTCTCCTAATGTAGCATTTACTTCTAAACACTCTAAAGTATTTTACAATAGCAGTTCCTCCATACCATAGTTCATATGGAGTCTTTGAACTGTTGACCCTAGCTTGCACTCTATTTTGTATGTAGACTGTAGTGTGATTGGTTTCTCTCTAATAGATATCTGGTAGATTTACTTCTTTCATCATTGTCCTTGCTGCTTCCTAAGCTATCCTATTCTTCCTTTCCACAACTCCATTCCATTGAGGAGTCCTAGGTACTGACAAATATCTTTTTATTCCATGATCTTCACAAAAATAGTTAAACTCATTAGAGGCGAACTCACCACCTCTATCAGACCTCAAACACTTGACTTTTAGATCAATTTCATTTTCAACCATAGACTTAAAAAATTTAAACTTATCTAGAGCTTCTAATTTTTCTTTGAGAAAAGTTACCTAAGTCATTCTAGAGAAATCATCAATCAACAACATGAAATACTTATCACCTTGAAAGTTTCCTACTCTTTTAGGTTCGCACAGATCTGTATGTACCAACTTAAGAGGTTTGGTGGTAGACTACTCTTTGATCTTGAAATTCTTCCTTGTTTGCTTCCCAATCTGACATTCCTTGCAGGTTGCATTGGTAGGCTTTGTAATTCTTTATAGATCCCTTATAGCTTGAGTAGAGTTGATCCTCACTAGACTGTCAAAATTAATGTGACACATTCTTCTATGCCATAGCCAACTTTCATTAGTTTGAGTCATAAGACAAACACCATCAACACCTTTGAGTTGATATATATTTCCTTTTGTCCTTGTTCCTATAGAAATCAGAGTTCCAGAGTCTTCTTTTCTGATTTCACAGCCACCATCCTAAAACACAAGATTATATCATTTGCTACACATTTGTCCTACACTTAGAAGATTATGCTGAAGACATTTGACATAAAAAACATCATCTGTATTATACTTTCCATCAAAATTGAGTGAACCTTTTCCACAGATCTTAGCAGATGCATCATCTCCAAACTTAACAAAACCTCCATCAAACTTCTCAAGCTTCACAAACTTATTCTTATCTCCTATCATATGATTTGAACACCCACTATCAATTAACCAAAGGTTCTCCTCCTCTCTTGCATGAAAATCAGTTATTAGAGTTCCTTTGATATTGTGCTTTGTTTACGGAGCCATTTCCTTCATACCTTTTTCAGAATTAGTTCCAACATTCAAAGCCATGAATAACTATTCATTTCTTTCATCATCCAGATAGTTAGACTCATCATCAAATATGCTCTCATCTTCTTTAACATAATAACTTTTCTTGAATGATTCACCTTTGTTATCCTTGTATTTGTCATTTGAAATTTTGATTGGAAATTTTGAGGCATAATGACCTATCTTTCTACATCTAAAATATTTGAAGGATAGCTTACCTCTGTATTTTCTAGAGCCCTTTTTCAATCTGTTGACAAAATTTTCTTCCACTTCATCAAAGTCAATTGAATTAGATTCAACATTCTTTTCTATCTTGCTAGCCTTAAAAGTAGTTTCTTTTCTTGAATCATCTTGACCAAACTCTCTTATTTCAAAAGTAATTAAAGTACCAAACATTTGATCATTAGAATACTTATCCAAAATTTGAGTTTCTTCAATAGCAAAAACTTTAGCACTATAAGATTTTGGAAGACTTCTTAGTACCTTATTTACCACTTCACTTTCCTCCAAATTCCCACCAAGACCATTGATGGAGTTGACAACTTCATCCACTCTTTGCATGTAGCTTGCAATATTTTCATCTTCTGACATCTTTAGGGTTTCAAACTTGGTCTTCAAAATATGCATCTTTGCTTGCTTGACCTTGTCATCTCCTTCATAGGTACTTGCCTGCTTCTTCTAGATCTCATGAGTAGTTTTGTAACTCATCACCTTCAACTAATTCAGAATCAGAGAGACTATTCAGAAGAACACTCCTTGTCTTTCCATTGTTATCATATTCTTTAATCTCATCTTCATCATTTGGACCATTAGGAGGTATAGTATACTCTTTGTCAACTATCTTCCATACACCATATCTTAGTGAGACAAGAAATCTTTCCACCCCGGTCTTCCAAAAAGAAAAATTTGTTCCATCAAACACTGGAACCTCCATGACTTTCCAGTGCACCATCTGGATCTACCCCAAGCGGTTAATTTTCTTTAGGGAACTTGGCTCTAATACCAATTGCTAGAATGTACAAGACAACTAAGAGGAGGGTGAATCAGTTCTATGTTAAAAATTTATCTCTCAAAGTAGTTTCAAGCATCATCCACTTATAATGCATTAGCACAATGTAAACATATGAAGCATCAATGCAAACACATCCAAGCACATAAAAGCACCATATTTACGTGGAAAACCCAATAAGGGAAAAACCACAGTGAGGATTAACTCACATATATATGAATAACAACTCTGAAAAGGAAAAGCCTCATTACCAAGGGCTCACTACCTAGAAGAAAGGCTCACCATCAAGGGTTCACCACCCAAAAGAAAGAAGAAAGAAGAAGACTATTATAGAGAGATTCACTATCTCAAAGCAACAGAAGAAATCTACCACTGCCACTGCTTGCCATCTGCAACCTTTGGCTCACTACCTCTAGAAACTTTTGGCACACTAAAATGTAGACCCCTTCTACTCACTACATTCCGGAGTCATAAGCATTTAAGCTCACATGTAACTCACTACCCTTGATTCACTTTTGCATTCTATTCTATGTATTTTTCTCCTGTTACATCCCCAACTTTTTATTAAGCTTAATCTTACTTTTATGTGGTAAAAAGGATAAATGATCTTAGATTAATGATTGATGTTTGTGGAAAATATCAAGTTGAATGATTGATTTTATGGATTACGATTAATGCTTAGATTAGACATGAGATTGGGTGCTACCACAATAATGGGTTACACGTTTTGTGACATCCTGATTTTTGCTGAAATCACATATTGTTAGAAAATATAATGATTTAAGCCTTGAAAGGTTCCATTTAAAGGATTTTAACTAAAGAGGGTTTGGTCAAATCCCCTTGGATAGAACCCCACTAGTTTTAAACCATACCTATAGTGGAGTCTCCTCTACACCTATCAAATTGATGATAAAAAACCACTTTTGATTTACCTTTTGGGGGATCAAATGAATTCATTTAAAATTTATGTTTTGTGAGTATGTAGTCCTTATTATAAGCTTCCCAAAAAGTATAATTTTAAATATATTTAATTTGATTATTATATTTATTTTTTATTTCTTGTGAATGTAGGTTTTTCAATGAACATCAAGGTCTTTGTTTCACACACACAAAAAAATAGGAAAATAGAGAAAAAAATTTCTAAAAAAAACATGTCCTCTAGGTATTGATGTCCTTATTCCAACAAAAAAAATTGAATTCTGATACATACAAAAAATGTTATGTTGGACATAACACGCCTATGTCTAAATTATAATTGGTTTGACTTCAAAAATTAATTAAAAAATATTCAACAAAACATTATGAAACCAAATGCATCCTCTAGATATCGGTGTTATCAATCTGAATTTAAAATAATTAGAATTTAATCCTTTGTAGAAAAAAATTATGTGCGACAGAATACACATCACTTTAAAAAAATGTTGTTTACTATTAGAAACTAGTTATCAAAGAAGACACAAAAAAATTTCAATTTAACTCTAATTTAAAAAAAAAAAATATATTTAGAATCTATAGACAAAATCTCACAAATCACTAGTTCACATCATCTTCAATTCCTAACAGTTTAGTGGCTATAGGTGTTAGAAAGTGAAGATTTAGTTCAAAATGTTGATTTCAATGTCAAGTTTGGCCAAAAAGTGAAACCCATTTTTGTGGGATGACCCGATTAGGTGTTGAAGAGATTATCTTATCCTAATGTATATGATTATTGATGATACACTGATCATAATTATATGGTTGTGAGTGTAACCAGGAAAAGGATCTTCCTTCAAGAGTGGAAGGAGAGTATCACCAAGGAGAAGAGAATAGACAATATGGAAAAGACTGGTTTGCCATCTGAAGTCTCAATTTGATCATTATATGAACCATGTGAGAGAAGGTATGTGTCGTTAGTAGCTATCTCAGTGTGTCTTGGAAGCAACCATTATAGACTTGACGTGGAAAAATAATTTTCCCAACGTCCACTTTTGTCAATTTGGTGAAAAATGTTTTTCAGTTTTTTGTTTTGGCTCTGTAGTGTCAATAGTTGATGAAAGCATAAGGTGGCAACAAGGGAGAAAGTCTCAACCCTTTTTTGCACCTTATCCATCATCGATCATCAACTCGATTCAATTGGTGAGGTCACCTTTGAGTTGATTTACATGTTTATTTACAACGTTGATATATATATATATTTGATAATTAGATTGATACGGGGATAAAGATATCAACCATATCATTTATAATCTATTTGCTTATTATCTTATTGGGAGATAATATTTTTTTTAGTTTGTTTTATTGTTTTGGATGGGAGCATTCTTTTCTCCCTCGACCCTGAATGTAGGGGAGTGGGAGGAGTGCCCATGGCGGCAAGGTGATTGGAGGGGCAGGTGGCCCTCAGTCCGCCACTTAGAGCCACTGCCCAAGAGAAATGGGCATCGTGGAAAGAAATTTTCTTCCTCTCAAAAGAGAGAAAGACAAGGGAAAAAGTTAGTTTTTATGTTTTCTGTGGGAGTGCAATGGAGGTTCACTGGGAAAAGAAGTGTGAATGCCTATAGAAACTTTTGAAGGTAGCTTGGAACTTTGTCTAGCTAAGTAAGTGAATCTGCAATGATTTTTGCTTTCAGTTTAGCATATTAAATTTTATGGATGGATATAGAGCCGGCCAGGGTGAGACCCTGAGCCAAGCTCACTATCATTTTCATGATATAAGTCATTGTTGTCAAAAGGGAGAAATCCCTACTATTCAAAAAAGTATTATTACTATGAGTTCTTGATTTATATTTATATGCTTGGGCTCGATAGTGAAGCTGTCACCTTTTGAGCCATATCATACTATCTTAAATCTTTTGCAGAGTTTGATGGCCTTGCTATCATTCCTGTAGCTTGCTAATTATCATGCAATAGAGGGTTCGATAGCTATGCTATCGTAGTAAGTGTTTTTGGGCTTGCCAAGATTGAAAGGTGGCGACTGACTGTGATAGATATAAACAATCTCTTAATAACTGTGTTATCTTATTACATGGCTGAATGGTCATTATTGTATGACCATGATTATTATCATTCATGGCCGAATGGCTATTGTTTTATAACTTTATGTTATCTTCATACATGGCTGAATGTATACATGTATATATCTGTATATATATATATATATGTATATGGATATAAATATATATATATATATATACATATATGTACATATATACATATATATACATATATGTACATATATACATATATATACATATATGTACATATATACATATATATACATATATGTACATATATACATATATATACATATATGTATATATATATGTATATATTTATATCTATATACATATATATATACATATGTATAATATATATATATATATATATTATACATATGTATATATATATGTACACACACACATATATATATAACTGTGATAATATCTTATTAGGTTGAATGGACATTATTTATAACTATATTATTATTCTGTATGGCCGTATGGCCAATACTTTACAGCTGAGTTGTTATCTTGTATGGTCATATGGCCAATACTTTACAGCTCGGTTATTATCCTGCTTGGCCGAATGGTCATGGATATATAACTGTGTTTTTACCCTTCATGATCAAATGGTCATTGTATTATAACCGAGTTATTATCTTGCATGGTCGAATGGTCAACTCTTTGCAATTGTGACATCGGTGAAAGTTAAGGCCAAGTCAGGTGGACGAAGGCTTGTGATATAATCTATTCTTTTATAATGTAATGATGATGCATGTCAAGATTTTTAAACCCTATTTATATTGGTATACTATAATGGCTTATTCTCTCTCTCTCTTAATCAAGAGGTATGACAATGTAGTCTACCAAGCCATAATCAAGCACGGTTGTACATGACCAAATGTTATGATATCACCTAGATGTGATAAGGGTCAACTGATTGAGTTCACTAAATACATACCTTCATACTGACTGTATTCCCGCAAGGCTATGAAAGTAAAGGGAACCTATGTACTACTTGAGTGGTGTAGCTCTAGATAGTTCCATTGATCCTCAGTGTATGCATTGCATCTATACCACTAGACAAGTGGAATGTCTTGAAGACCCTCGGTCACTAAGACTAAAAGTATAACTATTTAATGAATCTATAATGTAAATCTCTAGAGAACCTTGAGGAATGTAGGAGTTCATGACTCAAGATTAGATATTTATAATAGTTTAAATGATGATTTGGTTTAATCCAATACGACTATTATTAGGATGGGATTACAGGAGTATCCTCAACGTAATTGAGTTCCTTAGAGAACCCTTGAAGTTGTTGCAACTATGTTATTTGATTTGAATAATCAAACTCTATGAAAATAATGTTTGCATCATGGAATAGGGTGACAAGGAGTCACCGTTTCTGAATTGCGATCAAAATGAGGGTGTGAGACTCTAAGGAACATAGTCAATAACCTAGTCAGATGGACTATGGTTTACCTAATATTTATACTACCCATGTATATATTATTATTTATCTGAGCCTAAAGAATGGCACTAAGTTAAATTGACTATAAGGTATGATGAAAGGCCTATTGTATCTATAAAATCTGCAGGATGAGACAACTTCTAAGTCAAGTCAAAGTGTGTGAACAATCAACTACATTCATTGTGAAACATCTATTTATATTAAATATTTGGCCAAAGTAATGCATCTGTCTTTGCATGCATTAGTCGGTTCACTGTGCTCCAGATGACATATGCTTCCAGTAGTGTCATACATAGTTAGAGTGGATCTATAGTTGTATGACCATGAAGTATTATGAAGGACACAACCCTAGAAACTCAGATGGAAAACCTATTTGGTTCCTTGTATCTATTCCATTCATGAAGGGTAGGGCCATTTCCAAGTTGGAAGTTGTGTGGGGGACCGCCAGTCTGTGGTTGAAGGAAAAGCAATCGAGTGATGCTCTCCTTTCCAAGTAGATGACAGGCCGAGGCTTAAGAAGACATATATCAAGATTTCCAGATGCAGCATAATTCTCTGAATATGACTTATTAGTCAAATGTTATGTGTAAACTTATCATTGTTGCTATAAGAAAACCATTGTAATTGTAAAGTGAAAAGATTCACTAGTATGTTATTTTGGAAATTGCTATAAATTTTAGTTTTGAAATTATCCAAAAGATATGCATAATGATTTTTGTTTATGTTTTTGATTATTACCATGTTTGATTGTGATTATGTTAATCATGACCTTATACTTAATGGTAATTAAGTTGGTTAATTTTGGGTATTATGAGTTGACATGTTACATATATGGTATCAGCGCTACCAGGTTCAATACATGGACCTATGAGCTCACTACATGAAATTTTTCTCTGACATTAATAGATGCTAATGTTTGGATTTTCTTATGCCATAATGGTAAGAATAAGAATGACACCTAGGAAGAAGGTAATAGGAAATGGATGTTACCTTAAGGCTATGAGGGAGAGAGCCTCAAAAATGAAAATCCTTGATCAAATTGGTTACTTGAGAGGCGCATGGTTGACTGATGATAAAATTTTTGCTAATGCTATTAAACACATCAAGAAGGAGAAGGAAAAAGCAGTTATGGCTACTACTCCTATCTCTGAAAATGAATTAGTGAAACCTTCTGTACCTAAGGAACCAATCTTGAAAAGTGATCTTAATGATCTTAATGTTACTTGGGAGGTTTTGGATGAGTACCTGTGAGTACATCCACCTCCTAAGACTAATTTGGTGAACCTCAATGATGAGGATAAACCTGGGAAGATTATATGTAATCCATGGAAACTATAATGCATTTTGGAAATTTGGCAAATCTTTCCTTTCTTGTTAAGATTGCACGAATGAGAATGGATTTATATTTATGAATGGATTCAATAGTATGACAAACTAATTGAATGATTAATCTGCAAACTTCGGGAAAAGTAGATTACAGCATAGTTCAGATAGGAACCAATATGGGAGATAGCTAGGAAGAAGGGAAACCTTTAGGCCACTTTGATTCTAAACTTTACCATATCCTTTCTATGCTGCATGAGATAAGAGAGAGTATTGGAACTCTCAAGCAGGAGGTCAGGGGTCAGCATGGACCTAGGCAGGAAGCCTATCACGGGGGTGATGATGAGGCACATCATGAGGACACCACCCAAAGTGAATGTGGAGAGAATAACTTCGAAGCAAGACATGAAGAGGATAGAAGAAGCCATTTGGATTTAGAATTATCTGGAGATATGAAAAAGGTTACCCCTCCCAAGTTTGATGGGATTGTAAGGAGAGATGCCATGGAGGCATGGCTTACAGAAATGGAGAAATACTTTGAAATAAGAAACTATTCTAAAATCACCAAAGTGGTATGGAGAGCATACCAATTGATAGGTGAAGCATCCACTTGGTGGATGAATAAGAAAATGGAAGAAATAAATAGTCATGAGGAAATCAATTTCCAAGATGATTTGATGTTTTATGAATCTCAGAAACTCCAAGGAGTTGAGAAGAGGGAGTCCATAGATCAGGAGGGATCAGATATGGATAGATATCCTTTTCTTAGATATTTTGAGGATGTATTTCTGGATGAGCTACTGGGATTACCCCCTAAAAGAGATTTTGAAATGTCTATAGATATAATTCCATGTCTAGAACCTATATCTAAAGCTCCATATAGAATGACCACAACTGAATTAATGGAGCTAAAGGCTTAGTTACAAGAATTGCTTGATAAAGGACTGATAAGACCCAGTGTGTCACCTTGGGGAGCACCAGTAATTTTTGTGAAAAAGAAAGATGGTAAGTTGCAGCTATGTATAGATTACCACATGTTAAATAAAGCCACAATAAAGAACAAGTACCCATTTCCCCGCATTGATGAGCTCTTTGATCAAATGCGATCGACAACTGTGTTTTCTAAGATCGATCTTCGATCCAGATACCATCAATTGCGGTTAAAAGATGAAGATATACACAAAATAGCCTTCAAAACAAGGTATGAACGTTATGAGTTTACTGTCTTGCCCTTTGGGTTAACAAACACACCTGCAGCATTTATGAACTTAATGAATAGTGTGTTCAGAGACTATTTGGACCCGTTTGTCCTAGTTTTTCTTGATGATATCCTAATTTATTCCAAGAATGAGGAGGAACACCTTCAACATTTGAGGATTGTTCTTCAGAGGTTAAGAGAACATAAATTGTATGGCAAGCTCTCTAAGTGCACTTTCTTTCAAAAGGAGGTACAATATTTGGGTCATATAATTTCAGCTAAGAGAATAGCTGTGGACCTGACCAAGATTAAATCCATATTGGAATGGATGGCACCAAGAAATGTACATGAGGTCTGAAGTTTCATGGGCCTAGAAGGTTATTATAGAAAATTTGTGGCAAACTTCTCAAAAATTGCTCACCCTATTACTTCCTTGCAAAGGAAAGGTAAAAGATTTGAATGGTCAGATAAGTGCTAGGAGGCCTTTGACCAACTGAAAGAAAGATTGACTACGACACCTGTCTTGAAGGTACTTGACCCAGAATGTCATTTTGTAGTCATTATTGATGCCTCAGGGGAAGGCTTAGGTGGTGCACTTGTCCAGGATGGATAGGTTATTGCATATAAATCTAGGAAACTGAAACCTTATGAACAAAACTATGCCCCTCATGATTTAGAATTGGCAGCAGTAATTCATGCATTGCAAATGTGGAGACATTACTTGCTTGGAAAACCTTTTGAACTAAAAACAGACCATCAAGGACTCAAATATTTGTTCACTCAACCACACTTAAATGCTTGACAAAGAAGGTTGTTAGAGTTAATCTCAAATTATGATTTTGAGATTAAGTACATTCAAGGTAAGGAAAATCATGTGGCAGATGCCTTAAGTAGGATAAGACATATCCCCTCAACGATCTCCATACATTCTAATATCATGACTCAAGTGATACAAAAGTCTAAGGGAGATGAGTATTATGAGTAGGTAAAACAGGCTCTCATGGAATATCCCCAAAATCCAAAATATAATGGATTTTACCTTGAATCAAATGGGTTATTGAGGTATAAAGGAAGGATGTATGTACCAAACTTTAAGGAATATCGTGTGGAAAGAGGTTCATTCCACACCTTATTTAGGACATCCTGGAGTAACAAAGTTACTGGTTGATGTGAAGCCTTTATATTTCTAGAAAGGAATGAAGAAGGATGCTACAAGGTTTGTAGCTAGATGTCTAGAATGTCAGAAGGTGAAGACGGAACACCATCACCCGGAAAGACCTTTATACCCTCATGAAATTCTGAGATGGAAATGGCAAATCATTAGCATGGATTTTGTGCAAGGACTTCCTATGTCAAGGAATAGGCACAATGTTATTTTGGTCATGGTGGATAGACTCACCAAGGTGGTACATTTTATACCTAGGAATTTGATAGATGGGACACCAGTCATAGCCCTCAAATTTGTGCAAGATTTTTTTCAGGTTGCACGATATTCTTAAGAAGATTATCTCAGATAGGGATGCTCATATGACATCAAGGTTTTGACAAACCTTATTTTCCTCACTTGGAACTTAGTTGAATATAAGCTCTACTTATCATCTCAAGATGGATGGCCAAACTGAAAGGGTAAACCAAGTGCTGGAAGATCTGTTGAGAATGTATTACATTGATTAGCAATACAAATGGGAAGATTACCTCCCTCTTGTGGAATTTGCCTATAATAATTCCTATCATTCTACTATTAAGATGGCTCCATTTGAAGCATTATATGGCAGAAAGTGCCAAAATCCTATAAGCTAGGATAAGCAAGAAGATAGGATTAGCCTTGGTCTAGAAATGTTGTCAGAAATGGAAGAGAAAGTCCATCTGATTAGGAAAAGGCTAGCACAAGCCAATTATAGGCATAAAAGTTACGCAGATACTAAACACATCACGAGGTATTTCTCAGTGGGAGAAAAAGTCCTTCTAAGGGTTAAACCCCAAAAGAGTTCTATTAATTTTGGAAAGACGTCCAAACTAGCCCCTAGATATGTTGGTACCTTCAAAGTTCTCAAAGAAGTCAACCCAGTTGCATACATGATTGCTCTGTTGCCAGCTCTTGTCATGATGCATAATGCTTTCCATGTTCCTTTTTGAAAATGTTTATTTTAGAAGATAATCATGTTCCTATTCTTGATTGGAATGCCATACAGGTGAAGGACCCAGGGGTGGTAGTGATCGAGCCCATAAAGGTGCTCAAAACACGTAAGCTACGCTTACGTAATAAAGAGATAACTCAATACAAGGTCCAGTGGGACCAATATGCAGAAGAGAATCCCACCTGGGAGAATTATGTGGACATTTATCAAATATTTTCCCATCTCTTTTAAAACTTTACGCTATGATGAGAAAACACTTTTTCTTTTTGTTGGTTTGATTTTTGAAGACATTAAATCATCGAGGATGATGATTCTTATGGGGAGAGATATGTTCCCTCCCCAATTTTTGAATAAGCTTAATCTTACTTTTATGTGGTAAAAAGGAAAAATAATCTTAGATTAATGATTGATGTTTGTGGAAAATATCAAGTTGAATCATTGATTTTATGGATTACGATTAATGCTTAGATTAGACATGAGATTAGGTGTTGAAGAGATTATCTTATCCTGATGTATATGATTATTGATGATACATTGATTATGATTATATGGTTGTGAGTGTAACCAGGAAAATGATCTTCCTTCAAGAGTGGAAGGAGAGTATCACCAGGGAGAAGAGAATAGACACTATGGAAAAGAATGGTTTTCCATCTGAAGTCTTGATTTGATCATTATATGAACCATGTAAGAGAAGGTATGTGTCCTTAGTAGCTATCTCAATGTGTCTTGGAAGCAACCATTATCGACTTGACGTGGAAAAAGAATTTTCCCAACGTCCACTTTTGTCGATTTGGTCAAAAAGGTTTTCTGATTTTTCATTTCAGCTCTATAGTGTCAATAGTTGACAAAAGCAGAAGGTGGAGACAAGGGAGAAAGTCTCGACCCTTGTTCACACCTTAGTCGTCATCAATCATCGACTCAATTCAATTGGTGAGGTCACCTTTGAGTTGGTTTATGTGTTTATTAACAATGTTGATATATATATTTGATAATTAGATTGATACGAGGATAAAGATATCACCCATATCATTTATAATCTATTTGCATAATATCTTATTAGGAGATAATATTTTGTTTGCGTTTGTTTTATTGATTTGGATGGAAGCATTCTTCTCTCCCTTGACCACAAATGTAGGGGAGTAGGAGGAGTGCCCATGGCGACAAGGTGACTGAAGGGGTAGGTGGCCCTCAATATGCCACTTAGAGCCACTAGTCGAGAGAAATGGGCATTGTGGAAAGAAATTTTCTTCCTCTCAAATGGGAGAAAGACGAGGGGAAAAGTTAGTTTTTATGTTTTCTATGGGAGCACAATGGAGGTTTGCTGGGAAAAGAAGTCTGAATGCCTGTGGAAACTTTTGAAGGTAGCTTGGAACTTTGTCTAGCTTAGTAAGTGAATCTACATCGATTCTTGCTTTCAGTTTAGCATATTAAATTATATGGATGGATATAGAGCCAGCGAGGACAAGACACTGAGCTGAGCTCACTATCATTTTCATGATATAAGACATTATTGTCGAAAGGGAGAAATCCTTACTATTCAAACAAGTATTATTACTATAAATTCTTGATTTATATTTATATGCTTGGGCTCGACAGCGAAGTTATCATATTTCAAGCCATATCATATTATCTTATCTTATGCAGAGTTTGATAGCCTTGCTATAATTCTTGTAGCCTACTAATTATCATGCAATAGAGGTTTCGATAGCTATGCTATCGTAGTAAGTGTTTTTGGGTTCACCAAGAATGAAAAGTAGCGACTGACTGTGATAGATATAAACAATCTCTTAATAACTGTGTTAACTTATTGCATGGCCAAATGGTCATTATTGTATGACTGTGATTATTACCATACATGGCCGAATGGCCATTATTTTATAGTTATGTTATCATCATGTGTGGCTGAAAGGCCATTGATATATATAACTATGATAATATCTTATTAGGCGGAATGGCCATTATTTATAACTGTATTATTATTATGTATGGCCGTATGGCCAATACTTTATAGCTAGGTTATTATCTTTTATGTCTGTATGGCCAATACTTTATAGTTGGGTTATTATCTTGCATGGCCGAATTCTCATGGCTATATAATTTTGTTATTACCCTGCATGACTGAATAGTCATTGTATTATAATTGAGTTATTATCTTGCATGGTCGAATGGTCGATTCTATGCAATTGTGACATCGTTGAAAGTTAAGGCCGAGTCAGGTGGATGAAGGCCTGTGATATAATCTATTCTTTTATAATGTAATGATGATGCATGTTAGGGTTTTTAAACTTGATTTATACTGGTATACCATAATGACTTATTGTCTCTCTCTTTTAATTAAGAGGTATGACCATGTAGTCTACCAAGCCATAATCGAGCATGGTTGTGCATGACTGAATGTTATGATATCACCTAGATGTGATAATGGTCAATTGATTGAGTTCACTAAATACATACCTTCATACTGACTATATGTCGGCAAGGCTATGAAAGTAAAGGGAACCTATGTACTACTTGAGTGGTGTAGCTCAAGATAGTTCCATTGATCCTCAATGTATGCATTGCATCTATACCACTAGACAAGTGGAATGCCTTGAAGACCCTCAATCACTAAGACTAAAACTATAACTATTTAATGAGTCTATAATGCAAAACTCTAGAGAACCTTGAGTAAGGTAAGAGTTCATGACTCAAGATTAGATATTTATAATAGTTTAAATTCTGATTTGGTTTAATCCAATATGACTATTATCGGGATGGGATTAGAGGAGTATCCTCAACCCAATTGAGTTCCTTAGAAAACCCTTGAAGTTGCTTCAACTATGTTAGACTTTGATTTGAATAATCAAACTCTATGAATGTAATGTTCACATCGAAATAGGGTGACAGGGAGTCACAGTTTCCTAAATTGCGATCAAAATAAGGGTGTGAGACTCCAAGGAATAGAGTCAATAACCTAGTCAGATGGACTATGGTTTACCTGATATTTATGCTACCCATGTATATATGATTGTTTATCTGAGCCTAAAGAATGGCACTAAGTCAAATTGACTATAAGGTATGATGAAAGGCCTATTGTGTCTATAAAATCTACAGGATGAGATGGCTTCTAAGTCGAGTCAAAGTGTGTGAACAATTGACTATGTTCATTACAAAACATCTATTTATATTAAATTTAGCCAAAGTAATGCATCCGTCTCTACATGCATTAGTCAGTTCACTGTGCTTCAGATGGCATATGCTTCTAGTAGTGTCATACATAGTTAGAGTGGATCTATAGTTGTATGACCATGAAGTATTATGAAGGATGCAACACAAGAGATTCAGATGGAAAACCTATTTTGTTCCTTGTATCTATTCCCTTCGTGAAGGGTAGGGCCACTTACATGTAGGAAGTTGTGCGGGGGACCATCGGTATGTGGTTGGAGGAAAAGCACTCATGTGATGCTCTCCTTCCCAAGTAGATGACATACCGAGGCTTAAGAAGACAAATATCAATATTTCCAAATGCAACATAATTATCTTTATATGACTTATTACTCAAATGTTATGTGTAAACTTATCATTGTTGCTATAAGCAAAACATTGTAATTGTAAAGTGAAAATATTCACTAGTATGTTATTTTGGAAATTGTTGTAAATTTGAGCTTCAAAATTATCCAAAAGATATGCATAATGATTTTTATTTATGTTATTGATTATTACTATGGCTAATTGTGATTATGTTAATCATGACCTTGTACTTAATGGTAATTAAGTTGGTTAATTTTGGGTATTATGAGTTGACATGTTATAGATCCACTCATCTTCATCTTGCACTTATACCATCTACAACTAAGACCTATCTCAATTAGGCCAGTCCTAATGAAGTGTGTGCATTACACACATGAAACATCACTTAGGTCGGCACTAAACACTTCCACAGTGGAAAGAAAAGAAAGTGGACCATGTCAAGAGATAACCAGGACTCAAATCTGTATCACCAAGCTACTCATCACATCCACAATCCATGAGGTACCTCCGTAAATGGTGCTCTAGTAAGCCAAGTTAGCCAAACCTAAGCTAATGACCATATTCACACTTCTCCAAGTCCAAGACACATCATGCGGACCAAAGAGACACTTCAAAGCATTCACACACCTTCCCAAAATACTCATCATCATCATAAACTTCTACAACACTACTGCAACCGTCTAAATTAAAGAATGTCTTCATTATGCACATCAGGACACACTATTACTGATCACCAACACAAGTACTAAACTTGTGAAGCCTACCAACACTGGAGACTTCAAAGGAAGGTGGATACATATAATATAAGCAATCTCTTAGATCTGCAAGATAGGAAAACTCAATGCGGAGAAATGTGGAGCATTTTCATTTCTCCTAGACACCCAATTCACAGTCAAATATTTTGTCAAACACATCTACTTTTGCATGATCGAGAACTTGAAACTTTGGATATAACACCTCTAAGCACCTCTAATCAATACTTCCAAACCGCACAAGCATATCTTCAATTAGGAAGAAATGCAGAGCATAACACTAAGAGTACCTCTATCACAATGCACATCTTTTTATTAAAGTTTCTCAAAAGTACTTGGAAACCAAGTGAACCATCTTCTGGGAGTTGACATCAATGAGACCACCAGCATGTTTCCAACAAGACACAGGTCCCTAGCTAATTTTTGAGGTTGCAGGTCATTTTGATGTGTTTTTTTAATAGGATTTCCTACTTTTAAGTCATGTTTTTCTCATAACAATGCATCCATTCTCTAATTTGATGCACTTGTCACATCTTTGATGTATCCATTCAATACATGACATTCCATTTTCTATAATTGTAGGAGTCTTCTCTCTTGATCTTCTTGGGTTTTCTAACTACTTTTGGCCTTGCAAGGGTCTCTAGCTTCATTAGGACTCTCCTAGGATTGTCTATTAGCCTATTAGCTTGGTTATTTGTGGATGCTTGGTTAGCTAGGGTTTCAAATATTCCTTACCTTTTGATATTGACTTTTTCCTAGGCTCTTGATTATTCAATTTGTTGCAAGTTTTCTATCATTAACCACTTATTGCAAGTGGTTTCCTAACTACGTTTTGTAGGGTTTTTATTTTTTTATTTTTTGAACCCTTTCTAGTTTTATATGTGTATCAATGTTTCTATTGTTTGTGTCAGTGTTTTAATTGCATTTAAACCTTCCTTGCTTCTTCTTGTGTTTTTTTCATTTAAATTGATTATTTTTGTGCAGTGAGACATTTTGGTGATTTTTCTTAGCATTTATATCAACTATTCGATGTGTTTGTATGTTTGCCAAGCATTTACATTTCCTCTAGCCCTCTATATTTTTAGGTCAACATCTCTTCTCTATGTAGAGGTGTATCTATTTAAATTTTAGGATTTCTATAACATCTTCTATTTTTTCGTTATTACTAATCCTCTATTCTTGCAAGTTGACATTTTTGCACAGTTTAAAAATATTCATGTCTAGAATTTGAAATGTTTTCTTCTCTAATTTTGATGTTTCTATTCTATCTCTAGTTTTTTTCAGACTTTGTTAATTTTAAGTCCACTAACCTTTGTTCTCTTCATTTGTGGTAGTTTTTCCTATTGCTTTAACATTATTTTTGTAGGTTCGTTAGTTTAAGGAAATAAATCTTGCAAAACTACTAACTTGTGGTCTTGTAGGTTTATTTGTTGAAGATTAAGCTTCAAACTTTTTCATTCACATTCACATTCACATTTAATTTTCTAAGGAAAATTAACCTTTGTGATGTTGTTTGTGTGTATAATTTGGTTGTGTACACTCTCCTCTTGTGCCACAAGGTGATGTTGAGGATCAAAAACAACCTTCTTACTTTGTCTTATCTTTGTGTTCATGAATGGGTTGTGCATACTCTCCTCTCACACTATAAGGTGACCTTGAGGATTAAAAGCAACCTCTTCACTTGCATCACCTAAGGACCCTGTGTATGCTCTTCCCTCACACTTTTGAGTGATCTTGGAAATAAAAGAAAGGCTTCCTTTTTATTTTTCCATTTTCTTAAGGGTTTAAAGTGACTTGGATTTCATCACCAAGCACTATCCCAAAGCCCATGTTCTCAAAGGCTATAGAAATTCCAACGAGGAGTTGCCATTTTGGGCTAAGTTGGCACTTGCATTATAGTTTACCAAGTGAAGGAGGAGGGGGGTTAGCCTCTTGGGCCAAGCCATTAGATAACACCCTTCTCACAAAAACTTGGTTCTCATGTACCTTTGGGTATATAGAGGACTAATCTTAGTTGAGCCTTGTGTAAACCTACAATAGAGAACCTTTTGGCCATTTGTAACTTGTGATGCACCAATAAGTAGTTAGCCCCAAGAAGTTACTCACACCATACTTTTTGAAATAGAATAGTAGGCTATATGTATGTTCCTAATCCTTTGTATTTGGGTAAGTTCAAGAAGTTGGATCCACTTTTTGGTCAAAAAGTGGAAGTTTTTTTTCCTAAAAATCAAAGATTGTCATAGTTGGAGTAAACATTTGAATCACTTACACATAGAATATCAATATGATGTAAAAATATGAAATGTAAAATTTTATTTCTAGTTTTTAAATATGTAATTTATTCTAATACCCAAATGATAAAAGTTGGTTTTGTATAGGATGTACAAAAGTGGCTTTTTAAAAGTAGTCTATTTTGGGCCAAAACATGCTTGTGTATGTCCAACATAATTTGACCTAAATGAAAGTATTTTTATAATTCCTTTTGAGGAAAGATGCATATGATGATAAAGTTTGGTTTGAATATTTTTTTATAATTTTTTGGTAAATAATTTTTTTAATCAATTTTTTATTCGCCCTAATTTGTGTTTTTTAAAACCCCTCATGTACGACCAACATAATTTGAGCTAAACTAATCATAAAATGATTTTTTTTCATCATGTAGAGAATGATTTATAGACTGGTCAAATATAATTTTTTTTTCAAAATCAAAAGTTATTAAAAAATAGTAATGTATGTCATTTCAAGTTTATGAGTTTGTTTAAAAATTAATTAAAAAATAGAAAAAAATTCCAATAGTAAAAAATTTACATATTTGAAAACTAGGTATTATTGTCATTTGTAACGGGTTTTCATTTGGTCTAAAAAATATGAAAAAAAAGTCATCAACCATATTGGTGAAGTCAGTTGTTTCTCTTCCTGTTAACATGACATTGTACTTGTAGGTCCAAAGCTAAGGGTTGGGTTTCCAAGCCTCTTTCAAGCCTAAAACCAAAGAAAAACCATGGGTTTCAAATTTGAAATCTTGTGGAATGCATAACCGCTTTGAAATGTGTAACCATTATAAAAATAATGGCAACACATACCAAAAAGAAATAGGTATCCATTTTAAAATAGAATGGATACCCATTTTGAAATGGGTACCCTTTTCAGTTACATCATTGACCCAATTTTTTCTTTTTGGAATGGATACCCATTTAGGAATGGTAGCCCAAACCAAAATGGGTACCCATTTTATTTTAGGTTTGGGCTCCCGTTCCTGAGCACGTACATGTTTTTTACAATCAAGATTTTTTCTACCCATGACACTTCCACTAAAAGTGGACCCAACTTGTTGTTTTTACCTAGTTAACACTTTTAGATATTGGGTTGATACTATTTATGACCATATATTTGTGATATCACAACCCAAACAAATCCTAATTGAACAAATTAGGTTGTTGTTGTGTCTACTTTGTTTCCATCCTTGTGTTAAACCCATATTATATTCAAAAGTTAAAGTTAAACACATCATAAATCACACCCAGAAATCAAGTCATAAAATCAAAATCAAGACCAAAGACCCAAAGCACCCTTTTATGCCACCTATTACTAGACACCAAGACAAATTAAATATGGAGTTTAATGAATAAAACCCCATTCTTCCTGGATAAAAAATTTACTATATATATATATATATATATATATATATATATATATATATATATATATATATATATATATATATATATATATATATATATATATATATATATATATATATATTGGAGAACCCTCTTTCCAAAGGGTCCATGATATTGATAATGTGATAATGAAATCCTCCCTAATCAAAGTGAGTATTTCCATAATTATCACAATTTCTTTGATTCCAAAAAAGGATGTGCCATGTTGGATAGATTCATGTAAAATAGAAAATATTATATGCTTAGACACGTAGTTGAATCAGGGGCTAAACTACCTTCCAACTATAACCTAAAAAATCTTAACAACATAATGCATCTCAAACCATCAAATGAATACTGCAACAACACCCTAGGCCCAAAACCCACAAAACTAAACCATGATAACACCAATAACCACTTAGATTAAAATAATTATGACAACTCCAAAGGATCCCTTGTCATCAAAACCAGAACCTTAGCACATGACCCCCAAGTCCAAAGAAATGCATGACCATTCACCCAACTCTTATGGAAATCTTATCCACCAAACCAACCAAATCAAAACAAATCCAACAATCCACATCATCAACCAAACTAATCTATTTCAAGAAATCTAAACAACAATAATAATCCATCAAAAACAAGAAATCAAAAATATCAAACAAACCCAAACTTTCCCAACAACCAAATTTATCCAAACAACCTAATAAATCAAACCAATCCCACCTATCAACACAATCAACTTAACCCAAGATACCAAACATACCATCAAACTTAAAGCAATACAAATTAATTCAATCCTAACCAAAAAATTGAACCAACTAATAAAAAATCAAAATCATCTAATCACCCAAAAATTTTAACAAAAAATTTTAACAACCATCCAATTTCATACCACCAACATGTTAGAATTTGAAAAGATGAATAACTAAGAAAACTAGTGCAAATGAATAGATATTAAACTATGAAATAAAATGATACAAGATCAAAATAATAACACAGAGTTAGTCTCCAAGAGAGTAATGTAAATGCTAGAAGCAAAATAGCATTATATGAGGATGCAAAAGCAAAAGATACCAAATACAAGCTAGGTAGCATGTTTATATAGAAAAGAGAGAGGGTGGAGGTGGCAACACCAACGAATATGAAGCAACCATCTATCGGTCTAAAGATAGCAAAGTATCTTCCCAAGATAGCTAATGGGTGTTCCCTTGTAGGATGGTGACACCTCATAACTCACTCACTTAATTAAACATGCTTTATGAACCTAAGAAAGATTAATAAAAGGTGTAGGAAAAACCTAGGAATATAGGAAAATAAATAACCCAACTAGGAAATAAAAACCTACACTAACATCCCCCTTAAGCATAGATTAGGTGGGTAAAAAGATGGGTCCCAAAAAATCAATCCCGATGAGGTTGTTACAAATATGTGCCTAATCGGTGTTGTCATTGATGTCAACATATTCTTGTTGCCATTGATGTCAATTGTATCCTATCTTGTTGCCTGACTATAAGACTGGAATGTTGAGGATATTGAGAAAATTAATAAAGATCAATGGATACGGATCATACGACAGTATAGAGGATTGTGTGAAGTGGCTCCAGTCAGGATTTGAGAGGTCCACATGAAGATTTGAAGAAACTATGGCCATCTGAGTAGAACTAGTTTTGCAGTATTCAGAAGAGACAGAGCGACAGAGAAGTGGTCCAGATCCTTTTGGATATGTCAAATAATGATTTGTGGATCTAGAGGCATGTTTGGAAAGTTAGTGTGTATCATCCATTCAAGTGGTTCAGGTTTGGAGGTCTGCAAGCAATATTTCTAAGATGACAATCATGGCAGATAGTATTCTTGAGGTTCTGGATGAAGATGCAAGTGATTCTGATGATTTGGAGGAGTGTGGATGTTTTTGTTGAATTCATTGTGCTTGTGGAGGTCTCTGGATCGTGTGACTACTGTGTTGGAGGTTTGCATTGAAGTTTGAGATTGTTGGTGAAGATTTCCTTCTTGGTGTTGCTATTCTTCCCAGTCCTGGTCGATCAAATGATTCAAGAATATTGCGGATGTTATAGAAGAAATTCTCTGGAGCGTGGCATGTTGTTGAAAGAAGATTCAAGTCTTAGCAATGTTTAGCTGACAACTTAGTGATTCGCATTAAGTAAGATGTTTGGTGTGCCGACCTTGATGTTTATTCCAAGGTTGATGAAGCATATAAAGGAGTGTAGTTGAGTCATGGAAAATTATCCTTGAGTGAAAATAACAAATCTAAAGAAAGGATCAGGAGTAGAGCAAAGAAGAGGAGCAGAAGAGCAAAAGCATAATAGAGTGAAAAGTTAGTGAAGAAGAGTTTGGAAGCAGAACATAAGTTTTATGAGCATTCAATGAAACTGAACCATGCATGAAGTAGATGCCATTTCTCAATTAATTCTTTCTATGTTAAACTTAAATCTCTTATAGGCAGTGAGCCTCTCTTTTGAGCAGTGAGCCCAAAGGCAAGTGCCTTCCCATTCTTCTTAAGTAATTTTAATAGGGTACGAATCTTGTGGGCTAACACCCACTATGGTTTTTCCCTTAACCAGGTTTCCACGTCAAAAATCTTGGTGTCAAATGTGTTGATTATGTTCTGCTTATGTGATGTTGTTTCATGTTTTAATGTTTACATCATTAATCAATTTGCAATTTGTGAAAGAAGATTAAAAGGAAGAAAAGGTTAATTTTTGGGACAACTGATTGACCCCCCTCTCAATTATCCGGTCTAAATCCAACAATTGGTATTAGAGCCAGATCCTCTAAAAGAAGCTTGACCGCTTGAGGAGATCCAAGATGTCGACTTATAAGAAGGAAAGTCCGAGATTTGATGGAACCAATTACTCCCTTTGGAAGGTACGCATGCAGTGTCATTTGGAATGTATTGGTAATGACTTTTGGTCGATAACAAAGAATGAGTATAAGATTTCAAAGAATGGCCCTACTACTCTAGATGAACTTAGGGAAGTTGAATGCAATATTCGAGCCAAAGAAGCTTTATTGAGTGCCTTGTCTAATACAGAATTGGCAAATGTCCTGGATTTGAAAACTGCCCATGAAATCTGGAAAAAGCTAGAAAATCTATATGAAGGTGACAAATATGTAAAATGTGCCAAGCTACAAAGCTTGAAGGGTAAATATGAAAGATTGGTAATGAGGGAAGATGAAAACATTACTTCCTACATGTAGAAAGTAAATGAACTTGTGACCGGTATAAAAAATGCAGGTGGAGTATTGGAAGAATCAGAAATTGTTGCCAAAGTACTCAGATCCTTACTTGCAGCATACAAGCATAAAGCTGTAGCCATTGAAGAAATTAGGAAAGTAACAACTGTCACAAGGGATCAGTTAGTTAGTAAGCTTTCAGCATTTGAAATGAGTGAGTTTGGTGATTCCCTCCCTAAGTCTGAATCTGCATTTAGGGCCAGTGTCTATGGAAAGCAAAGATATGATCCGGTTGAAAGTTCTTTAGGAAGATCAAACTAATTTGTGAAGACAAGGAAGGATCTTGAAGATGATGAAATTGAGACTGTAGATCTTGAAGCTCTTATTGCCAAAAGAATACCAAGAGGATCCAGTAAGTATGAAGGAAATTTTCCACTCAAATGTTTTGCTTGTAATAAGATTGGTCATTTTGCTTCAAGATGTCCGGAGAGGTTCTCAAAACCAAACCCTAACAGATATAAAGGTAAAAAAAATGTTACTATGTCTAAGAATCTAGAGGAGTCACAGATGATGAATTTGATCATGGAGGTTCCACTGAAGATGATTGGGTGTTCATTGCTATCAAGGAAGAAGATCTGATGTCTACTGAATCTGCTAGCTGTACAAATGTGGAAAGTGCCTTTGCTGATCACGTTGTTGAAAATGATGAATGGGTGATTGATAGTGGATGTTCTCATCATATAACTAGTGATAAAAGTAAGTTTGTAAGCTTTGAAAACTATGAAGGTGGAATTGTGAAATTTGGAGACAACTTAGTTGGTAGAATCCATGGCAGAGGATCCATCTCTTTTGATGGTAAGAATAACACTAATGATGTTCTGTATGTGGAAGGACTGAAGTATAATCTTCTCAATGTTGGATAGTTGGTTGACAAAGGTTATGATCTCCGATTCAAGGATGGAAAATGTAGAATCTTGGAAAGCTCTGGAATTGAAATTGCATCTAGTACTCAAACTAGAGGTAACATCTTTCATTTAAGTAGTTCTGGCAAAATTTGTTTGATTGCTCAATTAGATCAAAGTTTGTTATGGCATAGGAGGATGTGTCATGCAAATTTTGATAACATTGTCAAGATAAGTTCTACTCAAGCTATAAGAGATCTTCCAAAACTTATGAAACCTGATAACATATGTAGAGAATGTCAATTGGGCAAACAAAACAAAATTTCATTCAAAAGTAAAGAACAATTTTCGAGTGAATGGTTGGAACTTGTGCATACTGATCTATGTGGTCCTGCTAGAATTAGGAGTGTGCAAGGAGATAGATATTTTATGTTGTTGATTGATGATTACTCCCAGATGATGTGGGTAACCTTCTTAAAAGAAAAATCAGAAGCTCTTGACAAATTCAAGGTATTCAAAGTTATGGTGGAAAATGAGATTGGTGTGAAGATAAAGTGTCTAAGATCCGCAGAGGTGGAGAATTTACCTACCGTGAGTTTGATTCATTTTGTGAAAAGGATGGAATTAAAAGATAGTTATCTGCTCCTAGGACTCCTCAACAAAATGGAGTTGTGGAAAGAAAGAACTGGACCATTTAAGAAGCTTCCAGGACCATGATGATGGAAACAAATGTTCCTTAAGTTTATTGGAGAGAAGCTATGAGTACTGTTGTCTACACTCTTAACCAGGTGCAGATCAAAGGCAATTCTAGTAAGACACCTTATGAACTATGGTTTGGTCATCCTCCTACTGTAAGATACTTTAGAGTTTTTGGTAGTAAATGCTATATCAAAAAAGATGAGGATCTAAGCAAGTTTGAAGCAAGAAGTGATGAAGGAATTTTTCTAGGTTACTCTACTTAAAGCAAAGCATACTGGTGCTTTAACAAGAGCTTGAAAAATATTGTTGAAAGTGCTAATGTTAGAGTTGATGAGAGCAAAGAAGGAAATTCCAGGTCTTGCAAATATGATTCAGATGATCAAGATGAAAATCTAAGTCAAGAAAGGCAAGTGGAAACTTAGATCCAGATCTAGATTGATCCGAAAAATCTAGTAATTCAAGAGGATAGTGTAGAAGTTGAGGAACAAGCTCAAGAAATAGAAGCTCAAACAATTCCCAAAACTCCTAGGTATGTAAGGATGAATCATCCTGAAGATCAAATTATAGGAGACATAAATAAAGGTGTTCTAACTAGAAGAAGAATTGCTGAAGATCAAGAATAGATTTGTCTGATCTCAAGATTGAACCAAAAATAGTAAGTGAAGCCTGCAAAGATGAAAACTGGGTAAAGACAATAAAAGAAGAATTAATGCAAATTGAAAAAAATCACACTTGGGATCTTGTTTCTAGACCTAAGGACAAAAATGTGATTGGAACTAAATGGGTCTTCTGGAACAAGCTACATGAAGAAGGTGAAGTTGTAAGAAATAAAGAAAGGTTGGTATGCAAAGGATATTCTCAAGTGGAAGGAATGAATTTTGAAGAAACTTTTGCTCCAGTGACAAGAATAGAGGCAGTCAGATTGTTTCTTTCTTTTGCTACTTATAAAGATTTTAAAGTCTATCAGATGTATGTCAAGTCAACATTTCTAAATGGAGAGTTAGAAGAAGAAGTCTACATTGAGCAATTGGAAGGATTTTAGTTGTCTGATCAGGGGGACATTGTCTGCAGATGAAGGAAAGCAATGTATGAACTCAAACATGCTCCAAGAGCTTGGTATGCAAGATTAGATAAGTATTTACTAAAGCTAGGCTACAACAAAGGCACTGCTGACAGTAATCTCTACTTCAAGATTGATCATGAGAATATTTTGATTATTGAGGTATTTGTTGATGATATCATTTTTGGTGGAAATGAGAGTATGTGCAAAATATTTGTTGATCAGATGCAAAGTGAATTTGAGATGTCCATGTTTGGTGAAATAAACTTTTTCTTAGGTCTACAAATCAATCAGTTAGACAAAGGCATCTTTATATCTCAGTCTAAGTATGTGAAAGAATTGTTAAAAAAGTTTGAAATAGAAGATTCAAAGCCAGTAGGTACACCTATAGTAACTGGATGTGAGTTGAGTAAAGATGATGACTCCCCTAAGGCAAATCAGAAAAGATATAGATCAATGATTGGAGGACTGCTCTATCTGACTCAGACTAGACCCGATATCATGAATGTAGTTGGGCTTGTCGCTAGATTCCAAGTTGATCCTAAAGAATCCCATGTTGTAGTAGTCACAAGAATTTTTAGATATCTCAAAGGGACAATTGATTATGGATTATGGTATCCAAAGAATAATGACTTCACTCTTCATGCATATATAGATGCTGATTGGGCAGGAGATGTGGATGACAGAAAAAACACTAGTGGCGGTGCATTCTTCTTGGGAAGTAGATTGGTTTCTTGGATAAGTAAAAAGTAGGAGGCAATTTCCCTATCTACAACAAAGGCTAAGTATACATCAACAACAAACAATTGTACTCAAGTCCTGTGGATGAAGCAAATGTTGAAGGACATCAGAATTGTGTTTGAGGAGCCTGTCACAATCTTCTGTGATAATTCAAGTGCAATAAGTATCTCAAAGAATCTAGTGTTGCATTCAAAGACAAAGCATATATCCATCAAGTTTCATTTCTTGAGAGAGAAGGTAAATGAGAATGAAGTCAAGTTGGATTTTGTGTCCTCAAAGGATTAGATTGCGGATATTTTCACTAAGCCTCTTCCCAAGGATACTTTTGAGTAACTTAGAGAGAAGTTAGGGGGGTTGGAAACAAGGCAGATAATTGAGAGGGGGGGTGAATCAGTTATCTCAAAACTTTCTTACTTCTACTTCCTTTTCTTATCTTAACATTTAGTGATATATAAAAGTATGAAAGAATAAGTAATCATAAGAACTGAAATGAAACCAACACACATAACACAAGGATTTTTACATGGAAACCCTATTAAGGGAAAAACCATGGGGTGATTAACCCAAGATTGTATTCTCTGTTAAAAGAATAAAGAAGTACAAAATGGCACTTGCTAGTTAGGGCTCACTACCCGAGCACACTGCTCACAAGAGGGTCATTGCCTACTAGAGACTTACAAATGATAACAATGTGTTTGAACTGATGAACATCATCCACATATGCAAGAATTCAGTTCCGGTTAGGCTCAGTATACTGATCTAGCACATTTCATTGTTCCTCTGCTTAGTATCACTCTCTTGTCACATTCCAGGCTTGGATTACTGCCTTCGCACTTCTCTCTACTTTTCTTCACACCTAATCCATACTCTTATCACACACACACTGTTACAAGCTTGAATCCATCAGGTATATATATCCGCATCAAGGATTTCAAACTTTCTAGTCGACAATAAGAACACTTAGGATATTTGCAAGATATTATTCTGTCAGCTGAATTCATACTTGATAGATGATGTGCACCAAAAACTTAGGCATAGAAATCATTACCTAAGTCGGCCAAAATCATATAACACCTCAAGTTACTTGATCAACACTTTCTACACATCTGGATTGAGATTTGATACCCTATTGGCTAGTTCTTCCTCTGTCTGCACTGTCTAACAAAAGTCTGATACTCAGATGCTCATATCTTTCATATGCTTTATCATCAGAGGCTAAATCTCTAGAATACAGTAGTTCAGATACACCTTATTACTCACCCAAATCTGCAACATGCTGGGTTTCACCATCAAAGAGTTTCAGACCCAATCTGTCAGACCCTATCATATTCTCTGTTCTTGACTATCGGATCAACCTATCTTCAATCTGACTTCTGGTATGAGTAATTTATGTACTACAGATGTGTGAGATATACTTTGTTTCCATCAATGACAACACTTATGAATCCTATCTGTGTCTCTTGCCAACAATCTCCCCCTTTGGAATTGATGGCAACACTTAGTGAAAAATGACTAAGTGTCTCTGTAACTCCCCCTTTGCTTGTGCTCCATTTCTCCACAATTCTTACTGGTGCTCCCTTAATGCTGGATTCCTCATTTTTCACTGCTCTTTACTCCCCTTTTGACATCAATGGCAAAGGGTGGGATCCGTGAACCAAAAAAGTGCAAAAAATATTATATAAGGCCGCATATGTACATGCAATCCATAAGATAAACTTACATATACTTAAGTATATCTACAAATGTAGTCTTCAACTGCACAAGCTCTGTGGCCCAATTTCTCTTCATCCTATCCAAAATGGAGATGTGTCCACTTAACAAAAATGCATATGCTTCATCCCTCTTCAAATCTATTGGATCACTAGTCCGGGTTGTACTTAGAGCATCTTCTAGGGCATCATGCATTGCCTCTAACTTAGGGATGATTATCCCTCTGAGTTCACCCATTCTATCCATTATATTCTTCTTCTCCTTAACCAGTTTCTTTATTTCATTTATTATAACAACTGCTTGGCATTCTTGACTTACCAGAGAGACAGTGAGAGGATCAAAATTCTGAGATAGATTTGTTAATTTTCCTTCTTGTTCTTTCATTTTCTTCTCAATGTCCTCTGCAACTTTGGGCCAAGATAAACAAAATTTATATATGTCTCCACCATCCTTAAGAGCATTTTCAATTCTTTTTATGCCAATGTCTAGGGTTTTTCTATCATTAGCAATTAGCCCTTGTACCTCACTGAATCTTTTTCCTAAGAACTCATTCTGGACCTTAGTTTTTGCTGATTTTTCTAAAGACTCAAAATGTGTATTGACAAAATTAACTAAGTTCTTCAAGTTACTGGATGGAGAGGTAGATGGATCATTCTAATATGAGGGCATAATCTTCTCTAGCATTCTGGATGCAATACTCAACAGCTCACAGTCCTCCATATAAGATTTCAGGAGTTTTTCTTTGGCTTTGGCTTGAGCAAAAGATGTTATCTTCATTATCTGAACCGGAGAGAGAGAGTCCAGATTCAGTGGTCCTTGTATCAACTTTGGTTCATCTACTTCCACAACTTCCTTGTCTAAGAAACTTTGCACTGCTTCTACAATATCTCTTGTATTCTCAACTTCCTTTTCTTTGGGGGCATGAGGACTGATTTGCTTATTGCCACCAACAGAATTTGTTTCTTCTTTCTACACTTCCTCTTCCGGAACAAAGGAGTCTAAGGGCTCAGATTGTTCTTCATCAATTTTGTTTAATCCTTCAGCATCCATGTCAGAAGGCTCTTCATCAGTTTTCTTTAATCCTTCAAAATCCATGTCAGAAGGCTCTTCATTTGCTTCCTCTACAATGGGAAGATTGAACCTTTTCAAGGCACATTGGAGAATTGCTTTTGTCTCATCAGCTATTTGGTTAGTTTCTCCAAGTATGAGCTTATTCATTTTAGACTTGCTCTGAAATTCTTCTTTGACATCCTTGAAAACCATGTCCATTTGTTTTTGAGTGATAGATGGACATAACTGTATCACTATCTATTCCCGGATCTCCAAGTCTTTTGCTTTTGCACTTTCTTTTCTTAACTCCAAAAATTCTTCTAAGCTCTTAGGAATCAAGGAAATTATTTCAATGAAAGCTTTGTTATAAATTTTTAGGTACCTTACCATTGCTTCCTCAAGAATTCTCTTGTCTACATCATTGTACTCATCATAGAATTCTATTACTGGCTACATGTTTCCATCCACAGTGACTGCTTTAATGATGTCTTCAACTGAGAGAGTGGGTCTCTCAACAAACTCTTCTGCCTTTTGCTCCTCATCGACCTTGTCATTCCTAGAAGGTTTGTTCTTGGTTTTCTTCAAATCTTTGACCTCTACATCTGATTCTATCTCTTCATCATCCTTAAGGCTCACATATGTTCTTTTGGCCTTAGACTTCTTTCTCCTTTCTCCTGTCATAGATGCTTTGGTTACCGATTTTGTAGTCTTTGAGCTTTTAGGAGAGATAGGGGCAGAACTCCTGGTAGATCTTGTCGGGGTAGAGGCTTCCACTGGGACACTTTCTTTATTTGCTTCTTCCCTTTCCCTTTCAATTTTCTCTATTATTTCTTTATTAGCATCTACTGCCTCCTTTGTTATGCCAAACCTCTTAGCAACTTCTTCAACCTCCTTCCTCACTTTTCTTTTTGACCCAGGCTTCCTTAATTCAATGTGTATTTTTATGTTTAGCTCATCAAAGGTGCCAAACCTCTCTGCCTTAGTGTCCTTGGGTTGGCTTAGCAAGTGTTGAACATGTATCTCCAATATGTTTTCATCAACTTCATAACCCATGGGCATCACCCATACAGTTCTTGGCTCAACTACCTCCATTAGGCATTGATCTGTATCAACCATGAAGCAAACTATGTTTTTGTATTTCTCCACTATTGATTTTGGTATTCTTTCTCTTACATGCATCATGCTCTAGAAATTATTGAAGTAGCCCCAGAGAGCTGTCTTTCGGGCTTGTGCATCACCAAGTCCATACAAATAATCTCTGATTTGAATTGCAACAGGTCTATTATTTGCCCAAATCAGACCCTTTGATCCTGGTAACTCATTCATGAAATAAAAGAACAGGCACAACACCAGATTGCCATACTTGAAGGAATTTTTCTTATCTTTCTTAATCTTCTGCAGATTCTCTAATAGTTGATTCAATAGAAGCTCACACAAATCATAATCTGAATTTTCTTTCACCATCTGATATGTAGTGTAGATTGTTGTACTGGATACAAAATTATCCCTACTTGAGTGGTAAATCTTGTAACCAATTACAATTGATGCAAACTTGACATCTGGATCAGTAATATCATCTATAGTCATTACCCTCTTGTCATATTTTGATCCAGTGGCTTCAGTTACGGTTTGATTTTTCACAGATTTGAGTGTAGGCAACCCACTAGTTGAGTGCAGTCTGGTTACAACCTTGATGGCATCTTTGGTTATCTTAAATGGACTCATTAACCACATGAAGTTATCATGCATCCTACTTAACACATAGAAGGACCCATTCATCCTTTGCAAAAGACGTGAAATGAATTCAATGTGCAAAGTGCTTGTCTTTTAGGGCCTTGAATTCTGGTTTGAGATCAAAATTCTCAGTTCTTAACTATTTACAGTATATTTCCATTAATTCTAAGTCTCCAAAATCTTCAATGTTTGAATAAATGTAAACCCTAATATCTTCTACATGCAGAACACTGTATGGAATATTGGAAAACGCACCTGAGGGGTCAACTTCTATAGATTTGTGAGGGTGTTTCTTGAATTTGGGTCTCATCCTCTCAGTCACATTCACAACCATAGGAGAAACCATTCTAGCAACAAAATTTGTAGAAATTTTGCAGAGAAGAAATACCTTTTTTGCCTTAGGGTTTGTTACAGTTGCCGGAGCAAATTTTTTCTTGATTTCAATCTTCATGTTTAAATTGAACAATCTTCAGGATCTCTTCTTAGAGCTCTTCTCTCTTCTTCTTGAGTGCAAAGTGTTGTAAATGATGAATGGAAAGCCTTTTATCCTTGCACAAAAACCTAATTCCCCATTGTAATAAATGCACACTTTAAGTCATCCGGTTACCCTATTTTGAGTGAATTTCTCATGAATCATTGTGCGGACCTTCAAATTATCATCTAAGTGAGTTGACAACATAACTTTAGCCTTTGAAAACATTTCTCTAAATCTGCAGACCATAAGATTGCATTTTTAGATCATACCGGATCTATTTGTGTAATTCTGTTTTTACTGGATAGTTGCCGGAACCTGATCTATCCATAACTTCTTCAAATCTAAAAGTGGATTTCTCAACTTTTAACTAAATTTTTAGATGAACCTTCAAAAGCCCTTTAACTTGCAACCTCTGATTCTTACTTAATGTGCCGATTTTAGGCACTTACTAGCTGGATCGGGGAAATTTTGATCTTCTCTACAGCTCCACCTGAGCCAGAGCTCACTTTTTAATTTTTGGAAGGATTATCAGCACCAGATTCTGGTGCAGACCCATCACCAATGTTCATCACACTCTTCTTTACCCAAGTCTTGCTCATCTCCTTCTGAATCTCATCTGCATTCACTTTACCTTTGCCTTTGTCTTGTTTCTGATCATGTTTCACCGGACCTTTTCCATCATGATTTATGCTCCTATAGAATCTAGCTATATGACTGGATTTATTGCAATTGTAACACACAACATTTCCTTTCTTATTTGATTGATATCCTCTTGATCTACACTGATTAGCCATATGCCCCATTCTATTGCATGTAAAGCATCTACCATTGAAAGAATTGTTCATTTGTGTATTTCTGCATTCATGAGATTTGTGACCATACCTTTTGCAATTAAAACATTGACTGGAGAAGGATGAATTATTCTGATTCATCATGTTCATGCACTAAGTTGCTTTATGACCAAATTTGTTGCAGTTGAAGTAGCTTCCATTGAAAGAATGGTGCAGGAGCATCTAGAAAATCATGTTTTGTGTTGTAATAAGGTCTATTTGACCAATGCATGTCATTTCAGTTTGTATCTAGGTTCTTCAAGACCTAGAACCAATTTTGTAAGTCCCAAGTGACTTAGGACACTTTTGTCAAATTGTTAATCACATAATGCCAAAACAGGGTAGTAGGACAGTTTGGGACACAAGACGGTTGGTCTTCCAACTGTTTGAATCGATTGGTTTTCCTTAGGGCAAGTTGATAAACCCAGAGGAAGGAACCAAATAATCATCGAAGAAGTGTGTGAATGTGATTGTGCATTGTTCTGAGGAGAAAGAAAACCGTTTTGTTCTGTCAATTTGGTTTCCATTCCCTGTAACTGCAATTTGCATAACTATAGATTTCTATTCTTTCTGCGTGCTTTCCATTATTGCAGTATGTCGATGTGAAGCATTCCACTGGTACGATTTCTATCAAAATTAGTGGAATGGCTTTGTTGTACAAGTATGTGTTTTTTTTTCTTGTTTTGTTTTTGTGTTCGACAGTGCAGAGGATCCAGATAGAGTGCTTTTGCATGGTAGGTTGAGCTAGCATCTCCATGTGCTAGGGTTTGGTTGAAGAGGGAGAAAGTAAACTGTGCATTGGTGTATCGCTGGGACTCAAATCAAGTCTCATCGAAGAGAGGTTCAAGCCGTTGAATGGAAGTCACGGTCTAAAGATTCATATCGGGATGATAAGGTCATTGGGTAGATAACTTGGTGTTGGACTGACAGTATTGGTCTTACCGATCGAGGCGTATCAGGGTGATAAGGGATAAGTGATACTGACAGAGATCCATCAGGAGAAATCAGTTAGTGGCAAGAGATCTTAAGGTTTGGCTGATAGCATTCATTTGGCTAATGAGTGATCGGAGTGACTAATGTATCGGAGACACAAAAAGGAAGTTTGCCAAAGGTTGAAGTCACGCCAAAGAGTGGTTAGTCCATCGGCGCATCGGCCATAATTTGTAAGTACTCGCCGACGAGAAGAGTCTCACCGAAGACAAAAGTCATCTGTGAAGCAAATTCTAACATGGCTTGCCGACAAGTGAAATTCAAAGGTGACATTGGAGTGATCGGCATATCGGTGAAGAAAATTCTAACATGGCCGATAGTAATTGTCTTGCCGATAGGTAGAAGCGTAGAGTCACCCATCGGGAAGAGTTGTGGATGTTAGAGTGACAAGTTTGAAGATGACCGATGGTGATTTTCTTGCCGATAGGCAAAGAGTGTTGAACCTCACAATATTTGATCAATTGTCTGTTCCCGCTGTGTGCTCCTCATCATATTGGTATCAGAGCCATAAAAGGTTCTATTGTTGATCTGGTATATGTCAGCAGAGGAGAGTGAAGGATAGGCTAGCATCATGCCTCCAAAGGGGATGACAGCAGAAGTGCTTAAGAAATTTAAGGATATGGAAGAGATGATCAAGATTGGAGTCAAGGAAGCACTCCAAGCTGAGGTGAAGGCACTGAAGATAGGAAAGAAATTAGATGATGAATCTGATAGAGAAGAAGAAGAAGAGAAAGAAGGAGAAGAACCCCAAGGGCAGGAGGCAGAGATACTTGCAGATCAAAAATACTTTCTTTAAGCCATCAAGGCAATTGGGAAAGACTCTTCAGAGGCCAATATGGAGATCCCAATGTTCAGTGGGAAGATGGATGCTGAGGAGGTTGTGAGTGGATTGAGGCTCTAAGAAACTACTTTGAATACAAAGAAGTTCCTGAAAGTAAGAGGGTTAAGTTTGCAAAAACTAAACTCAAAGGTGCTGCCCTTACATGGTGGAATTACACCCAAGGAGAAAGGGTAAAGAATGGGAAGAGTATGATCTCTTTGTGGAGTAGAATACTGGAGAAGATCAAGTCCCACTTCCTTCCATCTGACTATGAGGTGCAGATTTACAGGAAAATGCAGAACCTCAAGCAAAAATATATGGATGTGGGTACTTACACCGAGGAGTTTCACAAATACACTCTTCATTATGGGTACATGGAGGATGAAAAATCTAAGGTGGCAAGGTATCTAAATGGTTTGAGGTTCAATATTCAAGATGAGATAAGTTTATTGACCCCTGAAACCGTGGAAAATGCTTTCAAGTAGCATTAAGAGATGAAGATAAGCTGAAGAGGAAAGGTGAGCAACAAGGTAGAGGAGGAGGTGGCAGAAATTTTAGAGGCAAAGGTAGTTTTGGAGGAAGAAGTCCTAACCAGAGGCCTAATGGTGAGTCTAGCCAAGGAGAGCAAGTTGGGGACTCAAGTAGCAGAGGAGGCTACCGAGGAAGAAGGCCTAATGGAAGAGGTGGGACAAATGGATCAGGTAGAGGATCTAAGTTCTCCAATATGAGATGTTATAACTATAATCAGATAGGGCACCTAGCTTATACATGTCCAGAGAAGGCCTCAACTTCTCATTGTAATGAGAGAAGAACCACATTGACTCAAGAGGATGTAGGGAGTGTGACATGTCCCGAAGTGAATTTGACATTAGAGGTGGGAGAAAATATGATGATCAAGAGGATGCTGCTCAAAGAACCAGTGCAGACTAAACTGTTACAAAGGAGAGCACTTTTTAGGACCAATTGCAAAAGCAAAGGTAAAATATGCAAGGTAGTAATAGATTCTGGTTCAACCAATAATATGGTGTCTAGGGAAATGGTGGATAAATTGAACTTAGAAAGGATTCCTCATCAAACTCCTTACAAAGCATCTTGGGTTAGTGATAGTCAATCACTTTTGGTAGATGAACAAGCATATGTTGATTTTCAGATTGGAGAATATAAGGATTGAGTTTTATGTGACATTTTGCCCATGGAATGTTGTCACCTACTTCTAGGTAGGCCATGGCAATTTGATAGGCAAGCATTATATGATGGATATGCTAACACATACTCCATCAAGAAGGATAGGAGGACTTTTTGATGACACCATTGCAGGAGGATGTTGAAGCAAAGAAGGCATCCAAGGTCATCTTGGTGGGTAAGAAAGAGTTTGTGAAGATCAATGAAGAAGAGACAAGGAAAGTTGAGGATACCTCAAGGAGTGGGGTTGTCAAAGATCAAAGTTTGAAGGTGGTTTCAGTTTTGAATGATGGAGATCAGGTGGTGATGTTTGAAATGGATTAGAAGAAGGTCAAAGAGCAGGTCTACAAGTAGCCACAAGGTGGTTGGAAAGAAGAAGATGCTATCATAGTAGGGACCATTGTTTGTCCTCTAGAGCCAACAAAAGTTGAAAGGCAAACATATTTTACCATAGCAGCAGTACAAGAGGCATCAAACAAGGTTTTCCATGTAGGTGTTCAGGCAGAGATGACAGTAAGGAAGAATGGCAAGCAAAATATAAGTTTGGTTGCAAGCATTCACTCATGGCAAGGTGTGAGTAAGCCTACAATGCTAGGCATGACTTTTTGATTCCATGGAAGAAAGTTGCAGTCCAGAGATCATGGGGAAGGCATGGAGCAGCAGAGGATCACGGTGGAGCAAAACAAAGAACTAACTCATGTGACATGAGTTCTTTTCTACCCTTGGAGTATGGTGCAGGAGCACCTAGAAAATCATGTTTTGTGTTGTAATAAGGTCTATTTGACCAATGCATGTCATTTCAGTTTGTATCTAGGTTCTTCAAGACCTAGAACCAATTTTGTAAGTCCCAAGTGACTTAGGACACTTTTGTCAAATTGCTAATCACATAATGCCAAAACAGGGTAGTAGGACAGTTTGGGACACAAGACGGTTGGTCTTCCAACTGTTTGAATCGGTTGGTTTTCCTTAGGGTGAGTTGATAAACCTAGAGGAAGGAACCAAATAATCATTAGAGAAGTGTGTGAATGTGATTATGCATTGTTCTGAGGAGAAATAAAACCATTTTGTTCTGTCAATTTAGTTTTAGTTCCCTGTAACTGCAATTTGCATAACTGTAGATTTCTATTCTTTATGCGTGCTTTCCATTGTTGCAGTATGTCGATGTGAAGCATTCCAATGGTACGATTTCTGTCGAAATTAGTGGAATGGCTTCATTGTACAAGTATGTGTTTTTGTTTCTTGTTTTGTTTTTGTGTTTGACGGTGCAGAGGATCCAGATAGAGTGCTTTTGCATAGTAGGTTGACCTAGCATCTCCATGTGCTAGGGTTTGGTTGAAGAGGGAGAAAGTAAACTGTGCATTGGCGTATCGTTGGGACTCAAATCAAGTCTTGCCGAAGAGAGGTTCAAGTCGTTGAATGGAATTCATGGTCTAAAGATTCATATCAGGATGATAAGGTCATCGGGTAGATAACTTGGTGTTGGATCGACAATATTGGTCTTACTGATTGAGGCATATCGGGGTGATCAGGGATAAGTGATATCGACAGAGATCCATCTGGAGAAATCGGCTAGCAGCAAGAGATCTTAAGGTCTGGCCGATAGCATTCATCTGGCCGATGAGTGATCGGAGTGACTAACGTATCAGAGACACAAAAAGGAAGTTTGCCGAAGGTTGAAGTCACGCCGAAGGTTGAAGTCATGCCGAAGAGTGGTTGGTCCATCGGCGCATCGGCCAGAATTCGTAAGTGCTCGCCGACGAGAAGAGTCTCACCGAAGACAAAAGTCATCAGTGTATCGGTGAAGTAAATTCTAACATGGCCGATAGTAATTGTCTTGCCGACAAGTGAAAGTCAAAGGTGACATTGGACTGATCGGCGTATCAGTGAAGCAAATTCTAACGTGGCCGATAGTAATTGTCTTGCCGATAGGTAGAAGTGTAGAGTCACCCATCGGGAAGAGTTGTGGATGCCAGAGTGACAAGTTTGAAGATGACCAATGGTGATTTTCTTGCCGATAGGCAAAGAGTGTTGAACCTCACAATATTTGATCAATTGTCCGTTCCCGCTATGCGCTCCTCATCAAAGATGGATATCTTTGAACATTAGGTTATTTTACCAGAGGTCTTCTAGGTTTGTTTCTTTGTCTTCCTGATCCAAAGTTCTTTTGACCAGATACAGAGCTTTCACCTTTTTCATATCCCAAGCCATGCTTATCATCTACCCTCTGTTGACTTTCAAGAAGTACTTCAAGTTTGGCTAAGCTTATCTTGAATTTTTCTTTGTGTTCATTTGCAGTTTGAAGATCTTGTTTAAGAGTGTCAATCTGACTCTCAAGTTGTTCTTCATTGTATCTGGCTTCTCCAAGATCAGACTCAAGATGTCTAATTATTCTGTCCATTTTGTAGCAGTCTCCTGTTTTCTCCTTGAGAGATTGTTTTAAGTTATCTTCAGTCTTTCTCTTCTCTTCAATTTCTTGGGTAAATTTCATAACCCCTAATTCCATTTCATGTCTTAGCATAACAAATTCTTTTGACAACTTTTCACATAGCTTTGTTTTCTCATTTAGGTCCTTATCAGTATTATCAGTTTAATTTTGATCTGCTAACTTCTGAAGTAGTTCCTTTCTCTTTTTCATGAAATTACTGAGTTTTTCTTTCAGCTCATTGATGACATCATTAGCCTCCTTAATTTGCTCTCTTAAATTATTGACTTTAGACTGGGATTGTTCAAGATCATCTAAGGCAGATTGTAGTTGTTCTTTCATACCATATGCATTCATTGAGATTCCTAGATCCTCCTCAAGTTGTTAGGCTTTTTCTAAGGAACGAGGCTCTGATACCAATTATTGGAAACAAGGTAGATAACTAAGAGGGGGGGTGAATTAGTTATCTCAAAACTTTCTTACTTCTACTTCCTTTTCTTATCTTAACATTCAGTGATATATAAAAGTATGAAAGAATAAGCAATCATAAGAATTGAAATGAAACCAACACACATAACACAAGGATTTTTACGTGGAAACCCTATTAAGGGAAAAACCATGGGGTGATTAACCCAAGATTGTATTCTCTGTTAAAAGAATAAAGAAGTACAAAATGGCACTTGCTAGTTAGGGCTCACTGCCCAAGCACACTGCTCACAAGAGGGTCGCTGCCTACTAAAGACTTACAGATGATAACAATGTGTTTGAACTGATGAACATCATCCACATATGCAAGAATTCAGTTCCAGTTAGGCTCAGTATACTGATCTAGCACGTTTCATTCTTCCTCTGCTTAGTATCACTCTCTTGTCACATTTCAGGCTTGGATTACTGTCTTCGCACTTATCTCTTCTTTTCTTCATACTTAATCCATACTCTTATCACACACACTGTTACAAGCTTGAATCCATCGGGTATATATATCTGCATCAAAGATTTCAAACAAATTTCTAGTCGGCAACAAGAACACTTAGGATATTTGCAAGATACTGTTCTGTCAGCTGAATTCATACTTGATAGATGATGTGCACCAAAAACTTAGGCATAGAAATCATTACCTAAGTTGGCCAAAATCATATAACACCTCAAGTTACTTGATCAACACTTTCTGCACATCTGGATTGAGATTTGATACCCTGTTGGCCAGTTCTTCCTCTGTCTGCACTGTCTAACAAAAGTATGATACTCAGATGCTCATACATTTCATATGCTTTGTCACCGGAGGCTAAATCTATGAAATACATTAGTTCAGATACTCCTTATTACTCACCCAAATCTGCAACATGCTGGGTTCCACCATCAGAGAGTTTTGGACCCAATCTGTCAGACCCTATCATATGCTCTATTCTTGACCACCGGATCAACCTATCTTCAATCTAACTTCTGGTATGAGTAATTTATATACTATGGATGTGTGGGATATACTTTGTTGCCATCAATACCAACACTTATGAATCCTAGCAGTGTCTCTTGCCAACAAGGGGTTATTACCCCTCCTGATCAGAATTAAGATGCACTAGAGTGCATCAGTTCGGTGGAATTAACAATCATATCTTGTGATCCGGATTGATGTTAAGGAAGAACTACTCAGGGGGAGTAGTCTGCATGTAATTTTTGAGTTTGATCTGAAACAAAACTAAGGAGAAAAGACTACAAATATTTGTCCTTTGCCATTGATGTCAAAGGGGGAGAGAAGTCATGTGAAAAACTAGTTTCTGGTGAAAGGGGGAGCAGTGAAGATAGTGGTTGCAGAAGTGATAAGAGAAAGGGGGAGAAGCTCTTGTCTTGATGGTTGAATCCATTTTTCACATCATATGTTGCCATCAATCACAAAGGGGGAGATTGTTGCAAATATGTGCCTAATCGGTGTTGTCATTGATGTCAACATATTCTTGTTTCCATTGATGTCAATTGTATCCTATCTTGTTGCCTGACTAGAAGACTGGAATGTTGAGGATATTGAAAAAATTAATAAATATCAATGGATGTGGATCATATGGCAATATAGAGGATTGTGTGAAGTAGCTCTAGTCAGGATTTGAGAGATTCGCATGAAGATTTGAAGAAACTATGGCCATCTGAGTAGAGCTGGTTTTGCAGTATTCAGAAGAGATAGAGTGACAACGAAGTGGTCTGAATCCTTCCGGATATGTCAAATAATGATCTGTGGATCTAGAGGCATGTTTGGGAAGTCAGTGTGTATCATCCATTCAAGTGGTTTGTGGTTTGGAGGTCCGCAAGCAATCTTTCTAAGATGACAGTCATAGCAGATAGTATTCTTGAGGTTCCGGATGAAGATGCAAGTGATTCTGATGATTTGGAGGAGTGCGGATGTTTTTGTTGAATTCATTGTGCTTGTGGAGGTCTCTGGATCATGTGACTACTGTGTTGGAGGTTCGCATTGAAGTTTGAGCTTGTTGGTGAAGATTTCCTTCTTGGTGTTGCTATTCTTCCCAGTCCTGGTCAACCGGATGATTTAAGCATATTGTGGATGTTCTAGAAGCAATTCTCTGGAGTGTGGCATGTTGTTGAGAGAAGATTCAAGTCTTAGCAATGTTGGGCCGATAGCTTAGTGATTCACATTAAGTAAGATGTTTGGTGTGCTGACCTTAATGTTTATTCCAAGGTTGATGAAGCATATAAAGGAGTGTAGTTGAGTCATAGAAAATCATCCTTGAGAGAAAATAATAAATCTGACGAAAGGATCAAGAGTAGAGAAAAGAAGAGGAGGAGTAGAAGAGAAAAAGCAGAATAGAGTGAAAAGTTAGTGAAGAATAATTTGGAAGCAAAACATAATTTTTATGAGCATTCAATGAAACTGAACCAGGCATGAAGTAGATGCTATTTCTTAGTTAATTCTTTCTATGTTAAACTTAAATCTCTTGTAGGTGGTGGGCCTCTCTTTTGAGTAGTGAGCTCTGGGAAGTAAGCCTGAAGGCAAGTGCCTTCCCATTCTTCTTAAGTACTTTTAACAGGGTACAAATCTTGTGGGCTAACACCCACCATGGTTTTTCCCTTAACCGGGTTTCCACGTCAAAAATCTTGGTGTCAAATGTGTTGATTATGTTTCTTCTTATGTGATGTTGTTTCATGCTTTAATGTTTACATCATTAATCAATTTGCAATTTGTGAAAGAAGATTAAAAGGAAGAAAAGGTTAATTTTTTGGACAACTGATTCACCCCCCCTCTTAGTTGTCTGAAAAAATTCCAACAGAGGTACCCATGTACATAAAAATCCCTCTCAAAGAGAAGAAGCCCCCCAGAAAAGAGAGAATAGTCCCTGCAAATAGAGAGAGAAGAGACCCCCGGAGTAGAGAGAGTCAAGACTTCAAGTGAGTGAATGAAGCCCCCTAGAAGATGAAGCCTCCTACACCCCCAACAAAGCTCACAAATGAAGGAACTTGCTCTCAGTGAAGTTTTTGGTGAAGATATCAACAACCTACTCAGAAGTCAGGTAGTAGCGAAGGATGATGACATGGCCATGGATGAGCTCCTGGATGTATTGCATGTGGACTTCAATGTGTTCGGTCCACTGATGATGGACCAGATTCTGTGAGATCTAAATGGCACTCTGGTTGTCACAAAATATGATGGATGGCCATCTAATCTGGATACCAAACTCAGTGAGAAGATTTTGAAGCCAGATGGCCTTAGTGGCGGCATTCACAACCCCTAATATTCAGCCTTAGTAGAAGATAGAGCAATAGTGGACTGCTTCTTGGTTGACCAACAAACATGACCCGAACCAAGTGAGAAGTTGTAACCTGAAGTAGAATTGTGATCCTGAGAATTACCTACCCAATCTAAATCTATGTAGCCCACCAAGTTAAGATCAATGCTCATTGTTTAGTGAATCCCAAAGCTGTGAGTACCCTGAATGTAGTGAAGGGTCCACTTGGCTGCTTTCTAGTGTAGCTCATGGGGCTCCTTCATGAATCAAGAAACCATGCCTACATTATATGAAATTTTGGGTCTCATATGAGTCAGATAAATGAGACTCCCAACAAGCTATCTGTACAAAGTGCCATCAACAAATGGTGAAGAACAGTGAGCCTCAAGTTTGACTCCAAAAAGAAAGGGAGTCAGAGCAGGCTTACAGTCAGCCATATGAAACTATGAGAGAAAATATAGAGCATACTTGGACTATGTGATGGTGATCCCATAATTAGATTGGTAGTGTAGTGTTGTAAAATGTGTACACTAGCATTTTACACTTAGTTTAGCTCCTGGTTGAACCTATTTTGTTTCCTTTGTTAATCAGGACCTATTTTAACACCTTTTTGAGCTTAAAACGCTAAAAATATCGATCCTGATAAATAAACCTGACATAATCAACTTAGGACTAGACTAAGCCTACTAAATTGGACACTTTTTGCAGTCTGTGAGCTAAAGGTCTAGGCTACCCAAGCACCCTGCTCCCACTTGGGAAGTTTAGCCCAACTTTGTAGTGTTGGCTTAGGACACTTCTATAGTTTGTATTTGTTGTCCTATTTAAGTTTTATTTGTCATGAGTGAGTGGGAATGCATATTTAAATGAGTGTTGTAGTTCATTTTGTACCTAGATGACCACTAGCTTATGAGAAGGAATTATCTTGTAATATTGTTTTCTATGCTAAAGTGTTTTTCATGTTTGGAGTGTTATCTACTTGTAGATGCCATTGAAATTTTTTGTAGGCTTTGAAGGAAGTTTGAAGCTCTCTTCATCACTCTCCTTTATTGATATAGGATCTTGAGTCATCTTCATCAACTAAGGTCATCTCTTTTGTGGTTATTATCATCATTATCATTCATTATTCATCATATTATTACAGATCCAACCTTTGCCCTTCTAGGGAATGCACTCCTAGATCTAATCATCGTTGTAGTGGAGGTGGGAACACCAACATGGGGTTTGACTGAGGCAAGCCCTTAAACACAACACAACCTTTTCCCTTTTTCTTTGTGTGCAGGTCAGAGAAACAAGTTTCGGGAGATGATTTCTAGGAAGAAGGAAGAGAAGATAGGTACATGTATGGTGACATAAGTTTCTGCTAAACCCTAGAAAAGGCCTAGGGCACCCAAGTGCCCTGGTGTTGGGCATTTTTGCTACAAAATCTAGGTTCTAAATTCTTCTCTAATCTCTATTGTGATTTTAGTTTTCTGGGATCTGTCTCTATTAGTTACTTATAGTCTGATCTTCATCTTCTAACATTTGATCATTACTCTTGGCCTACTTGCTTAACTTTGGTTGAACTTGGTCGATCCATCTATATACAATAAAAGGGAAAAACCCCTGTAGTTTGGCTCTCCTTCTTGGGTAGAAGCCATGCTTGGTTTGTGTCCCAATGTTTGTAAAAGAGGATTCTGACCCAGTTTAAGTCTTTAGGCTAGATCACTCTTTACTACATTATAGGTAGATGTCAATCCCAAGAAAGTAATGCAACAAGCCTAAGTCATTCATCAAAAACCTATCATGAAGGGCAATTTTGACTACCTCAATTGTGAATGAAGAACTCCTTGTGATCAACAAGTCATCAACATACATAGCCAGAAATAGGACTGAATCATCCTGCTACAGGATGTAGACATTAGGATTAGAATGGCATGGAGTGAACCCAACTGTTAGAAGGAAGGAGTCCATCTTGACATACTAGCTCGAGGAGCCTATTTGAGGCCATAAAGAGACTTTTGAAGGTGGCATACATGTGAAGAATCCTAAACGAAACCCTGTGGTTGTTCCATGTAAATCTCCACCTGAAGGTCACCGTGAAGAAAAATACTCTTCACATCCATCTGGTGTACTTCCCATTGATTGGCTATAACAATGACAAGAACTAGTTGGATGGAGTTCATTCCAGAAACTGGTGTAAAAGTCTCAAAGTAGTCAATCCTAAGAACCTGGGAGAATCCTTTGGTGATAAAGTGAGCCTTATACTTATCAACCAACCCATCTACTACAAACTTTGTCTGATAGATCCACTTACATTAAACAAGTTTTCTTCCCTTAGGAAGAGGGACAAGATCCCAAGTTTGGTTCCTCATCAAGGAACTATACTCCTGCATAGTTGTATCCCACTCAGGAATACCAGAAACCTCTCAAAAGAACTGTGGATCAGAGGCAGTAGAAATGAAGACATGTGGAGCATCCTAGAATTATGAATGAGTCTTCCTAGTGTCTGATGGGTCCCCAACCCAATCGCATGTAGACTGCAAGGTCTATCTAACCCAAAGTGGACTAGAAGTCAGAGAATGTAGAGGAGAATCATCACCCTCTGAATGATGACAAGGAGAGGAAGGAGGTGAATCCTATGAACCACTCCCAGCATCAGAATTGGAGGTAGAAGACTCATCATCAAGAATCTAACTCATCACAAGATCTATTATGTAGCCCAGGTGATTCCAATGTCAAAGTATAAGGAGGTGAAGTGATAGGAATGGAGCTAGAAGAGCCCTCCTCAAATTAAACACTCCTCTCAATAAACAACTCATACAGTATGTGATCCCACAATAGTGGGTTACACTTTTTGGCCAAAGTTGACATTGAAATGAACATTTTGAAAAAATCTTCACTTTTAGACACCTATAGTTGCTAAATCGTGAGGAATTTGAAGATGATGTAAACTAATTATTTTTCACATTTTGTCTGTAGATTCTAGATATATATTTTTTAAATTTTTTGGAATCAAATTATATTTCCTTTTCCATCTCCTTCAATAACTAGTTTCTAACAGTAAACAACATTTTTAAAGAGTGACGTGTACTGTGTAAAACATAACTTTTTTTCTATGAAGGATAAAATTCTAATTTTTTGGAATTTAAATTGTTAACTACGATATCTAGATGATGCATTAGATTTCATACTATTTTATTGAATATTTTTCTTTTAATTAACTTTCGAAGTCAAACCAATTACAATTTAGACATAGGTGTACTGTGTAAAGCATAACTTTTTTTGTATGTATTGGAATTCAATTTTTTTTTGTTGGTATAAGGACATCAATACCTAGAGGACACATATTTTTTAGAATTTTTTTTTCTATATTTTCCTATTTTTTCGTATGTATGAAACAGAGACCTTGATGTTCATTAAAAAACCTACATCCACAAGAAATAAAAAAAATGAATATAATAATCAAATTAAATATATTTAAAATTATACTTTTTGGGAAGCTTATAATAAGGACTACATACGTACAAAACATAAAATTTTAAATGAATTCATTTGATCCCCCAAAGGTAAATCAAAAGTGATTTTTTATTAAAGCATTTTGATAGGTGTAGAGGAGACTCCATGATAGGTATGGTTTAAAAATAGCCAAGTTCTATCCAAGGGGTTTTGATCAAAACCTATTCAATTACAATCCTTTAAATGGAACCTTTCAAGGCTTAAATCATTATATTTTATAAAAATATGTGATTTCAGCAAAAATCAAGATGTCCTAGAAAGTGTAACCCATTATTGTGGCAGCCAAGGTGTAGTACGGGTGGAGTAACCAATAACCCTTTACACCATCAGGATATCCTACAAATATGCAAGATCTACTCTGCGGATCCAAGGCCTTACATTTCTCTACAGGATTGTGGGTCCATGCAGGAGAACCAAAAAATTCAAAAGTGCTTAACTGATGGTTTTCAACTGCTCCAAGCTTCAAAAGGAGTAACTCCCTTCAAAACTCAGTGAGGAGCACGATTCTAGATATAATAAGCACAATTAATGGCCTCTACCCAAAATTGTGGTGCAAGAGATCTGGAGTGAATCATGCAGTTCACCATTTCCTTCAAGGACCTATTCTTTCATTCTACAACACTGTTCTACTAGGGAGTGTATGGAACAGAATGCTACAAATCAACCCCCTTTGAAGTACAAAACCTCTCAAAATGATGGTTGACATATTCACCCCCATTGTCAGTGCACACAACTTTGATGGATTTTTCAGATGGCTTCTCTACAGAAGTTTTGAAGTTTTGAAAATGATCAAATACCTTAGACTTCTATTTGAGAAAGTACACCCAAGTATATTGAGAAAGGTCATCAATGAATGTTAGAACAAATATCACCTTGCTGAAGGATGGACAAGGAAATGGACTAGCTAAATCACTATGAACTAACTCCAGTATCTATGATTCTCTCCATGCCTTTACTTTGTCAAATTTTTCTTTAGGATGCTTACCAAGAATGAAACCTTGGCAAACACCACCTAAAAAATAAACTAAAGGCAACCCTATGACCATGCTCTACTGGTTGAGCTACTGCAATTAGTGGAAGTTAAGATGGCAAAACCGCTCATGCCATAACTTACTCACATTATTAGAATGAGTGAGAAAAATAGATGAAGGCAAATCAGGAACAACGTGAGAAAATAGATAGAGCCATAACTGATGATCTTCTCTCCCAATTGGAATTGTAGAATCATTGTACAACTCACAAATCTCTACTCAATCAGGAGTGAACTCAACCTGCTTGCTTGAACCTATGTGAGTGATCTGATATACTGACATGAGATTAGTTGATAATGAGGGCACATAAAGAAAACTATGGAATGTACCATTCCCCACATCAACAAACCCTCTCCCACACACCTCAACAAGAGTGTCATCACCCATCAAAATAGAAGGCATAGTACACAGCTCTAAAGATGCAAGTTCTTCCTTAGATAAAGCCATGTGGTATGAAGCACCCAAATCAAGAACCCAGCTGGATTGTTGTGAAGTAACTACTATAAGGGCTTTACCTTTCCCTTTCCCCTTATTGTTATCCTTTACCTTGTTAGACCCCTCATTAGAACTTTGTTTTATATAATTAGGAACACTAATATTATTCTTCTCAAGGATGTGTTCTAAGAGATCAATTTGTTTCTCCAAACACTTATGTTCATCATGACTGAGTCTTTTACAATAGGCACACTAGACCTTCTCTTTCTTAGGCTTGTTGCCCTTAGAAGATTGAGTCTCATTAGATTCTTTTGAAGCAACTAGTTTTTGATCCTTCTCCTTGATAGAGATTTGTCATTGATGTCAAACTGTGGTGCCTTTTGGGAATGGATGGAATGGATGATATGGTTGCATGGATTAGTGCCTTCACCATCTTGCATGAGTTGGCATTGATGTCAACTTAAGGACTTTGGTCAGTTGTATGAACATTGGTAAAGGTGGTTAACTTCATGACAAGATAGTGGGATGTTATGTTGGTTGATGGTTGATGTTGAGATATTTGTATTGTTGATGCTGAAATAGGTTGATGATGAATCAAGTTAGTGACACTGTATGTGATGTTGATCTATTCTTGGAGGTAGTCTTTGACCACAGATTTGCAAGATAGTTGCCATGGTTTTTCAAGACCTCATGATGCTCCAAAAGATTGTAGAAGTGTTTACAGGACTGAGTTGCAGTGGGTCTCATCTTCTACCACATAATTGACAAGGGTTAGTAGTATGTGTTTAAAAGATGGTTGTGTTCAAAGTTTTGGGCTTGCTTTGTCTGATTATATTATCATTCATGTTCAGTCAACTTGTTACTGGATCCTATGTTGAGTTAGAAGGTGATTGATCAGTGTTAATGATTCTTCTTTCTAATAGTTTATGAAGTGTTCATTAAAACCCTAAAGATTCTAAGGTTCTAGTGTTCTTTTTGTCTTAAAACCTATAAATTCTAGCCCCTTTATATATTTAAAGAATATCTTACATCTACTACAAAAAGTTTTGACAAGGTGTTGGTGTTAGGGTGATTTCCTTGTGATTTAATATACAGTCTAAAACCTAGAACCATCACTAAAACCTAGCAATAAACTATGTTTTAAAACTCTCACACTAAGCTCTATCTATCTTATTGTGCCCATCATGTTATAAAGTTGCCTTTTGTTTTGTTTTAGAGTTGACTTGTGATTACAGGTAAATAACCTAAGTGCAACCTATTGAAGGGTTCTTATTCCATGGTTCAATTGGCCCTAGGTATAGAATGACCAATCCTCCCAATGCAACAATGTTGATATGGGCAGAAAAATAGAATCAAAGACTTATATTTATCCTTCCAAACCCACGTAAAGAGAGATCAATGGTTATTATTCAAACAAATTTCAAACCCTAATGTTCTTCCTCTGTGGCATAATTTGACGACCACCATGGAACTTTGCTTGTGTAAAGCAGTTTATTTTGGTTCTTGTAACTGATTTTTATAGTTCATTGTTGCACAACAAAAACCCTAATTTCTACGGGTTTAAAAAGCAAGGGATGAGATGTTCTATCATGGGTCTGTGAGTTTTTGACAATATTTTTTTATGAGAATAATAATGAATTTAGAGGGCAGAATGAAGAGATTGTTTTATGAGAACAGAGGCAGAGATATCTTTCACAGAGATAAGAAGTGTGATATGAAGTTGTTTGTGTAGTTTGTATGCACATTATCCACAGGAGCAGATAGTAGTTTCTACACATGGAGATAAACATCAGTCTTTAAGGTATGCGATCTATTTTTGCTTATGCTAAGTCAAATAATAATAATGAATGGAGAATGTTTTGAATACTGAGATGATGCAGAATATAATGTGTCTTGTATATAATCCATTTTATAGACATGTGATTTGAATACAGAGATTGGTATGGAGGGTTTGAAGTGATGTGCTTTGTAGTATGTTTGAGGGATCAAAGATGGTTTTTGAATATTAGAGGAAAGTGTCTTCTTGAATTTTAGTGATAGCAGAGGAATATCATCTTACAGAGCAGCAGTAGCAAACATATGTGAACGTAAATAATTGTTGATCACTTGTATGAGAGACATACCTACCTGCCCATGTACAGATTGCCCATATTCTTGTGATATAAATTGTGTTTTGGAGGGCTTGAGGTTAAAAGTAGGTTTTGCAATGATTGAAAGAGGTTTTTGATTGAATGATGTGTAAAAGCAGAGTGAAGGAAGTTTGAAAACAAAATAGAGATATGTGTAATCTTCTACAGGTAATCTTTTGTCTAATTTATAGTATGGTTGTAGTTCTTTTTCAAAGAAACAACAAAGGACTATGAGGGTATAAAAAAAGGGGAATGTAATGTAAACACCTGATATTCAATGTTAATGATTTGTGTTTTACACTATCATTAAGGTAATAGTAGTGTGTGAATGAAAAAGATTTCCTAAGATATGTATAGCTTGTGGTTATAAGCTCTTGAATCTCAAATAAATGAGATGGTCAAGATATGCATTGTAAAGAAACAAAGTAACCCTCTGTATTGATTCAAATTCTCTATTGTATCCATGTGATTCTGATATGCCAGTGAGGTAGTGATAAAAACAAGTCAGTGAGGCAGTGATAAAAAACAAGCCAGTGAGGCAGTGATAAAAAGTTAGTGAGACATTTTTCTGTAGCCAATGAGGCATGATCTTTGAATAAGCCAGTGAGACATTTATTGAGTGGTTTTTCTACCCCAAGAGGGTTTTCCACTCCTAAAATCTTTGTCTTATGGTCTCATTTGTTGCATGATACATTTGTCCTTTATGCTTGTTTGTTCAGTTCTTTAATGCACAATCTCTTGCATTGATAAAGGTTAAATCAACAACTGCTTTTGTTTTTAAAGTTTGAAATAAAAGTGATTAAAGTGTTTTGTTTTCTACAACACTGATTCACCCCCCTCTTAGTGTTGTCAAGTACTCCAACACTCCTTGCTATTCTTTTGTTTCTTATCCTTATTGTTACTACTTTTATCTTTTCTATTCTTTTGTACCTTGGTTGGCAGCCAGGGTATGCAACTTAGAGGATTTAAGAATGCCCATCTAGATTATCTTATCTTTCTCCTATGTGAGAGAGATAAAGAAATTATCCAAAGATGGCATAGTCAACTATGTCCCAAGTGCACCCTTAGTAGCATAAAAGGTAGAAACAGATATAAAATATTCCAAACTTAGCTTAGAGAGAATACTAAGAATCAATTTTTCATCTTTCTTTTCAATTCCACATTGTTTTAACTGCAGCCTTAGTGATTTCAATTTTGTGAAAAAATCTTGAATTGTGTTGAAGTTTCCTGGACTTAAACTAATTAGTTCATTTTCCAACATATGACCCCTCATTGAATCTTGTGTGCCAAATAGTATTTCTAGCTTTGTCCAGATTTAATTTGGTAAATTCAAAGACTTGATGTGGAAGAGCAAATTAAAAGAAATAGACAAACACAATGTTCCATAGGCCTTATCACATTTGTTAAACCACTTAGGCTTATCTTCATCTTTAGCAGGTTCAGTTTCAAGTCCCATTGTTATCATATGTTATCTAGCTTTCCTTAAGTAGATTGTTATACATGATTTCCATTCAAAATAGTTGTAAGGAGTTAATATGGGTACTATAGTTTGATCCATGACGAAGAAATGTAGAAATAAATGCTATGAAGAAATGCAGAAAGAAGTGTTGAAAAGAAGAGAACACATACAGGACAACCCCCCTTTCACTCAATCAAAGAACCCCCTAGAAAATATGATCTAGCAATTTAGAATTTAGTGCATTTACAACTGCCACTAGCAAGAATCAATTAGTGATCTTGATCTCAATGCTTGCAAAATCCTCAACAATAGGTGTATATTGAAAGTACAATGTTGGAATGAAACCAAGTGAAACTAATAACACCACTGCAAAGTACATGAAAAAATGCACTTTCAAAAGAAGAATCACCTCGATCCAAGGTCATATGCAAAAATTATGCTTCTTGAAGGTTCCCAAAATGAGAACTGTATAGTGTCACGAGTGAGAATCTACAATTTCTAGAAAATCTTTGCATCAAAATCAAAAAAACTTTTGCACTAGTGCAAAGAGCATGAAAAAATAGGCCACATAAAAAAAATCTTGAGAAACAGAGCTAGTATGAGCTAGAATGGAGACTTTGAAAATTGCCTTCAAATCTGCAACTGTCAATGGTGAGGGGGTTTGCTAAAACTTTCTAAAAAATAATAGATACCCAAATAGTTTGTCGATGCGGTGAACAAAACCCAGAAAGATTTTTCCTTTTTGACATGTCTAAGATGTGTCTCTAATGCAAAAAATGTCTCCAACAAAAAAAAATGACATGTAATATCTCAAAATTTATCTGTAAGGCCTCTTGGACACAATGGCAGGGTCCTTTTGGCTTGAAAATGTTTTGAACAAAAGTTGTTCTATAGATCCATGCTTAAAACCCCCATTCCACAACTGTGTCAAATGATCTCTGATTTCGGTGAAATGAAAGCCAAATCTGACTTTCTTGAGCCTCCTAGACGCGTTGGAACAACCAAAGACGTCACCAGTATAACAAAAATTCTGCAATCAGCCATATCTCACAAAATACATGCAAAACCCAAAGGTTAAAATGTTTTTGTCAAATTTTTCTGATTCTCTAGATCATCCAAAGATGCAAGAGAAGAGCATGGGTAAGTGCAAGAAGATGGGGGCCAAAAAGGGGTCTTAAGTGGCCACTTTTTTTTTTCTTGAAATCAGGAAATACTGGCCTTGGATGAGAAATTGAGCATAGTTACACTCAAAACTTGGAGATGCAACCAAAACAATGTTCGTAGTGCTCCGAGTCTACTTTCTAAACTACTATTTTTTTTTTTGAAAATGACATAGATTAAGGGGTTCAAAAGAGGGAGCCACAGAAATTGGTGTTGTTTCTGTCAAAAAAACATAACATAGCATGTTTTGTGGCTCCCTCAAAAGGTCAACTTTTGTTTGGTATTTTAAAATTGCTTTGGTGAGAAATTAGCTAATAGCATGTAGTTTATGCCTGATTTTTCTGATAATTTTTTGATGAATATTTGATTTTTTACTAATTTTCAAAGTGGACACATCCTAAAAAATAGAATTTTGGCCGTGCTACCGCTATAAATTTTGAAAACTAATTGAAAATTATTTTTTTCTTTTTTTAATATGTGTAGAATGGAGTCTAGTTTCTAAATATGTAATTTTTTAAAAATTTTAATGAATAGTTAATTTACAATGAAAAAAGACCAAATAGTGATTTTTGCCTAAAAACAAACACACAAACAAAAGAAATTAAAGATGAAAGGCTTAACATTGTTAAAATGTGAAAAAAATCACATCGTCAAATAGCTAAGAGAAAGCCTAACATTACCCAGGTGTTTGATTTGTTTGACCTTGAAACACGTGCAAATCTGAGGGTTAGCACGAACAAAAATATGTGAAATCTTGAAGAATATGGAAAAACACGTCTGTGGATGTTGAAAAGGAACTCCAAGCCTTTGGGTTGGAAATCCAAAGCAAATCTCAAGCCCAAGGCTTGGGATTCCCAAAGCAAAACATAATGCGCTTGCGTTATTGTTTGCTTTGCATTTTCCCTTTTCTATAAAAGTTTTGTGTTGTTTGTCATGTTTTACATAACGTGAGCACGTTATAACGCGCTCACGTTATGTTCCCCTTGAATTTTTTTTATGTTCAAGGTTATTAATCATGTATGTATGTATGTATACCTATATGTATGTATGTATAGTGTCAAGGGTAGAGGAGGGTAGAGATGGGAGTGAGCTAGATAGGGGAGGAGAGGGGTGGATAAGGATTGAGTGATTAAGGTTTAAGGTTGAGGGTTGAGGGTTTATGGATAGGATTTAGAGTTTAGGGATAAGGGATTAGAGTTTAGGACCTTGAGGGATTAGGGTTTAGGGTTGAGGCTTTAGAGATAGCGTTTAGGGTTAAGGTAGAGTGTTGAGGGTAGAGGGATTAGGGATAGGGTTTAGGGTTGAGGGATTAGGGTTTAAGGTATAGTTTTGAGGGTTCAGGGTTTAGGGATTGGGTTTAGGATTTAAGGTTTAAGTGTTGAGGGTTGAGGATTTAGGGATAGGGTTTATGGTTTAGGGATAAGGGATTAGGGTTTAGGATTTAGGGATTAGGGTTTATGGTTTAGGGACTAGGGATTAGGGTTTAGGGTTAAGGGATTAGGGTTTAGGGTTTAGGGATGTACAATTAAGGGGTACCATAAATAAACTAGAATTTAGGAAGGGTTGGGAAAATTTTGTGAATCATCATGGGCTGGAGATTAGAGATTTTGTTGTGTTCAAGTACATATCCAAGTCATAATTTAAGGTTAAGATATTTCAAAGAACAGGGTGTGTGAAAAACATCAATGCTCTTCGGTTTCTAAATACCAACATTGATACAGATAAAAGATGCCCTTCTTCTAATAGAGTATGCAGTTCAAGTAAACCAATGGGCAACAAGTTGTTGAATGAGTTGGTTTAATGGGCATGCCTCCTTCTTCAAGGCCCAGGTGGGCAGGAGTGGGATGTACAATTAAGGGGTACCATAAATAAACTAGAATTTAGGCAATGTTGGGAAAATTTTGTGAATCATCATGGGATGGAAATTGGAGATTTCATTGTGTTCAAGTACATATCCAAGTCATATATTAAGGTTAAGATATTTCAAAGAATAGGGTGTGTGAAAAATATCAATGCTCTTTAGCTTATGAATACCAACATTGATACAGATAAAAAATGCCCTTCTTCTAACAGAGGATGCAATTCAAGTCAACCAATGGGCAGCAAGTTGCTGATCTTGAATTGGTTTCTGATGAAGAAAACAATGATGTTGTTGAAGCAATGGAAGAAAATCAAAATTGTAAGTCTAATTTAATTTATTTCAACTTTCAAAGTAGGCATTTGAATTGTAGCTTTACCTAGAGGATTGGTATAACAAAAACTTAATTATGTTACAAGCCTTTCTTTGAAGAACCCTAGATATTATGGACCCTATCATCTAGAAAAGCACATGATAGTGAACTCGGCCCCACCTTTCAAATCAAATATTTACCTTTTTATTCAATGAAAATGAAGTCACAGAATGTAAACTGACCATGCATACTAATAAGATCAAATTCTCTTCCTTCTATTCTTATTACTCTTACTTTATTAAGAGAAGAGTGTCAAAAAAATGGGTTTAATTGTAAGATAACATAAGGCAAAGCAGTTTTGTTATTACATTTTTCTGAGGGATCTCTAATAGTCTAATATAATCCAGTCTTCTATAATATGAACATATGCATTTGTGTGAATGCTAAGCTTTAATATAGTAGAGTATTAAATCAATGCAATCAATTATTTATTGGGTTAAAATAACTTAGTTTTTGTAATGGTTTGGGAATGCAGGAGTTGCCAAAAATAGGTGAATGTCCTCTACAATTACCAAGAGAAAAAAGTTTAGTAGTTCTTGTGGATAGAGCCAGTAAACAATGGGAGATTATTTGCCTATTTCATTACAATATACCTCCCCTAAGTGTGGGGTGGACAGCAAGAAACATAGATGTACCCCAATGCAAATCTTTTCTCATAATGATCATCCTTCTGATTTCAACTGTTAATTACTCACTGTGGATGTACCATATGCAAATATTTTCTCATAGTGTGTACACCTATTGGCATAATGAACCCCAGATGGGCCAGAAAAACATGTCATATAACATTACTAACATTAAAAAAGTTCATAGCCATTTTTCTGACATATTCTTGCAACTCAGATATCTTTAAGAGAAGAGTGTCAAAAATGATGGGTTTAACAACCTAACATAAGGCAAAGCAATTTTGTTGGGTTTAGGGTTGAGGGATTATGGTTTAAGGTATAGTGTTGAGGGTTGAGGGTTTAGGGATAGGGTTTAGGGTTGACGGATTAGGGTTTAATGTTGAGAGTTGAGGGTTGAGGGTTGAGGGTTTAGGGATAGGGTTGATGGTCATAGGATTAGGGTTAAAGTAGAGTGTTGAGGGTAGAGGGATTAGGGATAGGGTTTAGGGTTGAAGGTTTAACGATTGAGGGTTGAGGCTTTAGGGCTGAGGGTTAAGGGGTTGGGGTTTAAAATATAGTGTTGAGCGTCAAGGGTTTATGGATAGGTTTTAGGGTTTAATTTTTAAGGGTTAAGGGTTGAGGGATAGGGTTTAGGGTTTATGGATAAGGGATTAGGGTTTAAGGTATAGTGTCAAGGGTTGAGGGTTTAGGAATAGGGACAGCATTTAGGGTTTAGGGATAGGGATTAGGGTTGAGGGTTGAGGGATGAGGGTTGAGGGTTGAGGGATTAGGGTTTAAGGTATAGTGTTGAGGATTGAGGGTTTATTGATATTGTTTAGGGTTGAGAGTTGAGGGATTAGGTTTTAGGGTTGATGGATTAGGGTTTAAGGTATAGTGTTGAGGGTTGAGGGTTTAGGGATAGGGTTTAGGGTTGACAGATTAGCGTTTAATGTCGAGGTTAAGGTTAGAGTGTCGAGGGTAGAGGGATTAGGGATAGGGTTTAGGGTTGAAGATTTAAGGATTGAGGGTTGAGGCTTTAGGGATGAGGGTTTAAGGCTTAAGATATAGTGTCAAGTGTTGAGGGTGCAGGGATAGGGTTTAAGTTTTAAGGGTTGAGGGATAGGGATTAGGGTTTAAGGTATAGTGTTGAGGGTTGATGGTTTAGGGATAGGGTTTAGGTTTGAGTGATTAGAGTTCAGGGTTGATGAATTAGGGTTTAATGTTGAGAGTTGAGGGTTGAGGGTTGAGAGTTGAGGGTTTAGGGATGAGGGTTTAGGGATAGGGTTGATGGTCAAGGGATTAGGGTTAAAGAAGAGTGTCGAGGGTAGAGGGATTAGGGATAGGGTTTAGGGTTGAAGGTTTAAGGATTTAGGGTTGAGGCTTTAGGGATGAGGGTTAAGGGATTAGGGTTTAAGATATAGTGTCGAGTGTCAAGCATGTAGGGATAGGTTTTAGGGTTCAAGTTTTAAGGGTTAAGGGTTGAGGGATTAGAGTTAAGAGTTGAGGGATAGGGTTTAGGGTTTAGGGATAAGGGATTAGGGTTTAAGGTATAGTGTCGAGGGTTGAGGGTTTATTGATAGTGTTGAGGGTTGAGGGATTAGGTTTTAGGGTTGATGGATTAGGGTTTAAGGTATAGTGTTGAGGGTTTAGGGATATGGTTTAGGGTTGATGGATTAGGGTTTAGGGTTGACAGATTAGCGTTTAATATCGAGGTTAGGGTTAGAGTGCGAGGGTAGAGGGATTAGGGATAGCGTTTAGGGTTGAAGGTTTAAGGATTGAGGGTTGAGGCTTTAGGGATGAGGGTTTAAGGCTTAAGATATAGTGTCAAGTGTTGAGGGTGCAAGGATAGGGTTTAAGTTTTAAGGGTTAAGGGTTGAGGGATAGGGATTAGGGTTTAAGGTATAGTATCAAGCCCGTTGAGGGTTTAGGAATAGGGATAGTGTTTAGGGTTTAGGGTTGAGGGATTTTGTCCTTCTATAGAAATAGTAAAAAAGTTTTGACCCCTATGTTCCAGGCCCACATGCTCTATTTTCATGTTGATTATGCGTGTGCTCCGACAAAAAAGAAGTGCTTTCATGCTGTTGGGAAGTTCACATGCACATTTTACACATTCTACCACCTTTGCATGATCTTTCCACCACCTTTTCTTCTTTGCCAACTTGAGAAGGAGGAAATAACATAGTTTTCTCACCAAGTTTGATATATATCTATTCAAGTTTCAATTTTTGTAGTGTTGCAATGTTAATTGTGATTCAATTTTAGGAATTTAACATTATAGATTGGTTAATAGTATTGTTGTTGGTAATTATATTTGAGTGTTATTCAATTTAACATTGAAAAGGAAGCAAGTGGTGAAAAACTCAAATTGTTGAGGAGTTTGATGCAAGAAGAAAAAAACACTACATAATTGGGTACTCTCTCCATTCGAATCTTCATTTTTTAGGTATGTCAAGTCTTTACATGCATGTTCTTTACATTTTCCTTAATTCTATTTGAATTACTTTATCATGCTTTATCATACATGCTTAAAATAGACACATTCCCAATCAAAAAAGCAGCCTACAATCTCACATGATGCCATGTATATTTTCTACACTTAGGCTCTTAAGTAATTATGTGTAGTAAACAGACCTTAAAAGACTTTCACATGATGATTTGTATGCACATATCTTGGGCTAGGACATTCCTTATGCACCTATTCATGATGATTTGTACATGCACATGACACAACAATTGTTGTCTATTCTTTCACAAGCCACCCAAATCCTACTATCCCTAGTACCAACAAAACTTCTTCTCAATTCCAAATCCTAGTAGCCCTAGTAATAACAAACATGTCAAATTGGGTCTGCCTCAACCTTTTCAAGCATGAAGTCTCATGTACTCTTTTCATGGCTGTAATAATTTTCTTTGTATGCTTTGTACCTATTTTGGTTGAGTGACATTTACTCTTTTACATGATGATTGTATGTACATTTACTATGAAGGGTTGAATGACATATAGTTTAGTTATTTGTATGGATTCATTTCTTAGGAACTAATATTGGTCTCTTTATCATGCTATAGACAAATTCTCTGTCATGCCGAGGAAACGATCAAGAATTAAACCAACACAGGAAGAGATAGAAGCTAAGAATGCAAAGAAAGCAGTGGCTATGAGGGAACTTCATGAGAAGAGGAAATTAGACATGATAAATGAAGACATGCCAATTGAAGAGGAACCACAACCATCACAAAGAGATATGGTATTGGTGGCACAAAGAGAATGAATGCAAAAACTTCGTGCTACGAGAGATTTGAATACCATAGTTAGAGACACGTCCTCTACCACAAGTCAACATGTAGGGACACCATCTACCACATCTCAAGTTGAGAGTACATAATCACTCACATGTGATAAAGGAGGTATGCCATCATTCCCACCTCAACCTCAAGGTACGTCATCTATTCTATCTTCGATTGAAGGTATGCCATATAGCCCATCTCATTTAAATATTGATGAAATTCCTAATGTTGAGATGAATTTATCTAACTTAACACCACCTAGAATTTTGCATAGAAAGACAAAGTATTTGATTGATATTGATGAGAATATTTTGCATCCAATGGAAGGTAAGATTCCAAAACGCACTTGTAGAAGATATGCTCATAAGATTTGGAGATTGTTCTTTGAAAAGTTAAATGAGACTGCAAGATGTCAACTATTTCTTGAAATGATGCGAAGTATAAAGTATAGGTCCATCATGAAGATACTTGGGTTGAGAACATCAGAGGTTTCAAGTGAAAAATCTATTGTCAAGAATCTAATGAGTGCATATGAGAGTGTGGGTAACACCTCATGCACAAAAGATAGTAATGCAACACGGCGTGTGATTACATCGACTATAGTAAGTAGTCAAACGAGGAAAGCTCGTCTCATTAGAAAGACGAGTCAAGAATTGAGAATTAATAGGAAAACTTTATCAAGAGCCGTTGGAAGACGCCAAAGAATTGAGGACACTAATGCCAATGAATTATGGGCATTCTCGGGGAGACTACCACGAAAAGATAAACCAATTGTTGAAGCATTGAGATCACTAATTGAAGACTTTTGGAAGAATTATGCAAGGGTATCTCTAAATCAAAGGGATGTGGTAAGAAGGAGAATCGGTAGTCAGAACTGTGAGCCACATCCAAAGCATTTTTTGGATGAGACTCAAACATAGTTTTATGGTAAATTTCTAGAGAAGTATCCTCAAATTAAAATTTGTCAAAGATATTTTGAAATGCTAAAACCTTTCTATGTTAAGATAAATCACACACGCACTACTTGTTGTTGTAGATTACATATTGAATTTTCTAACCTTTTTGATGTTTATAGGTCTATATGTTTAGATATGCATACTAACAATGATTTGCAGGGTTGTGCCATATGTGCCCCACCAACATCTTCAAGAGACTTCATATCAAGAATTTTATGTGAAATAGAGGAAGGTCAAATATTCTACAAGAAATTATGCTTGGATGGCACATGTCATTGTTGCGGTGGCTTGCAACATTTGCCAATATGTGAACATATGGAAAGAACACATGCGGTTGGAAATGAACTAGTAGAGTTTGGCAAGTATAAAACAGTGGCATACAATACAAAAGATGGTAAAGAAGCAAAGATGTGTGAATTGGTTATTGAAAAGATTCTAGTGTATCAGTTTATGCCTATATTCCGTGATAGCATAGTGTATGAGTATGCAAGACATGCCCATAGAGCTTGATGGTTGGACTTGCAATTCAAGTTATGCAAGGACACATTTCCGGTTGGTAGCATTGTTTCAGTCGTCGACTTTGTAGAGAACTACAGTCTACAACCACAGCGTGAGATGCAATCACAATATTACAACTCCACATAGGTTTCTATATTTATGCACATTGCATTCATCCATGTGAATGATAGTACAGAGGATGACAAAAAGATCATAAGGGAGTATAATTTCTATATTAGTGATGATCGCATGCATTCTACAGAGTTTGTGGAAGGTTGCTTTCAAGTGTTCTACAATGATTTGGCTAGAAGGGGCATATTGTTTAGTTAGCATATCATATGGTTGAATAACTGTGTGTCACAATTCAAGAACTCACGTAATTTCTATTGGCTGAGTAGGAGGCATAATTTTACAGGTATTCAGCATATGTGGAACTTTTGTGAGGCCAGGCATGGAAAGGGGGAGCATGATGGTGTAGGAGCATGTATCAAAAGAGCCATAGCACGAGAAGAGTTAAAGTATAAAGATAATGCAAAGTTGACAGATGCAAAATTGATTGTCGAGTGGTGTAATGCTTCCATGGGTCCAGGTAATGAAGGTAAGTCTTTAGTTCGTCGATTTTTTTGGTTGATAGATGATACTAACATTGCACCATATGAGAACTTTTGTACATTGACAGGATCAAATGAGATGCACTCTTTCAGAAGCTCAATTGCAGGTTCATGGAGTATCCATATGTGAAAGATGTCATGCTTTTGTTCTTCCTATACAATTCAAGCCTGGGATGAGTGTGAGTCAAAGGAGTGGGTTAACGAATGGCAGTTAAGTTATCTTAGCCCACTTGACACGTATCGACCCCCGACGACACTGGAACTAACACAGATGGAATCATCAGTTGACTTTGACCACATATCAAATCTAGTTCAACCAGGTAATATATTTGTTTGCATAGTTTTTAAAATTCCTAATGTCATCTTACTTTGTAGTGTTTTTGTAATGTTGACTAATTTCATCTAATTTGCTACACATATCAATGTAGGGCACGTATATGCAGTTATTACAGATGAAGATAATGAAGAGGGAACAGATTATTACTTATGTCATTGTGTTGAGGCCAAAAAGAAATTGGAGGCCCCAGTTACAGATGGAGAAAACATTGAATACCCTACAGGCTTAGTGGTTATTATTGGAACATGGCTTAGAAGGTACCCACATAAGAGTGTTACTGTTTGGCTGTTTCAAGACTTTGACACGCATTGGAAGATTCTTCATTACTCGAACCTTGTTGTGACATCTAATGTTCATTTGATACAGTATCGAGGTAGACCTTTGAATAAAATCTTGTGGAAGGTGCGTGAGTCTGACCACGAAGCAATACTTGACACAATAAAGAGTAGAGCAGACCCGGATGGTTCATTAGATTAATTTGTAAGTATTCACATTGATTTTGTAAAGTCATGTTACATTGAGTTGTAAGTATGCACATTAATTTGTAAGGTTTGTCTTTTTTTATTTCCTGCTGCACTTTTACACATATACACATTTTTACACCATCATGTTATGCTTCATGGGGTTAGACCTAAGTGATGGATGAAGTTGATCCTGAGAATAATGTATAAAATCTAGGTAATGTATAAAATATATTTGTCTCTAAGTGTCTTGGTTTCTAACTAGATAATAGGTGTCTCTAATTTTGATGTAGAGGCAATGGGATAGTTGGAGGATGACAAACTAGACAAGGTTTCCTTATGCTCTAAAGCCCAAATTTCATGATCATTATACAAAAGTGGGAACAATAGTTAGAGACTCTAAATTCTTCATAGAAAAGGTGATTTCAGATGCTATGGGACCCATTCCAATCATTGCCAAAGGCAGACCAAACTCAGGATTAACACTTCCTTCACAAACCCAAGAAATGGCTTGTAGCCCTAAAAAAAGAGAACAGTCCTAATGACTTTTGATACAGATCTTCAAACATGGAACTTGGACAATTAGTAGATACCCATTTGGACTCCCTATCACATATCCAAAACTGGGTATAGGTTGATTTGGACGATATACCCTAACCTATAACTCCTCTCAATAACCTAGAGCCCCAATTAGGCCTAAAATACAAAGAGACCCCCCTTAAATTCACACATAAAACTCAACCAATGACTTGAGCACTTAGTATTCATGCCAAAACTATGAATTTTGTGGGTTTTGTCCTCCTCTTCTCTATGTCTCTAAACATCACCTAACATATGGTTTTGTTAGGTTTTCTCAAAGAAAACTTCTTCTCCTCAGATTTCCTGCCAAAAAATTATCATATCATACTAGAATAGACCTACTACAACCCATTCCACTGATCAAAAGTGAATCAAATCAGTGGAATGGCCAAAGAATGCATGATTCTTACCAAAACCCTAGATAAGGGTTTCTTAAACTATTTTCAGGAAAATGAGTCTTACTCTACTCTAGAATTGTTTCAAGATGCCAAACTAGATGCAAATGAATGTCAACTCACTCTAGTTTCATGCCACCAACATAGTCCTTCAGTTGCACTAATGGGGTAGGGGCACCTAGGTTGTCATGCCTCCAAGAGGGGTCAAAAAATAAAATTTTGTTTTGATTGAGTCAATTGTATGTAATAAGGTCTTCTAAGACCATTTCATTTCTTTTTAAGTCACTTTGAGTCATTTGGGGTCAGTTTGAGTTTTTGAGTTCTGTTGCAAAAAAATGTCAATGTTGTCAAGTTGCACAAAGCAACTTTTGCATTTTTGGTGTCTTGTTCCTGATGTGACCAAACTGACAGTTCCAACGTGTCTGAATGGGTACGTTTAGGCTAGGCATGGTCCTATTTTTCACCCAAACATGTCGAAACAGTCCGAGCTACATTGTACCGGCGATATCCTTGAAGAGTCCAAAGTGCAAAAAGGTAACAATCTTTGACGAGATGTTACTCAAAAACCGTGTCACTTAGAAACATTCTGTCTAAGGAAACACGATCACGTAGAGTGCCTCTACAATAACCTCTCTTAGTTTTTTTATATCTCTGAGGCATTTTCCCATGGTGAAAGGTTTTCTGTTGCCCCAAAAATCATCAGAAGGAGGTAGTGTAAAGTTGCAAAGGGGTGTAACTTTCATCCTTCTCCTGATGCGACCAAACTGACTATTCCAACGTGTCTAGATGGGTACATTTACACTAGGCATGGTCCTATTTTTCACCCAAACATGTCAAAACAGTCCGAGCTACATTGTACCAACGATATCCCTGAAGAGTCCAAAGTGCAAAAAGGCAGCAATCTTTGATGAGATGTTACTCAAAAACTATGTCACTTAGAAACATTCTATCTAAGGTAACATGATCATGTAGAGTTCTTCTACAATAACCTCTCTCAATTTTTTATATCTCTGAGGCATTTGCCCATGGTGAAAGGTTTTCTGCTGCCCAAAAAATCATCAGAAGGAGGTAGTGTAAAGTTGCAAAGGGGTGTAACTTTCATCCTGCTCCTGATGCGACCAAACTGACTATTCCAATGTGTCTAGATGGGTACATTTACACTAGGCATGGTCTTGTTTTTCACCCAAACATGTCAAAACAGTCCGAGCTATATTGTACCGGCGATATCCCTAAAGAGTCCAAAGTGCAAAAAGGCAGCAATCTTTGACGAGATGTTACTCGAAAACTGTGTCACTTAGAAACATTCCATTTAAGGTAACATGACCATGTAGAGTGCCTCTACAATAACCTCTCTCAGTTTTTTATATCTCTGAGGCATTTGCTCGTGGTGAAAGGTTTTTTGTTGCCCCAAAAATTGTCAGAAGGAGGCAGTGTAAAGTTGCAAAGGGGTGTAACTTTCATCCTACTCCTGATGCGACCAAACTGACTGTTCCAATGCATCTAGATGGGTACATTTATGCTAGGCATGGTCCTATTTTTCACCCAAACATGTTGAAACAGTCCGAGCTACATTGTACAGATGATATCCCTGAAGAGTCCAAAGTGCAAAAAGGCAGCAATCTTTGATGAGATGTTACTTGAAAACTGTGTCACTTAGAAACATTCTATTTGAGGAAACACGATCATGTAGAGTGTCTCTATAATAACCTCTCTCAGTTTTTTATATCTCTGAGGCATTTGCCCGTGATGAAAGGTTTTCTGCTGCCCCAAAAATCATCAGAAGGAGGCAGTGTAAAGTTACAAAGGGGTGTAACTTTCGTCCTGCTCCATGGTGCAAGATTTAAGTTGATTTCCTCCAAGGCGCCCATGTGAGGTTGTTTTGATGGCAAAGGGCGCCTTGATTCATGATGTTGAATCTCCTTCCTCCTAGGCGCCAAAATGGATAGTTTAGACAAGAAAAGGTGCCTTAGTATACTTAGCTCATTTCTTGGCAATTTGATGGCTTCAATCACTTGTTCAAACCTATAGGAGACCATTTTACACTTAGGCACTAGATCTTAGGATTTAGAACATCTTCCTTCAAGGCGCCAAAATGAGGTTATTTAGACACAAAAGTGTGCCTCCATACAAGATGCTTATTCTCCTTCCACTTAGGTGCTCATTCATGATGTTCCAAGTGACAATAGGCGCCTAGACTTCCTTTGGTAAGATTTAGTCATTTTGAAGGTTCTAACACTAGACGCTATAGTTGGAAGTGATTTGAAGTTCATTTTCCTCTAGGCGCCCAAAATGGATGGTGGAGACAAGAAAAGGCACCTAGGCTTCTTTTGATGATTTTCAAAGTCTTCCTAAGTTATATTATGTTATATTGACCCTTAGGTGCAAATGGATGATCTAGGATGACTCTAGGTGCATATCCAAGGTGATATCTTTCTAGGTGCAATCTTCACTAAGTTTAGACTTCACTTACATCAAGGCGCCAAAATGGATAGTTTAGAGAGAGGCAAAAATGCGCCTAGAGGTATGATGCTCAGTTTGATGTGTTTGATCAACTTTGATAATCAAGATGAATTGCCTCTCTTAAGGCGCCCTCCTTTATACTTTGAAACATCCTTTCAATATCAAGGCGCAATTTTGAGGTTGTTTGGATGATGAAAGGCACCTTGAGTTCTAGGTGGAGTTTTGAGGTTGTGCAAGTAGAGAAATGCGCCTAAGGTCTTAAAGCAAATTTGAGCCTAAAATTGAAAATCCCCGACGTATGACTTATGGAAGCCTATAGCCCCAATGTTATGTTGCATACTAAAAATAGTTAAGACTCAATGTAATCTCATAACCTTGCCTTATATGCAAGAGGAATTACATTTAATAACCACAATGGTCATCAGGTGCTCATAAGCATATGATTTTGACTATCTTATTCAAAACAACAAACATACTCTTTGCATCCCAATATGGTATAATAAAAAGAAATTAAGAAATATTTTCAATTGACCAACTCATAAAGAATATTAATATTTTCTGTTCAACATGATGATTCATTTTTTTTTTAAATACAACTTTTATCTTTTAGTTCCAAAATGAGGTTTAGGTGATACTTGAATAACAATAGCTAGCTTATTGAACCAACAAACATCCTATGTAATACAATTGGACTTTAAATATTTGAAGTAGCCATCTATAAATATCCATTCAAACGTGGATTTATAATGCAAGTATGGACACTATTAATAAAAAAGATTTGTATTAACCAAATATCCATATAGGCATACATCAATATCTATCGATATAAGTATAACATATATAAAAAATAGCCATATAGGCTTACAAGAATGCCATTTAGGCATACAATGTCAACTATATGCAATACAAAATATATGTCTATAAATGCCATATAGGCATACAACAAAGGAACACAATAAAAAGTCATTCCCCTCTAGCTGGTGAAGAGAATAGATCACGGGTAGCCTTTGATCTTCTAGGGGATGGAGACACACATGTGGATGGTCTACTACAAACCCGAGGGCTACTCCTCCTATTTAGTTCTTCCTGCATCTTTAGCTGTTACAATAAAAAGTAAGACATTGATATATAGAAATTACATGTTATAAAAAATGAAACATTTAACAAAATAATCACTTACCACTACCATATAATCTATCTCCTCACTTGCCTCAGTAGCAGGAATAGGCCGTGGTGATGTCATGTCCTATAGAAACCATCCAAATAGAAATTAAACTTCAAATCAATAATCTTGTGATTTTTCAAAAATAAACAACTATAACAATGAATGTAAATTAAAATTTACTAATCTGCCTCATACCCCTGTCAATGCCATGGAGCTATGAATTGTAGAGGTCACACCATGCTCTATTGCCCTATGAACATCGGGAGGTGTCTCCGCAGCCTGCATCATCTGGAAATAAAACAACATTATTCAATTACGAAAACTATAATAGTGATGCAAATCATGGCTCCTAACATACACACACATTCATCTAAACATGGAAGTACACACAATAAAGCACACAAGTCACATACAAAAATCTAGTAAGTACAATTTATTCATTAAACTATTTATTTTATTACCTCCATGAAGCTTTGAAGTCCACCACCACTGGCAGGTGTTGCCATGAAATCTCCAATATTAACCTATTCAACATCCAAAATCAGATATTAGAATACCATTCATATAATGATGCTATTCATATGTAATATTTATAATTGTTTACTAGTTACATACCTCGACAGTAGATGATCTAGTGTAATATGCAGGTGGAGAACTACTGAAAACTGCATCAATGCTATGACCCTGAAATTTCATTAAAATCATCAAACTAAATTAGTTAATCTTACATTTCAAAAATGAAATTTAATAAATTAAATTCAATAAACTTGCTAATATTTACTTGAGTATGTTGGCGTTTCAATTCGCACCTCTGGTATGCGATTTGGAAACAGACAGCTATGCACAGATAAACTGCTCTCCTATTGGAAGGGGGAGTTCCCTTTCTTGCTGATGTTCGCTGAAAAGATAACTTGAATGAAACTTCGCCTATCTTCTTTTTGATTCTCAGCTGCAGAGCACAAGGTTATAAAACTCTAAACGTTGCAGAAGAGGTTTTTCCTTTTTAATAAAACTTCTACTACAACTAGCATAGACTAATGACGCTTTCAACCTCCTGAGTAAATTCAGAGCAAAGGAAGTTGAAAGTGAACAGGGAATGATTGTTAACACAAAAACTCAAGTAGTTTTCCTCCAGATTTACACCACAAGACTAAGAGTACTTTAATGATGAAAGCTGAAAATGAAAGCCACAGAAGCTACACATCTGAAGACAAAAAAAACTTGATGAATCGATATAGAATATTAGAGCAAAGTAGGCGTGAGATTTCTATTCAATATCAGAAAGTTTAATACAACTCTAGGACAGCAAGACTGCAGCAAAAGGTAGGCATACAGTAAGTGATCAAACACCGGAGAACACTGAACACAAATGAACAGACACTTGGAATAATAATGTTTGCAGGCTAGAATAGGCACAGCAAATTTGCTATCACAACTACCATTACAAACAATGGGCAAGGATGCCCTTATTTATACTAAAATCAAAGGAGTAGGGAACCCTAAAATCTCCTTGATTAACCCTAACTTGCCAACTCGCAAGCTTTATTACTATTCTAAGACAAAGATACAATAAACAAATGCTTTAAAGCAATCTGCTTTAAAGCAAAAAGATTCCAACTATCACAAGGTGCTTTCTTTCTAAATATAGAATGGATGAGCTTAGGATGAAAGCACATGCTTTAAAACAAAAAGCATATGTTTTAAAGCTGCTTTATTTTGGAATGCAATACTCATCAACATTCTAGCTTTTTGGTAATGTCATCCGTTGATATTCTTTTGCTGATTTCTTCTAAAAAAGCTGATTCTGAGCGAAAAAAGCTGGCACATGGGTTTTGTAGATAATTCCATTTCTAAGCAACCCAGATTGTCAGATTTTGAAAAAGCGTAGATTTTCTCGAAAAAGCAGGAAAAAAGCAGTTTCCCGAAAAAAAGCACAACTCCCAATCTTCAAGAGGATGATAATTTGGATGGACCCATCTCGACAAAAACTGAAAAAGCTCTGGTCGGATTTCTAAAAAATGATCTCCTTGAAACAAGGACCCTGAAAAAGCAAGCCTTTCTTCTTCCTCAACCTGAATCTATGAAGAACACTGAAAAAACACCTGGTTTGGGTCTTCGAATCTTCGTTGAAAGAAAAATAAAATCTTTCCTCTAGATGCAACCTGCAAAAGAAAATGAAATAAAGAAGCCCAAAGCTTGTCTTTATAAATCTTTTGGTCGAAAAAGTAGCTTTACTTGTGTGAGAAGAAAACTTCATCCTCATCCATGAAGAAAGCAACTTTTAAAGCATAAATCCAAGTGGATGTCTTGGAATAGGAAGAATCCCTATTTTATAGGAGCCTATGGCTTCATGTGCAAGATGACAAAAAATAACTTCTTTGATGATGTCATCGAATGCGCGAGTTGGAAGAAGTGTTAACAAAATTTTCTTCATTTTTGACACTTCAACACTCATTTTGACTCAAATATGGCCTGTCTCTGACTTTGACAAGGTGGAAAAATGTCATCATGAATTGAAAAAGCTAACTGATCCTGACAATTTGAAGATTGATCAATTGAGATTCCATCCCCTGCCTCCGTTCGACGATCTGACATTGTTTGACCAAGTTTGACCTCCCCGAAACTGCCAACGGGCGAAGATTGATAACAAGGCATGTCGGAAAACACTGAAAACACAAAAATATTCTAACACTGCTCAAGATGGGTGCCCCAAGCCTCCTGGGGTGCCCAGTTTCCCAACACTTAGCCATTTTTTTAGTTTTTTCAACTTTTTCAATTTCTTGGTTTGCGTGCGCGTTCCAGAGGCACAGGACCCCTGTTTGGCTGTCGATTTCTAACAACTGGGATGAAAATGAGTCTGATGATCTGGCAAATATGCAATCCTGATGAAAACTGAGCTGATTGTACCTTCCGTTTGCCTTGAAAAATGTGCCAAACTGATCAACACTGAACCGGAGCGGGCTGACCGAAGGAGATTTGTGTTTTTCGAGAAAAACATGAAAAATAAACTAACACTGGTGAGGATGGGTGCCCTTAGCCTCCTGGGGTGCCCATTTTGTCAATACTTAGCCATTTTTTGCAAAAATTTTCAATTTTGTACCTTTTCTCGATTTTCGTGCCCACGGCTCTTGTTCGGTCTTCGATTTCGGTCGTTCTAACGACTATCGAGGCCGGACGAAGGGTGATCTGAGTAGTCTAAAAATATCTGTGATGAAAATTTTGGCTTTGACTGACTTTTGACCAAGTTTGACCAAGTTTGACCAACCGGAAAGGAGCTGACGGAAGCATTTTTGATGTTTCTTGAAAAACGTGAAAAAAAAAACCAACACAGGAGAGGATGGGCACCCCAAGCCTCCAGGGGCACCCATTTTCACCAGACTTAGCCATTTTTGTGATTTTCTAACTTTTCCATTCACCTTGGATCCATCTTGCATCGTTTTGCGCGCATCATCGAGTCGACGGCCGTTTGTCAGTTTTGCGTCGTCGAAACAGTGTTGGAAACTCATCGAAGAGATTTGGTAGGTGAAATTTTCTGTGTTGATGACTTTCATGCTCATGCTTCACCTTGTAAAAAAGCAAAAATGACCCAGTAGAGAAAACTTGGTCGTTTGAAGATTCCGTCTGAACCGTGCCGATCGTGAAGGAAAATCGACCAATGAGAATCGAGCGCGACACCTGATTTGGAGATTCTATTTTTAAAAACTTTCTATTTTTAGAAAGTTTTGCCAACATCCATATCTCAAGAAACCCAGAAAACCTAACTCGACGTCTATTTTTAGAAATTTCTAAAAATAGAAATTTCTATTTTTAGAAATTTTGCTTTTTTGACTTTTTGACGAAAAATTTTCTAGACTTGTTTCAAAATGCCTTGATGAAGCAAAAAATTTGGTTGGTTACAACAGAGTATCAAGGCCGAAAGTCTCACTCAGGAGGGTATCTGTCATCACCATCTGCTCAGCTGCAGATGTAGCCTGTGCACCTGCATCCTAACTATCCATGGGGTCATAACCACAGGCTGACCTGCAAGTCTGACAAGCATGGGGTGGGACCCTACTCCTCGCACTATCTCCTAACCCACTCTGTACTGCAGGACTGGCATGCTCTATGATGCTCTGGGTCAGGGCACTAATGGATTGAAGTGTATTGACCTCAACACTCTCCTTCACAATGGAAGGGATAGAAACATGCTCATGGGCTGGTCTGCTGATTACTCATCTCACTGCTCATTGTGGGTCAACACGTGCCCCTGGTCTATCTTGTGCTGACCCTCACCTCTACCCTGGAAGTCCCACATATCAAAATAGTTTGGCACTTTATTGAGGACAAACTCGCAGTAGAGTTTTCTCAAAAAGTATTGTAGGACCTCATTATTATTGCATGGAGGATGGTCAAAAACCATCCACCACTTCTGCCCAAAATTGTCCCTTATCGCTTGGTTGTTGCACCAATGGATAGGGAACCTCTTGCATGTAATGGGTGGAGGTTGATTTGTTTGTGGGTTTGTGAAAATCGAACACAAGTCTAATTTTGTAATTTGTAATTTTTTCACATCTTGGTATGACAGCTTGTCTGCATAATAGTCTCTAAACTCTCTCCTCTTATCTGTCTAACTAGATATTTGCTTGCTAATTGAATCTACATTTGATAACATAGATTCAAGAGATTCAACAAACGTGGACCTATGCAAGGTTGAAGTGGAAGGATCTTTCAACTTTGCAATTATATCTTCAATTTCTTTTTTGTTGTTTTCAATTTGCCCCATTATATTTTCTTGTGTTCCAGGGGCATGTCGAGGAATGGATGGAGGAGGTTGTTGTTCCGTAGGTATTTCCTCCTCAGGATTTTATGGATTTTGAGGAGGAGGAGGAGGAGGTGCATTAAGATTTCCTGACAATTAACAAAATTTATATCAAAAATCAACTCAAACTTACCTATTTAGAAACAAATTCAAACAAAAAAATAAATAAAACTCACTCCTTTGGCGTGCTTGACGTCGTGGCGACATTTTGGCGACAAATTGGTAAGATTTTGGTGTTCAATTGACTTTTGCAAAACGTGAGCGCACTTCCTAGGGTTTGTAGGCTGCGGGTATAGAGGAGAAAAAAGAAATGAAATGAGATAACAAGCTTTTTTTTAATTTATAATAAATCATAATGCGCTTGTGTTATGTATTATTTTTTTTGAAAACAATTTGGCCACTTTTTGGCCCCCCATCTTTTTGCACTTACCCGAATACTAGATCTTTTAGAAAAATTGCAACAAATCTTATTAGCGCCCCAGCCCCCCCCCCAAATCTCTCAAATATGGAAACTAAAATCTATTCTTGCACATAAAAAAGCTCTAATACCATGTTAGAATTTGAAAAAGATGAATAACCTAGAAAACTAGTGCAAACAAATAGATATTAAATTGTGAAAGAAAATGATAAAAGATCAAAATAACAAAATAGAGTTAGTCTCCACAAGATTAATGCAAATTCTAGAAGAAAAATAGCATTATGAGGATGCAAAATAAAAAGATACCAAATACAAGCTAGGTAGCATGTTTATATAGAAAAGAGAGAGGATGGAGGTGGCAACACCAACGAATAGGAAGCAACCATCTATCGGTCTAAAGATATCAAAGTATCTTCCCAAGATAGCTAATGGGTTCTCCCTTGTAGGTTGGTGACACCTCATAACCCACTCACTTAATTAAACATGCTTTATAAACCTATGCAAGATTAATAAAAGGTGTAGGAAAAACCTAGGAATAGAGGAAAATAAATAACCCAACTAGGAAATAAAAACCTACACTAACACACCACCACCTTTGAACACCACTTTTGACCAAGAATGTTAACTTGCTATGGAGGATTCCATTAAGGGGTTTCAAGTAGGGACAAAATATAAAAACAAAGCATACAAATTTGAGGAACTATGTCCCTACCCCTTCGATCAAACCATCTCACAAATACCCATTCCCCTCTATTTTAAAATACCCAGATTATACAAATATAAGGGGAAGGACAATCCAAGAGATCAAGTGAAGTAATTTTACATGGCATGCTAAGAGGTTACATATGACGAAATATACTTTCTTAGACTATTTCCTTGAAGTTTGGCATGCCAAAAGCTAGTATGGTTCTTACACCTCCCCAAAGGGCTCATCACCACATTTAGAGACTTAGTAGAGAATTTTGTGAAATGTTTCTCCTACAACATAGAACATGAGTTAACCATGATGGAACTTTGCAATGCTAAACAATGAAATGGGGAATGTTTCTCATCCTTCTTGCAACAATGGAGGAGTCTAGCAAGTATATTCTCGTGGCCCATTCCTGAAAAATAATTAGTTCATATTTTTATCACAAATCTAAATTAGGAAATGACATTTCATCTACAAGTCCATTGCATCACCTCTTTTGATGAAATTATTGAGAAAGGAATGCAAATTGAAAATGCATTTATAGCTAAAGGATTGGTAAAAATAATTTCTAGAGATCAAAATCAAAATCAAATGGAAAAGCCCAAATTATTTAGCAAAAGCAAAATTGTAGTTGGTGATAGGGCCATATATTTAAATCATGTTCAAAATGTGCAACACCCTCCTAACGTCACTATCCCATCTGATCAACCAAGATGATAAACAAAAAAGATACAATACATGCCTTTTGGAGAACCCATGGAGGTAGTGTTTCACAAACTTGTTAAAGCTAACATGGTAACCCTCCCCCTCACCAAACCTTTTGATGAAATTAAACCCAAACCCACATGGTTCAAAGAGCTCATGAATATTGGAACTATTATTAAATTAAGGGCCATTCCATAAACAAGTACATGGAACTAAACAATTGCATCCAAGACCTAATCAATCAAGGAGACATTGAATTAAAAGGGAACACATCATTGTCTCCTAACAAGAGAATGCGGATATACCTTGACCCATTTCCTAAGAATGACCAATACCACCCCTCATCCAAGAAAGGGAAAAACCAAGACAATTGTACCCACAAAATTCATTATCATAAAACCCCACATACCTATGATTCTGTTATAGGTCATGTCTACCAAGCTTGTGAACAAGTCAACACCATAAAAATCAAATCTTTCAATTGTGTTGTCACCACAAGGCATGGTAGGATCACTATCCAAGGGCCTCCCCCATCCAATCCTAAAGACCAATACAATCTTATTGAACATCTTGAGAAGACTTCAACATAAATATTGATCGTGGAACTTCTCAAAACATCCAATGTTCACGAGGATGTATTGAACAAAGTCTTACAAGAGTTGATAGTATTGAACAACATTAATCCTTCACAATTCCAAACAATTGTGGGACATATATCATCCAATTATCGTCTCACATTTGGCCAAAGCAACATTTCCCCCATCAACCCATCTTATAATCACCCACTACATATTGAATCCATTATTTCCAAACACAATGTCAAAAGGGTACTCATATATAATGGATCTAGTTTCAACATTTGCACTTTAAGGTTGGTCAAGAAGTTGGGATATTCTAACAAGGCCTTAGAATTGTAGGTGATCACCATGAAATCTTACAACAACATAGAGCATGAGTAAAAAGGAACCATTCACCTACCAATTGAGGTTGGAACCATAACACAACAAACCCTATGCCACGTCATTGATCTTGACTTACCCTAAAACATCCTCTTGAGTTAGCCATAGATTCATGCCATGAAAGTCATCCCATCCACCTTCCATCAATGAATTAGGTTCCCCATGAAGGCATGGAAGTAACCATCCCATCCAATCCCCATTTCTTCCAATATTGCAAGATGCTTGAGGAGCAATATCAAAAAGTTAATCATTGCACAAGCACCAAAGTTGTCCAAAATCCCAAAGTCAAACAATCATCATCCAATCTAGATCCTAGCGATCTACCATCATCATCCACATATCCACCTCCTAAAACTAATGTCAAGATCAATGACAAATGTTGTGGGGAATATGAGATACAAAATTTCTTTCATATAGGCAAGCTCCCTCTCCCTCCATGGTCTCATGGCTGATCTAATATGAGGCAAGCAAAACACAAATAATTCTACAATATGTGTCCACTATCTTTGTACGATATGGCTTCCTTACCAATGAGAACATTGAAGGTTTGACTAGATCTTGGTTATACAAATATGAATAATTTGCATCTTGTGTCAAGAATAATGAATATTCTCCAGCTCTTCAAATGTTTAGAAATGTGAAATATAAAGGAAAGGGTCTCGAACTTCATGAACAAGGGATACTTGAACCAATATATGTGTAGGAGAACAACAAAAATTGAGGGCTAGGATATTTGTCTCTTGATGAATAATCCAATGTGGTTGATGACACCTCTATGGTCTCTAAAGTAACTTCTGTGCTAGGGTTTAGGATTTTCAAACATGCATAAAATAAACTACTACAAACCCTAATTGCAATGAAGAGCAATCTAGCCTAGAAAGCTAATCAAGCAAGCATGAAAAACAACTAAAAATCTAAGCTAGTATTGTGTTATCTCCATTGTTCTCCTCCATCTTGCATTATTGTTCTCAGATTTGCAGATTCATGCAACTATCTAGAGAAGCTCTTGTGTATGTGATTAGAAAGATTTTGGAGAGTGCATAATGGATTTAGAGAAAAGACTGAAAAAAATGAATTCAGAGAGGGCAAAATGAGCTGGAAAAAGGTGTTTTATAGAAGACCTGATTTGAATGAATGGACAAGACTGAGAGTTGACTTGGAGCCAAGATCAAGGGCTTAGAATGATTAGGGTTTCCCTCTACTAGAGGATAAAAGACAATTTTAAATTAGAAGAAATGATGAGATGGATAATGTTTTTAAATTAAATAAATGGTGTTCATTTATTTAATTTATTTAAGAAGGGGATTTTGTCAATTAGGTGGGGTATTTAAACAAATGTTTTATTTGTTTAAATTAATGAAAGGGGACATTAGGAAAATGAATGATTAAATAATTAATTAATTAAAATCAATTATTTAACCATAGAGGCAAATTAGGGAAAATCAGTGGAATGTGGTAGAGATTAGTGCTTTGCAATCCAAGGACACTTTTAGCTGTCTACATTTTGCCCCTCTTTGAGATGATGTTTGAGATGATGAGATTTATGTTGAGTAACATCATTTCAAAGAAGCTAAGTAAATGGATAGAGGAAAAGGATGATGATGGAATGATAGGATGATGATGCCCCCTTGAGTGGATAGGCGGGTTGGACAAACATGGGTAGGCTCTTGAAATGAAAGGGATTGGTTAAGGAAGGAAGATAGGAGAATGGATAGAAGAAATGAATGATACGTTAGGCTGCAATGAACATGGAGGAATGAAGAGGTGAGAGAGGGATGGTGGAGGAATGAAAGATTGGCTAGAAGAATAGAAACGAGATCTTGCTTTGATAGATTTTTGAGCTTCTCACTTACAATTTTTCTGCTTATCATCATAGAACTTATTATGTCAAAGGACGACAGACACAATGGCAAGTCATAGGCCAAAGTTCACAGTGTGGTCCCTTGTGAAACAGGCACATGAAAGACAACGAATGCCTGACTCAGACTAGTAACTGTGGTATCTTGTCGGAACATATGATGAGATAGCTATGAGATGTGCAAGTCCTTATGCAAGGAAGTAGGTATTCTTTCCAATGCATAGGATTTCTTTGATTCACACCCAATGGAATCCTAATCACACGCAAGGCACCAAGTTGCCCTAGTCATTTTTCCAAGACAAACTGCAAACAACAATCAAAGAAAAATGGCTCACTCTATCTTCGCTTCTCTTCATCACTTAGGGACTGCCTTGAGAAGCATAAGAACGAGACTGCAAAACAATCCAGTAAAATAAGATAGACTAGACTAACATCCATTTGGACCTTTTGCCAAGTGATATGTGTTTGATTGATTGTGATAGGTTGAATGATGGAGGCCTGGTTTCAGGATAGGAATCATGTCGTATAAGACACCTGGTTTGGTTTTGACAATGCCCCTACCTATCTAAGGCAAGTGATTGATTAATTGACACTAGTGTTGTTGGCCATGCGAGCAACACTAAGGTTTGATTGATGATTGATTTTAGAAATGACGCATGTCGTATAAGGTGTAGAGTCCTAGTTTTGAAGATGCCCCATTCTGTATGAGATATGTGATAGTTGATATTGATAGTGACATATGATTATCACAAGGTGATTGATTAATTTGACTGATTGTATAGCTTGTCTATGTTGATGTTTGGGATTGGTTTGAAGTGTGAAAGATTGATTGTTTTAGTCTGATCAAAGTGTCCATCTCATCAAAGGATGACTTATTATGATAGTTGACTTGACGGACCCTAAGGGAATGACCTAATGCCTCAATGGCTCATTGAAGATGGCCTTGCCTACGTGAAAGCTCAGAGGCACCGTAGTTCGACCATGTGAACTCAGGTTGATTTAAAAAATTGATTTGACTAATATGATGATGTGACTGATTTGATGTTTGAATGGATTGATCAAGAGATTTGATTGAGTGCGGATTTGAATGATTTGAAGAATTGATTGAAGAATTGATTAGGTTGGAATGATGTGATGAATTAAATTGGTTTGAAATGATTAGGTTGATTGATTTGGTGGATTGATATGATGAGGTGATCAATTTTATTACTTGGATTTTTGACTGGTTATTTGAATTTTTTTTGTGAATTTGAGAATATGCGTTGTTTTTGGGATTTTTGAGAATATTTGGATGTTTTTGGATTTTGATATGTTTTGATTTTTTTGGATTTTTGGAATGTTTTGATTTTTTTGTATTTTGGAATGTTGTGATTTTTTTGTATTTTGAGGAATATTTGTTTTTTTTTGTGTTTTTGAGATGTTTCGGGGAATGGCATTGGATGAAAATTTGGGTAGCCTTTACGCTAGATACCAATGACAAGGGAAAACCAAGTTTAGGTGCAAGGGATTGGATGAATGGATAGATAAACGGATGGGTGATAGTGGATGGAAAGAATGTATGCGTAAGAGAGCAAGGATGTGATCTCCGATGACTATGTCACATAGGAATAACATGCCCCATTCTAGGTGTAAGGCTTGGGATTTGACATGGCAAAGCTTATGAAAAATAGGATGATTGGATGGATTGGAAGGGATGAGGTATATCAAGAGATATCCAAAATATTTGTCAACATTTTGCCCCCATTTCTTTATCAAGATCAAAAGAGGAAGGGAGAATGAATGGACTCGATAGGATAGGTATGTGTATGGATGGATAAGGATGGAAAATGGATAGAAAATGATAGGTCAAATGAGACAATGTCCCCCAAGTGTAAGTGACATAGAAGATCATCTTACACATGACGCCTGTTTGCCAAGTTTTCATCATGGTACTTATCTAAGGCACCACCAAGGGTGGTTTTCACCATTGGACGAATGGATTTTTCTTTTCTTTCTTTTTTTTTTTTTTTTTTTTTTTTTTTTTTTTTTGAATAGGTATGGACATGAGGGACTCAAGTGTCTAGTGCCATGAAAGGTGATAGTCTCATTGGATAAAGATGTCATCACATGGACCATGTCAAGTCAATGTGCTCAAGATGTTGGCAATGTGATTGCATGAAAGTGAGATGGATTAGGTAGATGGTGAATTGTGGTAGGAACGATAGTGGATTATGATGTGGATTATGTATGGAAGATAGTGTATTATGATGTGGATTATGTAGGGCTTATGCACAAGGATGGATGAAAGGCTTATCCAAAAGCATGGACCATAGGAAGGTGATGGGTGAAATGTGTAGGATAGTGAATGAAGGATGGGGAGATGGAGGTATGGAAAGGAATCATGACCAATGGCTAAACAAACCGTGTTAAACATGGAAGCATTTGATTGGATGGTGGTGTAGGAAGCAATGGCTATGTTTTCTTAGTGGATGGATGATTTAAGCATTTGGGTACCCACATGGACTTAGTATTTTTATGATTTTTGTTTGACTTGTGGGATTTTTAGAATTTTTGAATGGAATGGATGGAAGAGGATGGTCAAGGGATTTTTGAGAGGTAGATGCCTCATTTGACTTGTTGGCTTCTTGCTTAGGGACCCATACCATTTTGTTTTTTAACTTTTCTTGTGAAGGTATGGGTATGGATGGATTTTTGAATGGATTTTTCTTTGAATTTTTAGATTGATTTCCTAAGGTATTAGGACCCTTAGGATGTTTCAATTTTTGAAAGGAGGCATCCAAATGTTTATTTTTGAATCCCATGTGGCGGGTGGAATGAGTGGAAGCTTTATGTTGACACAATGTGTACATTTTTTGGTTATGATTAGGGATGTGTTTTTGGATAAATGGATAAGTGGATTGGATGATAGGGACCTTAGGTGTTGAAAGCAATGGTGGTAAAGTGGATGAAGGGAAATTAGGAGTTGGAAATAGCGGAGGCAAAGTGGATGGTGGAAGGTGTATGGACACATGCTTTTGACAATTGTAGGATGATGGATGTGGAATGGCAACATATGTTTTGGGAATGTGATGGAATTTGCGATGGAAAGTGGTAGATGTAGGAAGAGTGGAGGAATTACCAACATCTTAAGATTGTTTTCCTTGGGGTGTGTATCCAAGGCCATATGAGTGAGAAGGGACTTTGACATGTATCAGCTCCATAATACCTTGTTCATGAAGGCCTAAGCCTTTACCTTGGTAGTTCATGTTTTGGAGCATGCGATGGACAATGGGACTAGGTGTCATTTGGGCACTAGACTTGAGCTGATTATTTGATAGAGAATGCGAAGTGGAAGATAAAGGTTGTTGTTGTTGTCCCAAGGAGGAACATTTGTGAATGAAGGTGGTAAGACCAAGTGGATATGATGGTGGTTTTGCAATGGAGTCGATGGCGGATGTGGAAGGATCATCAAGATCTTGATTATGCTCATTAGGATCCCAGTTATTCGTTTGATCATCTATGTTTATGTGTTGTTGGGAGGCACATGTCTCATCATGGAGAGTGGATGTTAGTGAATCATGAATAGGACTAGTTGGAGGATGTGATGGAGTAGTAATAGGCTCTCGACCATGGAATGCATAAAGTTGGCTAAGGCAATCATCATGGTCTTCTTGATCATAAGAAGGATCTTGATCATATATGGGAGCTTGATAATGGATAGGATCAAGTGTGTTATTGGTAGGATCATTAGGAGGGCTTTGATCTTGATTCAAATGAGGGAGTAATGTTTCCTCATGCTTAGGATTGTGCTCTTGACATAGCTCTTGACTTTGAGTGGGAATGGAAGGCTCTAGAAGAGGCGTGGTATGTTCTTTGTGATCAACAACATGAGGGCATGATGGACCTTGCCTTGGACATATAGGATCAATAGGTCATGGACCACTTGATGGAGTTGGAGTAATAGGCATGGTATTCAAAGGTTATTTGATAGGCTTATGAATGGGTGTTTGACATGGGGATGGTTGATTCTTTTCTTGTAGCCCTTGGATCACATCCTTTGTAGGTAGATGGGTGATGGGAGTTGAAGGCTTAGAATTAGGTGGAATGGAAGGTTCCCATGGTGGAGAAATAAAATGGATGGATGGTGTTGTAGGATTAGGGTTTGGACTTTGACTTTGATTAGGTGGAAGGTCAAATCGATTGAATGAAGTGGGTTTGGGTTTACTTTTGTAATTTTGATTCTAGGATGTGAATTTGATGGAGGATTAGATGGTAGAATGTACTTATAGGGTGGATTAGGTAGACTTAGGTTCCCCTTTTCAAAGGTAGAATGAGAATTTAAAGGCATTATGTCTTGTTTCCAAGGGGGACTTAGATAGGCTTGCAAAGAGGCTTGCGATGTTGGAAACTTGTTTTCTAGGATTGGCATGGAATGACACGTGTCTTCATATTGTTGTATGATGTCTTGTGGATTAGGATCATGTTGACAAGTGCTTTATTAGGATGAAGGTAATGATAAGGTGGAATGACTAGGAATTTGATAAAGTATGAGATTGATTGGGTGATTAGATGGGGGATTAGGGGTGATTAGGTTATGGTTAGGGTTGAATTGGAGATGATTGGGATATGATTAGGATATGATTAAGGTGTGATTAGGGGTGAGGTGATTAGGATGAATTTGATTGAACGATGTGATTAGAAAGGGTGATTAGGATGTGAAGGTTGAATGATGAAGATATGAGTAGGATGTGATTATGATATGACAAGGATGGTGTCAGTTGGATGATGTGTTGGAAAGAATGTTTAGAATGTTTGGAATGAGGGATGACTAGGAGGATCTATTCCCTTTCTCTTTGTTTTACAACCGTGTCTCTACCAAATGAGGCTTGTGAATTTTGGGATGGTATGTAGATGTCAATGCAAGGTGATGAGGCCCAGATTGTGATAGAGGTTAATGATATTAGTCTTTGAAAAGTCTAGCTCCAAGAGGGTACTCTCATCTACTAATGACCTTGTCAAAGTATAAATTTGATTTATCAAGACCTTGAGGTGTGGAAGAAATGATTGATTAAAGTGAACCCATGAGTTTCAAAATTCACTTGTAAGAATGGACTTAAACTAGCCTTGGATTATTAAGCCCAAGTTGTGATTGATTTGAAAAAGATGTCAAGGTCTCTTGGTCCAGATTTGTACTTGTGATACATCAAGCTTCGACAGTTTCTCCCTATGTTTCAACCTTAGGAAGACTAATGTTTAGGGTCCCCTATAGATTTCAAGGCTGAATAAAATTGAACATGTAGTGGAATGAAATTGAATATGTAGTGGGTGAATAGAACCATCAGGTCTATAATGTTTAGACATAGTTGCAATCAGATTTGATAGGGAGGGTAGATACCCAAAATTTCCCCTACGATTGTGGTGTATTGTGATTAGGATGAAATTGATTGGATTGGAAGGGATGGTTAGGATATGATTAGGGCGTGTTTGATTGGATTGGAGTGAAGATGATGATGTGTAGTGAAAAGATTAGATGATTTGGATGGAGTAGGAAATGATTAGGATGAAGATGATGTTGTGTAATGATGAGATTAGATGACTTGGCTGGATTAGGAAGAAGTTGATTAGAATATGAATGAAGATGATTATGTGTAGTGATAAGATTAGATGACTTGGATGGATTAGGAAGAAGGTGATTGGATTATGAATGAAGATGATTAGGGGTTGGACTAGGGTGATTAAGATGATGGTGATTATATGAAAGAGGTGATTAGGGTTTGATAGGGATGACTTGGATATGAGTATGAGAATGATTAGGAAGGGATTGATAGGATGAGGATGACGATGTCTAATGATTAGGAGTGATGATTAGGGTATGATTAAGATATGATGTGGAATGATGAATAGGATATGATTAGGATGTGGTTGAAGGATTAGGAGTAATGATTTGGATGGATCAGGAAATGATTAGGATGAAGATGATGTTGTGTAATGATGAGGCTAGATGACTTGGATGGATTAGGAAGAAGTTGATTGGATTGTGAATGAAGATGCGTAATGACAAGGAATGATGAGGACGGATATGATTAGGGTGAGGTGGAATGATTAGGAATGATGATTTGTATGGATTAGGATTATGTGTAATGATTATGAATGATGATCTGGATGGATTAGGATTATGTGTAGGACAATGATATGAATGATGCTAATTGGATTATGTAGAATGATTAGGAATGATTAGGATGAAAATGGATTAGGATATGTGGAATGAAGAGGACGATGGTTAGGTGTTGGTTTGGCTTGGAATGGTGTTGATTGGATTAGAAAGAGGATGATGTGGAATGATGATAATGTAATTAGGGTGCGATTAGGATGGGAGAAGTAGGATGATTAAGCTATGGGTTATGTGAATGATAAGGATGATGGAATGACAAGGAGGATGTGGTTAGGAAGAGATTAGGATATGGTGACTTGGAATGAATGGATGGAAAGAATGTCTAAGGGTGATGATTAGGCAAGCACACACATCAATCATAGAAGACACTTGGCAATCAGATTGGTTATTTTTGGTGATTCTTGACAAGTTTGAAAACACTTGTAAACATACACGATCCTAGGCTAGTCAAGGACAATATTTGCTAGATTCCCACTTGGATTGCTCTAGTCACACTTATTCAGAGCAGATAGCTTAGAAGTTTGGTGGCACTGGCTCCCCTTTACATGACACTCACTTCTCAAGCACACCAAACTTCAAATTCCCAAAGACCTAAAGATCTCAAGGAATTTGCTATCTCTACTTTGAACTGTGAGAACATGGGATGACTTCAAAGGTCTGACCTCCTGCGCCAGCAAATAGAAGGATTTTGGCCACTAGCACAAAGGTTCTTAGTAAGGGCATTCTTTCAGGTGGCCATACGTGCAGTGTTTCGCTCCATTTAGGAGGCCTCCCAGACTACAAAGGTTACACTCTACAAGTTTTCACGGACCAAAAGGGTCCTGAGGGAGACATTCGTCAGTATGACACATCAGCACCTGTTGCTTATGACTTTCATCATAAACACATTTTTTATATAGCGGTTCGAAAGAGCTTGGCTTTAGCTTGTTACCGCTTGGGTTGTTCCCTCTCACAAATTGGGAGGAAGGCCCTCTAAGGGTTTAAAAAAGCAACACAAGTAAATGTTTTTGATCTCCAAGTTTGTACTAAGACGTGAGGAGAGAGCATAAACATTTACTTGGTCACACTCGCAAAGTTCATTGACCTTTAGAAAATAGATGTGTGGTGTGACAAATGCAAGTGTTCAAGAAGTCTTTTTGATTCCCAAGATCACTTAGAGCGTGAGGGAAGATCATACACACTTCAAAAACACAAGCAAAGTCACCAAGCAAAGTAGACACTGAGTCATTTTAAGACCCCAAAAATATGTGTGAAAACAACAATATAATGTTCATTTTAGTGCACCAAAACCAAATGTTCCTATAATAACCAAGCACATACACATGAAAAGGAAACCTGACATCAAATGTATTCATAGTTTCAATCAATGGTCTTCTTTCACTGAATGCCACAAGCTACAAAATAGAAATCAATAGCAAAAAATCCCCATGATAATGTAAAAAACATGAAATAACAAGTAGATGCCCTGTTTTGCTTGCAAGCCTCCAAGTCAAAAAGGCCTCAAAACTAATTCTGGAAAAAATTTGAGAAAACTGATTAGTCACAACAAAATAAATTGTAGAATTAGATTATTCAAGAAATTCTAAGCACTTTTAAAAATATTCACGAAAAAAGGATAAAAAATGCAACAGATATGCTCGTTTGAAGTCATAAAATAATGTTGACTTTGACCAAAAATTTACCTAAAATAATGGCACCTTTACCTAATACAACCTATACTAATGCAAAGCTCTTGGAGTTATCTTTCCAATGCCACCAATTTTGTGAAATTTCGTTACCGTATGCAAAAGTTGTGTGAGTTTGAAAAAAACTTCCTATTTGGGCATTTGAAGGCAAAGGGCTTAGGTCTGGTGGTTAACATTAAATGCTGGTGGTCTACTCTGTCATGGTCACATGAAACAATTATAAGTTTGGTGGTTAACCTAGTGGTCAGGGCTAAATTGGCCCCTGGTCATGTGACCAGGGGCTACACCGATTGAAAAATAAAACTAATGAAGGGCTCAGTGGCCCCTCCCTTTACCCTTGCCCGCAGTCACCAATATGACCACCCCAAATGCTTAATACAAAGAAAAACAATTAAAACAAGGGATTTGGTTAGGGTTTTGGTTGTCAAGTTTTTGTAATGCTATAGTTAAATTTGGCAGTCAGTGTCTTGACTGCACCCTTGGTCATTCATATGACCAAGGGCCAAACCGTGGAAAAAAAAGAAAATCAGGCCCAATAGATGTAGCCCCTCACCCCTTGACCACCAAAGGGACTGTTGACTCTTCCAAGAAGCCAATAAAGATGGCAAACGTTTGAATCTGGGAGGGAATGGTCTAGGGTTTTGTGTTGACTTTGGTGGTCATAGTTAACTATGTTTACAATCAACGATGATACATAGAATTATCTTGGTTTCGAAATGGGTATTAAGACTATGTCAGGGCCACAAAACAAACCAAATCCATAAACATTAAACCATAGAGGCCAGTGCATTAACCATAGGTGCTCACCACACTGGTTGTAGGAAGGTCACCACCGAACGTGCTCAAAGGGAATGGTGACCGACTAAATACATGTGGTGACTGTATTATGTAGGCAGCGACCAACATATATCTGGAGTGTCGATCGCAAGTGGAGGCAATAGGAGGAGATCTTCGAAGGTGGCGACAGAGCCACTACTAGGTGGTGACAAGTTCAAAAGAGGGTGAGGGACTGTATAGAAGCTGCGACCAGGCTTTTGAAGGGCGTTGATTGCTTTTTTGTAAGCAGTTTTAACAGGTGGTGACCAACGGATGAATGGGCGGAGGCGGTGCAGGTCGCCACTACTAGTGGCAATGACTGCGTGCGGGGGATAGTTGAAGTTTAGGTGAGCGAAGATCACAAGAAAATTGAAGGCAGCTCGCTAGGGTTTACCCAAGGCGGCGACAACAACGTGGAAGACTAGTGCAGGTGGCGATGTCGAAACTGGAGCGGCGGTCGAGAGGCTAAGTGGTGGCAACTTGGGTTTTAGAGCTTTGAGGCAGAAATGAGTGGTGATGGAAGATTCCATAGGCGGCAAATATTAGGACTCAGGGTTTGAGCATTTTTAAACCAAGCATAAACCAGACATAAAAACCTACGAATATTTAGGGTTTGAGCCTTTTTAAACTGGTAAACACAATATGATCCAGACATTTAAAAAACCTGCAACCACAAAAATTAGAACCTACAAAACACCAAATCAAATAACCATTACTGTAGTAAGTCAAACTAGTTTGTAGAGAAGATCTGTACGATAGTTCCGTACGGTACTGATCCATATTGTACGGATCCGTACGGTACGGATCCGTACTGTATGAACTGCTGATAATGTTTTTTGAAAATTTTCAAAAAAAATCCTGTAAGTAAACCCTATCAAATTTTATGTCATTTTTTGCCAAAAGGGCCTCCCAGACTCAACGGTAAGGTCCGTTGAGACCAGGAAGCCACTTGTGAAACCTATCTATAAGAAGTTGAAAAAATTGATCTATTCACGTTGGGTTCACCATTTGTGCTACGGTTTAGGATTTTCAAACATGCAGAAAAGAAAATACTACAAACCCTAATTGCAATGAAGAGCAATCTAGCCTAGAAAACCAATCAAGCAAGCATGAAAAATAACTAAAAATCTAAGCTAGTATTGTCTTATCTCCATTGTTCTCCTCCATATTGCATTATTGTTCTCAAATTTGTAGATTCATGCAACTATCTAGAGAAGCTCTTGTGTATGTGATTAGCAAGATTTTGGAGAGTGCATAAGGGATTCAAAGAGAAGACTGAAAGAAATGAAATCAGAGAGGGCAAAATGAGCTGGAAAAAGGTGTTTTATATAGAAGACCTGATTTGAATGGATGGCCAAGATTGAGAGTTGACTTGGAGCCAAGATCAAGGGCTGAGAATGATTAGGGTTTCCCTCCATGAGAGGACAAAAACAATTTTAAATTAGAAGAAATGATGAGATGGATAATGTTTTTAAATTAAATAAATGGTGTTCATTTATTTAATTTATTTGAGAAGGGGGATTTTGTCAATTAGGTGGGGTATTTAAACAAATGTTTTATTTGTTTAAATTAATGAAAGGGGACATTAGGAAAATGAATGATTAAATAATTAATTAATTAAAATCAATTATTTAACCATAGAGGCAAATTAGGGAAAATCGGTGGAATGTGGTAGAGATTAGTGCTTTGCAATCCAAGGACACTTTTAGGTGTCTACAACTTCATCTAATGCAAATATTTAAACAAAGTCCATTCATATAATTTATGATGATATTTTTTCCACAAACCTATTTAATGATACTATTGTCTTTACCATCCATATTGACTCTTATTATCACAAAATCCTAGGTTGGGATCGACGAGATTGTGCATCATTTGACTTGTTCCAAAATGATGAAGCAATCACAAAGACCATGGGGTTTCAAGATAACATCTCACTAAGGGATTATCTCAAAGGTTTTGAAATCAATCTAGATATGTCATCATATGAAACAAAGAATCTAAGGGAATCCAAGGGCCACCATGAAACAAAATATCAATGTGAAGCACCAAATCAAAATGAAGCAAAAAATAAAAATGGATCCCATGAATCTAAAAATTAAAAGGGAAGCAAAAAATTAAATTGGATCCAAAATCTAAAGGAATTAAATAATCCAATCAAAGTCACAAATCAATACAAGGAAAATGAGCTAGATAAAACAAAAAATCAAAAGTAGGTAAAAGATAAAAATAAAGCAAAAATTCAAATACAACAAACAAATCAAAATGCAATAAGCAATTAAAGGGATTATTATACACATGCCAGGTATGCACTAGTTTTGCAACCACTATCAATCCCAACATGTGATGTCCCATGATCCAATATGGTGTACATGATTGTTGCTCCCAAACCTAAATCTAGAAGCTCAAATCAACATTCTAAATCCAAACATAAATCCAAAAGTTTAAACTCCCAAATCCACCGTATCTTGACAATAACTCTCTACCATAGAAGTTATGATAGCACTTTGTTGAGATGTTCATACTTAGATAAATCCAACTCAATTATCCAAGATGATCACAACAATGTCCGTAGGTTGTACACATTAGTGGTACAATCCTAGCAAAGCAATTACTCAGAGTAGGATACTATTGGCATATCATGATAGAGGCATCCCAGTTGGCCACTCTAGAAGGTTAAGAGATAGAAAATATAATGAACAGCATGCATCTCAAGTGGTTCCATGCCTCATAAAATAACATTAGTTTAAAACAAAAAATAGGAAAATCTAAAAACTTAAAAATTAGAAAAAAAGAAAAAATATAAAAAAAATTAGAAAGATTTAAAAAATAAAGAAAAAATCACCTTCTGGTGAAAACCATTTCTATGGTGCCTTAGGAAAGTACCACTGTAGACACCTAAAATCAACCATATCCTTTTGACAACTTTCCTAACATCACCTAGACATCCACCTTGCGACACTTTCATCCTAGGTCCCTTCCATGTCCCCTTTCATTAGCCAATTAATTAAATAAATTATATTTATCTAATTAATGTTAATCCATTTTATCCATCACTTAATTAATTAAATAAATTATATTTATTTAATTAATTTCATCCTCCCACATCATCCCTATTCTGTAATTAATTAAATAATTTTATTATTTAATTAATTATTCTACACTTGTCCTTATCCTCATCCAATTTGCACAAAAGTCTAAAATCTTAGCCGATCACATGTGGATAGGTCCTATCCTTTCCATATTATCCTCTCATTTAATCTCATCCATCCATTCACTCTTAATCACAACCATTCATCCTTAATCCATGTCTCATTAAATCTTAACCATCCATCTCTAATCTAAACCTAGCCATCCATCCTATCATCCAAGATCATATAAATATCACCATCAATCAAGCCATTTGAACTAGATCACAATGGAGAGATCACAATCATGATATTTTAATGTTATGTTGCTAGAGTGACCAACCAACAATCAAATTATTATCAATCATTATCAAGAGAAAATCAAGTAGAGCTAGGGTGCACTCTACTTCCGCTCAATGAGAGGAGTGATTTGAGGGGAAAGGTTGTGTTTATTACATTATCTTTTGTGTTATTTTACTCTTATTAATTTTCTTTTCTTCATTTTGGCATGCCTAACCACCAGGGGTAGACCCCCTTCCATTTGGCCTTATAAAATAACTATTTTTTTCATTTTGACATAGTTACTTTTACAAATCATATTGGATTTTTACAAAATTATAGGCGTTCGAAATCTAACTCATCCAACTTCATAGTGCTATAGCATGTTTTTCCAGATTTAGCTTAGATTTTAAGGTAACATTGTTTGAAGTTGATGTTTTATTGCAATCTTCATTTGGTCATAACTTTTGCATTTTAAGTCAAATTATAGCAATTTTTTAAAAATTGCATAAAGAATCATAAGGAATCTGTTGGTGACATATAATATATACTGTGTGATCACTCTTATTTTTTAATTTTTGGTAGATTTATCATTTTGAGATAATACTTGTTTTGTAGCTTCATGCTTGTCAAAGACTAAAATATCTTAAACTACTAACAAGTTTATTGTAGGTTTGCTTGTCAAAGATTAATCATTCAAAACCATTTTGTGTTTACTTTAATTTGTGAACTTGGTTGTGACTTGAGGTGTGTGTATGCTCTTCCCTCGTGTTGAAAGATGATCTTGGGAATCAAAAGCACCCTTGAGACATATTCATTTTCACAACACACATTGATTTACAAGGGTTAACTAATCTTTCTTGTATGGGTCAAGTGTGTGTGTATGCTCTCTCCTCACACCTCAAGGTGATATTGGAGATCAAAAATATTTCTTGATTCACTTTTATCAACTAAGGTGTGTTAGCATGTGTATGCTCTCTCCTTGCACTTAGTGCGATCTTAAAGATCATAAACATCTAACATATAAACCTTTCCCTTAGGAGGCCTGGCTTGGAGACACACCCACTCCAAGGGGGACCTCAACCACACATTTTGGTAGGATATATATAAAGGAGGGAGAATGAAAGTTGTACTTCAATATAGTCATCATCATGTCTGGCACATCCTTGAGGCCCCTGGTAATTCAAGACACAAGGTGAAGTGATATTTGCTTGCACTTATGTCACATGCTTGTAGATGGACTAGTGTTCACAGATTGTGCCTCACATACCTAGTGTATATCGAGGACTCCCTTAGATCTTTTTTATCCTAGTATAAGACCTTTTGGCCATCTTTTAGTGTGGTGTAAGGGATGCAAACTGCCCCCTAAATTTACTCACAATGTACTTCCATGCATTGAGATAGAGCTAACCTTGGTGTAGCCTTTTGGTACTCCTTGGTAAGGCATTTCTCGTGTATACGGCCATTCCTAGCTATCCCTCATAGGTAGATAATATTAATGAATTAAATTTCATTTATGGGCCCACATGAGAAGTCACTCCTACTTGAATAACATTATACTTGTTCATGTGCTTGACGTGTTTTCATATGTTATACCAATATAAGTTGGAAGCAAGCTTATCACTCTTGAAAGTCAAAATTAGTCATTGTGTCTTCTTTCATGTTTTAAAGTCCCTTTCCAAATTATCAAAACACAATAAAAATCTTCATTAGCACCTTTGTCATAACCATAGTCACCTTACTTCATTTTGGACTTGAATTTAATCACTCATCTTGGACCTAGACCTTGAGTTTTCATATCCTTCTCCCATCCATCTTTTATCCTACCATCATTCTCAACCAAAATCATAATCTCCATTCACCCTCAAATCCATATCAATCCAAAAAGTCAAGTTTTCTTTGAGCCAAATCTAGATCTTTCATACTTTATCTCTAGCTTGCATTTTTCTTGAGAAACTATCTATCTGAAGTAGGGTGTCAAGATAGCCATTGTCAATCTCAAATACATTAGCTTAGACTTCAATAGATTATAAATTCCTTATTTTAATATCCAAGTTCCCACCTAAATTGAAGAGGCAACCAAAAAAGAGTATTGAAAATTATGTGTTATTATTATTTTGATTCTATGTAGCAAATTTGTTTGCACATTCAGCATGGGACTAATTACAAGTATGGATGTTATCAATTGTAGACCCGTATGGTATTCTGGTAACTAATTCTTTATTTTGTACTTGTATGCACTTAAATAGATTAGTAATTTCTTATTTTTTTATAGTCATGTTCCGCCAAATTGAAGAGGTTAGCAAAAACAAGTATTGAAAATTATGGACATTATTTTCATTATATGGAGCAATTTTGTTTGCACAATAAACATGGGAGTAATTACTGGCTTGGATGTTGCCAATTAAAATCCTAGGGTTATTAGTTTGATTATTCATGCGAACCATGGTTTCCTTTTGAAATGATTGAATGAAATTATAGAGGATGTGAACAAAATAAAATTTCATAAAAGAAAGTGCACTTAGATTTAGAAACTTATAGGATTACTATGAAACCCATCACAAGAACCCAAATGTTTAGAACATAAAGTTCAAAGAAAGTATGTGTTCCAAAGGTTTGTCTGTATAAAATAAAGATATAAGTTTTCGTTTACCACACCATGTTAAAGGATTGATTGGATTTGGAGTTCCAAATCACCTTGTGTGTCGGAAAGCCCACCATATTTTTACTTTGAATATGTGTATAGTATGCCAAATGGTGTATGGGAAAACTATATCCTTATTTACATGTATGATGTTGAACTAAAATTTGTTGATTCAAAGTACCTTTTAGTTTCAAGTAAAAAACATGGCTACATGCAAAACCTTCCTATGAATAATTATTTTCAAATTTTACCTTTACCTCCCATGACAATTGAAGAGACATTTCCTAAAAGACAAAATCATTAGTCATCATGGGATTACAGAACCAATCTTAATTGCATAAACATAGTGGAAAAAAGTGTTATGTTGTGTGAAATACTTGGGACTACGGTCAAGGATTCTAATTAAAAACCCTGTTGAATGCACAAGACAACTGAGAGGGGGGGTGAATCAGTTGTATCAAAAATTTCAAACCCTCATAAAGATAATCACATCCACATCAGTTCACTTAAACCCTTACTCTATTATGAATTTATTAAACATGAAATGCATATAATAGAAACTTAAACACATCAACACCATGCACAATAGAACACCAAATTTTTATGTAGAAAACCCTAAAAGGGAAAAACCATAGTGAGGATTAGCTCACAATATAAAGTAGTAGCAATATCGAATTAAAAGAGACTCACTACCAAAGGGCTTACTACCCAAAAGAAAATGCTCACTACCAAGGACTCACTATCCAGAAGAAGAAGGAAGAAAGAAGAAAAGAGGTGGCTCACTGTCATGAACTGATATAATATTTAGCATTTACCACATGCCTGAGTTCAGCTCCAATGAAGCACAACAAACATCACCTTCACAGCCTCTCTAAAAATTGTAGACAACTTTTGCTCACTACATTAGGTTATCTACCACATGAAAGTCCTTGCTGCCTCTAATTTGAATTCACAACACAAGCATCACAATCCTACACATGAATCCTTTACACTTATTTATATCAACATCAACCTTGAAACATTCACCAAAGTCAGTAAGACACTCTACAACCTTTGAAACAGTCTCCAAGGTCGGCAATCATACATAATTCAAATTAGGTCTGGACCTAAACATTCCTGCAGAGAAAAGGAATGAAAGGAGAACATTTCACAACTTAGCTCAGACCTAGAAACATCTTCACAAACTACAACACGCTTCCTCAATCCACGAAGCACATCCGTAAAGAGTGTAAACAACTAAGTCAACCAAAACTGGTGTTGACACTAGAACCTTTAAGCACACACTTCAAAGAAAACTTGCAGAGAAAATACTAAGCATGAGCATGATCTAGGAACACCCACAAGCACTTGAAAACCAACAGAACCTCCTGCAACAACTTCAACAATTCTCACTTAAAGAATCTTCACACTGGAACACCTAAACTGCATTGACAACAATTGCATCTTAAGAAAGATAGCTTACAAAGCACCAAACCACAAACCACTTGGACTGAAGAAAGATATATGCATTATAAACATAAATCCAAAACTATGAACCAAAACACACAACTGTAGAGGGATGCAGATAAAAATAATTTCTTCCAGTCACCTCTGTACAACTTAGAAACACTGTCCACACTCTAGTGAACACAACTTTCTCTGTACAACAAATCAACACCTCAAAATTGAAAAATAGCAACTTTAAACATCCCTGAACATCACCTCCAAACTGCATAAGCATATTTTCAACATCAGAGAAATGCAGAGCAAAATACTAGTACTGTTTTGCAAGCCAGAACAATTCTGTAACACATTGTTTCCTTCGGAGAACAAATTTTCTCAAAAGAACTTGGAAACTCAGCAATAAGATAAATACACTAACATCATCAACACTCCTACAATCCATTCAAATCACTTTAACACAATAACTCAATCAACCAACAACATCAACAATAGAAGATATAGTTGACACCAATGACAACACAAGCATGTTGACATCAATGACAACACCGATTACCACATACTTGCAACAATCTCCCCCTTTGTCATTGATGGCAACATATGATGTGAAAAACCATTATGACACAATTTTGCACTAATCTCACTCTCCCCTTTCTTTTATACATCTTACCCTCCCTTTGTTTTTCACATGAACTCTCTCCCCCTTTGACATCAATGACAAAGGGTGACACACCTTTTTCAAGCTTTCTCCCCTAAATATGATACTACACATACTTGCACTATTCTTAACTGCTCTAAATACTCCCCCTTAGGAGTACACACCATCATGTACCAACTCTTACTTCCCCTAACTACAACACTCTTCAATGCCACTACCTACTCCCCCTGAGAGGTAGTCTCTATCATCAATCCAGAAAAGAATGAATCTTGAATCACACTAGACTGACGCACTTCCGTGTGCATCGAGTTCAACAAAGGAGGGGCAATAACCACTAACTTCTTCTGAAGATACTCAAATGTATCCTTAGGAAGAGCCTTGGTGAATATGTCAGCAACCTGATCTTTTGTAGGCACATACTCAAGCTTCACTTCTTTCTCTACAACCTTCTCTCTCAGAAAGTGATACCTGATAGAAATATGCTTTGTCCTTGAATGCATCACTGGGTTCTTTAAAATGTTAATGGCACTGGTATTATCACAGAAAATAGGAATTGGATCATCATACTTAACTTTGATATCCTTCAGTGTTTGTCTCATCCATAGCACCTCTGTGCAACATGATGTTGTTGTAATGTACTCTGCCTCTGCAATAGATAAGGATATTGCATCCTACTTCTTGCTTTTCCATGACATAACTCTGTCTCCAAGAAAGAACACACCAGCACTTGTAATTTTCCTGTCATCTACACATTTGACCCAATCTGCATCTGTGTAGGCACTTAGGGTGAAGTCATTGTTCTTAGGATACCACAAACCATGGTCTGGAGTTCCCTTCAAATACTGAAATATCCTCTTTACTACCATGACATGTGACTCTATAGGATCTGCTTGAAATTGTTAGACTTAGGGCACACAATTGAGAGGCGGGGGTGAATCAGTTGTCCAAAACTTTCTCCAATTTCACACTTAAATCCTCTTAGTGATTAGCAGTATATCAATCATAAAACATAATGCAATTAAATCAAAAGAAGAAACTCATCAACACATGAGACACCAAGATTTTGACGTGGAAAACCCGGTTAAGGGAAAAACCACGGGGTGATTAACCCAAGATTGTATTCTCTGTTAGAAGAATAGAAAGCACAAATGAGACATGCCAATTAGGGCTCACTACCTGAGTACACTGCTCACAAGAGGCTCACTGCCTACAAGAGACACATTGTCTACAAAGAAATAAGTATCACCTACTTGAATTGGAAAATAGCATCTTCACCATGCTTGAATCGGTTCCATTTAAGCCCAATACTTCTGCTCTACCTTTCGCTCTCCTCCTTGCTACCACACACTCATCTACACACGGACACACTATGGAATGACTTCACAATCCCTTATTTATACAAGGCATCGACTTAGGAATAATTATCTAAGTCAGCAAACATCCACAAGAACATCTGCAAGATGTGTAATACATCCGGTCGGCCAGTCACAGAAAGAACACCAACATCTAGAAGTTATTCTTCAATTGCGGGCTCCAACTCCAATGCGGACCACCAATGCGAACTGGACATGATCTAGAGACCTCCACAAGATTGCCTGAATCACCAACAACATCCGCACTTCATCTGCTTACTGGAATCCTTCTCTCCTCCATCTGGAACCTCAAGAGCACAGTCTGTCATCACTGTCACAAATGAACAGATGCTTCCGGATCTTTAAGCCTCGAACCAAACTAGTTGACACTTCACAAAGACTTCCTCAACACTTCCTCAAATCCACAGAATAGGACAATGCATTTCTAGATCTCACCGGACCTATCTGTGTTACTCTATCACCTCTGAACACCTGTCGGAACCAATTCTACTTGAGCAGCCATAACTTCTTCAGAACTTCATGCGGACCTCTAAAATCTTGACTGAATCATCTTAAGACACATATCTACAAACCCTTTGAACCGCAACCTCTGATAGTCATCTTAACTTGGATCTTTACCTTACTGTCTTCATTGTTCTTCTTTGTTCCTGATATGACTAATTTTCTCAATATCCTGAGCACATAGCTCATCCAATCTTTGTCATTTCTACAACAGGGGTATGTTGACATCAATGACAACATTGGTTAAACCCATACTTGCAACAATCTCCCCCTTTGTCATTGATGGCAACATATAATGTGAAAACTATCAAGACAAGAACTTCTCCTTACTATCACAACTCCCCCTATCAGCAACAACCATTCACATGTCTTCTCTTCCTTTACTGCTCCCCCTTTGATCAACAACCACTTGTTTTTCACAAGTCTTCTCTCCCCCTTTGACATCAATGGCAAAGGGCTCATACTTGCATCTCCAACACTTCATAATCATACCAACTGCTCCCCCTGAGTAGCAGCTCCCCATCACCAATCTGGATCACAAGATATGACTGTGATATCCACCGAATTGATGCACATCAGTGCACCTTAGTTCATCATCGGAGGGGCAATAACCCCTAACTTCTCCCTGAGATACTCAAAAGAGTCCTTAGGTAGAGGTTTAGTAAAGATGTCTACAATCTGATCCTTGGAAGGCACAAACTCTAGTCTGACTTCATTCTTGTGCACTTGCTCTCTCAGAAAGTGAAACTTGATAGACATATGCTTAGTCTTAGAATGCAACACCGGATTCTTAGATATATTTATTGCACTTGAATTATCACAAAAGATTATGATAAGCTCCTCATACTCTACTTTAATATCCCTTAGCATCTGCTTCATCCACAAAACTTGAGTGCAACTACCTGCTGCTGCAATGTATTCTGCTTCAGTTGTAGATAGAGATATTGCCTCTTGTTTCTTTCTTAGCCAAGAAACCAATCTCTTTCCTAAAAAGAATGCTCGACCATTGGTACTCTTCTAGTCATCCACATCTCCTGCCCAATCTGCATCTGTATATGCATGAAGAGAGAAATCATGATCTCTAGGATACCACAAACCATACTCAACTATCCCTTTTAGATATCTAAAAATCCTCTTGATTACCATGACATGAGATTCTCTGGGATCAGCCTAGAATCTAGCAACAAGACAACCAGCCTGCATAATGTCCGGTCTAGTTTGAGTGAGATACAACAGTCCTCCAATCATTGACCTATACCTTGTCTGATCATCCTTAGGAGAATCATCATCTTTGCTCAATTTACATCCAATTGCATGAGAGTGTTCATTGGTTTTGAGTCTTCCATCCCAAATTTCTTCACCAATTCTTTCACATATTTGGTTTGAGAAATGAAGATTCCTTTCTTTGTTTGAGTGATTTGTAGACCCAAGAAGAAATTCATTTCACCAAGCATGGACATCTCAAAACTCATTTTTTATTTGATTTACAAAAGTTTTACACATACTATCTCTTCGTCCAAAAATGATATCATCAACAAACACTTCAACAATCAAGATATTTTCATGATCAATTTTGAAATGCAAATTACTGTCAGTAGTACCTTTGTTGAAACCAATCTTCAAAAAATGCTTATCCAACCTTTCATACTAGGCTCTTGGGGATTGCTTTAGTCCATACAAAGATTTCTTCAACTTGCAGACCATATCACCATGATCAGATAATTGAAATCCATCCGGTTGCTCAATGTATACTTCTTCTTCCAAGTCAACATTTAGGAAGGCAGACTTGACATCCATCTGATATACTTTGAAGTCCTTGAAGGCAGCATAAGCAAGAAATAATCTGACTGCTTCAATTCTTGCCACCAGAGGAAAAGTTTCTTCAAAATCAATTCCTTCTATTTGAGAGTAACCCTTGCAGACCAATCTGGCTTTATTTCTGATTACTTCACCAACTTCATTTAGTTTGTTCCGGAAGACCCATTTGGTTCCAATCACATTCTTGTCTCTAGGTCTGGGAACAAGATCCCAAGTGTGATTTTTCTCAATTTACATCAGCTCTTCCTCCATTTCTTTAGTCCAGTTTTCATCATTGCAAGCTTCATTAACTGTCTTAGGTTCTGTTGGTGCCTGAATTCACTGTCAGTTTTTAAGCATTTTTCATGCAGGCACCTTCCCTAAAATCCAAAAAATTTTAAGTATTGGGGCCCCTCAGCATTCTTCAGCATCTGCATCATAGTTCTTGAGGTGGTGGTCTTCATGTTTTCGCCATCGGAATGAGTTTGTATATGTCTTGGCGATCATGATTGGTACCAATGGTGTGTTTTCTTCTATCGCTGTGACATGGGCCATCGAATGGACGGAGGAGTGTTTGCCCGATGGTGTTAGTCTTACCGACGAGGGTTTTGAAGGTTATCGGAGTGATCGGTGTCATCGGCATAGGTTTGAGGTGTTTCTCCGACGGTGTAAGTCACACCGATGGAGGTGGGAAACTGATGTGTTATCGGCAGGTGTTGTTATGTCGGCAAAGGAGTTTCGTGCTAGGCCGACGGTGTTGGTCTGGCCGACGGGGATGTGAGATGTGCCATCGGCATGACATGGACTGTCAGGTGAACGGGCAGATGTTGGACCAACAGTGGGAGGTTTGGCCGATGAGGTGTCATTGGTGTGTGTCTCACCGAAGGTGGTGTGCCATCGGGAGGATTCATGGCATCGGCGAGGGAATTTCATGTTGCTCCGACGATGTGTGTCTAGGCGATGGGAGCGAGGAGTTCGGTCATCGGAGTGACCTTGGCTATCGGGGGCAGTGCTTTGTGGTCCACTGATGGAGAGTGTTTGGCCGATTGAGGAGCAAAGTGTGGCTCGTTGGTGCGTTGGTATGACTCGACGTATCGGCGAGCATCTTTTTTGTTGTGCCGATGGCGTGTCTCGCCGAAGACCTGAATATGGAGTTTGCGATGGCGTCGGCGAAACTATTGAGGTCGGTCAGAGGAGTTCCAGGTTGGCCGATGGGATTGGTCTGGCCGACAAGGGATTGCGATGGGCTTCATCGGTGTAACACATGAGGTCGGCTAGAGGATTTTTTGATGCTCTGATGGAGGGAGTCACGGCGACGGAGGGTGTGTTTTGTTTGCCATTGGCGAGACCGTTGAGATCGGAAGGAGTTTTTTGGAGTGGGCCAATGGTATAGGTCTGGGCGATGGGCTTTGGGCTGAGAGGCGTGTGTCGAGCATGGCAAAAGCGCTTGACACTTAGTATGTGGGTGGCCATGTTTTTAAAATGCTAAAGTTGTCTTCACACCGTGCATGTGGGACTAATTTTCCTACATAATTTGAACCTTCAGAAAACGCATTTTGGCAGGAACTCCCCATTTGAACGCAGCGATGGTTTTCTTGGTGGTTGTGGGTGGTTGAGCCATCAATGGTGACAGTGCAGGGGTATGGGTGATGGTACAAGCGATTAAGATGCCTGATCATGGACGAAGACTTTCAGATGGCGGCGTAAAGCTCGAGATCCCCTCTGTCTGTTGCATTTAATCTGTGAAGGCCATTTTCAAATGGAAGGAATGTATCTAGCAAATTTTTGACTTCTGGCCATGTAATTAATTGCAAAATGTACACGGTTCTGTATATAATGGTCTAGCTGTGTTACGTTTTAGAGGTTGGACATTTTTGGGCTTTCTGCTCTGGCTCTGAACATAAGGTGTTCACATTTCGAAAGGCATTTTTTGCTACAGACTCGGTCCTTAGTCTGGTGTACTAATCTATCTTGGATTGTAAATGATGATTTTCTCTGTGATGACCTTCTATGCAGATTGATTTTAAATGAAAAACACCTGTGTGTATTGTTTCTGATTGTCTCCTGTATGTCATTTGTTTTCCTTTCAAACAAGGTTGTCAAGGACTTCCAAGTTTTTCAGTGTATGCATACTTTGTGTCTAATTTATTGCATCTACTCAAGGATTGGTTAAATAGGTTTTGATCAGATACAAAGGGAAATAGATTGCATCATAGGATCTGTTAAGCATGATCATTAATGATACTCTTTCTTGGACATGTTGCTGTCAGGCAGTAGCATTATTCTCAGGTCCTCTAGATATGAATTTATGTTGTCATGGGGAGACATTTACAGTCTTAGATATGACTCTGCTACCCAGATAAGGCACTGGTTTGGGAAACTGTTTGTTCAATGGGTTTAGGAAAGTCCCATAACTCCAAACACCATTTCAAACCATCTCATCCTTCCATCTATCAGTTGTAGGATTAGGATTAGGAACCTCTGCATGCTCTCATACCTAACCAGACATTATGTCCAAGAAGATTGCCAACCTTGTGATTTGTTACACAAATCTTGGTCCATACATGAGAGTATTCTGCCTGTTGCTGTCAAGTTAAATCCTTCTGTCATTGAGCTAGTCAAGGTTATACTTTTATCAAATAGGGACACCCCCCTTGGTGTGGCAGAACCAGAAGTGAAGGGGAGGAGCTCACGCAACCTCCTGTATTTAGTTGGCTAAATCTGCATGTGCATTAGAACTGGCAAACCCTAATGCTGATTCAGAAGAAAAACCAACAAAATGGTGACTCTACTGAGGATGTTGATGTAAAGTGATATCCTGCAGTCTCTGGTGAAGTTTTGCTCTGCTGGTGGAATGAACTCAGAAACATATTTGATGAGCTTTTAGCTGCTGTAAATTTTGTCCTCTCTAGAGAGGTGGTGACTCTGCAAAAGATCTAAATGCACATGAAAAGTTGATGTTTGTGTTGTGACAGAAAATGTGCTGTTCAGACTTCAGCATCTGTATAAGAAAGGTACCTTGTTCCTTCCCCTTTATATTTGCTATTTTGCTGCATAGGTTAGATGCCAGGGGAGGTTACAGGTCTTAGGAATGCAAGGGATGTCTGAAAATAGAAATTTCATGAATCCAAGTATGAATTATCCCATACTCAGCGGTGAGATGTTGGATAAAAGAATAGAAGAGATAAGAAATAGGTTGATATTCTTAGAGGCTGAGCAGGCCCAGTTAAAAAGTAGTAACCCTGTTGTGTCTGCTAGTCAGAAGGCTAAACCTCTTCTCAGCCCTTTTGATCCTTTGTATGACCAACTGGATTTGTCATGGGTGGATTATAAAGTAGAAACTATGCCTGCTAGAATATACTGTCAGATGCCTAGATTTAGTGGTCACAGTGTATGTGATGGGAATGCACATATCCAAAATTTTTACAGTTTTATGGGAAAACATTCATTTAGAGATGAGGATATGTGGATGAGGTTTTTTGTTAGGTCCTTTGATGCAAAAGCAAAAGACTGGTATTTGAGCTTTTCAAAAAGATCCTTTGCCTATTGGGATGAGCTTGCTGACTGTTTCAAAGAAGAATTTGCAAAAGAACCGGCTGATCTTGTTGCAGAATTGATGAGAATTAGAAAACAAGATGAAGAGCCATGTGTTGATTTTAGTCATAGGTTTGCAGTAGCCCTTTCATAGATCCCAGAAGTCTTCAGACCTGATATTTCAGCCTGTGTAGGCATATTCTTTGAGGCTTTTGAGGAGGGCTCTAGTGCATTACTGAGGGATTTCAAGGTGACAAGTATGCAGATGGCATACAAGTTCGTAGAAAAAATAGAAAAAATTAGAAATGTGCACCTGCTGAAATCCCTGTCCCCTGGCCTTTGTGTGAAAAATAGTTGTGAAGCTGCAAATGACCAAATAATTAGGGCATCTTGTGTAGATAAAAATGAAAATGAAAGCATAGAGGTTGAGACTGTTGTATTTGAACATAATGTTGACAATACTGCTCAACTGGATTGTTCACCAGTTGAGGATGCCAATGAAGGAACTAATAAAGACTCCCATTGCAATGATGAGGCAGCTGGCCATGAAAACAACAATGAGGTTGTGGACAGCAATGAGCAACTTATGGAATGGACCTGTGGAGACAATTGTGAGTATTGTACTCAAGACAGAGAAGATATAAGCAAACAGAGAAGCAGTCTTATGTGTGACCCATTAACTTCTTTTCAAACACATGGGGATCATGAAGAGCAGTCAGAGATTGAAACAAGTGCTAGTGCAGAGCATGATTGTTTTTCATTTGATGGTTGTTTTGCTTATGACACACAGACTGATACTCCTCCACAGAGTGAATCCATTGGTGATGAAGATGCGTGCTCTGCTGCCCATGAACAAATGACATATTATGATCAAGCTTATGTACTTGGATCACCCATTTTTGACACATATGATGATGAGGATCTATTTGAGTATGGTGAAGGCTTGAGCACTGTTTTTGACTTGGATTCTGTTTCTCATCCTGATGAAAGAGGAAACAATATACATCAGGTAAGTGACTGTGAAAATGTGCCTGATTTGAAAGAGATGCCAGAGCCTGATCTTTTCTAGTTTGGTGCTGCTATTGGTTGTGTACATGATGTGCACAATTGTGAATTTGAAATCTTTTCTTTTGAGAAGCCAGCATATGAAATGAGCTCTGATCTTCCTAGCTGCATGGTGGACTTTGAGTGTTTTCAGTTTTTAGTCTAGCTAGGAGATCATTTTGCAATGCATAATGCTGATACAAATGATAACATGTGTTATATTCCATTTGAGTATGCATTGCTTGATACATTCTGCATCCATTTGTTGCTTGATGTTGAGGGTTGTTTGCATAAGGTTGACAGTGACAAAATAAATCATAAGGTTGAATGTGCAGATGACCAGGTTTGTTTATGGTCAGATCATGGCAGTACTCTCAGGCTTGACCCAGTGTATGCAGATGAGAACAAGGTGTTTGACAAGGGGAAGTATTGGTTTTCCCTTTCTTGGTGGCCTTAGGCCATCAAGAGTGTTTGGTGATGCAGATCATTGTAACTTCATGACTTTGTGCCCAATGGATAGGGGACTGGTCTGCATCCCAGAGTTCTGTGGTTCTTGCCATGCCTGCAAGAGGCATGCATCCTCAGACAGAGCCACTGTTGGTGCCTGAATTCACTGTCAATTTTTAAGCATTTTTCATGCAGGCACCTTCCCTAAAATCCAAAAAATTTTAAGTATTGGGGCCCCTTAGCGTTCTTCAGCATCTGCATCATAGTTCTTGAGGTGGTGGTCTTCATGTTTTCTCCATCGGAATGAGTTTGTATATGTCTTGGCGATCATGATTGGTACCAATGGTGTGTTTTCTTCTATCGCTGTGACATGGGCCATCGAATGGATGGAGGAGTGTTTGCCTGATGGTGTTAGTCTTACCGACGAGGGTTTTGAAGGTTATCGAAGTGATCGGCGTCATCGGCATAGGTTTGAGGTGTTGCTCCGACGGTGTAAGTCACACCGACAGAGGTGGGAAACCGATGTGTTATCGACAGGTGTTGTTATGACGGCAAAGGAGTTTCGTGCTAGGCTGACGGTGTTGGTCTGGCCGACGGGGATGTGAGATGTGCCATCGGCATGACATAGACTGTCAGGTGAACGGGCAGATGTTGGACTGACAGTGGGAGGTTTGGCCGATGAGGTGTCATCAGCGTGTGTCTCGCCGAAGGTGGTGTGCCATCGGGAGGATTCATGGCATCGGCGAGGGAATTTCATGTTGCTCCGACGATGTGTGTCTAGGTGATGGGAGCGAGGAGTTCGGTCATCGAAGTGACCTTGGCTATCAGGGGCAGTGCTTTGTGGTCCACCGATGGAGAGTGTTTGGCAGATTGAGGAGTAGAGTGTGGCTCGTTGGTGCGTCGGTATGACTCGACGCATCGGCGAACGTCTTTTTTGTTGTGCCGATGGCGTGTGTCTCACCGAAGACCTGAATATGGAGTTTGTGATGGCGTCAGCGAGACTATTGAGGTCGGTCAGAGGAGTTCCAGGTTGGCTGATGGGATTGGTTTGGCCAACAAGGGATTGCGATGGGCTTCATCGGTGTAACACATGAGGTCGGCCAGAGGATTTTTTGATGCTCCGATGGAGGGAGTCACGGCGACGGAGGGTGTGTTTTGTTTGCCATCGGCAAGACCGTTGAGATCGGAAGGAGTTTTTTGGAGCGGGCCGATGGTATAGGTCTGGGCGATGGGCTTTGGGCTGAGAGGCGTGTGTCGAGCGTGGCAAAAGCACTTGACACTTAGTATGTGGGTGGCCATGTTTTTAAAATGCTAAAGTTGTCTTCACACCGTGCATGTGGGACTAATTTTCCTACATAATTTGAACCTTCAGAAAATGCATTTTGGCGGGAACTCCCCATTTGAACGCAGCGATGGTTTTCTTGGTGGTTGTGGGTGGTTGAGCCATCAATGGCGACAGTGCAGGGGTATGGGTGATGGTACAAGCGATTAAGATGCCTGATCGTGGACGAAGACTTTTAGATGGCAGCGCAAAGCTCGAGATCCCCCCTGTCTGTCGCATTTAATCTGTGAAGGCCATTTTCAAATGGAAGGAATGTATCTAGCAAATTTTTGACTTCTGGCCATGTAATTAATTGCAAAATGTACACGGTTCTGTATATAATGGTTTGGCTGTGTTACTTTTTAGAGGTTGGACGTCTTTGGGCTTTCTGCTCTGGCTCTGAACATAAGGTGTTCACATTTTGAAAGGCATTTTTTGCTACAGACTCGGTCCTTAGTCTGGTGTACTAATCTATCTTGGATTGTAAATGATGATTTTCTCTATGATGACCTTCTATGCAGATTGATTTTAAATGAAAAACACCTGTGTGTGTATTGTTTCTGATTGTCTCCTGTATGTCATTTGTTTTCCTTTCAAACAAGGTTGTCAAGGACTTCCAAGTTTTTCAGTGTATGCATACTGTGTGTCTAATTTATTGCGTCTGCTCAAGGAGTGGTTAAATAGGCTTTTGATCAGATACAAAGGGAAATAGATTGCATCATAGGATCTGTTAAGCATGATCATTAATGATACTCTTTCTTGGACATGTTGCTGTCAGGCAGTAGCATTATTCTCAGGTCCTCTGGATATGAATTTATGTTGTCATGGGGAGACATTTACAGTCTTAGATATGACTCTACTACCCAGATAAGGCACTAGTTTGGGAAACTGTCTGTTCAATGGGTCTAGGAAAGTCCCATAACTCCAAACACCATTTCAAACCATCTCATCCTTCCATCTGTCAGTTGTAGGATTAGGATTAGGAACCTCTGCATGCTCTCATACCTAACCAGACATTATGTCCAAGAAGATTGCCAACCTTGTGATTTGTTACACAAATCTTGGTCCATACATGAGAGTATTCTGCCTGTTGCTGTCAAGTTAAATCCTTTTGTCATTGAGCTAGTCAAGGTTATACTTTTATCAAATAGGGACACCCCCCTTGGTGCGGCAGAACCAGAAGTGAAGGGGAGGAGCTCACGCAACCTCCTGTATTTAGTTGGCTGAATCTGCATGTGCATTAGAACTAGCAAACCCTAATGCTGATTCAGAAGAAAAACCAACAGGTTCAATCTTTGAAATTAGACAATACTCATCTGGATCTTGAGCAATCCTTCTTCTTGTTTTTACTCCTTTGCTTTTATCACCTATGATCTGATCTTTAGAGTGGTTCAGTCTTACATACCTGGGAGCTTTGGGAGTTTCCCGCACTTCTAATTCTTGATCAGGCTCATTATGACTCATCTCTTCTTCTTGAGTTACCAGATCTGTTTGATTTTGAACACCGGAAGGAGTTTGGGCTCCTTGAATCAGGACACCATTCTGATCATCTTCATCATATTCATAAAACCTTGAGGGTTTCTCAATTCCCTAATCAACCTTCACATTTGTACTTTCTATTATCTTTCTTAGTCTCTTGTTATAACACTAGTATGCTTTTCTTTGAGTAGAGTAACCCAAGAATATTCCTTCATCACTTCTAGCATCAAATTTTCCTAGATCTTCATCTCTTTTAATGTAACATTTGCTACCAAAAACTCTGAAATACCTCACAGTAGGAGTGATGCTAAACCAAAGTTCATAAGGAGTCTTACCGGTATTACTTCTAATTTGAACTTGATTGAGAGTGTAGACTGCAGTGCTGATAGCTTCTCTCCAATAGATCTGAGGAACATTTACTTCCATCATCATGGTCCTAGAAGCTTCTTGGATGGTCCGATTCTTTCTTTCCACTACTCCATTCTGTTGTGGAGTCCTAGGAGCAGATAACTGTCTCTTTATTCCATATTTCTTACAGAACTCTAAGAACTGACCATATGTGAATTCCCCACCTCTATCAGACCTCAGACATTTTAGTTTTAATCTAGTTTCATTCTATACTATAGCCTTGAATATTTTGAATTTCTCAAGAGCTTCTGATTTCTCTTTCAGAAAGGTTACCCACATCATCTGGGAATAGTCATCAATTAGTAACATGAAGTATCTATCACCTTGCACACTCTTGGTTCTTGCCGGTCCACAAAGATCAGTATGAACTAAGTCCAATAATCTGATAGAAGATAGTTCCTTACTCTTGAAAGTGACTCTGCTCAGCTTACCCAACTGACATTCTTTACACAAGCTATTTGTAGGTTTCACCAATTTTGGAAGATCTCTTACAGCTTGAGTATTGCTTATCTTAATAATATTATCAAAATTCACATGACACATCCTCCTATGCCATAACCAACTTTGATCAACTTGAGAAAACAAGCAACTTTTACCAGTACCAACCAAGTGGAAGATATTACCTTTAGTTTGGGTACCGGATGCACTCTCTATTCCAGAACTTTCAAAGATCTTACATTTTCCATTCTTGAACTGGGGATCATAGCCTTTGTCCACCAACTGTCCAACACTAAGAAGATTGTGCTTCAAACCTTCAACATATAGTACATTACCCGTTTTGTTCCTTCCATCAAAAGAAATAGTTCCTCTTCCTCTGATTCTACCAGCAGAATTATCACCAAATTTTACCACTCCTCCTTCATACCTTTCCAAATCTATGAACTTATTTTTGTCACCTATCATATGGTGAGAGCAACCACTGTTAATGACCCAGTCATCCTTTTCTTCAATTTGAGTAGCTGGAGCTCTTTCTACAATTTTATGATTGACAAATTTAGAGAATATTGGTTCTTCTTCCTTGATGGCAATAAACACCCAATCACTTCCAGATTTGTTTCCTGTCTCTGATTCATCATCTGTTACTCCTTCATTATCATCTTCTTCATAAACATAGTAGCAATTCTTTTAGAACCTTGATCTGTTAGGATTTGGCCTTGAAAATCTTTTCGGACAATTTGAGTCAAAATGACCAATCTTATTGTAGTTAAAACACTTAAAAGACAATTTTCCTTCATACTTACCGGATCCTCTTGGCAGTCTCTTTGCAATAAGGGCTTCAAGTTGAGTAGTTTCTACTTCTTCTTCTTCCAAATCTTTTCTTGCTTTTTTATACCATGACAATTTCCCTGATGAGTTCTCTCCCGGATCAAACCTTTGTTTACCTTTTACAGAGGCGCTAGCTTTGAATGCAGATTCAGTCTTGGGGGGTCATCTCCAAACTCGATCATTTCAAATGCAGCCAATTTGCCAGCCAATTGATCTCTTGTGACAGTTGTATGGGCTCTGAATTCTTCAATGGAAGAAGCCTTGATTTTATAAGAGGCAGGAAGGGATCTAAGAATTTTGCCAACAATCTCATCTTCATCCAAGACTCCACCAGCATTTCTAATTCCACAAACAATCTCATTAACCCTTGGCATAAAAGTAGTGATATTTTCATCATCTTTCATCTTCAGATTTTCAAATTTCCCTTTTAGACTCTGTAACCTTGCACATTTAACATACTTGTCTCCTTCATGCAAAAGTTCCAGTTTTTGCCAAATCTCAAAATCAGTTGGTAGGTCAACAACATTTGAGAGCTCTGTATAAGATAATGTGCTTAGAAGAGCTTCAATAGTCCGCAGATTGTTTTCAGCATCTGTAATTTCATTTGTAGATTTTAGACCACCCTGTGGAGGTGTATACTGTGTTGTAGTCATGGTCCAGTACGCCGTACCCATACATTGCAAGTGACATTTCATGCAACCTTTCCACAGATTAAAGTTGGTTCCATCAAACTTTAGACTATCCTTCTTGTAAGATGACATCTGGGATCTCCTCAAGCGGTTAAGATCCTTTTAGAGGAACTTGGCTCTGATACCAATTGTTAGACTTAGGGCACACAACTGAGAGGGGGGGTGTATCAGTTGTCCAAAACTTTCTCTAATTTCACACTTAAATCCTCTTAGTGATTAGCAGTATATCAATCATAAAACATAATGCAATTAAATCAAGAGAAGAAACTCATCAACACATGAGACACCAAGATTTTGACGTGGAAAACCCGGTTAAGGGAAAAACCATGGGGTGATTAACCCAAGATTGTATTCTCTATTAGAAGAATAGAAAGAACAAATGGCACATGCCAATTAGGGCCCACTGCCCGAGCACACTGCTCACAAGAGGTTCACTGCCTACAAGAGACACACTGTCTACAAAGAAATAAGTATCACCTACTTGAACTGGAAAATATCATCTTCACCATGCTTGAATCAGTTCCATTTAAGCCCAATACTTCTGATCTACCTTTCGCTCTCCTCCTTGCTACCACACACTCATCTACACATGGACACACTATGGAATGACTTCATAATCCCTTATTTATACAAGGCATCAACTTAGGAATAATTATCTAAGTCAGTAAACATCCACAAGAACATCCGCAAGACATGTAATACATCCGGTTGGCTAGTCACAGAAAGAACACCAACATCCAGAAGTTATTCTTCAATTACGAGCTCCAACTCCAATGCGGACCACCAATATGAACTAGACACAATCCAAAGACCTCCACAAGATTTCCTGAATCACCAACAACATCTGCACTTCATCTGCTTACTGGAATCCTTCTCTCCTTCATCTGAAACCTCAAGAACACAGTCTGTCATCACTGTCACAAAAGAACAGATGCTTTCGGACCTTCAAGCCTTGAACCAAACTAGTTGACACTTCACAAAGACTTCCTCAACACTTCCTCAAATCCGTAGAATAGGACAATGCATTTTTGGATCTCACCGGACCTATCTGTGTTACTCTGTCACCTCTGAACACCTGCCAGAACCGGTTCTACTTGAGCGGCCATAACTCCTTCAGATCTTCATGCGGACCTTTGAAATCTTGACTGGATCATCTTAAGACACATATCTACAAACCCTTTGAACCGCAACCTCTGATAGTCATCTTAACTTGGATCTTTACCTTACTGTCTTCACTGTTCTTCTCTGTTCCTCATATGACTAATTTTCTCAATATCCTCAACACATAGCTCATCCAATCTTTGTCATTTCTGCAACAGGAGTATGTTGACATCAATGACAACACTGGTTAGACCCATACTTGCAACATAAATCTGGCCACAAGACAAACTGCATGCATAATATCTGGTCTAGTAGCAATTAGGTATAGTGGTCCTCCAATAATTGATCTATATTTACTCTGATCAGCCTTAGGGGATTCATCATTTTTTCTCAGCTTGCAACTAGTTGTCATGAGAGTACACACTAGTTTAGATTCTTCAATTCCAAACTTCTTCAACAACTCCTTGACATACTTTGATACAAACCTAGTGGTCTTAAGAATCCTTTCTGGAGCTTCTTTAACCTACACTTTCTTTTCTTTATCTTTTTCTTCTTCACTACAAGAAGATTCATCTTATTCATATCCACTAATCTTTGATTTCATCTATAGATCCTCAAACACCTCCAATGAAAACTGTCCTGTACTGGAAACAACTATGTTCTGTCAAACCAAACTTTTGTTACTCATTACTTTCAAGACAATCATCAAAGTGAGACAAAATTATGGATGTAGATGTATTCAATGATCAATGACCATATGCCAGAACCGTAAAGTAATATCTTGAATAGCAGACAAATGCAGACCAAATTACTGGAAATCTGTAACTTAATTTTACTGGATAGATATTTAGCTAAAATTTATAACATGTCTTCTTTCTTGATCAAATCTTCTTGCACAAAAGACTTCTTGTTGAGGATAAGATCCTCTTGCAGAATTTCCAACCAAGCTAATCTGCACAATTCTACCTTAATCCTTTGCAATCACAGTCTCTGTCCTAACTTAACCTTTGTTGTTAATTCTTAACCTTATCTCTTCATGTTGAGACATCAGTACCATTCCTTTGATGTAAGGGAGAAAATATTTTCAATAAGACTCCCCCTAAGACAAATCTCTAATCTTAGCTTCCGGAGGGAACATCTACACCGGATACCGTTAGAGGCTCATCCTTAAGCTCTGTTGCATCCTTCTTAACCCAAATATCACTCATCTCCTTCTTAGTCTCTGCCAGATCGACCTTTTGTATTAATTTTTTCTTCTCTACCATATTATCCTTCTTCATGCTTCTATTTCTATAGAACTTAGAGGTATGTCTAGATCTATTGCAATTGTAGCACACAACATTTCTCTTACTAGTACTTCTTTCATTCATTCTAGATCTACATTGGTTAGCTTTATGCCCAGATTTGTTGCATGTATAATAGTAGCCACTGAAATATCTAACTAACCTATCCTTGTCATAACCATTTATCATTTGACTTCTACACTCATTAGCTCTATGTCCCATCTTATAGCATGCATAACACCTAGTAGAGTTCTGAATCACTTTACTTCTAGATACAACAACTCTATGACCAGCTTTATTGCATGTGAGATATTGACTAGAGAAGGATGGAATATTTTGATTCCTTCTACTTCTACATTCTATTGCTTTGTGTCCATACTTATTATATAAATGACAAAAACCATTGAAATCTTATGGATACCTTTGAGCATTTGGTTGTCTAACTAGAGGTCTTCTCACTTTATTCTTTTGATTCTAGATCTGCTTTCCATTTTTCCTTTGATTTGAATTCTGATCTAATTTTGAACTTTCACCTTTTTCAAATCCTAAACCCTCTTTATCATTGGGACTTTTCTAACTTGCAATCATCTCGTCAAGCCTTGTAGAACTTATCTTGAATTTTTCTTCATAACTCTTTGCCTTCTCCAAATCTGATTTCAGACTCACAACTTCATGTTCAAGCCTTATACATTCTTCAGATTTGCCTTTCACCATTAGGTTTAGACATTCCTCAATCCTTGCCTTTTCTGTTGCAAGTATGAGGTAAGCCAGTGTTGTCATTGATGTCAACATACTCATATTGCATTGACAAGAAGGATTTGATGAGCTGTGTGCTGAGGATATTGAGAAAATTAGACTCAGTCAGGAACAGTGAAGAACAGTGATGAGAAGAAGGTAAATGTACTGTATAGGTTGCGAACCGGAGGATGCGGATTAAAGGGTTAGTAGATATGAGTCTTGAGATGCTACAGTTAAGATTTCAGAGGTCCGCATGAAGATCTGAAGGCGTTGTGGCTGCCGGTATAGAACCGGGTCCGGCAAGTATCCGGAGGTGACAGAGGATCACAAAAAGGTCCGGTGAGGTCCGGAATTGTATTATCATAATCTGCGGATTGGAAGGAGTGTTTGAGATGTCCTTGTGATGTGTCATCCTGATTTGTGTGTGATTTGGAGGTCCGGAAGTACCTCTTGCATTATGACAGTGGCGACAGACTGTGTTCTTGAAGTTCCGGATGAGGAAGACAAGAGATCCCAGTAAGCAGAGGAAGTGCGGATGTATCCGGACATTCAGACAGACTTGTGAAGGTTCTTGAATCATGTTTAGGTTGTGTTGTTGGTCCACATTGATGGTAGAGCCCGGAATTGAAGTTATTCTTCCGGATGAAGTTATTGCTCTGTATAGCCGACCGGATGTGTTATTCATCTTGCGGATACTCCTATGGTTGTTTGCCGACTTAGATGCTTGTTCCTAAGTCGATGTCTTGTATAAATAATGATTTGTGAATTCATTTCAGTGTGTGGCATGTGGATGAGCATGATATAGCGAAGAAAGGTGCGAAAGGCAGAGCAGAGATTGTTGGGCTTAATTGGAACTGATCCGGACATGGTAGAGATGTCATTCTCCAGTTCAAGACTGTGATTTTTATCACTTTGTAGACAGTGTGTCTCCTTGTAGGCAGTGGGCCTCTTTGTGAGCAGTGTGCTTGGGCAGTGAGCCCTTATTGGCATGTGCCATTCATTTTTCCTTATTCTTCTAACAGAGAATAAATCTTGGGTTAATCACCCCGTGGTTTTTCCCTTAACCGGGTTTTCCACGTCAAAATCTTGGTGTTCAATGTGTTGATGCTTATCTGTTCTTGTGTTTATGTATTGTGCTTCCATGAATGATTATTTGATATGCTGCTAACTAACAACAGAGAATAAAGTGTTTGAAATAGAACAAGTTCTATACAACTGATTCACCCCCCCCCCTCTCAGTTGTATGCCCTAGATCCAACAATTGGTATCAGAGCTAAGTTCCTCTGATAGGAGCTTAACCGCTTGAGGTGATCCAGGATGTCGTCATACAAGAAGGATAGTCTGAAGTTCGATGGAACCAACTTCACTCTCTGGAAAGGTCGCATGAAGTGTCATTTGGAATGTATGGGAAAAGCATACTTGGCTATGATTTCAAAACCATATATACCCCCACAAGGTGGTCCGACAACTCCAGATGAAACCACAGAAGCTGAAAACAATCTGCGGACCAAGGAAGCTCTTCTAAGCGCATTGAATGACTCAGATCTCTCGAATGTCATTGACCTACCAACTGCATATGAGATCCTAACTAAACTGGAACTTCTGTATGAAGGAGATGAGTTTGTCAAAAGTGCAAGGTTGCAAAGTCTGAAAGGGAAATTTGAAAGATTGAAAATGAGAGATGATGAAAACATTACTACCTTTATGCCAAGAGTAAATGAGCTGGTATGTGGAATCAGAAATGCTGGTGGAACTCTAGATGAAAATGAGATTGTCTGCAAAATCCTAAGATCCCTTCCTGCTGCCTACAAAATCAAAGTTGCTGCCATTGATGAATTCAGAGCCCACACAACTGTCACAAGAGAACAACTGGCTGGCAAACTAGCTGCATTTGAAATGACCGAGTTTGGAGATGATCCACCCAAGACTGAATCTGCTTTTAAAGCCAGTGCCTATGTGAAAGGCAAACAGAGATTTGATCCGGGTGAAAACTCATCAAGAAAAATGTCATGGTATGATCAAGCAAGAAGAGACATGGAAGAAGAAGAAGCAGAAACAGCTCAACTTGAAGCCCTCATTGCAAAGAGACTGCCCAGAGGATCCGGTAAGTATGAAGGAAAACTACCTTTTAAGTGTTTCAACTGCAATAAGATTGGTCATTTTGCCTCAAGATGTCCGGAGAGATCTGCAAGATCTAATACTCACAGACAAAGGTTTCAAAAAAATTGCTATTATGTTCATGAAGAAGATGACAATGAAGGAGTAACAGATGATGAATCAGATCCAGGAAGCAAATCCAGAAATGAGTGGGTGTTTATAGCCATCAAGGAAGAAGATTCCTTGCTCTCTGAATCTGTCAATCACAAAGTTGTTGAAAAAGCCTTGGCTGCTCAAGTAGAAGAAAAGGATGATTGGGTTATTGACAGTGGATGTTCTCACCATATGACTGGTGACAAGAATAAGTTCTTAGACTTGGAAAGATATGAAGGAGGAATGGTAAAGTTTGGTGACAATTCTGCTGGCAGAATCAGAGGTAGGGGAACTATTTCCTTTGATGGTAAGAGCAAAACAGGTAATGTACTATATGTTGAAGGATTGAAGCACAATCTTCTCAGTGTTGGTCAGTTAGTGGACAAAGGCTATGATCTCCGGTTCAAGAATGGAAAATGCAGAATCTTTACAAGCTCCGGAACTGAAATTGCATCCGGTACTCAGACAAGAGGTAACATCTTTCATCTGGTTGGTTCAAATAAAAGTTGTTTGTTTGTTCAAATTGATCAGAGTTGGTTATGGCATAGAAGAATGTGTCATGTAAATTTTGATAACATCATCAAAATAAGCAATACTCAGGCTGTGAGAGATCTTCCAAAGTTGATAAAACCTACAAACAGTGTGTGTAAAGAATGTCAGTTAGGCAAACAAAGCAGAGTCTCTTTTAAAAGCAAAGATCAGTCTTCTACCGGATTGTTGGAATTAGTACATACTGATCTATGTGGTCCGACAAGAATCAAGAGTCTGCAAGGTGATAGATATTTCATGTTGTTAATTGATGATCATTCCCGGATGATGTGGGTTACCTTTCTAAAAGAAAAATCAGAAGCTTTTGAGAAGTTCAAAATCTTCAAAGCTATGGTGGAGAATCAAACCGGATTGAAACTAAAGTGTCTAAGGTCTGATAGAGGTGGTGAATTTACATCTGGTGAATTCATTGACTTTTGTGAGAAACAGGGTATAAGGAGACAGTTGTCTGCTCCTAAGACTCCACAGCAGAATGGAGTAGTTGAGAGAAAGAACCGGACCATCCAGGAAGCTGCTAGGACAATGATGTTGGAAGCAAATGTTCCTCAAATGTTTTGGAAAGAAGCTATCAGCACTGCAGTCTACACTCTCAATCGAGTTCAAATCAGAAACAACACCGGTAAGACCCCCTATGAAATTTGGTTTGACATCACTCCTACTGTGAAATATTTCAGGGTATTTGGTAGCAAGTGTTATATTAAAAGAGATGAAGATCTAGGAAAGTTTGATGCTAGAAGTGATGAAGGAATTTTCTTGGGCTACTCCACTCAAAGCAAAGCATACCGGTGTTACAATAAGAGATTGAGGAAGATGATAGAAAGCACCAATGTAAAGGTTGATGAAGGAATTGAGAAGCCTTCAAGATTTTATGAATTTGATGAAGATGACCAAGATAGTGTTCAAGGACCTCAATCCTCTCCGGTGAAACAGAGTCAGCCTGATCCGGTAAATCAGGAAGAAGAGTTAGGTTTGAATGAGTCTGATCAAGAAACAGCAGTACTGGATACTCCCAAAATTCCAAGGTATGTAAGACTGAATCACTCTGAAGATCAGATCATAGGTGACAGAAGCAAAGGTGTACAAACTAGAAGGAATATTGCTCAAGATCAGAATGAATGTTGTCTGATTTCAAAGATTGAACCTAAAACAATAAATGAAGCCTGCAATGATGAAAACTGGACCAAAGCAATGGAAGATGAATTGATGCAAATTGAGAAAAATCATACTTGGGATCTTGTTCCCAGACCTAGAGACAGGAATGTAATTGGAACCAAGTGGGTCTTCCGGAAGAAACTAAATGAAGCTGGTGAAGTAATCAGAAACAAAGCTAGATTGGTCTGCAAAGGCTACTCTCAAATAGAAGGAATTGACTTTGAAGAGACTTTTGCTCCGGTAGCAAGAATTGAAGCAGTCAGATTACTTCTTGCATTTGCTGCCTTCAAAGATTTCAAGGTATATCAGATGGATGTCAAGTCTGCCTTCCTAAATGGTGATCTGGAAGAAGAAGTCTACATTGAACAACCGGATGGATTTCAATTGTCTGATAATAATGATATGGTCTGCAAGTTGAAGAAAGCTTTGTATGGATTGAAGCAAGCCCCAAGAGGATGGTATGAAAGGTTGGATAAGCATCTTGTGCAGATTGGATTCAACAAAGGTACTGCTGACAGCAACTTATATTTCAAAATTGATCATGAAAACATTCTGATTGTTGAAGTGTTTGTGGATGATATCATTTTTGGAGGAAGAGATAGTATGTGTAAAACTTTTGCAAATCAGATGAAAAGTGAGTTTGAAATGTCTATGCTTGGTGAAATGAATTTCTTCTTGGGTCTGCAAATTACTCAAACAAAAGAAGGGATCTTCATCTCTCAGACCAAATATGTGAAAGAATTGTTAAAAAAATTTGGTATGGAAGACTCAAAGCCTATGAACACTCCTATGGCAACCGGATGTAAGTTAAGCAAAGATGATGATTCTCCAAAGGCAGATCAGACAAAGTATAGATCAATGATTGGTGGATTGTTGTATCTCACTCAAACTAGACCAGATATAATGCAAGCTGTTGGTCTTGTGGCAAGATTCCAGGCTGATCCTAGAGAATCTCATGTTATGGCAACCAAAAGAATTTTTAGATACTTGAAAGGGACAGTTGAGTATGGTCTATGGTATCCTAGAGATCCGGATTTCTCTCTTCATGCTTACACAGATGCAGATTGGGCAGGAGATGTGGATGACCGGAAGAGCACTAGTGGTGGAGCATTCTTTTTGGGGAAGAGATTGGTTTCTTGGCTAAGCAAGAAACAAGATGCAATATCTCTGTCTACAACTGAAGCAGAATACATTGTAGCAGCAGGTAGTTGCACTCAAATCTTGTGGATGAAGCAGATGCTAAGAGACATCAAAGTTGAATATGAGGAGCCTATTACAATTTTCTGTGATAATTCAAGTGCAATTAATATTTCCAAGAATCCGGTATTGCATTCTAAGACTAAGCACATATCTATCAAATTTCACTTTTTGAGAGAACAAGTAAACAAGGAAGAAGTCAGATTGGAGTATGTTCCCTCCAAGGATCAGATTGCAGATATCTTTACAAAACCTCTTCCCAAGGACTCTTTTGAATATCTCCGGGAGAAGTTAGGGGTCATGGCCCCTCCGGTGATGAACTAAGATGCACTGATGTGCATCAGTCCGGTGGCTATCACAGTCATATCTTGTGATCTGGACTAATGGGGAGCTGCAACTAAGGGGGAGCAGCTGGTATTATTCTGATGCATGAGAGTTGCAAGTATGAGCCCTTTGCCATTGATGTCAAAGGGGGAGAGAAGACATGTGAAAAACAAGTGGTTGATGATCAAAGGGGGAGCAGCAAAGGAAGACATGTGAAGAGTTGTTGTTGATAGGGGGAGCTGTGACAGAAAAGAGAAGTTCTTGTCTTGATGGTTTTTCACATCATATGTTGCCATCAATGACAAAGGGGGAGATTGTTGCAAGTATGAGGTAAGCCAGTGTTGTCATTGATGTCAACATACTCATATTGCATTGACAAGAAGGATTTGATGAGCTGTGTGCTGAGGATATTGAGAAAATTAGACTCAGTCAGGAACAGTGAAGAACAGTGATGAGAAGAAGGTAAATGTACTGTATAGGTTGCGAACCGGAGGATGCGGATTAAAGGGTTAGTAGATATGAGTCTTGAGATGCTACAGTTAAGATTTCAGAGGTCCGCATGAAGATCTGAAGGCGTTGTGGCTGCCGGTATAGAACCAGGTCCGGCAAGTATCCGGAGGTGACAGAGGATCACAAAAAGGTCCGGTGAGGTCCGGAATTGTATTATCATAATCTGCGGATTGGAAGGAGTGTTTGAGATGTCCTTGTGATGTGTCATCCTGATTTGTGTGTGATTTGGAGGTCCGGAAGTACCTCTTGCATTATGACAGTGGCGACAGACTGTGTTCTTGAAGTTCCGGATGAGGAAGACAAGAGATCCCAGTAAGCAGAGGAAGTGCGGATGTATCCGGACATTCAGACAGACTTGTGAAGGTTCTTGAATCATGTTTAGGTTGTGTTGTTGGTCCGCATTGATGGTAGAGCCCGGAATTGAAGTTATTCTTCCGGATGAAGTTATTGCTCTGTATAGCTGACCGGATGTGTTATTCATCTTGCGGATACTCCTATGGTTGTTTGCCGACTTAGATGCTTGTTCCTAAGTCGATGTCTTGTATAAATAATGATTTGTGAATTCATTTCAGTGTGTGGCATGTGGATGAGCATGATATAGTGAAGAAAGGTGCGAAAGGCAGAGCAGAGATTGTTGGGCTTAATTGGAACTGATCCGGACATGGTAGAGATGTCATTCTCCAGTTCAAGACTGTGATTTTTATCACTTTGTAGACAGTGTGTCTCCTTGTAGGCAGTGGGCCTCTTTGTGAGCAGTGTGCTCGGGCAGTGAGCCCTTATTGGCATGTGCCATTCATTTTTCCTTATTCTTCTAACAGAGAATAAATCTTGGGTTAATCACCCCGTGGTTTTTCCCTTAACCGGGTTTTCCACGTCAAAATCTTGGTGTTCAATGTGTTGATGCTTATCTGTTCTTGTGTTTATGTATTGTGCTTCCATGAATGATTATTTGATATGCTGCTAACTAACAACAGAGAATAAAGTGTTTGAAATAGAACAAGTTCTATACAACTGATTCACCCCCCCCCTCTCAGTTGTATGCCCTAGATCCAACATTTTCTTCAACTTGCACTTTCAAATCATTCATAGATTCAGTTATTAGCCTTAATTGTTCACTGACCTCCTTGTTTCTTTCTTTGAACTTCTTGACTTGCTCTCTTAATTTTATGATACATTCATCTGCTTTTTTATCATTTTTCTTCAGATCTTTGTTTTCTTCTTCAGTCCTCTCTAGGTCTTCAAGAGCAACCTTGAGTTCTTCACTACTGAAAAACATGCATTCATCTTCTGAAGATCCATCAAATAGGAGAACATTCTTCTTGTGCACCTTCCCAGATCTACCTCAAGCTGTTAAGCTTTCTTCCAAGGAACCTTGCTCTAATACCAATTGTTGAATGCACAAGACAAATGAGAGGGGGGGTGAATCAGTTGTATCAAAAATTTCAAACCCTCATAAACATAATCAAGTCCACATCAGTTCACTTGAACCCTTAATCTGTTATGAAGATTAAACATGAAATACATACAACAGAAACTTAAACACATCAACACCATGCACAAGAGAACACCAAATTTTTACGTGGAAAACCCTAAAAGGGAAAAACCATAGTGAGGATTAGCTCACAATATAAAGTAGTAGAAATACTGAATTACAAGAGGCTCACTGCCTAAAAGAAAAGGTTCACTGCCAAGGACTCACTGTCCGGGAGAAGAAGAAGAAAAGAGGTGGCTCATTTCCATGAAGTAATATAATAGCATCGACCACAGGCCTGAGTTTAGTTCCAATGAAGCACAACAACATCATCTTCATAGCCTCTCTGAAAATTGTAGACAACTTTTGCTCACTACATTAGGTTATCTACCACATGAAAGTCCTTGTTGCCTCTAATTCAAATTCACAACACAAGCATCACAATCCTGCGCATACTCTCCTACACATGAATCCTTTACACTTACTTATATCAACATCAACCTTGAAACATTCACCAAAGTCGGCAACACACTCTACAACCTTTGAAACAGTCTCCAAGGTCGGCAATCATACAAAATTCAAATTAGGTCTGGACCTAAACATTCCCATGGAGCAAAGGAATGAAAGTAGAACATTTCACAACTTAGCTTAGACCTAAAAACATCTTCACATGCTTCGAAATGCTTCCTCAATCCACGAAGCACATCTGCAAAGAGTGTAAACAACTAGGTCAGCCAAAACTGGTGTTGACACTAGAACCTTTAAGCACATGCTTCAAAGAAAACTTGTGGAGCAAAGACCAAGCATGAGCATGATCTAGGAACACCCACAAGCACTTGAAACCAATAGAACCTCCTGCAACAACTGCAACAATTCTCACTTAAAGAATCTTCACACTAGAACACCTAATTACACTGAAAACAACTGCATCTTAAAAAAGATAGCTTGCGGAGAACCAAACCATGAACCACTTGGATTGAAGAAAGATATATGTATTATAAATATAAATCCATAACTGCAAACCAAAACACACAACTGCAGAGGGATGTGGAGCAAAACAATTTCTCCCAGTCACCTCTACACAACTTAGAAACACTGCCCACACTCTGGTGAACACAACTTTCTTTGTACAATGAATCAACACCTCAAACTTGAAACATAGAAGCTTTTTACATCCCTAAACATCACCGCCAAACCACATAAGCATATTTTCAACAGCAGAGAAATGTAGAGCAAAAGACTAATACTGTTCTGCAAGCCAAAACAATTTTGCAACACATTGTTTCCTTCAGAGAACAAATTTTCTCAAAAGCACTAGGAAACCCAACAACAAGAGCAATATACTAACATCATCAGCACTTTTGCAAGCCATTTAAATCACTTTAACATAATAACTCAATCAACCAACAACAGCAACATTAGAAGATACAGTTGACACCAATGACAACACAAGCATGTTGACATCAATGACAACATCGATTAGCACATATTGCAGCAAACCCTACATTAAGGATTAGGATATGGTAGTTTTACAATGTAAAAAGTGGAGCTTGTTAAGGGAACTAGTCTAGATCATCTAGCTCCAAGTGCTGGATTCTCATGAAATGGTACTTTTACAAAAAAATATAGAGAGAGAGAGAGGGATAGAGAAACAGAGATAGAGAGTGAGAGAGAGAGAGAAAGATAAGACCTTATGTTTCTTTCTATTTTTGTTGTGGGATAAATCAAAATTCTTATGTACCAACTATTTACGCATAATTATTTATATATAAGTAAATTTGTTTATTTCGCTATATAGTTTGAATGACTGCAAATTTAGTTTTATCAACAATTAAAAAATTAAACTACAAATCTTGTTATCTAGACTGGTACCCTAAAATCTATTCTTTTTCTTTTAAAACTCCTACTATATTTTGAAAATATGTAGAGTAAAAGGGGGTCCAATTAAGAGGACACATAAATGTTTAGATATCTATGTTGAAATACACAGGACAACTGAGAGGGGGGGTGAATCAGTTGTCACAAAAACTTAACTTCATAAACCATCAACTACTTAATTATTGATAATTAGATTTAACCATGAAAGCATGAAACCATAGACTTAATCACAATCACACATTCAACACAGTAGACACCAAATTTTTACATGGAAAACCCTAAAAGGGAAAAACCACGGTGGGTGTTAGCCCATAGAAAATATATGAGTTATAACAATACCGAAAAATAGAGGTTCACTGGCTACAGGCTCACTGCCCAAATTGCTCACTGCCAAAGGTTGCTCACTGCCAAAGGGTGGCTCACTACCAAGGGGTGGCTCACTGTTAAGGGGTGGATCACTGCCAAAAGTGGTGAACTGATTAAGTAGCATCTACTCCATGCTTGGGTTCAGTTCCATTGAAGCACAATATAACTTCTCTGCTTTGCTCTTTCACACCTTCACACTTATCTCTGTATTTTCACATACACACACTCATTTTTGTAATTATATTACAAGTCTTTATACAAGTCATCAACCTTGGAATGTACATCAAGGTTGGCAATACATTCATCAACCGTTGGAACAATCTCCAAGGTCGGCATTACAAAAACATACACACAAATAGGTCTGGACCTAATACATAAATTAGCTAAGGGAAAGATGTAAAGATGTATGACGATCATGCCATGCCTTAGATGGGACTCGAACACAATTCTTCATGCCACGATACACTTCCACAAACTTCAAAGCATCTTTGAAATCAGTGAAATCAACCAAGTCGGCCAAGACTGGTGAGAACACTAGGTCTGCTAAGAAAATTCTTCATCTACAATCCAATTTTCTCTTTGCAGACCAATCCAAAGGTAGGAACATGATCAGGAGACATCCACAAGCACAACCGCATGATCTCTAACCACTCTGTCAAGAAGATTCTTCAAACCAGAGCACAAGAACAACACTGTTAGCCACTATCATAAGGAAAGGATAGCTTGCAGACTGCCAAATCACAAACCATTGTAGTTGAAAGCACTTATCATCATTCTAAACTTAACTCTAGAACTGCAGACCAAAATACTTCAATGCGAAGGAATGCGGAGCATAACACTTTCTCCCTGTCACCACCAAACATATAGGAAAAGTAGTTTTTACTTTGGTGAACATAACTCACTCAAATCTTCATACCGGAGGCTCAAACTTAGAATATAACATCTTTAGATAGACTTCTAAATAACTTCCAATCTGCAGACAAAGATATTCATCCTACATGAAATGTAGAGAAATCTTTTGGATTGTTCTTCAATATGCAATACACTGTTTCCACTGCAACTCACTATTTCTACTGGAGGAGCTAATTTTCTCAATATCCTCAACATCAAGATCACTTACATAAGTAAATACAAATCATCTCACTTATTACAAGCAAGCAACAAAATAGGAGTACAGTTGACACCAATGACAACACCGATTAGGCAAATACTTGCAACAATTTCCCCCTTTGTCATTGATGGCAACATATGATGTGAAAAATTGCAAAGACCATCAAGACAAGATTCTCCCCCTTTTTCTTTACACATCTGCATTCTGAGTTTTTCACATGATTTATCTCCCCCTTTGACATCAATGGCAAAGGGCACATACTTGCATTTTGCTTCTCTAATCCAACTGAACTATTACCAACACATCTAGCTACTCCCCCTGAGAGGTAGCTCTTAAAAAATCAATCTAGATCAAAGAATGAGACTTTATAAACACTACTGGATTGATGCATTCTTATGCATATTAGTTTATGGCATGAGGGGTAATGACCCCTAACTTTTCTTTGAGATATTCAAAAGTATCTTTAGGTAGAGGCTTGGTGAAGATATCTGCAATCTGATCCTTTGTGGACACATATTCCAACTTTACTTCATTCTCTATCACCTTTTCTCTTAGAAAGTGATACCTTATAGATATATGCTTTATTCTTGAATGCATCACTAGATTCTTTGAAATATTTATAACACTTGTATTGTCACAGAAGATTGCAACTGGATCTTCATACACAACTCTTATGTCCTTCAAAGTCTGCTTCATCCATAGCACTTGAGTACAACAACATGCTGCTGCAATATATTCTGCTTCTACAGTTGACAAAGAGATTGAATATTGTTTCTTGCTCAGCCATGAAACCAATATGTTACCCAAAAATAAAGTGCCTCCACTTGTATTCTTCCTATCATCAACATCTCCGACCCAATCAACATCTATATAAGCACTAAGAGTGAAATCATTATCCTTTGGATACCATAAGCCATGATCCAGAGTGCCTTTTAAATATCCCAAGATTCTCTCTACTGCCATCACATGTGATTCTCTTAGATCTGCTTGAAATCTTGCAACGTGACAAACTGCATGCATAATATTAGGTCTAGTTTGAGTTAGATAAAGCAATCCTCTAATCATGGATATGTACTTTTTCTAATCGGTCTTGGGTGATTCATCAGTTTTGTTCAATTTACAGCCAGTCACCATGGGAGTACATACCATTTTAGAGTCTTCCATCCCAAACTTCTTCAACAACTCTTTCACATACTTAGACTGAGATATGAAGATTCCTTTATCTGATTGATTGATTTGCAAACCCAGAAAGAAATTCATCTCACCAAACATAGAAATCTCAAAATCTTTCTGCATTTCACCAACAAATTTCATACACATACCTTCATTTCCTCCAAATATGATATCATCAACAAAGACTTTAACAATCAAAATTTGATCATCATTAATCTTGAAATAGAGATTACTATCAGCAGTACCTTTACTGAATCCTAACTACAATAAGTAGTTATCCAACCTTGCATACTAGGCCCTAGGAGCTTACTTGAGTCCATGTAATGCTTTTTTCAACCTGCATACCATATCACCTTGATTTGATAGTTGGAATCCTTTTAGTTGCTCAATGTAGACTTCCTCTTCTAACTCACCATTCAAGAATGCAGACTTCACATCCATTTGATGCACTTTGAAATCTTTTTGAGATGTAAATGCCAGAAACATTCTGATTGCTTCAATCTGAGCTACTGGAGCAAAAGTCTCTTCAAAATCTATCCCTTCAATTTGAGAATATCCTTTGCATACAAGTCTTTCTTTATTCCTTACAACTTCTCCATTTTCATTCAGCTTATTCCTGAAAACCCATTTGGTTCCAATAATATTTTTGTCAGCAGGTCTAGGAACTAATTCCCAAGTTTCATTCTTCTCTATTTGCATTAGTTCTTACTGCATTACCTTTACCCAATTTTCATCATTGCATGCTCCATTCACAATTTTTGGTTCAACTATAGAGAGCAAACAGTAATTCACTTGTTCTTCTGCAGCTCTTTTCCTTGTCAGTAATTTTTCTTTGTCTCGAATAATTTGATCTTTAGTGGTTGATTCTTACATACCTGGGGGTCTTAGGAATTTCTGGAGCCTTTTCTTATTCATCTTGACTGTCTTCTTGTTCAACTTTTTCTTCATAAGTTATAGCAGCATGTTCATCTGACTCATATCCACTCTGATCTAATGTTTTTCCTTTGCCTTCATCCACCTTCACGTTTGCACTCTTGACAATCTTTTTCAACCTTTTGTTGTAGCACCGATAGGCCTTACTCTTGGTAGAGTATCCAAGAAAGATTCCTTCATCACATCTTGCATCAAATTTCCCTAGGTCTTCATTTCTTCTAATATAGCATTTGCTTCCAAATACTTTGAAGTATCTTACTATTGGAATTCTTCCATACCACAATTCATAGGGGGTTTTAGTACCATTACCTTTCACTTGAACTATATTTTCAATGTAGACAACAGTATGTATAGCTTCTTTCCAGAAAACTTCCGACATGCCTCCTTCCTTCATCATTGTTCTAGAAGCCTCTTGAACTGTCTTGCTCTTTCTTTCCACAACTCCATTTTGCTGAGGAGTCCTAGGTGTAGACAACTGTCTCTTTATTCCTTTCTCTTCATAGAAATTGTTGAATTCATTTGATGTAAACTCACCTCCTCTATTAGACCTCAAGCATTTGATTTTCAGTTCTATTTCATTTTCAACAATTGCCTTGAAGGATTTGAACTTCTTTAGGGCTTTAGATTTGTCTCTTAGAAAGGTAACCCAAGTCATTCTGGAATAATCAACAATAAGCAACATGAAGTACCTGTCACCTTGTAGACTTCTTATCCTTGTAGGACCACATAGATCTGTATGAACTATATCCAGCAAACTAGAAGAATTTAATTGCTCTTTACTCTTGAAACTTGATCTTGGTTGCTTCCCCAACTGACATTCCTTGCAAATAGTATTGGTAGGTTTCACGAGTTTTGGTAAATCTCTTACAGTCTATCATGAACTTATCTTTACTAGATTATCCAAATTTATATGACACAACCTTCTATGCCACAGCCAACTCTCATCTACTTGGGCTAATAAACAGTAATCATTAGTTCCTCTTAATTGATAGATGTTACCTCTAGTCTTCTTACCGGTAGCAATCACAGTTTTGGAGCTTTCCATGATCTTGCATCCATTGTCTTTGAATCTTAGATCATAACCTTTGTCACACATCTGACCAACAATCAAAAGATTGTGCTTCAAGCCCTTCACATATAAGACATTGTTAGTATTATGCTTTCCATCAAATGAAATAGATCCTTTTCCACAAATCTTACCAGCTGTATTGTCTCCAAACCTAACTAGTCCTCCATCATATTTTTCCAAACTTACTTTTGTCATTGGTCATATGATGTGAGCATCCACTATCGATAATCCATTCATTCTTATCTTTCTCAACCTGAATAGCCAAAGCACTTTCTTCCACTAGTTTTTCTTCCTTCACACAGCTAGTAGGATTAGTAGACATAGGTTCTTCTTTAATAGAAATAAACAAGCATTCATTTGCACTAGTACTAGCATCATCAGATTCATCATTAGTCACACCATCATCAAAATCTCTAACATAGTACTATTTATTTGGAGCTCTAGGCCTGTTCTCAAATCTTTTTCTATTCCTTTCAATTCTTTCAGGACATCTGGAAGCATAATGACCTACTTTACCACATGAAAAATATTTAAAAGGTAGTTTGCCTTTGAACTTATCGGAACCTCTTTGTAATCTATCATGAAAGTTAGCTTCAATTTCATCAAAGTCATCGTTAGGTTCCACCTTATATTTTTTAGATCTGGAGATCTTTTCTAAAGTACTGGCTTTGAAAGTAGTTTCAACTTATGGTAGAGCATCACCAAACTCTCTCATCTCAAAGGCTGTAATCTTTCCAAGTAATTGATCTCTGTCAGTAGTTTTCATAGTCATTACTTCTTCAATTGTAGCTACTTTGTGATTGTAGGACTTTGGTAGTGATCTAAGGATTTTCATCACAACTTCCTTATCACCAATAGTTTCTCCCATACCTTTTATTCCATTGACAAGTTCGTCAACCCTTTGCATGAAGGCTGTAATGTTTTCATCTTCATTCATCTTTAAACTCTCATATTTTGCTTTCAGGCCCTATAGCTTGGCTTCTTTTACTGAATCATCTCCTTCATATAGTTTCTTCAACTTTTCCCAAACCTCATTTGCAGATTCTAGATCCATGACTTTTATCAGCTCAGTGTCAGACAAAGCACTTAATGAGGCATCTCTAGCTTTTATATTCAACTCATATTCTTTGATTTCATCTTCAGTTGTCAAACCATTTGGAGGCATGGTATATTTTGATTCTACAGCTTTCCATACTCTATAACCAAGACAAAGGAGATGGCTTTTCATTCGTACCTTCCATAGAGCATAATTTGTCCCATCAAACTACAGTGCTTCCTTTTTAAAAGACATCTTGGATCTTCCTTGAGCTGTTAGGCTTTCTTCTGAGGAACCTTCTCTGATACCAATTGTTGAAATACATAGGACAACTGAGAGGTGGGGGGTGAATCAATTGTCACAAAAACTTAACTTCATAAACCATCAACTACTTAATTACTGATAATCAGATTTAACCATGAAAGCATGAAACCATAGACTTAATCACAATTACACATTCAACACAGTAGACACCAGATTTTTACGTGGAAAACCCTCAAAGGGAAAAACCACAGTGGGTGTTAGCCCATAGAAAATATATGAGCTATAACAATACTAAAAAATAGAGGCTCATTACCTACAGGGCTCACTGCAAAGAACGACTCACTGCCAAAGGGTGTCTCACTGACAAAAGTGGTGAACTGATTAAGTAGCATCTACTCCATGCTTGGGTTCAGTTCCATTGAAGCACAATATAACTTCTCTTCTCTGCTCTTTCACACCTCCGTACTTATCTCTTCATTTTCACATACACACACTCATTTTTGCAATTACATTATAAGTCTTTATACAAGTCATCAACCTTGGAATGTACATCAAGGTCGGCATTACAAAAACATACATAGAAATAGGTCTGGACCTAATACAGAAATTAGCTAAGGCAAATATGTAAAGATGTATGTCGATCATGCCATGCCTTAGCTGAGACTCAAACACAATTCTTCACACCATGACACACTTCCACAAACTTCAAAGCATCTCCACAATTAGTGAAATCAACCAAGTCAGCCAAGACTGGTGAGGACACTAGCTCTACTAAGAACATTCTTCATCTACGATCCAATTTTCTCTTTGTGGACCAATCCAAAGGTAGAACACGATCAGGAGACATCCACAAGCACATTGTAATCACCAAGAACAACTGCATGATCTCTAACCACTTTGTCAAGAAGATTCTTCAAACTGGAGCACAAGAACAATATTGTCAGCCACTGTCATAAGGAAAGGATAGCTTGCGGACTGCCAAATCATGAACCATTGTATTTGAAAGCACTTATCATTATTCCAAACTTAACTCTAGAACCACAGACCAAAATACTTCAATGCGGATGAATGTGGAGCATAACACTTTCTCCCTGTCACCACCAAACATATAGGAAAAGTAGTTTTCACTCTAGTGAACATAATTCACTCAAATATTCATAGCGAAGGCTCAAACTTGGAATATAACATCTTCAGATAGACTTATAAATATCTTCCAATCCACAGACAATGATATTCATCCTACATGAAATGTGGAGCAATCTTCTAGACTGTTCTTCAGTATGCAATACACTGTTTCCACTGCAACTCACTGTTTCTACTGGAGGAGCCAATTTTCTCAATATCCTCAACATCAATATCACTTACATAAGTAAATACAAATCATCTCACTTATTACAAGCAAGCAACAAAATAGGAGCACAGTTGACACCAATGACAACACAGATATGTTGACATCAATGACAATACCAATTAGGCACATACTTGCAACACTCTACACTCACAATATTTAAGTTTTATCTAGCCTTCTTTGGAAGAAGAGATAGATGACATGTTTCTAGACATGAGGCACATTGAATGCAACATAGAAGTGGTAGGAACAACTGTCTTGATGTTGTGTAGTATAGCCAATAGGGATTTTTTATAGATTTTGTGTTTGCAAAAGATATTAAAACTTGGTGGATATGGGGTTAGTGAGCATATCCTCTCATGTATGTTCAAAATGCCATTGTAGTGAATGGATTTCTAGCAAAGCATTTGACAAATAACAAATTGGGGTGCTCTATTAATATCCTATAAGAGAAGCAATCAGGACTGCACATGGAATTAAAAAAGAATCGCTCTCTCTCTCTCTATATGTGTGTGTGTGTGTGTATATATATCATTCTATATTTTCCCTATCTCTCTTTGTGATCTCTCCCCCCCTCTCTCTCTTTATCTATCTATATCTCTATTTGCCTCTCTATTTCTTATCTCTATACCTATCTTTTGTTCTATCTCTCTCTCTTTTTTCCTCTCTTTATCAATATCTCTCTCTCATTCTATGTTTTCCATATCTCTCATTGTTACCTCTTTCTCTTCATTTCATCTCTCCACTTATTTATTCCTCTCTCTAGCTCTTTCTCCCTCCCTCTATCTCCCTCACTTTCTCTCTCATAGTCTCTCTTTGTCCCCCCTCTCTCTCACTCTCTACCCATCTCTATCTATTTTTCTCTCACTCCCTTCTTGTGTGTCTGTGTCTCTCTCCCTTCTTTTGCCTTCCTCTCTATCTCTCATTCTCTCTTTGTAAATCTCTCTTCCCCACCACCTTTCTCACCCTCACACCCCTTTGCCCCCCTCTCTCAATCCATAAATGAAAGGTCACTTAAATGGTTAGATGTATTACACATTAATTTAAATAATATTATATAATATAATAAATATAAATATAATATAGATTTTATATATAAATTACATAACAAATATATAAGTATTAAATATACAATATATCTAATATAAATATATAGTTTTATAATATAATAATATTTTAAAAACATATTTTATTAATTTACATTATTACTATATAAAATATAATAATAAATAATAAGAAAATATATTATATATTGTATATATAAAATAAATGTATTCAATATAAATATACAATTTATAATATAATATTATACTTAAAATATATACATATAATTTAATTACTTTGCCATAGGTAAATTGTAGCAAAAGCATATATTTTTCATTACTTGGGAAAATGAGAGGATAAATGAAGCATTAAATAGAAGTGTTTGGCTCGTCACCTTCAAAACTGTTGAAGACACCCTCTTACACCCATACTCTGAGGAAAATGGAGAAATCATGTTCCATTATGATATAGAGTGGCCAATAGTGAAAAATGATTAACATTATAATATATATGACTATATTTGTGATGTATAATAGTGGGTTCTATTTCCCCAACTAAGAAAGAAAAAGATCTCCTATTTGTGATAAGTCATTAATTGATTGTTTCTTTCTCATTGTGGCTTCTTAGTACTTATGTGCTTCTTTTGTGGCTTCACTAATTTTTTTTTTTACTATTTTGTGTTTTTCTTTAATACAAGACTTTTCACATTAAAAAAAAGTTGATAAAAGACAAAGAAAGGACATGTATCATTTATTTAAGCATTAAACTACATAGATTATTTATTTAGGATATACATGATCTGCATAGATTACAAATTTGTGAGGATTTATGTTTGGTGTGTAGCCTCTACTTACATGCATCCCCTTTCTAGATTCTTGTTCATGCATTGCACCTATGCTCACTTGTATTGCATTAGTTGTGACCTAGGCATAATATATATAATCCAGGTTCAAGTGGAGAGATCAAAATGTAGGTTGCTAATTATCCCATGTATTTGATTCCAGAAGCATTTGATAAAGCCGTACAATAACATATTTTTCTTCAGAATGAAAAAAGAAGAATAACCCATTTTACATGAGTACACTCACAATATCTATCAAGTCCATGTAATTTAGACAATTAGGAATTTTCAATCTAAAATTGTAGCATGATTAAATTTAAGTTTAATCCATTTGACCTCCAAATTATGCAAAGGTATGAAATTATAAAAGCAATGAGGGTCACTAAGTTTGATCGATCTTTCTATCTTGTGATGTCCCATTAGAGGATGCATGATGGTAGGAAAGATGACAACTAAACAGGGTATAGGTGGTGACCATGCTTATATTTGCAAGAGAATGCCTATTAAGTGTAGGCATCAAGATGTGAAATATGAGGCTTCTGATAAACAAAAAGACATGCTTCAAATAATATGCATGAACAAGAATCTAGAAAGGAGATGCATGAAAATAGAGACTAGAGACCAAACATAAAAGCTCACACATTTGAGTAGCTACAAAGAAAAACACAAGGATCTTGAAGTCCATTAAGATTATACAAATTAATTCATGACACTCCAAAAAATAAAAAATGACATGGGCCATAGGGGATACAAGACAATCATCATTCAATTAAAGACATACCAATTGAACTTTCACAACTCTTTGGCATACCCATTGCACACCAAGGTGTGATTGCTAGTATAATAATATACTTCAAATATATAATTTTATCTCATTTTGGTGGCCATTTCAAGCTTTAAATGCACTCTTATAAGGTCTCACTCTACTTTAAAATACACTTTGTAAGGTTCTCGCTATATGACAACTCAATCCAAATATAAATTCCATCTACAAAGAAGCAAACAACAAAAATCCCTTCGTTTTTAAAAACAAGAGACTCAAACCATAAAGAAATGGGTTGTATGAACATTTAAATTATATTTAATATAAATAATCCTTATATTTGAATGTTTCCGGATTTAACTGTGTGAATTTTTTTTCCTTCACACAATTATATTTTGAAGGAAAGAATTTTCATACAGTTAAATCCTCAAACATTCAACAGTGGAAATCTAATGTCTATTATAAATAATCCTAACAATTAAAATATTAAATATTTTAAATAAATATTATATAACTAAAATTTCATATTATATAAAACTAAAATATTAGTAACTTAAAAAATATACATTAAATACAAACATATCAAACTATTTATTTATAAAATTAATATATAAAATATATATTTAAAACAAATTAAAATCATAACTAATATTTAATAAAAATATATGATATGAGTGCCACCACTTTTTTTAAGGGTACGTTTGAGGGATGTCTAGTTATCTCGTGAAATACTTGGAATCTTGGCAAGCAAATTTTATTTATTTTTCATTTGTATATTTTAGATGGACACTGCAAACACATTTCGTGAGTAGGGAATGAGTTTTAATGGAATTCATAACATGTTCTTCCGTTTTAATCCCGACATCAATTTGAACGTACGAGATGTTGATAGATATATAACAATCATAAACCTATAGAAAATTAGGAGCGCCATTTCACCATTACTGAAACATACAAAGAAAAATTAGAGTAGTTAGGGTTAAGTAAGATTGGCGAATATTTGTGTATCCCATAGGACCTTGCTCTGTCCCACTCGTGACCAAACTTTTTGACTTGGCTATATTACCGAGAGTTATGGGCAGCCAATCTCGCAAAGCGGCTTCTCATCAATGGACAAAAGCTGTGTTCAACCTAAAATGCCGACAAAATTTACATATAAAACACAATATAGCGCTGAGTATTGCGGAGATTGTGCATACCAGTGGACGTCTCTATCTTAAATCACGAGCTTACTGTTGATGGTCCTCACCAAAGAAAATGTTCCAGATTCCACATTCCTATTCTCATTTATAATCTTAAAAGAAGCTAAACTAGTTTCTAATAAGGCGGGAGATACAAATAATTGTGGATTCCTTGTTGAGAAGAATATTTCTTGATATACCAAACAAAGTACAAATCATAACCAAGTCTCTCATGGCTGCTATGAAGAGCGGCATAGTGATTGAATTAGGGTGGATGGATGACAGTGGATTGACACTTTATTGTCAACATCATGGAAAAGTTGAATAGAGCAGGTAGGGTATGTAAGGACCCCACCATGTGGAGGTTCACTAATACTTGAGAAAAGCAAGCACCAACAACCGCAGCAGTCCAATGGAGGGGAACAAAATTAAGCTATAAATATGCACTCTACTGCTTCTCATCTACTCATCGTCTGCCAAGTAGCTGGGCATAGCCATTTTCCTTTATCTTTCTCACAATGGCTCTCCGCACTGAAATCTTATTCTCAGTTCTGCTCGCAATTTTAGTATCTTGTAATGTGGAGGCCAGGGAAGGCGGTTTCTTCAACAAAGAACCTGCCTTTAACAACCCTCCTGTGCGAGAAACCGCCGCTTACCTGGATCCCAAGGAGTATTACCCAACGGGCAAGGAGAACTCATACACTAACTACTATGGTTCGGGTGAAGGTCAGGGCAACGGTTACGGAAATGGTGCGGGTGAAGGTGGCGGCTACAAAGAGGGCGTCAATGGCTACGGTAAAGGCGCTGAATACACTACAGAAAATGCCGGCGGTGCGGGCTACGGCGGACAAGGTCTGGGCAATGGCGGCGGTTATGGGTCGGGCGAGTGGCATGGTTCCAACGGCGGCGGCGGCTATGGACAGGGTGCGGAATATGCTTCGGGCTACGGTGGCGGTTACAACAACGAGTTTGGCAACGGTAATGGCTACGGCACAGGGTCTGGTGCTGGCTTCGGCAATGGAAACAGAGAATACGTTCCCAACAATGGTTTTAATCAGGAAAATCCCTGAAGAATTTATCTTGTCGCATCCTTAATTAAAAAGTAAACAAATAAATTTTAGAGATGATGTTTATTCAAGCACCGATGCTACTCGCTAAGAGCAGGGAAAATTTCTGCAATAAAAATATGTATGAGCAAGTAAGTTACAATAGTTTTGTGATCGTAGAATATTGTTGGGGATCACTGTGTCCTTGAAGGAGGAGAAAATTTTGCCTTCTATCTCAATCAAGATATTGATTTGACTGATGAAATGTTTGAGCATATACAATTTGCGATAAACTCTTTTCCAAATATTGAGTAGTTTTTTTCATAATATTGTTTTATATTTTTCATAATAATATTTATAACAAAATTAATTTTATAATTACAAAATATAATTTTATATTTAATCATTTTAATAACATTTTAAAAAATCAAATAACCTTTTTTATTCACAATTTCACGTTATATTCAATTTTGAAAACTAAAATAATTTTTCTAAATTAAAATATAAATTTATAAAAAAATTCTAAATCAAAATATTTTTTACTATTTTTAAATTCTTTATTTTTTTTAAAATAAAAACAAGAGATAGATTTTAAAAATTGCAATTGGCTTTAAAACAAAATATAAATTACAAAACTGTAAATAAAAATCTACATGCTTACCATTTTACAATTTTATTTTATTTTTAACATTGGGAATAGAAACAAGAAAAAAACAAAAGATTGTCCAATACAACTATATTAAAAAAGATTATTTGGCAACCTTGACTAGAAGTACATTAAAAGTAAATAAAAATTTAATATTTTTATAAGTGAACATAATGTAATAAGCTTTGTGCAAAGGTGAAATTTGTATATTCATACTGATTTTATTTAGTTTTGGGTCAAGATTTATTTTTATAATTAATATTTGGTAAAAAAGAAAAATTATATTAAAAAAGAATAATTAGATTTTATAACAAAGACTTTTAGATGGCAAGAGACATATATAAATTAAGAAGAGAAAAAATCAAAGGAGGTTTCCCCCTACTCCACTCCCAAAAAGAGCCTAAAGAACCCATGTGACTATCATTGTCCTTTGAAAGATTCAAGTCCCACTATCTACAAAGATAGAAAGAAAAAGAAACCAAACACATCCAAAAAGACATACCAAGATGAAGTACCAACATAAGGCCTTAGAAGAAGAAATCCAAGAAAATTAGCAATCAAAGAGCTTGAGCTAGAACAAAGGAGAAAAAGGAAGATTAGACTTGATCATTATGAACAAGTTGGAAAACCTAAGTGGACTTTTTTGGAGACAAGGATCCCCACTTAGAGATATTCTAGTTGTGATCAGCCTCAGTAGCCCATTTGGCAAGGTAGCTAGCAATTAAGTTCCATTCCTTGGGGATATGGATAAAGAAAATAGCTTTAAAATTAGGATTAAGATGAAGAATTTGCTTAACTAAAGTCACCAACCTCTAGAAAGACACATAAGTCTGGAAAAGCTTAACCAACCGGTATGTTGTAAATGACTGGCTAGTCGAGCTCTGTACAACTGCCATGTGGAAGTCGACCAAACATCTGCCAGCAGTATGGAAGGAATCAACACAGTCGACTGTTTCGGTCAAGTCCTAAGGTAACATCGACAGCTCCAGTCGAGTGCCCAACCATACATTTGGTGAGTTACAACTCACCAGCTGTTTGCAGCTGGCACATGAGTCCCCCCTTTAATCAAAAGAAAGACCATGATTAAGGAGTCTATTTAACAAATAAGCTTCTTCTAGCCCGACTCACAAGTTTTTTTCAAGAGCCAACAAGATGGTCCAGGCTTCCATCTGATTGTTTGTGTCAATCCCTATAGTAGTACAAATGAAAAAAGAGTAGTCCCATCTCTATCATGACCTGCCCAACCAATCCTAACACCACCTAGATTACCATGAGAACCATTAATATTAATTTTGAAGAAACTTGGTAGGGGGGACCATTTACTAGCCCTCTTTGCCTTATTAGGATCCTTCAGGATTGGCCTAGGGTGACCTAAGGGAGAACAAATAGAATGAAGCCCTAAGTTTCTTGAAAGTTGGAGATCAAGAGACAAATTCTCCTCTAAAAAGCACTTGACAGCTATAGTTTCTTTAATAGAATACATTACCTTTTTCCATATTTATGAAATGAGACTCTAGTGTCCTTGGAAGATCTAATGGTTATGTTCAAGCTAGGTTTTCCACAAGATAAAAATAGAACCCAACTCCCAGGGGATATCGAGAAAGGAAGCTAAAGTTGGAGGCTGACCCAAGCTTGCTTAGAACTCAAACAAAGAAACTTAGCATGAATGACATGTCAGTTCTAGATTTTCCACCACATCCCCAAACACCTAAGACAAAGGGACATTGGAAGAAAAGGCGAGTAAAAGATTCTTCATTAGGATCACACAACACACATTTTGAGGGGTCTTGAAATCCTTTCTTTCTAGAATGTTATCCTAAGTGAGACATTTGTTTTCACAAATCAACCTAATAAAGAAATTGCACTTAGGCTAAAATTTTTTCTTCTAGATCATATTCCACCAAGGGCTTTTTTTATTTCAACCATTCTTCAAATCAAGGGATTGATAAACAAGAGCCATTGAATAAGCCTCTTTAGGTTCACGGCCCCATGCAAGAACATCGTCTTCCTCTAGGGAACAACATGGCAGATCCGTAAGAATGGAAAAAAAGGTGGCTCGAGCTTTAGGAGTATCCCCAATAAGTTGTCAACTAGAGTCTTTCCAATAATAGTTATAGAAATCCCCCACAATAAGAGTACTTTTGAAATCAACAACCTTAGACCAACCCACCACCTTAAAGGAATCACTCAAGGGTTGTAAACAAGGGGGGGAAAATGATCAAGGGATGGAGATCCCAAGCATTGTTCTAGAAAAGAATCCTCCAACCACTTATGACAATCTAGAAGAGACCCTCTTTGACAAATGAAGCCCCCTTATTAATAGTATTCCAAACCATAGAACCTTTCCTAACCAGATCCATTCTTGAGATCTTTAGCATCAATTCCACTAAGATATTTGAAGTTAAGAATTCTAGCCCAAGGCTCATCTAGATGTTAACACCATCACCAATAAAGCTTTGTTGTTGAGCATGGCCTACCTAAGGCCTATGACACCATGTTTCTTATGCTTGAAACTTAATCCCAACTAATTAGACTCCATTTTTTAGAACCTAAATTCCCTACCCATAGGAACTTCCTAGAAAGAGTGTCAAAGTCCTTGAGGAAGTTTTTGGGGGCAAATAACACAAGGAACTTGTAAATGGGTAAAGGTTGAATGACAAACTTTAAGAGAGTCAATCAACCAATGAATGGCAACCATCATAAAGTCCAATGACTAACCTGCATCTTGAATCTATCAATAATCCTCTTCCACCAATCTTTTTTGGGATTACCAACCGATAAAGGGATACTAAGATACTCAAAAGGAAATTGTCCTATTTTAAAATTTGCAAGATACAAGAAATTCTTTGTTGGATGATCAAAGGAGTATTAAAGAGGAAGATATTGGACTTATCCTCATTAATCTATTGACCAGAAGTAGTCAAATAAATATCTAAGGCTCTCTCTAGATTAACAAATTCTTGAATCTTAGCAACACCCGAAGTAGTATCATCTATAAATATAAGTTGGGTTTGAGAGTCTAGATATTGAGCAATAGTCCAATTGTGGATATCGCCATTAGTTAAATTCAAGTTCTTAAGAAGTTTGCCTAGACCTTCTTCCATGAGGATGAAAAGATAAGGAGAAAGAGGGTTACCTTGTCACAACCCACTAGAAGTAGAGAAGAGGGGGGGAGGGATACTATTAATTAGGACAAAGGAGGGAGAAACCACACAACTCATTATATAGCCAATCCAATCTGAGAAAAATCTAAATCTTGTAAGAATGTTCCTATAGAAAGACCATCTGATTCCATAATAGGCCTTAGAGATATCCAACTTGATAAACATAGCTTTATCCCTTTAACAAGACATAGAATGAATGGATTCAAATGCAACAACAATACCATCAAGGATTTGGTGTCCCTTCATAAACCCACCCTACTTAGGAAAGATGAGGGAAGCTAAGATCTACTTCAAATAGTCTACAATGATTTTAGTGATGATCTTATAGGCCACATTGTAAAGAGCTTGTGATGAGCTTGCTAGATGTCCCAACCTAGTATAGGAAACTACTAAGTAATCAGAGTTGTATTGTGAGAGAGATAGAACACATCTATCCTCTAGAGAATCAAGTTCAGTTCACCATAACCTATTATGTCATCAATTATTCCAAGCTTTGGATATGGGAGGTAACATCATCAATACAAGCTTGTTGATTGTTGGCTCTATGTTTTTTCTAATAATGGATTAGAAAATCCTTTGATACACTTTAGTCTCAAATGAAATATTTGTACGATTACCTAATACATTTTAGTGTGGTGTAATTTAAAGTGTATACGCCTAAAAATAACACGATTCAGTCTAAATAAATATCCTTAATATTTATTCCATCTTTATTTCTCTATCAATAAATAAATAAACAAATTTATTTATTCGATTCACATTCCTTTAATTTAATTAAATATCAAAATATTTAATTACCTTTTCTAAAGTTAAAATTAAATAAATCTTTTATTTAATTAAATTCTTCCAAACAATTAAATAATTCTTAATTATTTAATTAAATCAAACCATTCTTCCAAATTTAAATAAATCAATCAAATTTATTTAAATCCTCTTAACCTCAAAAAATAAAATATAATCAAATATTTTATTTATTTTTCTAAATCATGCACAAACAATTAAATAAATTTGTTTATTTAATTTGCTTTCTTATCTTCTAATTCTCCCAAATTCATTCTAAATTAAATAACACCAATTATTTAATTGTCTCTTCCAATAATATCTTCTCTAAATTTAAATAAATCAAATATTTATTTAAGTTGTCCATTTCTTCTAAATTGAGTTATCTCTAAATATAATTCAATCCTTGTGCACATGCAATTGAATATTCTAAATATTTAATTGAGCTAAAATGTCTTCTCATCCTCATGCAATTTCTATTCTCTAGTTCTATTTCTCTTAAATTGATTAATTTATTCTTTTTATTGATTAATCTCTTAGTTAACTCATTCTTCTATTTTAGTAATTCCTCTCATGCAAAATATAGCAAGACATATGTCTTCTTCTTATTCATGCACATTCCTCAACCATTCTCAACTATTGATCTTCTCATTTCTTCTCAACCGTTGATTCTCTCTCTTGCAAGTCTATAAATTCAACCATCTTCTTCCATTTCAATAATCCAAGCTTTAAGTATTGTTACTCTGTAGAAATTACAGCGCACCTTTGGCACCAATTCTTTCATTGCTTGTGATCACACTCGTTACCATACTACTACCAATTGTTGTGAAGCTTCTCTTCATTACAAAGCACTATCATAGCCGTTCTCCATTGACAATCTTGGAATCATAGCAAGGAAGTGCACTTTCTGAGGGTCTTATTCATACATGCAAGATCGATTGAGATAGGCAACCAACAAAAGCTATGAAGCTTTGAGGTTTGCAAAGGTTTTTGAAGTTGTTTTGTTCGGTTAATCTCTTTGTTTCTGTATTTCGTTGAATTTTGGTATTTTGATATTGATATATTGATTATTCATATTTACTCCAATTTTCCCTTAACATAAAGAATACAAGAAGACCATTTCTATGCAATTATAAATTGCTTCTCTGAAAAGACCTGTAGTCATACTCTCTAATATAGGATTGCTGCTAGTAGTGGCCATGCAGCATGTTTGTGTTTGTATTTGAGTTGAGTAAATTGACCTACCTACTCCACACCCTAAAACTTAACCCTCCGACCTTATGCATAGCACGACTTCTTGAACACATTTTTACATAAAGCGTACAAACCCAATGGCCCATTCCCCTACTTTACAACTTAGTATTGGCTATGTTATGGCGCCATCCATTAAATGCTCTTATCTAAGTGTTCACCGGGCAATTTGGGGTAAGAATTTTGTCAAGCACTTTGTGTGCTTCCCCAATGCTATCACATTTGCCATACATTTCTGCAAGCCCATTTTCCACAAAGATGTCAAATTGATATACGCTTCTAACTATTTCTCCATGAAATTCCTTTCCACGTTCCACTGCTTCCAAGTTAACACATGCAAAGAGAACACTGGCCAAAGTGATCAAATTTGGCTTCACAACTGTAAGCTACATTTGTCTAAAAAGCTTCAAAGCTTCCTTACATAGCCCATTCTGAACATGCTCTCGTATCAACGCCGACCATGTAACCACATTTGGCTTCGACCTCTCGTGAAAGAGCTGAAGCACTTGATCCAAACATCCATCGTGCGCATATCCTGATATCATTGCAGTTCATGAAACTGCGTTTATCTGAGACATTTTGTCAAACATTTTCCATGCATCCTTAAGATTGGCACCCTTGGCATACATGATAACAATTTTGGTTTATAAGTAGCAATGATGTATAAAGTATGTGAGAATGAGGTGGGCGTGAAGTAGTTTACCTCATGGAAGGATTCTATGCTTTACGCATCCCTGCAGAAGGGAAACATATGTGGTAAGTCTGTGAGGGTACAATGAAGGCATCAACTTCTCCATGGCTTACAGGAAACACCATTTTCAATAAATCATTAGTTTGCATACTCCTTACCTAAATTACACTGACCTGGGATCCAATTTTAAAATTAGAAATTGAGGCCTTGAACATTCATGATTTCATTTCAATTCGAAGACATTTTGGCCTGATAAAAGTGAAAATGTGGACAAAATATCTCCACTATATTTTATTATATGTACCAATAACAATTTTTTTTTTCAAAGCTTTTGTTGTATTTATTTGCAGAAGATAAAAGAGAGGGAAGACAACTTTATTTTTATAATATACAGAAAACTAGCAATTATACTATAAGGATTAATGGGCATGATGATAGATGTACTAATCTTTATAATGCAATAAAAATATTATGGGGAATTTTTTTTGGATCTATAGCATATCAGTAATGCAATTAACAATAAAGAACTTAGCCTTTTTAGTTTAGGAAGTAGCTATATCCTATATTTATCATTTGTCCTTTTACTATGTAGTTTCAAATGAGTTCAAAATGTTTAAATTATTTACATCCAATGATGACTAGGTTTTAGATAATTTATTTAGAAAATTATAATTGTAGTCATTGTGATGTTCAACCATGTTAAACTCCTCATGAGAATCCATTTGACTATTGTGAGGTTCAAATTCATTCAAATCCAAAGCGGCACTCTACCCTTAATATCATTGGAAGCATATATAGAGTAGAATCCCAAAGTGTGCTCAGCAAGCCATGGTGCTAGCCTAAGAACAACTCCTACACTCCCATCATTTTAGAGGTGTGATTTTTGTAGATAGAGGAAATAGCTGGTCTCTAAGAAATTTGTGTTTGTTTTCAAATAGAGTGGCCAATATAGAAAAACATAGTTTGGTTTGGCTACCAAACTCTTTTAGCACAAAGAATATAAAAAGAAATAACTTAAGCTATGTTTCAACTAAAGTAAAAGTAAATGTATCCCCAATTGAGACCTCAATCTAGCTTATTTACAAGTCAAATAACTTCTAAGATTTGAAAACATGGAAAACATAGACAATAAGGATGGCTTCACATTGTTCAGAAAAGATAATCATAAACAAGTCATAAAATCACTATAGAAGATGCAACTCGACCTAGTTACACTAATTTTATAGTGAGACTTTGCTCTATAGACATAAACTTCTCTAGACAAATGCTTTTGAAAAATCACAACTTGCCAACTCGTTAAAGGTCTTGTAATATCTTTTGATCCAAAAACATTTAAGACACACAAAGGATCAAAACAAGAATGAATTATAAAATCTTAAAAACAAGAATTATGAAAATTACATTAAAAATACCATATTCATTTAGATGGTTTTATTTCACTTATTATGCATTTTATAAAGATATGATAATCAAGAACAAGTTTACAAATTTTAATACCGTTCCATAGATTACAAACATCAAGATATGTTTCCATATTATATACTAACTTAAAGTAACAATTACACTTAAGTCACATATCTGCTTAATGATAACAAAATTGGGCAAATTAAGTTTAAAATGAAAATAAAGGAATCACCAAGCTCCCAAATAGATCATCACATGGCTCCATTTCATAAATAAATAATAGTAAGTCTACTACCAGAACATGTGAAACCCAAAGGTCCACCTCGCTTGACTATAGAGCTAAGGTCATAGATTGCTAACATAGTCATCAAACACAGAAGTTTGGAAACACACAAATACACATTTAAGTATGGTTTTTCAACATAATATGGATTTTCACAAGATCCAAGCTCAAAAGGATGAAAGATGTAGGATAGGACATTGGAGTGTCATCCGTCTTGACCTATCAATCCTACACAACTAAGAGGACCAATTCACAAAATAGATTATAGGGTAGATATAGGGAGCACACACAAGATAAAAGCACAAACAAGAGATAACTTTTTCTTTTCCATGCTACTTTGGAAATACTCACAAAATAAATCACATTTATTTTTCTACAAAAATAAAATTATTCAAGGTCTCTTCAAAAAACCGTAAGACTCCACTAATGGATGCTTCCAACCTTTTCTTAAGAAAATTAAAATATGTTCAATAACCATTTTGAGCACACATGTACAATCCTTAAAAATTAAGATAATTACCACAAGAAAAATCACATGGTATCTCCCTATAGTTTCTTCATTGTTTAATTGAATAGGCTATATGGTTATATAAGCTAAATCTCTTCATGTAAAACACTTATAGAAATAAAACTTTGGTAGAAAATATGTTCTACAAGTCTTCTACAAGTGTTTTGACTAGGAAGAGGATAGTTTTAAGTGTTGTTATGGTAATAGGTCTTATGTCATAAAATGTGTACACTAGCATTTTACACCTAGTTTAGCCCCTGGTTGGACCTAAAATGTTTACACTTGTTAATCAGGACCTATTTTAATACCTTTTTGAACATTAAATGATTAATTCTCGATCCCGATGATAAAACCTAAAAAATAACAATGAGACTGACCTAAGAACACCTAAAAAGACATATGTCAGGATTGTCAGGGCTAAAGGACAAGGGTACCCAAGCCTCTTGGTCCCTCATTTAGCCCTAACCTATTTTTAAGGTATGTCAGATTAAGACATCTTAAGTGGTTCCTCATGTCAGCCCCATTTGGTTTTATTCATCATTTATGAGCGATAATGCATATAAAAGAAAGTTAGTTTATTCATTTGAACACATCTAGGTGATCTCTAACTTCTTGAAGGATTCTTGCACTCTCCCTTCTTCTCTACTCTTCTCTAAAGCTCTCTATGGTGGATTATTGTTGTGGCACTAACTTATTGCAAGTCTTATGAAGATCTTTCTACTTCTCTGGGCTACACCAACTTATTAAGTTAAGTTGTGATGCTACATCAAGCATGCTAGGGTTTCAATGCTTATGGCGACTTCTTTCCTTCATGCTTTGTTCTAGCATTCCATTCTACTTCAGATTTACTTCTACCCTCCTAGGGCACACACTCTTTATATATCATCTTTGCTATTGCAGAGGTGGCAACACCATTCACCGAGCTTCACTTAAGCAAGCTCCTAAATAGCACCCAACCATTTTTCTTCTTGTGTGTGTGCAGGTCAGATTTGGTGAAATTTGTAGAAATTAAGTTACATGGAGTAGGATCACAGAAAGGCAAAGACATAACAAACATCACCTTTGGCCAAACCCTAATCAGGGTCTAGGGTGCCCAAGCACCCTAGTCCTTTAGTTATATATGATTTTGATAGCTTCATAACTCTCGTGGGTATGTATCCTTTGATATTAGAGGACTTTACTAATTGAACATCTCCATGAATTGTCATGAGAAAGATGATGGTGATAGTTCTACTTTTGCTACAAGTCATGATAATGCCATGTCTATTCCCATGTATCTACTCTTTAATATTTGTGATGGTGACCTAGCTTTGTCTATTTCACCCTATGATTTGGATCCCTCTCCCAAAATTGTTCCCACTTGTGAGGATATTTTAGCGCAAGAAGATGAAATCATTGATACATTTCTTAACATCACTCTACCCTCTCTTCATTCCAATATCCTCCCTTCAAAAGATGAAGCATTAGTGGATGAGGGGCCTTCTCTCACAAAGGATCCTCCATGGGTAGATAATGGGCATTCATCTCATCATATTAAATCTTCTATTTCTATCATAGTACATGAGTTTTCTATGGCTCATCTTGTGGATCTTCTACCTTTGGTTGAATGTTCAAGTACTTTGGATATCACTAAGGATGTGGAGACCCTTGATCTTCTTCCTTTGGTTGAATGTTCAAATACCTTGGATATCACTAAGGAAGTGAAGACCCTTGGTATTCCTCCTTTGGTTGTATGTTCAAATACCTTGGATATCACTAAAGAAGTGAAGACCCTTGGTATTCCTAGACTTTAGTTGCATGTTCAAATCCCTTGGACATACTAAGGATACCATCATCAACAATTTTATTAATAACAATTTACCCTCCCTTCATTCCAATGATCTCCTTTCAAAAGATGAAGCATTAGTGGATGAAGAGCGGTCTCTCACATTAAATCCCTTAGGGATGGATGTTGAGCTTACTCAAAAGGAAAACAATGTCAATCCAATCATCATTAATCAACTTATTCCGCCCACTAAAGGGATAGTGAATAAGTGCAATTTGCCTATTTTCTCTAAACTGGTGATTACAGTTCAAGGTGATCCAACACCACCTCGATCCTCGGGTTACTTTCTCAATATTGTAAAACAAATTACTCAAGGTGTTCAAGATGTGTCGCAACATCATATGATTGCTCACACATACAACACCATAGTAACAAGAAAAGTAAGCATGCACCGAATGTGCCCATTTCTCCTCCACCTTCTCAACTTATCCTACCTCAAGCATCTCATCTTCCTCAACATATTGGTAAAGAATACGATCTTGTTGAGCAGCTCTGCGCTACTCCAACTAAGATCTCTCTATGGGATTTAATACAAACATCACCTACATACCACGTAATGCTCCATGAGGCTCTCCAAAAGGTAGTTGTTCCACCTTCTATTAGACCGAATGATGTAGCATCACTGTTTATTTGTATGCATGTGATAACAATGGATAAATATTCATTTCAACAACATGAATCACCTCCCATAGAGGTGCAAAACCAATATGAGCCTCTTATGATATTTATTTTCATTGATATAATGAGGGTAAGATGCACTTTGATTGATGGTGGATCAGATCTTAATGTTTGTGGCATAGACTTGTTACACAAACTCAATGTTGATATATCTTTCATCAAATCATATAAACTCAACATTCATGGCTTTGATAATGTTGGTAAGCAATCACTAGGTACAATCACCTCAGATATTAAGGTTGGACCTATGACATTGCCTACCCTTATCCATGTCATGCCTAGTTCTCTTTCATACAATCTTCTTCTTGGTAGACCGTGGATCCATACTATGGGGGCAGTCCCGTCTACCCTTGGGTGCTGCCACAATAATGGGTTACACTTTCTGGGACATCTTAATTTTGTTGAAATCACATATTTTTAGAAAATATAATGGTTTAAGCCTTGAAAGGTTCTATTTAAAGGATTTTAATTGAAGAGGGTTTGATTAAACCCTCTTAGATTCAAACCCCCTTGGATAGAACCCCGCTAGTTTTAAACCATACCTATAATGGAATATCCTCTACACCTATCAAAATGCTGATAAAAAAACCACTTTTGATTTATCTTTTGGGAGATCAAATGAATTCATTTAAAATTTATGTTTTGTAAGTATGTAGTTCTTATTATATACTTCCCAAAAAGTATAATTTTAAATATATTTAATTTGATTATTATATTTATTTTTTATTTCTTGTGAATGTAGGTTTTTCAATGAACATCAAGGTCTTTGTCTCACACATACAAAAAAAAAGGAAAATAGAGAAAACAAATTCTAAAAAATACATGTCCTCTAGGTATTGATGTCCTTATTCCAACAAAAAAAAAATTGAATTTTGATACACACAAATAAAGTTATGTTGGATAGAATAGGTCTATGTCTAAATTATAATTGGTTTGACTTCAAAACTTAATTAAAAAATATATATTCAACAAAACATTATGAAACCAAATGCATCCTCTAGATACCCATGTTATCAATCTAAATTCAAAAGAACCAAAATTTTATCCTTTGTAGAAAAAAAATTATGTGTGACAAAATACACATCAGTTTAAAAAAATGTTGTTTACTATTAAAAACTAGTTATCAAAGGAGACGAAAAAAAATTTACAATGTAACTCCAATTTTTTTAAAAAATATATATTTAGAATCTATAGACAAAATCTCACAAATCACTAGTTCAAATCATCTTCATATTCCTAAAAGTTTAGTGGCTATAGGTGTTAGAAAGTGAAGATTTAGTTCAAAATGTTGATTTCAATGTCAAGTTTGGCCAAAAAGTGTAACCCATTATTGTGGGATGACCCCCTTCATTGTTCAATAAAGTTCATCTTTGAAAACAAACTACATACAATTAAAGTTGATTCGATTCTAGAAAATTGCTTGCAAATGGAAGTGAGACATCAAACTCCTTTAATTAGTTTGATCCCTTCTTTAACACTATCCTCCACTGCTAACAACAGTATCAAGATCAAGATAGTGTCGGTCCTTCAAATGAATTTTTTGGTGATGATTTGGGTTCATTAGATTTTACACCCTCCTTTTCGGGTGAATATAAAGTCTCACCCTCACACCCAAAAATCTTGAAGGTAAATGAAATTTATTCAACATAATCTTCTACTCCTACAAAGTTTAAACTCAAGATTAATAACGATGGAAATTTTTATATTGATGAAGATCTGCTTTCTTCTAAAGAAATGGTGGCCATTTGTGATAAAGTATCATCTTCTTCTAATACATGTCTTGGTAGTGATGAGGTCTTTTTAGATTTCAACCCCCATGAGATTGTTGAAACAAAGATTGACCCTATTGCAAATATGTGCCTAAGCAGTGTTGTCATTGATGTCAACATATTCTTGTTGTCATTGGTGTCAACTGTGCCTTATTTTGTTGCTTGTTCAGGAGACTAGAATGTTGAGGATATTGAGAAAATTAATAAAGACTCAATGTTCACAGACCTTATGGCTGTGTAGAGGATTGTCAAAGGTTGTTCCAATCAAGACTTGAGAAGTTCGCATGAAGATTCAAAGAAGTTATGGCCATCTGAATAGAATTGGATCTTGCAATATTCAAAAGAGACAGAGTGATAGTAAGTTTGTTTGGATTGCTCCATAGTGAAATATTATGATCTGCGGATCTGAAGGCATGTTTGGGAAGTCAGTGTGTATCATCAACTCTAGTGGTTCATGGTTTGGAGGTCCACAAGCCATCCTTCTAGTTTGATAGTCATGGCAGACAGTGTTCTTGAGGTTCTGGAGGAAGATACAAATGATTATGGTAATTTGGTTTAGAGTGGATGTTATTGGTGAGTTGAATGTGCTTGTGGAAGTCTCTGGATTGTGTGGCTACTATGTTGCAAGTCCGCATTAGACTTTGAGCTTGTTATTGAAGATTTCCTCTTTGAAGTTGATGTTCTTCCCAGTCTTGGCCGACTAAATGTTCCTAGCATGTTGTAGATAATATAAAGATCATTTTATGAAGTGTGGCATGTTAGTAGAGGAAGATTCAAGTCTCAGTTATGTTTGGCCGACAGTGTAAAGATCTGCGTTAAGTTTGGCTGACCTTGTTGATCATTCCAAGGTTGATGAAATGTATAAATACTTGTTGAAGAATTGTTAAAAATCATCCTTGAGAAAAATAGATTATATCCCAATAAAGGATTAGAAGCAGAGCAGAGAAGAAAAGGAGCGAGATCAGTGTAGAGTGAGAAGTTAGTGAAGAAGAACTTGGGGCAAAGTAGAAGTTTTGTGAGCATTCATTAAAACTGAACCAAACATAAAGTAGATGCTATTTCTCAGTTAATTCTTTCTATTCTAAATAAATTCTGTAGGCAGTGAGCCTCTCTTTTGAGCAGTGAGCTCTAGGCAGTGTACCTGAAGACATGTGGCTTCTATTTTTCTAAAGTACTTTTAATAGGGTACAAATCTTTGTGGGTTAACCCCCACCATGGTTTTTCCCTTAACTAGGTTTCCATGTCAAAACCTTGGTGTCAAGTGTGTTGATTATGTTTCTTCTCATATGTTGTTCATCTATGTTCTAATGTTTATATCATTAATTTGATAAGTAAGTTAATAAAGAAGGTTAAAAGAAGAAAAAATTTATTTTGTGTGACAATTGATTCACCCCTCCTCTCAGTTGTCTAGTCTAATTCCAACAATTGGTATCAAAGCCAGATCCTCTTGTAAAAGCCTGACCACTTGAGGAGATCCAGGATGTCAACCTACAAGAAGGATAGTCTGAGATTTGATGGAACAAATTATTCTATTTGGAAGAATCACATGGAGTGCCATTTGCAATGCATGGGCAATGCCTATTGGACGATAACCAGTGTTGAGTATAAACCTCCAGAGAAAGTTCCTTCAACTCCAGATCAAATCAAAGATGCTAAAAATAATCTTCAAGCTAAAGAAGCCTTGTTGAGTGCCCGGACTGATTCAGAAATGACAAATGTCTTTGGTCTAAAAATTGCTTATGAAATTTGAAAAAAGATGGAGAATCTGTATGAAGGTGATAAATTTGTCAAATGCGCCAAGATGCAAATTCTGAGAGGAAAATTTGAAACTCTGAGGATGAGTGAAGATGAAAACATCACAATCTACATGCAAAAGATAAAACTTGTGTGTGGTATCAGGTGTGCTTGTGGAACTTTGGAAGGATCAGAGATTGTATCAAAAGTGCTCAGATCTTTACCTGATTCATACAAACATAAGGTTGCTTCTATAGAGGAGATCGGGACTGTCTCAGAAGTTACAAGAGATCAACTGGTTGGCAAAATTTTAGATTTCGAATTAAGTGATTTTGGTGATTCTCTTCCCAAAGTTGAATCTGCATTTAAGGCCAGTGTATATGGAAAACAAAGATATGATCCAGGTGAAATCTCTTCTGCAAGATCAAACAGATTCATGAAGACAAGGATCTTGAAGAGGTTGAAATTGAAACTACAGATCTTGAAGCTCTTCTTGCCAAAAGATTGCCAAGATGATTCGGTAAGTATGAAGGAAAATTGCCACTCAAATATTTTGCTTGTAATAAGATTGGTCATTTTACCTCAAGATGTCCGGAGAGGTTTTCAAAACCAAACCCTAACAGATACAAAAATCAAAACAAATGTTATTATGTCCAAGAAGTTGGAGAAGAAGGAGTCACAGATGATGAATCTGATCATGGAGGTTCCTCTGAAAATGATTGGGTGTTCATTGCCATCAAAGAAGAAGATCTAGTGTCTACTAAATCTGCTAGCTATGCAAATATGGAAAGTGCCTTGGCCGCTTAGGTTATTGAGAAAGATGAATGGGTGATTGATAGTGGATGTTCTCATCATATGACTGGAGACAAGAGTAAGTTTGTGAATTTTGAAAATTATGGAGGGCTTGTGAAATTTGGAGATAACTCAGTTGGCAGAATCCGTGGCAGAGGATCCATCTCTTGTGATGGTAAGAATAGCACCAATGATGTTTTGTATGTGGAAGGACTGAAACATAATCTTCTCAGTGTTGGATATTTGGTTGATAAAGGTTATGATCTTCGATTCAAGGATGGAAAATGTAGAATCTTGAAGTGTTTCGGAACTAAAATTGCATCCGGTACTCAAACTAGAGATAACATTTTTCATTGAAGTAGTTCTGGAAAAAGTTGTTTGATTGCTCAAATAGATCAAAGTTGGTTATGGCATAGGAGGATGTGTCATGTGAATTTTGATAACATTGTCAAAATAAGTACCACTCAGACTGTACGAGATCTTCCAAAACTTGTGAAACCTAATAGCATGTGTAGAGAATGTCAATTGGGGAAACAGAGCAAAATTTCATTCAAAAGTAAGGAACAAGCTTCAAGTGGATGATTGGAACTGGTACATACTGATCTCTGTGGTCCTGCTAGAATTAGGAGAGTGCAAGGAGATAGATATTTCATGTTGCTGATTGATGATTACTCTAGGATGATGTGGATAACTTTACTAAAAGAAAAATTAGAAGATCTTGACAAATTTAAGGTGTTCAAAGTGATGGCAGAAAATGAGATTGGTGAAAAATTGAAATGTCTGAGATCCGACAGAGGTGGAGAATTTACTTCCCATGAGTTTGATGCTTTCTGTGAAAAGCATGGCATAAAAAGATAGTTATCTACTCCTAGGACTCCCCAACAAAATGGAGTTGTGGAAAAAAAGAACCAGACCATTCAAGAAGCTTCCGGGACCATGATGATGGAAACAAATGTTCCTCAAATTTATTGGAGAGAAGCTGTAAGTACTGCTATCTACACTTTTAATTAGGGGTAGATCAAAGGCAATTCTGGTAAGACCCCTTATGAACTATGGTTTGGTCATCCTCCTACTGTGAGATATTTTAGAGTTTTTGGTAGTAAATACTATATCAAAAGAGATGAGGATTTAGGCAAGTTTGATACAAGAAGTGATGAGGAAATATTTTTTGGGTACTCCACTCAAAGTAAGGCTTATTGATGCTTTAACAAGAGGTTGAAAAAGATTGTTGAAAGTGCTAATGTTAGAGTTGATGAGAGCAAGGAAGGACATTCCAAGTTCTGTGGATATGATTTAGATGATCAAGATGAAAGTCAAAGTCAAGGAGGGTTAGTTCAAACTCTGACTCAGATTCAGATTGATCTAGAAACTCCAAGAACTCAAGAAAATAATATAGATGTTGAGGAAAAAGCTCAAGAAATAGAAGTTCAAGCAATTCCCAAAACCCCTAGGTATGTAAGAATGAATCATCTTGAAGATCAAATCATAGGAGATAGAGATAAAGGTGTTTGAACTAGGAGAAGAGTTGCTGAAGATCAAGAAGAGATTTGTTTGATTTCAAGGATTGAACCTAAATCAGTAAGTGAAGCTCGCAATGATGAAAACTGGGTAAAAGCAATGGAAAAAGAATTAATGCAAATTGAAAAGAACCACACTTGGGATCTTGTTCCTAGACGTGAGGACAAAAATGTGATTGGAACCAAATGGGTCTTTCGGAATAAACTAAATGAAGATGGTGAAGTTGTAAGAAATAAAGCAAGGTTGGTATGCAAAGGCTATTCTCAAGTAGAAGGAATTGATTTTGAAGAAACTTTTGCTTCGGTGGAAAGAATAGAGGTAGTTATATTGTTTCTTGTATTTGCTGCTTTCAGAGTTTTAAAGTGTATCAGATGGATGTCAAATTAGCATTCCTGAATGGAGATTTGGAGGAAGAAGTCTACATTGAGCAACCAAAAGGATTTTAGTTGTCTAATCAGGGAGCTATGGTTTGTAGACTGAGAAAAGCCTTGTATGGACTCAAGCAAGGTCCAAGAGCCTGGTATGCAAGATTGGATAAATATCTTCTTAAGATAGGTTTTAGCAAAGGTACTATTGATAGTAATCTTTACTTCAAGATTAATCATGAGGACATCCTGATTGTTGAGGTCTTTGTTCATGATATCATTTTTGGTGGAAATGAATGTATGCGCAAAGCATTTGCTAATAAGATGAAAATTGAATTTGAGATGTCAATGTTTGGAGAGATGAATTTCTTCCTAGGTCTACAAATTGTTCAGTCAGATAAAGGTATCTTTATATCTCAGTCCAAGTATGTGAAAGAATTACTGAAGAAGTTTGGAATGGAAGATTAAAAGCCAGTAGGTACACCTATGAGAACTAGATGCAAGTTAAGTAAAGATGATGATTCCCCCAAGGCAAATCAGAAAAGGTATAGATCAATGATTGGAGGATTTCTCTATCTGACTCAGACCAGACCTGACATCATGAATGTCGTTGGACTTGTTGCTAGATTTCAAGTTGATCCAAAAGAATCCCATGTTGTGGAAGTCAAAAGAATTTTCAAATATCTCAAGGGGACAATTGATTATGGATTATGGTATCCAAAGGACAATGATTTCACTCTTCATGCATATACAGATGCTAATTGGGTAGGAGATGTGGATGACAAAAAAAGTACTAGTGGTGGTGCATTTTTCTTGGGAAGAAGATTGGTCTCTTGGATGAGCAAAAAATAAGAGGCAATATCTTTGTCTACTGCAGAAGTAAAATATATAGCAACAGCAAATAATTGTACTCAGGTTCTGTGGATGAAGCAAATGTTGAAGGACATCAAAGTTGTGTTTGAGGAGCCAGTCACAATCTTTTGTGATAATTCTAGTGCAATAAGCATCTCAAAGAATCTAGTGTTGCATTCAAAGACAAAGCATATATCTATTAAGTTTCATTTCTTGAGAGAGAAGGTAAATGAGAATGAAGTCAAGTTGGAGTTTGTGTCTTCCAAATATCAGATTGTAGATATCTTCACTAAGCCTCTTCCCAAGGATACCTTTGAGTATCTCAGAGAAAAGTTAGGGGTTATTACCCCTCCGAATCAGAACTAAGATGCACTGAGGTGCATCAGTCTGGTGGAATTCTTAGTCATATCTTGAGATCCAGATTGATGTTAAGAAAATACTACTCTAAGGAGTAGTCAGCATGCAAACGTTGGATATCAATCTAAAATAAAAAAAAAGGGGGAGTAAAGATTGCAAATATGTTCCCTTTGCCATTGATGTCAAAGGGAGAGAGAAGACATGTGAAAAACTAATTGCTGATGATAGGGGGAGCAATGAAGGAAGTGGTTGCAGAAGTCAAGGGGAGAAGTTTTTGTCGTGATGGTTGAATCAGTTTTTCACGACATATGTTGTCATCAATGACAAAGGGGGAGATTGTTGCAAATATGTGCCTAAGCGGTGTTGTCATTGATGTCAACATATTCTTGTTCTCATTGGTGTCAACTATGCCTTATTTTGTTGCCTATTCAGAAGACTGGAATGTTGAGGATATTGAGAAAATTAATGAAGACTCAATGTTCACAGACCTTATGGCTATGTAGAGGATTGTCAAAGGTTGTTCCAATCAAGAATTGAGAAGTCCGCATGAAGATTTGAATAAGTTACGGCCATCTAAATAGAACCGGATCTTGTAGTATTCAGAAGAGATAGAGTGACAATAAGTTGGTCCAGATTGCTCCACAATGAAATATTATGATCTGTGGATCTGAAGGCATGTTTGGGAAGTCAGTGTGTATCATCAACTCCAGTGGTTCATGGTTTGGAGGTCCACAAACCATCCTTCTAGTTTGATAGTCATGGCAGACAGTGTTCTTGAGGTTTCAGAGGAAGATACAAATGATTCTAGTAATTTGGTTTAGAGTGGATGTTATTGGTGAGTTCAATGTGCTTGTGGAAGTTTCTAGATCATGTGGCTACTATGTTGGAGGTCCGCATTGGAGTTTGAGCTTGTTATTGAAGATTTCCTCTTTGAAGTTGATGTTCTTCCTAGTCTTAGCCGACCGGATGTTCCTAGCGTGTTGTGGATAATCTAAAGATCATTTTTATGAAGCATGGCATGTTAGTAGAGGAAGATTCAAGTCTCAGCTATGTTTGGCTGATAGTGTAAAAATCCACATTAAGTTTGGCCAACCTTGTTGATCATTCCAAGGTTGATGAAGTGTATAAATACTTGTTGAAGAATTGTTAAAAATCATCATTGGGCAAAATAGATTAAATTTGAATAAAAGATTAGAAGAAGAGTAGAGAAGAAAAGGAGCGAGAACAATGTAGAGTGAGAAGTTAGTGAAGAAGAACTTGGGGCAAAGAAGAAGTTTTGTGAGCATTCATTGAAATTGAACCAGGCATGAAGTAGATGCTATTTCTCAGTTAATTCTTTCTATTCTAAATAAATTTTGTAGGCAATGAGCCTCTCTTTTGAACAGTGAGCTCTAGGCAGTGCGCCCGAAGGCGTGTGCCTTTTATTTTTCTAAAGTACTTTTAACAGGGTACAAATCTTTGTGGGTTAACCCCCACTGTGGTTTTTCCCTTAACTAGGTTTCCACATCAAAATCTTGGTGTTAAGTGTGTTGATTATGTTTCTGCTCATATGTTGTTGATCTATGCTCTAATGTTTATATCATTAATCTAATAAGTTAATAAAGAAGGTTAAAAGCAAAAAAAGTTTATTCTGTGTGACAACTAATTCACCCTCCCCCACTCAGTTGTCCAGTCTAATTCCAATAGACCCTCCTCACCATGATCAAATGTATGATTCTTCTACTTCTTATTTCAACAAAGCTATACATATGACCTCTTCTCTTCCTATGGATTTGGAGAAGTGTTATGGGCATGGATTCAAAATTCTTTCTAAACTTGGATACAATGGAAATGGATTAGGATGCAAAGAACAAGTAATTAAGGAACCTGTAGAACCAACATCACACTTGTCAAAAGTAGGTTTAGGTTTCTAATCTTCTCCTACATTCTCTCCACCATGTTCACAACAAAAGGGATTGCATCCTACTCCACCTATATCTCCTCTTCTATCTCAACAAGAGTGTATGTTTCTGAGTCTACTCAAAAACCACCTAATCACTCTTCCTCCTCCAACACACAAAAAGATTCAACAAAATGATCACTCAACACCTCATTATTGTGCATATCATTGAGCATTTGGCCATTCCACTAAGGAATACCAAGTCTTGGGTGACAAAATTCAACAACTTCAAACAAGGTATGGCTCTAGCACTCTTCACCATGCTTGATGTAGTTCCTAGATAAGCTTGTCCTCCATCCATTTTAATAATCAACTTGGGGGAGGATAATTTGTTATAGGCTGACTCGCAAGTGTGGTCTTTCCCTCTCATTCGTGTTATGCTTGTACGTATTGTTATCCCCATATTGTGATGTTGTGGTTCTCGCTTGACACTCTTTTTAGCATAAAGGTACAAGGAGTAAGAACACATTGTGTCATTCCTCTATATGTATCTTCATTCTTCTATATGTTGTGATGTGCAATTTCATTATTTTTCTTGGATGATTTAGCATCCTTTCATGTATGTGTAGTCTACTTGCATGTGATCTTTCCTTTGTCATCTTCATAGTTAGGATGTTTTATTTATGTGGCACCTTGTTGCAATGCTCAACGTCATACCATGACTACAGAAGCCATTTTGTATCATGCCTATAAGCATCGCCTTGGTTTTCTCATCCTAGGGGCAACCCCTTATCACAATGTAGCTTTTGAGAACATATGTCATTTAGGCATGTGCTTTTAGAAAGCTCACGTGCCTATTTTATATTTCTTCCTCACTCTACCTTAAAGGCAATTGCTCCCTAATGGAGTTAGCAATCACTTTAAGGTGGGGGCATACATTGTGCTATGAGCCTTACTCTCTTTATTTCTATCAAAACACTTGTTGATTATCTTTGTTTCTCCACTCTATTGGAAATGATTGTGGAAATCTTGGAAACAAGATCTTGAGTCTATCTTGTTCTCACAAGTTAAAGCTCCTTGCATGTTTGGGAGAAGGGTTGTGCCACCAACTAGAGTTTGGTAGTAAGGTCACTTTGCCTTCTTATTTTACAAAGCTTTGTGAAAATCCTCTTGTGGGAGGTAGTTTGTGCATTCCCTTGAGTGGAAACACTTCTCTTTAGATAGATTATGTGTATGATGTGTTTGTACCCCTCTTGTTCTTATTTCTAACTAACCCCTTAGCATGTTCTTTTTATTCCATTTTGGGGAATGATGCATGATGATTGAGACAACATTTAGATTGAGGTCTCCTTTGTCATTCTGACTGAGGGTCTTCTGTTATGTGTTTCTTGTGATTGATGTATGATGCATGGATTCTCCTCATATATTCTTATTCCCTATATACGTTCTTCACGCCTCGCATGTGCATCACATGTATTCTCTCTATGTATTCCTTGTGTATTCTCCTTGAGTGTTTTGTGTCTATTCCATGTGTATTTCATGTGTATTCTATGTATACCTTATGCCTTATGTGTATGCTTCGTGTCAAGTGTGTATACTTTGTGTATTTCATGTATACATTGTGATTTATCAAGTGTATGCCTTGTGTATTTCTTGTCCTATCTCATGTTCTCTAAGTGCTTCATATATGAGTGAATTCTGTCATGTGTCTTATGTGTATGCCAATCATCATAGACTCCTAGAATCCTAAACTTGGGGGCTTGATCACCCCTCGATTTTGGTGTTATTCTATGGTTTCTATGTTGTGTTTGAAATTTGTCTTCTCCATACTTTAGTGTGAGTTTAAACATAAGTTCATGCCCACGCTAAAGTGGAGGCTAAATAATACATCCTAAAATTTGTACACTAACATTTTACACCTAGTATAGGACCTAGTTGGACCTACAATGTTTACACCTGTTAATCAGGACCTATTTTAACACCTTTTTAAACATTAAATGATTAATTCTCAACCCTGATGATAAAATCTAACAAAATAACAATGAGACCGACCTAAGAACACCTAAAAAGTTGAATGATGGGATTGTCGGGGCTAAAAGACAAGGACACCTAGGCACCCTAGTCCCTCATTTAGCCCTAATCTATTTTAAGCCATGTTGGCCCCATTTCATTTTATTCATCATTTGTGAGTGGGAATGCATATAAAAGTAAGTTTATTCATTTGAACACATCTAGGTGATCTCTAACTTCTTGAAGGATTCTTGCACTCTCCCTTCTTCTCTACTCTTCTCTAAAGCTCTCTATGGTGGATTATTGCTACAACACTAACTTATTGCGGGTAGATTGTGAATATCTTTCTACTTCTTTGGGCTACACCAACTTCTTGAGTCAAGTTGTGATGCCACATCAAGCATGCTAGGGTTTCCATGCTCATGGTGACTTCTTTCCTTCATGCTTTGTTCTAGCATTCCATTCTACTTCAAATTTGCCCCTTCCCTCCTAGGGCACACACTCTTTATCTATCATCTTTTCTATTGTGGTGGTGGAAACACCATTCACGGAGCTCAACTCAGGCAAGCTCCTAAATAGCACCCAACCATTTTCCTTCTTGTGTGTGTGAAGGTTAGATCCGGTGGAATTTGTCGAAATCAAGTTACAGGGAGTAGGATCATAGAAAGACGAAGACACAACAAACATCACTTTCCTCCAAACCTTAATCAGGGTCTAGGGTACCCAAGCGCCTTGGTCCTTTGGGTTCTCAAATCAAGATTTAGGTCCCACTCTGCTCTCTAATCCTCATTGTGGTGTTAGATTCCTAAGATATATTTCTAATTGTCTGTTATGCTCTGATCTTGTTCAATTAGGGGTTCTTGTTTTGCTCTAGTTTGATTGGTTGGATTTGGTTGATTCTTCTCTATACAACAAAGGGACAAAGCTCTTGTAGTTTGGCTCTCCTTCAAGGGTAGAAGCCAGGCTCGCCTTGTGTCCTAATGTTGGATAAAAGTTGGTTTGACCTAGTTTGATCTATTGGGCTAGTGTCCCTTTTCTATCTAACAATAGGTTATAACAAACTATTCAAATGGTCATTTGGAAATAGGAAAACTTTAGTGAATGACCACTATATTTAGGAAGTTTGTGTCTTAGTGGACTTTAGTAGAATATTCTTTTGTTGGGTTATAATGGTATACAAGGGGTCATTCATGAACTATTTGATTTTTACATAGATATAGCATTTTGTTTTCTACTTTGTGATAAGGATTGCATTTTTAATATGGAGGATTATATAAAAAATGAATAAATGATTTGATTAATTTAGTGCATATATAGATCACAGACAAGTTCTTGTAACTTTATTGCAAAAAATATAGAATTATTGTAGTAATATCTATCCTACAAGCAATTGATTAAAAAAATTGCATAGATTTTGTTTCATCTTCCATATTTAAAAATTTGACTCTGAGCAAATGTTCGAGTATTAAGGTTTACATTTTAATAAAGTCATCTTAGTGACTTAATAGTTAATTGGAAGTTAGGGTAGTTTGGGAAGTTGTATTGGACTAATACGAGAATGCAATGCTTGATAAGCATTTGCACAATACCTTGTAATCATCCTAGATAGAAAATAATAATACTTTATTTATATTTTGTTGAGCACATTATGGGGTACTTATATCTAGAATGTTTTCCCTACATTTTTCAACATGGTATCAGGGCATAACCATTTTTGAGCCCATTAAACACCATTGATAAATAGTCTTTAAAGGAGGATGAATGTGTATGTAAAATCCTTGCATTATTTTTCTTCTAGTATGTTTTTCTAATTTTGAGTGATTTGCAACCATTAGTATTGGTTTTTCCTTCCTATTTTTTCAAATCAAAATTACAAATTTTTTACATGATTGCAACATCAAACCAAGGTTTATGTGGTGACGAAGAATTTCAATGTTGTTAGGATTACATGTGGATAAATCATGATAATGTTCCACTTGAGGGCATTGTGAATGACACTATATTGAAAATCTATCTAAGCGTTGCAAGGTGTTTGCAATCTACAAAGAGCTCATAGGGGATTCTAGAAGTAAGGAGTAGGCAAATCTATTGCAGTGCTAGCATGTCTATCACAATAAAAAGAGAGGATAGATAATCATCTATTAAGGGCATTTAAAAAGGTGTATATTAAGGAATAATTTTAAATTTTTAATGCTTGTCTTAAACCATGACAAGTCACATGGAAGGTGTTAAGACAATAGTGCTTGATAGATAGTGCAAGGAATAATTTTAAATTTTTAATACTTCTCTTAAACCATGACAAGTCACATGGAAGGTGTTAAGACAATAGTGCTTGATAGATAGTGTGATGTTATTGCCAATCAGAGCATTTCTTGTGATAGAGAAGTTGTGTAGAAGAAGAGAAAGTGAGTACTTGGTGAGCAAATATTTATGATTGGAGATTTATATGTTAGGTTTTGTTTATTTCTCAAAATCAATTTAAAAGAAAGTCTATTAAGATATAAGTTAAAGGTGATAAGCTATTTTAATTGGTGAAAGTTATTATTTGGAATTTAGAGGTGTATGGTTTGAACCCCTTAGAACATTTTATTTAGCACCATAAAAATCTCACAAATTTTGTTTAAAGGTGGTGTGAAAACTTTGTAAAAAGGGTGTGTTTTAATTTTGGAGATAATATGAAGGTTTAATAGGTCAAAACTAATTTTTGTTGGAGATAATTATATTGTAAAAGGTGTGGGGTTTATTTTTGTAATTGGAGATATAAGGAATGCTTAGATAAATAAGGTGCACTTTTGGTTGAATCTGACACCTTAAAATGATTTTTTTTTAATCATGTTACCTTATGTTTGGACTTTCGGGGCCATCTTTGCTACACCTAACGGGACTCACATGTGATATTAAATGGATAAAAAATAATAGGTTTACACTAGATGCTGGAGGATTTTTACCATCTTGAGCTAGCTTCTCTCTTAGAGATGGTGCTTTGTATGTGAAGCACATGTTTTTTTTTGTGTGATGTTGACATTATTGAAAAAATCATATATTGTGAAGTTTGTTTTTTGAAGACGGGAAAGGGATTTGGTATAAACTCAATATAGATTATTGCCCAAATAGTTTAGGAGTTTGTGGATCTTAAGAACTATACCCTTATGAGGATCATGAGATAACTTGATGACGTACTGTGGATGTAGTTTGGCATTGATTGTTGTCAATAATTTAGAAGATTTGTGATTTGAGAGTTCGAGGAGGCCATAATTTGGAAACTCAGGAATTTATCTTGGGAGCTGCACCTTTATGAGGGTTATAAGGTAGTTTAATGGAGTTTTACTTGGTCCAAGAATTGTTTTTCCAAGGAAAAGCTTCTAAAGAATATGTATTTGTTTTCTTCATCACATATTTTGTTGTGTGCAATGTAAACCTTAAAAGAGGTGGGGGTGTTGGAATATTAAGGTTTACATTTTAATAAAGTCGTCTTAGTGGCTTAGTAGTTAAATGGAATTTAGGGTAGTTTGAAAAGTTGTACAAGATTAATATAGGAATGCAATGTTTTATAAGCATTTGCACAATGCTTGTTATCATCATGAATAGTCAATAACAATATTGTATTTATATTTTGTTGTGCACATTATAGGTTATATCTAGAATGTTGTTTGCCTACATTTTTCAATAGAAAATCATCTACCCTCAACAAAGTTTTACTATAATTAAAAAACTATGAGCATGCCTATGAACCTATGAGTATGAATCCAACTGCTAGCTATAGTTTATAATCAGCATAACAACTGCAATATTATTGTGAAAATATCTCTCCTTGGAGGGAAAATAAATAAAAAGGTAAAAATTGATTGATAGAGAGGCAGACAAATGAAAACTTCCTTTGGTATTAGAAAATAGTAGTAAATCAACAGTGTGTTTGTTTGGGCTATTCTTAAATATCATCCACTTCAAGGTCAATTTTGGCCAATAAAAATAAGACAAATATTTACTACCTTTTATTCTGAATGAGGTGTAAAATTACTATTAATCGTTTGACCATTAGAATGGATGATATTTAAGTAGAGTGATTTGTTAGAGTATCAGCTTTTTTTTTTTTTTTAATGAATGAAATAAGATATGAAGCAAAGGTGAAGGAACGGATCTGCCCCTGTTTTCCTCTGCTGAATGAAATAAGATACGAAGCAAAGGTAAAGGAACGGATCTGCCCCTGTTTTCCTCTGCTGCCGCAAATATGAGTGGAAAAAGGCTTAAACAAAAATGGGGACCCCTGTTTCTCATAAATTTCCGTCATCCTCGCTACTGTACAATGCTTTGTTGAAGGAATAAGTGCCGGCTCAGCAAAATTTAAGTCGCGAGATTCGACCTCCCGATCTCCTCACCAGCAGCCAACAGCAATACAGATACCTCTGCGTATGCGAACAAAATATTTTCGACTTATCGTCAATTTTAATTCAATCAAAATGGAATTCAAAACATGTCAGATGGATAAGCTTTTCCGGTTTCATCCCCACATCAATCTGAACGTACGAGATGTTGATAGACATTTAACAATCTTAAACGCATAGAAAATTAGGAGCCCCATTCCACCATTACTGGAACATACAAGAAAAAAGTATTAGTCATTTCGAAAGTAGTTAGGGTTAAGTAATATTGGTGAATATTTCTGTATCTTGCTCTGTCCCACTCGTGACCAAACTTTTGACTTGGGTATATTACCGAGAGTTATGGGCGGCCATTCTTGCAAAGCGGTTTCTGATCAATGAACAAAAGCTGTGTTCAAACTAAAATGCCGACAAGGATTAGCGGGGTTCCAGGTAAAACACATAATAACGCTGACGATTGCGGAGATTGTGCTTACTGGTGGACGACTCTATCTTAAATCATGCTTACTGTTGGTCCTCACCAAAGAAAATGTTCCTATTCTCATTTATAATCTTAAAAGAAGCTAAACTAATTCTAGTAAGGCGGGAGATACAAATAATTTTGGGTTCCTTGTTGAGAAGAATAATTCTTGATATACCAAACAAAGTACAAATCATAACCAACTCTCTCATTGCTGCTACGAAGAGCGGCATAGTGATTCAAGTCGGTAGTTGGATGACAGTGGATTCACACTTTATTGTCAACATCATGGAAAAGTTAAATAGAGCAGGTAGAATATGTAGGGACCCCAACATGTGGAGGTTCACTAATAGTTGAATAAAGCAAGCGCCAAGAATCGCAGCAATCCAATGGAGGGAACAACATTAAGCTATAAATATGCACTCTACTGCTTCTCATCTTCTCATCGTCTGCTAAGCAGCTAGGCATAGCCATTCTCTTTTTTCTTTCTCACAATGGCTCTCCGCACTGAAATCTTATTCTCAATTCTGCTCGCACTTTTAGTATCTTGTAATGTGGGGGCGCGGGAAGGCGGTTTCTTCAACAAAGAGCCTGCCTTTAACAACCCTCCTGTGCGAGAAACCGCCGCTTACCTGGATCCCAAGGAGTATTACCCAACGGGCAAGGAGAACTCATACACTAACTACTATGGTTCGGGTGAAGGTCAGGGCAACGGTTACGGAAATGGTGCGGGTGAAGGTGGCGGCTACAAAGAAGGTGTGAATGGCTACGGTAAAGCCGCTGAATACACTACAGAAAACGCCGGCGGTGCGGGCTACGGCGGACAAGGTTTTGGCAATGGCGGCGGTTATGGTTCTGGCGAGTGGCACGGTTCCAACGGTGGCGGCGGCTATGGACAGGGTGCGGAATATGCTTCGGGTTACGGCGGGCGTTACAACACCGAGTTTGGAAACGGCAATCGCTACGGGGCGGGGTCTGGTGCCGGCTTCGGCAATGGCAACGGAGAATACGTTCCTAACAATGGTTACAATCAGGAAAATCCCTGAACGGATTTGCTCAATTGATGTTGTGTCTGGTCGCATCTTTCATTAAAAAGTTAAGAATTAAGTTGTAGACATGATGATTATTCAAGCACTGATGCGTCTCACTAAGAGCAGGGAAATTTTCTGCATTAAAAATATGTATGGGCAAGTAGGTTGCACTAGTTTTGTGATTGACTGATGAAATGTTTGAGCATATACAATTTGCGAGTAAACTCTTTTCCAAGTATTCAGTAGTATTTTTCATAATAATATTAATAACAAAATTTATTTTATAATTAAAAAAGTATAATTTTATATTTAATCATTTTAATAATTTTTTTTTTCTTTTATACACATTATTTTCTTCAATTTTGGAAATTAAAATATATTATTTTATTTTTTTAAATTAAAATATAAATTTATAAAAAATATCTAATTAAATTTATTTTACTATTTTACTATTTTTATTTTTTCTTAAAATAAAAAACAAGTGATAAATTTTAAAAATCCAATTGGCTTTAAAACAAAATATAACTTAGAAAGGTGTAAATATATATCTACATAGGTACCATGTATACACTTTCTTTTTTTTTTTACACTAAAAAACCCAGAAAATTGGCCCCTTGATTGGAAGCATATGAAAAGCAATTAAAGATTTGATATCTTTATAGGTGAACATAATGTAATAGGTTTTGTGCAATGGTGAAATTTGTATATCCATGTCATTTCTATTTAGTTTAGTTTTGGGTCATTTTATTTTTATTTTTATTTTTGGTTTAAAAGGAAAATTATATTAAAAAAGAATCATTACATTTTACAACAAAGAGATTTTTGAATGGCCAAGGTAATAAATTAAATAGGAAGAGAAAAAATCAATGTAGGTTTCCCCTACTCCACTCCTAAAAGGAGCTTAGAGAGCCCATCTGACTACCATTTTCCTTGGAAACCAGTGATAACTTTAAGAAACCCCTCCTAAAAAAAGATATAAAATCCTGGCGAATCTTTCATTTTTTGGGGAAAAAATATTAATTTCTATTGGTGAATCTTTCCTTTTTTTTTGAAAAAAATATTAATTTTATTGGTGAATTTTTTTACATTATGAAAAATTTGTAGAAAATCCTAGCGAATCTTGATAAAAATTAGGCAAATGCATTAATTACCATGGTGAATCCTTCCTTTTTAAAAAAAGTTAAATTCCTATGGAAAAGTAAGGCTTCAGGATGATAGTGATTGACTAGTTTAAGTTGTAGTGCTCGTGTCTATAATTCTTTAATTGCTTAATATTTAAATAAAACATTGAATATTTTAAACCTGCCCTAAATTTGTTTTCACCTCCATTGATTTTATTTATAATCTAATTCTATTATGAGGGCCAAAATGTACCTGCAGAGCTCCAATGCCCATGGGGCCTGAAATTACATTTGGGTCGTTTGCATTTCAAGCCACTGATCTCCAATGCAAAGGACCCAAATGCAATTTTGGGCCCCATGGGCATTGGAGCTCTGTAGGTACATTTTGGCTCATAGAATTTAACCCCAGTTGTTAGATTATAAATTGAGATCAACAACACAAATACAATTTCGGGCTCGATGGGCATTGGAGCTCTATGGGTACACTTTAACCATGGAATACAACCCCAACTATTAGATTATAAATAAAATCATCAGTGGTGATTAAAAATTGGTGATATGGCCCTAAAGTAACCAATAATTATATAATATTATTGGCGAATTAATTTCATTTTCTACTATAACTTATAAAATTTAGCCGAATCTGATCTAAGTAGATATCGAATTTCATGGCAAATTTTTGTGTTTAATAGTTTAATAAAATAAATCTTCTGGCGATTTAACCAAGAATAAAATAAAATTTTGTTAAAATGTGGAGATTTAGGTCGCCTTATAGCTTGAACTATTAGCCAAATTTTGATTCCCCAATTTCAACTATTAGCTAATTGGCAAATATTAGCCACTAAAAAAAACACTGTTGGAAACATTCAAGTCCCCTTATTCGTTAAGCTAGAAAGAAGAAGAACCCAAGCACATCCAAAAAGGCATACAAAGCTAAAGTACCCGCATAAGGCCTTAGAATAAGAAATCCAAGAAGAGTAGCAATCCGAGAGATTGAGCCACAACAAAGGAGAAAAAAGAAGATCAAGATTGATCATTATGAATAAATTGGAGAAGCTAAGTGGACTTTTTAGGAGACAAGGAACCCCACTCAAAGACATTCTAGTTGTGATCATCCTCAATAGCCCATTTGGCAAGGTAGCTGGCAACTGAGTTCCATTCCTTGGAGATATGGATAAAGAAAATAACTTCAAAATTAGAGTAAGATTCAAAGAATATACTTAGCTAAAGTCACCAAACTCTAGGAGGTCCCATAGGCCCCTCCTCTATTCAAAAGAAAGACCATGATTAAGGAGTCTGTTTCAGGAATGAGCTTCTTCTAGTCCAACTCACAAGATTTTTCAAGAGCCAATAGGATGGTTGAAACTTCCATCTGGTTGTTTGTGCAGATCCCCATAACCCCACCACTCCCAAGAACACTTGGATTACCATAAGAAGAACCATTAGAATTAATTTTGAAAAAATCTAGTGGGGGAGACTATTGACTAGCCCTATTTACCTTACTAGAAGCCTCTAAGATTGGCCTAGAGTGACCTAAGGGAAAACAAATAGAATGAAGCACTAAATGTCTTGAAATTTGGAGATCAAAAGGAGGCAAGTTCTCTTCCAAAACGAACTTGGCAACTATAGTCTCTTTAACAAAATCCATGACCTTTTTTCATATTTGTGAAATACAACTCTAGTGTCCTTCCAGAAGATCTCATGGTTTTATTCAAGCTAGGTTTGCTACATGACAAAATAAGAAGCCAACTCCTAGGTGATATTGAGAAAGGAAGTTGAAGATGGAGGCTAACCCAAGATTACCCAAAACTTAGAGAAAGAAGTAGCATGAATGAAAGGCCAATTCTAGATCTGTCAATGCCACCATGGCCCCCAAACACCTATGACAAAGGGACATTGGAAGAAAAGGTGAGTAACAAATTCTTCATCAATATGACACAACACAATTTTTGAGGGCTCTTGAAATCCTCTCTTCTAATGTTACCCCAAGTGAGACATTTATTTTCTTAAAGCAACTAGTAAAGAAATTGCACATAGGCCAATTAAATTTTGCTAGATCTTATTCTACCAAGGGAAGTTTCTATTTCCACCATTCTTTAAATCAAGGGATCGATAACCAAGAGCCATCGAATAAGCCTCTTTAGTTTCATGGCCCCACACAAGAGCATCCTCTTCCTCTAGGGAGTAACATGGTTGATCCACAAGATTGGAAAAAAGGGTGGATCAAGATTTAGAAGTACCCCTAATAGGTCATCAACTAGATTGGTCTATGAATCCCCCACAATAATAGTACTCTTGAAATCAACAACCTTAGACCAACTCACCACCTTAAATACATCACTCAAGGGTTATAAACAAGGAAAAGAAGAAAGAAATGCAGGGTGGAGATCCCAACATCATTCTAGAAAAGTGCCCTCCAACCATTTTTCACAATCCAAAAGAGACCCTCCTTAACTAGTGAAGCTCCCTTCTTAATAGTATTCCAAACTATAGAATTTTCCTAACCAGATCCATTCAAGAGATCTTTATCATCAATTCCATCAATATATTTGAAGTTAAGAATTCCAACCCAAGGCTGATCTAGATTGTAACACCACCACCAATAAAGCTTTGTTTCCAAGGCTTAATTGTTGAGCATGGCTTTCCTAAGCCATAGGCCACCATGCTACTTAGCTCTACAAACTTGATCCCAGCTAATTAGACTATGTTTTTTGAATCTAAATTCCCTGCCCATAGGAACTTTCTAGAAAGAGTGTCAAATTCCTTGAGAAATCTTTTGGGAGCAAATAACACAAGGAACCTGTAAATGGGTAGGTCTTGCATGATAGGCTTTAAGAGAGTCAATCAACCATAAAAGGACAACCATCAAAAAGTCTAATTACTAATCTACATCCCAAATCTGTCAATAATCCTCTTCCACTAATCTCTTTTGGGATTACCAACCGATAAAGGGATACCAAGACAAGTTCAAAAGTAAATTGCCCTATTTTAAAGTGCAAGATAAAAGCATTTTTTTGTTGGATGATTAGAGGAGTATTAAAGAAGAATATATTGGACTTATCCTCATTAATCTACTAGCCAAAAGTAGCCAAATAAATATCCAAATCCTTCTTGAGATTACCGACTTCTTGAATCTTAGCAACACCCAAAGTAGATTCATCTACAAATTGAAGATGGGTTTGAGAGTCTAGAGTTTGAGCAATAGTCCAACTATGGATATCGTCATTATTTTTCAAATGCTTAATAATTCTTCATATACCTTCTTCCATGAGGATGAAAAGATAAGGGGAAAGAGGGTCACCTTGTCACAACCCACTATAATTAAAGAAGTGGGGGGAATCGATACCATTAATTATGACAAAGAAGGAGGGGGAACCCACACAACTCATGATCCAATAAATCTAATATGAGAAAAATCTAAAGGCCATAACAACATTCTTGAGAAAAGATCATCTAATTCTATATTAGGCCTTGGACATATCCAACTTGATGAACATAGCTTTATCCCTTGAACAAGACATAGAATGAATGGCTTAAAAAGCAACAACAATACCATCAAGGATTTGATGTCCCTCCACAAACCCACCCTACTCAAGCAAGATGAGGGAAGCCAAGATATGCTTTAGATGGTCTATAATGAGTTTAGTGATGATCTTATTGACCACACTGTAGAGATTAATAAGGCAAATCAAATCAAAAAATTTAGCTCCCTCCTTATTAGGGACTAAGGCCATAAAAGTAGTAATGATTGCTTTGAGCACTTGCTTACTTGATTGAGATTCTTGAACCACTTCCAACAGATTAAACTTCAGAATGTACCAAAATTCTTGAAAAAAATCAATGGGGAAACCATTAGGAGCTTTCCCTTTCTTCATCTATAACACAACACATTCAAGCTCCTAAATAGATGAGACTCATAAACAATTTGTTCATATCCTTAGAGACCAAAGGTGGTATGTACTCTAGAATGATTTGTTCTTCCTTGAAATCTAGAGGTCCACTTTCTAGGAAGAGGGTAGAGAAGTGTTAGACCACTTCCCTGCTTATGTCTTAGAAGGAAGATAATTGAGTTAATTAAGCAGAGAAGAGAGTAAATAAAATATTCCCACTTCTCCTATCTTTGATCAAATTATGGAAAAAGAGTTATTCCTATCTCCCTCTTGTAGCTAATCAATTCTTAATTTTTTCTTCTAGAATATACACTTCCATAAAATCCATTAATTAAGCTCCTTGGAAAGAGAGGATTCCTTAAGAAGATGGTCCCTTGTTGTACCAAATTCCCTGATTTGAAAGGTGATGTCTTCCAATTTCTCTTGCACCTATTTATTTTTTCCAAAAATGTTTCCAAAACAATAGATGTTCCATTTTTTGAGCTTGAACTTCACCAATTGGATCCTTTTGAAAAAGGAGTACATAGAAGTACCAAAAGGGGGTTTTCCTTCTAACAATCAAGTAGCCATGTTTTCATGAAGAGTTTGATCTTTAGGGCACATTAGTTGAAACTTGAACTAGAGCTTTTTTAGATGAGAGAAGAGGGAGGAAGAAAACTTGATAGGACAATAGTCTAAACCTTCCTAATGCAAAATACCAAAGGAGATAATCAATGAATCCCCAATACAACAATAAAAAATTAAAAACTTGTCCCAACATTTAGAGACGGAGTCCAATCCACATCTTCTATTACTCCAAGTAAAATATCTAGATCTTAGTTTAACATTTGTAAGATTAAGAGAAGACAATTTTTCTCTTAGCAAGGAAGAAGGATCTCATTGATTAAAGCCATCAAGATTTTTATCTAGACTGAGAATACCATTAAAATCTCGCACCATGATCCAAGGATGAGAGGGAAACAAAGAGAGAGAAAATTCAATATGAGACCAGAGGAGATTCATACATTAGAAATTCTTAGGAGCATAAACATTGGTTAGAAAAATGGAGCTACCTAAGTCAAATTAGGAGCCAATCAACGATATAGAATGTCTACAAACTATCCATAATGGAGTAAGCTAGTAAGGATCCTATACACAATCCAACCAACTAGAAAATCCCTAAGCTCTAATGCACTAACTACCTTTCCAAATATTAGAAGAGAGAAAAACCAATATATCCTCCATAGATAGTTTTATTTCTTGAAAGAGGATATCAAGCTTGTGTTCCTGAATAAGGTTATGAAATACCATTTGATGAGGTGCACTACCCAAATCACTAGTATTCCATGATATAACTATTATTTATGGGGAGTGGAGAAATGGGCATGTAATATCTAAATGATGCTAGATTCTACTTAAGATTCCTCAATCATCATCACCTTCTCCTAATCTCTTTTCCTCCTAGATTTGGAGAGATTATCTGAGGCAACCTTTTTAAAGTTTTTTTCTAAATTCCTAACAGAGGAGGATCTTTCTTCTTAGAATCATATTTTCAACTGAACACTAGAGAATATTATGAAAGAGAAAATCTTAGGAGCCTTCAATGAAGGTAATTGTAGCCATGGGAGAGGTGGCAATCATAGCCATATTGACATTATCAAGTTCCTGATGCATATAAAAGTCATCATTGTAACTTAGGGAAAGAGTAACCTCTTAATTTGTGGGCACCCACATGCCAACTACATCATGGGTTTCTATTAATCAAGGAAATGTACCAAGATTGGATAGACCCAAATCTTGGCCAAGTAGAGGCTACTTAGAAGGGGTAAAAATTCTTGCTTTTTAAAATTTTCTAGAACATCAAATCTATTATGGAAGTTTCCTCTTGATAGATCTCCTTTTTTATGGTTCAATGGACTTACTCTATGTTAGGATTTTACTAACATGAAGCCATCTAGATTAGGTCCATCAGTCTAAGCCATGACTTTTCCTTTTTCTTTAGCATTGGTAATAGAACTATTAGGAAAATATTACGAGGTAGTAGGAACCTTTTGTGGGTGATTTCTCTATAAGTTTCCATAAGAATGAGAAACATGGAAACAAAAAGAAGGTCTTCATATTCTATGTATTGGATCCATTGCATGTTCCCCAATATAATCTCTAAAGTTTCAAGTAGAGTTTTATTGAGATCAATCTCAACACAAATGTAATCATATGTAGTTAAAATCCTTTCCATAGTGAGATGAGAGGAACTCATAGGTTTCCCAAGAATTGTAGTCATGTATTAAAGATATTAAGTCTTCATAACTCCATAGGAAACTAAATAAAGCAATCCTAGAATGATATTCTAGAAATGAGTTCTTTCACAAGGTCAATACCCACATGCCAGGGTTTGATGAATAAACCTACTTGATTGTGTAACATCAGAAATTGTTCTCCTATATGGAATGGTAGAATTTCCCTTAGTTTAGCTCCTCACTCTTGGTGACCTCTCAACCTTTTCTTTTTTGGCCTTCCTGAAACCCTGATTGACTAGGTTTAGAAGCAATTTATTCACTTTTGGAGGTAACTTATTGATAGAACCCAGAAAGAGATTTGAGATTTGGGTCCCTAGGACCCCCAAAAATGCAGATCTAAGCTAAAATTGGGGGCTAGGATTTGGGCGCCCGTACCCTAGTCCTCCCCTATTTCATGGGATTTTGAATTTTGGTAGGGTGTTGGTTTCCCGCCGAGTGCCTCGGGATTCTGTTTTCAAATTCTCAGTTTTCACACGATATCGAGACATTATTTTGAAATTTAAATTCCCTAAAGCTAGATATAAAAGACATTTGTAAATCATTTTATCATACACAATTCTTATGCAACCTTGATGCCAAAACTCTGTTGTAATTGCTATTGAAGATCAGTGACTTATTGAAGCTCTTTGAAGTATTCTTTATTTGCTAGGTTCAAGACAATGGATGAAGATTAGGAATCAAGATCTTGAGTCTATCTTGCTCTTCCTAGGGTTTGTACACCCTTTGCATGATCGGGAGAAGGGTTGAAGCCTTCAACAACAAGCTTGGAGATCCTCCACAGACATTGCTGATTCACCTTCTTGTTCATGCAAGTCTTCATTTATCTCATCTCCTTGAGGTGAAGTTATATGTGTTTATTGATGCAAAGTAAGTTGTTGATCTTCCCTTGATTGAGACATCTAGGGTTTGATTTTATGCATACACACATTGCTAGGTTTGCACACACTTCTGCAAATGTTTTTCTCTAGCTATTGTTGAGGTAGAAATACCAAAAATAGGGCTTGACTGAGGTGAGCTCCCATATAGCCACAACATCTTCTCTCTTTCGTATGTGTAGACCGTGTTTTGCAGGTTCCGACAGAAAGAAGCTACAGAAGGGAGGATATTGCGAATACAGTTGCGACAGACTTTCAGATTTTAGAATTCTGACACTTTTGAGACACTAGAGTGGGTACCCTAGTCTAACCAGTAGATATTTCCAAGATCTAGAAGCCTTTTAGCAGTCTTAGTCACCCTGTACAGAACATTTTCCTGTGCGAAAACTTTCAGGACACTGGAGTGGGCGCCCTAGTCCATGTAGCCCTCAAAATATAGGTACTCTGTCTCTGAAACTCTATCTCTGCACTCCTGTGATCAGTTTTACCATTTGCTTCATCAGTTTCTGTATATTTTTATAGAAGGCATAATTAGGGTTTTACTTGCTTGAAAGGAAAACACTTGGTAAAATCTTGATTAGGGCCTTAGGTTTCATAACCACACGAGTGTAAGGGACAGACAAAGTGATTAGAAGCTTGTTCACAAGCTTAGTCCTTGTCCTCCCAATGCTTAGTGGTGAAATGGTAGTACTTAACCTAGTTTAAACAACTATCTAATTTCCCCCTAAACAGATTGTAGAAATACCGGCCTCCCTCAAAGGTCATATTTTGATCAGCCATTCTTGAAAAGAATGTAACAATCTCCCAATTTTAGACTAATAAACACATTTAATACATTAGCAAAAGAAATAAGTTATATGACAAAATCTAATTATTCTCCTTCAAAGACATATTTTTTGGGTTGGTATGTTGATGGCATGTAGTTCTACCCATGACGGTTTGTTTATCTAGGTTTTCTAAGGTATGGATATTTTGGATGAGCTAGCAACTTGTTATGGTTTCTTTTCCATTTGGTATGAGTGTGACAGACACTCAAAGTCTTATGGTATCATCTGATTTGATGCTTTTGTTCATGTTGAGATTGGTGCAGATGCTTTTGTAGGTATCTTGTTGGAACACATTGGTAGGTTGAAGAATCAATAGTACATTGATGGCTAGGGATGTTTTTCCCTGTGATTACATTTTTTATTACCTCATAAGAGTAATTGAAATGTATAATATCAAGTGTGAGAATGTTGGGATAAATTTCCATTAACTTTGCAATCCTAACCAATTTCATGTGTCTCCAAATTTCTTGGAATGTGTTCCCCAAACATAAGGACTTGAGAGATAAAATAATATTTAATTATATCACTTGACATGTTGTAATTAACTCCTAAATGGTAGGGTCAAACTTGGGCGTCCACTTTTGGAGTGGGGTCCATGAAGACTTGTTGACAATTCCTTGAAGTTTATTCTGGCTTTTTGACAACTCCTAGTAAGTGGGAGTTAACTTGGGTGCCCACTTTGGAGGTGTCTTATATTTAGACTAGGAGTTTTCTTTTAGTGTGCACAAGTGGATATTGTTGATACACTTTGTATGAACATGATGTAGCAGTTAACAATGGAGTTGGAGATGCATGATATTTCCATGAACATGATATAGCAGTTAACAGTGAATTTAGAGATACATGATATTTGCATGAATATGATGTGGAAGTTAACAGAGGAGTTAGAGATGCATGATATTTGCATGAATATGATGTGGTAGTTAATAGTGAAGTTAGAGATGCATGATATTTGCATATTGCTTGCATGAACTCATAAAAGCTTGCATGGAATTGCATGTTGTTGCATGTTACTTGCATGGACTTGCATGCTATTGCATGTCACTTGTATGAGTTTGCATGTGTTGCATGTTACTTGCATGGAATTGCATGTTGTTGCATGTTACTTATATGGACTTGCATGTTGATGCATGTCGCATATATGAACTTACATGTGCTTGCATGTTGTTGCATGTTACTTGCATGGACTTGCATATTGTTGCATGTCACTTATATCAAATTGCATGTACTTGTATGTTGTTGCATGTCACTTGCATGTTGATGCATGACAATTCTATGGACTTACATATTATTAAATGTTAATTATATAGACTTGCATGTCATTACATGTCATTTATATGGTGTTGCATGTATCTTGCATGACACTCTAACTCAAGATCAATTTTGGATAACTCTTGCATGGTGCTACAAGTGTTTGCATGTTTCTTCCATGTTACAGAACAAGTTGATTCAGAATAATATTGCTGACATCAATCATGCATTTTGTTTGCATGAGATTGATGTATGTTGGTGCACTTCAGTTGACTGAAATAGATTGGGACAATTTGGGTGCCCATTCCTCAGACTTTCAGTTGTGCTTTCATTTGTGAAAAGATATTTTTGTTGACTAAGTTTGAATGGGACAACTTTGTTGGAGTACAAAACCACTGAGAGGGGGGTGAATCAGTGATCTATAATCTTTAACACTTTTTCCACCTTTAATTCACTTAGATAAAAAATGGAAGAGACTTGAGGAATTCATCAAACACATATAAACTTGTATAATGATGAGCATAATGTTCATGATCTTGATCAAGTATAAGACATGAAGGCACAAACATAGAGACAATCAACAGAGACCATAACACATAATTTTTGAGTGGAAAACCCTCATAGGGAAAACAAACCACTCAGGAAAAATCACCTCACTGGCTAAATAAAATCCCACTGATTATAGAGCTTCACTGGCTATTTTTTGTGCCTCACTAGCATAGCCTCATTGGTTACACAATAAGCCTCACTGGCAAATACAACTTTCACATCAATATGATTTTGTGAATAAAAAGACAAAGTATAATCTTTGTTTCACTGCAAATCAAGGGTTGTAGATGGATTCTACAACTCCACTACTCAATATTTATCACTCTGTGAACATAAACATGAGACTGATTACAACACTGTCTTGATATCATCACTATATCAACAGGACCGATACAAACATACTTACTGACTCATGAATCCCTATCTTTCCTCTTATTCAAAATAATACATCATCATGACTTGAACTACTATGAACAGGACTTTAACCTTTACAAGATCCGCATCTAAGGCACAATCACATTAGTGCAACATAAATGATTCCTTTTGTCTCCTAAACAAACTTGTCCACACTTTCTTTGCAAGATATGAATGTAAATGCAACAAACTGATGATAACAAGTATTATCTTTGTCTCATCAAGTTACTGCAAGCAATTAGATAGGTGTTACTATGATACATATTGACAATTCAAACTTCTATATACCCCTACACCAAAGATTAACATTAGAGATCAGAAAGAAATCTATATTCCACTACACTCTTGGATTGTCTTCAAACACTGCTCCATAACATTATGTTTCTGATATAATTCAATCAAACTCTAAGCTTCCTTTTTGTAGATCCTTAATGCAAGCACTGCAAATAAGGCATCTTTTTTGCAACCTTTTATACTATATAGTATATATCTCTACAAGAATTCATAATATCAGTTGATAAACTAAGCAAAAACTTCTCTAAATTCAACCATTCAACATACTCTCACATAGCTCAAGCCTCCATATTTGATTGATCATTATGTATACGTAGTTCCCTTCTTAGGTGGTTACAATTGCTCCTTCTGGGTAGTTAGGGCTAGGCACCCATCAAATTTAAACTATTATGATGACCATTTCTCTTTTGAACAAGAATGAATTTGAGCCTTTGATCGATGATATCTCACTCAGAAAAGATTAAATCTTCACCACGAATTGTCTTTTGATGCACAAATCCTTTTGACATCTGAGAATCACTAGTTCCCTAGGGTAGAAGGGTCAGTTCCTCAGTGAGGAAGATAGACTTAGGTTGTAACTTAAGTCATTGACCACCGACAATTATAAGTTACTTTAAAAATATAACAAAGTGTAAATCGTCACTTTTAGGACTTAGTGCTTTAGGGGATTCTTGAGACTTAGGGTTTAGTTTCCACTTAGGGTTTAGTGAATTCAGGCCTTTGTAACATTTAAGAAACCCTAGAAAGGAGACTGAAATAAATATGTCAAGGACTAGAGACTTAATCAAGACTCCAACAAGGATTAAATAGACTAAGAAACCAATAGAAAAACCTTGCAACCTAAGACCCTACAATTGTTGAGGACCTAGGACTTTAGGGTTTTATGAATGAGGGTCAAAGACATTGATGATCTTCAAACACTGAACACAAGCATAAAAATCTGAGACCCCTCAACATAGCAAGAGCAATAGGTTTAAGTTGAATCACAAATACTATCATCTCTGTGCCTTCTGTACCTTCTCATGACATGAAATCTTTGTGCCTTCTTTGACTTCTCATGATATGGAACAAAACATATCCAATTAACTCACTAAGGAACTATCTTAGAAAGGATTCAAAGCAATGCCTCAAGTATTGCTCAAGCAATGTCTCATGATATTGTTACCAATAGCAGCTGTACACCTATTACAGTCAACAATGACTATGGCACTGGAGCAAAAAACTAAACCACTGTCCCAAATAGAATATGACTTGTTCATCAAGATTTCTGCACCCTATACTACATTAGACTATTGACAAAATTGTCACTACAACAAAGCAACTTTCCTTCAATGTAACTAAAAGAAGAATGCAAACAAACCAATCTAAATATAATGTAGTACAAGCACTGAGGATACCATTATGTAGGTAAGTTCCTATCAGCATACAATCTCTTTGTCTATGGGGTTTGATTGATATACCAGAAATCAACTCACTGTAAAAACACAATCCTCTTTGCTGCTTACTATAGGGTTTGAATGATAAAACTATAAGCATGAATTTCTAAAAACATAAAGGATATGAACTCTGTCATTTGAACCTCATGAGATGACCAACATCAAATTCTCTTGACATCACATCATGGTAACATTAACCTCTCTTTATACAGCAACAAACCTTCTGGAACTCTTTGGGGATAAGAGATAAAACATTGGACAACTTCCCCTAACTTCATGATACATCTTCTGCTAATAATGATGTCCTTTGTGCAACATGCACAAGATTAGGATCTTCTTCTTCTAGGTTTTGTTTTCTTCTCCAAACCTGTATGGGCCCTTTCTTTTTCTTGCTCAATGCATCTACATTTTTGTTTCTAGATGATGATTTCAACTCACTTCTACACTGTTGTACCTTATGTCCAAATTTATGACACTTAAAGCATGTGATATTATAACCAATTAGAGGAGTAAAGGAATCATAACTTCTTGTCATCCCAAAAAACACTTCTATGATAATATCTTCCATACATCCAAAAATTTCTTGCTAGGTGACCAACTTTATCACAATTATAACATACATTATTATAGTCCTGATTTGACAAGAATAACAATAACCATGAAACTGAGAGTAGTTGTACCTTATTGAATGGTATTGCCTAACAAGTGGAGATCTTGAGGTTCTACTTATCCTTCTACCTTCATCAATACATTTATCTTTTGTCTTATCTACAGGAGCAATAGCATGATCACCCAAATCTATCTTTTTCCTTAGTGTATTCCTGACTTTAGAAGTCTGCCCTTCTTCATATCCTAGACTTGTAGTGTCCTTATGATACTTTTGCTTCCTCAACAAGTCATTTAAGCATTCAAAACTCTTTTCAAATTGCAGATTCTTATCCAACTTGGAAGATTCATTTTCCAATTCCTTTCTCAAAGAAACTATTTCTAACTCTAGTTTTAGACATTCATTAGTTTTGACTTCAAGATCAGATTTTGTAAAATCAACTACCCTTTTGGCTTCTTCAACTTTATTTTTTAGACAAATAATCAGTTTGTCAGATTCATCAACTTGACTCTTTAAGTCCACAACTGGAGATTTCTTGCCTCTTCAAGTTCTAAAGAAAATTTTGCAAAATCTAAACATACCTTGTCTTTGGAATCTTTTTCTTGTTGAAGTTGGTCTTCTAATTTTTTATTCTCTTTTCTAAGTTGCTTGATCACATCTAGAGCACACAAGAGTTCTCCTTCTATATCAACCTCACAATCCTATTCATCATACTCTTGTTCATAGTCATCTTCACCCATAAAGAGGTCTCCTTATTCCTCATCAATTTCAACCACAAAATCATCTTCTATTTCATCAAGTTCTTGTTCACCTATGTACTCACAATGAAATCTTCATTTTTATCAAAACTCTCAACTGCAAAACCATTCTCTTTATCACACTTTGTATCAACATTCAAGGGTTACTCATGCAACAACTCATTGCTTGACTTGATTGGGGCTTGTTTTACAACATTTTTCTTAGCATCTTTCTTTTCTCTATTTCTTTTACACTTTCCCATGGTACTCCACTATCAGGACCTACCCAAGTCTATTAGACTGCTATAGGGAACCTTGCTTTGATACCACTTATTGGAGTACATGACCACTGAGAGGGGGGTGAATTAGTGGTCTATAATCTTTAACACTTTTTCCACCTTTAATTCACTTAGATAAAAAATGAAAGAGACTTGAGGAATTCATCAAACACATATACACATGTATAATGATGAGCATAATGTTTAGGATCTTGATCAAGTATAAGACATGAAGGCACAAACATAGAGACAATCAACAGAGGCCATAACACATAATTTATGAGTGGAAAACCCTCACAGGGATAAAAAATCACTCAAGAAAAATTGCCTCACTGAGTAAATAAAATCCCACTGAATATAGAGCCTCACTGGCAATTTTTTGTGCCTCACTGGATACACAATAAGCCTCACTGGCAATTACAACTTTCACATCAATATGATTTTGTGAATAAAAAGACAGAGTATAATCTCTATTTCACTGCAAATCAAGGGTTGTAGATGGATTCTAAAACTCCACTACTCAATCTTTATCACTTTGTGAACATAAACATGAGACTAATTACAATACCAGTTGTCTTAATATCATCATTATATCAACAGGACTAATACAAACATACTTGCTGACTCATCACTCCCTATCTTTCCTCTTATTCAAAATAATACATCATCATGACTTGAACTAATATGAACAAGACTTTAACCTTTACAAGACATGCATCTAAGGCACAATCACATCTGCACAACATAAATGATTCCTTCTATCTCATAAATAAACTTGTCCACACTTTCTTTGCAAGATATGAATGTAAATTCAACAAATTGATGATAACAATTATGATCTCTATTTCATCAAGTTACTGCAAGCAATTAGACATATGTTACTATGATACATATTGATAATTCAAACTTCTATATACCCCTACACCAAAGATTAACATTACAGATCAGAAGAAATCTATATTCCACTACACTCTTGGATTGTCTTCAAACACTGCTCCATAACATGTTGTTGCTTATATAATTCAATCAAAGCCTAAGCTTCCTTGTTGAAGATCCTTAATGCAAGCACTGCAAATAAGGTATCTTTTATGTAACCTTTTATAATGTATAGTATATCTCTCTGCAAGAATTCATAATATCAGTGGATAAACTGAGAAAAAACTTCTCTAAATTCAACCCTTCAACATACTCTCACACATCTCGAGCCTCCATATTTGATTGATCATTATGTATAGAGAGTTCCCTTCTTGGGTGGTTACAACTGCTCCTCGATAGTTAGGGCCAAGCACCCGTCAAATTTAAATTGTTACGATGACTGTTTCTCTTTTGAACAAGATTAAATTTGAGTCTTTGATCGATGATATCATGCTCATAAAAGATTAAATCTTCACCATGAATTATCTTTTAATGCTCAAAGCCTTTTGACCTCTGGGAATCACCAATTCGCTAGGGTAGAAGGGTCGGTTCCTTAATGAGGAAGATAGACTTAGGTTGTAACTTAAGTAACTGACCACCTACAATTATAAGTCACTTTAAAAATATAACAAAGTGTAAACTGGACCACTTTTAGGACTTAGTGCTTTAGGGGATTCTTGAGACTTAAGGTTTAGTGAATTCAGGCCTTTGTAACATTTAAGCAACCCTAGAAAGGAGAGTGAAATAAACATGTCAAGAACCAAAGACTTAATTAAGACTCCAACAAGGATTAAATGGGCTAAGAAACCAATAGAAAAACCTTGCAACCTGTTGGCTAACAGATTTGTCTTTATTCTGAAAATGTCTTATTCTGACTCTATACCCTTCTTTAAAGAACAAATGAGTTAAGCAACAAATGGGTGAACTTTTAAATTAGTTCCCCCTCTGAATTTAGGTACATCTCCCTTTAAGATTTTCAATTAATTCAATCTATTCAACTATTCAAATGCACTTTTAACTAGAAAATGCCTAAGGCAAACTAACATTCATACATAACTATGTTATGAATGCGGTAAATTTATACAGTAACAATGAGTAATAGAATGCACAGATTCTATTTTTGATACATTTAAATACATGAACACATACATATGCATTTGCTGAACCAATAAATAATAGAACACATATAACGAGTTGTCCAATAAAAGAGCAATTACCAGATGAAAGGAGATTTCGCACAGAAAATCCAATTTCAAGCACTCAGACACATAGATCTAAGTAAGCAGTAATTGTTTCTTCGTCTCATTCATAGATGAAAAATTTATCAGACAATCATCATATACTGTAAAACCATAAAATAGTTTAGCCCAAAATTCCCCTTTTGTTTTTCTTTTCCTATCTATATCCTTGAAAAGATTCAAAAACCTATATATGGATGTCTTAATCATATCATCAAGTAAACCAAACCCAGAGTTAAAATAACTCTGACCCATACGGGATTTAGTTTATAACAAACTGATTCAAAGATCAAGATTATGGAAATAGCATAACAGAGGAACTAAATAAAAGAAAATGAGCCAATAGGATCACGGCTGGGACAATGGATTTGAATCTCCAGATTTGCCATCGGTGGTTGGAGAAGCATGTTGAGTCTTCCACTCCTGAAAAGCTGTAACAAACTCCTGAATTCTTGGGAAGTTGGGGATGCCTATGTGTTTCACCCTTGATTTCCAAACTTCTTTCTCCCTTCGTATTTTCCCAATTTTTTCCTTATGTTCTGGAAGCGCATCGATGCAGAGGTAAAGTAGTGACTCCACCTTAGAGATTCGGGAGAAATCCTCAATCAAGATATTGTCACTTTCTTTGACAAAGCTGATTTTATCCTTAAAGGATTGAACCACTGTGTCGACATCCTCCTCCGGTTTCCCATCATCTTTTATGTATTTGACATCAATACATTGCAAGTCATGCTGCAACGATTGAGTGAACTCAGTTATCTCCTTAATCAATTGTGTAAGTTCAAAATGCCCCTGCCGTGATATGGAATTTCTCCATTCAATATTTCTCTTATTCACATATAACAGATCTTCATCCAAACCAGTTAGGTTATTTTATGTCAAAAACTTCGCTACTCTGTACTTTTGAACTTCATCAATTTGATTTATTACATTTACCCATTTACCTTCATCTTTCACCCATGCAGCAATCTATGCCTTAAGGTCCTCAATGGTGGTAGCAGTCAGATCATATATGATCTTGAGTTCATGAATGTATTCAGTCCCATTCTGTACAATGCAGTCTAACCAACTGTCAAATGTCCTAGCCACCATTTTGTTTCTATGAACCTGATCCAACATCCTTTGGTTAACTGGTGACTTAGGGTCGAAAGACAGTGAGAGCTGTGCAACTGGCTGCGGGCTGGGGTTATGGATAGCTTCGATGTACTCTGCCATTGAACGTAGAGTCTACTTCAATTCCCTCTTGTCCTTTTCATCCTTCCAACTCTGACTAACTATCCTCTTGGTGGATGCTTCAAGATGATGAACATCTGCAGCCCTTGAAGTAGCACCGAGATCCACCCTCTCAACAATGAAATCCTGCATAGTTGGATCTTGGACTTCTTCCTCAGTCACTGGTTTGGCTATCTCAGCACTCCAATTTCCAGTAGTTGGATCAATGCTTACTCTGGATGTCATCTTTAGCTTCTTAGACTTGGGTGTTTTCCCTAAACATTTGCTCACCATGTCCTCTAAGGAGACAGCAAAAGGAATTATTTTTCTCTTGTCAGAGATAGAACTCTCCAGCCACTTGGGTGTAGGGGCTAAGGTTTCCTTTTCAGGGTTCAATCCATCAGAGGATACATTTCAAATTGTTAACATTTCAGAGGTCTCTAGAACGACCTCTGACCGTGGCCTAGTATCAACTTCCTTTGTTCTGTGTGGACTTGATTCCTTATCACCCATGGGTTCTTCTGAATCCTCCTCTGAATTCAGATCCACAACTATTGTTTTGGAAACTTGTTTCTTTCTTTTACTTTTGGTCCACAACCTGGTAGCACGAGGGGGTAGAATAGCTGTGAGGGCTCTTCTGGATTTCTTAGTAGCAGGGCTCCTTCCAGTTGATGACCTAGAAGCACCTGCACCACAGATAGCAATAGGTCGGTTAGAAGAGCTTATGGGGAGTGATGATTCAATCATTGAGGTGAATTGTTGGGCATTTTTATTCTGGATCCCTTCCTGTCCCGTTACCCTTAACCATTTCTCAGTTCTCCTTATCACTGGGAAGGTTTTAACCTCAATTTTATCTTCCTCTTTTTTGCTCCAGTCAATTTCTAGAATAGGTAATTGCTTTATTTTTTCAAACTGCGGGTCAATCACCTGTTCCTCATCATCAATAACTCTAGAAATATCCATATTCAAATTGAGATTAATTATCTGTCCTAAAGAGAACCTACACCACAGTCTTCTCCTGACCTCAAACTCATCTGAACAGTCTTCCCAGTAATCCTCTAGCTTAGGAATGTGTGAAAGCCATGTTCCATGATCTAGGTTATCTCTGACAAATCCTTTGCTGTCAAATTGAGACCTAGCAGTGAAGAACTGAAAATTGAACTTTTTAAGGTTCACCTCTAAATTCAAAGCATCTGATTTTGACTGGCATGAGTAATTTCTGAGTTCAATTCAAAAAGAGATACCAAATCCCTTCTTTGTCGAGAACTTCTTATCCACGTGTGCTAGCTGTCTGCATACCTCTATCAGCACAAAACGGTCGAACACATATCTGGGTAACTTAACAGGTTCACCGTCAAATCCTCCAACTCTGATGTAAGTGAACTCAGAAAATTGAATAAAGAAGCTACCATAAATGCTAATCAGCTGCATTACTTCATTGGACATTCTTTTACCCAGATTACCTACCAGTTCATAAGTCATTCTCCCAGTGGAAACATCATTAATCCTTTTGTAATTTTCATAACAGTTCTGCATCTGTAACTATGGATAATATTCATAAATCCTACTATCCTCAGCCAAGGGTGCATGAGGTAGATCAAACCATTCTCTTGTAGATGCCAGGCAATAAAATATATACGAAGACATATAAAAATCTCTGTTACCCAAGCAATTACTCAAACCCTGATGTAAACAATCGACCACAATTTCTACCCAATCCAAATATTGCTCTCCCTAGAGGATAACTTGTACAAAAAAGTACATCCAATCTTTCCAATAATACGCATGTTGGCTGCCTTTCAGTTTGTGTAATAACACGATAATATCCCTCACTTCTTTAATCATATGATCCCTAGTAAGTGGTCTAGGCAACCTTGAACCACCCTTCTGAAATTTTAGCAGCCAGTTTCTTGCTATCACACTTTTGTAAGTTGATTTCTTCTCTGAGAAATGCCCATTAGAAGAAGTAATATCAAGGTTGGAATATGCCTCTTTAGGCGGTATTCTCATCACGGACATCAGGGTTTGTCTGTCGACATGAAACAATACATCACCATTTGCATTTCTAATACACCTATTTTGGGGTTCATACCTATTCATACACTCCTGAACCAGTTCTGGGCACAGTACAGCCTTGGGAAAAGCCGCAGCCTCAACTAAACCACTATCTACTATTTTCTTCATCATAGGGGTTTGCACAGGGTTTCTAGACCTTTGTCTGAATTCTTCTAAATCATATTGCACCAACGCAGTATCCCCAAATTCAGAATGAGAATAGATAAGACTAGGGCCATGTTCATCCCCCAGACAAGTAGATTTCAAAGCCATACTTGGAGGATTAAAATGAAAAACACTCCGAATTTTAAAAATAATGTCGGAAACTCAAGAGATTCTTCTTTCCAGCTAAGAAATAGGAATAGCACATAGGAAGAATAGAACTCACCTTCAAGATATCTGAATTCACTGCAAAGTTTGAGTAACAAGAACCTTACACTTCCTGCGTCATTCTCCTCCGCATTGTACAGTATGTTCACTTGCTAAATTTGGCTCGTTCTTTGTTAATAATGGCACTAACCAGATTGAATAATTATCACCTGGAACAATACGTGCCGAAAATGTTTGAAAAGGCATGAATTCTGACCTCTTCATTAATAGCAAGTATTATTCACGCGCCATCATGATGTATAATAATTATCCGTAACCTCTGCCAAATTAGAACTTTTAGTTTCATAATGAGTCTCTGACATATTTTCCTCCAACTTTCCCACTGAATTTGACTTAGGAAGCCTCGAGAATAAATGAGATCAAAATCACCAAATCTTTGAACCATTGAACCTATGAGGATATGGTTCAATATGAAGGTTCAAAGATGCAAAGACTAATATACCGACCCCAATAGTCATGCAGCTTTGAAAAAGGCTTTCGACTATGAGACAGTGAACCGTTGAACCTTGAACCATTGAACTTCGCTATAGAGTACGAGCGAATGGTTCAACAATACATTAATTACACAAGATAACTGCATGACGTGACTTATTAGAAGGCATTGAATATTGAAGTTTGAACTGCAGGACCATTGAACTATGACAAAAGGGTTCAAGTTCAACCTGAAAACTCAAAAACATTTAAAATATACAGATTAAAACAGCTTGCTTTTGAGACACTTTGGACATATCGAACCATTTGAACTTTGAACTTTGAGAATGGTTTAGGTTCAAAGGTTCAAAACTTAAGTAACCTCACCCACAAAGACAATAAATGGGTAAAATTGAAGGATCCAGAGTCGATTTAAGAAACAAAGATATGACCAGAAATACAACATAGCAAACCGACTCTTGTTCAGGAAATATTACCAATAAATAAATAAGGGCGACTCAAAAGGTAACATTGGCTCTAACTGGGGACTACATTTTATGGCAAAATGCAAAGAACTCAAAAGCTCTGGTTTCGCAGAAAAAGGAACAAAGAGAAGAAAGGAAACGAAACGGGACAAAACCAAAAATGGGAAAGGAAAACACAAAACCAGACAAAAGGGAAGACTATGTACAAAACAGGGGACCCTATTTTATAGACGATATAACTTGAGATCCTGTCCATTATAGGACAGGGGTAAAATAGCTCCATCTGGATATTCCAATTTAAAAGAATTTGGACCCAATTCTTGGTGAATTCTAAAAGGTCCTTTCCAAAGTGAGTCAAATTTGCTATGTGCAGCCTTTGGCTCTCTTCTTCTATCCCACAGTAATACTTCATCTCCTTCCATAAACTTCCTAGGCCTTGTCTTCCTGTCAAAAATTTCTTTAACTCTGGCCTGATGTATAGTAATCCTGTCGACTAACTCGTTTCTCTCTTCTTCAATCTTAGTTAAATACATAATCCTCTTCTCCAGGGAATCTTGGAAGTATTGATCCTCGATTACACTTTGTAGCTTAGCTGTAGATAGCTCCAGAGGTAAAGATAATTGGGCACCTATTCCATAAACTAATTCAAAAGGTGCCATCCCAATTGCCCTTTTTGGAGTTATTCTGTCAGCCCATAGTGCTTCATACAGTCTCTTATGCCAATCTCTGGGGTTGTCATTCACCAATTTCTTCATGATAGCAATCAGATTCTTGTTACTGGACTCAGCTTGTCCATTCCCTTGGGGATAATAATCTGATGAATGGGAGAGGGATATACTATGTTCATAACAAAAAAAAGTCATTTCAACTAAAGAGAAACTGGTAGCATTATCTGCTACAATTTTTTGGGGAACACCAAAACGTACCAAAATATTTTCTTTAAGAAAATTATAAACCACCTCTGAAGTTGTTCTTTTTACAGGGGCCGCTTCAACCCATTTCATGAAATAATCTGTTGCTGTTAAGATGTGGGTATGTCCTGCACTTGAGGGGGGCGAGATAGGCCCAATAAAATCTAATCCCCATTGTTTTAAGGGTTCTTCAATAACAACGGGCCTCAAAGGTAAAGTCGCAAGATGTGGCCTTCCTGAGAACATCTTACATTTTTTCACAATTAGCCACCCATTTATATGCATCCTTAAACATCCTTGGCCAATAGTAACAATTCTTGAGGATTTTGAAAGCTGTAACTGAAGAAGAAAAATGTCCACCACAAGCTTCATTATGGAAAACTTCCAAGAGCTTATCCTGTTGCTCCTTATCTACACATCTTAGGAAAGTTCCATCTAAACCCTTCTTGTAAAGGACATCCCCCCAAATAACATATCTCACCGCTTTTAGCTTCAAATTTCTTTTCTCTTTAGGAGATAAGTGATTAGGACAATCCCCATAGGTAAGATAGTGTGCTACATCTAGAAACCATGGGTCTTGTAAGCTTACTAATAAGGCTGTGGGGAGTCCTTCTCCTTCTTCTTCTTTGTTCTCAGCAATTAATTTACATAAGCCTTGACCCTTGATTAATTTAGTAGGCTTAACTTCCAGATCATATTCCAGGATTATAGCAACCCACATTGCTCTATTGTTTAACCCAACATCTTGTTGAGTCAAGATACTTTTCACAGCTAAATTTGGGACAAATACAACTGAATGAGAGTGAAGTATATAATATCTGAATTGTTTAATAGCTTTAACCACAGCAAAAGCTTGTTTTTCAACCAAAGAATATTTCAGCTCATGCCTTTTAAGGGGAACACTCATAAAAGCTATGGGAACTTCTTCATCCAATTCATTTTTCTGTAGTAGAATACCTGACATGGTGTGTTCCAAAGCATAATAGTAAATAATAAAATCTTTTTGAAAATTAGGATTTACCAAAGTGGGAGTGTTTGCAATCGCTTCCTTGATATCCTCAAATGCCTTCTTAGTGACTTCGTTCCACTTGAATGGCTGTTTCTCGCTCATCATTCCAACAATATGTTTTGTAATCTCAACAAAGTCAGGAATGAACCTTCTGAGAAAATTGATTTGACCAGAGAAGGACTTGACTCCATCCTATTTGAAAGGAGACTAAGCTGTTGGATCGCCCTGACCCTCTCCAGATCAATTCTGATTCCATCTTTTGAGACTAGGTGCCCCAACAATTTTCCCTCAGTCACATAGAAAACTGATTTCTTGGGATTGAGTGAGATGCCATGGTTTCGGCACCTTTGTAAGACAGTCTCCTGATCTTTCAAGTGATCTTCTCTATTTCTAGAAAAAATAGTCAGATCATCAAGATAAATAACAATAATTCTATCCTTCAAATCTCTAAAAGATGAATCCATCGCCCGCTGAAAAGTTGCTCCCGCATTAATCAAGCCAAAGGGAATTCGGTTATAGGCAAAAGTTCCCCGAGGCATAGTAAAAGCAGTCTTATGTTGGTCATCTGCAGCCACACCTATTTGATTGTAACCTGAGAAACCATCCAGCATAGACATCATTTCAGACCCAGCAACTGTCTGCAAGATGTGGTCCATCACAGGTAAGGGGTAGTTATCTTTCAGGCTGGCCTGGTTTAAGTTCCTGAAGTCAACGCAAATTATTATTTCTCCATTTTTCTTGTGTACTGGAATAATATTTGCTATCCAAGTGGAGTGATGAATTGGATAGATAATTCTAGCTTTCAACATCTTATCAATCTCCTAAAAAATGGCCTCAGCAACTTTCAGATTATAATTCCTCAGATTTTGCCTGAATGGAGCTGCATTTGCTTTCAAAGGAATATGGTGTTGAAACTATCCATGTCTAAAATTTTTAAGATCATCGTAGCACTAGGCGAACACATCCTTATACTTGATTAACAATTTGATCAATTTGTTTTTCTCCTCTAAAGAACAGCACCTACTAATGGATATCCATTTAGGATTAGCCTCATCCCCAATGTTTATTTTCTCATAATCCTCTACCTTATCAGGATTATGGGGAGTTTTACCTTTACTATATTCATCTCTTCGAGAAAACAAATGTTCTAAGGAGACCAGTCCTTTAGGGATTTTATTTCCCTTCAACTAAATCACGTCATCTTTTAGATTAATCCCTGGGTCAAGACTGAATTCTTTACACTCTGCTTCAGAACCTTCAAAATAGGTTCCCAAGAACATTTCAACATTCTTTAAAAACTTTCTGATCTGATTATCACTTTCAAAAACTTGCCAACTTTCAGCATTGTCTGGGACATTAGGACGATATACCATTTCTATTTTGTAAGAATCTTTTTTGAAATCTGGATGTGGCAGAAGGAGGGAAGCTGATACTGCTAAAGAATCTGCTCGGGAGTTCTGGTCTCTGGGAATGGCTTCAATAAAGAAGGCATCAAAATATTCGATCTCATCCCACACTCTATTTCTGTAATGTTTTAATCTTTCATTCTTAACAGAAAAGATCCCCCTTACCTGTTTCACGATTAATTCAGCATCACCTTTTACTTTAAGTACCTTCACACCCCTTCCTTTGGCTTCAAATAGTCCAAGCAGTAAAGCTTCATATTCTGCAGTATTGTCGGTGTTTTTGAACTCTAGCTTAAAAGAATAAGAAAAAATTTCACCTTCAGGTAAGATCAACACAACCCCAGCCCCTGAACCAGCAGTAGCACAACTGCCGTCAAATTCCATAACCCATTGTTTATCAGAATGTACAGATCTTTGGATTAATTCTTCTTTGGGGTCTACTTCAAAACTCTACTCAGAGGAGAGAAGATAGTTACCAAATTCACATTCCTCAAACAAAATCTGGGACTTGGGATCATCAGAGGGGTAGACATTGAACTTACACTTGGGCTCAGGTTCCAGCTTCACTTTCTGCTTCCCCACTAGAATTGTGGCTTCTGACCAATCCAATTTAATCTGTCCCCCCAAATCTTTGCAAAATGTCCTGCTCAGCAGCATCCCGTAACTGGCAGGAATATCTGCTACCAAAATAGTCAATTTCACCCTTTTGTCGGGGTAAGCTGCAAGAGCAACTTGTGCATCCTTAATCTGCCCAAGCAAGGAAACCTGTTTTCCATCCATAGAATAACATCTACCAAATGTTTTTGTGAGTGATAACCCTAGGGCTTTAGCCACAGAGGAGGGCATAATGTTGTCAGAGGCTCCTGAATCTATAATACAGTTACTAAGTTTATGACCATTGATAAACAAAGACACATAGAAAGGATTAGGTTTCAAATCAGTATAAGGAGCATTGGTTGATGAATTGGGGATCATTTTAGGGGTAGTCATGGATGACTCAGATGAGGAAGCAAATAGTCAAGCAATGGGGGATTCAGCATCAACCTCTAATTGACTCTTAGATTCAGTTTGTGCAGGACCACCTTTAACATGTTTAACCAGTTTGTCAAGCTCAGTAGGTTTTAACTTGAGATATTCAATAGGAGAGATTTGAATTTTTGTAGAATTATAAAAATCTATAATATCAAAAGAAGCATCTGGATCATTTCTATGCAACAATCTAGTTTCCTGAGCCTTTAAATTAGCATCATGAGTTCTAGTAAAAGGCTCCTTACCTTTTCTAGGTACTTCTTGAGTATTAGAGGATCTCACATTCCTCTGACTCCTAGTGAGTACGGCACATGAAGGATCTTCGAGGGTAACCAATATTTCACCTCCCCTTTCTGAATCAGACTCATATTCAAGGAAGTGTATTTCAGAGCCGCCAGGTTCCTCAAAGTTCCTTTCTTCTTCGGTGGACTCCCCTAGCATATCTTGAGTAGTAGTCATCTGAGCGTACCTAAGCATTTCTGGGCAAGAATTTCCATCATGGTCGGTAGTCAAATGAAAAATACACATGTTTCCCCTTCCAGGAGGAGCTTCAATCGCCAGCCTTGATTGTGCTGATGTCAGGGGTAAAGCTCTACCAGTATTTGCTTGTTGACTCAAATTCCTTCTGCTTATATCTTGATACGGTTGTTGGAAGGGAACACCAGTTTTAGGTAATTGCCTCTTTAAGGCAATCATATCATTAACCAGCCTTTGCACTACAAGATCCATAGATGATGAGGGCTGAGCATTTGGCATCTAGATCTCTTTCTTCCATTTACTGGCCATAATGAGATCATCCTCCAATCTGACTGCCAAGGCTTGTGCAGCTGGTAAATCAGCAATTACACCCCTCCTGAGATGGAAGCTAATATCAAGAGGCATAGAATTAATGAAGAAACATTTTAGATTCTTGCCAGTTGGTCTTTTAGCAGCAGGAATTTTGTTCACAATTCTGTTAAATTTAGCCACGAATTCCCTCATTGGTTCATGAATCTCTTTCTTAAGCTGAGTCAGCTGTGCAAGGAGGTAATGCTTGTCTTCCACGCTTTTGAACCTATTTTTAAAAGTAGTTTTCATGTCATTCCAATTTGTAATTGAGGAATTAGTTAGGTGGTAGAACCATTGTGCCATGGTGTCAGTCAAAGTTTGTACAAAGAGCCTTATGGCAACATCTTGGTGTTGTACACCTAGTACACTACATGCTGCTGCAAAGGCACACAAATGTTCTTCTGGCGATTGTTTGTCGTCTCCATTGAATCTAGGTAAATTTTCCTGTGCATTTTTAGGTAAAGGATTTAGGTTAGCCCCTAGGTTCAGAGGCCCTATGACTGCTCCCCAAGGTTGGGCCATGGGTAGAAAATTTATAGCTAAGGGGATAATGGTCCCTGAAAGAGTTAAAGCTTGACAGACAGGGGAAGTAGAAGGTTTAGGGGGGCTAGGGGGCCTGCTTCTTGCCTTTGTGATATGAGTAGGGATATAAGGAAAATTAAGGCTTTGTAGTGCTTCAAAGGTAGAATCTTCAACTCCCCCTCTCCTCAAAGACCTGGTGTATGGTCTAGAATCCAGCTTAAAGTATTGTGACTAGATAGGAAGCTATTAATTTCTATGTTGTTCTTGATTTCTTTGCGCTTCAAGGACTTGATTTCTTACTGCATTTTGTGCCTGCCTTCTTCTCTACCTAAGTAATAGCAATCTCAGGTTATCGGCCAACTCCTCTTCTTGTTCTAATACTCTGCTTGCTCTTCTATAGTCTTCACTGTTCCGACGAGTACGCCAAGCAAGGGTATTCAACTGGCCAATAATGTCTTCCTGCTCGTCCTGAAATCCAAGATTGGGCTACAGAACAGGAATTATGTTTTCGTGTGGAAGCACCATTGTTGCTTCATATTTAGGCGACCAATCTTTAATTAGTGATTTCAACTCCCCAGTAGAGTTGCCAAAAACTGTTGGCTAATAGATTTGTCTTTATTCTCAAAATGTCTTATTCTAACTCTATACCCTTCTTTAAAGAACAAATGAGTTAAGCAACAAATGGGTGAACTTTTAAATTAGTTCCCCCTCTGAATTTAGGTACAGCTCCCTTTAAGATTTTCAATGAATTCAATCTATTCAACTATTCAAATGCACTTTTAACCAGAAAATGCCTAAGGCAAACTAACATTCATACATAACTATGTTATGAATGCGGTAAATTTATGCAGTAACAATGAGTAATAGAATGCACATATTCTATTTTTGATACATTTAAATACATGAACACATACGTATGCATTTGTTGAACCAATAAATAATAGAACTCATATAACGAGTTGTCCAATAAAAGAGCAATTACCAGATGAAAGGAGATTTCACACAGAAAATCCAATTTCAAGCACTCAAACACACAGATCTAAGTAAGCAGTAATTGTTTCTTCTTCTCATTCACAGATGAAAAATTTATCAGACAATCATCATATACTGTAAAACCATAAAATAGTTCAGCCAAAAATTTCCCTTTTGTTTTTCTTTTCCTATCTATATCCTTGAAAAGATTCAAAAACCTATATATATCGATGTCCTAATCATATCATCAAGTAAACCAAACCCAGAGTTAAAATAACTCTGACCCATACGGGATTTAGTTTATAACAAACTGATTCAAAGATCAAGATTACGGAAATAGCATAACAGAGGAACTAAATAAAAGAAAATGAGCCAATAGGATCACGGCTGGGACAACGGATTTGAATCTCCAGATTTGCCATCGGCGGTTGGAGAAGCATGTTGAGTCTTCCACTCCTAAAAAGCTGCAACAAACTCCTGAATTCTCGGGAAGTTGGGGATGCCTATGTGTTTCACCCTTGATTTCCAAATTTCTTTCTCCCTTCGTATTTTCCCAATTTTTTCCTTATGTTCTGGAAGCGCATCAATGCAGAGGTAAAGTAGTGACTCCACCTTAGAGATTCAAGAGAAATCCTCAATCACGATATTGTCACTTTCTTTGACGAAGCTGATTTTATCCTTAAAGTATTGAACAACTGTGTCGACATCCTCCTCCAATTTCCCATCATCTTTTATGTATTTGACATCAATACATTGCAAGTCATGCTGCAGTGATTGAGTGAACTCAGTTATCTCCTTAATCAATTTTGTAAGTTCAAAATGCCCCTGCCCTGATATGGAATTTCTCCATTCAATATTTCTCTTATTCACATATAACAGATCTTCATCCAAACCAGTTATGTTCTTTTCTGTCAGAAACTTCACTACTCTGTACTTTTGAACTTCATCAATTTGATTTATTAAATTTACCCATTTACCTTCATCTTTCACCCATGCAGCAATTTGTGCCTTAAGGTCCTCAATGGTGGTAGCAGTCAGATCGTATATGATCTTGAGTTCATGAATGTATTCAGTCCCCTTCTATACAATGCAGTCTAACCAACTGTCAAATGTCCTAGCCACCATTTTGTTTCTATGAACCTGATCCAACATCCTTTGGTTAACTGGTGACTTAGGGTCGAAAGACAGGGAGAGCTGTGCAACTGGCTGCGGGCTGGGGTTATGGATAGCTTCGATGTGCTCTGCCATTGAACGTAGAGTCTGCTTCAATTCCCTCTTGTCCTTTTCATCCTTCCAACTTTGACTAACTATCCTCTTGGTGGATGCTTCAAGATGATGAACATCTACAGCTCTTGAAGCAGCACCAAGATCCACCCTCTCAACAGTGAAATCCTGCACAGTTGGATCTTGGACTTCTTCCTCAGTCACTGGTTTGGCTATCTCAGCACTCCAATTTCTAGTACTTGGATCAATGCTTACTCTGGATGTTATCTTTAGCTTCTTAGACTTGGGTGTTTTCCCTAAACATTTGCTCACCATGTCCTCTAAGGGGACAGCAAAAGGAATTATTTTTCTCTTCTCAGAGATAGAACTCTCCATCCACTTGGGTGTAGGGGCTAAGGTTTCCTTTTCAAGGTTCAATCCATCAGAGGATACATTTGAAATTGTTAACATTTCAGAGGTCTCTAGAACGACCTCTGACTATGGCCTAGTATCAACTTCCTCTATTCTGTGTGGACTTGATTCCTTATCACCCATGGGTTCTCCTGAATCCTCCTCTGAATTCAAATCCACAACTATTGTTTCAGAAACTTGTTTCTTTCTTTTACTTTTGGTCCTCAACCTAGTAGCACGAGGGGGTAGAATAGTTGTGAGGGCTCTTTTGGATTTCTTAGTAGCAGGGCTCCTTCCAGTTGATGACCTGGAAGCACCTACACCACAGATAGCAATAGGTCGGTTAGAAGAACTTATGGGGAGTGATGATTCAATCATTGAGGTGAATTGTTCAGCATTTTTATTCTAGATCCCTTCTTGTCCCTTTACCCTTAACCATTTCTCAGTTCTCCTTATCACTGGGAAGGTTTTAACCTCAATTTTATCTTCCTCTTTTTTGCTCCAGTCAATTTCTGGAATAGGTAATTGCTTTATTTTTTCAAATTGCGGGTCAATCACCTGTTCCTCATCATCAATAACTCTGGAAATATCCATATTCAAATTAAGAGTAATTATCTGTCCTAAAGAGAACCTACACCACAATCTTCTCCTGACCTCAAACTCATCTGAACAGTCTTCCCAGTAATCCTCTAGCTTAGGAATGTGCGAAAGCCCTATTCCATGATCTAGGTTATCTCTAACAAATCCTTTGCTGTCAAATTGAGGCTTGGTAGTGAAGAACTGAAAATTAAACTTTTTAAGGTTCACCTCTAAATTCAAAGCATCAGATTTTGACTGGCATGAGTAATGTCTGAGTTCAATGGGAAAAGAGATACCAAATCCCTTCTTTGTTGAGAACTTCTTATCCACGTGTGCTAGCTGTCTGCATACCTCTATCAGCAAAAAACGGCCGAACACATATCTGGGTAACTTAACAGGTTCACCATCAAATCCTCCAACTCTGATGTAAGTGAACTCGAAAAATTGAATAAAGAAGCTACCATAAATGCTAATCAGCTGCATTGCTTCATTAGACATTCTTTTACCCAGATTACCTGCCAGTTCATAAGTTATTCTCCCAGTGAAAACATCATTAATCCTTTTGTAATTTTCATAACAGTTTTGCATCTGTAACTATGGATAATATTCATAAATCCTACTATCCTCAGCCAAGGGTGCATGAGGTAGATCAAACCATTCTCTTGTAGATGCTAGGCAATAAAACAGATACGAAGACATAAAAATCTCTGTTGCCCAAGCAATTACTCAAACCCTGATGTAAACAATCGACCACAATTTCTACCCAATCCAAATATTGCTCTCCCTAGAGGATAACTTGTACAAAAAAGTACATCCAATCTTCCCAATAATATGCATGCTGGCTGCCTTTCAGTCTGTGTAATAACACGACAATATCCCTCACTTCTTTAATCATATGATCCCTAGTAAGTGGTCTAGGTAACCTTGAACCACCCTTCTGAAATTTCAGCAGCCAGTTTCTTGCTATCACACTTTTGTAAGTCAATTTCTTCTCTGAGAAATGCCCATTAGAAGAAGTAATATCAAGGCTGGAATATGCCTCTTTAGGCGGTATTCTCATCACAGACATCAGGGTTTGTCTGTCGATATGAAACAATACATCACCGTTTACATTTCTAATACACCTATTTTGGGGTTCATACCTATTCATACACTCTTGAACCAGTTCTGGGCATAGTACAACCTTGGGAAAAGCCGCAGCCTCAACTAAACCACTGTCTACTATTTTCTTCATCATAGGGGTTTGCACAGGGTTTCTAGACCTTTCTCTGAATTCTTCTAAATCATATTGCACCAATGCAGTATCCCCAAATTCAGAATACGAATAGATAAGACTAGGGCCATGTTCATCCCCCAGACAAGTAGATTTCAAAGCCATACTTGGAGGATTAAAATGAAAAACACTCTGAATTTTGAAAATAATGTCAGAAACTCAAGAGATTCTTCTTTCCAGCTAAGAAATAGGAATAGCACATAGGAAGAATAGAACTCACCTTCAAGATATCTGAATTCACTGCGAAGTTTGAGTAACAAGAACCTTACACTTCCTGCGCCATTCTCCTCCGCATTGTACAGTATGTTCACTTGCTAAATTTGGCTCGTTCTTTGTTAATAATGGCACTAACCAGATTGAATAATTATCACCTGAAACAATACGTGCCGAAAATGTTTGAAAAGACATGAATTCTAACCTCTTCATTAATAGTAAGTATTATTCACGCGCCATCATGATGTATAATAATTATCCGTAACCTCTGCCAAATTAGAACTTTCAGTTTCATAATGAGTCTCTGACATATTTTCCTCCAACTTTCCTGCTGAATTTGACTTAGGAAGCCTCGGGAATAAATGAGATCAAAATCACCAAATCTTTGAACCATTGAACCTATGAGGATATGGTTCAATATGAAGGTTCAAAGATGCAAAGACTAATATACTGACCCCAACAGTCACGTGGCTTTGAAAAAGGCTTTCGACTATGAGACAGTGAACCGTTGAACCTTGAACCATTGAACTTCGCTATAGAGTACGAGCGAATGGTTCAACAATACATTAATTACACAAGATAATTGCATGACGCGACTTATTAGAAGGCATTGAATATTGAAGTTTGAACTGCAGGACCATTGAACTATGACAAAAGGGTTCAAGTTCAACCCGAAAACTCAAAGACGTTTAAAATATACAAAATAAAACAGCTTGCTTTTGAGACACTTTGGACATATCAAACCATTTGAACTTTGAACTTTGAGAATGGTTTAGGTTCAAAGGTTCAAAACTTAAGTAACCTCACCCACAAAGACAATAAATGGGTAAAATTGAAGGATCAAGAGTTGATTTAAGAAACAAAGATATGACCAGAAATACAACATAGCAAACTGACTCTTGTTCAAGAAATATTACTAATAAATAAATAAGGGCGACTCAAAAGGTAACACAACCTAAGACCCTACAATTTTTGAGGACCTAGGACTTTAGGGTTTTATGAATGAATGACATGAAACAAAGCATATCCACCATAGCGTGAAAATGAACCTTCTATGCATTGCATCTTATCATGAACATGAAGCATAACACATATGCATTGCATCATACAAACAACTAAACACATGCATCATCACTAGAACAACATCTTGATCAACATACATCCCAATCTTTTCCACAAAGCATAACACATATGTATCATACAAACATTTGAACACCTACATCATCACTGCAACAACATCCTGATCAACATACATCTTGATGTCTACCACATACTAAAGTAGGCAATCAACACAATATCAATTCATATCATTGACTATAAATCATGTGAGAGTTCAGAATAGGTCTCCTTCCTAAGCACTTGTCCTAACAACAAATGGCCTGGCATCATCACATGCAATGCATGTGATCATCAAATGTCCTTGAAGCATGACAACAAACGATCCTTACCTACAACCAATGACGGTGATCAACACCATATGACAACACACCTTTTGACATCAATGACAATTCATTCATCAAACTTGGGCACCCATAATCAAGACTGGTAGTTAACAGGTTGCTTTCTATTGTTTGACTTTGGAGTTCTCTATTAGGAGCACTTGGGTTTTGCATGAGGAATTGTCTCATGTTATCAAATACAATTTATTGTAATTTGAGTTTCATGCTTTCAATATAGAAGCTTTGAAGTTGTAAGAAAAAGCATTACAACATAACAAGTTTTACAAGTTTTAGAAGATTGAAGACGCTTGAGGTGTGCATCAGGATTCAAAGAAGTTTCAGTATTGAATGTTATATTTCTTGAAGATATTTTATACAAGAATAAACGCCTTTGGGTGTGGAGTTTTTTCCTGCAAGGGTTTCTCCACATAAAATTTGTGTCTACTTCTATCATGCTTTTTCTTCTACTACATTGATTAAATTGGAGAAATACCAATACATCTAAATTGAAAGTAATTTTCATATTTACACATGCTATTAATTTTAGATTTGAAAACATTTAAAAGCTACATAGCTGCGACTTTACCTTACTCTCTCTCCCTTTTTCCAATAGTGATGGGGTTGGCTATCTTAAAAAAGTTTAGAACAAAATTCCTACATAATTACCTAGCAATCCCACAAAACTTCAAACCTCATGAACATTCTTTGGTGCTAGCTAATTACCTTTATTTTTGTTGGGTCAGTATAAGTTCCCTTGAGAGAAATGACATGTCCCAAATATTGCACTTTTTTTATGTTAGTGTAGGTTTTTTATTCCTTTTCATAAGGTTTTTCCTACACATATTATTAAGCTTGCTTAGGTTAATAAAGTGAGTTTAATTAGGTGAGTAGGTTATGAGGTGTCATCTTCCTACAAGTGAGCATCCATTAGCTATCTTGGGAAGATGCTTTTGCTACCTTTAGTCTGATAGATGGTTGCTTCTTATTAGTTGGTGTTGTCACCTCCACCCCTCTCTCTAGTCTATTTAAACTCACTACCTAGCTTTTATTTTGTAATTTCCATGTTATTGTTTTCTATTTTGTGAGTAATATATTCAGACTATTCTTAAATGTTCTCTTTTTGCAATCTTCTCTTTGTTCTTGCCTTTAGCTTTCTAGATTTTGGGTTGTGATTTCATAACAAAATCTAACATTTTATAGAAGAATACACACTTAGATAGCTTTTCATAAAGTTTATACTCTCTTAACCATTGTATCACTAACTATAAATGATATAAGTGATCTTCCTCATTTCTAGAGTATATCAAAATATCATCTGGAAAGATAAGCATAAACTTATCTAGAAAGCTCATAAAGACATTGTTCATCAAGTTCATGAATGCATCTGGTACATATGTCAACACAAATGGTAACGTGCCATAAATTAACAGTGACCATAGCTCATTATGTAATTTTTTTAGGAATACGCCCCTCTTTGATTCTTAACTAGTGATTCTCCACTCTTAGGATAATCTTAGAGAAAGTAGTTGCACCACACATGACGAGGCATCGTCAAACCTCACACTTTAATACATTGTTGTCAACGTGGGTGGTGTCCGATCAAATATCTCAATGATGGTTTTTAAGCTATGAAATAAAATAAATTCTTATACAAAAATAAAATCTAATCGAAGAAAGATTTTAAACTCTAACTATAAAATCATTCAACATTCAAAATTGACCATAGCAATGAAGCTAAATGTTAAACTTCTTCGTTGGCTCTGAGAAAGAAAATATACTACTAGCTTTCAAAATAACTATAATGATGAACTTTTAAGAGTAAACTAAAAACATAGATTTCTAGGACACTATGAGTTTAATGAGAAATAAACAATATTAGACAATACAAAACAAAATAAATTGACGTGCACATTAAAAATAGAACAACTTATTTTATTTTCTAGAATAGAGATATAAATAGAAATGCTTCACAAACAATATCACTTCAACAAAATATAGTATTCACGATACATTGAAATCATAAATACTTATCTATGAACACAGTTTTTCCTCTCTGAATGAGTAGTCAGCTCTCTAAAAATTAAAACTCTCAAGACTTCAAAAATATCATCACATAGATTGTTCAAATTGAAAGTAAACACAGAGCTATATATTTTCATTCATTCCAAAACCATCTAATTTGTAATGAATATTACATAATTATATATCTTATCTCCTAAATATTGGGTTCTAAAACTATGCCTATAATCTATCCTTGTGTGGTACGTGCACTACTATTGTTTTCAAAAATTTAAACAGAAAATCATAAATATTAAAGAGTTTGGTTCATTCACAACAACAAAGAAATCAAGGAAACCAATGAAGTCAAATTTCATTAGGAGTCTTTTCATGCAAAGTGCTTTTTGAATCGTTTATAGATCACATTTTTCACATATCTTCGATCACTGCCAAACAGGGGAACAAGTGCATTAAATCAAGGGACAAGTGTGAAGAACAAGGGATTCTTTTCTGCTACCTTAACTCTCTTGGAGATTTTGTTAATTCTTTTGGAGCTACCTTTGGAACATCAATCTTCCACTGCCATAATATTCTAGAGCATCCTCTTCGACCTTCTCGGGAGTATCCTCTTCCACCTTCTTTGGAGTCTATCTTCTAGAGCTAGATGTGTCCTTTTTTATAAAAATGAATCTTTACAGCCACAATATGTTAGCATTGGAATTATTTTTAGCACATAATAGAAAAAAATTATATAAATCATTCCTAGTTAGGTTAGCCAATAATTTATCATAAAATCAATTTGTGCTACCACAATGGTGTGTCCAACTTATGGGACATCCTAATTTTTGTCTGAAATCATATAATTTTTAGAAAAATTAATGACTTAAGACTTGAAGAGTTCCATCTCAAGGGGTTTAAATGAAGGGGGTTAGATAAAACCCCCTTAGATCAAACCCTTAAAAAGACCCCCCTAGTCTTAAATCAAACCTTCGATGAAGTCTCCTCTGCACCTATGAAAATGCTAACAAAAACTAACTTCGCTTCACCTTTTAGGGGATCAAATGAAGTCATTTAGAAATTCTATTTTGTAAATATGTAGCCCTTAGTATAAGCTTTCCAAATAGTATGCTTTTGAATATATTTCATTTTATTATTATATTTATTTTCTATTTTCTAGTGAACATAAGTTTTTCACTAAACATAAGGTCTCTATTCCATACATGTAGAAAAATAAAAAAATAGAGAAAAATATTTTGAAAAATATTTGTGCACTAGGTATTGATGTCCTTGTTTCAACAAAAAAAGAAGTTAATTTGAATACATACAGAAAAACTTATGTTGTATGGTATAAACCTATGTTTGAATTATAATTAATCTCACTTCAAAAATTAATTAAAATATATATATACAACAAAAAATTATGAAAAAATATTTGTGCACTAGATATTGGTCTTACAAAACTATGTTTAAAATTTGTAATTTCATCCTTCCTATAGATAAAAAAAAGTTATGTTGTAAATGGTATAAATGTCACTTTTTAAAAATATTGTTAACTATAAAAAATAAGTTATTAAAAGTTTTGTAAAAAAAATTCAAATTTTTTTTTCTTAAAATTAATAAAAAAAACATTTAGAATCTACACACAAAAGCTCAAAAATCACTAGTTCACATCATCTTCATATTCTTAATGGTTTAGTTGCTATAGGTGTTAGAAAGTGAAAATTTAGCTAAAATGTTGATTTTAATGTACCACTTTGGCCAAAAAGTGGAACACAATATTGTGGGATCACAGTCTTTTTAGGTTATAATGGAGGGTATTTAATTCAAAATATGATGAGTGCTATCTTCACCTCAACAACACTTTTGAGAAAAAAGATCACCGATGTGTGGTAGAGGATACTTTTTTCTTCATCATCATCTTATAATTTAATAAAAAAAAGTATCCTCTACCACATAGAACTTTTTTCTTAAATGTGTGGTAGAGGATCATTTTATTAATTTTGTTTGGGTTGAATCTACTTTTCAATACTCACCCATATTTTGTCTACCTTCTCTTTTTACTTCAATTTTATTCACAAGATTAAAAAAGTTGCATGGATGGAGGATTCAATTATCTTTTACTATATACCACTATTATATTACTATATACCACTATTGTAGAGGAATCAAGAGAGAAATGTAACATCTTGTTTCAAATAGAATACCATTTAGCACTCCTGCAACTAAAATTCACATCTGCATCATAATCAATGCGATAACATTCAAGGAGGAAACAATGCATATTGAAGATCAATAATTTTATACAAATTTATTGAAGGCTCATTGATTGTATTATCCCGCGAGTGGAAGTCATAAAGAGAAGTTTATGTTGGTTTATGGTTGAATTCCAATCCAAGGAAAATTGATTGAATTTGATATAAAATCCAATCAAGGGAAAGTCTTAAAGAGGTTATGTATTTAAGTTAGAAGACTATTGTCACACAATAGAGAGGCACTGATTAGTAAAAGACAAATCACATTATATATACGTGAGTGTAATCTCAATAACAAACTATATAAGATAATGAAGGGAAGTGCTTCAGAGGAAATCACAAGGCAGGAGTTATTTAGGGAGCACTCATTGAGAATTATTAATAAAAATCAAACTAATGTTAAGTTATGAATTGATCCCATATCAATCTAGGAGCATTTTAGTGGCATCTTCACAGATAAAAATGGAAAATATCAAAAATTTAATTTTTTGATATTTTTTAATCTTCATAATTTACATTTTCAGAGGCCTTCAGAGTGGAAATTGGGATCAAGTCTCTCAACAGTTGCTTTGGTAAATAGCCACAGGCAAGGCCTGATGCAACTCAAACTAGCTCTACAGGAGATCTTTCCATCGATTCAAGAAAGGCCAAATTCTGACCTAGTGGCTAGAAGTTATGACCCTGCCAAGTGGGGTTCCAAAAAAAACACAATTTTTTTTAAATTCAGTTTTTGTAGTTATTTTCGTCACCTTTCAATTGTCCATTTTGAATTCCAAGGACATGGTGACCTTTCATATTCTATGCTTTATATAAAAACTCAAATTTGAATCAAATAAAGGAGTTTTAAAAGACATACATCTCTCTACGAGTTTGCCATATTGTTCAAAATTGTTTGTTGTTTAATTCTACAATAACATAGGTCTCTCACCAGGTATTGTTCTCTAAACTAGTTTTAGATTAGTAATATTAGAGTAGGTTGCTCATGTATGTCACATCACACACGGTTGGGTTATCAAAGATTGGGAATGCAGACACAAGACCCAACATATTATCTACCTTTGAGACACACATGGCCAAAGATGGAAGAACAAGAAGACGCATCTGACCCTTTCAAGGTGATGGTACAAGAGGCTTTGACAAAGCAATGTGAGGAGATGATGAGTCAATTCTCTCGAATGCTCCAAAAAAATTGAGGTAATCAGCAACAAACACAACTGGAGCGCCATTTGGAGGTCACACACCTTTAAAGGTCTAGGTAAATTTTGATATCCTAAATTTTGAAGGAAAAATTAATGTAGATGTTGTTGAGGATTGGTTGTCAAAATCAGAAAAGTATTTTCTATGAACCACTTCTCTAATACAGAGAAGATAACCTTTGTCCTTCTCAAAGATGAAGTCATCTGAAACAATCATGGGAGACTAAGTGGGCATGTAGAGAAATCCATGATGATCAAGAAACTGATGTTGATGCTATATTGGATGACAATCCCACATGGGGAGATTTTGTGGAATTCATCAAGGAAGCATATTTCCTTGAAGATGCATATGAAGAGACATATACGTATGGTGGTAGTTTCTTCAACAGAAAAAGGATCAATCTGTTCAAGACTACACCAACATGTTCCATGCTTTATCAGCGAAGCTTAGTATACAAATATATGGAGAAACATAGGGTTTTGAAGTACCATGGTGGGATTCAGTGTTACATTCAAACTAAGATGGATTTTTTGAATATTGAGATGCTGGGGACTGCTTTCAAGTATGCAACATAGATTGAAGAAAAATTCAAAGAAAAAGGAAGAAAATAATATTTTGGAGGAAACAAATCAAAAGGTGAAGGTAGTAGCAAGTTTGTAGGAAAACATACCACCAAGTAATTCTCTTCATGGTCACCAAAGAAGGATATCAAAAAGACACAAAGAGGTACAAGCATGTGGTGTAAAATCCATAACAATGCATTCCATAATACTAAGGATTGTCGAGCTTCTAAGACCTTGATGATAGGAACACATGAAGTGGAGACTAAACCTAAAGTATTGCCTATAGATCCTTTTGAGCAAAAGGATAATGATCATATTATCAAATCCCTATATAACGATGACCACTACCAAAATACTGCTCCGTGAGGATGAGGATTGCCTATTCCATTCTTAAATGTGGGTAAATGGAAAGGCTCTACATTTTATTGTTGATAGTGGAAGCCAACATAAATTAATCCCTGTTGAGACTGTCAAGAGATTAAACCTACAAACAACACCTCATCCACAACCATACTCAATGGGATGGGTAAACACGGGGTGAGATATTCGAGTAAATAAACAGTGTTGTTTACCTTATTACATTAAGCCATTCAAAGATGAAGTAATTTGTGATGTGGCACCTTTGGATGTATGTGATGTTTTGTTGGGACAACCATATATGTATAAGTGACATGGCATCTATGAATCTAGACCACATAGTGTCATTATTAAGCTAGGTGAACAAAACTACCGAATACCTGAGGTAAGTCCTGTAAAATTTATCTCATTAATCAGTGCAAATTAGTGTAGGCGGTTGATTGGTCACACTGGGCATTTGTACTATTAATGATTTGACTTGAGGAGACAAGGTCAGTAGTAACCAATGCTCATGCCAAATTAGCCACCACCACCATCCAACAACAATAGATGGATCAAATTCTAACAAGATATCAGAATGTCTTCAACTCACCGACAAGGGTACCATTGCATTGCCAAGTCAAGCATGCTATTGATCTAATTCCATGGACACCATTACCAAATGAGCCAATATATAAAAGATCAATTTTGGAGAATGATGAAATCAAGAGACAAATTCAAGAGTTAATTCAGAAGGGACACATTCATCCAAGTGCCTCACCATGTGGAAGTCAAATTGGCCTTGCTAAAAAGAAGGATGGAACATGGATACTCCACATTGACTATCGGGCTTTAAATAAAATCACTGTAAAGAATAGATATCCACTACCACACATCAATGATCTCTTGGATCAACTTAGCGGGGCTAAGTTCTTCACCAAAATTGTCTTGAAGTCTGGGTATCACCAAGTTCCAATTAATCCATCGAATGTGTGGAAGATTGCATTCAAGTCCAAAGAAGGTTTGTTTGAATGGTTAGTCATGCCTTTTGGCCTAAGTAACGCCCATGTCACTTTCATGAGTATGATGGATGGTGTACTCAGGCCCTTCATTGATTCTTTTGTTGTTGTCTATCTTGATGACATACTCATATTTAGCAAAATCTGGGATGACCATTTACAACATGTTTGACAAGTACTAAAAACATTGCAACAACATAGACTCTATGCTAGTAGAGAGAAGTGCTCAGTTCAAATAGAGAGTATTCAGTATTTGAGATATATTGTGTGTTGGCAAGAGACACTATGTGGCTTCATGAGTGTTGTCATTGATGGCAACAAAGTCCATCCCACTCATTCGCAGCACATAGTATGTCTATACTGGAAGTCAGATTGAAGAGTGTTTTGGTCTGGTGACCAAGAACAGAGCATGCATCAAGGTCCGACAATCAGGTCCAGATCTCTCAGAGGAAGTATCTCAGCAAAGTGCGGACTTGGGGAAGTCAGTAGGAGTATCATGACTGCTACATTCCAGAGATTGAGTCTCCGGTAATGAAAGAGTGAGAAGATATGAGCACCTAAGTGTTGGGTTCTTGACAGGCAAAATAGACTGAGAAAGAACTGACTGGCAGAGCATCAGACCTTAATCCAGATGAGAAATTGATGGTGATCAAGCTACTTAAGAGATCATTCATGGTTGGCTGACATAATTGATGACTTCTATAACTATCTCTTTGATACGCATCTCATAGTAAGCATGGAATCAGCCGACAGATCAGTATGTTGGGAAAATCTTGAGTATTCCGGATGCCGACTAGAAAGATGTTGAGATCCTTGATGCGAATATATATACCAGATAGATTTCGGTATGAAGGTGTGTGTGGTGTGTGATAATGTGCAAAGAAAGGTAGAGATAGGTGTGGAAGCAATAATACAAGTCTGGTATGTGACATAACAACAGCACTAAAGCAAAGGAAGAATGAAGTGCAGTAGATCAGTTTATTGAGCCTAACTGGAACTGAACCTCAGCATATGTGGATGCCTCTGATCAGTTCAAACACCTGGTTACTTTCTTTATACCTTGTAGACAGTGAGTCTCTTGTAGGTAGTGAGCCTCTTGTAAGCAGTGTGCTCAGGCAGTGAGCCCTAATTGGCAAGTGCCATTTTGTACTTCTATTCTTTTAATAGAGAATACAATCTTGGGTTAGTCACCCCGTGGTTTTTCCCTTAATAGGGCTTTCCACATAAAAATCCTTGTGTTATGTGTGTTGATTTCTCTTCTACTCTCATGTTCATGTATTCTCATATGTTTTGATACTGCACTAATTGTTAAAGAAGAAAAGAAAGTTAAATAATTAAGATAACTGATTCACCCCCCCTCAGTTATCCACCTTGTTTCCAACAATTGGTATCAGAGCTAAGTTCCTCCAAACAGAGCCTAACAGCTTGAGGAAGATCTGGGAACCTCAATGGATATGTATGGTATGAGGGAACAACTTCAGTCTACCCTAGATGATCTTGAGCAATCTCACTCTGAAGTCAATAACTTGAGGGAAAGACTCAAACAAGCTGATGATTTCATAAATGAACTAAAAGGGAAACTGAGTATCTCTGTGAAAAAGAGAAAGGAACTACTTCAACAATTAGCAAGTCAAAGTGAATCCAATGATACTAATGAAGATTTGAATGACAAGAACAAGTTATGTGAGAAGCTATCAAAAGAGGTCATTATGGTAAGACATGAAATGGAATCAGGGGTTATGAAATTCACCCAAGAAATTGAAGAGAAGAGAAAAATTGAAGATAATCTAAAACAAACTCTCAAGGAGAAGTCAGAAGACTATCACAAAATGGATAGAATAATCAGGCATCTAGAATATGATCTTGAAGAAGCGAGAGATAATGAAGAACAACTTGAGAATCAGATGGACACTCTTAAAAGGGATCTTCAAATGGCAAATGAATACAAAGAGAAATTCAAGATAAGCTTTGCTCAACTTGAAGTTCTTCTTGAAAGCCAAAAGAGGGTAGATGACAAGCAAGGCTTGGCGTATGAGAAAGGTGAAAGCTCTGGATCTGGTTAGAAGAAATCTGGATCAGGAAATCCAAGGAACAACCCTAGAAGACCTCCGATGAGGCAACCAAATGTTCAAAGATATCCATCCTTCAATGGATACTGCTACAATTGCAATAACTTCGGTCATAAAGCAAATCAGTGCAAAAGAAGAATGAATCAGACTAATTCATCCTTCTCTGGATAGTGTTTTAACTGCAAACGGTATGGTCACAAATCTCATGAATGTAGAAATATGCAAATAAATAATTCATTCAATGGTAGATGCTTTGCATGCAATAGAATGGGACATATGGATAATCAATGCAGATCAAGAGGATATCGGTCAAATTTGTAAAGAAATGTTGTTTGCTACAATTGCAATAGATCCGATCATATTGCCAAATTCTGTAGAGGTAAGAATCAGGATAAAAGGGGTCCAGTGCATCATAATCAAAATCAAGACAAAGGAAAAGGAAAAGTGAATGCGGATGAAGTTCAAAGGGAGATGAATAAGATTTGGGTGAAGAGAAGTATAGAAAATGTCGAGGATGGATCCACACCAGAATCTGGTGCTAATATTCCTTCCAGAAACTAAATAGACGAGCTCTAGCTTAGGGGGAGTCATAAAGGAAAATAAATTCCCCCAGCTAGTCAATTGGTGCCTAAAATTGGCACATGGAGTATTGTGGATTGAAGTGCTCTCAAAGAGATATCTAAATAATCCTCGGTAAAAGTGTGAAAGATCTACAAGAAGATTTGAAGAGTCTAATTATCCAAGATTGATCCAGTTTGATAGCCTTCTGGTAAAAGTAGGACTTTCATAGTTGGACCCGGTATGATTCTAAATTGAAATATCTTGATCTGCAGATAAATGGGATGATCCAAGGAAGGGAGATACATTGTAAATTATTGTTCTAAGTGCATCTCAGTGATCTAGAGAGATCTCTCTTAGAACAAGGAGAACAAGGCAACCAGAATGACTTAAGTTGTGCATTTATTGCAATATGAAATTAGGGTTTGCACAGAAATATAAGGGTTCCTCTATTCATCATTTGCTCATTTGCATTCAAGAAGAAGAAAGGAAGAGCTCTGCAACAAGATTACATCAACCCTCTCAAAGGTCAACCGTAGAATCTGACGCAACCATCAATCTTTTCTGTCTCATATCAAACCCTAGAAGCATAAAAAGGTATTTCCATTCTTGGATATCTCTCTTTGAATCTCTTGCAAGATGGCTACTCCAAATGTTGTAAAGATTACTGATAGGCCACGCCCAAAGTTCAAGAAACATCCTTACAAATCCCTAGAAGTTGATCCCTTAGGCGCCTTCTCTAGCATTCCGCATGGAGTTCTACACGTAGAAGATGTTAGGGTGTACATACATGCCAATATTGAGGAATTTGGGGAATCCAAGCTGATGGATATCTACCATAAACAACTAATAGATGAATCCTTTGAACTCAAACCTCAATACAAGGTTATCCGGGATAAGTATTTTGGACATTGCATCCATTTCCCTTGTTTTGTAGAAGATGAATGGGTCCGATATGTTCTTAGTAGAATACATGATAACTTCATATGGTTGTTGAAGCCCTTCAAGATAAAAAAGGATGCAATCAGGGAAGTAACTAGTTTGCACTCATCCGGTGGGTTGCCTGCTCTCAAATCAGTCAAAAACCAAACTGTAAGTGAGGCTACCTGATCAAAATTTGATAAAAGAGCAATGACAATTGAGGATATCACAGATCCGGATGTCAAATTTGCTTCTATGATAATTGGTAATAAAATATATCACTCCAGCAGGGAGAATTCTGTATCCAGAACAACAATATACACTACTTATCAGATGCTAAGGGAAAATGTTGATTATGATCTTTGTGAACTTCTCCTGAACCAACTGTTAGAGAATTTACAAAAAATAAAGAAGGATTAGAAGAATTCATTCAAGTATAGTGGCTTGATACTATGTCTCTTCTTTTACTATATGAATGAGCTACTTGGACCCAGTGGTTGGGTATGGAAAAATGACAGACCGGTTGCCATACAAATCAAAGATTATATGTATGGGCTTGGTGATGCCAAGGCTCAAAGTACAGCACTCTGGGGTTACTTCAAAAACTTCCAAAGTATGATGCAGGCCAGAGAAAGAATTCCTCAGTCAATAATTGAAAAATATAAGGATACAGTGTGCTTCATGGTAGACACTGATCAATGCCTAATGGAGGCAGTAGAACCCAAAACAGTCTGGATTATGCCAATGGGCTATGAGGTAGATGAGAAAATACTTGAACTGCATATCCAACACCTGCTAAGTCATCCTAAGGACCCTGAGGTAGAAAGGTTTGGAACCTTTCAAGAACTAAGTGTAAAAATTCATGTTGAGCTACGACAACTGGAGATGAAAAGAAAAGTGAGAAGAGAAGTAGAGGAAGTTGCCAAAAGATATGGCATTTCCAAAGAGACAGTTGATGCAAATAGAGAGGAAGTAGAAAGAGAAGAAAAAAAAAGTCATCCGGTGCAAGCTCCCTTCCGGACTAGATCCTCAAAGAGCTCTGCACCTGCCACTTCTAAGAGCCCAAAAGCCTCAAAACCGGAAGCAAAGACATCCAGAAAAGGAGAAAAGAGAACAAAGACAAAGGCCACAAGGTCATACATAAGTCAAAAGGATGATGAAGATATAGAGACTGATGAGGAGGTCAAGAAAATGAAGAAAAAGAAAACATCCATGGAATCCTCTGCCAGTAAACATACAGAAGAAAAGGCAGAAGAATTTGTTGAAAGGCCTACTCTCTCCATTGATGATGTCATCAAGGCAGTCACTGTGGATGGAAATCTGCAACCAATGACAGAATTTTATGATGAATATAGTGAAGCTGACCAGAAGATCTTGCAAAATGCTACAGTCAGGTATCTAAACATCTATAATAAAGCATTCATTGAAATCATATCTCTAATTCACAAAAGCCTAGAGAAGGAACTTGAAATGAGAAAGGAAAATGCTAAGGCAAAGGACCTAGAGATCTAGGAACAGATTGCTATTCAACTCTATCCTTCCATTACCTCTCAACAAATGAACATGATCTTCAAGGACTGCAAGGATGAGTTCCGGAGCAAAGCAAGAATGAACTAGCTTATGCTTGGAGAGACTGATAGGGTGGCAAAAGAAACTGAAGACATCCTCCGGAATGCCTTTATGAGATTCAATCTCCCTGTTATAGAGGACATAAATGAAGAACCCTCTACCATGGGCGTTGAGAGATTAAGTACTTCAAAAGAAGAAACTTCTGAGAAAAATGTAGAAAGGCAAAAAGAGATGGATGAAGAAAAGACTAAGGACTTGGATTCCTCTATTCCAAAAGAGGAAGCCCATGAAGAAGTTAACATCTTTCTTCCAGATCCCCCTGTAGACTCCCGAATTGAAGGAGAAGGAAGAAAAGAGGAGAAATTTAGTCAAGAAGAAGAGGTAAAGGGAAGAAAAGAAGACCAAACAGAGAAGATTCCAGATGACAATTCTGAGGTGGCAAAAGGAAAGAAGATTCAGTCTCCAGCAAGAGACACTGCTGAGGCAGTAAAGAGCTTCTTGAACAAAGAAATGTTAGAGATAGATGAATCAGAATTATTCCAAGTACCACTCAATTTTGATTCTCTCTCTCCGGTATAGACAATGAAGATAGCATCTTTTGCTCAAGCTAAAGCAAAAGAAAAACTTCTGAAGTCTCACATGGAAGACTGTGAGCTGATAAAGATTGCATCCAGTGTACTAGAAAAGATCATGCCATCCTTTCAGAAGGATCTTACGACCTCTTCATCTAGTAATCTGAAATCTCTTGTCAATTCTATTAGCACACATTTTGATTCTTTGGAGAAATCAACAGAAGAGAAAGTTTGGAAAGAGTTTTTGGGTAAGAGATTCTCTGAAGTACAGGGACTCATAGCAAATGATAGGAGAAATCTGGATATTGGGATAAAGAGCCTAGAAAATGCTCTTAAAGATGGCGGAGAAATATACAAATTTTGTCTATCTTGGTCCACAGTGACAGCAGACATTGCCAAGAAGGTGGAAGAACAAGAGGGTAAACTATTAAGTTTATCTCAAAATTTTGATCCTCTCACCTCATCCATAATGAATCAAGAATGCCAGGCTATTTCCACTATGAATGACATAAAGAGGCTTGAGAAGGAGAAGAAGAATAGAATAAGCAGAATGAGTGAACTAAGAGGGATAATTATCCCTAAGTTAGAGGCAATGCATGAGGCTCTAACTGATGCTCAGACTACAGCTCAGACCAGTGATCCGGTAGACTTAAAAAGGGCAGAAGCTTTTGCATTATTGTTGATTGGACACATTTCAATTTTGGACAGGATGAAGCAGAGTTAGGCAACAGAATTTGTCCAGTTGAAAACTACTTTTGCGGATATACTTAAGCATATGTAAGTATAAATTGTATATATACTTATGCGGCTATGTATAGGCTAATTTTTGGAAATTTTGGTGTGCGGATTCTACCCTTTTCAATTGATGTCAAAGGGGGAGTGAGGAGTAGTGAAAAATGTAGAATCCAACTAAGGGGGAGCATTGGTAAAAGTGTACATAAGATAGACCATCAGCCAAGGGGGAGTTTGTTATAACACTTAGTCATTTTTCACTAATTGTTGCCATCAATGCCAAAGGGGGAGATTGTTGATAAGAGACACTGTGTGGCTTCATGAGTGTTGTCATTGATGGCAACAAAGTCCATCCCACTCATTCGCAGCACATAGTATGTCTATACTGGAAGTCAGATTGAAGAGTGTTTTGGTCCGGTGAACAAGAACAGAGCATGCAACAAGGTCCGACAATCATGTCTAGATCTCTTAGAGGAAGTATCTCAGCAAAGTGCAGACTTGGGGAAGTTAGTAGGAGTACCATGACTGCTACATTCTAGAGATTAAGCCTCCGGTAATGAAAGAGTGAGAAGATATGAGCACCTAAGTGTTGGGTTCCTAACAAGTAGAATAGACTAAGAAAGAACTGACCGACAGAGCATCAGACCTTAGTCCGGATGAGAAATTGATGGTGATCTAGCTACTTAAGAGATCATTCATGGTTGGCTAACATAATTGATGACTTCTATAACTATCTCTTTGATACGCATCACATAGTAAGTGTGGATTCAGCCGACAGATCAGTATGTTGGGAAAATCTTGAGTATTCTGGATGCCAACTAGAAAGATGTTGAGATCCTTGATGCGAATATATATACCAGATAGATTTCGGTATGAAGGTGTGTGTGGTGTGTGATAATGTGTGAAGAAAGGCAGAGATAGGTGTGGAAGCAATAATACAAGTCCGGTATGTGACAGAACAGTAGCACTAAAACAGAGGAAGAATGAAGTGCAGTAGATCAGTTTATTGAGCCTAACTGGAACTGAACCTCAGCATATGTGGATGCCTCTAATCAATTCAAACACCTGGTCACTTTCTTTATACCTTGTAGACAGTGAGTCTCTTGTATGCAGTGAGCCTCTTGTGAGCAGTGTGCTCGAGCAGTGAGCCCTAATTGGCAAGTGCCATTTTGTACTTCTATTCTTTTAACAGAGAATACAATCTTGAGTTAGTCACCCCGTGGTTTTTTCCCTTAACAGGGTTTTCCACGTAAAAATCCTTGTGTTGTGTGTTGATTTCTCTTCTGCACTCATGTTCATGTATGCTCATATGTTTTGATACTGCACTAATTGTTAAAGAAGAAAAGAAAGTTAAATAATTAAGATAACTGATTCAACCCCCCCTCTTAGTTATCCACCTTGTTTCCAACATTGTGGACATTCAGGGTGTTCATGTTGATCCTGAGAAAATACAAGTAATCAAAGATTGGCCATCACCCAAAAACCTTAAAATGCTTTGTAGTTTCTTGGGATTGGCCAACTTTTATTAGAGGTTTGTACTTGGTTTCTCACACTTGTCATTGTTGGGATATGGTGTTGTACACCTTGCATAATATTGGATTATTTTATTCTTCTAAAATAAATATTTATTTGTGGTGCATCTTAATTGATGTGTTTAACCACATTAGATATTTATTTGGAAGCCACTTGTAAAAGTTGTATGTAACATTGGGTTATTATTTGTATTATTTAATTATTGGGAAAATGTAGTACCAATATTAAATAAGTGGGTCAATGGTTTTCTGTATCCATGGTTTTGGAACACATGGTTTTATCCAATACCACAAGTTGTATTTGTGTGAGCTTGGTCTATAAAAGCAAGCACATGGTTAGTGGTTTGGGTAAGGGTTGGCTATTTCATTGTAGGTGGATTTGAGGTTTGTGAGAGACTGTCATTGTATTAAGCTCTCTCTTGTAAGTGCATATTGTGAAACATGGCAGGTGATGTGTGGATTCATGCTTGGACACATGGAGGATGCATTGGAGGTGCTTAATGGTTCAGAGGTATTCATGGAGACTCATGGCATGTATTGTAATATCTTTATTGTTGAATAATACATATGAGTGTGGATGCCTTTGAAGGGTGGGTTTTTCCCTCTTAAGGGTTTTCCTAGGGTATACCTTGTGTTATCTTATTGATTATTCATTTAATCTTTACATTATGGTTATTTGTTGCATCTTTTTCACCTATTGGGTTATGTGGAATTAGTTTTATTTGAACTACAAATTCCTAACATGTGGTATCAGAGCCATGTTTATGGTTGAGGAAGGTGTGAGGTCCCTGGATTTGTTGATAACCCTTGCGTGTGTAGATCAGCTGCAAAATAGAAGCCATGACAATGCATGGAATGATTGAGGACTTACAAAGTTTTGTGCAGGTTGTATTGCAGATTGGGGATTTTGGGTATTGGAGTTTTGTTGTGCATGTTGCAAATCTAATGATTGAAAAATCATGACTGAAGAGGGTTTTCTTGGTTTAGTTTCATGAGTTTTTTGAGGAGGAATTTTCATAGATGACATCTTGGGACAAACCGGACCTTGCCATTGAGTCCAGGAGGCCTGAGAAGTGAAGAAAAACATATAATTTCACCCAGTTTGGCCAAAGAAATTTTTTTCGCTACTAGCCCCAATTCGACCATATGGTCGTATGGATTATAGGTACACCTAATTAAAAAAAAGGAAAATATCTTGCACATTGAAAATTTTTCTATAGTTGGGATTTTTTGATTAAAAAAATTTTGATTGAAAAATAACTATAGGAATGCATTAAAATCAAGGTTTAATAAAATAAATTGAAAAAGTTTCAGGTACCCATACCCCCTTGCACCTATCCTTGCATGGCTTGGCAATGGGCTAGCAGACCCTGACGGCTTTGGCCGGTGAGTATCAGGCTGGCAGTGTACTGGTCCCGGTTGCTGGTTAGACTGGCCAGGCCTATCGGACAACAAACCAGCGTCGTCGGCTACCACCCAGCACCCCTTCGTGGGCTATTTAAACAAAAAATATTTATTTTTGGTAGTTAAAAAAATTAATATGACAGTGGTGGAATTAAAACCATTTTTAATGTGAGGTCCATGGATGTTGAAGACATTAAACAAAATTTGGAAAACTTTTGAAATCCGCCGTATAGCAGTAATGCCAGCCAGACATGCCACATCATCTATTTTTTGCCCAGTCAACATGATGACATCAGCAATGATGTCATGCCATGTCAATATGGTATGGGCAGGGTCCCACCAGGGGTCCACTTTTAGCCCTAGGAGTGCATTTTCTTCCAGGGGCATAACTTTCACATATGGTATCAGTTTTTCAACTTCTTATAGACGTCAGAAAGGTCTCTCCAAGCACTATGTAGTGGTACAAGTTTTATGACTATATTTTTCTATTTATGTTATAATATGGTGCCTAAAGCCAGGCATTGCTTTGGGACAATTTTATGCTCGTAACTTTTGCATACGGAATCATATTTTTGATTTTGGACAGGTGTTGGAGAGCTATTGCAATGTACTACAGATTGGATAATGTAGATTTTTAGTTTGGTATGCAGAGAGAGATTGGAACTTGTTTGATCACTTGTAGGAGTTTGAGATTCAGAGTGCATTTATGAGTTCATTCGGATGGTTTTTTGGGCACAGACTTGTGGGAGTGCATGTTTCTATGAGACCATCAATATGGTATAGCAGGTTTTCAAATTTGGAGCTTCCATAGATAGGTACATAGGTTGTCTTCTGGTTTGAGGACATGGTTGATATGTGTGTGAGAATTGGAGTCTCGTTTCAGTGGGAGTTGAGTACAGGTACATCGATGACAATGATTATGGTGATATGCATGTACACTTTTGCATTGGCATGACATGATCATGTATGTGATTGACAGTTATGGGTTATGATGTTTAATTCATGATTATAGGTGGTGTTGTGGTGTTGTTTTAGGAGATTGTTCTTATCTTCTGGATGCTTGATTAGTTCCTTAACAATGGTTACTTGTTGTGGACTTGTTTGACAAATCGAATCTAGCATTGATTTGGTGGTTGAGTCTTGGAGTCTACAGGTTGTCTTCTTTGATATCTCAGTTTGCATATATTACTAGTGTGATGATGAGTTTGCATGTTACATTTGTTTTGGATCTATGAGTTATGTAGTTTTGTGGATTAGCTACCCCTTGGCTACAGTGGGATGACTCAGATGTGGATTGTCTTTATCCATGAGATTGATTCAATGTTTATGTTGGCTTTGTTAGTTGGCCTTGCTTGTGGTCATTTGTACATTAGTATGATGCATTTGGATAAGAGGATGGATGATTAGAGTGCCTGGATAGTCAATTGTTGGGACTTGTAGCATGTTTATCATGATGTCATGGATAGCTTGGATACATGGTTTTATGTGAGATTTTGACAGTGATGGTTTTATCTTCTTGTTTGGAGATTGTGGTTTACTCTACCTTTTGGGAGTTGTTGATGTTACAATGAGATTCCTTGATTGTGTTGGGGCCATGGATAATCTTGATTTAGGAGATGGTTACTTTGTTGTCCTAGATAGCTTGGTATCATGATTCAGTGGGAGCTTTGGCAGTGATATGGATTCATCATTTCTGATGGATGATCTTCTGTCATGGATGTTGGTGTCATGGAGGAGCTCTTGGTAGTGAGAGTTCTTTGACATTTTGAGTCTTGTTGATAGGAGATGGTTATCTTCATGTGAGTGGAGATGTTGACATCTTAGTTTACCATGGAGGACTTCTTCGAGTCTTTGGTTGAGGTGTCAATTTATGATTTGTCAGTTTGACATGTTTATCCTTGATTTAGAGATGTTGATATTATGTCATGGTTTACTCTTGATGCTACCTTAGAGTATTGGTATGATACAGGTTCTCTTGGGACAGGATGTATGCATTGTTGCATGTGATCTCCTTGGAGGACATGGTTAGATCATGATGTCATGATGAGCTTCTTGATTATGTAGATGTGAAGTAGGAGCATTGACAGTGATCATGTTGGTTCTCTTGGTATTGAGTACTTTGGTCATTTGCTTGAGATCTTCATGATAGTAAGATGTTGCATTTAGAGTTTGGTATTGATTGATCATGGAGGTGCTCATGGATACTTGGAGACTTAGGTGAGGCTAGAGTCCTCTTGGGATTAAAGACACTTGTTGAGACAGTTACTCATTGAGGCTTCAACAGATAGACCTGGATATGGATGTGAGTTCATTATGGACCTTGAGGAGATTATTCTTAGAGAGAGTCATTGTGGCTTGGTGTATCTTGGAGAAGCATTCTCATTCCCCACTCTTGGTCTACTCAGCAGTTTATCATCTATGAGGTATTGCCCATCTTTTTAGATGCTTTTTTTTTATGCTTTATCTTCTCATAGATATGGATCTTGAGCTACAATTATTGGTTCTAGAGGGTTAATTTGAGGGATGTTAGCATGGTTATCTCCTTGTTCATATGGTAGAATTTATGATGTTCATTATGAGGAGTTTAGGAGATGTGATTGTGTTTGTTCCTAGTTATGGAATGGTTATGAGTTTGATATACCTTGATTAGAGAGGCTTACATCCATGTTGATTACATGTTACATATGTTCATTTGATCTTATGAGATTGAATGGTTGGGTGTTGTTGAGGATTTTCATTTGAGGTTGTAGAGGAAATCATACTTGACATAGCTTATCACTTTGAGGTGTTTGTAGGACATTATGATTTACAAGTTTTCTCTCTTTGTCTTATGGCTACTTCTTGGAGGATCATGTTCATATGGTTGGACTTGGGATAGTTATGGTGACATGTTGTTGGATAGTATGCAACAATTTATCTTACATGTGTGGATCATTGTGATTGTTCTTGATACTAAATTAGCTTGTTGATTAGCCACACCTTGGTTTGAGTGTTGATTGATAGACTTGATATGCCTTGGATCTATTTTTAGATTTGACATTACCCATGCAGTGGGAGTTCCTGGATGTATGTGCTCTTCATTGACATGTTTTATACATGGAGCTTGTTATTGTGGTATATGGGTTGGAAATGTTGTTGGCATGAGTTTATTGATGTTGTTGATACCTATGAGGTATGGATGGTTGGATGTATTAGCATATGCTATGGGTGCTATTTCCAGTCATGTGGGTTTTTACCTTTGACAGCAGCTTGGGGCCTTTCAATTCACTTGGATTTGATGCTTGTGTTCTTTGGATGGTGCATCTTTACCTTGGCATGTTCCTTTTCTTCCATAGGTGGCATGTTGGAAGATGAGAGGAGTTATTGCTAGAGATCGTGGTCACTTTGATTTTGTTGCAGGTATTTTGATGGAGCACGAGAGCATGTTGGAGATTCATGTGATTTCATGTTTACCTATGGTAATGTGTTTCATTGATTGACCCTTATGCAATGTATATAACAAGTGGGAGAATGTTGGGATATGGTGTTGTACAACTTGCATAATATTTGATTAATTTATTCATGTAAAATAAATATTTATTTGTGGTGCATCTTAATTGATGTGTTTAACCACATTAGATATTTATTTGGAAGCCACTTGTAAAAGTTGTATGTAACATTGGGTTATTATTTGTATTATTTAATTGTTGGGAAAACGTAGTACCAATATTAAATAAGTGGGTGAATGGTTGTGTGTATCCATGGTTTTGGAACACATGGTTTTATCCAATACCACAAGTTTGATTTGTGATCTTGGTCCATAAAAGCAAGGACATGGTTAGTAGTTTGGGTAAGGGTCAGCTATTTCATTGTAGGTGGATTGGAGGTTTGTGAGAGGCCGTCATTGTATTGAGCTCTCTCCTGTAAGTGCATATTGTGAAGCATGAAAGGTGATGTGTGGATTCATGCTTGGACACATGGAGGATGCATTGGAGGTGCTTGATGGTTCAGAGATATTCATAGAGACTCATGGCATGTATTGTAATATATTTATTGTTGAATAATGCATATAAGTGTGGATGGTTTTGGAGGGTGGGTTTTTCCCTCTTGAGGGTTATCCCAGGGTATATCTTGTGTTATCTTGTTGATTGTTCATTTAACCTTTGTATTATGGTTATTTGCTGCATCTTTTTCTCCTATTGGGTTATGTGGAATTGGTTTTACTTGACCTGCAAATTCCTAACTATCATGGCCTATGAACCAAGCACTTAGGGGAGGAGGAAAAGAAAAATTCATTCGGATAGAGGCACAATAGAGAGCATTCATGGAGTTAAAAAAAGGTTGTGTTCAACACCTATGCTAGCACTTCCACACCTGCAACAGTCTTTTCAAATTGAGACAGATGCTTCTAAGTATGCACTTGAGGTGATGCTTATGCAACATGGGCATCATGTTGCCTACCATAGTGAGACCTTCTCTGATACAGTCCACATGTATCCTACATATGACAAGGAGATATATGCAATTGTCCAAGCCTGCAAATAGTGGAAGCACTATATCTTGGGGAAGGAGACTGCCATACACACAGATCAAAATCCTCTTCAATTTTTGTAGTCTACATAAGGCAAGTTGCAGAATGACAGGCATCAAAGATGGTCCACCTATCTACAACAATTTCACATTAACATCTGCGACAAGAAAGGAAGCAGTAACAAAAATGTAGATTTCATGAGTAGATCCTCGATTGCTTCCTTGGAAATGGTATTAGATTCTTGTGGTCACAACATAGCATAATGGCCCCAATTATATGGTACTGATCCTGATTTTGTTGAAACCTACAATGGGCTCCTGGAAGGTAAGGATGTTTTTGACTTCTACTTGCAAGATGAAATTCTTTATCACATGGGTCACATATGTGTTCCACATGAGGAAAGACAAATTTGATATGGGAAGCACACTACAACTGTGTTGCGGGACACTTTGGAATAGGTAAGACTATTTCTATACTTTAGACGTATTTTTATTGGCCAAAGATGCATCATGATGTTATTTCCCATATTCAAGATTGTTCATCATGTGCTATTGCAATGCCTACAAACCAAAAGCAAGGCTTGTATACACCTCTCCCTATCCTTGATAAGCCATGGTAAATTTCAATGGATTTCATGTCTAGTCTCCCAACTACCAAATGTGGTCATGACTATGTGTATGTGGTGGTAGACAAATTTTCAAAAATAGCCATCATGGTAGCTTGTAAGAAGGGGGTCTCCGCAGAAGAAACTACCAAACTGTTCTTTGAAAATGTGTGGGTTCACTTTGGTTCCTCAGCAAATTTTGGTCATCACTTTGGGCCATGATGGACACCAAGTTGACACAATCCACTGCATTCCATCTACAAACTGATGGACAAACTAAAGTAGTTAATTGAATGATCATCCACATTTTTTGTATGTATCATTCAAGACATCTCCACACATGGGATGAGAGCCTACCCTATGTATAACATAGTTACAACCATGCTCTACATGGATCTACATGGTACTGTCCATTTGAAGTTTATCTTGGGTATCAACCTTTGGCCCCAATGGACATAACATTACCAGTCATGTTTCCTAATGTGTCAATACATGCCGAGAAGGAGGTGGATAAAGCATCAAAGTTTGTTGAAATAATTTATCATATCCAGCAACAAGTTAATGAGATATTGCAACATACCACTTAGATATACAAAGATAAACATGATCAACATTGTACACCTCATGATCAACATTGTACACCTCATCAGTTTCAGGCCAGAGATAAAGTGTGGCTTCATCCACAGAAAGAGAGGCTTCAGGGACCACATAGAAAACTTTTCCCTCTTCATTATGTGCCTTACACCATCATCAATTAGATTGGTGAGAATGCTTTTGAGTTCAATCTTCCAACATTTATGGGGCTACATCTTGTTTGAGCCCAGAAACAACTATTCCATTAGTAGCTGATTAGGTCACTAATGTTATTGTGAAGACATTGAAGAACCAATAGCTTGTGGAATGTACAAGACAACTAAGAGGGGGGCTGAATTAGTTGTAACAAAACATCAAACCCTTACAAACATTTAGATCCACATTAACCTTTAAACATGTTATGATGATTAAGCATGAAAAGAAAATAACTTTAACTGAATCAAAACAACACCACACATAAGAAAACACCAGATTTTACATGGAAAACCCTAAAAGAGAAAAAACACGTTAAGGATTAGCTCACAATATAATGTAGCAACAATACTGAATTACAAAGGCTCACTGCCAGAGGTCTCACTGCCGAAAAGAGAGAATGCTCACTACAGGTAGACTCACTGCACACTGAGGAAGAAAGAAAGAAGAGAAGAGTGGCCTAGTGCTAGGATTTGAACTGATATAATAATTACATCTAACCTATGCATGGAGTTCAATTCTAATGAAGCTCAATATCCATCACAACACAAACAACATCTTCACAACAACACTAAAAATAGTAGACACCTTCTAGTCACTGCATCTAGTAGCCTAACACATGAAAGCTCTCACTACATAGATCAAATTCACATCATAAACATCATATCCCTCATGCACACACACATTCACGAATTTTTGACACTTATTTATACCATCATCATCCTTGAAAACATTCTCCAAGGTTAGCAACACAACTTAACCCATAAAATTCAAATTAGGTCTCAACCTAAACATTGCCATAGACGAAGGGAATGAATGCAGACCACATCACACCTTAGCATGGACATAAATCCACTCTTACACACTTCATCACGCTTTCACTTTCATCAAAGCACAACCATAAATAGTGTAAACAACCAAGTCAGTCATCCTTGTGTTAACACCATGAACTTTTAAATGCACGCTTCCTCAAAATCACATGATGACATGTGGACCATGCACCAAGCTTGAATATGATCCAAAAACATCCACAAGCACCTAAAAACCAACAAATTCCTTTACAACATCTTTCACCTAAAGAAACTTCACATCGGAGTACTTATCCAGCTATATCATACTCTCTCATCATCTACAATTTAAGAAATGTACTTCTGGAGCACCAAACCATGAACCACTTGAACAAAAGAAAGATATAGACCTTATAAGCATAAATCCAAAACCGCAACACCTAAAACCATTCTGCGGAGAAAAATACTTTCTCCCAAACACACTGCAAACACTGTCAAACATTGTTCTCAAACTGGTGAACACAACTTTTACTGCACAACAATCTGGAGTACCAAATTTTGGATGTAGCATCTTCAAACAATTCTAAACCAAATATACAAACCACACACTCAGATATTCAATTAGGAAGAAATGCGGAGCAAAACTCGAGCATAACTCTGTTAAGCCAGAACACATCTCCAACACAGTGTTTCCTTTGTTAATCAAATTTTCTCAAAAGCACTTGGAAACCAAGCATCTGAAGCATATTCTCAACATCTTTAGGACCTCCTCAAAGAAATCAAATCACCTTAACATAACAACTCAATCAAACAACAGCAACCTCATCAGAAGACATAGTTGACACCAATGACAACACAATCTTGTTGACATCAATGACAACACTGATTAGCACATACTTGCAATAATCTCCCCTTTGTCATTGATGGCAACACATGATGTGAAAAACCATCAAGACACAACTCTACACCAATCTTCTTTACTTGCTTACTCCCCCCTTCCTTTTACATATCTTACTCTCTCTCTCTCTGATCTTTTCTTTTTCACATTTCTCTCTCTCCCCCTTTGTTTTTCACATGAACTCTCTCCCCCTTTGACATCAATGGCAAAGGGTGACACAACTTTCCCTTTTCATGATACTGCACATACTTGCACTGTTCACTACTGCTAGATACAACATATTTTTCTTTCACTACTCTGAATACTCCCCCTGACTGCAACAATCATCATGACCGCTACCTACTCCCCCTGAGAGGTAGCCTCCAATCATCAGTCCAGAAAAGAATGAATCTTGAAATCCACTGGACTGATGCATCTCCTTATGCATCTAGTTCAAGGAAGGAGGGGAAATAATCCATAACTTCTCCTGGAGATACTAAAATTTATTCTTAGGAAGAACCTTAGTGAATATGTCAGCAACTTGATCCTTTGTAGGCACATACTCAAGCCTCACTTCATTCTCTGCAACCTTCTCTCTCCGAAAGTGATACCTAATTGAAATATGCTTGGTCCTTGAATGCATCATTGGATTATTTGAAATGTTAATAGTACTTGTATTATCACAGAAAATGGAAATTGGCCCATCATACACAACTTTGATATCCTTTAAGGTTTGTTTCATCCACAACACATGTGTGCAACAAGATGCTACTACAACGTATTATGCCTCTGCACTAGACAAAGATACTGAATCCTATTTTTTACTTAACCATGACACTACTCTACCACCAAGAAAGAATGCTCCACCACTTTTACTTTTCCTATCATCTACACAACCAGCCCAATCTACATTTGTATAAGCACTTAGAGTAAATTCAATATATTTTGGATACCACAAGCCATGATTAGAAGTGCCCTTTAAATATCTGAATAGCCTTTTCACTACCAAAACATGTGACTCTCTAGGATCTACTTGAAATCTAGCCACAAGACAAACTGCATGCATAATATCTGGTCTAGTAGAAGTCAGATATAGTAATCCTCTAATCATTGATCTATACTTACTCTTATCAGCCTTAGGAGATTCATCATTCTTGCTCAACTTACAACCAGTAACCATAGCAGTACAAACTAGTTTAGAATCTTCCATTCCAAACTTCTTTAACAACTCTTTTACATACTTTGACTAAGAAATGAAAATATCCTTACTTGTCTGATTGATTTGTAAGCCAAGAAATAAATTCATTTCCACACACATTGACATTAAAAACTCTTTCAGCATCTCATCTACAAAACTCTTACACATACCTTCATTTCCACCAAAAATTATGTCATCTACATACACTTCCACAATCAGAATTTGATCTCCACTTACTTTGATGTACAAATTGCTATTTGTGGAGCCTTTATTAAATCTTTGTTGTAATAAGTACCTATCTAACCTTGCATACCAAGCTCTGGAATCTTGCTTCAATCCATATAGTGTGTTCTTCAACCTACAAACCATATCTAGCTTTTTTTGACAACTAAAATCCTTCTCTGGTTACTCTATGTACACTTCCTCTTCTAGTTCCCCATTTAGAAAAGTAGACTTCACATCCATTTGATATAATTTAAAATCCGTATGTGCTGCAAAAGCCAAAAACATCCTAATGGCCTCCATTCTTGCCACCAAAGCATAAGTTTCCCCATAGTCTATTCCTTCCACTTGTGAGTAGCCTTTACATACAAGTCTTGCCTTATTTCTTACCACTTTTCCATTCTCATTCAATTTGTTCTGGAATACCCACTTAGTTCCAATCAATTTTTTGTTCTTTGGTCTTGGGACAAGTTCCCAAGTCTAATTTTTTCAATTTACATTAGTTCTTCTTTCATAGCCTTGATCTAATTCTCATCCTTCCATGCCTCAACCACTGTTTTAGGTTCAAATTTAGAAAGTAAACACATATTTGCATGTTCTTCAGTAGCTCTGCTTCTTTCCAATACACCTTTACTCTTATCACCAATGATCTTGTCTTTAGTGTGATGCTTCTGCACATACTTGGGAGTTTTAGGTCCATTCTTTCCAGAGCTTCTTGTTCTTCAACCTATACTTCTTTTTCTTTAGCTTCTTCTTCTTCACTGGATGAAGACTCATTTGATTCATAATCATTAATCTTTGAGATCTTCTGTATGTCTTCATCAATCTTAACATTTGTACTCTCAACAATCTTTCTTAGCCTCTTGTTGTAGCACCGGTAAGCTTTACTTTTTTTAGAGTACCCAAGGAAAATACCTTCATCACACCTTGCATCAAACTTTCCTAGTTCTTCATGTCTTCTGATATAACATTTGTTTCCAGAAACTTTAAAATATTTAACAGTGGGTATCCTTCCATACCATAGCTCATAGGGAGTCTTTGTGTCATTTGCCATTGTAAATTCTATTCTATATGTAGACGGTAGTATGAATTGCTTCTCTCTAGTAGACTTCTGGTAGGTCTACTTATTTGATCATTGTCCTTGCAGCTTCTTGAACAATCATATTCTTTCTTTCAACCACTCCATTCTGTTGAGGAGTCCTAGGGGCAGATAAATGCCTCTTTATCCCATGATTCTCATAAAACATGTTAAACTTGTTAGAAGTAAACTCTCCACCTCTATCAGACCTCAAGCATTTGATCTCCATATCCATTTCATTTTCAACCATTGCTTTAAAGGCTTTAAACTTATCTAGGGATTTTGATTTTTCCTTACGAAAAGTGACTCGTGTCATTCTAGAACAATCATCAATAAATAACATAAGATACATGACACCTTGAAAAATCCTTACTCTGATAGGACCACAAAGATTTGTATGTACCAATTCCAACAATCCAATAGATGACTGATCCTTGACGTTGAAGCTTCTTCTTGTTTGCTTTCCAATCTGACATTCCTTACAGACAACATTGATGGGCTTTGTAATTTTTGGTAGATCTCTCACAACTTGAACCAAACTTGTCCTTACCAGGCTATCAAAATTGATGTGACACTATCTCCTATGCTATAGCCAACTTTCATCGATCTGAGTCATAAGGTAATAACTAACACCACCTTTGAGATGATAAACATTTCCAACTGTCATCTTTCCAGCAGTAGTTACTATTTCAGACCCTTTTCTGATCTCACAGCCATCATCTTGAAACATAAGATTATAACCCTTGCTACACATCTGTCCAATACTCAAGAGATTATGCTTTAAACCTTTGACATAAAGAACATCATTAGTATTATGCTTTCCATCAAAATTGATTGAACCTTTTCCAAAAATCTTAGCAGCTTCATCACCACCAAACCTAACTACTCCATCATATTTTTCAAGTTTAACAAACTTACTCGTATCACCTGTCATATGATTTGACCATCCATTGTCAATAATCCAGTCATCTTTTTCTTTTCTATCATGAAAAGCAGATATTATAGTGCCTTCAGGGTTAGTACTTGCCTCCGGACCTTTTTCCTTCACACAGCTTCCAGAGTTAGCAGAAATAGTTTCATCTCTTAGGGCTATGAATAAGCATTCATTATCATTATCATCCTCATAATCAAATTCATCATCAGATATACTTGCATCTTATCTAACATAGTAACTTTTCTTAACATCTTGAAGCATAATGACCTAGTTTTCCACTACTGAAACATTTAAAAGGCAACTTACCACTTAACTTTCTAGTACCCTTTTTCATCCTTCTCACAAAGTTAGCTTCCACTTCATCAAGGTCTTTCAGATCTAATTCCACAGTCTTCTCTGATTTGCTGGCCTTAAAAGTAATCTCATCCTTTACAGTTCCACTAGTTGTGCCAAACTCTCTTATTTCAAAAGAAGTTAGGGTGCCCAGAAAGTGATATTTGGTAAACTGATCCAAATTCTATAATTCTTCAATGTCAGAAACCTTATGAATGTAATATTTAGGAAGAGTTCTGAGTACCTTCAATATCACTTCTTTATCATCTATACTTCCGCCAAGTCCTTTGATGCCATTGACAACTTCATCCACCTTTTGTAAGTAACTTGTAATGTTTTCATCTTCAGACATTCACATGGTCTCAAAGGTGAGCTTCAAATTTTGCATTTTAGCTTGTTTGTCTTTATCATCTCCTTCATAAACACTTTCCAACTTTTTCCAAATCTCATTAGTAGTCTTCAAATTCATAACTTTCACTAACTTAGAATTAGTAAGTCCACTTAAGAGAGCATGTTTTGCCTTACCATATATTTCAACAACTTTGATCTCATCTTTAGTACTTATACCATTCTAAGGTACAGTGTAATTAGACTTGACAGATTTCTAGACCTCATAACCAAGAGCAATTAGAAAGGCTTCCATCCTTACCTTCCAGAGTGCATAGTCTGATCTATCAAACAAGGGAATATGCTTCTTGTGCACCATCCTGGATCTACCTCAAGCTGTTAAGCTTTCTTCAAAGGAACCTCGCTTTTATACCAATTGTTGAATGCACAAGACAACTGAGAGGGGGTGAATCAATTGTAACAAAACATCAAACCCTTACAAACATTCAGATCCACATTAACCTTTAAACATGTTATGATGATTAAGCATGAAAAGAAAATAATTGAAAATGAATCATAACAACACCACACACAAGAGAACACCAGATTTTACATGGAAAACCCTAAAAGGCAAACACCATGGTGGGGATTAGATCACAATATAATGTAGTAGCAATATAAAAATTACAAAGGCTCACTACCCAAAAGAGAGAATGCTCACTACAGGTGGACTCATTGTCCAAGTGGACTCATTGCCCACTGAGGAAGAAAGAAACAAGAGAAGAGCGGCTCACTACCAAGCTTTGAACTGATATAATTGCATCTAACCTATGCATGGAGTTCAGTTCCAATGAAGCTCAATATCCAGCACAACACAAACAACATCTTCACAGCAATACTGAAAATAGTAGACACCTTCTGCTCACTACAGCTAGTAGCCTAACACATGAAATCTCTCACTGCACTGATCAAATTCACATCATAAATATCATATCCCTCGCACACACACACATTCACAAAATCTTGACACTTATTTATATTGTCATCATCCTTGAAAACATTCTCCAAGGTCGTAACACAACTTAACCCATAAAATTCAAATTAGGTCTCAACCTAAAAATTCTGACGGAGGAAGGGAATGAATGCAGACCAAATCACACCTTAGCATGGACCTAAATCCACTCTTACACCTTCATCACACTTTCACTTTCATCAAAGCATAACCACAAATAGTGTAAACAACCAAGTCGGCCATCCTTGTGTTAACACCATGAACTTTTAAATGCACGCTTCCTCAAAATCACATGATGACATGTGGACCATGCACCAAGCTGACATGTGGAACATGATCTAGAAACATCCACATGCACCTAAAAACCAACAAATTCCTTTACAACATTTTTCACCTGAAGAAACTGCACACCGAAGTAGTTAACCAATATACCATACTCTGTCATCATCTACAATTTAAGAAATGTACTTGCAGAGCACCAAACCATGAACCACTTGATCTGAAGAAAGATATAGACCTTATAAGCAAAAATCCAAAACTACAACACCTAAAACCATTCTGCGGAGAAATGCGGAGTAAAATACTTTCTCCCAGACACATTTCAATCACTATCAAACACTATTCTCAAACTAGTGAACACAACTTTTACTGCACAACAATCTGGAGCACCAAATTCTGGATATAGCATCTTCAAACACTTCTAAACCACATATCCAAACCGCACACTCATATATTCAATTAGGAAGAAATACGGAGCAAAACTTTATCATAATTTTGTTAAGCTAGAACACATGTTCAACACACTGTTTCCTTTGTTAATCAAATTTTCTCAAAAGCACTTGGAAACTAAGCAACTAAAGCATATTCTCAACAACTTTAGCACCTCCTCAAAGCAATCAAATCACTTTATCACAAATCAATCAAACAATAACAACCGAGTCATCAAAAGACATAGTTGACACCAATGACAACACAAGCTTGTTGACATCGATGACAACACCTATTAGCACATACTTGCAACATAACTTCCCCTCTACTATTTGGTATAGGCTAGACAATTTTCTCACCAAGGATCAAATTGCATCAAGGTTTCCTCATCTACTTCAGAGCATAGGTGTAATGGGGCCCATTGCTTCTCAAGGGGGACCAATGATCCCATATCAATCCAAGAGGATTTCAGTGGCATTTTCACAGGTAAAAATGAAAAAAATTAAAAATCTATTTTTTTGATATTTTCTACATCTCTGTAATATGCATTTTCGGAGGCCTTCGAAGTAGAATTTGGGCTCAAGACTTTCATTGGTTGCTTCAGGCGATAACCACAAGCAGGGCTCGATGTAACTCAAACTAGCTCTCCAGGAGATCTTTCCATCAATTTAGGAAAGTCCAAATTATGACCTAGTGGCTAGAAGTTATGACCCTACCAAGTGGGGTTCCAAAAAAAATAGTTTTTTAAAAAATTCAATTTTGTAGTTATTTTCGTCACCTTTCAACTGTCCATTTTGAATTCCAAGGACATGATGACCTTTCATATTCTATGCTTGGTATAAAAACTTATTCAAATCAAATAAAGGAGTTTTGAAAGGCATACATCTCTATGCGATTTTACCATATTGTTCAAAATTATTTGTTGTTTAATTCTACAATACCGTGGGTCCCTTGCCAAGTATTGTCCTTTGAACTAGTTTTAGATCATGAATGGTCAACATGACCAATATAGGGTTATGTCCCTTGGAAAAGACAATGTATACAAGGAAGGTAAATCAAGAAGGGAAAGAGAAAAATGAGAAGAAATAATATGACTTATTACAAGTGAATATTACAGCCAAAGATGATGAAGTCCCTCCAAGGTAAATTGAGAAATTTAAGGACAAAAACCCTTAACTTCTCTTAGCAAGTTGGTGGACAAAAATCCGTAACTTGCGCAAATATTAGGGACAATAATTCAAGGAGAATAGTTGTAAATTGGAAGGAAAATTATAGCATAAAATCCAGATAAGTTCTATTTTCAGAATTATTGCATAAGTTATAAATTTGAATATTATAATAAAGTTCATAATTTTAGATAAAGTCATAGTTATAAATTTAATGCACTTATCATTTTGAGTTAGGATTATTGTTTTTAGGGCAAAAATAAGAAATGTTCTAGAAAGGGACATTACAAAAATGAACTATATCTAAACTAAATAGTTGTTTTCACCTTCACAAAGCACATTGCACATGAGTTTGTTAATAATTTCTAACTTACCCTTGTTTTAGTTTATTGTATTTTATTACTTCATTGAAAGTAACTTAATTTTGCTTGCAATGTTACTGAAATTTATATGCAAGTAACTGATGGTAAGTGTACAAAGTTAATGTGCAAACTTAATTTTTACTACTTGCCTATGAGTGGCATCTTCTTTTTTTAAAAAAATTGCAGAAAGGTAGTTCAATTTTTAATTTTTAATAGATAAAAGAGGGGTATTGTTTTGGATCCTTCTCCAACAGCAAAACAATAAATTCCTGAACTTATAATCACTGAAATGGGGTTAATAAAAGAATCAGGAAAAGAAAATAAAAAGAAAAGAAATCCCACCTAGGCGTAAGACCGTATGGAACAGGTTCATGATTGAATGTGCGATGGGGAATCGCGAGGACATTACAGCTAATAATGGTGCCATAGTCGTTGGAGCTGAGGGCCTCGACGATGCATATGACCGGCAAGTTCCGCTATAAGCCCCCACAATGGCATTGAATACGGAGAGGCCGCCAACAGCGAAGGTGAGAATGCACACTCCCACGCCTCTGAAGAGATATACAGAGATACAGAGGGAGAACCCAACCATGGGCCTGTTTGATGCAAACAACCACCGCCAACAAATAATAGAAGCGCTGCTATAGCTTGATGTCTAATGCATCTAAGAGTGATGTTTTTGCAGGCTGTGTATCTCTCAATAACACAGGTAGTGAAGTTGGCTTTTAGCAGGCTGTGGTTGCTACTATCACTTATCAATCACTGACCTTCTGCCCCCAACGCACCCAAACTCAATGTAGGGAGAGTAATGTTTTTGCAATTTTGACCTGTTATGATTTCGACAAAAATGATCGATCCAATGAATAGACAATTCTGTACTTATAAGACTATACTGTTTGTCGATTAAAATTCCTTTAACTGCTTAATCAGCATGATTTTTGGTTGCTGGTACATTTACAACGTACCGGCTGTTTAAGCTTAACCTATTTTTGCATGCAGCAAACCCATTCAAATGTTGAAGTAAAGTGCAGATAAATAAATGATAAAATTGTGAAAAATCTATTGCAGCTACTGATTATTAATTTCCTATCTTATAAGATTATTTGGCTACCGAAAAATTAATTAATTTACAGCAAATATTAAATAATAACACAGCTGCAACTTCACGGAAAAATCATGGAGACAGAAAAATAAAATCAACACAACATTTTGGACAAATTGTCCCTGGAAAAACCCCGAAGGGAAAACCAGTACTGCAGATGAGGAACTTTATTAAATCAAATCAAGAGATACATAGACTGCTTGCCTCTTACTGGCAGAGCTCCGGCAATGATCTCCTCCAGAAATTCTTCTCCCAATTTCTCCTATAGAAATTCCACTACTGCTGTCTTGAATGCTATTGCTGCGCCCTTGCTCTCACTGCAAATCAATTTGCTATCACTGCAAATTTATTTATTTGCTATCGCTGCAAATACTTCTCGGATCTATGTTCTCCAAATGCCTATTGATCCTCTTTTATAATCCCCTCATTGGAAACCAATGGCCATGATTTAATCTTAATCAATGGCTAGGATTAATTAGACTCTAAACCCTAATATCTAGAAGTCTCTCAAGAAATCAATTATCTAGGTATGGAGATAATTATTCCAGCTGTGTTTCCAGCCTCGTAATCACCACCCGAGACTAGAACACCTGTCCAAGCTACATAAAAATTAACACTCCCTCTTAGTGAGGAAGGTGTTCTGCATAACACCGAACTTACCTCTGAAGAAGATGAATTTCACCTTCCCCAATGCCTTTGTTAAAATATCTGCTACCTCTTGATCTGTAGGTATATACTGTAGTTGAACAACCCTCCGCTGTACACAATCCCTGATGAAATGATATCTAATGTCTATATGCTTAGACCTATCATGAAACACTGGATTCTCAGATAATCTGATGCAACTCTGATTATCACAGTGTATCACTGTAGTCTCAACCCTCTGACCAAACAAGGCTACCAGTAACTTCCGAAGCCATATAGCCTCACACGTTGCCATGCTAGCTGCTATGTATTCTGCTTCTGCAGAACTCAGAGCCACAGACTTTTGCTTCCTGTTGTACCAAGAGACAACTCCTGATCCCAAACTAAAGCAGCACCCTGAAGTGCTTTTCCTGTCCACCGCACTACCTGCCCAATCTGCATCAGTATAGCCTATCAACTTGATACCATCACCTCGAGCATATTTGATCCCATACTCGATTGTACCATGCAAATACCGCAATACATGCTTTGCCGCTATCCAATGCACTCTCTTCGGCTCAACCATGAACTGACTAAGAGAGTTTACTGCAAAGGATATATCTGGCCTAGTGTTGACCAAATACATGAGAGATCCAATCAACATCCTGTATAAGGTGGGGTCTACATCCTTTTCCTTGGATGCGTCTACCTTCTTCCAATTCGTGATCATAGGTGTAGACATGGCTCTGCAATCTTGCATCTCAAACCTCTTCAAGATTTCAATGCAGTATTTCCCTTGTCCAAGGAAAATCTCTCCATCTGTCTGCCACACTTCCATGCCTAGAAAGTAGTGCATAAGCCCCAAATCCTTCATCTCGAACTCTGCTGCAAGGTCCCTCTTGCACTCCTCTATAAGCCCCAGTGAACCTGTTAAAAACAAGTCATCCACATATAGAACAAGAATGAGAATTTCACCCCCAACCACCAAGTAGTAGAGATTAGCATCCACCTCACTCTTCACAAAGCCTATTCCCTGCAAGTATCTATCAATGCGCTCATACCACGCCCTGGGAGCCTGCTTGAGTCCATACAAAGCTTTCTTCAATCTGCACACGTGGGTTTCACTGCTGTGTGCTACAAAGCCCTCTGGTTGTTCTATGTATACTTCTTCTAACAATTCACCATTAAGAAATGCCGTCTTGACATCCATTTGATGGATCTACCATCCCATATGCGCTGCAAGTGAGATTACGGCTCGTATAGAAGTATACCTGGCCACTGGAGCGAATGTCTCCTCATAGTCTATTCCCCCCTTTTGAGAGAAACCCTTGGCCACGAACCTTGACTTGTATTTTTCGATGCTACCATCTGCACCATGCTTAATCTTATAGATCCAGCGTGATCCAACCACTGCCCTATCTGTCGGTCTAGGCACAACCTCCCACACATCATTCTGCATTATTGAGGTATATTCCTCAACCATCGCATCTTGCCACACCTGTTGCTATGCAGCCTCCTGATAGCTAGAAGGCTCACTATCTACCAACTGACTAACCAATGCCACATAGTCATTATACCTAGCTGGTTGTTTCCGCTGTCTATTACTCGTCCTAGGAGCTCCCACAAACTCCTGAGTATCCTTATGTCTCTGTTGAACCTCACGGTTCCTCCTGTCAACTCTAGAGGATGAAATATCAAACTCCATATCTTCTTGATGCATCTCTTGGATTTGCTGTATCTGTTGCTCCATACTCTGCGAACTCTCAGCACCTGAGCCTGTGCTTGTACTAGTAACTGTACTCGTGCTTCGCTGCCCCTGTTCTGGTTGAACAATCCTTGGAGCTTCTGTTGGCTACTCATTCTGATCATCTGCTAGCAAATCTCTGGACCTCCTATATGCCTTGTCCTCCATGAATTTGACATCACGCCTGACTATAATGCTCCTGGTCCCTGGAATAAATATCCAATATGCCTTTGAGGTCTCGCTGTACCCCACAAAGTACCCTCTCTCTGCAGTCTGATCTATCTTGGAACGTGTAGCCCCTGGAATGTGACAAAATGCCAAACTCCCAAATATCCTGAAGTGACTGACATCTGGCTTCTTCCCTGAGAATGCCTCCTCTGGTGTCATCTTGCCCAATACCTTATGTGGAACACTGTTCTGTATGTATACTGTTGTACTGCATGCCTCTACCCATAAGTATCGTGGCATATCTTGGTCATACAACATAGCCCTTGCTGCCTCCGATATAGAACGATTCTTCCTCTCAGCAACCCCATTCTGCTGCGGGTTGTAAGGAACGGTCCACTCTCTCTTGATTCCTTCCCTGGTACAGAACTCCTGGAACTCTTTCCCTTTGTACTCGCCTCCATTGTCTGACCGAAGAACCTTTACCTTCCTGCCTGTCGAATTCTCCACAAGAGCTTTGAACTCCTGGAAGTGACTGAAGACCTCATCCTTGGTCTTCAAGAAGTATATCCAGGTCTTCCTGGAGAAATCATCAATAAAAGTAACAAAGTACTCATATCCTCTGAGAGACTTCGTTGACATTGGTCCACATATATCTGAATGTACTAGATCAAGAACCCCCTTGGATCTGGTGTCACTCCTTGGAAAAGCTACTTTCACAAACTTCCCCAATACACATCCCTTACATACATCATCATGCTCTGTGCTCACATCTGGAACACCTGTCACTGTCTCACGAAGCAATTTAAGTGCTCCATGATGTATATGGCCCATCCTTCTATGCCATAGCTCTCCTTGATCTCTAGGATTACTGCTACTCACTAGTGCCTTAGGAGTATCAAACTGCAACCTATAAAGTCGGCCGCTCCTAACTCCAATAGCTATGGGTGATTTCCAATCCTTATGCTTGATTAAAACATGCACCCCTCTAAAGAGTACATTGTAGCCTTTATCCTGAAGGACAGATACGAAAATTAGATTCATGCCCAAGCCTGGCACATACAACACATCATGAATGGAAATAGGCTTGCCATTCTCCCTCTGAAATAGAACAGTCCCTCTCCCAACTGGATTGCACTTGGACTTGTTCCCCATCTGAATCTGGAATCTGATGTCCTCCTTGTATCTGGAGAAGTACTCCCTAACTCCTGTCATATGAAATGACGCCCCACTGTCTATATACCAAACACCCTGTGAGGTTGAGCTAGTCAGGCAAGCTATGAGTGCAAACTCATCCTCCATTCTACTAGAAAGCTCATCTACACTTGCTAAAGCTGTCGTCTGCTTCTTGCCCTTCTTTTCATTTTTCTTCCTTTGTGGGCAATCGCTGACATAGTGGCCGAACTTGTGACAGCCATAGCATTTGATCTTAGATAAATCCTTCTTCTTCTCACTTTTTGGATTTGATCCTTTGCCAGACCCCTTCTTCGCTTTCCCTTTTTCTGCTAGGGCAACGTTTTCCTGTTCCACCTCACTTTTCTGACTATTACTACCGGTTCCATTGACAAGACTTAGTCTAAGCTCCTCCTGAGTGAAGTCACTCCATAGTCGATCCCAACTCGGTAAGGTGTCTCGTCCATTAATAACTTGAACAAAGACATCCCACTGCTTAGTAAACCCATTCAGGGCTATTCATACTAGCTCATCATCCTTTGGTTTGTCTCCAACAGCTGCCAATTCATCCTTGACAAGTCTAAGTCTGGTGAGGTAACTTGTGACGTCTTCTCCCTTATTCATCCAGGTATTCCTTAACTTTTCTCTGAGAATCAGCTTTCGGTTAAGGGTAGCATTCTAGTACAGATTCATAATGGCGTCCCACATCGTCTTTGCTGTATCTAACTCTGCAATATGCGGAACAATATGATCCTTAACACTGTCAAGAATCAGCCTCCTTGCCTTGGCATCTTCCTTCTTATATGCTACGAGCTGTGTTGCGTCTGTAGGTACAGGTACAACAGTGGTCACATAATCCTTGATACCATTCTCTTCTAGCAATAAAGAAATTCTGGCTTTCCAGACACCAAAATTTGAGGCTCCATCCAACCTGTCCTGATCTCTTAAACCTGCTGAGGCCATCTCAAAAGAAAATAATAATTTGAAGAGGTCAAACTGGGTTTTATAAACCCTAGATTTTTATTTATTATTTTTCCTTTCTCCCTATGCCTGTTCTGCCCTCAGATCTGCTCTGATACCATGTGAAAAATCTATTGCAGCTACTGATTATTAATTTCCTATCTTATAAGATTATTTGGCTGCTGAAAAATTAATTAATTTACAGCAAATATTAAATAATAACACAGCTGCAACTTCACGGAAAAATCATGGAGACAGAAAAATAAAATCAACATAACATTTTGGACAAATTGTCCCTGGAAAAACCCCGAAGGGAAAACCAGTACTACAGATGAGGAACTTTATTAAATCAAATCAAGAGATACATAGACTTCTTGCCTCTTACTGGCAGAGCTCCGGCAATGATCTCCTCTGGAAATTCTTCTCCCAATTTCTCCTATAGAAATTCCACTACTGCTATCTTGAACGCTATTGCTGCGCCCTTGCTCTCACTGCAAATCAATTTGCTATCACTGCAAATTTATTTATTTGCTATCACTACAAATACTTCTCAGATCTGTGTTCTCCAAATGCCTATTGATCCTCTTTTATAATCCCCTCATTGGAAACTAATGGCCATGATTTAATCTTAATCAATGGCTAGGATTAATTAGACTCTAAACCCTAATATCTAGAAGTCTCTTGAGAAATCAATTATCTACGTATGGAGATAATTATTCCAGCTGTGTTTCCAGCCTTGTAATCACCACCCGAGACTAGAACACCTGTCCAAGCTACATAAAAATTAACAAAAATAACCACACAATGCAAAACAGAAATACAGAACAAGAACACATATTTTTACGTGGTTCACCAAATAGCTACGGCTACCAAAAGCAAGGGAAACTTTTATTATTATTCTATGTTTTCTTACACAGTCAACAGCTCTATTTTCACACTGTTTATTGCATAATCCGTATAAGATTAGAGGTCTCCAAAAGGGAACTCAATAGACAAGCATATTGGCGGGAGAAAGAGAAGTTGAAGAGACGGCATCCGACGTTGGACTTCACATTCCACCATCAAGAAGTTGGAAGAAATCACCCTCTTACTTGGACGCCTTGCTTCCTCTCTTGCAATGAGAAGCCATGTGTGAGGCCTGGGGTTTCAAGTGCAACTACAAACGTTGCACTTTGGAGAATGCACAGTTTGAGGTGTTACATGACATCGTGCTAGAGGAAACCAACACTGCGAGGTCTTTAGGACAAGAATAACCAATACGTGTAACAAAATCTACACAAGTTGAAATCACTAATACCACGTCTTTACCATGAGACAGTGATTTTAAACACGATGTAAACATATCTATTAAATTTCTCCTATTTGTACTTCTTTACCATGTTGTCTTTTAACATAAAACTGTCAAACGATCAGATTCTTTTCAATCATCTTGTACTATTCTACACCATTCTTAGTCGATCCTCAAACTTAGCTCCATCCATTTCAATAAAGGGAATGCCTTCATTAAAGGCCTTAACACATCACATATGATGGACGTCACATGGGAATGAACGTTATTAGCATATTTATATTATAAAAATATATCTAAAATATGTCGAGAGATATCCTTTTAGAGACATCTATTTTTTAATCAATTTATCACATTTAAGTAGAATAGGAAAAGGATATCTCATATAGTTTAAAATATAAATATGCTAATTATTTAACTAGCCCAAAAAAACCTTGAAATTTATGAAATTTACCAATAAACTTTAATATATATATGGAGTGTTTCTATCTTCAAAAAATTTACAGTAAAAACAATGGGCGATATATATTTTAAAATATAAATATGCAGTTATTTAAATAGCCCAAAAAAACCTTGAAATTTATGAAATTTACCAATAAACTTCAATATATATATATATGGATTGTTTCTACCTTAAAAAGCTTTACAATAAAAATGATAGGCAATCATTCACAAGATATTAAACACGTAAACAGCTGACATGTTGTCGTGCTGACTCTGTAAAAGGATTTGACCCGCTGACCTCCCAATTTTGATTGAATCAACTTTACCGACTACTCTGTGTATGCACGTGTAAACGTAAATGACTTCTAGTCGGTATTATTTCAACTATAGTCGAATTCACAACACACCGGCTAGATAAGCTCTTTTGGAAGCTTTTGCATTCTGCATGCACAAGGATTACATACATTACACACTATTAAAATTAAGATTTTAAAACTATAAAGAGGCAATAACTTTAAAGGGGTAATCTCCTCCGTGTGTACTGGCTTAGCAAAAGCAAAAGGCATTGTGAACAATTAAAACTAGATCATTATCTGCTAATATCAAAATTAAAAGATGAAATGAGTACAAACATGATCAAATATATGATAGCAATCTCCTTTAGCTTCATTTAAGTTTCATTCTTCTCAGCTTATTTGCTTTGTCAAATCATGGATTTATAACCAAAAAAATCCTTTTAGGATGATTGTCTATTGTTTTCCAAAAGTACTTACATTGTTGTTGGTTAATCTAGAAATTTACAAAATAGGTATGGCAATGCCACGAGAGATGGAGAGAATGTAAGTTTTTGGATGGAAGGCACAAAAAGGGATGACAAGTCTCTCTAGTCAAAAGGTGTCACCTTCACCAACCCAAAGTACTTATTCCAAAAAAATAGGAAGCTCTGACAAATTTGGAAACTAACATTTAAGAACACACTTTGTGGCCCATCATTAAATTTAAGATGAATAATTAGTTCTTTCTTTCGTTCAAGTATGTAAAGTGTAACCTACCAACATACCCAAATAGAATAGTATGGTCTATACTTTACTATGTCTTCTCCTCTCCCTTTACAATGACTATTTTTCTTGACATAGTATGAATACAAATTACAACTTTTTAGAATTTATCATTTAAAGCAATTTTCTTTCCCAATTCTATATGCTATTAGATCCTATTATCAAATAGTTTTTAACAAAAAAACATTATTGCAGAAAAAGAGATAGGGGACAAAATTTAGCCTTGATTAGTTTAAAATTTATAAGCATGCTAAGGAAATGCAAAAGAGTTAAACCAATATCCCTACAACACAACTAACATTTCCTTAGCCAAAACTCTGCTCCTACAGGAATCTATTGAGTTCAAACTTTTCTATAACCTATAGAAAATATCAGAATGTATGCTTTGGAAGATCAAACAGAACCATCGAAAAACATATGACACTACTTGTGTAAGAGATCTTTGTGGTCAAAACAAAGTTAAATAATAATAAATATAAAAAAATGCTTACTGGGTGTGTTAAAAGGAGAAGTGTATCTTCCTTGCTACATCAAGGGTGTATGAGGACAAAGTATGTAATCTAGAATCGGTTTTCACTCAATGTCATACCTTTGTGTGAAGCCTTTAGCAACTAATCTTGCTTTGTGTCTTTCAACACTCCCATCACTATGGTACTTAGTCTTGTAGACCCATGTAGTGCTAATCTTTTTCTTGTCATGAGGAAGCTCTGTAAGCTCCCAAGTACCATTCCTATGATTAGAATCCATCTCTTCTTGTGTTGCTTGCACCCAAACTTCATTAACACATGCGTCTTCATAACATGGTGGTTCAAAAGCAACTTGTGAAAATAAAGCAAAATTTATTTTCTCACCTATAAGATTCTCTTCATGTGCTTGGATTTTACTTCGTTGATAAATATCACTTAAGCTTCTTACCTTCCTTGTAGGACTTGGACTTGAATCTGGACTTGTACTCAAAATTGAAGAACTAGATGAGGGGCTATTTGGTGGATGTGTAGCACTTGGAATTGAAGTATTAGCTTTCTGATCTCATGATCAATATCAACAATAATACCACCATTCAAAATAGATTTAGACTTCTCAACATGGTCTTTTTGATGACCATAAACTCCCCCTTCATCAAAAATCACATCTCTTGAAACAAGAATGCTATTAGTGCGAGGATTATACAACATGTAAGCCTTACTTTTCTCACTATACCCAACAAAAATACATGACTCACTTTTGGGATCTATTTTTTGTCCCTTTTGATCAGCCACATGAACATAGGCTAAACAACAAAAAACTCTAAAATAATTAACATTAGGCTTTTTTTCATACCAGGCTTCATAAGGAGTCATCATGTCAAGTGCTCTAATAGGACTCCCATTGAGAATGTACACTATTGTAGCAACTGCATCACCCCAAAAAGAATTGTCTAATCCTTTGGTATGTAGCATACTCCTTGCCATTTCCACCACTGTATGGTTTTTCCTTTCAACTACCCCATTTTACTGAGGTGTGTAAGTAGTGGAGAGTTTCCTTTTGATTCCATTCATATCACAATAATTCTTAAAATCTCTTGAGAAAAATTCTCCTCCACGATCAGTCCTTAAGCATTTGATCTTACAACCCTTTTCAATTTCCACAAGGGTTTTAAACGTTTTAAATGTATCAAAGGCTTCATCCTTGATCTTTAAAAAATAAACCCAACAATTTCATTAGTAATCATTAATAAAAGTAATGAAATATGATGACTTACCCAAACTCTTTGTCTACATAGGACCACAAATATCTGAGCGAACCAATTGAAGTGGGTAATGGGCCCTCCATGCATTGCCTTTTGGAAATGACTCTCTTGCATGTTTTCCTTTAGCACAACCTTCACAAACTTCCTTGTGTTCTTGAACCTTAGGCAAACCATAAACCAAAGCTTTCGATGTGAGAAACATCAAACTATGAAAATTCAAATGTCCATATCTGAGATGCCATAGCCAACTTTTATTCTCATATGCCATATTAGAAAGATGGCTGCTATGTTCACCAAACTTCAATGGGAACATCATATTGTTTGACATAGGCACTATTGTAACCACCCTATTGCCTTGAGTTTTACCATAAATTGTGTACATTATTGATTTTCAAGTACCACCTTATAATTTTTCTCACACAACTGCCGAACACTCAATAAATTATGCTTTAATTGTGGAGTGTAATAAATATCAGTCACACATTTCTTACCTTCTTTTGTATTCACCTCCATAGCTCCTTTAGCTACAACCTCCAAGGACTTGTCATCACCAAGCTTAATTTTAGATTTGAATCTTTTATACATTGTAGAAAAAAGCTCATTATTCCCTAACATGTGGTTAGAACAACATGAATCTAAATACCAAACTTCTTTAGAATTATTTTCAACTTTGTCATATGAGAAGAATAAACTACTAGGAGAAGCCTCCTCATTCTCATTAGCATAATTAGCACTTCTACTATTATTACCTTCTTTTAATCTACATTCCCTTTGAAAGTGATCATACCTATTGCAATGATAACATTAAATATTTCTCTTATCAAATTTGCCTTCGCCTCTTCCTCTTGGACCACCTCTTTGTCCTCTGTTTCCTCTTGAAGAATTCTGATTTTGACCTCTGCCTTGGCCTTGATTATGTTTGGTGCTTGTGCTAGCATTTTCATTCTTTGTAATTTGTACTTTGGAAGAAAAAACCTTCTCATTACTTTCTCCAGATGAATCTCTCAATCTTTCTTCATGAGACATGAGAGATCCAACAAGGTGATCCAATTGAAGAGTAGTCAAATCCTTGCTTTCTTCAATGATGATGGCAACATTGTTCCACCTTGGTGTTAGAGACCTCAACACTTTTTTTTATCATAACTTCATTGTTCATAATTTCTCCAAGAGTAGCCATCTTATTGACCACATCTTTTACTCTTACACAATAATGCATCTTCAAATTCTCAAATTCTCTTTTTAATGTCTGCAACTTCACAACTTTGACTTGATCACTACCTTGGTAAGCTTCTTTTAGAGTCTTCCAGGCATCTTTAGTTGTCTGTGCACCTGCAATTATGGGAAATAGGCTCTTATCAAGAGCTATTTGAATGTGAAATAAAGCATGTGCATTCTTCTTCTTAACTTCCTTCTTAGTTGTTCTATCATTGGTTGCAAGGGCATTCCAATCAGTTGGCTCGTCATATCCTGTTTCTACAATTTCCCATAGATCTTTTCCTATCAAAAAATTCATCATCTTGATGCACCAATAATCATAATCACATCCATTAAATTCTGGGATTGGCAAAGAGTTGGAATTTGACATGATAAATTTTTAACAAAATCAAATGCTTTGATACTAAATGAAGGTTATCAAAAAACCAATAGACAGTAGATAAAAAATAATAAACAAATAACCATAAAAAATATATATATATACAATTGCACACATAGAAGAACTATTTATTGTTGTTGAAAAAAATAGGTAGCTACAACAATTAATACAATGTATTTTAGCAAAGGAAACTATATGGAAAAAATAGAAAAAGCAAACTAATGATAGCATGTTTTTACATGCATTATCATGTAATAAAGAAGTTGGGAAATTCCTAAAACAACTAACAGAAACTAAGTAAGAAAATAGAAATTGCACAACAGTGAGGGTAGCAAAAAACAAATATGCCGCATTAGTTATCCAACAATATAACCTGGGCAAAGTTCAATCCTTAGGGAAGCTAAATTGGGGACGTGATGTTTAACACCAAGAGCATGATCTTGTTGAACATCAAACATATCAAAATTTGCACACAGCATATCAGATTCAGTGGCCACTTACAAATTGGAGTGTATAGGCAAGCGAATTGTAGAATTTATTGTTAAAACAACACATGAATTTTGAGCTTCATGGTAACGGAAAGAAAATTTGTTTCTCTTTCCTATTCAGCTTTTGTTGTCCTTCTCCTCTTTTCTTCTTATATCCTCCTCCTGAATAATCCTTCCATCTCTGAAATTAATAGAAATCCTACCTCAAATCACAAAATCTCAAGTAAAACATTAAAAGAATACCTTGAGAGCTTTTGAATCATTGATAGAAATTTGGAATAAGAAGAGACAATCAAAAACACAAAAGTCATGGATGCTAATTTAAGCATGCAAAATACCAATGGCTATCCGTTACAACTAATTCAATATTATGACATATTTATATTTATATTTATATTTAAGACAACAAACAACTAATTAGAATGGAAAATGCCAATGTCTATCCATTACCAACTAATTCTTTACTCCTGCACTTTTTTCTCTAAAGTTATCTTTAGTGTGAGTTGAAAATTCCAATCTATTTTTAGTTTTTCTTTACACAGAATCTAAAATCTTGAGGCTCTTCTCTTCCACCCTGCTACAACTGTAGAATGCCTCTCAACGTAAGCATCCTCATGAATAATTAACCAACACATAAGAGAACCTATTACTATTCATTTATTTATTTTTGTGTTCTTTACAACTAGGCCACTTGGAGTAGCACCTTACATTATGCACAATTGAATATTAGTACAATACCTACATATTACATACTATTGTATGTCATTCAATAATTTGTTTTTGATATAGTAAGCAACAAAAAAAGGGTGTCGATCCCATTATACATTAGCCAAAAGGTGCACCAATGTTCCATCAAAGTTCCATAAAAGAGAAATAGACACAACCAAAAATAAACAACCAAAAAAACCCCGAGACAAGGACACAGAGGACCGATAGTAGACCAACAACAGACCGAAACCAAAAGCACAAAAAAATCCCCCAACAGCTAATTGAACAACTGGTCCCAATCTTCGGCTAGGAATTGGTAGAGATCTTGGTACTCCTTGAGTTCTTTATTTTTCATACCTTAGCTGGTAAGCTTGACATCTTGGATGACCGCAAGAGTGGTGGTTGACCAGTGTATGACTTTCGCAAAGAACTTGGCCAGAATCTTGAACTTCCTCTCCAGCTCAGTGAGTCTAGCAGAGAGGGCTTCTATCTCCTTGTCTTTGACAGTTTTCTTGCCACCCCTTTTCTTCTTGCCAGCTTCCTTCACCACTTTCTCTGAGATCACAGAGTCAGACCCCTGGACATTGAGCTCAGGAAAATTACTAGGGTCGTCATCGGCTTCGACCTCCACTATCTCATTTTTGTTCTCCTTGTTGATAGAAATTTCCCCACCCATCTATTCAGTCTCAACCACCATCGTATCCACTTTGTCCATTTGTTCAGTCTTAGCCACCATCATATCCACTTTGTTGTTTTTATCATCGGACATACCATCACCCTCCAGGTCCGCAGCATCCTCATCCATCTCAGTGACCACTTTCTTTTGGAGAACATGACTAGGCTTAGTAGCAAGCCTCATCAACCTTCTGATCAACAGCACCCAGGGTTTACTTTCAGGCATGGGAAACTCCTCATCACTAGTGTTGTCACTCCAGGCTCTAACACCTTCCTTAGAGCTAACCTCCTCCACCACCACGGAAACATTTTTAACCTTATTCTTGATGTTTGTACCACTTCCCCTCTTCACACTCCCCCTATTCTTCTTCTGCGGGGTCACATGGGATGATTCACCAGGTAAAATCTTTCTTTTGACAGAAGTCTTTGTAGAGGTCTTGGGAGTTTGGTCACTAGTCTTGGGCTTATGGATTTTACCAGCAGTAATTTTTTTCTTTCCAGACTTGAGGGATTTGACATACTCCTCTGGGGTGATTTTAGTAATTATCACTGGGCTAATCTTATCAGGGTTGGAGCAGGGCAACAAAGGAGGGTCAACCCTAGTAGCTGTGAGGGCTTTAGAGGGACAGAGGGCTAAATGGAATTTTTAAAGTCTGAAGATGAGCCCCTGATGGAGCGGTATGAGGGGCTTGTTAGGGTCGATGGCATGATGTTCAATGGTAGACACAATCAAAGCTTCCAGAGATGACAACAAGTAAAAAGGAAAGCTAATCAACTTGCTACGTTGAAAATGATTTAGCACAGAAAAATGATAGTGGAAAAAGTGTCTGAATCTACCTTCAAGAGTGAAGTATTTTATAATCATGTGGCATAGCTCGTCCAATGGTTTTGAAAGCATTTGTCTATCAAATCCCCTACAGAGTGTGTAAGACCTCTACTTTCTTCATAAATAAAGCCATACCATCTGGGTCAGAGACTTTGCTCATTTTCTTGTGTTTGATGCCTTCAGTAGACATCCCCATCACCATCCCGATCACTTCCCCCAAGATTTCAAACCCCACACCGCCCACCTTGACCCGTCTATCGTAGGAACTGCATAGAGATGTTTTCATAGTGACCTTACACGCATTCTAGATAGGAATCCACCCTGCCCTCCTAACAAATGTGCCATAGGGTCTCATTGCATTTGAACTCTTCACAGGATTTAGGCTCAGTATGAGACCTATCACCCCCCATTCTTAGTTTGCACCAATATCTCACAGACAAGCTAGAAATGAAATAAACAGCGGTTAACTTAGAAACTTTCACTCTGCAGAAAAAATCATGCATACAATTATTAATACTCGAGTTAATGAGTATAGTGTCTCTTTGACCGCTGGGGGTGACGTACTTTCTTAAATTATGTGAATAAGCATTCCCTTTCCTTTCATGATTAATATTCATTAATTGGTCATAATTAGAGGCTCTATAGAGAGTCAACGAGCTGATATTCTGATTGCTCACATGCCTAGAGTTGAGAAACCCTTCCTTAGGCCTCCACATTCAACTTATGTGAGGACAATCCTTCGTACGGTGGCAGACCCAATCTCTAACAAGTCTGAGCTGTCTTGTAGACGTCACACCACCCACATCACTAGTCTTCAAATCCAGATGGCAATCTATACGAGATCCCATATAGTGCCTAATGTACTACCTAGGCCAGGAGATAGGGGGTTTATAGATTCAAACATGGGAGACCTAGATCGGGACTTTACTCCTATCCCAGAAGGTTTTGAATCTGAATAGGTAAATTATTCTTTCTTTTCCAACATCTCCATGTGTCCAAGCTTTGCTCAAGGTTAGCCAATCCCATCTGCCACTTTATTACCTTCCTTGTACACATGCCCAATTTCTATCTGCTTGAACCCAGACAGTAAGCAGACGATGTCATCCGTAATATCCTTCAGCTTCCAACCATTGTTGGACCTGCCAAGAGCCACCTCAATAATAATTTTCAAATCTCCTTGCACTTGTAACTTTTCCATTCCCATAGAGTGAGCAATTTTGAGCCCCCATAGCAGGGCCAATCCCTCCGCCACATTATTAGACTAGATATCGATGTACCTCGCATAAGCAACAATGAACTATCTTAGAAAATCCCTCCACCACTGGCTAGCCTAGTGTTATTTTGTTTAGCTCCATCAAAATTAAGTTTGATCCACTCCATGGGAGGGGGTCTCCAAAGGGTGTTTTATCTGGCCATTTTTTTGAAATTGTTAATCTTGGTCATGTCCGTAGTCAATCCCCAATTCTTGGTGATCAGCACTTCCACCAGAGTAGGGGTTTCTTGACCACAAGAAGAGTGCTGGAGGACATGTTCTCTGAGACCAACCTACTAAATGAGTAAAAGACTTCATTGGCAGTTCAAGCTTTTTCTCTGAATATTCTATTGTTCCTTTCCTTCCACACACTTCACCCCAGGTGTGGGAGAATCTGTCTCCAAATCTCTCTAATCCTAGAGTGAGAGAAAGGAGTAAGTCAGCTTTGGGCAAAATCCATTGAGTTTTCTAGGAAGACTCACTCCAGGTTAAGTTTCTCTAAAGTTTTCCCTCATATCTCTTTAGAAAAATAACAATGCAAAAGAAGGTGCTAAACTAGACTCTTCTTCTTTTAGGCAAAGAACACATCTATTGACCAATTGGAAACCCCTTTTATTGAGGTTATTAATAGTAAGTATTTTATTATGTGCTATAGACCACAAGAAGAAGTTTATTTTATTGATCAGTTTGTTGTTCCAAACAATCATCCAAAACCAACACCTTTGTCTGTTGTTGGTTAGTGGGTTGTAAGATGATTTAATTGAGAAGATCCCCTTTTGATCCTGCCCCCAGAGCATTTCATCTTCCCTAGGAAATATCAGAATTCTGTACTTGTTCAACTCCACTTGTAGGGCCTGACACTCTTGATTCTCAGGTTGAATATTGTTCCAACATTCAGAGAGGTTCTTCCACCACCTTTGGCTGTGGAATTGGCAAGTAATGAAATTACTAACCAAGGTCCCAAAATGGTTAACAACTCTATCCTTGGTGGTGTTGTTCTTCCTGTTAGACAGGGGTCCCTCCCCAAGCCAATTGTCCTCCCAGAACTTGATTTTGTCTTCCTTACCTAGCTTCCATTTGATACCTTAGGATAGAACGCTTCTGGTTTTGATCATTTTGTTCCAGATAATAGAGCCTTTGGGAAGGTTCACTCTATCAATTACCCCTAATTTATCCCAATTTTGTAGGTATTTGGCTTTCATAATCTGCACCCAATCTTTCTTCTCCTTAAGGAAGGTCCACCCAATCTTGGCAAGTAAGGATTTATTCATCACCTAAATTTTTTTGATTCCCAATCCCCCTTGCAATTTGGACAGGCAAACTTTATCCCACCCAACCAGTGAGATCCTCTTCTTTTTCTCAACTCCAGTCCAAAGGAAGGTTCTCTGGATCTTCTCTAATTTTTCTACCATGTATCTAGGCATTTTAAAGAGGGATTGAAAATAAGTGGGGATGCTCTATAATGAGGCCTTCAGGAGTTGACATTTGCCTGCTTGGCTAAGGAGTTTACCTTTCCATCCCTCCATCTTCTTTTGGATTCTTTCACAAACAGTGTTCCAAAAAGTCAAGGTTACATCCTTGACTATGACGGGCAAACCCAGGTAGGTAGCTAAGAGATTAGCCTTGTTGCATTCCAGGATGTTTCTCACCTTATCTTGAAGCTCAAAATCAGTGTTGAAAAAGAACACGTTACTCTTTTCACAATTAATGCACTGGCTAGAAACATCCACATAGGTGTTCAACAAATTTTTCCATCTTCTAGCCTCAACCATCGAAGCCACCCCAAAGAGCATAGTATCATCAACAAACTGTTCAACAACAGATGGTCCCAAGGTGGATGCAACTTTGACACCCCTAAGGGTATGATTATCAAGGTGGGAGAGGATGTTTCTACCTAGGACCTCTGCCATAATTATAAATAGGTAGGAAGAAAGGGGATCTCCCTGTCCGATATCCCTACCAGCATCCAAGAACCCCTGAGGAGTGCCATTGACCAAGACCAAGCACTTGACAATGGTGACACATTCCTTTATCAGAGTAAGCATTCTGTCATTGAACCCGAACTTCCTAAGGACCTTGAACAGGAAATCCTAGGAGATTCTATCATAGCCTTTAGATATATCCAGTCTGAGAACCATGCTCAGAATGTTACTTCTATCCATCGAGTGAATGATCTCATGGGTGGATATTGCAGCATCCATAATCTATCTACTGGGGACAAAGCCTTTCTGGCAATCAGATATAAGACTGTCCGCTAGCAATTGGAGTCTAAGGACCAGAGTCTTTGTGATAATCTTATAAATGGTGTTACATATGCTAATAAGATGGAAGTCAGCCATGGATTCTGTGATGCTCTTCTTGGGGATATGCGCAATGAAAGTGGCATTGATCTGCTTAAGGATTTTGCCAGTCCTGAAAAATTCCTTGATCACAGTTGTGACATCATAACCCATAATCTCCCAGAAGTCTTGGAAAAAGGCCGAGGGAATCCCATCTAGGCCTGGAGCTTTGAAGGCCCCCATAGAGAACACAACTGCCCTAACTTCCTCCTTAGTAATAGGCTTCAGAAGTCTACAGTTATCATCCTCCAAGACGATAGAGGGAATACTGTCCAATAGCTTATCAACCAACCTTTGTCATGAATGTTTCTATGCTGCACCAGGAAGTTTCTAAAGTATTTGGAGGCTAGGTTTTCTAGTTCCTTGTCTTCAATAATTTCCCTATTGTTTTCATCAAGCAGTTTGGTGATTCTATTTCTCTTTCTATGCTTCATGGCTGACTTGTGGAAGAAACTAGAGTTCCTATCTCCCTCCTTCAGCCATTGAACTTTAGACTTCTATTTTCAGAAGATCAATTATTTACTAATGATATCCTTAAGGTTTTTGAGTAGAGCTTCTTCCATGTTAAAATTATCCTCACTCGCATCCCTCTTGGCCATGTTGTCTTAAACTTCCCTTAAACTGTCAGTAATGTGATTTTTCTAGTTTATCACATTCTCGAAGCAGAATTTGTTCCATCCTCTAACTTTGTGCTTGACATTCTTTGTAATTTGTACTTTGGAAGAAAAAGCCTTCTCATTACTTTCTCCAAATGAATCTCTCAATCTTTCTTCATGAGACATGAGATATCCAACAAGGTGATCCAACTGAAGAATAGTCAAATCCTTGCTTTCTTCAATGATGATGGCAACATTATTCCACCTTGGTGTTAGAGACCTCAACACCTTTTTTTATCACAACTTCATTGTTCATAATTTCTCCAAGAGTAGCCATCTTATTGACCACATCTTTTACTCTTACACAATAATGCATCTTCAAATTCTCAAATTCTCTTTTTAATGTCTGCAACTTCACAACTTTGACTTGATCACTACCTTGGTAAGATTGTTTTAAAGTCTTTCAGGCATCTTTAGTTGTCTATGCACCTGCAATTCTAGGAAATAGGCTCTTATCAAAAGCTATTTGAATGTGAAATAAAGCATGTGCATTCTTCTTCTTAGCTTCCATCTTACTTGTTCTATCATTGGCTGCAAGAACATTCCAATTAGTTGGCTCATCATATCCTCTTTCTACAATTTCTCATAGATCTTTTCATATCAAAAAAATCATCATCATGACGCACCAATAATCATAATCACATCCATTAAATTCTGGGATTGGCAAAGAGTTGGAATTTGACATGATAAATTTTTAACAAAATCATCTGCTTTGATACTAAATGAAGGTAATAAAAAAACTAATATGACAGCAAATAAAAAAGAACAAACAAATAACCATAAAAATATATATATGCAGTTGCACACACAGAAGAACTATTTATTGTTGTTGAAAAAATTAGGTAGCTACAACAATTAATACAATATATTTAGCAAAGAAAACTATATGGAAAAAAATAGAAAAAACAAACTAATTATACCATGTTTTTACATGCATTATCATGCAATAAAGAAGTTAGGAAATTCCTAAAACAACTAACTAAAACTAACTAAGAAAATAGAAATTGCACAACAGTGAGAGTAACAAAAAACAAATATGTCGCATCAGTTATCCAACAATATAACCTGGGAAAAGTACAATCCTTAGGGAAGCTAAATTGGGGATGTGATGTTCAACACCAAGAGCATGATCTTGTTGAACATCAGACATATTAAAATCTACACACAACATATTAGATTTAGTGGCCACTTACAAATCAAAGTGTACAGGCAAGCGAATTGTAGAATTTATTTTCAAAACAACACATGAATTTTGAGCTTCATGGTAATGGAAAGAAAAATTGTTTCTCTTTCCTTTTCAACTTCTGCTCTCCTTCTCCTCTTTTCTTCTTATTTCCTCCTCCTGAATAATCCTTCCATCTCTGAAATTAATAAAAATCCTGCCTCAAATCACAAAATCTCAAGTAAAACATTAAAAGAATACCTTGAGAGCTTTCGAATCACTAATAGAAATTTGGAATAAGAAGAGGCAATTAAAAACACAGAAGTCATGGATGCTAATTTAAGCATGGAAAATGCCAATGGCTACCCCTTACGACTAATTCATTATTATGGCATATTTATATTTATATTTAAGACAACAACAGCTAATTAGAATGGAAAATGCCAATGGCTATCCATTACCAACTAATTCTTTACTCCTGCACTTTTTTCTCTAAAGTTATCTTTAGTGTGACTCAAAAATTCCAATGTATTTTTAGTTTTTCTTTACACCGAATCTAAAATCTTGAGGCTCTTCTCTTCCACCTTGCTACAACTACAGAATGCCTCTCAACGTAATCATCCTCATGAATAATTAACCAACACATAAGAGGACCTATTACTATTCATTTATTTATTTTTGTGTGCTTTACAACTAGGCCACTTGGAGTAGCACCTTACATTATGCACAATTGAATATTAGTACAATACTTACATATTACATATTATTGTATGTCATTTAATAATTTGTTTTTGATATAGTAAGCAACAAAAAAGGGTGTCGATCCCATTATACATTAGGCAAAAAGGTGCACCAAAGTTCCATAAAAGAGAAATAGACCCAACCAAAAAGAAACAACCAAAAAAAACTCAGAAAAGGACACAGAGGACCGACAGCAGACTAACAACAGACCAAAACCAAAAGCACAAAAAAAGCCCCCAATGGCTAATTGAACAACTAGTCCCAATCTTCGGCTAGGAATTGGTAGAGATCTTGATACTCCTTGAGTTTTTTATCTTTCACACCCTGACTGGTAAGCTCGACATCCTGGATGACCACAAGAGTGGTGGCCGACCGGTGCATGACTTTCGCAAAGAACTTGGCCAGAATCTTGAACTTCCTCTCTAGGTTGGTGAGTTTAGCAGAGGGCTTCTATCTCCTTGTCTTTGAGGATTTTCTTGCCACGCCTTTTCTTTTTTCCAGCTTCCTTCACCACTTTCTCCAAGCTCATAGAGTCAGACCCCTAGACATTGAGCTCAGGAAAATTACTGGGGCCGTCATTGGCTTCAACCTCCACCGTCTCATTTTTGTTCTCCTTGTTGATAGAAATTTCCCCACCCATCTGTTCAGTCTCAGCCACCATCTTATCCACTTCGTCCATTTGTTCAGTCTTAGCCACCATCGTATCCACTTTGTTGTTTTTGTCATCAGACATACCATCACCCTCCAAATCTGCATCGTCCTCCTCCATCTCAGTGACCACCTTCTTTTGGGGAACGGGACTAGGCTTAGCAGCAAGCCTTGTTGACCTCCTGGTCAATGGCACCCAGGGTTTACTTTCAGGGATGGGAAACTCTTCATCACCAATGTTGTCACTCCCTCCAACACCTTTCTCAAAGATAACCTCCTCCACCACCATGGAAACATTTTTAGCCTTATCCTCGTTGTTCGTACCACTTCCCCTCTCCAAACTCCCCCTATTCTTCTTCTACGGGGTCACATGGGAGGAATCAACAGGTAAAATCTTTCTTTTGACAAGACTCTTTGCAGAGGTCTTGGGAGTCTGGACAGTAGTCTTGGGCTCAGGGCTTTTACCAACAGTAATTTTTATCTTTTCAAACTTGAGGTATTTGGCATTCTTCTCTAGGGTGATTTTAGTAATTATCACCGGGCTAATCTTATCAGGGTTGGAGCATGGTGGCAAAGGAGGGTCAACCCTAGTAGTTGTGAGGGATTTAGGGGGGCAGAGGGCTCAATGTAATTTATAAAGTTTAAAGATGAGAAACTGATGGAGCGGTATGAGGGGCTTGTTTTGGTCAATGGCATGCTATTCAATGGCAGACATAATCAAAGCTTCTAGAGACAACAAGTAAAAAGAAAAACTAATCAACTTGCTACGTTAAAAATGATTTAGCAGAGCAAAATGATAGTAGAAAAAGTATCTGAATCTACCTTCGAGAGTGAAGTATTTTATAATCTTGTGGCACACCTCGTCCCACTATTTCAGTAGTATTTGTCTATCAAACCCCCCTATAGACTATGTAAGACCTCTCCTTTCTTCAGAAATAAAGCCATACCATCCAAGTCAGAGACTTTGCTCCTTTTCTTGTGTTTGATGTCTTCAGTAGACATCCTGTCACCATCCCGATCACTTCCTCTGAGATTTCAAACCCCACACCACCCACCTTGACCCGTCTATCCTCCAACGAATGGAGGAACTACATAGAGAGGTTTTCATCGTGACCTTGTAGGCATTCTAGATAGGAAGCCAACCCACCCTCCTGACAAATGTGCCATATGGTCTTATTGAGTTTGAACTCTTCATAGGATTCAGGCTCAATACGTGACCTATCACCCCCCATTCTTAGTTTGCACCAATATCTCATAGACAAGCTAGAAATGAAATAAACCGTGGTTAACCCAGAAACTTTCACTCTACAGGAAAAATCCCGCATACCAATATTCATAGTCGAGTTAATGAGTATAGTGTCTCTTCGGTCGCCAGGGGTGATGTACTTTCTTAAATTCACAATATGTGAATGAGCATCCTATTTCCTTTTATGATTAATATTCATTAATTGGTTATAATTAGAGGCTCTACGGAAAGTCGTCAAGTTGATATCCCAATTGATCACGTGCCTGGACATGTGAAACCCCTCCTTAGGCCTCCACATTTGACTGATGTGAGGGCAATCCTTCATACAGTGGTATACCCAATCTCTAACAAGTCTGAGATGGCTTGCAGACATCACACCACCCACATCACTAGTCCTCAAATCCAAAATGCAATCTATACGATATCCCATATGGTGCCTAATGTACTCCCTAGGCCAAGAGATAGAGGGGTTTATAGATTCAAACATGGGAGACCTAGATCGTGACTTTTCTCCTTTCCTAGAAGGTTTTGAATTTGAATAACTAAATTATTCTTTCTTTTCCAACATCTCCATGTGTCCAAGCTTTACCCAAGGTTAGCCAACCCATCTACCACTTTATTACCTTCCTGGTACAAATGCCCAATTTCTATCTACTTGAACCCAAACAGTAAGCAGATGATGTCATCCATAATATCCTTCAGCTTCTGGTCGCTGTTGGACTTGCCAAGAGCCACCTCAATAATAATTTTTGAATCTCCTTCCACTTGTAACTTTTCCATTCCCATAGAGTGACCAATTTTGAGCCCCCACAGCAGGGCCAATCCCTCCACCATATTATTATACTAGATAACGATGTACCCCATATAAAAAGCAATGAACACACCCTGACTATCTCTGAAAATCCCTCCACCACTGGCCAGCCTAATGTTCTTTTTCTCAACTCTATCAAAATTAAGTTTGATCCATTCCATGGGAGGGGGTCTCCAGAGGGTGTTTTGTCTGGCCATGTTTTTGAAATTGTCAATCTTGGTCATGTCAGTAGTAAGTCCCCAATTCTTGGCGATCAGCACTTCCACTAGAGTAGGGGGTTTCTTGACTGCAAGAAGAGTGCTGGAGGACATGTTCTCCGAGACCAACCTGCTAAAGGAGTAAAAGACCTCATTGGCAGTTCTAGTTTTTTCTTTAAATATTCTATTGTTCCTTCCCTTCCACACACTCCACCCCAGGTGTGGGGGAATTTGTCTCCAAATCTCTCTAATCCTGGGGTGAGAGAAAGGAGTAAGCCAGCTTTGGGTGAAATCCATTAAGTTTTCTGGGAAGACCCACTCCAGGTTAAGTTTCTCTAAAGTTTTTCCCCATATCTCTTTAGAAAAATAACAATGCAAAAGAAGGTGCTAAACTGGACTCTTCTTCTTTTAGGTAAAGATCACATCTATTGACCAATTGGAAACCTCTTTTATTAAGGTTATCGGTAGTAAGGATTTTATTATGTGCTATAGACCACCAGAAGAAGTTTATTTTAGGGATCAGTTTGTTGTTCTAGACACTCTTTCAAAACCAACTCCCCTATCCGTTGTTGGTCAGCAGGTTGTAAGATGATTTAACTGAGAAGATCCCCTTTTGATCCTACCCCCAGAGCATTTCATCTTCCCTAGGAAATATCATATTTATGTACTTGTTCAACTCCACTTGCAGGGCCTGACACTCCTGATTCTCAGGATGAATATTGTTCCAACATTCAGAGAGGTTCTTCCACTGCCTTTGGCTGTGGAATTGGCAAGTAATGAAATTGCTAACCAAGCTCCCAAAATGGTTACCAACTCTATTCTTGGTGGTGTTGTTCTTCATGTTAGACAGGGGTCCCTTCCTGAGCCAATTGTCCTCCCAAAACCTGATTTTCTCTCCCTTACCTAGCTTCCATTTGATGCCTTGGGACATAGTGCTTCTAGTTTTGATCATTTTGTTCCAGATAATAGAGCCTTTGGGAAGGCTCTCTCTATCAATTGCCCCTAATTTATCCCCATTTTGTAGGTATTTGGCTTTCATAATCTGCACCTAATCTTTCTCCTCCTTAAGGAAGGTCCACCCAATCTTGGCAAGTAAGGCTTTATTCATCACCTGGATTTTTCTAATTCCCAATCCCGCTTGCAATTTGGGTAGGCAAACTTTATCCCACCCAACCAGCGAGATCCTCTTCTTTTCCTCAACTCCAGTCCAGAGGAAGGTTTTCTGGATCTTCTTGAATTTCTCTACTATGTATCTGGGCATTTTAAAGAGGGATAGAAAATAAGTGGGGTTTCCCTGTAATGAGGCCTTCAGGAGTTGATGTTTTCCTGCTTGGCTAAGGAGTTTACCTTTCCATCCCTCCATCTTCTTTTAGATTCTTTCTAGAATAGTGTTCTAGAAAGCTAGGATTACATCCTTGACTATGAGGAGCAGACCTAGGTAGGTAGCCGAGAGATTAGCCTTGTTGCATTCCAGGATGTTTCTCACCTTATCTTGCAGCTCCAAATCAGTGTTGAAAAAGAACACATTACTCTTTTCATAATTAATGCACTGGCCAGAAACATCTGCATAGGTGTTCAACAAAATTTTCCATATTCTAGCCTCAACCACCGAAGTCACCTCAAAGAGCATAGTATCATAACAAACTATTAGACAAAAGACGGTCCCAAGGTGGATGCAACTTTGACACCCCTTAGGGTATGATTATCAAGGTGGGAGAGGATGTTTCTACCCAGAACCTCTGCCATAATTATAAATAGGTAGGGAGAAAGGGGATCTCCCTGTCTGATACCCCTACCAGCATCGAAGAACCCTTGAGGAGTGCCATTGACCAAGATCGAGCACTTGATAGTGGTGGCACATTCCTTTATCAGAGTAAGCATTCTGTCATTGAACCCAAACTTCCTAAGGACCTTGAATAGGAAATCTCAGGAGATTTTTTCATAGGCTTTAGATATATCCAGTTTGAGAGCCATGCTCGGAATGTTACTTCTATCCATTGAGTGAATGATCTCATGGGTGGATATTGCAGCATCCATAATCTGTCTACCGGGGACAAAGCCTTTCTAGCAATCAGATATAAGACTATCCAATAGAGGTTGGAGTTTGAGGACCAGAGTCTTTGTGATAATCTAATAAATGGTGTTACATAGGCTAATAGGACAAAAGTCAGCCATGGATTTTGTGATGCTCTTCTTGGGAATAAGCGCAATGAAATTGGCATTGATCTGCTTAAGGATTTTGCTAGTCCTGAAAAAGTCCTTGACCACAGTCATGACATCATAACCCACAATCTCCTAGAAGTCTTGGAAAAAGGCTAGAGGAAACCCATCCGGGCTCGGAGCTTTGAAGGCCCCCATAGAGAACACAACCGCCCTAACTTCCTCCTCAGTAATAGGCTTCAGAATTCTATAGTTATCATCCTCTGAGAGGATAGAGGGAATGTTGTCCAATAGCTTATCAACCCAACCTTTTGTCAAGAATGTTTCTGTGCTTCGCCAGGAAGTTTCTAAAGTAGTTGGAGGCTAGGCTTCCCAGTTCCTTGTCTTCGAGAATTTCCCTGTTGTTTTCATCAAGCAACTTGGTGATTCTATTTCTCTTTCTATGCTTCATGGCTGACTTGTGGAAGAAAGTAGAGTTCCTATCTCCCTCCTTCAGCCATTGAACTCTAGACTTCTATTTCTAAAAGATCTCTTCTTTACTGATGATATCCTTAAGGTTTTTGAGTAGAGCTTCTTCCATGTTAAAATTATCCTCACTCGCATCCCTCTTGGCCATGTTGTCTTAAACTTCCCTTAAATTATCAGTAATGTGATTTTTCTAGTTTATCACATTCTCGAAGCAGAATTTGTTCCATCCTCTAACTTTGTGCTTGACATGGATAAGTTTTTGGGTGAGTCTGAATATGGGAGATCCATGCACAGGGATACTCCACCAGTTAGCAATGTAGTCCCTCAAATCCAGGTCAGAGGCCAACATAATTTCGTACCTGAACGGGAATGGCCCCTTGGGGGCACCATCAGTCTAGGAAAGGAGGGTATTGTGGTTAGAGATGGTGCGAGGAAGGGCAGTAAGGATAGAATTTTGCACCATATCCCAATTAGAAGAGACAAACATTCTATCCAACTTCACCTAAACCAGTTGATCACCCCTTCTTTTGTTGGTCCATGAATAGAGTTGATTATTCACCTCTATATCCATAAGCCCAGTCTAACTAAGGAAGTCCACCAGGTCCACCATATTGTCTGAGTAGTCCATACTACTCCTTGATTTTTCTAAGGGGAAAAGCAGGGTGTTGAAATCTCCCCCCAACATCCACAAAGTCCTTCTTTCAGCATTAATTTTAGGGATTAAGCCATCCCACAGTTCCCTTCTGGCATTCCTGGTGTTGGGGGCGTATATATTGATCAGCTTCTAAGTTTTCTTATTCATAGTGTATTTAATTTCCAAGTTGCTTTAGTTGTGTGAGCAGTAACAACCTGAAATGTTATATTTGTTCCACATAGTAACTAGGCCACTAGATGCCCTAGTAGATGGGCTGATAATGTAGTCAGCCATGGGCCAGATATTATTAGCTATCTTTTTAAAGTTATCTTCAGACATCTTAACCTCTTGGAGAAGGATGATATCCACCTTATTGTCAAATATGTAGCTTCTAACCATGAGTTGTTTCTAAGGACTGTTTAGCCCCCTCACATTCCATGAGATGACCTTCATTTACATGGTCTTCTAGAGATAGCCTCCAGTGTGCTTTGTCTCCCAATGGCTAAATTTTCTTGGTTGCTTCTCTGTTTCTGGTTTCTCTCTGGGACAATCTACCCGCCTTTCCTTTTGTCCCCACATCTGGTTGATTTCTTATGGTGGCCTTTCCCCTTCTTTTTCGGGGTAATCCACCCTTCGTGGTTTCTAGGACTGGCCCCAGGAGATAGGACCCTTGTGGGTGATAGAATAAATTTCTCTGTGCTTGCTTGAACTGTTGTTTGTCCTCCTTTAGCCACCTTAGTACCTGAACCAAATGACTATCCTCCATCAGACTCCACAGTACCAGAACCAGCATTCTGAGGCATGGGAGTCTTTTCATTGGGGGTTAGGATTTCTCCATCTTCTGTCTCAATGACCCCAACGAAGTGCCCTTATGTTGGGTCAGTAGTTCAGCTTCAGAATTCCTCTGAATCTGAGGCAAAGGTAGAGGTGAGGCCTCAATGGTTGAAATTGGAAGTTCATCCTCAGGGTCTCCCTGTGTTTGGGCCTTTTCCAGTTGCTTTGTCATGAGAGCGAACTTGATGATGTCTAGAAAGTCCTCTTTAAATGGGTATTCCTCCATAATATTCTCCTCCTTCGAGACCTCTTTATCTTTTAGTGTCCTTATTTTTTACATATATTGATGAGGTGCCCTTTTTTGGAACAATTTTGGCAAAAAGTGGTAGCATTCTCATACACAAGGTGTTGCTCCCAACTACCATATTTATACTTTAAGTTAATGGTATTAGGTAGAGATTTATGAATATCTACACTAAAATAGAATCTAGCAAACACTAACATGGTTTTATGCTTAGTGGTGTTGTCCAAAGAGATGAAACGCCCCAAAGAGTTCCTTATCCATGTGAAGATCTCCTCATCCCAAAACTCTAGTGGAAGTCCAGGAAGCCTAACCCAGACTAGGGATGACCTACTAAGTTCCATAGCCGCATCAAACCTCAGTTTCCAGTGCTGTAAGTAGAGGTTGTGTTTACCATACAACTAGGGGCCACCTGCTAAAGTCACTACCAAGTCCTCTCTAGCAGTGAACTTAAAAAGGAAGAGGCCACCTATCATGGCGCTTGTAACCACACTTCCTTTAAGGTGTCATGTCGAGGCCACCCAATGTCGAACCATTTCTATGTTGGGCCTAAAGGCTTGGAACTTACCTACCAAAGATAATTCCAAGGTTGAGGTTATTTTATCCATCATCAGATCTGGGATCTGGAAGTCTGTTCCGTTCATAGGCTCTGACTACTCTAGGGTAGCAGGACCTTGGACAGGCCTACTATTCTCCCCTAACAGTGCTTGTTTCTAAGCCTTGGGATCCAACCCCGGGACTAGATATTTGTTCTCGTGAGTACTGACCGAGGTAGTACCATCATCAGCAGGAACCACCTGAGGGCCCAGAGGGGGCAGGGTGCCCCCCAGGGCTGACGGCCACCATGAGTGAAGCAGGTTCAAATAGTGTAAAGGCGAGAAAGTTGCAGAGTGGTAAGATCTTAGTAGTGGTAAGAATCGATGTCATTCAATTTCTTTTATCAGCTTGGGTATTCAATGTAAACATTGACATGGCAGAAGGATCTTAGCTTTCTAGTCGGCAAGCTGATAGAGTGGCGTATGAATATTAAATCTATGGTCTATGCATGGCTTGTCAATGAAATGAAGAATTAGGATGTTATTAGATTTTATCTCTAGATTTGTGTGATTTATATTCATATAAATAGGAACCCATAAAATGTAAAGAATGATACATGTAAATGATGATTAACCATAACCATTAACTAGAAAATTTGATTGATCATGATATTATCATGATTAACCATTAAATTTGTTTCTTCATGGAATATAGTATCTAAAGTTGGGCAAGAGTCCTCCAAAATAGAGCATATCAAATCTAATGTTAATGGCCCTTGATCAAAGGTGATATCACCTTTGAACAAAAGTACCTTTGATTGATGGTCATGTCACCTTTCATTAAAGGTCATACCTTTGATTGAAGATCCCTAATACATGGCATTGCGATTATATTTTATGAAAGGTGTTTCATTTAAAGGTGTTTTCTCATTTTTAGGGTATAGGGGCCATTTTTTGGACCATCCCACAAGTGGAATGGAGCTTTGTGCTTCCACTCTACAATGCCATAGCAAAAAATTGCATAAAATATGTGTTTAGTAGGCCCTTAACAAGAAAGAGATGGGCAAGACTTGGTCAACGTTTGAATTTGAATTTTAAAATCTTATAGTCAAGTTTGTTGCTATAGAGTTGATCCTATGTTCACATAAAAGGCCTAGGACATGAAAATGGCTAGATCAAAGAAGATAATGAATGTATAGGGATATGTTCATGGCTATGCATATTTAATGTGTAGCTTGAGTGAATATACTAGAATTTGCACATATAGGGATGATGTAAGGGATGAATGTATAAAAATGTGTGTAGGTAGGTGAGTAATGGTACGGAGAAAAGAGTGCAAATCCACACAAGATTACAACATTTGTTGATAAATAAATGTATAGACATCTAGAAACTCTCAAGCATCTTTTTTGGTTTTTCCCATGGGATCAAGATGCTTGGATTTGGATTCATAATTTCTTCAAGCCCTTTCGATGTAAGCTCTCTTCCTAGCACACGATTTTTTTGAGTGACTAACAAAAATAAAAGTTAAATTCAACCAAATTTGGTATGCTTTCAAAGTGGAGATTTTATTCAGCATTTGAAAAGATAGAAACTTAATTTTATTTAGGAGTTTCATATATTCCCATTTTTATGTATTCTAAAGCCATTACTTGTTTTAATGTTGTATTAAAAAATTGGGTGCAAGCTAACAAATTTTCCTTAAATGTTGCCCATCTACAAAACCTTATTGACCATTAGGTAATGCTCCTTGTACTATCACCCATGTGCCACCTTCCCCCTATAGCAGGGATCCTTCCCCTCCTCGAGGGTGCAAATGTGGCTACAACCATAGTGATTGATCCAAACATCTTTCTCATGGCTTGCATGGTTGTCCTTATTCTTAACATAAAGAACATGGTTCATCCCAACATATATGTGGTCAGTCTATTGCATGACAACCTTGTGATAGGGGGTACTATTATGTGGCCCGATAATAGAAAATTCCCATGGTTGAATCTTGTCATTTCCTCTATTCAACATGATCCTATAGAAACATAAAAAGAAAAAGAAAAAGAAGATGAAGGTACCGTCCCAAGGTGGGAGACAATTCCTAATGACCAAGACCTCTGGATGGATGGGGAAATCCTTTTGATAAAGACTTACCTCCTCCTCTTGCTAAAATAACACTCACTACATAATAATTTAACTAATCTTTACGTTAACTTATATAAAATTTCTTTTTACATAAACTAAACTATTTAAGATATGATGTCATTCCAATTTTATTTTTTAAACTAAATGAGAAATGGCATGGGTATGCAAATTTTACCATTACAATAGCAAAACAAACAATAAACCATAACCGACCACAGTTCCCCTCTCGTAACCACAGAAAGCTTCTATGCACCTCCCCCACCATCTTAATCCGAAAACGAGAGGCAAGTACATTCCCTCCAAATGCATAATGTCTATCCCAAAATTCACTTGCTTCTAAGTTCTCATATTCGACCCAAATATGAAGTCACGGGAGACATTCTCAATGACTTGCCTGTGTGACAACGGGTAGAAGAATGGGCAAACAACTATCAGTTGAAGTAATGAAGTAACCCTAATCTACAACAAAGGTCAAATTTCCAATGTGCACATCAATTTGAATGCAACATCATATAGATAAAATCTTTATAATAATAATAATAATAAAACCCACCATGCCATAATAATATTTACTGAAACATATTAAAAATATTAGTAAGGTTCCCCTCCCTATCTCTTTAAGCCCAAACATAAACAGCCGGCACGTTGTATTTTTCGATTCCACAGAGTTTCATGATTCTGTTCGACATTTTCTACTTATTATGATGAAAATGCTCGATCTGTCTCGACCAAAATTTCTGACAGCCGGTACGTTGTCTTTAAACGATCCGTCTTCCCTCGTCCCGTGAGTCACGGCGAAAGTTTTTTGTTGAACTCATTAGACTTTTGTCCCCGGAAGTTAAGCTCAGTGAAACGCGGAAGACTTATGTACATATGTACAAGATTAATCTTGTCTTTCAAATCTGAAACATCCATTACCGCAGTTTGAGAGGAGACAAATTATAGCGGAGATTGCGTACGAATACACAGATTAAAACTGACGCCCACTTACACGTTTTTCTGTGGTATTTTTAATGGAAAAAAACTTGACTGATCAATTAAACTAGACAGAGTAGAATGGATTCACACTTCAATGTCAATGCCGTAGATAAATGCACAGAGAAGGTAGGCTATGTAGGGACCCCAACATGTGCGGATGCACTCTCTAGTATGCGTTCACTGGACAATAGAAGCTGTATAATTGAGGGAACACCAAGCTATAAATATTCACTCTTCTGCTTCCCATATTCTCATCGTCGGTTCTAATCTCCTTGTAGAATTTCTTGTTTCTTTCTCACAATGGCTCTCCGCACTGAAATCCCATTCTCAATTCTGCTCGCAGTTATAGTATTTTGTAATGTGGTTGTGCATAATGTAGAGGCGAGGGAGGGAGGTTACTTCAACAAAGAGCCTGTTTTTAACAACCCTCCAGGGCCAGAAACGGGCGGTTACATGGATCCCAAAGAGTATTACCCGACGGGCAAGGAGAACTCGTACACTAACTATTACGGTTCCGGTGAAGGGCAGGGCAACGGTTACGGAAATGGCGCGGGTGAAGGTGGCGGCTACAAAGAGGGCGTCAATGGCTACGGTAAAGGCGCCGAATACACTACACAAAACGCAGGCGGTGCGGGCTACGGCGGACAAGGTTTGGGCAATGGCGGCGGTTATGGGTCGGGCGAGTGGCACGGTTCCAACGGTGGCGGTGGGTATGGACAGGGTGCGGAATATGCTTCGGGCTACCGCAGCGGTTACAACAACGAGTTTGGCAACGGTAATGGCTACGGCACAGGGTCTGGTGCCGGCTTCGGCAACGGCAACAGAGAATACGTTCCCAACAATGGTTTTAATCAGGAACATCCTTAGAACACTTTATGCTGCTTACTGTTTTCAATACCATCCTTAATAGAAAAATAAGAAATCATTCCATACGATGTTTAAGTACAGGAATGAATGCCTGTGATTAGGTGCAACAAAATTCCCCCGTATAAATCTTTTCTATTAACAAGTAGGTTACGATTACTTCTCTATGCGTATTATGTGCAAGGAAATTGAGCTTCAATCAAGTGGTGTGTCTTTCTTCTCTATCACCATATTGATAAACTATGTAAATTTTGCCCTGAATTAAGCAATATCACAGAATCTGTTATGAAATGGTGCTTCCTTGTATTATGGTCCTTCAAAATGCCAGGATATTTCCTGCAGAACATCTAAATATGTGTTTACTGTACTTTGTTATAAACCATGACGGTTAGCCCAAAATTTCAGGAATGGTACTGTCTTCTAACAAACTTTAAAGTTTAAAAGACCGTAGATTGAGTCATACGACCATCAAATTTCGTTGCAATTATGGGGAATGTACGGGGTTGTATCATAGTGGTACTTTAGAAAGTAGCTAATCTCAAATACCTATTCTTGGCTGGTATATTGGCATGAGTTCTACTAGGGTTTCGGTTTTACCCTTGTGTCGTTTAGTTTTCTGATGTCATATTACATCTTTGTAAAGGGGTTTTCATTATTCTTCTTATTTATTGTAGAAGATTTTAGATTGTCATGCTTGAGAGCCTCCCCTTAACTTTCTTAATGGCCTCAAACTTTATAAACCCAACATTTTTTGTTGGTGTTGGTGGTTTGACAACTCTCAAAGATGGCTTCGCCGAACAAGCGACCCAGGTAGTTCATTCCCAAGATGTTCCATGAGGTATGCACTCTGAGTCCCTTCTTGATGTGATGCTACCCATCTTGGAGTTTGAGTGCCTATAAATAGCTAGAACATTTTACTTTAATAGGATACTTCGCTGGGCTAAGAAATTGGGCTAACAAGGCTTGGGTCCTGCATGGAGTCTGCCTTGATGCTATCCAAAACCTCACTAAGGGGATTTTTTTTGTTTCATTTTGCTAAAGCTAGTCATGTGGAGGCCATTCTTAAACATGGCCCCTGGTTTGTTCATGCCTCCCTTTTGGTTTTCCAACCCTAGACTTTGAAAGACTTTATTATCTCTATTCACACGGCTCTTTGTGCCCCTATCTAGGTGGAATTCCTTGGTTTGCCTTTGTTGTGTAAATATTTTTTTACAACTATCGTCGGCTCACTTGGTAAAGTGATGTGTTGAGCCAAATAAATTCTTCTCAACTTGTCCCTAAAAATGAGTCTATGTCGAGGTGAGGTTGATCTCTTGAAAGATTTAAAAGTGACTATGGATATTTAAATTGGTCAGATTTACCTTAATCTGCCTAACACTTGCTTTAAGTGTCAATCCTCAAAACATAAGATTAAGAATTTTTTTTGGTTTCCCCACACAATAAATCTTCTCAGTTGTCAAAGGCTCTTGTTCCAAAAGAAGAGGAAGGGTGGACTATAGTAAGGAACCGTAAAAATAATCAAAACCCTAGCAATAATGGAGCTCTTGCTAAGAGTCTAGGAAGCACTAGAAATCAAGCTACTAAGTAGCTAATTAATGCAACTCCAAACCCTTTAGACAAGGGGAAGGAGGTGATGTCCTATAATGGCAAGCCATCTAGTTAGCCTAAGTTTACCAGAATGTCTTAGTCAATGTCAATTTTATCTTCTAGGCCAAAAAAGTTTGCTTGTTCTCCTCCCTCTACCCTTGTTGTGTTCCAATATTGCTTGCTGTTTGCCTAGGCACATGGAAGAGAGAATTTATTTTAGAGAAAAGAAGGATGAGTGCCCAACATTCAATAGGAGAAGAGAGAGAATTTATTTTAGAGAAAATAAGGGTGATTCTTCCCAACATTCAATAGGGTAGTTATTCATGAGATGATTTTTTGTAGAATCACTGTGCCACTCTAGATGAGTTGGATAGTGAAGATGTGATTCTTAATACCTGTCAATGAATTTTCTCTCTTGGAATGTTCGAGGTCTTACAGACCTCCCCAAGAAATATTCTTATGAGAGCCATTCAACAAAGATTTCTAGATTTGGATGTTCTTTGTTTGCAAGAAGGTAAGATTATTAGTTTTTTGTTTTCTACTACTTGCCATATTATTTGGCCAACCAATTCATTTTTGTGTAGCAATCACGATGCGAGTTGTAGAGGAGTTGTCTTTTTTCTCTCTCTTAGGTGGCATCTGCCTTTAGTTGATCATGGATGTGACCCCACTAACAAAGCTTTATGGGCCCTTTTCAATATTGACAATCATTCTTTTGGAGTTTGTTTAGTGGTAAAAAGGGGGAATTTGGATTATTGTGATGGGGGTTTAGTTTCAATGGTAAATCCTCCTTTCACAACAAACATTACAGGACATATCAACCGAGTTGAATCTCTACTAAGCGAAAGCATTCACTTAACAGGTTGGGTTGTTACTTGGAATGATGTGGAAGCTCAGATGTTATCAATCAATATCTTAATTTAATGCTCAAATACTCTTAAAACCATAAGTATGCAAAACAGTAAGCAAATTGATTCAAATCATGACAAAGCCTTGCAGACTAAGGTAGTAGGCAGAGATTAATAACTAACCATTTTTTGAAGTTCAAAATGCGGAATAGTCAAGGACACCTCCACTAGCACCCCTATCCAAGGTACTATTTTCTATGTAGAATCTGGATCTCCTCCCGATACTGATATTCATTGTATCTTTTGTTTCTGCCACAAAAAATGCGAAGGACACCTCCACTGGTGCCCTAGTCCAATGACGAATATTTTTTAGGATGTTAGAAGCTCTTCGGATGCTGATTACCATTGTCCAGATTGTTTATGTTTCAGGATCCAAAGGACACTGCCACTAGTGCCCTGGTCCGAGCAGTCCTTTTCTTCAGGGATGTGGAATCTGCATATTGTCTTACTGTTCCCTGCAACTCCACTCCATCCAAATGTGAAACATGTAACCTACAATCACAAAGGAGTGTGGTTGGGGGTTGTGGTGTTTAGAGGCTTGCCTCGGTCAAGCCCTGGAGAGACATTCAAGTCTTTTGAACACCGTTGTTAGATAGAGAGTGTGTATCCCTACAGGATAGAGGCAAAAACAAATGATAAATGATTCAAATACAAATAGATGTCACCTTGAAGTATAGATCTCACATAAATGAAGGCTCTTCAATCACATGAGAAGATGAAGCTAAATCTACAATCACAAACACAATAACAATGCTCTGCTCTGAAACAATGAATATCATGGATGGTCTAAAATCACAAGTTTGCCAAAAGTTCATAATCATCTTCTAGTTTGCAAATGAAACACTAAACATGCATATATATGCAACTGTACAAACATTCCCATCAAGAATTTCATAATTCAAACTTGAGATGTTGGCATAGGACCTAAGTAACAGTCATAAAACTGACATTTAAATTTAGGGCTGACCCAAAATAGGGTAGGACTAGGATGCTAGGGCCCAAGTCCACCCTCCCATTTTTAATCAGGAGTCATCAAAGTGGCATCCCCTACGTCCTATTTGCCATAAGACTTCAAGGTTTTCTCATCGGGATTCACAATTAACATGCAAGATGCTCTAAATGCAATCTAAGGACCTGGGAGCTAAACCTTAAGAGGGAAAAGCCCCCAAAGGGACATTTTCTGACATAACATTTAGCCCCCACTTTAATGTATGTATAAACGCAAGGCTAATACATGCATTAAAGTATTGTCAACACACAGAAAACATGCCAAGCATGGTGAAGACACACCAAACACATTGAAGACAGTAACAAGGATGCAAAACACAGAAAAGACAGTTACAGTCACACAAAACATGGAGAAGATAGTATTGAAGACACACAAAACACAATGAATACTGTTCATTTTCTCATATATGAATGCAAATGCAAGTACAACGAAAGTAAACACACAACCCAAAATGCAGAAAGGACTCATCACCACATGTCTTTAGACTGCATATGGGGCAACAGACACGCAATACAAATCTTAGAGTGTAGGAGGGACTCATTGCCACTAGCCTTTAGACTACACTTGAGAACAAACATGCCATACAAATCCAAAAGCATAGGAGGGACTCATTGCCACCAATCTTTAGACTATGCTTGGGAACAAACATGCCATACACACACACATGGAAGACACAGAGAAAACATGGCAAATAACCGATGGAATAAACCTATGGCTAGGTTTTCTACCATCTCAGGCATATTACAGGCACACACCGATGATTGCGCTTCACCACAACAATCATCAAAGACACACTTAAGGGTAGTATAGTCTTAGATCCACCCCGCTAGCTCAGAGGACTTTTAGAAAATGACAAGATGTAAAATCTCCTCGAGAAATACACCATCCCCAACTTCGTAGAGGGCTTAAAATGAAAAAGATATGCATGATATCCCGCCTCTGCATAGGGCTTAATGATTGCAATATAAAATAAAGATGTGCACTCACTTGGAGATACAACATCCTGCCTCCGCAAAGGGCATACAAACACACTTCGTTAGTACCAAAATCATCAAATAGCTTACCTTATATGCCCCCACCTTAAGTTTGTTGATATCATGTACCAATATTAAGCATGTTAATGTAGAAAGAAAACACACAAGGGAACAAGAGCTTTCGTAAAGCCATGTCCCCATAAGTGACATGCACTTTACGATCACAAAATGTTCCCACAAACACATAATTTCCTACAAGAAAAGGTGTTAGCAACCATATAATCATGATAAACAATGATGCATATAATCATTCACATAAAGAGCCGAGGAAGGTGAGATCCAAGATAAACAAAGTGCACGGAGTAGCAGTATTGTTATGTTTCGTAAGTGTGATAGGACAACATCAAAATATCACATAGAGTGATTCTACTAGCCAAGCGTTGGATAATATATATCAAACTCATCGTCATGTATGGACTAGGTCCATTTTTTGATTCCTCACTAAAGGGACACTAGGTCCGTATCAGTATTATTTGTTTTTCGTCATCTACCAGTTAGATAGAACCACTAGAAGGTAAAAAATAAATCGAGAGAGGGGAAACAAGTGCCTTAGGGACAATCACATAGGAGGGTGCCCCCAAGTCACCAACCGCAATGCTATGCCCCTAGGACACAACACACAACAATGAAAATAGAGGAGAAGCAATATAGAAGAATGATGATCCAAATAGAAGAAGGGTCATAGCGAAGGCGGTCTCCCAGTATCCTTGACCTTACAAGAGAATCAAGGGTCATCTTAGGAGGCCTAAACAACATATAACACATCATGGGGGAAACACAATACGGAGGTAAAGGGTTAGAAATACTTACCTGTGAGAGACTCATGCTAGAAGTTATCAACGATCAAATCATCCTCTTCCTAGTCCCGAATGCTAGAGGAGAAAGGTGTGTAAGGTATGATAGCCCAACTTTTGTTCTTGTCTTCAAATTGTTCAGTGTTAAGTTCGTTTAGGTTTGATTCACTGTTAGGTGGAATATTTTCTTGTTGGGTTGCATTTTGTTGGGTAAAATCTTGTCATCTTCTCCTTCTTTCTCTTGCTTGTCTACTTCTTCTTGTCTTGTTGCTTATGTTTTCAAAAGTATCTTCATGTTTTTTCGTAGAAGTTTGCATATTAGATGAGAAAGCACCATGTGCAAATTTCTGGTCTCGATGAAATGTTTTGTTGTCAATGAATACCTCTCGATCCTTGTAAGGATGCTAGGGGAGGAACCTCAGCATAAATACCATCTCTCTGTGGATGAGGTGAGTTATGAAAATTTTCCTTATCCACTTCTATCATGCCAATTATTTTGTCATAGTCATAATATTCTTGTTTTATTCCTATATCATTTTGTCATTTTCCTTTTGCTCTAAGGGGATCTTTGAATGCATGTTGTTCTTCCCTTATTGTCTATAAAGGAGGCTTGGCCACTCTAGCTAGTTGTTTTTCTTTGTATCGTCTATATTCTAGGAAAGATTGGTCTATTCGTGGCTCAAGGTCTCTATCAGGTTGCAGCCAAAAGTAATCAAGAGTGAAGTTCTTGTTCTTAGCCAGAGGTTGATATGAATTACGATGGATAGTACGAATTTCTCCATGCAAAGGGAATTTTATGCATTTGTGAATAGTTGAGGGAACGACATTCATAGTCTTAAGCCATGGATGTCCTAGTTTTACATGGAACAGGTCGGATAAGGGGATAACATCAAATAATTGATCGACGGCTCTATCATATATTGAGACCAATAAGTTTATCTTACCAAATGTATTCATCAAAGCTCCATTATGTGTTTTAATTCTCAAATCTGACGGTTCATAAGAATCTTGTGCCAAATCATATTTAAGAAGAAACTCTTCCATAACCACATTAGTCATGCAATTAGTGTGTATAAGTGTTCCATGCATAGGTCTTTCCATTATGTTCACTGTAATGTAAAGAGGCCCTTCAGTATCTACCATTTCTTTGTCATGAGGTTTAAATGTTATTTCGAGTTCAGGGGCTCTTCTTTTCAAATAAGGCCTAGGAACAAACCTAGCATTATTGTTGTATTGAGAAGCCATGTATATGTTTTCAAATTAATGCAAAATTAGACTTTAAAGACTTTCAACACTTACGTAAGAAACAAGTGCAAAAGTATGTATGAAAATGACCTAAAATGCTCGATTTTTCAACTTTTTTCAATGCAAATGAGTGAAAGAAGAAGTGTTGTGAAGAATTTAAAGAGGGGAAAAAAATAATATGCCTAATAACAATCCAATTATGTAGCAATATCTTTCACAACATGCTTTTGATGCAAAACTATGTATGAATGTGACCTAAAAATGCTTGAATTTTCACTTTTTTCCTAATTTTTCAATGCAACTAACTAGTAGAAGAGGTGTTGTGAAGAATTTAAAGAGATTAAGTGAATAATAAGGTCAATATCAACCCAATAACTCAATAATATCCTTCACAACATGCCTATGATGCAATTCTATATGCAAAATGAGTCAAAATCTAGTGAAAATGTAAGGTTTTCAAACCCTAGACATGGATATTTATAAGAATGAAACTATGATGCAAAACTAAAATTAGAAATCAGTCCTAAATGAGTTTTTTAAGAGGGTAGTAAAATCTGAAACAAGATTTTAACTACAAACCCTAGCTAATGTAAAACTAGGTTTTTATGAAAAATGTACAATTTCAAGCATTTTTAACAAATTAAGCATGAAAATGCAATGAAAGTGAATACTAAATGATGAATTTCTATAATTTATATTAGATTTAATGAAAATAACATAAATTAAATGAAATTAAATTCCAACTAATTCAAATTATGCAAAAATGCAAGCCTAAGATGCAAATTTTTTTCAAATTTTTTATTTTTTTTGTAATTTTTCAAATGCAATAAGATGAATGAATGCAAATCTATCACACAACACTTAGCAAGGTGCAAAAACTCAAAAACACGGGTTCACCAAAATGTTTAGTGGTAAAAAGGGGGAATTTGGATGATTGTGATGGGGTTTTCTAGTTTCAAGGGTAAATCCTCCTTTCACAACAAACATTCAAGGACATATCAACCGAGTTAAATCTCTACTAAGAGAGAGCATTCACCTAATAGGTTGGCCTGTCACTTAGAAGGATATGAAAGCTCAGATGTTATTAATCAATATCTCAATTTAATGCTTAAATACTCTTAAAACCCTACGTATGCAAAACAATAAGCAAATTGATGAATCACGACAAATCCTTGCAGACTAAGGTAGTAGACAGAGATTAATAACTGACTTTTTTTGAAGTTCAAAATGCAGAATAGTTGGGGACACCTCCACTAGAGCCCATGTCCAAGGTACTATTTTCTGTGCAGAATCTGGATCTCCAAGCCTGACACTAATATTCACTATGTCTTCTATTTCTACCCTGGAAGATGCAGAGGACACATCCATTGGCACCCTAGTCCAATGCCTAATGTTTTTCAAGATGTTGGAAGCTCTTTGGATGCTGATTACCACTATCCAGACTGTTTCTGTGTTTCAGGATCCGAAGGACACTACCACTAGCACCCTGGTCCGAGCAGTCCTTTTCTTTAGGGATGTAGAATCTGTATATTGTCTCACTATTCCCTGCAACTCCACTCCATCTAGATGTGAAACATGTAACCTACAATCACAAAGGAGTGTGGTTGGGGGTTGTGGTATTTAGAGGCTTGCCTCGATTAAGCCCCAGAGAGACATTCAAGTCTTCTGAACACCGTTGTAAGATAGAAGTGTGTATCCCTGTGGGATAGAGGCAAAAGTAAATGATAAATGATTCAAACACAAATATATGTCACCTTGAAGTATAGATCTCACATAAATGAAGGCTCTTTAGTCACATGAGAAGATGAAGCTAAATATGCAATCATTAACACAATAACAATGCTCTGCTCTGTAACAATGAATATCATGGATGCTCTAAAATCACAAGTTAGCCAAAAGTTTATAATCATCTTCTAGTTTGCAAATGAAACACTAAACATGCTTATATCTGCAACTACAAACATTCCCGCCAAGAATTTCATAATTTAAACTTGAGATGTCAGCATAGGACCTAAGTAACGGTCATAAAACTAATATTTAAATTTAGGGTTGACCCAAAATAGGGTAGGTCTAGGGTGCTAGCGCCCAAGTCCACCCTCCCATTTTTAATCAGAAGTCATCAAAGTGGCATCCCTAGGTCCTATTTTCCATAAGACTTTAGGGTTTTCTCATCAAGATTTACAATTAACATGCAAGATGCTCTAAATGCATTCTAAGAACCCAGGAGCTAAACCTTAAGAGGGAAAAGCCCCCAAGGGGACATTTTCCAACATAACAGAGTTATCAATGCTTATGCTCCCAATGATCTGTTGAGCAATCTTCCCTCTAGCACTAGATTGTTGATTCAAATCTTTCCACCACTTGGGTTTTATAGAGAGACTTCAAGATGGTAGAGATGGCATATGATAAACATGGACTCTTCCCTTGCACTGGACAACTGGTGAAAGGGAAGCTTGGTATTTCATGCACAATAAATTAGGTTTTTTTATCTCAATATGGGCCACCATCATAACCACCCACATTGGCATACATGGAGCAATTTTTGGGTTGGATCTAATAGAGTGTACAAACAACTTGATCGTGCTATGGTTCTAGCATAGTCTTTTTTATCACCATTTGTTTGTCACTTCTAGTGGAGCCTTTATCAGATTTGTTGTCCTTTTCAACCACTTTCTCATCCAGTTAAGTATTTAATGACAACTTGCTAAACCTAAGGCCAACAAGTCTCAATTTTTTCTCAACACTTCATTGTTGAGTCATTAGCCCATGTTGGCTCACATTTGACATGTTTAGAATCTTGATCCCTAGCCCACTCAATAGAGAAGTTAGATCAACTAATGAAGTTATGCTATTAAATTCACTTCTTAGTTCTTGTGGATCAATGGCCACTAGCTAGCTAGGTTTCACTGCTACTTTTATGAGGCCACCACCTTGAAGCTTCACCAAGCCACTACTACCCTGGAAGCCAATCCCTTTTCTCTATATTTGTAGTTGTGGGTGGTTGAGCTTCAACAACATAAGCAAATTGTCGATAGTCATGCATCCACAAGTGCCCAAATTAAATCCCATTTATATTGTCTTAAAGTGGGAGATAAAGCTTCTAAAGATATTTTTTAAGCTCGTCATGCTCACCACACTTCCCAAGATATTAATAAAATTAAAGAAGGCCATCAACCTTTGACTAAACATCTTAATATCCTTCAGGCTTTTTTTCATCATTATGAACATGTTTTCAAATCTCAAGAAAAATCTTTTGAATGTGAACAAGCTTTGCAAGAATGCCTTAGGGTTGTCCCTTGTTGACTTTCCCCTTCTCAACGAGTCTTTTGTGATCTATTGCTCTACATTACCAATCTCCAAGAAGTTGTGTTTCTATGTAAAATGATAAAGATCCTAGCTATGATGGTTTTCTTTGTGATTTTTACAAGGCCCAATGGGACTTGGTTGGAGAGGACCTTCACAAGGTTTACCTCAAATATTTTCATTCCAATTCTTTAGGAGAAATTATAAATAAAGTAAATATTAGGTTAATATCTATATCTGGAGATCCTAAGGATATTTGCAATTGGAGGTTGATTACCTTTCTTAATGTCTCATACAAGATCATAGCCAAATCTCTTGCTTTGAAGTTGTGTCATCTTCTTTCTCAGATTGTGTATCTAAAGAAAACTAGTTTCATCAAGTCCATATATATCTAGGATAATATTATTATGGTCTAGGAAGGAATGGAGTGGGCTAGATGTTCACAACAACAAGCTATGTTCATCAAATTTTATTTTGCTAAAGCCTATGATCATATTGAATGGCCCTTTATCCTTGCAATGCTCCAATCATTAGGATTTGGGCATCACTTTGTGCAATATGTTCAAATTCTTTTGCTTTCCTCACCATTAATGGCCAATAATCCTAATGATTTTAGGATATTTAGGTCTATTCATCAAGGTTGCCCCTCTAGCCCTTGCACTTTATGTGTTAGCCATCAAGGGATTTGGCTATCTTTTGGCCAATTCTATAGCTCAAAAGCGAGTCAAAAGTATTTCCTTTCCCAATTCTTCATCTCATCTTGTGAATGGGAATTTTGTGGATGATTCTTTTCTTACATTCCTAGAAGAATAAAGTAACATCAAGAAAGCTTTGCATTTTTTGGATATTTTCTATAAGGCTTCGGGATCAAGCATTCAATAGTAGAAAACTCAATGCTATAAGCAATATTTTCTACCTAAACTTCCCTAGTTGGATTCCTTTAAGTGGAAGTGGATTGAGCATGGAGAAATTTTTAGATTTTTGGGCATTCCTTTTACTTTTCAAGTCTCCCCCTTTGCCTTAAATAGCAAGCTGTCATTTATAGAATTGAAAAGAAGTTGGCCTATTGGATTACCAAACCTCTCTCTCTAGCAAGGAAATTCCAAGTGTGCTCCAAGATTCTTAAGGATAGTCATGTTTATTATTCTTCTTGTTGGGTTTCTTCAAAAGCTTCTTATTAGAAACTTGATAATCTTCTTATGGATTCTCTTTGGGATTTCTCTAAAAATCATAGTGGTTTACATCATCATTTTTGAGAGTTTTATTATCTCTCATAATTATAGAGGGCTAGGATTGATCTCCACTCAATGAAAAAGGTTGGCCTTATGCACCAAATGGATTATTTAAGCTCTTGGAGGAAACAAAGCATGACAAATTCTGGTGTGCCATTATATTTCATTAGGTGTTCCTTATAGGAGACATTCTTGGAAGGGGATTGGCCTTCACACCCTTCTTATTATGCAAGAGCCCATCTAGATTCAAGGTACTTTTGTGATGAAAAACATTTGTAGAGCCTTGGAAGCTATCAAGCCTTGGCTTGTCTAGAATGGCAAGGATTTTCAATCTGGTCTTTCTATTAACTAGCAATGAATATGGTGGCCTCCTATTATTTCTTGTCAAGATCATCCTCTTTCTAGAACTCCTTAGGTTTGGGCTTTAAGGTTATTCAAGAAGGGAATCAAATTCCTCTAGATCTTTTTTTCAAAACAACTAGGAACTTTCTTTCTTGTCTTGAAGCTAAAGACAATTTTCATTTCTCCAATCAGGACTTTGAAACTTTCCAAGTTGTCATAGATTCTATGCCATTGGATATGATTCATAAGGTGGGAGTTTGTAGTTTCAATCCTTTATGGAAAGACTAGAAATGGTATCTTGATACACCATTTCTCAACTACAAGCCTCATAAGGGCTATTCCTGGATTTGGGCCTCAGGTCTACATATAGTACCTATTTTAAACTAGAGATGGCTATTGAATCTCCTTTGAGTGTTTAGAAACATAGATTTCAAATAGTTTAGTTAGTTGTTCTTGAGTTGAAGCCTTGTCACTTTTCTTGGTGTATTATTTTTCAAGGCTTTCCAATTGGGTCTAGATTAGCTCATATTAGGATCTAAGATACCGGTTTTCCATTTTGTTGTCACTAGGAGACTCTCAAGCATCTTTTATAGTTTTGTCATAGAGCTCAAGCTGCTTGGGCTTGGATTCATGATTTATATAGACCCTTCTAGTTTGAGCCATTTTTCTAACATATGGTATTATTAGAGGATTTGCCTTGAATTCCCTCTAGATACACCTAAATTTGGCATGCTTTCAAGGTGGAAATTCTTTTCAACATTTGGAAGGATAGAAATTTTGTTTTATTTTTAGGATGCTCTATTCATCCTAATTTCCCTTTGTATAATAAAGATATGATTTGTTCTAATGTGCTTATTTAGATTCAAGTTCAAGCCAACAAGGTTGCACTTGAGGTGGCACATCTTCAAGTGCTATAGGATCATTGGGGTAGTGTCATGTGCACCATTTCCAAAGTCCCTTTGACTCTTGCTTCCATTCGAGGCCATATTTGCCTCATGAGCATCATTGGGGGTGTAGTCACTTTGCTCATGGGGATCAAGATGCTCACTCTTATGCCTTCCAGCCTCATGTGAGGTGTTCCAAGAATTAGGCTTAGAGAGGGTGGTCTTAGCCCACTTGCCACCGCTCTACTTCTCACCAAACTCTTGGTCATGGGCTCATTAGTTGGCCAAATTCTAGAAAGTTTCCCTACTTGGTTCTTGTAATTTTTCCTACTCATGACAAGTAACCTTTGGTTGAAGATTAAAAAGATGAAGAAAATGATGGTTGGGAACCCTTGAGGATACTCTAGACCCCACTGATATATGGGGTAAACTAGATGAGTGGGACCCTCCTCCTCCTCCTTCTAGTGCTATAATTATTGCTATATAGTGGCCTATTTTTGTTTTTTGTTTCAGGTTTTCCCTATTTGGACAAGTTTTGGGTGTGACTTTTTCCACCCACATTTTTTTGTGAATATGTGTAATATTACTTCATAATTAAGTAATATAGACACTTATTCATAAAAAATACCTATCCTCCCCACCTTGCTTCTATCCATCTTTTTTAAAAAAGAATTATATATATTTGTAATAGTGAAATATGCATATCCACAACAATTTATATTTATTTCATTTACTATTTTGAGAGAATTTTTAATGCAATTATATATCACCATATGATGCAATCTTGTTTCACCTATCCTCATTAACACATATTCTCATATATTTATTTGAACCTTATATGTTTCTGCACTTTTCTATACAATCCACATATATTGCACCCTCCATGATCAAACATCCAATCCTACGTGGACCTTATTGCTCCATTATCTTAGGTCATTCTTGTGGATCGTGCAAGACCAATATTGTACCTATGGATTTGACCCTTGAAATTGTAAAATTCAAATTCAAGTTTAGCCAATTGGTGTTTATTTCACTAGCCATTGTGAGACAACTAAACACATTTAGTGAAGTAAACACATTTTTGCATGATTTATTACTATGTATCTATGTTTAAAGCCACTCAATTACACTCATTTCATTGTTAGGGAATGTCCTCTCCCATCCTAGATCGTATTAAGTTCAAGAAGCAATTATTAGAACATCTTGGTGTAGTAAGTGCACTAAAAAGGACAACATTTACTTCAACATAATCATCTAGGACATTTTCACAAATTCTTGCTATCTATTGAGCCTTTGTACAACTGTAAAGTTAGTTTTAATGGTGGTTGACCTAGAAGAATGTGTACCTTAACAATCTAATAGCCCTCAAAAGGTTTTCTTAAATAGTGCTAGTCCCTTTAGCAAAGTAGGCATCAATGAATTTGTCAAACTAGAAAGCAAAGGTTCATAAATTACAAGGTCATATTAATGTCCCTTATAGAATCTCCATGCCCATAATATTATCCCAAATTTATAGACTCTACCTAGACAAAGACATAACTTTTGTGCATAATCCAATGCATAAATAAAAAGGATTTGCTTCTAATCCTAAGAACATTAGATTGTTATTGCCACAATAGTTTCCTCCTTTATTGAGTCTAGAGCTACATCTATGATGCACCACATTTTTTTCCTAAAATAAATATAATTCTAAAATATTTATGGCCACGTTTATCATCTAACTAATATAGATTAATTTATTCTTATGTGTATACATATCATTTTAATATCCTATATTAAGCTTAAGGAAATTTTAGTTTCCTTTACATTTTTGGTGAGCCTATCCACTCTTGCATGACCTAGTTTCCCTCCATGGTTTTCTCACCAATATTAGGGTTAATTTATATCTGTATTTTTCTAATTTTTACATTTTCGTTCAATATCTAATCCTTATTTCATCTTTTTGCTTAATTGGTTCATTCTTATTTTTGGGTTTGGTGTGGTTATTTACATATACCTATCTTTCACAAGTACCCTACCCACACTTGCTTTAGCTTTAGGGTTTATATTTTACACTTATTTTTAGATAGATAATGTATTTCTAATTTCCTAATTTTTCCACTCTAACTCATATTATTGTTTATTACATGAGCTACTCATGATCATAATCTTCCATTGAGAAGGAATGCTTGCTTAAAACCTAATATGGCCATCCATTATGACTATAATGATATCTTTAATGATTTCCATGTTGAGACAAACTTGGGTGATCAAGAAGACTATGATCATGATACACATGTGGCTAAACAAGGCATTGCATATATTGTACAAGCTTTGATTGATGCATTAATACAAGTTGAATCCTCTAATCAATTGGAAAATCTCTTTTATAAGACATTAAATGAATGTCCTTATGGTGCACAAACATTTGGAGACCTTAGAGCCTTAATGAATCCTTCTAATGGTATATCATCCAATATATCTTTCTCTTCCAACTGTAATTCTAGAACACTTCCATGGCCTTTACCACCATTAACCCAAGTGTTGTTCCTACATCCTTCCTTGTTAGCTTCACTCCCCAATATGGCTTAGCCCATTCTTACACTTTACTTTTCATGACCAATGCTAGTGTTTCCATTCCTTTTATCATTCCATCCACACCCAATTCTTCTACCCACATAACCACTATTATTATACCTTCAATTGACAAGTCCTAGAAACTATTCTATCTTCACAAACCATGACCATTGATACTTCTCATAATGTGACCAATCCATCCCTAGCTATGTCCTTACCTCTTACATCACAACCCCAAGATACCTCCTCTCCTATTTCACATACTGCTAATTAATGCCACTCTTGTATCCACCACCACCTTAGATGTGCTTGTACAAGGATTGGAAAATCTAAAGAGGGAAATCAAGGATAACAAGAAGGATTCACCAGTATTAAATAGATAATCATGCATTTGTTAAAAAACAACATGGTTGGAAGGTTGTGTGGATTCATAAAGGATCTATAACATGTTTTGGTCATTACCTTTCAAGTATATATGTAACATAGCATGTGTCAAAGAGCAACATGTAGATATTTTGATGGTAGTTTGATGAGCTTGATAGGAGATCAATAGTATGTCTTAGTGAAGTTAAGTTTTCTCACTTTTTGATGTGGCTTCAATTGTAAAGCTTTGTAACTTTTTAGATTTGTAATGAAACATACATCTTCCCATTTAATCCTTGGCTTCCACACATGTGTTGTCTTATCTCTACTTAGTTTGATAGCCCTCCGTGCAGGTTATTTAACATTGGAATTGTATTAGTTGGTATTAGTATAGACATAGTTCCCTCAATCATTTGTCCTATTAGGATCTCTTTCCATTTTAATCTCAACCTACGTGTGTTTTTAATATATAGCTATAGGAATAGGTTTTTGTTTGACCTATATTTGGTGTTATCTCCCAAAAGAGTAGTTGCTCATGGTAGAGTTAGAGTTGTCAATATGATCATGAGATTGGATGAATTCACAAAATTGATAAGAATGATGCAATCAAGATTAAATGTGATCAAGATAATCATAGATTTTTAAAGAGAATACCCTTGTGACACCAAACATTAAGATAGAATAAGTGAGTAGCAAGCGCAAGTTGAAGGTCTACACATGAAAGTAGATGAAGAGAGATTGTTAAGATCCATTTCAAGGTCAACAAAGACATGAGGATGGAGGTATACAAATTTTCTAGAATTCTAAATCCATAAGAATTGATCTATTATCTTATTGAAATGGAGGAGTATTTTGAGTATGAGGACATCTTAGATCCCTATAGGGTAAAGATATTCCAAACCAAGATGAAAGCTCATACCTTTCTATGGTGGAAAGAGTTGTTGGATAGAACAAAACGTAGAAAGAGAAGACCACCCATTGTAATAGTATAGTCACCAATCTAAGAGGTAAGTTCCTACTTTATGATTACCAACTAGGTCTCATATAAAAGCTACAAAACAATAGACAAAGAGAGCTTATGCTGGATTATATCAAGGTAGTTTGTAAACACTATTCAATCTAAGAACCATGAACCTAATTGACAAAGAGATGATGACATGGTACATAAATGGCTTAAAACTTAGCATCCAAGATGAGATGGGCATGTTGAGAAACTTGACCATAAAAATGGTATAATAGTATGTCTTGAAAACACAAGGGAATCTAGATCTAGAAGAAAATAAAATAAACTTATAGGGTAAGGTTGAGCCATGGCTAGAACATACCATCAAGGATGACAAGGAGACTTTAGGTAAGTATTGTCCAAACATTGAGATTTGTTTATGGAAGAACAAATTTAAATATGGGACATGAGGTGGATCTAAAATCCATGGAAAAGGATTTGAAGGAACCTGCGTTAGTTATGGTCATAAGAGTAATCAAGGCTTTGAACTCATACTATTAGATAAAATTTGAAGGCCATCTAGATAAAGCAATGCAAGTATCCATGTAGTGTAGTTAGACAAATAATCATTAAAATAACTTCAGATGATTGAAGATCTAGAGTGTGATGATATGCTCATGATGAAGAGATTCTACTAAAGTTTCCCAATAAACCAATAATGTAGTGTAGCATAAGACTTTATTTTGTACTACATGCAAATTAAGAGGTAAACATTATAAGGCAACTATCTAGAAAGTGGTAGTACAACAATCTAGTGTGTGTAAAAATAGCAAAAAAGATAGGGTTGAAGAGAGTAACACATCTAGAACCCTTACAAGGTATCCTGATTATGTAAGTACCCAAAAATGCATAGGTTAACTTTTATAATTTTGATGATGACTAACAACCTCAAAATCCCTTATGGCATGTAAAGTGGCAATCATCTCCATCTTCCAAGAAAAAACTCATCATATACACATTGAAAACCCAATTTGACATACCCCATAACCTCTTTAATATCCTATTTGCAATAAAATGCTAGTTTCTAGCATCTCAAAGATATCATAAGGTAGGTGATTAGACATTGAAATGAAGAAAAAATGTATGGTTACAAAACTACTAGTTTTTAGTAGTTGATATCCTCATAATCACCCCAATAGTCTTGTAAATACCTTGATGGTTTTTATTACTACATATTTTTAAGATTATGTAGATAACCCAACAAATTTTCATGTGAAGTTGCTTATGTATATCTTTTAGCATTTTCATAGCCACTTACGAGTATTTTTTAGCCCATCATGATCTCACACTCACCCTATAGATGTATTAGAGGTTAATGCAAGTATTTCAGAAGCTGTTATGAGTGTTATTTAGACCATCACAATTGACTTGATAAAATGCTTCATGTCTTTAAAGACAAGTTGTAAGTTGGGTTGATTTATTCATGTGAGTATCATTGCTTGTAGTAATTTAATCAATGTCAAAATGGATATGTAGTGGGTGCATGATTGGACAAATTCTTGGTTTTGTATTTGTCACCTTTTGTCATAATCTAGGCATATTAGTTAGGGCATTGTATAACTTTTTAGAGTGGCAAATTATCTTCTCTATTGGTAGTCCTTTTTTCTAGGAAATGAGGTTCAATAGGTTAAGTTGTGCAACATTTTTCTAAGCCCATTTTAGACTAAAACTCAAATTAATGCAAACACATTATAGTGTTTTATCATCTAGCCTAAGAAATTATTAATGAAGTATGAAGAGTACTAGGTTTAGGTCAACATATTTCATTGGACTCGTCACCTCATCTACATTATTTGCTCATCCTAGCAGCATTACAAGGAGAAAAAACATTAGAAGAACACTTTTGTTTGGTGTTTTAAAATGAATCTAAGGTTGCATATTCATTCTAGGGTTCTTTTTTAATGTTTATCAATCTTTTACACACAATATATAAGGGTTGATCTAGGAGAACATGTCTCTTTGTGAAATACCATCAATCCTCCAAAGCTATTTTAAAATACTGTCAATCTAGATAATAGAGAAAAAAAGGGCAAACTCAACGAAGTAGAAAGCAACAATGTAGAAACACAGAGATTAGACCAACATAATAGAAGGATGAGTCTATAGATACAAAAAATACCCTAAGTTGTAGATTCGACCCCAAATAATGCATAGGTTTAGCACAAAATTTAAGGTGTTACATAGATAGACATATTTCATTTGTAGGTTAGAAACAATTCAAAATTTAGCACCATATTAGAAATTGCCATTCTTAAGTCATAGAATTAGGTTCCCATATCTTGTACATTTACTTTCCTAAATTAGAATTAATTACATTAGTCCATAGTTGTCATTTGTTAATCTAGGTTAATTCATAGCTAGATATGGGTGCATTTTATTTCATTAGCTACCTAGATTAATAATTGTATAACTAAAGGCATGCATATTCTAAAATAATAAATGCTACATTGTGGAAAGTAAATAAGATAAATAAAGTGTGATCTATATCTATGCCTCGCCTGGAATTTGAATAATTTATCTATAGTACAAGGGGTTAAGCCTACAAATTAGGGTCAAATTGTACCTACAAAAATGATTTGGAGCAACATAGAATCATGATTCATGTTGCATCTGATTTGCTTATGTTTCCTCTATTTTTTCCACTATCTGAAATTCATGATATATAAAAATAACTTTGGAGGATTGTTGATATGTCAAAAGGGGACAAATTCTCCTAGGTTAACTCCCCAAAACTTAGGCGAATGGTTGAAGATAGTAGATCTTAGTCAAGCAAATGCTCTAAAATGAATGTGTAGATCTAGACTCATTTCAGTACACCAAATTGAAGTATTGTTCCTTGTAATGTAAATGATATTCTGATGAGATTCTTAGATGTTTGAGATATGAAATGGATGCAATTAAATTTCTTTAAATATAAGGACATAACAACAAATTGTGCAAAATGTGTGTTTAGTTAGTGCTTGGTAAGAAAGGAATGTGCAAAGTTGACCTTCTATTTGTAGAAATGACCTAGGACATGAAAACAATTAGATCAAAGTAGACAATATATACTTAAGGATATGTGCATCAATATACATATTTAATGTATAATTTAAATGAATATATTGAAATTTATATTCATAAAAATGACGCAAGATTGAAAATATAGAAATGTGTGTAAATAAATTAATAATACCAAGAAAAATCTAATGTTACACAAAATTATATTATTTATCAATATAAAAATATATTAAAAGATTATCTTAAAATAACGACAAAACTCAAGAAGAAATAAATGGAGATTTCCCATTACAAAAACATAACAAGCAAGAAACCATAACGGACCACTAATTTCCTCTCGTAATCATGGAAAATTTCAGTACTTCATCCCCCTTAACATGTTAATCGGAAAAGGAGTGTTAATTAGTGTACGTACATTCCCTCCAAATGCCTAATGTTTATCTGAAAATTCAATCGCTTAAGTTCTCGTGTTGGATGGAAAGATGAAGTCACGGGAGACATTCCCAACAACTCACCTAAGAAAAAATTAGTACATTTTTTTCAATGCCAAGATTGCGTATTTGAAAACGGGGAGAAGGATGGAGAAGCTAACTGTCTGTTGAAGGGATTGAGTAATCGTAATGTACAGGAAAGATCAATTTCCAATGCGCACATCAATTTGAATGCAACATATGTAGATAAATCTGTATAATACATAGTACCCACCGTGCCATAATAATATTTACTGAAACATACAATTAAAAATATTAGTAAAGTCCACCGTCCCTATCTTCCCTCCCGTGAGTTGCGGCAAAAGTTTTTGTTGAACTCAGTACACTTTTATCACCGAAAGTTAAGCTCAGTGACACACGGAAGACTTATGTACATATGTACAATATTAATCTTGTCTTTCAAATCTGAAACATGCATTACCGCAGTTTGAGAGGAGACAAATTATCGCGGAGATTGCGTACGAATACAAACATTAAAACTGACCCCCACTTACACGTTTTTGTGGGGTGTTTTTAATGGAAAAATACTTGACTGATTAAGTAAACTAGACAGAGCCCAATGGATTCACACTTCAATGTCAATGCCGTGGAAAAATGCATAGAGAAGGTAGGCTATGTAGGGACGCCAACATGTGTGGATGCACTCTCTACTCTCTACTATGCATTCTCTGGACAATGGCAGCTGTATAATTGAGGTAACACCAAGCTATAAATATGCACTCTTCTGCTTCTCATATTCTCATCGTCGGCTAAGTAGTTCTAACCTCCTTATAGAATTTCTTGTTTCTTTCTCAGGATGGCTCTCCGCACTGAAATCCTATTCTCAATTCTGCTCGCAGTTATAGTATTTTGTAATGTGGTTGTGCATAATGTAGAGGCGAGGGAGGGAGGTTACTTCAACAAAGAGCCTGTTTTTAACAACCCTCCTGGGCCAGAAACGGGCGGTTACATGGATCCCAAAGAGTATTACCCCACGGGCAAGGAGAACTCGTACACTAACTATTACGGTTCCGGTGAAGGGCAGGGCAACGGTTACGGAAATGGTGCGGGTGAAGGTGGCGGCTACAAAGAGGGCGTCAATGGCTACGGTAAAGGCGCCGAATACACTACAGAAAATGCCGGCGGTGCGGGCTACGGCGGACAAGGTTTGGGCAATGGTGGCGGTTATGGCTCCGGCGAGTGGCACGGTTCCAACGGTGGTGGTGGGTATGGACAGGGTGCGGAATATGCTTCGGGCTACCGTGGCGGTTACAACAACGAGTTTGGCAACGGTAATGGCTACGGCACAGGGTCTGGTGCCGGCTTCGGCAACGGCAACAGAGAATACGTTCCCAACAATGGTTTCAATCAGGAACATCCTTAGAACACTTTATGCTGCTTATTGTTTTCAATACCATCCTTAATAGAAAAATAAGAAATCAGTACATACGATCAGAACAGGAACGAATGCCTGTAATTAGGTGCAACAAAATTCCCCCATATAAATCTTTTCTATTAAAAAGTAGGTTACGATTACTTTTCTATGCGTATTATGTGCAAGGAAATTGAGCTTCAATCAAGCGGTGTGCCTTTCTTCTCTATCACCATATTGATAAACTATGTAAATTTTGCCCTGCATCCAATTAAGCAATATCATAGAATGTGTTAACGAAATGGTGCTTCCTTGTATTATGGTATGGTATTCCTTCAAAATGCGAGGAGAGTTCCTGTACAACATCTAACATTAAATATATGTTTCCTGTACTTTGTTATAAATCATGACGGTTTGCCCAAAATTTCACGTTTCAATGATACTGTCTTCTAACGAACTTTAAAGTTAAAAAGACCGTAGATTCAGTCATACGACCATCAAATTTCATTGAGATCATTGCGAATGCTAAATACAGGGTTGTATTATAGTGGTATTTTAGAAAGTTAAAAGGTATTGTTTAAATTAAAGTATCCTCCATAGTCAATTTGAATGATAGAGAACATTTCTGATAATCATTATGTATGTATCAATATTTTTAAATATTTGTATATAATTAAAATATAATATATAATATATTTATAATAAGATATATTATTGTATTATATAAAAATATATATAAATAACAAATATGAATATAAATATTAAATTAAATATTATTATAATTGCATTCATTATAATATAATGAATATATCTAAAATTAATGTAAAGAAATAAATATATTTACAAGGGACTTTATATAAGACAAGAGTCTTAAATATAGACTATCATGCTGAGCGATTCATTAATATAATGGGCAACGAACATCATACAACGACTAACATAAGCAAAGCACTAAAGTTAATATACTAGCACTTGCACCCATAAGAGGTTCAAGGAATACGCCCATAGGAACAACCGACGAATTTTAGAAAATTTTCCACCGTGAATTTTTTTTTTTACAGCATGAGACAATTTTGAGCACTATAACGCTCACATATAAAAGCCTATCGGCTAATTAAGGCTATTACATATTAAGGGAGGTGCGATCCATGGTACGAATATAAAAAGAGGTGCGATTAAGACACCAAATAGGTGCGATTAAAGTTGGATCATGAGGTACGGTTAAAGGTTGATAAAATGAAGAGTTGCATTTGTAATGAAGGGATGCATTCCTTCATAAGGTTTGCTGCTGTTCAATTGAGTATAAGATATCATTTGTAATGTGTGGTTGAGGGGGGGAATAGGAGGATATTTTCTGAGTTAGAATAAAATATATATTCTGAGTTAAATATACATTTATAATATATTTATCAAGTAAACAACAAGGAAGAGAAACAGATCGGCCAGCAAACCATAGAATCTATGTTTGCATAAGCTATGTTGTGATTGCATATTTGTAAGTTAATCTATTTGTGGTAGGATCTATATGGGAATATAATGTATTGTTTAAATATGATCAATGGTTCATGCATATTGTTATTTATAACTTATGATATCATCTTCATGATTCATTATGTATTGTTGATATGATTATTTGCAAATATGAAACTAATTAGTTTATTATGCACATATATGTACCATGATGGGAGGAGAGAAAATTGCAAAAGGGGTACGGTGACGGGGCCCTCTTCTAGGTACGCCACCCTGGAGGGGATAGGATGAGCCCACATGGGCCAAAGGGGTACTGTCTTTTAGTCCAAAGGCTACTGCCTTTGGGCCTAGGAGAGTTGGGCTACTAGGACACCCTTTGAAACCTCACTTCCCTATCATGGTATAGCAATATAAGGAGACCAATCATGAGGGAATGGGGAAAGATGGCAAGATGAGGGGATAACAAATAAATTAGAACCCTCACTAGGTAGGCCACCTCATATGAATGGCATGGGCCACATGAGGCCAAAGGGGTATTGCCTTTGGGCCTAGAGAGGCTAAGACACCCCATCGAGTCACTCTCTTCCATGTTCTCCCATGGTTGAGCATCCCTAGGATAAGATGATAACTAGATTAACAAATTTATAATGGACTTACTGATGTTTAATCATGATACTCTATTTGATAAGTTATTATTGTAATTAATCTCTAACTTGTTTGTAGGAATTAAATTGAGCCGAGGTAGTCTCTAAATCTATTGTTTGCTTGTGAAATTGGTAATTTAGGTTAAAATTAATATAATTCCTATTAGGGACATTACAATCTCAAGTTCATATCCTCCCCCACTTTGGCCTTCCCTCCCCACCTCGCTTCCACCGTTCCTATTCCTTTTTTAAAAAATCATTAAAAATATTAAAACTAAATATATTTGTAATGTTGAAATTTGTATATTCATGTCAATTCTTATTTACTTTTGTGTTCATTTTGAGAGAATGTTTTAATGTAATTATATATTTATAGATGATGCAATCATGTGTAAAGTTGGGCTCATTCTGCTAGTCTTCACTTATCTCCTTCGTTCACACTTTCTCATATCACCTATTGGCATGCACCTAAAATCACACCTTTTTTTTAATCTAACCTTGTATCCTAATTTACTCAATGTTAATAGCTTATGTGAAATCTAATTTAATGGTCCATGTTAATAGCTTATGTCTTTCCCAATGCCCCATGGTAATCACTTAAATCTATATGGGACCCTGTTCTTTTGAATGATTTTCATATTTGTAGTTACAACAACTTGTATATGATCTTATGAGCTTTGGAGAATAATGTGAACCATGATATTACATGCTTTTGAGGTTGGGCTTTGATCTTATGATATCATGTACTATGGAGACATGACAGTGTGTTACAATCATACATATGTGTTGTGTGCTAAGGTGTTTGCATGGTGGAACATTTATCTTATGCAACAAGGCTCACTATATTACAAGGGGTACAAATGTTGTTGATCTTGGTGTTGATGTGGAGGATCGTGTAGTTGGTGCAACCTTAAGTAGTGTCAGAGTTTATTCTTGCTCCCAATTTGCATTGGATGAAAGGTGATATCGAGAGATATCATAGGCCCTTTATGCTCTATGAAATATGTCATGCCCACATTGTGTCATTGCTTGTTGGTTTCCATGTCATTCATCTATGGGCCCCTTAAATTATGCTCATGTGTGATATTAGTGGGTGGCAATGTAACATGCTCTAGCACTCCTAGGGATTGTTACTAGTTTTTGCTCTTGAGCTTGCATTGTCCCTTCAATCCATTTTTATTAAACTATCATCACACTTCCTATGGGCCATTAACAAATGTGTCAACAAGTGACTGCACCATTGGCAATGTAGGACCTAACTCATCATTGGTGGGCCCTTTACCTATTTAATAAACATGCATGTGTTTGTGTTAGCTTTAATCTCATTAAGGCAGCGCACTATGATGGTCATGTAAGCTCTTGTCTATTAGGATGACATTATTAGCTAGTAGAACCATTAATCTTATGATGATGTGAATTATATGATGATCTATAGCGCTCTAGGTCAAAAGCTTGTGATATGTTAATGTAGGGTTGTGTGGACTGCTCATCTCATTTGACTTGGATGACCCTCACACCTTTAAGTTTAAATTTTATGTTTCAATAGGTTGACAGCTAAATGACTCTTAGATCTCATTTGTGATCAATAACTCCCTGCATCAAAATGTGGACATCATGTGCTCATTATATGATTGGCTACAAAGATATGCAGTAGAGATATAATGGGCTTGAAGACATCTATGGTCAATATTTTAGGGGCATGGGAGTGTATGGTGATATGTCATTCTAACACATCATGAGCTCAAACAATTTTATTGATCCTTCAGACTAATCAAGAATGTCACGCCCCATTTATGGTTATCTACTTGGAACATTTACGTGTACAAATTTAATATAAATACTATTCCATTTATACTGCATTGTAATGTGACAGATGATACTTTGTTTATCTTGATAGAATATTTATGATATGAAAATTGACTTTATGCAATTGATATCTATTCAAATCGTGAGTATGATTTTTCCTAACGGCCTAACTATTGTTTGGTTGGATATGAGGTGGATGCAAGATAATATTTTCCCAACCCATACATTAAGGGAGATTATCATCCGAGAGAGGATGATAGATGGAGACAAGTCAACAATCGAACCAAACTAATTGAGAACCCCACACACACCTACATGAGTTAGTAATAAGACTATATGTTGATGCATGGTAGATAGATTGGAGCATATTAAGTGTTATCAAAAGGCAATTTCACTAGTTTATTTTACCATTCAATTTGATATTTTAGAGTCAATTATTATTTTGATAGCATTATATAGTTATTATTTTTAGTTCCTTACTACAATAAGGGATAAGAATATTTATATGTATAGTTGCATGTAAGCTTAGCATCATTCTCATTGATCCAATTATTTAAATACGAGTTTTAGAAGGCGATCTTATTGCAAATCTATTATTGGCATTAGTGTTCTTATAGTTTTATTATATCTCTATTTTATCCCCTATGTATTGTAACCTCTACTAGGAATGGGAGTGTGGAGCCATTATGACACATTTCTTGTAGTGAAGACTAAAAATAGTTGATAGGAGTGAGAAGAATTAAGGAAAAAGAATAGTGGCATTTTAAAGGAGACTTTTCCTCTTCTTTTGTGTGACTTGGAGAAAAAATGTATTCTCTTGCAAATCGTAACTCAAAACAAAAGAAATAAGGATCTAGCTTAGTTTTTTAGAGGCCATACACCAAATGATTTACTTAGGGTGTAAGGAAGAGAACAATGATTATTGTTGGTGATACTAAGATTGGTGCGAAGGGAAGAGCCCATGGTTGGGGGAGAGAGAAGCACATACTACACAGGGATGTAAATCATAGTCCCTTTGTTCTCAATGATTTACAATGGGAAATCTTTAGTTGTTCATTAACTAACTAGGTGGTAAGAAATCCTAAATTATGAATTTACTGAGATATCATTTTTTATTGCTAAGTCATCTTTTTTTTTGGTTTGTAACCTCTTAGCAATAAGACTTATGTGTCTATTATTTATGGCATATGATTTGGTTGTGTCAAGCTTTATAGATCACCATCTTTGGCCTTATGAGGATCATTTGATCTTCTTAACCATAGTTGTTATCACTGTTAATCATAGATCATTCAATCTTCTTAACCATAGTTGTTATCATTGTCTATTTTAGATCATTCAATCTTCTTGATCATCACTATTATCATTTTCAAAGTCTATTTAGATGTATTAGAAAATAGATCTAAATCTAGTGTATTATCTATTGTAAATATCATTGTTGATAAGATATAGACAGGGAGAATTAGGGTTGAATACCTCTAATATCTCTATGTAATTAAACACATGCCATTTTAATGATGGTGTTTAAGTTAGAGTGTCATCTAGGCATTTAATGGTTGTATGAGTCTAATGCATTGGATAATCTCTTATCTCACTTGAGTTTAAGTGTAAGAAGATGAGTATAGATTTCACGGAAGTCTTCCACGAATGGAAAATGCCACTTGGAACAGGTACCCATTTTGAAAATAACAGGTGCTTGTTTAGGAACAGGAACTTGATAAATGGGCTCCTGTTTAGGATCGAGCACCCGAAGCCAAACGAGCACCCATTATGGAATGTGTACATGTAAATGGAATGGGTACTTGTTTTTGAAAAGTATATATATTTTAAAAAACAAGCTTGCGGCTTCATTTTAACAGCCACAGGTTGCAAAAAAGTAGGGAAGAAGATGCCCCACCACCCGCCTCCTCTAGATTGGCTATCAACTATCCCAAGTTGGTTGCCTATCATTTTTTGTTGTTTTTCATTGTTTTTTTGTTTTGTTTTTTGTTGTTTTTTTTTTCACAATGTTAAACTGTATATGTTAAACCCTAAACTGAAAACAAGTGTTAAACCCTAATTCATAAACTGTAAACGGGTGAGTGTGAGATCATGATGGGCCAAATAGTGGCAATGGAGAAAAAAACTTGTTGGATGAAAAAGTGCAAACATTTAGACTAATATTTAGATTTGGATGGAAAGGGTGTTAATATTTCTAGCTCAAATATGGATTCCCTCCAAAAATTCCTTGGCATTGCCTCATATTTAGGAAAGTGGGAGTCCCAAAACTTGCCAAAGAAACTTGAAAAACCATCCATTTAGTGTTATCCTGAAATTTTTCACAATTTCATCCTTGAAGCTAACAAAATTTTTTGTAACTAAATTTAATCAAATGAAAAGGGTTTATAGAGGAAGCTATTAAGAGTCTAAAAATATAATATATACCTCATAATAATTTTAATAGGAATTATTATTGATTTTCTACATACATTATGTCCGATTTCCTAATAGATATACATATTGAAAAACATCCATAACTTTCAACATATTAATCCTTTTTTAAATCCAAAAGATGTGTCACATTCTAGGATTTATTAGGTATACATTAAAATTTAAAATTTTTTATTTTCATATATTTTTTACCAAGTTAGGTTGGCTGGAAAATTAATTTTTAATATTTTAAAATAGTCACAGTAAAAAAATTATTAAAAAATATTTATTTACTTAAAAATCTAAAAAAATATGCGTCACATCTGCTCATGTGTCCTTTGCTCCACCATCTGCTCCACACAATCTCCCCACCCCACAGGAAATCCACGAGAGAACCGATCTGAAATCAACACTCCTTTGATCAGTCTGTGGATATATAGCTCAAAATCACTAAGACCTCTCCTTGGAGCCGCTGACCAAAGCATCTCTCATCTATCATGATCTGTATCCACCTGTGTTAGAGCAAACACAAGCCGAAGTGTGGCCAAGCCCCCCGCCTAATGATAAACCACTCTCTCTCCATGAATCAGGATTCGTAGGATCCTCCATACATCCTCTAGGGTGATGGTTATCTCACCAGTCGGTAAAAGAAATGAGTAGCTCTCACTATGCCAATGCTCCACCAAGGTCATCATCATGGCTCGATGTGCTCTAAGTCGCCTAGCGTCTCTGAAATGAACCACAGCCCAATTGTCCTCAGACAGTTCTACTTCACTTATGTCAACCACTCTCTGATCACTATCACTAGTGTTCGTCACTCTTGTGACTGTAAAAGGGGAAGATCAACCTATATTCCAACAAACCACAAAAAAAAATAAACTTTTTCCTCAAAACAATGTAGATGCACTATTCTTTCAACCCCTAGTGCTATCCCAGATGGATTTGCTATTCTGCCCACCCCAAGCACTATCCTAGATAGAGGTGCTAACAAACTTGACCTAAGCGCTAATTCAAACAAAGACACTAAATAGGTAACTCTAAGCGCTAATCCAAATGGGAGTGCTAAAGAACTAACCTTAGGCGCTAATTGGGATGGAAGCATTATTCCAGCAACCCTAGGCACTATTCCACCTAGAAGGCCCGAAACACCTATGGTTTGGTGCTAATAGAAAAGAAAACACTAATCCATCAGTCCTAAGCAGTAATCGAGATGAAAGAACTACTACCCGTGCGCATGTGCCAATCAAGATATAAGTGCTAATTCCCATGACCCTAGTGCTAATCTATACAGAAGTGCTAAAACCCTAACCAGAGGCGCTAAAACTAGCGCTACCCTTTGTTCAACCCTAATGTGCTAATCTAGACGGAGGCACTAAATCACTGACTGTAAGTGTTGCATAGTTGCACACAAGTGCTAAACCATCTAACCTACCCTTTCTTAGCCTCATAAATGCCCCAAAACCTGAAAACGTACAAAGTAGGGTCAGTCAACATACCCATACGCCAACTGTGGGAGGTCTCTGATACTCATGGACTAGCTTGGATCAGTGCTCCTCATGTGGAATGCCTCACTGTGCCATCACTCTAGCTCTTCTCTATCCAACTCAGCAAGCTCAAGGGTGCAAATGTGGCATGTTGGGCCCATATCTATATTTGTCACATAAGCCCTAATTCACCATTTTTTCTCCCCATGCCACAAAACATATCTGTCTTAACCCTTTTTTTCTTCTATCAACCTCATTTCTCATCTTGAACATCTTTTTCACCACCAATTCCTCTTTTCTGAGAGTTCACCTAAAAAAATATTATTTTCACCTAACCTCTCAAGGGGGCATCCCTCATCCATTTCTCTTCCACTCATCAATCGTAGAAAAATTAAAAAATTATTTGATCTGACGCTATTCCCACTTGGTCATGATGCCACATCAAAAAGGGGCAAAATGTAGACACCTAAAAAAAATTTGACCTCGCAAGCCACTTTTTTGGATCCTTGCAACACTAATTCTCATTTCTGCCAAATTAATTAAATAAAATCAATCTATTAATTTATTCTAGCCATTCATCTCAACCATTCATCCCAATCATTCACCTGTAATATATTAATTAAATTTATTTATTACTATACCTCAACCATTGTCCCAATTAATTCAATAAATATCCCAATACTTATTTAATTAATTCTCCTCATCCCCTATCTATATTAATTAAATAAAACATAATTATTTAATTAATCCCCCTAGCCTACAACATAAAACTAGCCTAATTAAATAAATAACATTTATTTAATTGGCTATCACACCCTACCTAGCCCCTAGACCCAAATTAATTAAGTAAACCCTTGCTTAATTAATCCAAACCACTAATTAACCCCTCTACTAATTTCCAACAACCACTTAATTAATTAGCCTAAACCTTCATTATCCCATCTCCCCACACCCTTGGAATAAAAACAATTTTTTATTCAAAGGGAGTCGCATGTGTCTCCACCTCACCTTTCCACTTTCATGCAAGAGAATTTTTTAATATAAAATACTCACACGTCTTTGCCAAAGCATGCATGTGTCATTTCTCATCCCATTCACACATAAACTTCAATTTTTTTACTACACCCTCTCCCATATGAATGAATTTTTTATTCATTCATATGTCTTAATCCTCATTAACGCAAAGCCTTCCCAAGGTTAATTAAAAATTCAAAAATAATGAGAACTATCCATTATTGTTGATCAAATCTTGGCCCTTGATCTCACCATTTCATCTCCACCCTTAGATCTCAACTTTAAACTTCCACCATTGATCCAAAATCCTCCAGAAACTCTATAAATACAAGCCTCCTCCAAGCATTTTTCAACTCAAGCCATTTGCATCCACATTATGCCAAAATCCATCACCAATCTTTAGCTCAATTTCCTTGCCAATCCATTTTATCCTATTGTGTTGATTATTAGAGCAATCCACATCCATTCTAGAGTTGGGTAAATCTAGGAAATTGCTTTGGGTGCACCATTTCCTCAATCTTATCAAGGAGAATGGAGGACTTGAAGATTTAAGGTATAAGTTGTTCATTTATGCTTTTGTTTGTGTTTGTTCATGTCTTTTGGTTCTCTTGTATCTTCAGATGACACCTTAATCCTAATATGAAGATCCATTGAGAAAATTCGTCAGAAACTTTCATGGGCCCACGAGCAAACCCTTGCCTTTGCAATATTAAACAAAAATGTTCTACAATAAATTAAAACATATAGACCCAATTGGTTTCATCACCAAGAGCATCCAGAAGAAGATATTTTGAAGGCCCAAAGAACCCCATGAGAGTCATTAAGTAAATCTCTCAAACAACTTCATAGAACCCATGGGTAAACCCTTACCTTTGCAGTATTAAATGAAAATACCATAAATTAAAACATATAGACCTAAATGGTTTTATCTACAAGGGCATCCAAAAGAAAATATTTTGAAGACCCAGATGGCCCAATAAAAGCCATTGAGGAAATCCCTTAAATAATTTCATGGAATCTGCAAGTAAACCCTTGCCTTTGTAATATTAAATGAAAATATTCTACCATTTAAATTAAAACATACAAACCTAATTAGTTTTACTTACAAGGGCATCCAAAAGAAGATATTTTGAAGATCCAAAGGATCCCATGAGATCCATTGAGGATATTCCTCAAAAAATATCATAGAACCCAGAGGTAATCCCTTGTCTTTGTAGTATTAAACGAAAAATGTTCTACCATAAATTAAAACATACAAACCTAATTGGTTTTACCTGCAAGGGCATCAAAAAGAAGAAATTTTGAAGACCTAGAGGGCCCCATGAGATTTGTTGAGGAAATCTCTCAAACAATTTCATGGAATCCACAGCTCAACCCTTACCTTTGTAGTATTCAATGAAAATATTCTACCATAAATTAAAACATATAGATCTAATCAATTTTACTTGCAAGAGCATTCAGAAGAGGGTATTTTTAAGACCCAGAGGGCCCCATGAGAGTCGTTGAATAAATCCCTCAAATAATTTCATGGAACCCACGGTTCAACACTGGTCTTTGCAATATTCAACAAAAATGCTCTACCATAAATTAAAATCTAACACAGCAAGGTTAAAGTGAACAACAATGTGCCTTATTTTACATAAAACAATTAAAAATTTTATTTTTTGAAATGAATTTAACTCCACTTCTTCATAGTTTTAACAAAATATCTTGACAGCGCATATTGATAAAGAGTAGATAAACCTACCCAAAAGAGCGGTTACAACTCATTTTCTTGATGTTGGTCATTTGCAATGCGTCCCTCATGAAATTGTAGTTGGAGGCATCTACAAAAACATGGCACAACACGTTTAATATTTAGTTTTTTCACATGAATTCAACTTCACTTCTTCACAATTTCGATAAATTATCTAGACAGCACGCATTCACGTAAAGCAGATAAACCTACCTAGAAGACTTATGGTCAGTTATTGTGATAGGGAAAACTTGCAATGCAAACATAAACAAAAGATAAACCAAACAAGTACAAATTACCTCCTTTTGCACAAACAAATTGCTTACATTGATCGAACGAATTGAAGTTGCACCCCAAACTCAATTGATTGCTCCTTTCTTTTGCTATGTGGATTTCTCTATTTGCTAATAACATAAGTATGATCTCCCAAGAAATGAAAATGACAGCATAAGTTTAATAAAACGAGAGATGCCAGAAATGGAGAACGAAGCTTTTTTTATAAACATGTGAGATATTAGATCTATGGTTGAGGATGATTAGAAAGATCAATGGTTGAAGAAGGTTGAGAGAATGTGCGCGAATGAGAGGACAAGTGTCCAAGCCCTCTCATGCATCAAGGGAGTTAACAGATTTGATTAAGGAGTTGACTGAATTGATTGAGTAATTAAGTGAATTGATTGATCAGTGAATTAAATTGATTGATTAGTGAATTAAGTGAATTTAGAGGAATAAAAATGATTTAATTAAATAATTAGAATTATTTAATTAATATGGAGGAGAAAATTGACTTAATTAAATAATCAAGATTATTCAATTAACATGGAAGATAAAATAGATGATGATCGATAGATAAACTTAATCAAATAATTAAGAATTAGGACATCTGAGCTCCACATTTTGTTCTCAAATTAAACCAAATGATTGCAATATTTGAAAGTGCTAGCAAAATGTGGTCCCAAACTTGGCCCTAAACTAACAAAGCAAAAAAAATCACATTAAAATCTATTGTATGTCCCATCAGGTCCATCTTAGTATGGTATTGCATGTTGGAATGCTAACATGATGTCATCGACATGCTACTTTGTACGGAGAATAGCTGCTCCCAAATTTGTATACTACATAATAAGCCCACCGTGCCATAATAACATTTAGTGGAACATACAATTAAAAATATTATCAAGGTCCTTTAAACTAACGATCTCCCCTCGTCCCGTGAGTTGCGGCGAAAGATTTTGATGAGCTCGGTACACTTTTTATCACCGAAAGTTAAGCTCAGTTAAACGCGGAGCAGTTCAATTGCCGTACAGACTTATGTACAACCTCAATCTTGTCTTTAAAATCGTCAACAAACCATTAGGTACGGCTGTTTGAGTGGGGACAAATTATAGCGGAGATCGCGTACGAATACAGATATTAAAAATGACGCCCACTTACACGTTTTTGTGGGGGTGTTTTTAATGTTAAAATACTTGACTGATTAAGTAAACCAGACAGACTCCAATGGATTCACACTCCAATGTCAATGCCGTGCAACAATGCATAAAGAAAATAGGGTATGTGGGGACCCCAACATGTGGGATGCACTCTCTACTCTCTAGTATGTATTCACTGGACAATGGCAGCTGTATAATTGAGGTAACACCACCTACCTATAAATATGCACTCTTCTCTTCTCATATTCTCATCGTCGGCTAAGTAGTTCTAATATCCTTATAGAATTTCTTGCTTCTTTCTCACAATGGCTCTCCGCCCTGAAATCCTATTCTCAATTCTGCTCGCCATTTTAGTAGTTTGTAATGTGGTTGTGCATAATGTAGAGGCAAGGGAGGGAGGTTACTTCAACAGAGAGCCTGTTTTTAACAACCCTCCTGGCCCAGAAACGGGCGGTTACATGGATCCCAAAGAGTATTACCCGACGGGCAAGGAGAACTCGTACACTAACTATTACGGTTCGGGTGAAGGGCAGGGCAACGGTTACGGAAACGGTGCGGGTGAAGGTGGCGGCTACAAAGAGGGCGTCAATGGCTACGGTAAAGGCGCCGAATACACTACACAAAACGCCGGCGGTGCGGGCTACGGCGGACAAGGTCTGGGCAATGGCGGCGGTTATGGCTCGGGCGACTGGCACGGTTCCAACGGCGGCGGCGGCTATGGACAGGGTGCAGAATATGCTTCGGGCTACCGTGGCGGTTACAACAACGAGTTTGGCAACGGTAATGGCTACGGCACAGGGTCTGGTGCCGGCTTCGGCAATGGCAACAGAGAATATGTTCCCAACAATGGCTTTAATCAGGAACATCCTTAGAACACTTATATGCTGCTTATTGTTTTCAATACCATCCTTAATAGAAAAATAAGAAATCATTCCATACGATGTTTCAGAACAGGAACGAATGCCAGTGATTAGGTGCAACAAAATTCCCACGTATAAATCTTTTCTATTAACAAGTAGGTTACGATTACTTCTCTATGCGTATTATGTGCAAGCAAATTGACCTTCAATCAAGCGGTGTGCCTTTCTTCTCTTTCAGGATATTGATAAACTATGTAAATTTTGCCCTGCATCCAATTAAGCAATATCGCAGAATGTGTTACAAAATGGTGCTTCCTTGTATTATGGTTCATTTTGAGAGAACGTTTTAATCTAATTATATATCTATAGATGATGCAATCTTGTGTAAAGTTGGGTTCAATCTCCTAGTTTTCACTTATCTCCTTCATTCACACATGTTCGCATATTGTCTATTGTCATGCACCTAAAATCATATGTTTTTCTAGTCTACCCTTGTATCCTAATTTACGCAATGTTAATAGCTTATGTGAGATCTAATTTAATGGGCCCTATTAAATTATTTTATTGTGCTCTTATGTCTTTCCTAATGCCTCTATGGTAATCATTTAAATTTGTATGTGACCCTGTCCTTTTGAATGATTTTCATATTTGTAGTCACGATGGCTTGTATATGATCTTATGAGCTTTGGTGAATAATGTGAACCATGATATTACGTGCTTTTGAGGTTGGGCTTTGATCTTATGATATCGTGTACTATGGAGACATGACAGTGTGTTGCAAACATATACGTGTTATGTGCTAAGGGGTTTACATGGTGGAGCATTTATCTTATGTAACAAGGCTCACTATATTGCAAGGGGTCCAAATGTTGTTGATCTTGGTGTTGATGTGGAGGATCATGCAGTTGGTGCAACCCTAAGTAGTGTTAGTGTTTATTATTATTGTAGACTCAAAGATTGACTCAATTCCAGGATTAGATATAATAATGAAAGTATTCATTAAGATTATATCTCAATGAAGATATACATGATAATCTATGTTTATACAAAATATTGAGAGATGTAAACTCGACCAATGTTCAAGTGGTCTATAGAAGACCAAGGTCATTGTTTCTATATTATAAATTTTTACTTTGGAGTGTTTTGAAACACCAATGAGATTGGGATTAAGAAGTTAAACCCTAACATCTACCTAGAAGGGTTTAGATAACTTAAAAACTCTCTAGTCGGATCTTGACTTTGTGTTAGTCTTTTGTATTCTATGGTCGACAATAGAAGAGTTGAGAAACCATAGATTAAGATATTATAATTTAAATAGAGTCTAGAATCTTTTGATAAAGTTTAATGATTTCTTGTTAGAGTTGAAACATGACTTATAGCACAAGAGTGCTTAATCTTGAGTCGATGAGTAGAATGACTGGTAGTCATAGACTCTGATGTGTGCAAGAATGCAACTAAGGACTCTCTAAAAAAGGTTAAATCTTCTAAACCTATACAAGTATATATCCTAGATTCTAGATTAAATGCTAAGTCACTTGACTAAGAATTGAGTTCAATCACGACATTTGTGCCTAGAGATACTAGCCAAACAATTCAAACTATAGGATGAGATAGTCTCCAAGTCAAGTTAGAGGTGTGTGAACACACGACTACGTTTATTACAAACGATTATTTATATAGAAACTTTGAGCAAAGTGATGGCATTTGTCTCAGCATGCATTAGTCAGTTCACAGTGTTTAGATGACGTAACCTGTCAAAAGGATCATACCTAGTTAGAAGATTGTCTAGAGTTGTATGATCGATTGTGTTACGAGGACACAGAATTAGGACTCAAATGGAAAATCTATTAGTTTTGTTATATCTATACTCTTCATGAAGGGTAGGGCCACTTCCAAGAAGGAAGGTGTGTAGGGGACCGCTAGTCTGTAGTTGGAGGTAAAGCACTCGGATGATGCTCTCCGTCTGTAGAAGAAGACTCGCCAAGACTTGTATGACAAATATCAAGATTCTAGAAATAGTACTCTTTATATTATACTTCATGTTATGACTTGTGATGTAAAATTATTCTTTTTGCCAAGTGCAACATATTTGTAAATGTAAAGTGAAATGTTTTCACTATGATTCATCTTTGAATATATTGAATTTCAAGGTTGAAAAATATTAATAAAAGTTATACTTTTATTTCTTTGTACAAGTAATTATATAAATGATTAAAAAAATATATTTCACTCATGATTATCATGGTCATTTACTTTCTTAGTAAATTGTGTGTGTAATTCCGAGTGATATGAGAAGGCGTGCTACAGAGATTGTAAGAGATACTTGTATTTAAAAATTACAAAAATAGTCATTGTTGGGTAATACATATAAAAATAAAGGTTACAAAGATTCTATCATAATACATTTTATTAAAAATAGAAGGATAACAAGTATATTAGAAATGGATACTCGTTTAGAAACAAGTACATGTTTTAGAAACATGTACATATTCACTTTTAGAATGCGTACGCATTTAAAATAGGTACTTGTTTTGTTTTAGAATAGGTGCTCATTTAGTTTTAGAACGTGTACCCGTTTATTTTAGGAATGCGTACGCGTTCCAAAAAATGGGTACACATTCTTTGAATTTCAATTTTGAAACCCATGGCTTTGCTTTGGTTTTAGGCTTGGAAACTCAACCCTCATCCTTGGACCTACAAGTAGAAGGCCATGTTAGCAACAAAAGAAAATTTGACTTTATCAATACATGGCTGATGAGTTTTTTTTTCAAAATTTTTGGACCAAATTAAAACTCGTTACAGATCATAATGTATAGTTTTCAAATATCTAATTTATTTTACTATTGGACATATTATTCTATTTATTAATTATTTTTTAAACAAAGAGACTCAAACATGAAATGACATATATTAATATTTTTTAATAACTTTTGATTTTAAAATTTTTTTAAAAAATAAATTATGTTTGACCAATACAAACGTCATTCTCTACATGGTGAAAAAAATTCATGTTATAATGAGTTTTAAAGCTCAAATTATGTTGTCGTAACGAGGGGTTTGAAAAAACACATATTAAGGCCAGTAAAAATTTAATTAAAAAAAATATTTATCAAAAAATTACAAGAAAACATTCTAACCAAACTTCAATATCATATGCATCTTTCCACAAAAGCAATCAGAAAAATACTTTCATTTAGGTCAATTTATGTTGGTCGTACATGTGCATGTTTTGGTCTATTAAAAAAACCACTTTTTGTACATACTATACAAAACCAAATTTTATTACAATAAATTAAATATTTCAAAATTAGAAATGAAATCCTACATTTCATATTTTTACACCATTTTAATATTCTATGTGTAAGTACTTCAAATTTTTACTCCAACTATGATAAACTTTGATTTTTAGAAAAAGAACTTTCATTTTTTTGCCAAAAAGTGGCCCCAACTTCTTGCACTCACCCTTGACTCATGTTGAATAATGTTAAAAGATATTAATATTACTTTCTACAAATCACTCAAACCACTAGGATGGATTTTAGATTAATTAAAAGGGGTTTGCATATAAGAAAAAAGAAAATGCATTCATGCAAGAGTGACTGACTAGAGTATAACTCAATATTACTGATATTAACACTTTGAAACATTTAAGTGAATATTGAACTTTTTAAATGGATGAACAAAAAATATTTTTAAATAAATTTATTGAGCCTTTAATTAATTTACCAACCACATCTCTTCATCCAATTTCTCATAATAACTTCAATTGGAATCTACAAAACAAATTCAATTTCAAGCATAGTTAATTAAAAAGGTCATTGGCATAGCCGGATAATATTTATTCTCAGTAACAACTTCAATTGGAGTCTACAAAACAATTTCAAGCATAATTAATTAAATAGGTCATTGGCATAGCTGGATAATATTTCTTCTCGGTAACAACTTCAATTGGAGTCTACAAAACAAATTCAATTTCAAGCATAGTAATTTAAATAGGTCATTGGCATAACCGGATAATATTTATCTTACCAAAGTAGATGATCATTTCTAAAAAAAACTCATACAAAGTTCACTCAAGAGTGGAACTATATTATACAATCATATTTTGATTGTTGTGCTGCACATATTTCTTTCTACTGAAGCTTGGTTGAAATCATCTTCTCAACAATAATATCACTATCCCTTCCCCATGAGAGATGATTTTGCATGCTAACTCGACATGCTTGTTTTGACTAATACTTTGTACCTGCAGAACTAATGCAAAGGAATGTAATAATGTATTAACTACACCATAGAGCTACATTCTTGGTGTTACTATTAAATAATACTTAAGCTTTTATTCGCATGCATTCTACTAGCGTTTTTTCATTAGTTTTATCTCTCATTTGGGTTTTATATCCCTTTCATCTCATTCATGTCTCATGCTTGAAAAAATTTATTGGAGAATTTTGTAAAGGCCAGTTTCCTTTTCCTTGTCCGTGAAGCTAAGTATAAACTTACTCAATTCCTAGTTGTAGTATGAAGTGGTTAAATCAAACAGAAAATTAAAAACTTAATTATAAAATGATCTATTTTCCAGGACGTTGAAGCTGTATTAGCATGTACATGACAAATGAATAATCTTAAAATGGCTAAAATGGTTAAATAATGGAATAAGGAATTTTAATGAACTCACTATTGATCACAACATATGTGTTGACTATTAGATAGGATATATAAGAATTATGAATTAGTAATCAATAAATGGTACATTAACCTATACACACCAACTGTTAAATTAGTAATGGGAAACAATCCAAGTTATTGGAAAGATGTCAACTCGCTTTGGAATAAAAAGTGAAAGAGCATTGTTGTCTCACTACAAGGTGATAGGAGAGTGATGATACGATTTACCTCCAGCGATTTCCAACATACGGTCCAAGGATGAGACTTATTTATTTTTCAACTAAATAATTTAATTAAATCAGTGTATAAATACTTCGTAATGTATCCCTGCCTATATTCTGTAGTAAAAGATAATGGTAAAGTATTAAGCAAGCAAGAAACAAGAAAAAGATGCTCAGCAATATATTTTAAAGGAATCCAGATATGTAAATCACATCGTAGAAAAGTCGTCACACTAACAAAACTTGCTTTAAAAATCAATATTAGGCGGCGATCAGACCATAGATATTTGAATTGTAAGTAAAGAAAGACATCACTCTATTTATCCATTCAGCCATACAATTCATAAATTCTATATTTAGAACACAAAAGCTTTAGAGCAAACGAGTTGTTTGTAATGGCCATGTTTCTTTCTTACTCAAGAATCAAGATAATTCATTGCCGTCTATTCAAAACCCCATGTTTCTTAAATTAAAGTTCATTGAAATCACACCACTAAGAACCCCATGACAAACTGCTCTTCAGATGTATGGCTAGTTTAAGACCTAACTTAAACCAGTACTAAAGAAGATGGTCAAGACCAGCAAGCCCAGTGGCATTGCTCCAGGCAGGATGAGAACTGCCATCAATATCAGCATAACTATTCCCTTCAGCAGGCCGGTGAGATTCTCCTCCAACCACAGCGTTGCAATCTGGGCATTTTGATTTTTGCATTGGCCCCCCGCATTCCCCTACAACATAGAAATGGCCATTTGGGCATTTATACCAGTGCCCTCTTCCTCCCACCTCCCTCATCATCACATTCACTACCTCTTCTAGCACTTGTCGTCCATTCTCCAGGTTTCTTTTGATTTCTTCAGTTTTTTCATGACCAGGGGTTTTCTCCAGAATAATTTCGCAGATTATCAAACCCTGTTTTAAGGTCATGGCGGGAGTAGCAAACTGACACCCACTGCAACAGTGAATCAATTGCTAACTCGTTTTCAGCTTTAATACTTCGATCATTGTTGCTGCTGAAACTTACATTATTGATGCTGGAAGCAAATTTCGAGATTAGTTCTGGAAGCTTTTCTTGGATTCGAGCTTTATATGAACTGCGTTCTAAAATGAAGAACAGATGCTCTGTGGCCCGCTTATAATTCTTTAATCCACAGAGAGCTTTAGCCATACCCAAATGGGCTTCAAGAGACCCTGGGTTGTGCTGGAATGCTTCACTGAATTTTTGTATTGCTTTGTCATAAGATTTTTTCTTCAACATTTTGTTCCCCTTGTTCAGCATTTCAAATCCTAGAATTAACTTCTTGACTTCTTCAATCTGCTGCAGCCTCACTTTCACAATGTTTGAGTATCGCAATGATTTTCTTATACGTGTTCTACATTCAGGACTGCAAAGTGAAAAACATTTCGCAAACAATATGCATGTTAATTGTCTTAAGAATCAACACAAATTGCGAACCAAAACGAATCAAAACATAAGTTTTGAATAGAGAGATGGAAACTACAGAAATTTAGACTCACCATTGTTTAAGCTTAACAGCAACTGCGCCAGGCTCAGCTTCAAGGACTCTGTCGTCTGTATTCATCCATGTATCAAGTCCGCTTACTTCGAATACGTGCCCACAGTCTATAAGCTGAACGAATCTATCTGTGGATTCATATTCCTCCAAAGTCATCAGCGTAATGACATCGACATGGTTAGGATGGCAGGTCCTGCAAAACTTGGGACAAGGCTCCCCACAAAGGCCTATACATGTGTGCCCACAGCTTAGAATTTCCTGACATGGCTCATCACACAGACGTCTTGAGCAGATTTCATGGCAGAGCCGATCACAAGTATAATGCTGGCAATTCCATTCGCATTTTTCCTTGCAGGGAATGCATAGTGCTCCACATAGACGAGTACAACGACTGTGCAAGCACCGTTTCTCACAAGGATGCATGCACGGTGGACATGTTTCTGAACAACCAGCCATGCATTGGTGACCACAGGGCAGGTCTCTGGAGCATCTTTCCTTGCAGGGAATGTGACAAGTGCCTTGCTTACATGACCCACAAGTCCCTCTGCACGTATGCTCACAACCGGGGCTTAGAACCTTACCACAAGGCTCTTTACAGGAGAAGTTAGCAGGATCTTCACAGCAAGGCAAAGTTGCCTTATGGCCACAAGGCAAATCCTTCATAATTAACTCCCTACACGGTGGACAGGGGCGTCCACAATTTGAGGGGCATAGATGGCCACAATCAAATCTAACATCACATGGCTGCATGCAGAGGGCATCCTCCACGGGACTAGACCAATGGAGGACTAGTTGATGGCCACATTTAGGAAGAACTTTGGGTACTGGCACCCTACATGGAGGGCAATCTTCAGGGAAATGGCAAATCACTGTACACTGATGACCGCATGCGTCTTAAAATTTGTTAGGACAAGGCTTGGGGCAAATTATTCTATCGTGATTTGAGGGGTGACACCTCCTTGGGCAGGCATGGCCACACTTTAACTGATATTCACAGGGCCTGCTACAACCTCCATCTTCCACTTGCCTGAAATCTTCAGCTTGTAAAACTTTTGTTTCTGTTTGGGGATGGTTTTGACAAGCCAGTGAAAGAGCAGGTCCAATGGATTTGGCACTCCCCAGTTTCTGGATAACTGATTCCCATAGACAACTTTTAGAGGCTAAAAGCTCCGCGTTTCCAAAGATGTATAGCCCCATTTTGGCTCTTGACAACGCCACACACACTCTGTTTGATACTTTCAGAAACCCGATATTCCCTTTCGATCCTCCCACCCCAATCATTTTATTGCTCCTTACCAGAGATAATATGATAATTTTGCATTCCTCTCCCTGGTAATTATCCACAGAACAAACTCGAGGAGTCTTTAATGTTTCAGAGTCCATCCTCTCTGTTTTAGTCCGACTAAGAATGCGGTGCTTGAGATTTTTCTGAATCTCGCTCATCTGACCTTTATACATAGTCAGAATTGTTATGTCGCTGTTTTTATAACCTTGTCTGAGGAGATAAAGGCAAAATTCCACAATCAGCCAGGCTTCCTTCACATTTACTTTGCTGCTGGCCTCACTTGTCTCCGACTCCATAGCTTTATGATCCAAGAAAAAGACATTGTTTTGAATGCCTTTAATATTCTCAAAAAATTTAACGCTGTCATGATCTTGCAACGAGGGATACAGGTCTGATATCAATGCAGAGATTGAGGGCCTCATTCTTCTTTGACATCTGAGAGACACATGCTCCCTTTATCAATCGCTCAAAGAGAGATATCTCCAGCTTGTGTTTGGTAGCCAATTCATACTCAGCAACAGAAGGACGCAATTGCAAGTGATCTCCCAACAGAATGAGATGTTTGGTGAAAGACCCAATACATGGCAAAATGCTTGCCTCTAAAACCTCAGCAGCCTCTTCTATTATAACTATTTCTGCTCTCAGGCCCTGAAGAATGTCATAACTTTTAGCAGCTGCAGTGGTTGTCATACCTATTACATTGGCTTTTCTTAAAATATGGAGAGAGATCTCATCATCCAGCTGTTGAAGCTGACTACATACATTCTTATAAGTCTCCGTTAAATGCTGAAATTCCTCTTTGGCATTTTCTCGAATTTGGTCCAACCAGTATTGAAGAAGCTTCTTTCTTGAATTTTCAGGTAAATTCCACTCATTCTTAGAACATAAAACTTCATCCGAGAAAACATCTGTGGAAACTTCAGCTGTTGACATTACCCCCACAGCACTACTAGTAGCATCTTTTTCTGCTGGCAATGCCTCTTCAGTAGTAGTATCTTCATATGCTGGCATTAACGCCTCCTGATCAGAAGTAGCATAATCTCTAGATTCTTCATCAATACTGGAGTTATCACTATCATGTTCACCAGATTTGGTGGTCTCATCGAGCTGGTCTACAAGTGAAGAAAATGTATTGCGTGTGGCTAGAGCCATGGTTTCCACAACCTTTTGCTTCCCTTTACTTTGGCTACTCCTTTGCTCAGCTTGTTCTGTAATCTCTTCTAACCACATTTTTTGTAGGTTGTGAGATATTTCACCATTAGGATCAAGGGATTGAATGCACTGCTCTAAGGACATGTCCCTTGGCATTTTCTTGGAGACATGCTGTTGGCTCATAAGGCCCAAACAGCGTTGAATCTGCTTCTGCAAGTTGGTTTTAGTATGTATAAGTTCTCTATGCCTTAAGCGAAGAGAGGAGGGATAGGTAATTCCACGTTTGAGCTCTTTCAAGCTTCGCTTCTGCATAATTTCATTAGAAGACCTACTTCCAAGTCGAATCATATTGGGTTCAATGGAGTAAATGGATTCCAGGAACTGATCCAGTGCATGGTTTGTATAACAGATCACCAGTATAGGACCCCGCTTCACATTAGAAAGCAGAATGTTAGCAATCTTCAAGCCAACATAGGTTTTCCCAGTACCAGGAGGGCCTTGAATAAGAGCCAGCCTTTTTGTTATGTCCTGTTTTACAGCTTCCATCTGGCTTTCATCGAGGCTACAATCCCACTGAGGCCATACTTCTCTCAAGATTCGAACTGTGCCTGTTCCCAAGCATCTACTGATGTTTGGAAATGCACACTGGAAATCATAAGCATCCTTATATTTCCTCTGTTGCACATAAGAAGGTTCCAAGACATGGGGTTGCAATGACAACAAATGCTCCGAGAAAGGAAGCTCTTCCATTTCCGGCCTTTGAAGGCACTTCAAAACATGGTGATAGGCTTCAAAATAAGCTGCCGTGGACTCAATCATTTCATATGTTTTGTCAATTTGTAGATCCACAGGCCCCCCTTCGCTGCTTGGGATGAGCTTCAAAACAAGAATTCCCTTCTCATGTCGTTCCTTCACGATTCCCCATAAATAGGTATGGAATCCATCACAGGAGATGCAAAGCAGTGAACCAAACAACAGTCGTTCTAATAAACTCCAGTTAACCGCTTTCTTCTTAGAGATTTCAAATGACATGCAATGCTCCACACCCTCATTCCCCACCTGTACTCGCAAGAATTTTACTCTATTATACCTTCTTATGTTGCTTGGGATTAAATTCTTGCGGAAATCCTGAATAGCGCGCCTTAGTGATGCAAAGCAATCTTCTCGGATCAAATGAAATTGTGTTGACAGATATTCAGCCACGCTATTATAACTCTCGCATACTCTATTATTCGGCACCTTTCTGGGACGAGGGCAAGCTATTTCCTCTTCGCTTGGTATTATAGCACACGATCTAATACATTCCTGTCAATACAGCATAAAATTTGATAAAATTGTATGTCAAGAAATACCATAACAACACAGGCCACCCTAGTTTTGATTCAGTGAAAAATTTGATAGCTAAGCAATTCATTTTAGAATTTGTAAATGACATAAAATCATTGATCATAGCTAAGCAATTCTGTACCATGTTAGGTAGGGGAGAGGGGAGAGGACCCAATAGTGGTGCACCCTAACTTCACGCTTCTCAAAATCATAGGTGGCAATTTCGAATCACTCCAAAATTTTTACAGTAGTTTATTTGGCAACGCCCCTGCTTATAACTAAGGTTTCAGTGCCACATCATCAAATATGATGCCACATCAGCATGCTTTTTGTTGAGGTGTCAAATAGTTCCCCAAAACAAGGGTGGACCAATAGGTGTGCATTAAGACCTCCTGTGTTGGTGCGCTGAAGTGGCATCACATGATTGGTTGCTTTTTAAATCTAAGGGTACATTTCATTCAATTATTAGTACTTATAATAACACTAACAACCTTAAAGTCACAACTATCGGTACTAAACTTCAAAAAAATATTGGGCCTTAAATCCACATATACTATCTCACTTATTGGGTCTTTTCCCCTAGATAGGTGTTCAAAATAAGCTGTACACATGAGCTATAAGAACAGAGCACTATTATCTCTGATCTATTTGGCTTTCTTTGTCATTACTAGTCGCTTTAAAGTGGTGATTTTTTTTTGAAAACCTGTGTATTAAACTTGTGACACAATTTTACAGATTATTTAAATTTTATTTTAAAAACTGGTTATGAACTATTAAATAAAGAATAGGATTGCAAAAAAATAATTTGAAAAACTAGTTATGAACTATTAAATAAAAAATTAAATAAAGAATAGGATTGAAATTGTGTGGTAGTTTTTGAATCAAAATTTTCATTATACTTTTTAATCAAAAATTCTAAAACTCATCATAATAAACTTAACAGAATAGACTTGTTAATAACTTAATATTATCTATGTGCATTGGAATGGCATTGAAAGTACTGTTGCTGCTTTATTTGGTTCTCCCCCTCTAAGGCTAGGCTGCCAAACATTGTAAAATCTATTTAATTAAGGGATAGAAACTTCATAAATCATTCATGTTGGACGCCATGTAAGGGGTTTCTGTTTTTAAAAAAAATAAAGCTAATCAATTAAAACAAATATTTGGAAAGAAAAAGAAAAAAAACTACTGCTTCAGGCTGATGTTAGGAGCTTTGAAGTTTCATCTATAAAACTAGGGATTTTTATATATATAATTTGTGTAGTTTTTCTTAATAAAAATTTTGTATACATTTAATATAATTTTTTACTTAAATAAAAAATCTACAAAACCATTGTTTAAAAAGGCTCCCAATTTTTTTTCAAATTTTGAAAGTCTTTTTATAGAACCAGAACCTTATATCAAGAACAAATTTCAGATAATAATGTGTCATAATAAAAAATAAAGTTACTATCAATATTATACATTATATATTTAGAAGGATTATGATAACGTTGGTATTTTTTTCTTTGAAGTGAGGATTGAATTGGTTGCAAATTTTTAAGACACTATAGCTTTTGTTCTATTATGACAAACAGAAAAAAGGAAAGAAGACAGACATATTATATCTTTCTTATAGCCGTTCGAAATGAATCTCACCTGAGAAGTCCCTTCTGACTTTGCAAGAAATTGAAGTCTTTTCAGTTTATCACGATATTCTAAAATCTTGAAAAAGTGTGCATTGATTTCATGCTTCTCATCTCCTTCACTAAGTCCATCGAGTGCTTCTCTGAGAGCCTCAACTGCAACAAATTTCCAGCCATCTTCAGTTCGGCTCTGCAATTCATGGAAAAGATGAAGGAAGGGCCATATATCCTTTGCCTTGGGTTGGACCATGTTTGCAACATGGGCTTGAATCTGCGCAAGGAAGGCAGAGCCCAGAAACGCCCCATATATTCTATTTGTATCGTGTTTCTGTAAGCTATACCTGATTTCATCCCGGGTCACGAGCTTAGCTAATTTGAGGACAATGTCAAAGGATAAATAGCGATTATCTACAACCTGTGTAAGTGCACGGAGGCCATCATCTGAACTGAGATAAGAAATGAGATGGGTTGTAGGAATTGCATCCTGTTCATCGACCCATCTCTCGATTCTTGATGCAGATTGTAAGCGAGATGGATAGAAAGGATTCCTACTCCTAGACGGCTGTTTGCAGTCAGCGTGGCTGCTGGAAATGTTAATACTATTCCGCTCTCTTTTCTCCTTTGACGGCCAATGCCCTCGTCGATTCTTTGAACCAGACATGGCGATCTTCTCCCGACTGCTCAAGCCCTTTTTCACCTCTTAACAAAACCCAGTCGACAAGCCAGAGAATAAACAAAAAGCAGTCATATCTTTAATCGCTAACAAAACCCAAAATGCGGAAGTTATTTTGAATTAAAAGGTGTGCAAGGGACCATACATTGGGCAGAACTCGTACGAGTACTTAAGATTGAGAAATCTTTTGTTTGTGAGCACTTAGATTAATCAAGCACTCAAGAGTGTACGGGAAAAGACTACCTATGGCATTTGCTTCACAACTCTTTCCTAGGCTGCAATACGGGTGAAATGGCTACTATAAACACTTGTTTATTTTACTCTATTATTTTAATATTTCAAGAGTGTGGGACGTACATTGTATTAATGTAGGGAAAAACAGCTAAGGCACCCCTATAATATTGATATGTTGAAAACGTTTTTGTATAAAGAGGCCCATATAATTGTTGTACGGGACGCTGTGCATGCAGTCCAACTTTGGAATCCTCAAAAATGAATCTACACCTTAGATTGCGACTATATCGATCTCTCTAAGATCGCCTCTAATGTTGTTGTGACAGCTAAAATGTAATTAGCTGATAGGCTTTTATATGTGAGCATTATAGTGCTCGGAAAATTGTCTTACGCCGTAAAAAAAATTCTTGCCGGCAAATTTTCTAAACTCGTCGGTTGTTCCTATCGGCGTATTCGTTGAACCTCCTATCGGTGCAAGTGCTAGTGTATTGTGTTGAGTAGGTTAGGCGTACCCATGTTTAGACTCCTTATGATGGTCCGTAGTGATTGATGTTATGCCAACAGATAGCTAGCTGATAATTTGTTCCCTTTTAACTAGCTGATACGTGTACGATGTAGGATTTTAATATGGTTGAGCCCCATGAGAATAAAGAGGATGCTAGTCGATGAGCTGGGGTGCGAGTCTCGGTTCTATTTAAAAAGTGTTGGGGTTTGTCCAAAAAAAAAAAAAAATTAATAAAAATAAGATATTATTTATTAATCAAAAGATAAGTAAAATACTTTCACAAAAAATGGGTTGGTGGTATAAAGTTACACCCCAAAATAACAATCATATGGGCATAGTCCAGAAAATCTTAAGGGAACTTATCCTAAATTACATAACAAAAATTATAAAAACATAACAAAAATGAAAATCATGTAGCTAATGCAACCCTAGTAGATGGGGGATCCTTGTCATCCGAGTTACCCCATATTGTTGCGGGGTTCGGGATGACATTAGTAGGAGCCCAGCCATCATCATTTTGTTCATTCTCATTCTCTGCAATAGTGTTCTCGCGCTGAGGTGAAATGGCCAGATCCAAACGCGGGAAAGCTTTACTATTATCCCAACCAGTGTTCGTTGGATTGAAACCACCAGCGGGCCAACCTGCATTGTCTCCAGAGGGCCAACCTGTATTATCACCTGCACCACTCACAGGATGAGCAAAAGTCCATCCTCGAATGCATGGAGAGGAGGATCGCCTAGGAGGGTGAGATTCACAGCGAGGATGCTGGGAACGGGGCCGAGAGTCCCTGGCAAAGCCACTCCTTCGTCGTTGGCCATGAGAAGGTGAGCGGCCTCTGGTAGAGGAAGGAGAGAGAGGTACACATGCCACCGTGCAAGGTGCATTACCCCAGTGATCCAAAAGTTCCTATAAGTGAGAAACCTCAAGTGCCACCTTGTTTGCTTGAACTTGAATTTGCAGTAGAACATTAGAACATGTAATAGCTTTAACATAAAGAGAAACAGACGTTCCAATGTGATTTTCAAAAAATATGCAAGAATTACAGTCCTTCCAAATTGTGAAGAGAATATCCACCCTGAAAATATGTCAAATCTGAGTAAATCTTGCAGGGAACATGGGAGAATCACCCAGAAGTACCATCTGCCATGAAAGAGGCTCTGGTCTGAAAGGCTTAAAGAAATCATGAATCCAGAGCCACATTTGCTAAGCCCTAGTGCAAAACCAGAAGAGATGCTTAAAAGTCTCAGCTTGTCCACAAAAAAGGCAATGAGTGTCCTGAACCCCTAGATGAAAAAGCCTTGCACCGACTGGTAAACCTTGAAAAAGAAGACACCAGGCAAAATGTGCTAGCTTTGGTTCAAGAATGGCTGACCATACAGTGGAAAATCTATTGTGCCAAGTAGACACTGAAGAGTGGAGGAGTCATCGCTTATTGAGAGTATCTACCATTGGCAGATGAGGCAAAAGCCACCTGTAACCAAGCCTAGGCTTATAATTTTGCATTGGGGTTTATGGATACCACTTCCACTCTTTCTGTAACATCCATATCTGATTTAACTTGAAAACTAGGTTTTAACATAGGTATAATTTTTTTTTTGTAATCAGATATAAAAGAATTCACTACTATCAAGTATAACATTCTTTGATTTAACAATAAACATGATTTCATTTTTCACAAAGCTGAAAGAAATGATAAACCATAAATATTTTGTTTTCTCACAATTTGAAATATTCTTAAAACAAATACAATATTAGAAACATACCATTATCACCGCATCTCGATTGTCGACCAATCACATTCAAGACTCGGCAATCCTTAATAGTTGGAAGAGAAAGTATCTTCAAGGAGCTTAACCTCCAACCACAGACAGTCGGTCTCCCGCACTCCTTCCTAACCAGAAGTGGCCCTACCCTACTCAAGAGGATAGACTTAGGATAACCATCGGTGTTTGCCATCTGAGCTCTGGTGTTGTAACTTACGTGTCTTGTTATCATGCAGATCCCTAGATACCCTCTAGTCATGCATGACCCTTCCACAAGAAACGCCATCCAGTCACAGTGAACATTCAATGCACTTGAGGATCATGCATCACCTTGGCCAAAGGATTTGAATTTAAATAGCGTTGTATGAACGCATGAATTAAGTTCACCCACCCTACTTGACTTGAATTAATCGCAATCCTATAGTTTTTCTATTTGTAAGGTTTATATATATGTTGACCTCGATGACCTCAAGATATTTGAATTTCCTCATGCATTAGTGCATGGCGCAAAGGTTTACTCTATTCCTGAGTTTATGGATTCATCTCCGTATTCACGATGTATAAAGGGTTTTCTAGTTCATTGTTTATACGGATAACATTTGTAATGCAATAATAATCCCTTAACAGTCTAAACCGTTGTTTGAAATTATCCACTCATAAGTGGTCTCTAACTTCGCTATACGGTTTTCAAAAGCTAATACAATTTACCCAAGTATAAAATACGAATATCCGAAGGCCCAGAGTTTTAAGTTTTAGACTCATAAAAGTCTTCAATGTTCTAGGTAAGAGCGATACAAGGAACATCACATGCAATTTAATTTAACTAAAACACCATATGTGGGTTCCCCACCCTTATCTTTCCACTTTATAAGCATGACGGTTTTTGACCAAGGATAATTACTTATACTACAACTCTACACCCTCCTTCCAAAACAAATAGTTTTAAATGGTTCACTGAGGTAAGAGTTATATAATAAAGATATTAAAAGACTTGGAATCTATCTTAACAATCTATAGATGATCATACTCATATATCAACCTCTAACTGAAGATCTAAAACCGAATAAGAAACTAGTCAAATACATTTGTCGGCATTCACTCCGATCTCAATTTCTTATCTACCAAGGCTTGTCACACCTCTAAACTATATTGGACAAGTTATTTGAAATAAACATCAAGCCAACTTAAGTTTATATCTTACGTCATATAAGTCATCGAAGTTGAACCTTGGAGGGTTTTGGAACCACGTTGGTTAAAACTTCGACTAATCACTAACTGACAAAGGTGTACCACAGACTCACACTGTCCAGACATAAACAAACACAAAAACACCGTGTGTAACCATTTTGCCTAATCATGTTTTCAGGATTCTATTGTGCTTAGACAGAGAGACGTTTTAGAATCATATTCCTACACTGGTTTTATCCTCCGACACCATAGCCAGGTAATATAACACCACAGGCTGTCTAAACAATCAAAAACTACGTCAAAATCATGAATTAAAACTGAAGTTTACACTCCTACACAGTGGCGTAGGACAGAGTGGCTCTTTACTAAGAAACTCACGTTTTCAGAGAAAACAAACTTCACTTAGCTATACAGAAAAATAACATTATTTTCATTTTCCTCTACGTTGTAAGAACAACACATACACAACCAGAAAATAAGTCACAAACGGTGAATAAAATCTGCTTAGACAGGAAAGATGAGAACTTGTCGCTATACTAAGGACTTCGCTCCAACAAGCACGACCTCACTGTTCTATCAGCGGCGTCCTTCCTTGTTTCTCCTCCGAGTCTAACCACCATTTAACTTTCTCCCCCCGATTTCAATCCTCTCTCAACAGAAAAATCCCCCTCCATTCTCTACACGGCGAGGGAATGATGCCCCTTCCCACTACCGACCATCCTAAACAAAAGGAGATCAGTTTTTGCATGCCACCTGACTCCCTATCCCACAGCGACCACTAAACATGATGGAGGTTCCTTTATGGTGACGTGGCAGCTGGTGGGCTTAACAACCCCGTCCACTTACTCGAGCATCAAGGCATCTAAACCTCAGAATTTGCAACTAATCACCGAATTGTGGAGTTAAGCTCTTGCAAGGTGGTAGGTAATAAATGCATAAAGTGTTTCTAAGGTTGAAAAAGAGAATGAGTAAAGACCAACTTAATAAAGAAAATATAGGTTAGATTAATGATAACTCAAAGTCTTAAGCTCAGAGGAAAAAGACGCGTTTGAAATGGAAGACGTCCAAAAACAATAGAACTTGGGCGTAACCCTACTCGACTTCGACGAGAAAACTGACATCAAACAAACTAAAGGAAATACCTCACGTTTACCAAAATATAACTAAGGCAATTTTGGAATATTCTTCCAAATGACGACCAAAACAGGTTATAGCTCATCTCGGCTTCAAATTTGACTTCCGTCGATTTTTAAAAAGAAATAAATTCACAACACATGTTCAAAGCATTTTTACGGCAATCACGATGGATTGGGCGTAACGCAAAACAAGTTTTCTAGATCGTTTAACGCACAATAACGACTTCTCGCATCATTCGACTACGAGACGTGACTCACAAATCTGCCACAAATAAGTTTATTTATTTACCTATAATTGGAATATCAGTCATCTCTATTAGACGACATGATTAAGCGGACTTGCAACAACAATGTCGATTTCCAAAATTCTATATGATGACTTACGAAAGGTGTTAAACCTTCACTTCAGACGTCAACATCCAGTCTAAAATTATCTCAGTCGTAAACATGACTAAATTTAAGGCTTCAAGGTTTATCTACCTATTTGGCGTTTTTAGTAACAAACACCCATGGTTAATTTCCAAAGTCCATTCTCTTTCTCAAAAATACTTTCTCTTCCTGTCGAACATGGTCCACCTGTTCCTGCAACGACAATCTCACATACAATTTTTGTGGTCAAAGCACCTATATTCCAAATTAAAGCATAATATATCCAAACATCATTTTCTCCTAACAAAAAGACATTTTAGTTTATAATATCACATTGATCATAATCAATAGATTCCAAAATTTCATAGAACTAACTTTGTCTATCTACATCACTAGTTTCCATGTCGTCCACAACATATTATATAACTGAAATTTGCAAGAAAAGTAAATAGCGTTATTGATTCCAAAAAGAGGGATGTAACACTTTCCACCATGGCTTGATGGAGTGGATTCCCACTTTGTGAATCATATCTGTTGGAATGGCAGTCACAATACCATCAAAGGTGGCCTGATCATGTCTTTGAAGACCAAATCAAACTTGAAGAGGTTCCCATGACATAAGACTCATGGTTGGTCTATGAAAAATATCTTGAAGAATCTAGATACCCTTTTTATGAAATTTGAGAGCTTTTAACAAAGGCAACTTGGCTAATGGCTAGCCTACAGTGGTTAAGAGAGGTGACCACCAAATGTTCTGTTGACTGAATGAGAGGCCATCATGAAACCCAGCTCCAGTCCAATGAAGCCATAACTTTCTCCCAGGCTTTCCAAATACTTTTAGCAACAAAGGTTCCTGAGATTTGCACTGGCTCTCTCATGACAAGGATGGTTATGAAACCAATTCCCTTCCAAGCAGGTCTGTGTACAAGATGTCCCATTTCTATATTGTGTCTGAGCAAAATTTTCCATACCTCATTTCCAATGAGAGCACGAATGATCTATTTTACACACAAAGCAGTGCCTTAGCGTTGGGTGGAAAGAAGACCAAGGCCACCTGAATCTCTGGGTAAACAACAAAACTCCCATGCAACTCAGTGAAAACCATGGCAAGTTTCAAAAGAGGTCCAAAGGAAATCTCTCAAAAGTTTTTCCAGTTTGGCATAAGAGGCTTTTGAAGGAGCCCAACAAGAAGAGTAGTAAACATGAGTTGCTGCTAAAACCTAGAACATACCTAGAATTTTCTAGCCAGAGAAAGTGGCTTGGTTATCCAAAAGGCAAGTTTTTGTTCCACTTGAGAAAGAACTACCTGCCAGAGATCTATAGAGGTGGCCTGGAAGGCAAATGGGATGCCAAGAAATTGAAAGATTTCACCATGAGCAACCCAGCGCCAACCATATTGTTGGATCCAATGTGGAATGGGAAGAATTGATTGCATGTAACATAGGGTTTTGTGCCACTGGATGGAAGAACCTAAGGCTAAATAGAAAGTTTCGAGGTAGCCAAGAGCATTTTTCACTGTAGTTTCCTCTTCAAGTAAAGTTAAAAAAGAGTCATCAGCAAAATGACCATTAACCAATTGGCAGGAAGAATTAGGTAGAGAAATTCCACGAACAAGACCCTATGATATAGAATGAGCAAGAAGGTATCCAAAACCTTTTGCGGCTAGTACATAAAGAGCACACGCAAGAGGATAGCCTTGGCATATGGAACGAAACAAGCCAAAGGTTGGAGATTGCTGGCCATTTATAGTGATATAAGCAAAAGCATCAAAAAATAACATTTTGACAAATTGTATGAAGGATGGACCAAACCCTAATGCAGCAAGCATGGCAAGAATGAAACGCCATTCAATGCGATCATAGGCCTTTGCAAAATCAATTTTGAGGAAAATGGATTTTTTATCAGAGTTTCTTTCCCATAACATGCCTTCCTAGACTACAATGATATTGTCTAAAATATATCTGGATTTAATAAAATTGGTTTGTTCAGGGCAGACAATCAAAGGAAGTAGATTGTGAAGCTTCAGCGAAAGAGCTTTGGCAATGATCTTATTGGAAACATTGAGGAGCATAATGGGTCGCCAGTTGCAAATGTCCGCAGGATCTCCAGCCTTAGATATGAACTTTATATTGCCTTGATTGATAAGTTTGCCTAAAGAGTTAGAATGAAAAGCTTCAAGGTAAACATTGTGCAAATCTTTTCCTAAGTAATCCCAAAGCAGTTTGTAAAATTCATAGGGAAACCATCAATTCCTGCAGCTTTGTCATCAGCCATTGAACAGATTGCTTCCTTGAGGTCTTCAATGGTCAGTAACTGATCACAGAAGCGCGTCTGGGTTGGAGAAAGCCTTTTTGGAACCACTACAAGACAATCTTGTAATGCAGTCTGACGCTCAGAAGTGTATTCCTAAGCTATGAAAACTTTTTCATAATGCCTTACAAATGCCTGGAGAATGTCACGTAGTTCTGAAAGAACACTATTAGCCTCCTTGATTTTTTTAATGCCGGGTGAGGAATGTCTAGCTCAAAGAACTTGAAAGAATTCCTTCGAGGCACGATCATCTATTTTTAGCCAATGCAACCTGGGTTTGAGTTGTGCTCCTTTGGCAACATGATTATTAGCTATATTGCTTATGGTGCCTTAAGTCTGCAACACTGATTTTCAAAGAAGGCAAAAATAGGTCAGCTGCCAATGCCTCAATGGTCTCTTTCAAAGCAGTAGTTGTAGCCTCATAAGACCGTCTTCTGAAAATGGCTAACTGATGACCATAAATGTGAAGAAACCTCGCAGTCCGGGTGATGGCATCATTCCACCACTGTATCCAGCTGGTAGTATGAGGTGGGCGACATTCTATATTCCATATAGTAGCAATATGTGCCAACATGGGTTGGTGAGTCAAAGAGGTGTTTAGGAAAAACTAAGACTTACTGGCATGTGGTTGAGTGGCATGCCATTCAATGCAAAACTGAATTGGAAAGTGGTATGATAATGTCACCTCCACTAACAGCTTAACCGGGAGGGAGTCTGATGTGCCAAAAGAAAAGAAAGATTGGGTCGAGATCATGGCACGATCAAGGCATTTAAAAATCCTGTCAGATCCAGCTTGAAAATTACACCAAGTATGTCAAAAAGGATGGGAATGGCAGCAGCCAGTATTGGGATAAAAAACCCCAATTTATTGCGCATGTGGAACCATGCCTCTCTCTCTCCAGTTGGCCACCGAAAAGGTAGAATGCCATCTTTATCATGCGTTGTTTCTACCATATTAAAATCCCCACAAATAAGCCAGGTGGCCACTAGCAAGGAGTTTGCAATCCACCGCCACAGAAGAGATCTTTCCATCTAATCATTCGATGCATAAACATTAATAATCCCAAAGGAATGATTATCACTATTAAGCAGTGTCCAAACTAGTCAGTTGGTGGGGTTCACCCCATGAGCCACCACTGAATCTTGCCACCAAGGGGACAAAAGTGTAGCAACACCACCTTTTCCAGCCTCATGAGCGGTGCAAAATAATTTACTGGCTGGCCAAATAGAACGAAAAGCCAAAGAAAGCAAAAAACCTGTAACTTTAACTTCTTGCAGACACAAAACATCAATTGCAGCATATTGTTGTAAAGTAGCTCTAACAGAGTACTTCCTAGAAAGGTCAGTTAGACCTCTAACATTCCAAGAGAGGAATTTCATACTAAATCCTCCACCATTTCCTCATAATCTGAATTTTCAAAGGAAGAAAAATGATTCTATAGGAATTCAGTGGGGTGTGTGCCAAATTGAATGGGAGGAGATGGCTGCCTCTTTTCCTCCTGAGAAATTTCTCCTTCTTCAAGAGGTCGAGAACGACTACGAGAGTGCTACTTTGGTGACACAAGTTTATTTGAATCTGGATGTGACATGGCCAATGACCATTACTGTAATGGCAGAACACTAGAACCCTTGAGGGTGTCTTTCCCTTTCGCAGAAGGGTTTGAAATGGCCATAGCTGGTTCAACAGCTTTGGGAGCCTCCGCAGGAGCCTTAGCCTTGTGCTTGCGGTTGGTAACCATAGCCCATATTTCCATTAGCTTGGAAACAACTTCCACTGGACGAGGTTGGGCAACCTCCCTGGGTGGAGCCCAGGTACGAGGTGTGGCAAGAGGATAATCCCTAATTTTATGTTCAGTTGACTGACAACGGTAGCAAGTGTTTGGAAAATTAAAGTAGGTAACTTTCTGGGTAGGTCAGAGGGGACCAATTTGAATATCAATGAATTCCTTGAGATCCTGTGAAAGATCCACCTCTACGTAGACTCGCTTTTGTGGGTGAGCTTGAAAGAACCTATCTGGTTCGACGTAAATTACTCTCCCTAGAGAGGAAGCAATATCATGCAAGAAATGCAAACAAGGCAAAGGCAAACCAAGGAATTCAATCCACACAGGGACCTGCAATGTGGTATCATATGAAACCACAAAGTCACGGGTCCACTGTTGGAAAACAAGCAAGGAAGACTGGACATACCACATGGGCCATGATTCAAGATTGCTTGAACATGACTAACCTCTACAAAGCAGAAAAGGAAAAATCCTTTGGTCTGATTTTGAACCATATCATGGCAGACCCCATGAGGTACCCAAGCCTTTTGAAACCAGTCTCTTAGCATAGTTTCAGGGGGAGTCCTCCCAACAAAGTATCCAATAAGAGTATGATGTTCTAACCATAGACATGCAGAATCAAATTCATGCATGGGCAATATTACATCAGCAAGAGAATCAAAGGACTTACCTAATGAAAGACCTTTGGAACAAACTTCCGGGGACGCTTGGTCGAACCGACAACACCAGCAAAAACTGTTGGGTCAGAACCGGTAGGAGGCATTTAAAAGGCCAAAAAACCATAATAAATGCGGATGTATAGAAGGAGAGGATATTTAATTCCTGCGCCTAGAGCACGATATGACTAGGATGGAAACAATGGAGACTACCTGTAGCAAAGGAAACCCTAGCAGAGCAAAAAAACTATCATCCTGATTTCCAAATCTTGGTTTGTCAAATTTTAATTTTAGCAATGTTTTCATAACATGTAGTCTTGTTTAAATTATGGTAGAGGTGGTGATTGGGTTCTCAAGCAGTTTGATTGTGACTTGATATTTGAGAAACAATGTTTCATCTTTAAAGAAATAACATGTCTAGATTGTTTCTTTCACTTAATTTTTATTTTTTCTACTTATAACTTCATTTTTTTCTATTTGATGTGTGATGATAGACCTAAAATAATTAGTAGCACACAATTGCCATAAACACCTCCCTTTTAGTTCATGAAGGCATGGTCTAACTTATTGTTAGGGTGTGGAACTGTGCTGCATTCACTTTACCATTCCAACTGGATCAAGTCACTGAACAAACCCATTGTGTGCACAAGTTCCTTAGACAATAGTACAACTAAAGGGCAAGAAATCAAAAAAGAGTTGACAATAGTGTGGCAAAGGAATTCCAACATATCTCTTCTCAACTCGAGTGCAGCCCTTTTAACCTAACTTCAGTCTTTGGACACTCATCTTAAGCATAAACTCAAGCTCATGGAAAGCCATGAAGATAAAAGTGCCAAATTTGGGTTCCCCTACATTGGCTCGAGATCATAGTTAAACCTTCAAAGAAATTATTAGTTCCTCTTGAGTTAAGCATGTGAAGAAGTATATCAAAGCCATTAGAACCTCACATGGTTGTCTCTATGAGCTTCCTTAGATCTCAAGAGCTTTTCTAAACCACTATTTAAATCTATGAGCTTCCTAAGATCTCAAGAGATTTTCTAAACCACTATTTAAACTCATATTTCACACCCAATAAGTGTCCAAAAATGGGCCCAAGCCCTACAGGAATATATGTTGTTCCTTGCAAACTTCCCCATGTCTCAAAAGATTTGTGATGCATTATACAATTTTGATGAGATATGTGCATTGCTTCTTCGAATGGGCAATGATAAATCCCCAGACCTAGATGGCTTTTCTTGTGAATTCTACAAAACCACTTAGTGGTTTTTCTAACTTGACTTGCTTTGGATCTATAAAGAGGCTCTACATAGTAACTCCCAGGGAAATAACACTAACCAAGGTAATATCAATTTAATTCCCAAGTCTCAAAATCCAACTAAGCTCATTACTAATTACAAAGGTCCATCACTTTGTTGAATGTCTCCCATAAGATCTTTGCTAAATCTATTGTGCTTTGTATGCATCTCCTCCTTCAAGTAACTATTAGATTAAATAAAAAAAGGTTCATTAAGACTAGATATATCCTAGACAATATCATTGCTTTATAGGAACCTAGATTAGAATGGGCTCAACCTCTTGAAAATGGATTTTAATCCAGTTTAGGGAAAAATTAGATTTGTTAATATTCTCGTGTTTAGATGTTTAAACCTCCTTTCCAACTTACATTCAAGGATCTAGGGTCGAGTGACGAGCACTGTCATACCCTAGGTCACTTGCAGATGTAGGGAAACTTGGATTAGGGAATTTAATTATTAATTTTCCTTCTCTTATGCCCAATTAACCATTAAAACCCTAATTATGTAAATACGACAACAAATTGACGAAAGATGAAAAAAGCTCTTGCCGACAGGAATAAAATACCAAATCACAGAATACTTGTTTTCAAGGTTCCAAAGTGGAACAGTTGGGGACACTGGATTGGGTGCCCAAGTCCAAGGTACCTGTTTTTTCATGAAATCTGGACCTCCTTCCGACACTGATCAACCCTGTAACTTCTATTTTCAGAGATATGTCTATGGAGGACACTAGAGTGAGTGCCCAAGTCCTGGAAGTGCTCCTATGTCTGACTTTTCTTCAGATCCTGAATCCTTTATGCCTGCCAATCCTTCCTACAACTCCACTTTTCCCAAATGCAACACCTGTAACCTATAATCACAAGACTTGGTTTGGGGGTTGTGGTGTTTAGAGGCTTGCCTCAATCAAGCCCCAGAGGACACTTAAGTCTCTGAACACTGCTGTCAAATAAAGAGTGTGTCCCCTTGTGAGGCAGAGGCAAAAACCAAAGGAATCAATGATGAAAACACAATATTATGTCACCTTGTAGTGAAATTCTCAGGGAGGAAGATGCTCTTCATGCCATGAGGAAATTGGTTCTCAAATATGCAAATATCAACACACAAAACACACAAGTCTGCTCTTGCAACACAATAAAAGCCTTGAATCACTTTGAGAACACAATAGCTTGCTAGTAATCATCTAATTGAAATCTAGTTTACAAATGAATGCCTAAGCTTGCTTATATATGCAACTACAAGCACTCCCGCCAAGATTTTAAAAATCAAAACTTACCATGTCGGCAAAAGGACCAAATAACGATCATAAACTGACACCCGAAAATTAGGGCTGCCCCAAAATAGGGCAGGATTAGGGCGCGGGTGCCCAAGTCCTCCCCCCTATTTTGGGCAGGGTACAACTCAAGGGGTTCACCTAAGTCCAATTTGCCATGGAACTTAGGTCTCATTCCATCGGGATGCTAAAATATGAACTAGAATGTCCTAAATGCATGTTAAAGACCCAGGAGCTAAACCTTATGAGGGAAAAGCCCCCAAGGGGACATTTTCTGACGTTACATTTAGCCCCCACTTGAATCCATATATATGAACATGAGTCCCATACATGCATTAAAGTAAGGTCACAAACACAACATACACATCAAGCACAGAGAAGACACACCAATCTCATAGAAGACAGTAATAGGCACACAAAACATGGAGAAGATAGTTACAATCATGCAGAACACAGAGAAGACAGTCAATGCATAGAAGACACATTAATGCATGGAAGATAGAAATGATATCTTTTCTACTCTTTTTCTTATATATATGAAATGCAAATGTAAGTACTGAAAAGTAAACAAACCTCCCATAATACAGGATGCACTACCCTAAGGCGCAAGTCTCTGTATATATGGGGCAACACATATGCAAGACACGTAAAACCTACCAAAGATGTAAGAAGCACTACCTGAGGGTGCTGGTCTCTACATATGGGGCAACAAACACGCCATACAAAACAAGCACACCAAAACACACACACTTGAAGACATGGAGAAAACACGGTAGACAAGCGATGGTGTGTTCCCTATTTCAAGGCTTAACACCATCTCAGGCACATTACAAGCACACACCGACGATCGGGCTTCACCACAACAATCGCCGAAGACACACTTAAGGGTTGAGTTAGTCACATAACCGCTCCTCGCCTCTGCAGAGGACTTTTGAAAATGACAGGCTGATGAAATATGCTCTGAGAAATACACCATCCCCGCCTCTACAGAGGGCTTAAGAAAAATGATATACGCGATATCCTGCCTTTGCAGAGGGCTTACATGATTGATTGATTGATTGCAAACAAACTCAGGATGCACGATGCACTACCCTGGGGCGCAAGTCTTTGCATCTGAGGTCAAACACATTGCTAACATCTATAACAGACAGCTTACCTTATATATGCCCCCACCTTAAGGTGGTTGCTATCAGTTATTGATATCAAGCACGTTAAGGTAGGAAGAAAACACATAAGGGAACACTGACTTTCGCAAAGCCCATGCCCCCCAGAGGTGACATGTACTTTACGATCACCAAATGTTTCCACAAACACATCCCTACAAGAAACATGTTAGTGTCCACAAAATCATGATAAACACCAACATTAATGCATATGATTAACCACACAAAGAGCCAAGGTTATACAATGAATTCAGAGTTTGAGGATAACCATGGGGCTATATCATGAAGCTCTCTGAATTGAATACCACCAAGGCCAGATTTAAAGGCAACAAAGGTGTAGGGAGCAACAGTATTGTTAAGGTTTGTAAATGTGATAGAAACATCATTAAATTCACTATGCGGAAAGCACGAGTGCTTCCACTAGCCAAGCATCGGATAAAGTATACAACCCCATCGTCATATTAGGAACTAAGTCCATTTTTTGATTGCTCTCGAAAGGGACACTAGGTTCGCATCAATATAAATTTTTGTCGTCATCCACTCACTAGATGGAAACACTAGAGGAAGGGGAACAATAAATAAGAGAGGAGAAAACAAGTGTCTTAGGGACAGTCACGTAGGAGGGTGCCCCCAGGTCACCAACCATGACGCTATGTCCGTAAGACACAGCACTCAACAATGAAATCAGAGAGAGATCAATATAGAAGAATGATGATACAAATAGAAGGTCACAACAAAGGCGGTCTCCTAGTATCCCGAACCTTACGGGAGAATCCGAGGTCATTCCAGGAGGCCTAAACAACACATAACACATCACGGGGGAAGCACATCACGAGAGAGATAAAGGGTTAGAGATACTTACCTGTAGGATCTTCCAATCTAACCTTTGTCAACAATTAAATCAATGCCATTTTTCCATGGGTTAGGTGAATTCTTAACTTCTTCTATTAGACCAATTATTGCATCATAGTTCTATAGTCATCTTCAGCCTCATAAGGTTTATTAAGAGAGTTTTCATGCTCATTATTCTCAATGTATTGTGTTAAGTCTTCTGCTACCCGAGGGTATGTATCCATAAGAGATGTGTCATATTGAGGCATGAAATTAATTAGCATGATATGCGTTATTCCTTGAACAACATCAATACCCTCTTGTCCTTCTTTTATCAATTTTCTTATGTTGTGAATCATGGGTATAGCTTCTTCATCTATCCTCTCAGTTTGCACATATTCTTGGAATTCAGCTACGTCTTTATCAAGTTTGTTTATTTGCTCATATGTTATCACATCAATAGAGACCTCAACATTATGAATTATTTGTTCTTCTATTGTATGAGGCATGATGTCTTTCAAAAAGTGTGTTCCTTCTATTGCGTCGTTGACTTCTTCATTTTGGACCAACATACCCTCATGGGAAGAAGCATTTTTTAAAGAATGATTAGAGGACAAGTTTATGTCATCATCACATGGATCAAGTATTGAATGCATCGTAAAAATGCTATCACCATCATCTTTTTCATTGCTACTCATGGAGAAGAACTCAGTTAAGCTTTCTAATGTCGTAGGATGTTCACCCATGAGGGTTAAAAATTGGTCAAAATCAAGATCTTTGATAAATGCATACAAAGATACCATTAAAAAATGACATGAAGGTGCCATTTCAATGTAAAATCAGATTTTGAAAGTATTTCCAAAAGTATGTCAAAGATAAGTGCGAAGTGATATACCCAAAATAGCCTCAAATGCTTGATTTTTTATACTCTTTTCAATGCCAATGAATGAAACGAAGGAAGTTGTAAGGATTTCAGTCAAGGGTAGAAAATTATATGTCTAATATCAGTCCAAAACAATAATATAATCACTCTCAACACACTCTTGATGCAAATCCAAGATAATGCCAAGTCAAAATATAGTGAAAATATGTCAAAGTAGGCATTTTTTTCACCAAAATTCAATGCAAAAGAGCATAACAAAGGGTGTTGTGAAAAAAATGATGATGGATAGCAAATAATATCAGTAATAACAGCCACTTGATGAAAAAATATCTAACACAACACATTTTTAGTGCCACTTAAGGTAAAACCCTAGTGAAAATATAGCAAAAATAGGTAATTTTTCACAATTTTTCAATTCCAAGACCTAGCAAAGGAGGTGTTGTAAGGAATATTAGGAGGTACATAAAATTATATCAATAATATTAGTCACCTCAATCCATAAAATTGATCACAACACACTTGGAGTGCAAACTAGGTCGAACCCTAAGGCAAAAATAGCCAAAATGTGTAGTTTTTCACCGAATTTTCACTACAAGAGCCCGTTAAAAGGGTGTTGTGTAGCTTTTTATGAGGGGAATCAAATTATTACCCTAATAATAGCAAATTAATGTAAAAATATCTTTCACAACATACCTATGGTACAAGTTTACAAAGTCGATAAGGCCAATTTTAGTGAAAATTGTTGTTTTTGAAGTCTTAGGTTTGAGATATTGGGATAAAATTCTATGTGAATGCTTTGAAATCTAGTTTATGATGAAATTGACTTATTATTAGATCTGAAAATGATTTTCAAGCCTTAACATAAAAATGTCTATGCAAATTTAATGAAAATGCATCAAAATTGCTAGTTTTTGTTAAAATTTTCTATGTAAAAATGCAAATATTTTAAATCTAAATGCAAATTCACACTAAAATGCAAGACTATAGCTAAATAAAAATTTTAATGAGCCTCTAAAATTAGTAGAAAAATATGATAAAAGATTTTGCCTACTAACCCTAGATTTTGGAATTACTAGGTTATATAAAATTGTCAAAATTTCCACAAAAACCCTAGCAATTAAATGATGAAAATGCAATGCAAAATTTTAAATTTTTAGATTTTTCTATAGTTTATATCAGATCTTATGCAAAAATCATGAATTAGGAAAATTTAGGAAGAATTGATGCAATTTAGTAAGCCAAACAATGCAATTTTTTTGTAGTTTTCAAAAATTTTAATTTTTTTAAATTTTTCTCAATGCAATGAAATGAATGACCAAATGAATGAATGAAATCAATTCAAATCTGAAGACAAACACTCAGCAAGTTGCAATTTAAGTCCAAAAACACATTTTCACCAAAATGTTTACGGGAAAATTAGATTTGTTAATAGTCTCATGTTTAGATGTTTAAATCCTCCTTTCCACCTTACATTCAAGGATCTAGGGTCGAGTGACAAGCACTATCATACCCTAGGTCACTTGGAAATGTAGGAAAACTTGTATTAGGGAATTTAATTATTAATTTTCCTTTTCTTATGCCCAATTAACCATGAAAACCCTAATTATGCAAATACAACAACAAATTGACAAAAGACGGAAAAAGCTCTTGCAGACAAGAATAAACTACCAAATCACAAAATACCTGTTTTTGGGGTTCCAAAGCAGAACAATCAGGGACACTGGAGTGGGCACCCAAGTCCAAGGTACCTATTTTTTCATGGAATCCAGACCTCCTTCCAACACTGATCAGCCCTGTAACTTCTATTTTCAGAGATCTCTGCGGAGGACACTAGAGCGAGCACCCAAGCCCTGGAAGTGCCCCTGTGTATGACGTTTCTTCAGATCTTGAATCCTTGATGCCTGCCAATCCTTCCTACAACTCCACTTTTCTCAAATGTGACACTTGTAACCTGCAATCACAAGACTTGGTTTGGGGGTTGTGATATTTAGAGGCTTGCCTTAGTCAAGCTCCGGAGGACACTGAAGTCTCTGAACACTATTGTCAGATAAAGAGTGCATGCCCTTGTGAGGCAGAGGCAAAAACCAAAGGAATCAATGATGAAAACACAATATTATGTCACCTTGTAGTGAGATTCTTATGAAGGAAGATGCTCTTCATCCCATGAGGAAATTGATGCTCAAATCTGCAAATATCAACACACAAAACACACTAGTCTACTCTTGCAACACAATAGAAGTCTTGAATCACTTTGAGAACACAATAGCTTGCTAGTAATCATCTAATTGAAATCTAGTTTACAAATGAATGCCTAAGCTTGCTTATATATGCAACTACAAGCACTCCTGCCAAGATTTTAAAAATTAAAACTTATTGTGTTGGCAAAAGGACCAAATAACAATCATAAATTGACACCCAAAAATTAGGGCTACCCCAAAATAGGGTAGGACTAGGGCACGGGCGCCCAAGTCCTTCCCCCCTATTTTGGGCAGGGTACAGCTCAAGGGGTCCACCTAGGTCCAATTTTCCATGGAACCTAGGTCTCATTCCATTGGGATGCCAAAATATGAACTAAAATGTCTTAAATGCATGCTAAAGACTCGGGAGCTAAACCTTATGAGGGAAAAGCCCCCAAGGGGACATTTTCTGATGTTACAAATCCTTAAGCTTTAGTTTGAGAGAACTTATGATTGTGCTTTGTGTGACCTTACATTTTGGTTGCACTCAAATCATTAAGGTTTAGAGATTTCTTTCTCTTCATAATTCAAACCCTCTTTCCTAGTGCTTCAAGTCATATCTCCATCAATGGATGCAAATATGAAAGTTGTGGGATCTTCTACTCTATCAAATAATTTTTTTTGCTTGCTCCTTCTCATTATGTTTTGGCTACAAAAATATTTTGGTTATCTCCTTACACATAGAATAAAGCAAGGCCTAGTCAAAGGAATCTTTCTCCCCAACTCAAATAATCATCTTTTGATTTGACACTTTGTAGATGATTCCTTTCTCACCTTAGTTGAGAGTAAAACTTCCTTCTATGGAGTCATGACTTATCTTGATGCTTTTAACAAAGTTTTGTGATCTAACCTACAATGGAATAAGACTCAATGCTATCAACAAAGCATGATTCCCTTTCTTTATTTTTTATTATTTTATTATTTGAAGGTTGTGTGACATACATTGTATTAATTTAGGAAATAATAGCTAAGGCACTCCAATAATGTTGATATGTTGAAGATGTTTTTGTATAAAAATGCTCAAATAACTATTGTACGGAATGATGTACATGCACTCCAAGGTCTTTGGAATCCTCTAAAATGAATTGACACCTTGGATTGCGACCATGTTGATTTCCTTAAGATCGCCTCCTTTGTTGTTTCAAGAGAGAAAATGTCATGTATTGTGTTGAGTAAGTTACGCCTCCACAATGTTTAGGTTCCTAATGATGGTTTGTAATGAATGATGTGTGAATAGGATACTTCATAATTTTTTCCCTCCTTGTTGGCAGGAAGGTTTTATATCACCCATACAAACGTTTTGTTTATGGGAGCATGAGTTTATGCCGATACTTCTTTACTGAAAAATATAAGGATTGAGGAGTATCCATTTCACTAAAGTTTTGTGGGGCACAATCCTGACCTCATCCCTTCTATATCTACCTCTAAGGGATGGTATACAGTCAAGGACCATACCATCATCATCCCCAATTGTGTTTAACCAATTGACCAACAATCGTTTGGTAACTTGTTCCCTTTTAACTAGCTAATATGGTGCAGTCACAATCAGAGGGTCCACACAGTGAACTCTCCAGGTCGGGAAGCAAAAGTAAACACAACGGAAGCAACTCAAATATAGAATACAAAGAATGATTCAAATTCTCACTATATCATATATTCAAAATGCTTAGATGTCGGCAACATGCGGGCTACAAAAATAAGGGCTCACAGGCCTGATTATCTAATTACAACAAATATGGCTTTGAAGCACAAAACATCTAATCGAAGCTATCGAAATCATATCATCGAACTACTAATGAACTAATTGACTTCCTATGAATCCTAGAGATCTATATATATCATCTCCAAGCTTAAGAGATCCTTCGTGTCAGCTAAGAAAGAAGTTACAATCTCCAATGCAGGTGTAATGTGAAGAACAAATAGGTCGGCCTTAAGCAGCTGGTACTCCACAAATGAATGAATCAAGGTTTGAACCTCAAGGAAGGTTCATATGATCCTTATGTGTCTTGAAGGATGTTCTATTTAGCTCTACAAGTCACTGAAGTGCTCCAAAAATCTTCTCCTTCAGTTGGCTATTTTGTATGCTCTACTATGTGAAAACAGGTGATTTTTCTGATAGTGATAAATTTCCAGAAACTGATCCAAATGATCTAAATTTTGGATATGATGTGCATGAGGATGTCTATATGCTAAGTCTTGCTCTGCAAGAGCTGATATGACAATCTGGAAAAATGCGGTACAAAATGTTGAAACTACTACTTACTGAACTGAACTGGAAAATGAAAGAAAACAAAGAATGCAAATATTTTTGGTTGATGTAAGATTTCTCTACAACCTGGAATGCTCCTGCATCAAACACCTAGGGTTGTTTAAAAAGTGAGTCTATTACTTTGTTGGGGCTATAGGAAAATCAAGATGATCCAGGGTCACCCCACAATAATGGGTTACACCTTTTGGCCAAACTTGACATTAAAATCAATATTTTGAACTAAATCTTCACTTTCTAACACTTATAGCCACTAAACCGTTAGGAATTTGAAGATGATGTGAACTAGTGATTTGTGAGATTTTCTTTGTAGATTCTAAATATATATATTTTAAAAAATTTAGAGTTAAATTGTAAAAAAAATTGCATCTCCTTTAATAACTAGTTTTTAATAGCAAACAACATTTTTTTAAAGTGATGTGTATTTCGTAGCACATAACATTTTTTCTACAAAGGATAAAATTCTGATTCTTTTGAATTTAGATTGATAACACCGATATATAGGGCTTGCATTTGGTTTCATAATGTTTTGTTGAATATTTTTTTAATTAATTTTTGAAGTCAAACCAATTATAATTTAGACATAGACCTATTCCGTAAAACATAACTTTTTCTGTATGTATCAAAAATTAAATTTTCTTTTTTTGTTGAAACAAGGACATAAATACCTAGGGCATAGATTTTTTTAGAATTTTTTTTCACTAATTTACTAATTTTCCATGTGTGTAGAACAAAGAACTTGATGTTTAGTGAAAAACCCACATTCACAAGAAATAAAAAATAAATATAATAATCAAATTAAATATATTTAAAATTATACTTTTTGGGAAGCTTATAATAAGGACTACATACTTACAAAACATAAATTTTAAATGAATTCATTTGATCCCCCAAAAGGTAAATCAAAAGTAATTTTTATCAGCATTTTGATAGGTGTAGAGGAGACTCCATTATAGGTATGGATTAAAACTAGCGGGGTTCTATCCAAGGGAGTTTGAATCTAAGGAGGTTTGATCAAACCCTATTAAATTAAAATCCTTTAAATGGAACCTTTCAAGGCTTAAATCATTATATTTTCTAAAAATATGTGATTTCAACAAAAATCAGGATGTCCCAGAAAGTGTAACCCATTATTGTGGCAGCACCCTCCACCTCAGCCTAAGAAATCTAAGATGAATCTTCTATCGATCTGCCTTTCCACTTTACTAAGTATTATTTGTATTTCTTGCTTTTGGTACTGCATCCAACTCTATTGTCCAAGATGTCTTCTATCTGCTCCAGTTGTTACTATGGTAACTGATTCTGCAAATCATCTTCAATGTTGTCACTAGATTCCACTTCATGATACTGATATCGGTCTGCAATGTTGAATATAGGTGATATACCCAATGTCTCCAGTAACTCTACTTCATATGCATTTCCTAAATCAAATTTCCTAAGTATCTTACATGGTCTAAACTTCTTCATCTTCAACTTATTATATGTCCCTACTGGAAATCTCTCTTTTCTCAGATATGCCATCACTTCATCTCCAACTAAAAATTTTGTGTCTCCTCTTCTCATCTTCTTGCTCCTTATACTTTATGTTCATCTCCTCCAAATGCTTCTTAACCTAATTATGCACTATCTCCATGTGTCCTACAAATTCTTCTACCTCTACAATTCTCTTATTCTCCATACTGATGTCTCTCAATTTGGTAACTCCTCTAGGGTTTACTTTAGTTACAATCTCATAAGGTGTCTTTCTTGTACTTCTGTTCATTAAATTATTGTATACAAACTCTACTTGTGGTAGGATTAGATCCTAATTTCCTGTCTTATCTCCTACCAAACATCTCAACAAGTTTCCCAAACTTCTATTTACCACTTCTATTTGTCCATCTATCTGTGGATGAAATGTTGAACTGAACTTTAGGTTTGTTTTCATCTTCTTCCACAATGTCCTCCAAAAGTATCCAATGAATCTTGTATCTCTGTATGAAATTACGCTCTTAGGTAATCCATGCAATCTCACAATCTCCTTGAAAAATAGGGGATGTACTGCATCATTTGTCTTCTTACAAGGTATGAAATGTGACATCTTTGAAAATCTATCCACCACTACAAATATAGAATCATGTCCCCTCTGTGTTCTTGGCAATCCTAATATGAAATCCATGCTTATATCCTCCCAAGGTCTCTCCGGTACTGTCAAAGATGTATACAAACTAGTATTCTGACTACTCCCTTTTGCAACTTGACATACTTTACAACTCTGCACAAACTTCCTTACATCCTTATATATCTGAGGCCAAAAATAATGTTCACTTACCAAAGCCACTGTCTTGGCAATTCTGAAATGTCCTGCCAATCCACTACTATGCTTTTCCTTGATCAAATTATCTCTCATTGAACTCTGAGGTATACACAATTGATTTCCTTTGAACAACATATCCTCCTGAATGAAATAATCTAACCACTTACTTCTATCTGTCACAATAGGTTCCTTACATGCTTTCCATGGTTCTGTAAAATCAAGATCTTCTTCATATATATGCTTCAGCTCTTCAAAACCTAATACTTCAATCCTCATCTCTGTCAGCAAATTTCTTCTTCTACTCAATGCATCTGCAACTTTGTTTGATTTCCCACTTCTATGCTTCAATACAAAGGTATAACTTTTCATGAACTAGATACCCAGATGTCTCATATGTCTCTGATTCAACTTTCCTTGACTATTCAGATACTATAAAGCTTGATGATCTGTATACAAGACAAATTACTTAGGCAACAAGTAATGTCTCCACTTCTTTAAGGCTTGAATTATGGCATAGAATTCTTGATTATAAACTGAATATCTTCTTCTTGCATCATTCAACTTCTTACTGAAATATGCTACAAGTCTACCTTCTTGACTTAACACTGCTCCTATTGCATTTCCACTTGCATCACAATCTACTTGAAATACGTTGAAATCTAGTAATGCTAACACAGGTTGCTCTGTCACTTTCTACTTCAACAATTTAAAACTTTTTTTCTCTTGATGTCCACTTAAAATCTTTTCTATCACCTCTCATTATATATGTCATTGGTGTGCATACTGAACTAAAATTTTTAATGAACTTTCGGTAGAAACTAGCTAATCCATGAAATGTTCTGACTTCTCCAATGCTCTTAGGTGTTGGCCACTCAACAATTGCTCTAACCTTCTCAGGGTCCATCTTCAATCCTTCTGCAAAAATCACAAATCCCAAGTATACCAATTTTTCCTTCATGAAACTACATTTCTCGATGTTTATCAACAATTTCTCTTCTCTTAGTCTTTGCAATACTTGTCTTAGGTGCCACAAATGCTCTTCTTTTGTCTTATTGAAAATCAAAATATCATCCAAGTATACAATAACAAACTTACCCAGAATTTCTTCAAAACTTCATTCATCAACCTCATAAAAATACTCAGTGCATTTGTCAATCCAAAAGGCATCACTAACCATTCATACAATCCTTCATTTGTCTTAAAAGTAGTCTTCCATTCATCTCCTTTTCTGATTCTGATCTGATGGTATCCACTCTTCAAGTCTATCTTTGTGAAATACTTTGCTCCACTCAAACAGTCCATAATGTCATCCATCCTAGGCAATGGAAATCTATACTTAACTATGATCTTGTTGATTGCTCGAGTCTATACACATTCTCCATTCTCCATCTTTCTTCGGTGCTAGCATTGTAGCTACTGCACAAGGACTCAAACTTTCTCTGATCAAACCTTTCCTCAACAACTCCTATATCTATCTATTTAGTTTTGCATTCTATGTGGGTGTCATCTGATGTGCTGCTTTGTTAGGCAAACTAGCTCCAGTTATAAGATCCATATGATGACTAATACTCCTGACTCGTGGCAATCCTTCAGGTACATTATCTGGTATGATTTCTTCATACACTGTCAACAATTCAGTTATCTCCTCTGGTTATGTTTCTTCAATCTCTATGATTAGGGTTTTAGGCTTCTTAGGAATCAAAGCATAACACATATTCTCATGTCACAATCCATCCAAAAATTTCCTTCCATCTACCAAACAAATTCTAGCATTCCCACATCCTTCACTCTTAGGCTCATGTTCCAAAGGTATCAAAGTGATTTTATTTCCATTAGACACTATAGCATAAGTGTTCTTTCTCCCATCATGTATAGTTTTTCTATCATACTACCATGGTCTACCCAACAATATATGGCATACATCCATCGGCATAATATCACACAATACTTCATCATGATAAGATCCAATATGAAATTTTACCAAATATTGTTAACTCATGAATACCTTGTGTTCATCCTGAATCCATGTTATCTTGTAGGGCTTAGGGTGTTTCAATCTCTCTAGGTTCAACTTAGTCACCATCTCCTCTAAAACTAAATTATCAGTACTACCACTTTCATTGATAACCTTACAACATTTACCTCCTGATTTGCATCTGGTCTAGAACAAACTTTTCCTTTGTGGTGGTTCCTTAATTGTCTCTACTTGAAATAGTGCTCTCCTCATGACAAGTGATTCTCCTTTCTCAGGTTTTCCAACTGAATCAGGTGATCCAACACATTCTTCTTCTACATAAGCTACTCTTCCATTGTTCTTTATCTTCTTTCTTGTACTTCCTTGATGACATTCAAATGCTTCGTGTCCTTCACCTCCACACTTAAAATAGGTTCCTCTAAATATTCTCTTATCAAATCCTCTTTCATCTCTCATGTACCCTTCACTCGAGTAAGAATTATTGTGTCCTCTGTAGTAGAAAGTTCTATCATCTCTCCAATATGTACTATTATCTCTATCTTCTTTCTTGAATGGGCTATCTTGTTTGTTTTGCTTTGCATATGATCTATCTCATCTAGAATATGTTCTACCTCTCTAAAATTTACCTCCTCTTCCTCTTTGTCTCTGCTCATGCTTCTTGTTCAATTTTTCTTCAACTTTCAGGGCAAACTAATATGCTTCTTCAATTGTTGTCATCCTTACCAGCTCAGTTCTTCTTGAATATTCAGTCTTAAAGTCCATTGATGTATCTTGCCACTTTCTCCTTGCTTGCTTCACTATGTCATGTCCTTTTGATTATTTTATGAAATTCTTCAGTATACTCCACATATTTATCCTTTTGTCTTAGGTTTTGCAATCTCTTCAACAATTCCAACTCATAGTCAGTAGGTATAAACTAATTTTTCAACTTTGTCACCATTATATCCCATTTTATGATCTTTTCTTTTCCCCTTCTATTTCTATCCAACTATACTTCTTTCCACCAAATAGCAGCATGTCCTTTCAACTTAGTCTTTGCAAATCTTACCTTCTCTGGATCTTCAATTTCTTCATATTCAAAGTATTCTTCCAAGTCATTTATCTAGTCAATCAATTCCTCCAGATCCAAATTTATAGTGTAATTCGGTACTTCCACTCTAGGTCGCTTTCCAATCTTTGAAATGTCTCTCAACATCTTCACTTGATCTTATTCTTCCTCTTCTTTTAGGGTTTCTTCATTTTTATCAGTAGATTAAAATTCTTCATCATCACTTTCAACATTAGGTCGAGGTGTTAGTCCTCTTCAATCTTCTTCAACAACATCCAATCAAACTTTCATTATTTTTATCATCTCCATCATTTCGTCCATTCTTCTAGCCATAGTACCAACAATAGGTATTCTCCTCAGCAACATCTCTTCCTAGGATCAAGTGCAACTACCTCAAATTCGGTGATCCGGCTACAAGGTGACAACTGCCTCACAATCAATGATCGGTTGACAACATAGGTAGTCTGCCTCAGGTCGGAGATATGTTCATAGCAAGATCTTATGGAATGCCTTCACAAACTTCACTCAAACTTCACTCCCAAAGGATTCAAACGTCGCTCTGATACCACTTGGTGCAGTCACGGTCAGAGGGTCCACAGAGTGAACTATCCAGGCCATGCAACAATAGTAAACACAATGGAAGAAACTCAAATATAGAATGCAAAGAATGAATCAAATGCTCACTATATCATATATTCAAAATGCTTAGATGTCGGCAACATGCGAGCTACAAAAATAAGGGCTCATAGGCCTGATTATCCAATTACAATAGATATGGATTTGAAGCACAAAACATTTAATCGAAGCTATCTAAATCATATCATCAAACTACTAATGAACTAACTGACTTCCTATGAATCCTATAGATCTATATATATTATCTCCAAGCTTAAGAGATCCTCCACATTGACCAACAAAGAAATTACAATCTCTAATGCAGGTGTAACGTGAAGAACAAATAGGTCAGCCTTAAGCAGCTGGTACTCCTCTACAAATGAATGAATCAAGTTGCAGACCTCAAGCAAGGTTCATATGATCCTTTTGTGTCTTAAATGATGTTCTATTTAGTTTTGCAAGTAATGGAAGTGCTCCAAAAATCTTCTCCTTCAGCTGGCTATTCTATATGCTCTGTTCTGTGAAAACAGGCGATCTTCTGATGGCGATAACTTTTTGAAAACTGATCCAAATGATCTAAATTTTGGATATGATGTTCATGATGATGTATAGATGCTAAGTCCTACTTCACAAGAGCTTATATGACAATGCAGAAAAATGTGGTAGAAATTGCTAAAACTGCTATAGATTGAACTGAACTAAAGTGAATTGGAAAATGAAAGAAAACAAAGAAGAATGCAAATGTTTTTGGTTGATGCAAGATTTCTCTACAACTTGGGATGCTCCTTCATCATAATATGTATAGGATTTTACTATGGTTGAGCCCCTTGAGAACAAAGAGGATGCATTGTCAATTAGTTGGTTCGTGATTCTTGGTTCTATTTAAAAATTGTTGGAGTTTGCCAAATTTTGATTTTGGTAATGTTTTCATAGCATGTAATTTTGTATATGTAATTTAATTATGGTAGAGGTGATGATTGGGTTCTCAAGTGGTTTGATCATGTCTTAATACTTGAGAAATAATGTTTCTCATTTAAAGAAATAACATGCTTAGGTTGTTTCAATTCACGTATTGCTAGGGTGTTGAACCTTGTGTTGCTCCCCTTACCCTTCCAACCAAATTAAGTGGTTGAACAAACCCATTGTGTGCACAAGTTCCTTCCTTGGACAACATTGTTGGAATACAATGGATCACTGAGAGGGGTGGGGAGGGTGAATCAATGATCTAATGAAATTAAAATTACTAATTCTTTGAATCCCCGTAAACACTATTATGTTAGAACATCAAAGCACTTAGAAAACCAAAGAACCATATCAAATACATCATAACACAAAATTTAAAGTGGAACGAAAAACCACTGTCCAACCTCACAAAAGTTCACCATTAGGTCTCACTGACCAAAATCTCACTGATTACACTTTTACATTTGGATTTAGGATCACCAACTCCAATCACTCAGGAGCACCAACTCCAAATAAATTAGGACTAAAAATACAGAGTACTACTCTGTTTACATTGATATCATAGGTTATAGATAAATTCTATAACTCTCTTACTCAATCACCTATATGTGAAGATATGACTCTTTAACGATCCAATATCCACTCAACACAAAAAAATGCACTACTCTGTCATCACTAATATCTAGGAATCAGATACACCTTCTACATACAAATTCTTTCACCATACATCTATCTCATTCCCATATTTTACTATCTTACACAAAATAAAGAATTTTTACTATGTTAACATCTTATGCAAATGATACTTGATCTATATAACCTCATTTACTACCCTGTCAGGTTCAAACCCTTCATTCTATGTATATATATCAACATCCCTTTCTTCTTTTACTCTCACATTCCATGAATGATTATGCAAGAATTTCATCAGCCATATAAAAGAAAAATGTCCCTTATTTTAAGAAGCATAAATAGAAAGAGTTACTCTACCTATGATGACACCAAGAATTCAAATGACACTTCTGCAATCACCATTATACACTGACCACTTGAACTCTTTAGTCTTTATGTATACATCAATCACTCTCACATTTTGCCATTCAAAGAATGACGCTTGATCATTTGAACCAATCAATACCTGATCACACCTTCATCCTCACATACATCTCTGCATTCATTTCTCTACCAATTCCAAACCCTCAAATTAGTGGAAAACTCTAAATTCATTTGAACATATCAACATGTCTTCAAAACATTTATCATCCCCTTCTATTATTATTTTTGTAGAGGATTCATCAACCAGCCTGGATATAAAAGAATACCCTTAATTTATTATCATTCCTTACTCCACACAGCCGCAGGACAACCACTTCACTTTGGTTTGAAACTACAAAACCCTTGGTACTAGAAGTAGTTACAAAATTAACTAATTGTAACTACAATACACAGAAAATACGCTCACGAGCCCGTCAAAGTTCATTCACGGAGGATTAACCATTATAAGTTTGAATTCTTACCACTAATTTTAAGGCTCACGCCCTTGATAAATTAAATTGAAACTGTAGATTAAAACTTTGGTGCTTGAATGCAATTCCTTCCTCAGACCAACCGGTCACCACTAGGGTGAGGGGCCAATCATTCCATGGGAATAGACCCTTCAAGTTGTCACTTAAGTGATGGAGACCAACAATAGGAAGTCACTTTTTAAATTAAAACTAAAATGTAACTCCTCACTTACTTTTAAGTGGTTAGTGCTTACACTACAACAAAAGAGGCAATTAGCGCCTAAAATAGCACTGGAATTTAGTGCATTTGAGTTCAAGAATTGGACACTTCTGTCGACGCCAAAATCAGTGCCAAACTGCATGTTCTCTTTGGCACCATTTTTTGCACCCAAATTTGTGCCAAAATTTGGGTTGGATTTAACATCGCATTTTGCGCCAGAAAAGTAGCGCAAGCAATAGCGCCTCCTTTAGCGCTGGGAAGTATGACCACTTTAATGTCAGAAATAGCTCCTAAATTAGCACCCAATTTGGCTTCTAGTTTTGCTCCCAGTCGTGCTTCCTGTTTTGCTTCTGGTATGTCGTCGAAAATAGCTTCTTTTTTGGCTTCCTAATTGACGCCAAGTTTTGCTTGCATTATGACGTCCTTTGTTGCTTCCAGTTTAGCTTCCAATTTTGCTTTTTGTGTTGCATCCAGGTTTGCTTCTGGTTTTGCTTCCAATTTAGTCATTAATTTGGTAGTATATTTAGTCATAAATTTGGTAGTATATTTAGTCATCAATTTGGTAGTATATTTGGTAATTTGGTAGTATATTTGGTAATTTGGTAGTATATTTAGTCACATGACCATTGGTAGTTTATTGTCGGTCATTTATCTCGCGACCAAATTTATGACTAAACAAATTTTAGTCATTAATTTGGTAGTATATTTAGTCAACAATTTGGTAGTATATTTGGTAATTTGGTAGTATATTTAGTCATCAATTTGGTAGTATGTATATTTAGTCATTGTCATCATTTAGTCATTGATTGTTGTTAACTAGTCATTTATTTAGTCATGGTAGTCATTTTTATTTACTAGTTTCCATTAATTGGTAGTAAATTTAGTCATGATATGAATAATTTATTAAATACCATAAATTTTATAATGTAGAAAAAAAATATTATTAAATTTGAATTAAAACATAAAAGCAAATAAATTTGGAAAACTATATATTTTATGATGTTGCCAAGTAAAGATTGATAATTTTGAGCCAACACTTTCTATTTGAGAATCGGCCAATAAGAAAATGAAATAGGACAAAGAAAAGTGGCAATAAATATATTTTTGTATTGAAACAATGCAGGAAAAGAATTACAAATAATAAAAAAGTTGCACAAGGTTGCCATAACTAGAAAAAACTAGTTCAGCTCTGTCATGTACAACAAACTACAAGGACTAGCTGAAGAAAAAACTAGTTCAGCAGCCACATTAGATATAATAGCAAAACAATGGAAAGGAAGGTTGGACCGATGAAGCCCTTCACATCTTTTGACACTTAGAAAAGAGATTTTGCCACTAAGCATTCCATGAGACATCATTTCTTTTGGCATTTTGTTAACCAATTCAGGGGCTTTGATTGCAACCTTGGTGCATTCCATATTCTTCTTCACACAAGCCATTGAGGTGTTACCTATGTATTCAAACAACCCCAAACCACTGTGAATAATATCTGAATAACAACTTGAGAATGCTACTTAGAGGCCCCTGTAGCAGTGACCCTGCAGCAACAAGAAAACACACCATTCCATGTAACCTTCCATAACATGGTCCCAGACAACTAAAGCAAAAGCGGCACTTGAAACAGTGAAATCCAGCCAGTCAACAACATGCTGAAGATGACAACATGGAAATGTTTTTGGTTTCATACAATTGCAGTAAAATATGAATTTATTTAAAAGAACGGTTTCATGATATTTTCTTCATTACCTCAAGAAATCATAAAATAGATCATTACACAAAATATCTACTCTTGGAATCAATCTCTTCCCTTTCTCACATGGCAATACCGCACTTGCCTGTTCAGACTATTAAATTAAAGAAAACAAGCTAAATAACAGACATTCAAATGACCTCCTGCATAGATAGGATTTGAAGTTCACTACTGTCTTATTGTAGCTAGAGGTGCAACACGTACACCACATAGCAAAACATATAGAAGAAGCTTATGATGCAGAAGCTACTGTTCTCGTATCAATAAAGTTCACCATTTGTTATCCTACTTGTGGTGTTTGTAATGTTGCAGGGCACATTTTCCCATTTTCATCAGAAGGTTTTAATCCAATCCAAAGTTCCATTGCACAATGCATCATTAATAGTATCTCAAGGAATTTTTAACAGCTTTTTCAATTTCACCACAAGTTTCTAATCATCATTAGACAAATCATCCTGAAAAATAAGAAGAATATTCTATTTTAGACATTAAAAAGTTGTTTTATCAGCCAAAAATGAAAAGCACAAATGTTTAATTAGTATAAAATGCATAATAGTAAATACATTGTAAAATTACGTAATGTGGATATCAAATAGCCTTACCCTGTAGTTTTCCTTCAATATATCTATGGATCTTCTGGTGAGATGACTCACAAATTCATCCTCCATTTCAAAATGCCTACTAAACATTTTATGTGCTTCATCAGTGTTGCTCCCAAGAATCTGTAAAGTGCGTATGATAATTCATTAACAAAAACATTTCAAAAAATAGCATCCAAAATCATATAAAACTATTAACAACAAAGACAACTTCTTAAAATACCTCATGGCCACTTTTTCACCCTTCTTAGCCATTTCAATAGCTTTATGATTGATCTCAATTGATGCTATTTTGCCAATATCTATGAAATCTTTTGTGGGAACACATAATGGCTTGCCAATCTATAGATGCAATCACCACATATGGCTTTATACAAACCAAAAACGATACAACAATCTTTTACATGCATAAGTCATAACTCTGAAAAGACTAGGTTTAGATACTAACCCTTGCAATGCCTTCAAGAATATCAACACCAACAATTATAGGATCCTTCTTGTTAAAAATACAATTTGGAAAAATGCTTAGTACACAGGGGAAAACAACATCTTTTGCAACCTCCTTTTTCCTTTCTTCCTTAAGATTGTCCATATATGCTTTAAACTGGTCAAACAGATGATAAATAATGTTCGCTGCAAATATCTTGACACCAACTTCATCTACAAGCTCCTGAGCTTCAGGAGTAATTGCAGCATACTCTTTCTTCTTTTTCTCAAGCATTACACTCGCACGCATGACATCTTTTTTATGCACAGGCCCAATACCAATTGCACTAACTGGGATGCTTACAGCTGAGGTCTTCAAGAACTCAAGTAAAGCCTCCAAAGATCCAAGAGTTGAAACTTGAACATAAACTCCTTCCCCACTCTTGTTAATCCGAGACATTACATTATTGATATCTTGCATTGCTTCTTCCTTAATATCCTCTAAATCATCAACAGGTTCAACAATATATAACTGAGTTCCTGCTATGGCATGCTCAAGACCCTAAAATCAAGAAATTGTAGCTAAATTTCATTGTCCACATATATTTGATCAATTTATGCTCACATATATAAATTTATTAGCCTAAAATTTGATACCTGAGTGGTTATCTTGATTTCCTATGCAACCTTCAACTCCTTATGATGTTGATACAATCCCTAAAACCAAAAAACATCTTAAGCTATGGAATATATTATATTATTTTAACAATATGATTAATGTGACATGGTTTGAGTAATCTAAATTTGAGGTGTATATTATTGTATTCTAGCATCGTAGATCACAAATACCACCCATTCTCCTTTACTATAAAAGAACATTTTAATTTTTTTAATGCCACATATACTCCATTAAATAATATGACACCATAAGGCTTCCAAGAATACATACCACTATGTAGGTTACCACAATGGACCACTCGTAAGGAACATTTTAAATCAGGATCAAAGTCACCTAGATCTTGAAACCAAAAGGCAATCCCTTGTCTTTTACACCATATATATCAATTTTATCCGCCCTATGTCGTGATGTTTCAAAAGGTAACTCCTGGCGCCTGTAATTTCTCATACTGTCTGACCATTCAACATTTACAAACTATTTTCTATTTTGAACAATTTCTATATCCAAGGTTGACTTGATGATGCTATAGTATGGTAAGCTTTTACCAAAGTTCCAGTGCAAGTTTTGGCATATAACATTTATTATTTGTGAAATTACCTAATTGGCAGAAAAATAGGGCATTTCCAGGTACTATTCGTCCCAGAATCAAATTCAAAATCAAATTGCCTATGGAATTGGGCACGGTTGGGATTTTTTGGGCCTGAAATGGTGTGGAATCATTGAGGTACAAACCCTGGTGACTCCAGGATAGACGTGGCATTTTGAAGAAGTTTCTATGACGATTCTAGAGGCAGGTAATGTTTTCAATGCACTTTTTTTTAAAAATTACGTATACGAACAAGCTACAACATGCTAGAATTAAAAGATTGATTCAACATCATGATAAAGAAAGGTAATATGCAGTAAAAAATATAATGCAAGTATATGTATATCAAGTTATAAGATATCAAAATTGTCTAAGAGTATATATATAAATATAATAAAAAATGTCATAGTTGTCTAAGAGTATCCAACTCTTTCAAATACACCATGAAAATTAAGATACCTAAACAACACATTCAAAATTATGCATAAAGCAGTGGGCCAAGATGTCTAACAACTAGCACATGATAAACATCAACTATGCCATTTTTTGCAAATATTTTAGTGGCCACTGTGTGAAGGTTCCTTCTTTCTCTTTCAAACTAATAGCTCCATCTATTTTGTCCTCATAAGCAAGGGGTACGTTACTTGTGACCTTTAAAATATTTACATTTGCATCTCTTGTTCCTTCCAAGTTGACTCCATGTATAATAGATAATGAGTGAATCCGCCCAATGCCCACATCAACACCATCAAATGGATCCAACACCCTAACTTTATCCCCTTCTTGGAGCTTATCAATACATTTCTACAAAAACAAAAAAAAATACACATTATAATGAAATACATAATAATTATTGCATAGGTAAGGATTACCCTTATTTACATAATAAAACAACCATTACTTATGTTGGAACAAAATTTTAAAACCCTAAAATTTTGTTAATTCTCGCCATTATTCCAAATAAACTATTCTAATGTCTCACCTATTAGGACCTCTAAAAAATTTGCACATTTCCATCCTACTTGATCTTTTCACCTGTATATGACCATTTCTTAATAGACTTTCATGCCAAAATTTTATGCCATTTATTTCCCAGGGTCACATAACATGGTCATTTTGAGGAGTATGCAGTTATTCTTAATCATTTCTATGTTTTTGTAGTTTACTGCAATCTCATAGGTCATCCTCATTGTCTTGAAGGTAGTGTGGGAACTAGAGCAACAAGAATCATGTATACCGCACTCTCACTAGAAACATACAAGTTGTTTGCAGCATGGCGGTAGGAAGGGCTCGGTCAACCATGTATACCGTGGTCCCTCGGAGGTCTCACCACTTGGTTGCAGCTTGGCAATAAGGAAGAGAGTTCAATATAAACTGATCCCATGGTCCCGCATTGGTCCGGCAAGTTGTTCACGTCATGGTGGTAGAAAGTGTCCAAGTTACTGGGCTCCCATGATGGCTTTCAAAGAACGTTTGTGGCAAGGCGATAAGCAATAAAAGTTGGCAACATAATCACCCCGCAGTAATGAGAACATACACTTGTGGGTTGATGGTAATGGAAGAAAATGGAATAAAGGGGGCTATAAGCCCCGCGATCCCACTTTGTTTGAGCATAAGGGCTGAGGGTTGGTGGTAATCAAGAAAAGTGAACAAAAGGCATTGAAACTTATCGCCATCTTATGACCGGTTTAAACAAGCTCCGTGATAGTGCGGTAATGATAATAAATGAGTAAACATACTCAGTGCGGGTGTGAGATTACAGAGAAATTTAAAAGATCTTATCATTTCATCTGATTGTTGGATCAAATTTGATCAAGGACTTATATTTGAAATGAATTGAATACTGAGATTTTATAATCTCATGGCACGAACCAAAAATAGTGGTGGAATGATGAACATTCTGGCTTGATAAAAGCTGGAAATCTCTCGACATTTGCTTAGTTCAGAGATTGCATATTGGCTTGGAGAAAATGCCCAGTTCAGTCTATTCTTAGAAAGCTTTGAATTGTTCAAGTAAGTCCATCTCTACATTCTCTGCAAGAAAGTTTGAAGAATCTTTGCTCTGTTTCAATTCTCCATGCATTTGCTTGAATTGTGAAACCCTAGTTTGTATAATGGCACCCAAGAAGTCTGAATCCACAAGTAAGACTAGTAAGCCTAATCCTGCCCCTAAGAAAAGATCACTGCAACAATCTTTGCTAGATGTTTTACCCAATTCAATTAACAAAGGTCGAAAGAAAGCATTTAGGGATGTTGCTAAGGTTGTAGGGATGCCATAATTCCCATTTTTGGTTGGAAACTATTTTGGTACTTCTGTCAGAAGAAGGATGGTCAAGGACCGGTGGGTAATCCCTGGAAGCTAGATTTGGCCAAGCTAATTGTTTCAAATGTATTCGTGATTGTGGAACTGATTCATACTCTGGCACTGCACTATCACCTGACTACTAAAACAGTATGGTTGCCAAATGGATCTTCTCTATTGAGAATTGACAGAAATGCTATAATTGACTATTTTATGTTGAACAAACAAGCTCTCACTGAAATTGACCTACAAATGATTGAACAAGAATACAAAAGTTTGAGAAGAACACTCAGAAGTGATGAGCTGCCGATATTTATGAGAAGAGATGCAAACAACATGATAGTTGATATTCCTTCCAATGCAGTCGAACCATTTCCTGTGGAAGATTTTGTAGTCTATTTCAAATGGACCTATTATGCATTGTGCCAAGTACTGGGAATCGATGCTGATCAAAGGATGCCAGTTAATTTGATGATGATGGCTATGAAGATACAAAATTTAGAGGTGAACATTGAGTATGATTTTGCCTCATATCTTGAAAAGAAAATACATGATGGATTCATCAGTGTGAAGGAAGATAAGAAACCCATGAACTTCAAGTTTTATTCTTTGGTTAGCCACCTAATCCTATATCAAAATAGGAGTAAATGGTTAAGTAAAATGGAGATCAACATGATTGACTAGACAAGGAAAAGAATGCCTACTCAATGTTGGTGTTACATGTGGGACTCTCATTGCCAGACTGGTAACTATACTATATTTCATAATGAATTTTCTGTGAAAATAATGAATTCTTTTGGTAATTGGTCCCCCAGATTATCACCAAAAATTAGGGTAATTCTGAGACCTCTTGCACATAAACCAGAGCAAGGTCATGCTTTCAATTATCCTGATTGGTTCTTCCTACCAGAGCACACAATAATCAGGGTATATGATTGCCCCCAACCACCTCACAAATTGCCAAAGTTTGTTTATGACAGAATTGTATTCTTGGAATTCATGTGGCAAATGATGTGGAGGGAAAAGAAAGTGATGAAAAAGTAGAAGAAAGACACCTTTTTGGCTAATACCACTATCTTTGGAGATTGGTCAATTGGTTCAGACACTCTTGAGGAGATACAGGCCTATTTGAAGGCTAAGTACTCTTTGGAATCTGGTGTTGAAAGAGTTTGTGACCCTAAAGGTCATATGAACTTTGTGAGACAAGTGATCTTGACTAAGATGGGCATCTCCCATCAAATTCTTTATGTTGAGGATGTGATAAGGAACCTGGTTACTTTTGATGAAGTGTATGATAAGAAGAGGAAATGGGAGATCCTCAAGAAAATTGAAGATGACAAAAAGAAAAAGAATCCAATTTTTGAAGGATTTTTTGCTAAAGAGAAAGATCCTCTGAAGAGGATTAATACAATGATTGAAAATTTTGAAAGTTTTATGCTAAATCTGAAGTACAGCCTACCAAGGCTACCAAACTTCTAGTGAAGAGGTCTGCAGGAATTGAGATTCATGAGCTTGTCCCTGATGTCATGTCAGTTCAAGATCCACAAATCCCTAAATCACCACCACATAAAAGGTAGAGAACTGAAGGCATGTCTCCTCTGGTCCCATATGAGATGTTTGAGGGTGTGGGGGATACTGATGAAGTTGCAAATATTTTGACACAATTGCATGATGGAGAGGAAGTTGATCAACCATTGGTTGGTCAAGAAACTGATGCACACAAGCCTAAGGCTAGGATGGAAGAACAAGCCCAAATTGAACCAGAGCTACAGGAAGATGAAAGGGTGGTGGCATAATTGAGATTTATTCAAGATGATGATTTCATCTAGACTCCAGAGTTTCAAGATTTTTGGTTAAAAATGAAGATGAAGGAATTTGATGAAAAGGTGGAAATCAATAAGATGGGTGCTGATGAGTCTCAGTTGTTGAGACATGGAACAGCTAGGACTCGAACCTAGGACCTTCCATTCACTACTGGAGTGCTCTACCACTAAGCTACTGGCCCCTCTTGGACCAGTCCATCGTCGATCCGGGTGTGGCTTATTTCCAACACCAACACACCCTTAAGCCACACTTCTCGTGTGCTTGGGGCTCATAGCCTGGGCCTGGCTCTGATACCATGTTAGTTTTTAGGATCAGAAATGTAAGCAATTAGAAAATGCAACACATAAGACAATAAACACAACAAGTACCCTGGGAAAACCCTCCTACTCAAGGGAGAAAAACCCAGCAAATATATCTCTTATATATTGAAGGAATAAGAGTAGAAATCTGCTTACAACTCAGGCCAACACAAGGCTAAATTTGATACAATGAATAATAGCACCTCTTCTAGATGCAAAGATACAAATGAATATGTTTCTCCTTGAAGATTAGTCTACTACTAATGGAAATGAAGATCTGCTACTAGAGAGATAAATGAAGTGATTGAATTGATGTATATATACAAATCAAGGTGACTCTTCATATGCATCGGCGTCTCTTCATATTCTTTGGTGTCTCTTCATATGTGACTTTTCATCGAGTTGGCCTGGGTAAATCTCCTACCGCTACACTAACATCAACACTCCCTCTTAGCTAGGGAGATATCTTTCCAGATATCCATGTCATGGAGTCTCTCAACATGACACCCATAGTGGCTACACCCATTAGTGAGAAGAATTTATCATGGAGTCTCTCAACGTGATATCATCATGGAGTCACTCAACACGATGTCCACCATGGCTACTCCCATGAGTAGAAGAAAACAAGTGCACAAGTGCCCATCACGGAGTCACTCAACGTGATGTCATCATGGAGTCTCTCAACATGACGTCCACCATGGCTACTCCCAGAGGGTGGATAAACACAAGTACAAGAGAATCATCATAGAGTCTCTCAACGTGATGTCCACAATGGCTACTCCCATTAGTGGAAAAAATACATCGTCATGGAGTCACTCAACATGACGTCCACCATGGCTACTCCCAGAGGGTGGAAAGAACCACATCTCCATCTTAGAGATGGATAAGGGCTCGCACCTCATACTTCTCCATCATAGAGAAATATACACTACAAGGGATTTCACCTCATACTTCTCCGTCACAGAGAAATATACACTACAAGGGCTTTCACCTCATATTTCTCTGTCATAAAGAAATATACACTACAAGGGATTTCACCTCATACTTCTCTGTCATAGAGAAATATACACTACAAGGAATCTTCATGATGATGTGACTCCCTCTGAAGCTCCAAGTACTTGTATCAACCTTCTAACCTCCTCATCCAAGATTGCATGCAATGCTTGCCTTAAAGGAATGGTTTTCAACGCATGCCTCCAGCACTATTGACTTGCAAGAGTTCAGGACTATCCTCCTCGATCTCATCCCAGATCACCCTATTCTAAATAGGTTTGCGGAGCTACCAATGTCAAATTTGGATTGACAGTCTTGTTCAATTCTATTCTCAGCAGCTGAAGAGGTCTTCCAAGCACTGCAATCTTCACTTCTTCTCAATGGGTCACATAACTCCCTCTTGATCCCTACCTTAGAGATTGCAACAAAATCCTCTGGAAGTGAACTCCCCTCCATTGATCTCAGAGCCTTAGTCCTTTTCCCAGACATGCTCTCAACTCGTGCCTTGAATTCTCAGAATTTAACTCCCTCTGAATGTCATTTCCTCCTCTTTGAAGTAGCTGATCGCAATGACAATCTGAAAGGGTTCTCTGTTGTTTAGTGTCTTCATCTTTCTCAATCTTCTTTGCTGATGCAAACTCTTCATCCAAGGCTGACCCAACCTTGTGCCTTCGAGAGATGTGCCACCAACTCAGTCCCATGGCTGCAAGCTATGACTCCAAGATTGTTCATTTCTCCAGCCGGCATGCCTTCCTCACAGGATGCCTCAAGCTCTTCCTCTCATCATCCTTTTTCTCCTTGATCCATCCTGGAAGTATTTTAGAGAGATTACTAATAGTTCATACAATCAAACTACCCCAAAGAGAAATAACCAGACCAATACTAGAAGCATACATGATTCACTATTCCCAATGTTAGTGCATGAATTAGCTACATCATTATTCAAAGGTACACATATAAAATACTTATCTCTTTATTGTGATCTGTTGTAGAAATAAAAACTCAATAGCCTCAGCCTTCATTTACCCCTTTATGTATCCCGTAAGTTCCCGCTGCCAGGATATGCAATTGAGCAATGCTTTATCACCTTAAAAACATGACTAGCATAAGTGAATGTGACTGGCTATCATAAGGCAACTTCTTCAGAGAAGTTATGTACCCACAACAACATCATTATGTTATATAAAAGTTTGGTGAGGGTATCCGATATAATGGCTTATGTCCTTTGCTTGACCCTCAAGTACTATTAGGGTTTTGTAGAGACAATGAAACACCAACACAGATAGTAATCTGAGTTAAATTTCTGACTGATACGGCCTACAATTTGACCTGCAACAAAGTGACTCCCAGTTTGCACTCCACTCTAGGATGTAGCCATGATATAAGGCACCTGAAATGCGAGTTTCACTAGTGGACTCGGTAGTATCTTCAGCTGGGTGGCGTTATGTAATGAAACAACTTGCACAATATCTGAATATAATAGTAAATATGCTGCAAACACTTGATAATAATATGCCACTTCGAGGGGGTAACCTCCAAAACCACTTCGAGGGGGATACCTCCAATAGTCTTCAATGAGAACACAATACTGAATATGATGAAATAAGACTCACTACCTCCTATATATATACCTATTTATGCCTAGGATATCACCTAGGCGGACTTAGATGGGCCTATATAAGCCTTAGGCTGACCTAAACAACTAAATAACAATAAAATAATGATAATATGACTTAATTAAGAGTTAAGATAGCCACAAGCTGACTATTCATAACCCTATACACACTATAGGATTAAGGGCGTAGCATGCCCCCCCTCTTCAAAGAAGCATTGTCCTCAATGTTGACCAAATGTGGATGCTTTTGCATGAATTCCTCATTCTCCCATGTAGCTTCCTTAACTGGAGAGTTCTTCCATTTAATTAGATATTCTATGATTTCCCTTGTCCTCAACTTCTTGGTGCGTGTTTGAATAATTCTCTCAGGATCCACAACTATTCTTCCCTCCTCATCAAGCTCAGGTAACTTAGTCTGTGCTACCACTTTATTCCCAATAACCTTCTTCAAGTAGGAAACATGAAAAACTAGATGAATTTTTGTTGATATAGGAAGCTCCAATTTATATGCTACATTGCCAATCTTTTGCAACACCTTATAAGGACCATAGTACTTGGGTGCCAGCTTGTTAGCTTTATGTTGTTGTTTTAGAGACATTTGCTTGTATGGTTGTAGTCGCACAAAGACCCAATCTCCCACTTCAAAAGGTCTTTCACTACGGTGTTGATCAGCTTGTTGCTTCATTCTATTTTGTGCCATTGCCAAGTTCTCTCGAAGACTAGCCAATACCTCTTGCTAATGATGGATGTGTTCTTCGACTGTGTGAACCTTTGGTTGTGCCCGCAATGAAGAGATGATTGATGGTGGGTGGTAACCATATAGAGCTAAAAATGGAGACATCTTGGAAGAAGTATGGAAAGAAGTGTTGTACCACCATTCTACTAGTGGTAGCCATTGCACCCATCTCTCTTGTTTATCTGAAGCAAAACAACGGAGATAGCCTTCCAAGCATTTGTTGACCACTTATGTCTGTCCATCTAACTGGGGGTGATATGATGAACTACGAGCAAGCTGAATGCCCAAGCATGAAAACAAGTCAGTCCAAAAATTACTTGTAAATATAGGGTCACGATCACTGACTATAACTTTCAGAGTCTCATGCAGTTTCTGAATAGTATTCATAAAAGCTATTGCTACAGTGCTTGCTTCCAATGGTTGTGCCAAAGCACAAAAGTGACCATATTTGGTGAGACGATCCACAACAACCATGATGACATTTTTTCCTTCAAATCTAGGCAAACCTGTGATGAAATCCATAGATACCTCCTCCCACCTTTGACTTGGGATACATAAGGGTTGTAGAAGACCCGGAGTCTTAACTGTCTCCCCTTTATGTTGTTGACATACCATGCATTCAGGTACAAATTTTTGAACATCCCCTTTTAGCCCTTCCCAAAAGAAATCTTGCTTGATTCTATGATAAGTTTTGAGGAATCCTGAGTGCCCACCTATTGGAGAAGCATGTATTTCTTCCAACACCTTAAGCTTAAGAGTTGAATTCTTGCAAAGGTATAACCTCTCCTTGTACCATAAAATATTTCCTTTCCATGAAAATTTGTCAGACACACTTGATTCCTATTGGAGTTTCTCAATGAGCCTTAGAGTTCTATGTCCTTCTCCCACTCTTCTCTTGCCTCATTTACCCAGTCTGCTTGTAACATGGAAATGGCAAATAAAAATGACTCTGTGGGTTCATCACGCCTTGCTAGAGCATCATCCACAACATTCTCCTTGCCTTTCTTATATATGATCTCAAAGTCATATCCCAACATCTTTGTGACCCATTTTTGTTGTTCTTCAGATGATAACCTCTGTTCCAAGAAATATTTGAGACTATCATGATCTGTCTTGACCTTAAAGTGTCGTTCCATTAGATAAGGTCTCCATTGTTTGACTGCATGCAAGATAGCCAACATTTCCTTCTCATAAATTGGCTTCAACAAATTCTTACCTTTGAGTTGGCGACTTTTAAATGCTATGGGTTTTCCTTCTTGCATAAGTACTGCTCCTATTCCATATCCTGAAGCATCACATTCAACAATAAATGTTTTAGAAAAATCTGGGGTAGCTAGGACTGGAGTTGTGCACATGGCTTCCTTTAGTTTCTCAAATGCCCTTGTCGCTACTTCATTCCATCAGAAAGCATCCTTCTTTAACAAGGATGTGAGAGGAGATGTTATGCTACCATAATTCTTTACAAATCAGCAATAATACCCTGTAAGCCCTAAAAAACCTCGTAAGTTCTTAAGGGTCTTAGGAATTTTCCACTCTACAATTGCTTGGATCTTATGAGGGTCCACCTTGACTCCCTCATGTGACACAATGTAACCAAGGTACTCCACTTCTTTGACACCAAAGATACACTTGGATGGTTTAGCATACAACTGATTCTACTTCAAAATGTCCAACACTTGATTTACATGTTGCAAGTGTTCCTCCCATGTTTTACTATATATTAATATGTCATTAAAAAATATCAAAACAAATTTCCTCAAAAATGGCCTGAAGATAGAGTTCATCAAACTTTGAAATGTCGACGGTGCATTAGTGAGACCAGAAGGCATTACCAAAAATTCATAGTGGCCCTCATGGGTTCTAAAAGCTGTCTTATGTACATCCTCATCTCTAATTCTAATTTGATGATAACCAGAACGGAGATCAAGTTTTGTAAAATAAATAGCACCATTAAGCTCATTTAACAAATCATCAATTACTGGAATAGGAAACTTATCTTTTATGGTGAACTTGTTAGGCTCCCTGTAATCTGGACACATCCTCCAAGTTTCATCCTTCTTATGCACCATTACCATAGGAGATGAGTAAGCACTTTGACTATGCCTGATAATGCCCGCTTCTAGCATCTCTTGAACTATCTTCTCAATCTCACTTTTCTGAGCATATGGATATCTGTAGGGCCTGATGTTGGGTGGTTGGCTCCCTGGTACTAGTTGAATGGCATGATCATGATCTCTCCTAGGAGGCAATCCTTTTGGCATCTCCCCAAAAACTATAAAGTGCTTATCTATAATTGCTTGTAGATCCAATGGTGTAGAAGCCTTTGAGTGATATGCTTCTAATGAAAATAATTGGGATACCATCCCATCTACCCCCTTCTTCAACATCTTTTGCATTTGGTAAGAACTTACTATCTGTGGTGACTTTGCACACATCCCTCGTAATTCTATTGTTCTTCCCTTTGATTGAAAGCGCATGAATAGTTCTTGGAAGTTCAATTCAATTGTTCCCAAAGTGGTGAGCCACTGTACTCCCAAAACAATATCTGTTGCACCCATTGAGATAGCATACATTAGACAATTAAGATGATAATCTCCCATGGATAATTTAATGCTATGGCTTTTTCTTGAACAACTAATAGTACCGTCATCTGCAATCAAGACCTGAAATTCTGAAACTGGATATATAAAACAATTTAGACTAGTGGCCAACTTTTTGTTGATGAAGTTATGAGTGCTACCTGAGTCTATCAACACTGTTACTTTTTCTTTCTTTAAGAAACCCACTACCTTGAGAGTTTGTGGGGTACTAAAACTTGAAAGTGCATGGCAAGAAATGATTGGTTGAGTATCTCTTGACTCCTCCTCTATCTCATTGTCACTCTCTACTATTGGTACCTCTTCTTCTTCCGCACTTGGCCCTTCAATATAGAACAATTTCTTTTCACTGCATTTGTGTCCTCTACTATATTTGCTATCACAATTAAAACATAATCCTTTTGCTCTCTTCTCTTCAATTTGTTGTAGTGTTAGCCTAGTAGGTTGTGGAAATGACTTTGTAGGAGTGCTTTTATCTCTTATGTTTATAAAACCTTGCCTTTTATTAACCATAAGTTTTTCCTCTACTTGCCTTACCATAATCATTGCATCTGAGATGGAATTTGGACGGAACATGCGTACCTCATATTTAATGTGATCCTTTAGGCCACCAATGAATAGCTCCAACAAATTTTCTGTAGACACATTTTCCACTCTTAAAGACAAAGTACAAAATTGATGAATGTAATCCTTGACCATACCTGTTTGCCTTAATTTGGTAATTTGGCTGAAGTAGCTATCCATAAGATTTTCACCATAATGAGTAATGAGTTCTTCTTGGAAAACCGACCAAGTGACAATGCATCCTTTTGCTTTCTTTTCTTCACATAGCCAACGGTACCAAATGAATTGATCAGGTTCCAAGTATAAGGAAGCCATGGCCACCTTTTGTTGACATGGAACATGGTGGATATCAAAGAATTGCTCCATTTGACATAGCCAATTGGTAGGATCTTGACCATCAAACTTTCGCATATCCAACTTTGGTGTGAAATTCCTTGCCATAAAATAAGTGGTGTGATGATCCATCTTGAGATTTGATTCAAAACCAAAAACACCCTTCCCTTTTGTAGAATCCTCTTCCTCCACATCTTGGTGTTGTGACTGCTTATGTTTGGAAAGTATCTCCATAATTTTCTCAATATCACATGACTTAGCCAACCCTTTCATTTGTTCACCCATAATGGACAAGATTTCACCTTTCATCTTGCTATTTTCTTTATGAATAAGTTCAAGTAGTCATATTCTTTTTTTATCAACATCCTCATTTTCCACCTCCTCCTTGCCTGGAGTTTTTCCTGGTGTGGTAACATTCTTTTTGCCCCTTGTTGAAGGACCCATCATGATTGGAAAAAATAATTTTGTAATAAATCACACAAAACAAATCAAATCAATCTGAAATTTTTACTGTAACCTACCAGGGCAAGATCTCACTTCCCTGAAAAAATTGTGAAGAAATTTAAAATTGTGCAGCCTGGAGAGAGAAATTGGTGGAAACCCTAATTTATAAATAACTCCCTTTATTCTGATCCAATTGTTCTCAAATCTAGACTGTAGTAGCTTCACTATTATATTGATAAACCCACAAAATATCTTTCAGAGATTCGACAAAATAAGAGAGATATATGTTTTTCAAAAAATAAGGGCAGAAACCCTAATTCTGCTATAACTCACTTAATTTTGCTCCAAATTCTTTGAATTCTGGACTGTATCAGCTTCAATTTGTTCTTCAAAAACCCTTTTAAAATCAAAAAAAAATTTGCCAAAATTTGAAAGTTACGCGCTTTCCAAAATGACCTCCAAATCAGAAAAAAATTGCCTAGTTTTTGTCTTCACGGTGCCAAGATCATGCTCTGATACCACTTGTAATGAAACAACTTGCACAATATCTAAATATAATAGTAAATATGCTGCAAACACTTGATAATAATATGCCACTTCGAGGGGGCAACCTCCAAAACCACTTCGAGGGGGATACCTCCAATAGTCTTCAATGAGAACACAATACTGAATATGATGAAATAAGACTCACTACCTCCTATATATATACCTATTTATGCCTAGGATATCACCTAGGATGACTTAGATGGGCCTATATAAGCCTTAGGCTGACCTAAACAACTAAATAACAATAAAATAATGATAATATGACTTAATTAAGAGTTAAGATAGCCACAAGCCGACTATTCATAACCCTATACACACTATAGGATTAAGGGCGTAGCACGTTGATGTTATTCTCAGGTGTGTCTATCCACTGTTAAATAACTTGGTTGCAGGATTAGTCCCTAATTGAGGTAGATTGGTGCCCAATTTGGTAAGGCTGTCACACAAACTACATCTACTGGCCACTTGTTCCAATTGGAGGCTATTGCTAGCGATAATGGATTTGCTATGCAAATTGTATAATTGTTTCTTCATTGGTTTTAGTGATGAATTTGCCCTGGTTAATCCACCATAATTCCTGGTATAATGGAGACTCGATGGCTTCCCTATTTTTGATTCCTTCAAGATTGGACTACTTCAAGGGAGGCGCATTTCCAGTAGCATTAAACTCTTCAAGCAGGGATCTAGGAAATAAACCTGAATAATGATGATTCCTTACACATGTGCCATGCGCCTAGACCCTGGTAATCAACATGTAGAAATCAATAGTTTTCCTTCAAGATCTGCCCTAGATGAAAAGTTGACTTGACTGCTTAAACAAATCTGATCAGATCTTTTCTTAGACTTGCTCTGATACCATGTTGAGACAAGGACCAGCTAGGACTCAAACTTAGGACCTTCCATTCGCTGCTAGAGTGCTCTACCACTGAGCTATTGGCCCCTCTTAGACCAGTCCATCGTTAGTTCAGGTGTGGCCTATTCCAACACCAACACCCCCCTTAAGCCACACCTCTTGTGTGCTTGGGGCTCCTAGCTTGGGCCTGGCTTTGATACCATGTTAGTTTTTAGGATCAGAAATGTAAGCAATCAGAAAATTCAACACATAAGACAATAAACACATCAGGTATCTTGGGAAAACCCTCCTACTTGAGGGAGAAAAACCCAACAAATATATCTCTTATATATTGAAGGAATAAGAGCAGAAATTTGCTTACAACTCAGGGCCAACACAAGGCTAAATTTGACACAATGAATAATAGCACCTCTTCTAGATGCAAAGATATAAATGAATATGTTTCTCCTTGAAGATTAGTCTGCTGTTAATGGAAATGAAGATCTACTACTAGAGAGATAAATGAAGTGATTGAATTGATGTATATATACAAATCAAGGTGACTCTTCATATGCGTCGGCGTCTCTTCATATGCTTTGGTGTCTCTTCATATGTTTTGGTGTCTCTTCATACGTGACTTTTCATTAAGTCAGCCTGGGTAAATCTCCCACCGCTACAATAACATCAACATTAGTATGATCAAATAACCACCCGAACATTCCAAGAACTAAAAGTTGATGAAATCAATGTGACTCCTGAGGAAGCAAGATAAATGGTCTTGAAGAGTAACATGCTGATCATCCCAGGTCTTGAATTGAAAAAGGTATTCTTGCTTGACCAATTTAGGAGTCAAGATGACCCTAATCTTGTATCTGAATTTGATTATGAGCATGGAATTAGTGGATGTGGTTTCAACCCAAAGACAGAGACTCTTGCCAAATGGACAAAATAGAAGAACACTAGTAAACCAAGGTTACTAGATGTTGTTAAGGAAATGAGGGGATCTCCTATGGTGAAAACCTTTCGAGATACTTCAGCAACTAAGGCCTCTGCTCTTACAGTCCATTCTGCCATGTTCACCCATGCATTTGTAAAAAAATTGGAAAAAAAGTTACAGGATTATGAGAAAACACAACAATACATGAATGATGAAGTGAATAGGTTGTTTATTGAAAATATGGAATTGAAAACGTAATTGCAAGATGTGGGTTCTTCCTAGAGTTTGGCAATAGTTCTATATCAACCTTTTGTGCCACCAACAACTAGTGATGTCATAGTGACAATGCAAGAGTTTAATGCTTTGAGAACAAAATTTGAAAAAGAAGCTAAGGACCTCAAGAAGCAAAATGAGGAAACAAAAAATGAGGCAAGGATCAAGGTCCTTGAAGTCTTTGAGAAAATTCTAGAATACATGATAAAGCTAGTTGTGGATAAACTTGGGGATGTGTATGATTGCTACTCCATGTTATCTCAGGCCATTAAACAATTGTAAGCAAACTTTTCTATTTTGGAGCCATTGTACCAGAAATGGCAGCCTTCCTTGCACAATTTAGTCATGCTTTGCAAGATACCTCAAAGAAATCTTGATGCTCCTGTTGAATTTAAGCCCACAGAGCAGACGGTGAATATGATCATTGAAGAGCATCAATATGCCATTAGTGAAGACAAAAGGATGCAAGCCAAACTTGAATCTTTTTCTACTTTCAAGCATCAATTTATCCCCTCTATTATGACAGAGGAAAACAAACTAGTTAAAGGCCTTGATACTTGGAAGGAAGAATTCAGAACAATAGTGTTTGTGGTTATGGAATTCTTGAAAAAGGAGCAGGATATATATACTTTGAGCTTTAACGTGATTTTGGATAGGGTCATAGCCCTAGACGCAGGATATGGAAAATTTGTAATTGATGTTAAAGCTATGTTGGATAAAAGATGGAAGGACCATCAGACCAATCTACTCTGAATTTAGGAATTCAAATGGCCTAGTGACCTTACATTCGATAAGTGGGAGCAGACATACTTGAAAGATTGATGTGCAGCTACAGGTTCAGGTGAAGAAGGAGAAACGAGTAGTTTTGCTAGCATCAACATGGAGAACAAGGATAAAATTTTGACAATTTTTGTGATAATAGACAAGGGCACAACACACTTAACAGATACTGCAACATGGAGATGAGTACCTTGCTAGGCCTGAGGTCACGGGCGCTCTATGATGACTAATAGATTCATATCTTAGTTAACTTGCTTATGCCTTTAATTTCTCTTTATTAAACATGTTTAGTCACAAGAGGATGAGATTTATGAATAGTTGTGTTGGTTCAGGCCTGAAGCTTGTTGCTTCCCATATTTATAAGGGAAACCAAGGCCTAGACAATCATCTTTTAGCAAGACAATTTATATATTCCAATATTATCTATCCAATCATATTTCAGATTCAATACATTACACTTCTATGATAATTTAATATTATAATAGGCAAGGATGGTTAAATTTGTGGATATGTATGGTGTTATGATTTTCTATTAATATTCAAGTTCATAAGTTGTTTGATTGTCTCCATATTGACTATTTCTAGTTATTCAAATCAATAGATTTATCAAGACACATTTGATGTCATTGTGTGGATGCTTTTAATTGGTTTCTATTAGAAGTTGATGTAATTCCCTTTAAGTGACTTACATTTATTGGTCTCTCTCTAGAGTTAAATCCTTTAAAGTAAATCATATTGGTGGGTTTTCCTTCAAATAGATTTAAAACAACTTACTTGAATAGTACTTACTTGCATGTGTGTGTTAAAACAACAATGACTACCATGAAAGACATAAAAACAATAAATAGCACTGACTTCAATTCCAGCACCAGTACTACTAATCTAAATATCATGCAGATTCTCATCAAGACATTCAACATAATCACTATCATCATTGTCCTCACGTTGTGCAGCTTTGTAGAGAGCTCTATTGACAAGGCCTTTTTCTTTCCATTCTACTTTCATATAATTTCTCTACATGCAGTTTAATCATCATGTAAAAATTAATATAAGTCAAGTAAAGAATGCAAAAACTATAAATTTTTGTTCAAAATAACATTTTTCTTCCACTCTTAAATGACTAAGTCAAGGTATGTTGTGAGATTCTTCCTTTATTGTAAGCAATAGATTCCAATTTATAGGAAGATTCTTATAGTCATGAGCATAAGATTTTCAACAAGAAGGGACAGTCCCAATCCTTCATATGATAAGGAAGACAATAAAATTTGTAAGATGGCAGTCCATATCTCTATCTTAGGACAGTCCATAGCATGGAAGGTATAGGAGAAGATAAAGAGATGCAACAACTAGTAGGGTTTCACCAAACAAAGAGGAGATAAAGGCACTGTCAAAACCATTAGACAGTGACCAAGAGCCCTTAGAATGACAGCAACAAAGTAGATATATATATATATATATAAGTTTGGTCACGTGACTAAAAGTTTTAGTCACCTGGTCATTTATTTGCCATATTTCTACTAGTGTCCATACAAATTAACAACATCATTATACTTATTAAATCTCCATCAAAATAAAATCTACAACAATATCTAATATATATATAAAATAACAAGATAATTATTATAACATAATCATCATCTATAATTGAAACAAGTAAGTCAAATATCTATAATTTAATTAAATTTGACAACATCCATCCTGAGCAGTAAATTAAAATCATCATACATAATAAATATACATCCAAAAATCATCGACCACTTTCAATATATATAAATTGACAAGTCAATACTGATAAGATCATCATCATATATAACTAAAACAAGTGAAAGTCAAAAATACCAGTAGATCAATAACATGTCAAAATGATACATGTCCAACAGTCAACATAAATCAAAATGATACATGTACAAATGATATAAGTAAAAATGATCAATTATGTAACTAAAAATGATACAAGTCAAGATGATACATGTCCAAATGATATAAGTCAAAATGATACATGTCAAAATGATACAACTCAATAATATGGTACTGCAGGCCGTGAAAATGATACATATGATAGTAACCATGAAAAGAAGCATCATAATGATATATCAACAATGATCCATGATGTAGTCTATATGATCATGAATGTCACTGGCTACTACCAACAACTACCTCATCATCATCATCCTCTGCCATGTGATCTGTACCAGAACCAACATATTCTGGATCTATATCATGAGGATCATCTTGATCTTCTGGAAGACCCATGTTCTGCAAAAAAAACATTTAAAATGAAAAGTTATTATTTATTTCATGCAATAATTTATTTACTTTGGTGGGATTATGAGCAAACCGAAAGGAGGAAGAAAGGCAAGTCAAAAATTATTTCTTGGGACAAAATGGTGGCCAAACTCAAGGGTAAGTTCTTACCGGGTGATTATGCAATTCAACTAAACAAGAAAATTCAAAATCTTAAATAAAGAGATATGGATGTCAAAGCCTATACTAACAAGTTCTATAAGCTGAGTATAAGGGTAGGTCACATGGAGGATGATGTGGAGAAAGTGGCTAGATATATCAATGGGTTAGGATTTAACCTCCAAGATGAGTTAAGTTTGACAAACCCAAGGATGGTAGAGGAATGCTACCAATTGGCAATCAAGGCTGAAGAAAAACTAAATAGAAGGCAAGACAAACAAAACAAGGGCAGAGGCAGCAGTTCTAGAGGAAGAGGGTCATTTTCTGATCCAAGGCAGTCATATGAGGGCCAAGAAGATACAAGCAAGGGATATATCATAGAGGTGGATTTAAAGGAGGTAGATCAGGCTTTAGAGGCAGATTTGGAGGTCAAGGAAGAGGATCTAGTGGGTTCATAGGAAGGTGTTACCAATGTAACAAGTTTGGACATCAAGCATTGCAATGCAATGAAAGTCAAGCCACTACTTTAGTTGGAGGAGAGGAGAAATTAGATTGTTTAAGGAGATGACTGTGAGAGTGTAAATTCATCATCACAACATGTTGGTCCAGAAGTTAGAGAATCACTTATGGTAAGGAGAACCCTCATCAAGGTACCAGTGGAATAGGAGCCACCACAAAGGAGGACTCTCTTTAGGACAACTTGTAAGTGCTTGGGTAAGGTTTGTAAAGTTGTAATTGATTCAGGTAGTCAAGATAATATGGTTTTAGTTGAGATGGTTGAAAAACTTAAGTTGGAAAGAATACTACATGCTACTCCTTACAAAGTCTCTTGGTTAAATGAGGGTCAACATGTTTTGGTGAATGAACAAAGTTGGGTGGAGTTTCATATAGGAGGATACAAAGACAAAATTCTATGTGACATAATACCCATGGATGTGTGCCATTTTTTGCTAGGGAGGCCTTGGCAATTTGATAGGTATGCTAAGTATGATGGAAGGAGGAATACTTATGAGATAGAAAAAGATGGGGTCTCCTATACCTTGACACCATTGAAAGAGGAGTATAAAGGACAAACCATGGGATCTAATGTGATGATGGTAGGTAGAAAGGAGTTCATAAAGGTAGAAGAAGAGTACATGGACCTTGTAGCCACTCCTAAACCTGGAGATATTATGACAGCAAACATGAAGAATGACTTGAATTTGGAGATCCAAGATTGGCTTAAGAAGTGTGTTGCTATGATGGTAGAAGGGGTGTTCCACTCATTGCCTTCAAAGGAGGATATTGGGCATTCCATTTATTTCATTCCAGAGGTTAGTATGCTTGATCAAGTAGCAGTTACAGGGATACAACAACAGATGGAAGAGATGAGAAGCAAAGGTGTAGAGGTCAAGGGTAAACTACAAGGGAATGTGGACAAGTCCAAGCACACAATTGAAGTGATGAAGAAGGAAGTTCATTATAAGGAAGGAGGAGATGTGGTTGTAGGTGATGATACAAATTTAACAACATTCTTAGATGAGGAAGGAGTCAAAGATCATCCATTAAGTAGGCCTCTGAAGTTGGAGCATATCTTAGGTGCCAAGGAACTCAAAAAGACAAGGGATAATGCCTACTTTCGGTATTTAGTCCATTAGAAAGGTTTACCAAATGGGGATGCCACTTGGGGGTTAGAGAATGACATAATCAAGCATGAATATATTGTTGTAGCACTGTCCTCAATGGGACTTGAGTCTATTTTGCCTAGGGAGTATGGTGCAGGGCACCTGGGTCTTAATGTAAAAATTGCAGAGTGTTAGTATTTTGGTGTGGTGAAGTCATTTTGTTTGTAATAAGGTATTTAAGACCATGTTTTATGTCTTTGTGTGTTGGTTGGGTCATTTTGGAGTCAATTTGGTGAAATTTGCAAAAAGTTGCAAAAAGTTGTCAAAGCAACTTTTGCATTTTTGCATTTTTGGGGAAGTTGAACGCTTAGGCTTTGGTTTTTGGTGGGAAAATGATTGGTTATGCTTGGGAATGTTTTAAAAGCACTTGTGTACATTGGAACAAGAGTTAGAAGTTGTAAAAATTTGAATTTTGAATAACAAGGTCCCATGTTTCTGCGTTTTGGAAGCCTAATTTGTTGCTAAACTGTACTGTACGACTCTATACGGCCTGGAAGTAGTCAAACATCAATTGGAATTAATGGTGCCTTGAATCCTTGTCCTTTGAAATTGATTTCATTAAGTTTAAAGTGAGTTAGGGCAGATTTACTGAAAGTGGTTTGAAACCCTTACAAGGGTGTGCTTTGACTGAAAATAATGCATTTATCTCCATTTCAATGGTGAAAAGGACTCCAAATTAGTGGAATGGATGTAGGTAGCATGTATTTCATGTTCACAATGTTGCAGGAGTAGGGGATGGTGTTATGTGCAAATTTGGTGATGCCCTAATCCATTTAACCTCATGTATTTGGCATAGAAGTGCATAGGAGTTAGGGTTTAAAGTAGAACTCTTAAATAGTGGTTGGAATTTATTGGAATGGTGTTGATAGACATCATAAGACATGTTTGAGCCATTGGCATGAAGTTTGGAAATTGAGGGGTTGAAGACCTTGTGGTGACCTAGTTGAGCACGTCTAATTAGACCTTTTATCAAACGGGACAGTCAATTTTAGAGCCTTGTGTTACAAAAAAACCATACCTAAGTTCTAGATATGTTTAAGAACTCCCAAAAGGGTACTCAAAATAGTTTTTAGATTGTGGGTTTGAGGTCTTTTCTGCAAGTTATGTCAGAAAAAGCCAATTTGCTGTCCTACTTGGCCTAGAGTCAATTTGGTAAGAGAACAATTGAAGTTTGCTAGCCCTAAGTTCTTATGCATTACTAACACTTATTCTTTGTCATCCTCATTCCATTGAGAGTCCTCCTGGTGTTGATTTACCTGTTGAAGAATAAATGACCCATTAGGGGTTGAAACCTAGTTTGCATCCACCGAAGGTTATGAGCAAGAAAACACCAAATCTTGTTGTGAGATGTTGAAATCTTGAAACCACCCTTGCTCTGTATCACAAAGCACTCCTTGAGATACCATGTTTGAAAGAAAAGAAGATAAAATCAAATCAACATGGGACTAAGTTACTCAAATGATACAACTTATAACTTAAATGAGGACACTTAAGAGATATTAAAAGACCATGGTCATTAATTAAAAGATGCAATGAAAATAAGGCATGAATGTCATCCACTGCCCTTTAAGGCAAACAATATTTTTTTCCTCAACATGAAATAATGGGACAATTGAGTGGGATCTAGGGCCAATAGAGAAGCACTTTAGAACTCATCCTACACATTAATAAACAACTCAGTACAAGAAATGCAAATTGACATATTAACACAACAATATCCAACTAAGTTATTGAAAGTCAACTATTGATACCTTATTCTCCATCCAAATTACAAAATTGATCCACTTTTTGCTTTGTAACATTTCCTTTTCAAATTACGTTGGATGCCGGCCATATTTCTCTTCCTGTCAAAACATGGCACATGGACTAGTTAAACTAATTAATATGCAATCATTTAATTTTTCCTAGGAAAAAAAATCATTTAACATATTAAATATACTTACAAATGTACAGATCAAGGCCTGTAAACCTTTCTGGCCACTATGATGCGTGGCACAAAGTTTGTCAAGCCTAGCCTTGGAGGCCTTGTCCTAAAACATATACTAATTCAATTTAACTATGCACAAATAAAATTTAAAAATCGTTTAATAAATTTGATATAATCTTATGAGCAAATTCAAATGCCTACGTACTCTCCTCGCTGGACTTCCTCCATGCATCAGACTTCTCATATGCTTTTACAAGCTCTTTCCATATTTTCACACTTACATCAATTGGCCTTTTTTTGAGCCTTAGCTCGGGAGGGAGTTTTTCTATCTTCTTTGTTTGGTTGCACTGAAATCTCTTGCAGTTTTGAGTCATTCATAACTTTATCTTCTTTATAGACCAACTTGTGCCAAATTTAGTCTCCGTGTCATGGATAACTTCTTTTTTCAAGTGCATGGGTATCTTTGAGAATGACAAATGTAGATGGTCTTTGAACCGTTGAAGGCATGATTCCTTCAACCTATTCACAAACATTTTTCCAGCATTTGTCATTCAGACTTCCCTTGAAACCACATCGTATTCTATCTTGGTATCGTAGCTACCAATGCAAGATGCAAAACATGGCGTGGTGGAAGAAGTCTTGTCCCAAGAGTGGCTGGGACATTGGAAGTCTCTACTCCCTATTCCACATTCTTAGAGTTTATTGTTATTGATTTCCTCCTGAATCTTTTGCTCGATCTAGGATTGGTTGGGGAATCAATTGATTCCCTTTGACATGGTTGATTTGGTTGCAATGTTTCAAGGGCTTTACTAGATCATTTTTCTATGTATCTGGCAAGCATTGTCAAGTCCACACCATCCAATTTGTTCACTGCCTCTACCTCCAATGTGGAAGCCAATGCCTCTTTATCGTTGTCAGTCTCATGTCCATATATATATAATAAATTTCTTCTTTTAAATTTAAAAATAAAAAACTAAAAACTAAAAATCAAAGAAACAATGGAAACATTTACAAATCTATAAATTGACAATTAATTACCTCATTATGGCTAGAGTCTGCTCCCTTTTCTCCCTTCCCTCTATTGCTTGACATTTTGAGGTGACCTATGGCAAATTATTTTTGTCCAGTCTATGGAGGCAAACGAAGTACACACTGCCAGGTATGAATTAATAGTGTGCTTAACCAATTGTATGAGCACCTATAGAAATATAAAGTTAAATCTCTTCAGTATAACTTCTTTGAATTTGCTTTGGAAAGACTTCAGTGATGAGATTTACCTCAAAGTACAACCATGTCCATAGCAGACAGTCCTTGAGCATGAAATGCTAAGATGGGAGAGCTGAGGCTTGAACCAAGGCCTGGAAGAAGGTTGTTTGCACCGCTTTCACTTTCCATTATTAAATATCACCTTCCAAGCCTTACAACCCATGATGGACCTCCCAACTACCAATTATAAGCACAAATTTCTAATGTCATTATAGAGGAGAGTAGGAATAATTTGTCTATAACATTAGAAAAAATGTAAGCAAAGGTAGAGGAGTGCAAAAATATTTACTTGGACAATAGAGTCACGAGCGGCTATTGCCAAAATATCAACACAAGAAACAATGACCTCATTCTCAATCCGAGTCTTAATTTTATCAATGTCCTCAAAACCTCTGAGTGATTTAAAGTTTGGTGCTGCACTCTTTTCTCCTCTGAATGTTATTGTGTCATCCAAGAGTATAGACCCTAAACATTTAGCTATATTGGAGAGCAAACCCTAAACATTTAGCTATATGGATGATAAAAATGTAGAGATAAATGATTTAGAAAAAAAATTCATTACATTAACAAAACAGTCGTGAAAGTGAAGGCAAAGCAATGATACTATAGGCGGGAATGTTTTGTGTTTTTTTGTTGTGTGGTATGTTTTAACGCATGCGAGAATTTTTAATTTTTTGTTTTTGATTCATTAGTCGGCGTAGTTAACACCGACTTTAGCGCCGACTTTCAACCCTAAATGTAATCTCTTTGGGGCGCCAAAGGCGGCGCAAAGTGCGCCTAATTTAGCACCTAGCTGTGCCAAACCAAAATGTTCCTCATGCAAACATTTGGAATTGAGGTAAATGTTTAAGTAGTAAGGGTTTTATAAAATTGGAATCTAGTATGACAACAACATACCACCAACTAGCTTGGAAAAAAATGGATACATCCTAGAAACTTTACATAATAAAAACATAATTTGATGGAACATAAAAAAAGTTGTATTGTGTTTTAGTAACTTGAAAACCAAACTCTTTTACCTATCAAACTAATAAATTCAGATCTCATGCCTTCTCTTGGTTAATTAAGATATACATGCTAGCTAAATCAATCAGGATGTCAAAGGTTTTAGCTAGTGGCTAGACTTCCATGCAATACTAATTATGAAAACATAACATATTAGGCTACAAATATGATTTCCATACAGCATAAAGTAGGTCATGCTATGTATCAATATTTCATTAAAGTTGTAGTAAATTGTTAAGTCTTATATGGGTTGAGCCATTTGTAAATATTTGTTGGCTTTTATTTGATGAGGGGATTTCTACATAACCAAGCCAACTACTTTCACCACGGCCTCTATGGAGGATAAACACCAATCATGAAAAATAAAAAAGCAAGAATTAAAGTTTTGGATCTTATCTAAGATAAGTATTCTCACACTATCCAATGTAAAGTAGGTTTCAATCAAGAATAAGGAATCCAATCTCTAGTTTTTGAAGAGAAAATATCTACGGTTTTAATGAATTTGTGGAAGAAGTGTAAGGTAGAGAACCATCTAAAATTATTAGTAATAGGTTTTCTTTCATCTAGGATAACAAGGGACCATGGAAGGGATGTTCAACTAAAATTATTAGTAATAGGTTTTATTTGTAGTCAGCTTGTAAATAAATGTCTTTTTGATGTGAATTTGTAGTCATCTTGTAATCATAAGATTTGAGATCTAGTTGTCAAGATTCCGCGTGTAAACTTTTTGTGAAGAGAAAAATATTGCAATGTCCTATTTTGTTTTTTTATAGTGCGTCTTAATGAAAAATGAGCATATTAACAAGATAATTTCAACAATATTCTCTTGGTTCACAACTATTATGTGACTATTGTCATTGTTGTGTATTATAGGATCCAGAGGAGGCCATGGAGAAAGAACATGGATGGTGTAGAACTACTAAATCACAGAGAGGAAAGTGGGTGGAAATAGATATGATAACAGAATCTACAGATACAATAGAGGTAAGAAGAGAAAGCAACCTCAACCAAAGGAGGAAGGTGTTTATGAATTCACAAGTGCTACAACATAGAGGAGATAAAGTTATTTTTTTGTCCATGAGGCCTCTAAGGTTAAACTTATTGGTTGAAAATGCACAGGAATGGTGAATAAATGTGATTCTATGATCAAGGGAAAAGTTTGAAAATTAGGATGGCCAAAACATGATATCAATATGTCAAATATATGACTAAAGTGAGGTTTTGTGTTGGATAGCATATTCGTTGAAATGATATAATTGGTGTACTGAACATTATTTACTATGTTGTGTATTATAGGGGCCAGACGAGGCCATGGCAATAGATCGTGTCATATCAAATGAGGACACAACGGATGAAGTGGGACATCAGGTACTCAAATTTTGACTCAATTTAGGAAAAAATGATCTGATGGCATTTTGTGATACACCCATCTTTTTTACAGTATTATTGAAATTTATAATGTATTATCCAATCTTGACATAAATTAATGCATGTTGTTGATTATTTTAGATGGAGATTGGAGCAAATGCAGAGCCTGAGCGTTCAACTAGCAAAAGAACAAGATATGTACGTGGACTAATGAGTGCCAGGTAGCACCCATGAAATACACCTTTTTACCCCTCTTTTTCCTTCCTTCTTATTCCATTGTCCTAATGACTGCACTAAAGTAGATTAACAAGATTGTTCTAATTATGTCTAATGAGAGATGAATTACTTAAAATCATGATTTCTGATTGAAGGACTAATGTGCATCGAATTCATGGAAATATGTAGAAATTCTCTCCTTTTTGAATCTACAGGTGCAGATGTTCAGGCAAAGACAATTTTGGTCATCTCCAGAGATGGTCCTAATAATCTCCAGAGTTGACATAAGGATACCACACCAGTCTCCAATATTTTCCAATATGATTGGAGAGATTTTGAGATAAGGGGATGAATCATCTCTGGAGCTGAATAGAAAGCCATAAAACATATCTCTGGAGATGCAGACAGAAGCACACACCTCTAGAGCCTCCTTAACACAAATACAGATTTCCAGCGCCGCTACCAGTCAACACTTCCACTGCTAATTGGGGTGCCCCAGATATTACTCAATCAACACTTGAGTAATTGAATGAAGACCGTAGTTAACTGTTGGAAGTTTTATCTTTCTTTTTGATTTTGCATGAGTTCTCAACAAACTGATTAAATACCTATATTTCAAGGCCTTGCTGCCCAATTGTATTTTAAACTAAGACTCAGATTTAGTGAGACTGTTGTTCCACTAAATCTATTTTAATTGCATGAATGTTTACTCTGTAGTTAAACAGATAGTAGAATAAGAGATTGGTACTATCTCATAGATGAACTAGTAGTTAGGGTAAGTGATATCTCATCACTGGATTAGATATAAACTTACAAAAGGTAGCAGCAGAATACACAGCGAATGATTTCTAATTTTTGTAATCTCATTTTGATCTAGACATTTTTTTTAATACAAAAGTTGATGGAATTGGACTAAAAGTGAATTGTGATATTATCTTCTTGTGTTGATTCATTTCTTTGGTCTTCAGCCCTAAGGGTGTGGAGCAAGGGCTCACTCCTCACCACCAAGGCAGAAGGCTAGCATTGTTTGTTTTTATTATTCTATTTTAGATTTTGTTGTTTGTTGTTCTGTTTAGAAAGATAGTTAATGTTTTCTCATAGATAAATGTATGTTTCAATTGTATGGAATGGTATAGATCTACATTAGCAATTCATTATTTCAGCTCTATTTTCAATATTCCTAGAATTTATTTTCATAGCAGATAGATCAATAGCATTAATTTCCTCAATCAATAGAGATCATTAGAGTTAGTTAGATAAACTGGCAACTATAGGATCCTTAATTGCAGACAACCACGGACACATCCCTGGATTTGACACATGAAATATGATTAAATGCCGAGGACCAACGACCCTTGTCATGGACATGGACATAAAATTGTTAAATCACGTAGAGGATAGTGGGTGGAAGAGGATATGACAATGGATCTTGCAAACACAACAAATGATTGCATTGAACAAGAGGTTGGTCAGGACTATAGTACATGGGATGCATACTTTGAGAAAATTGTTGTTTGTGGGTGTCCCGTATGTCATGGAAAGAAACAATTCAAATGAGTGATTGTACAAAGACATTACATATATGATGAGCTTCCAGTCGATAGTATGCCTCCTACAATTGATTCAAATCCAATAGGAATTGTGGTTAGGAATTTTTCAATTTGATATAAATAACATGTATACTTCGTTTAAACATTGTTTTATATTATTTAAATAACTAATTTTTTTCTTAATGGATACTTGCAGGATAAAGTTCTTGGTTTAAAGTTTCTTGGATCACCGACTTCCAACCTAGAGGGCAATGATAATTTATCAAATGATACATCTAACAAAAATATGTGCCAATATACCAGCTCGAAAGATGAGGAATTGATGAAAACAAGTAACAGAACAAGAACTGGTTTAAAGATGCATAATTTACTTAAAGACAAGGGGAAGGTGGACTACATACCCTATGAGAATGAATGTGATGACTTGCCCTTGAGTTTGAGATCAATTTACAAAGAGACATTTGATCATCGACTATATTGCGCTTGGCCTAGTGATCAACAACTACCTAGAGTGTACAAGGTGTTACAATTTTGGGGATACAGCTACATGATACAACCCTCCAATATTCATGGAGTGAATCTAGGCCTCTTTATTGTCAAAATTGTACATGTGGGATCTAAACATAGAAACAATTTAGAACAAACCACTAGGAGATAAATGCCATATTATGGTCCATCATATTACGATGGTGAATGGAGACGGCTAGTAGAATATAAGCCTAGCATGTCAGCATATGGTCTAAATTCAAATATATATACACATCGTCTCCAATTGGAAAGTAGAAAAGAAATGAATAGAGGTCATCTTATGTATATAGATGGGTGTGCATACACACACAAAAATATTGCAGGATTTATAAATAGTAGCAAGGGAAGGGACCCTACTATAAGACTGAATTGTCAATTTCTTGAGGTTATAAATGATAAAGATGGAGATATGGAAAGAGGGGTTGATAGATTGATAATGGTTGAGGATATTATGGAATTTACCATTGGGGATGGGTTATTGATTGATTACCCTTCTTAAAACACACTCTTACGTGAAAGAAAAGGGAGGAATAAGGACTCCCTAAGGATGTTCTTAAGGGCAAAAAATCAAAGAATAATAAATGAGTGTGGACTGATGTTTTATAAACTATGTTGCCAAAATTGTGTTTTATTTAAATTATTGTATAAAAAAGGTAGTATATAAAATAATGTTCCATTATTCAATTGATGTATATATGTTCATACAATTTATATTTTAATTTTTTAAGCCATATTTGATTATATTTCTTTGAAATTTATACATTTATGATTTATCCAATTGTTGCCAAACATTAAATAATGCTTGCATTTGTTGATAGGTAGAAAATGTTGATGAAACACATACTAATACCCAAGATCCAACTGGGTTATTAAGATTTGGACTGGATGATCCAAACCATCCTTTAAACAATACCAGGGTGAAAAGACCAACATTGAAGAGAATACTACCAGCTGAGAAATTTGAAGAGCTAATGAGATCCGCATACACTGATGGCATGCCACCTAGCCTTAATGATGATGATCATGATAGTGAAAATGTAGTGCATGAAGAAGGATTGAATGAAATTCTTACAAGTTTCTTTATGGATGGAAACAATGATGACAATAATGATCATATGGTTGACAGTAATGATGATAGTAGGGGTAATTACCACCAACGTAATGTTGATGATAACAACTTGAAAGACTCCATCAAGCAAGCAATGAAGACACCTGTGTTCAAATCAGGTGCAAGTAGAACCTCAAAACTAACATGCACATTAATATTATTAGAAATTAAGTCACTATTTAGTTGGTTAGATAAAGGATTCACTACCCTACTGAAGTGAGTTGAAATCTATTTCTTACTTTGCATTGTCAATTGGTGTACATAATTCGTAAACATTCATCAACTTCATTTATATTTCTTTAAGGGGATTTTAAAACCACATATTGTATATAAATAGTCCTAGTATAGATTGACATATCAAACATGTTCATCATTAGTCAAACATTCAATTGATTTAATCTCTAGCAATCTTACAGGACACTAAAAATTAAAATATTCCCTGAAGAGAATGTGTTGCCATTAACTTGCAGAGAGGTGCGTCTGTTGTTGGTTGAGTTGGGGATTGACTATAAGAAAATTCATTCATGTAAAAATGATTGCATTTTATATAGAGATGAATATCAAAACAAGGTAGAATTCCCTATATGCAAAGAGAAGAGATATTGTATAGATGTACAAGGTCCTACAATTCCAAAGAAGGTTTTACGTCACATGCCAATTATACTTAGACTTCAATGAATGTTTTATTGCAAGTCACTTGCACAATTGATGGAATAGCATGCAAAGAACAGGAGTAAAGATGGATTCATGTAAATTCTGGCCGACTCCAAAGCAATGAAACACATAGAGGAAAAATGGCCAAGAAAATTCAAAGATGAACCCCGTAGTATCAGGTTTGGTCTTGCAATTGATGGAGTGTGCCCATTCTCTTTCTTGAGCTCAAATTATAGTGTTTGGCCAGTCAGATTGATAGTATACAATATTCCCCCATGGATGAGTGTTAGAAAGGAGCACCTTATGCTGACTCTAATTGTTCCAGGAAAACATCAAGTTAAAAATATGGATGCTTATCTTGCACCTTTTATTGATGAGATGCAACTGCTATAGAAAGGCATAAGAATGTATGACATATCACGTCCTCCATCAAATAGGTCCTTCATGTTGTATGGTGTGCTATGTTGGACTATTCATGATTTCCCAGGACTTGGTGTTTGTTCTGTTAAGATAAAATATTTATGTATTTACACTCATAATTTATTTTCATCCCAACTTTCATACTTAGTTTTATACTATTTTTTGATGTTATTAACATTACTTATTGAATTGCAGGGCTTCAGACAAAGAGGATATTTGCATGTCCAAGATGTGCAGGACAATTTCAAGGGTAGTATTCTAAAGATCTACATAAATTTATTTACGCAAACAATAGGGTTTTTCTACCACTAGATCATAAGTTTACAAATCGCCTGAAGAATCAATTTGATGGAAAAGTTGAAAATAGAGGCCCTCCCATGATTATGGGTCCAGGTAATTGGATTAAGAAGAATGAAGATGCTGAATTGAAAGCTTGGGAGGATTTTTTTGATCAAGGTGATTCAATTGAAGAACCAGAACAAGTTGTAATTAATATGCCAGAAGGAATGAAAAGGAAATCCATATTTTATGAGCTCCCTTATTGGAAGGATCTATTAATATCTCACCTATTAGATCCTATGCACATCTTCAAAAATGTCCTAGATTCTATATTTTGACATATATCAGGCAAAGAGTAGGACACCTTGTCTTCGAGGAGAGATATTGCTCTTTCACGTACCAAAATTGATAGAAAACATTTGTGGCCAAACAGGGAAAATGAAACATATGCAAAAGCTCCATGGATTTTTTAAAAAAAGAGCTAGACCAACTAAAAAATGTCATCCATTCAATAAGGACACTTACTGGATATGGGTCATCATTGGCTAAAGCTTTTACAGTTGATGGACATATCATAGGATTTAAAACACATGATTTTCATAATTTTATGAAGGTATTATATATCATCATTTAAGATTTACTGGTAACATTGATTAAGTACTAAATATATTTTGATATTTTGTTGTGTGAGAAAAAATTACTAATGACCTTTTCCTAAATGTGTTTGATAGCATATCATGCCATTGGCAATTAGGGGGGATTCCTGTCTTACAGTTGACTTAAGGAATGTCATAAGTCAATCGTCAGCATTTACAAGGTATGTGGTTATATGAAATGTTCATGTGTTAGAGACATAGAGATATTATATTGCATTTTAATTTTTGACTAAAGGTTCATACTAATTTACTATTCTTATATTAGGTGGGTGACCTCCAAGGAGATCCACGAATGTGAAGTGCCAAAATAGAAGAAGGAAATTGCAAAAAATGTATGTGTATTTGAGAAGGAGCTCCCTACAAGTTTCATGGACCTACACGTCTATTTACTTATACACCTAGTCGATGACATTGAATTGGTAGGTGTCGTATCAACAAGGTGGATGTTTTTCTTTGAGAGGTATGTGAAAACTCTAAAAAGATATGTCTGACAAAAGGCACATCTAGAGGGTTGCATGGTTGAAGGGTATGTATTGAATGAAGCATTTTTCTTCCTGTGTGAATTCCTTGGTAAGGATTTTAAAGATGGGCCATGCTTCTGGGATGAAGAATGAGCATTAGATATTATTGATGGAGAAAAACCACAATCTAATGGTGTTCAAGTAGAAATTAGTAAGTAAATTCATGATTAGTGTGGTTGTTTTCTTTGCAATTATTAATTTACTCTGTAATTTATTTGTCAAATTAACAGCATGACATTTGGAGTTTGAAATAAACATGTTGACATGTAATAGGTGTAGATGAAATTTCTATACTCGACAAGTTCATTTTGTACCACATGGACTTTATGAACAAATAGATTGATCTGTATGATAAAAAGTGAGAAGAAGTGTTAGAAGCAAGGAGACAGCTTAAGAGATCAAACCCAAGGAATACTCCACTTCCCACTGATCTACTTGGGAAATGGGGCAAAGATTGCACACTAGAATGGGTTACTGAACAAATTCAAAATCAAATAGAAGATGCAGGTATAGATTCAAACATAACAGAAGATGAAATCAACATGTCTAGAGGATGTGAAAGAAAGGTACAATTGGAATTTTACAAAATGTTGTTTCCTTATAGTTTTGACACTATTAACTATTTTAATATTTGTCATTATATTTGTTTTCACTAAAATAAATGGTATTTCACAGGTGAGGAAATATCCAACAATGTGGGCATATGATCGACATTATTGTGTAGAAAGTGTAGATGTAAAGAGATGATCCTTTGATTGTGGCATCATGGTTGACTTCAAGCAATCCAGTCGATCAAGCTCAAAAGATAAGAATATAATTGAAGGGAATCTACAATATGTTGGGAAAATACAAGAAATTATTGAGTTGGATTACCACTCTTTTAAATGTTGTATTTTTAAGTGTAGATGGTATGAAGCATTTGAGAGGACACGAAGACATGATACCCATAGTGGATTGTTTTCTATAGATTCCTCATGGTTCCTCCTAGAGGGTAAGGAGCCTTATGTTCTACCAATTCATTGTGAACAAGTATTTCTTTAACTCAAACAAGAAGCGGTAGTGATCATTAATCTGTTAATTCATAGTTTATTGCGAATATATACATGTGCTTATTAATCAATAAAATTGTTATAACATACGTCTAATATATGTATGTCGTTCATGTGCAGGTATTTTTCTATGAAGACATTTTGGACCCGAAATGGATATTTGTCATACATTATGATCCAAGATTAAGGCATGTATTTGATGATGCATTAGTGGATACTGAGAAAAACAATGATGGCCAACAAAATGAGAGAGAGGGATTAGAGAAAATTGAAGAAATTGACATCGATGATGATGTTGAAGATGGTTATGTTCAGGCACAAGAAGACAACAATCCAGAGTTAGATGATGTTATGGAAGACAACAATATGGATGGTATAGAAAATGATGATCCAAATACATATGGTAATAATATAGATGGTCTACAGTCAAATTTCAATGATGATGAAGAGGATGTAGGTCAAGATGAGGATGATGATAATATTAAATACTTGAAAGAACATATGAACATCGACAATGATACACTGGATGACATTGTAGTACACAATAATGTTAATGGCCAAGACTTCTAAATTTTTAGAATTATTTGCAATCCATGTTTAAAAAAGGATGATTCTTATGGCCTAAAATTTGAAATGCTTCAGTAATATTATTTGTGTTGATATAAATTACCTATTGCAATATCCTTAAATTGTTCAATCTTTTGTATGAATTGTTGGCAGAAAAAATTAGGATTACTTGGTTGCTTCTTCCATTCATTTTGTATCAACATATGTTCGTGAAGACACAAAAGTTAATAAAATATTAATGCACATAACTCACAATTATTTAAATAAGCAACTTTGTTAACTTTATTATTTTTAAATAGTTTCCATTTTTATATTGAACATAATTTTGAACATGTAACTGAAAACATCCACAATAAATGCTTTATTGTATCAGCATATTCATTCACATAAGCATAGTATTGAGGCTCAATAACTAATATTCATTCAAATATAAGAAGAAATAAGTATGGAAAACATAAGAAAAATATAGAATGATAACACAGTCATGGAGAAACTCTGATAATAAGATATTCTATTTCATTCATAAGCTCAAAAGTTACACCAGCAAAGTTTTGGTACACCCTTCCACTCATACCTTTATTATTTTTTTATCAAAGTTTATACAGAGATTACATAATATCAACCATAATCCCTACGCCATTAACCATTAAACTACCTAACCCCTAACCCCCAAATCCCTTATCTTTTGACCCTTAATCCCTTAAACCCTAATCCCTAATCCCTTAACCCTTAATCCCTGCTAGATCAGAACAATTAGGCGCTCAATTAAGCGCTAAATTAGGTGCTAAATTAGGCGCTAAAGAAGGCTCTAAAGTAGGCACTAAATTAGGTGCTAATGTAGGTGCTAATTTAGGTGTTAATCTGGGCGCTAATTTGGGTGCTAATTTAGGCACTAATTTGCACCTAATTTAGCGCCTACTTGTTCTGATCAACGCAAAAAATGCCAAAAATAGTGCCATCCTAATAAATAGCGCTGACTTTTTTAAAAAAATAGAGAAAAATACATTAAAATAGTGGGTGGAAGCAAAAAATAGAGCAAAAAAGGGAACTAATCATAGGGATTTGTTGTAGTGTTAAGGTTGTAAGTAGTCCTTTAGGGTTTTAGGACAAGCACTTAGGACTCCAAAAATTTGTCAAAAACCCTAACATTTTGTGAAACCCTAATATGTGAGTATGATTCTTACCTTCTATAAACAAACTCTGCAAATAATACCATGATGCTTGTTCTTGAAATTAAATCCTTAGATTTGGGACCTCAAAGTGTAAAACTCCAAGCCTTATGAAAACCCTAATCTAAAGGACACTTAAGTTTACTTTATCCATCATGATATCGGAGAGTGAGAAATATGTCAACCAATACAACCATACTATAACTGATGATACCATTTTGAGATGTCAACCAATACAACCGTACTGTGATATTCTCTGTCTCCATCATCCATCAGAGATCCCATTGAGAAAACATTGTTGATCACTATTACAAACAAAGATCATTGATCATTGACATACAACTCATTTGACACAAAGATCACTAGTCATTACCATACAACTCCTTTGACATCTGAGATCACTATAGAACAAAGATCACTATAGATGCATTCAGAGACCCTGTGACAACAATGCCAATAGGTATTAGGCCTTTGACATCACTATAGAATTCAGTAGGCCCTTTGACAAATGCCTTTGACATCAATGACAAAACTAATGCCAACAAACATGACAACCAAACGAAAAAAATAAAAAAAGAGTTGACAATAGTGTGGCAAAGGAATTCTAAAATATCTCTTCTCAACTCAAACACAACCCTTTTAACCCAACTTCAATCTTTGACCCCTCATCTTAAGCATAAAATCAAGCTTGTGGAAATCCATGAATTAAAAGTGTCAAGTTTGGATTCCCCTATATTGCCTCAAGATCATAGCTAAACCCTCAAAGGAATTATTTAATTCCTCTTGAGTTAAGCATGTGAAGAAGCATGTCAAAGAATTAAAACCTTACATGGTTGTCTCTGTGAGCTTCCTTATATCTCAAGAGCTCTTCTAAACCACTATGTAAATCTATGAGCTTCCTAAGATCTCAAGAGATTTTATAAATCATTATTTAAACTCATAGTTCACACCCAAGAAATGTCTAAAAAAGGGGCCCAAGCTCTACAAGAATATATGTTGTTCCTTGCAAACTTAGCTCCATGTCTCAAAAGAATTGTGATTCATTGCACAATTTTAATGAGATATGTGCATTGCTTCTTCAAATTGGCAATTATAGATTTTCTTATGACTTCTACAAAGCCACTTGGTGGTTTTTTTACCCAACTTGCTTTTGGTCTATAAAGAGGCTCTACATAATAACTCATTGGGATATATCACTATCCAAGGTAATATTAATTGTATTCGCAAGTCTAAGAATTGAAATCTCATTACCAATGAGAGAGGTCCATCACTTTGTTGAATGTCTCCCATAAAATATTGGCTAAATCTCTTGTTCTTTGTTTATGTCTCCTCATTCAAGTAACTATTAGAATGGGCTCAACCTCTTGAAAATGGATTCTATTCCTTAAGCTTTGTTTGGAGAGGACCTATGATTGTGCATTGTGTGACGTTAAATTTTTGCCACTCTCAAATCATTAGGGTTTGAATATTTCTTTCTCTTCATAATTCAAACCCTCTTTCCTAATGCTTCAGCTCATCTCTCCATCAATGGATGCAAATACAAAAGTTGTAGGATCTTCTACTCTATCAAATAAGGTTGTACAAAAATCTCTAGGTTATCTTCTTAAATAAAATAAAGCAAGGCTTGGTCAAGGGAATCTCTCTCCATAAATCAAATAATCATCTTTTGATTTAACACTTCGTAGATGATTTGATGTTAGGGAATCACACATGGACCATGAACAACCCATTTCCTACCGCAACTTTGAATTTGAAAATTTGTCACCTATCTTTAGGAGTCATTCAACAAACCATGGGGAGAATTTAAATGTAGTTAGAAGGAGAGGACATGAAGTTGGTGAATTCAAATTTATTGGGTTGAACTCTTAGTTGCTACAATCATTTTTGGCACTCAAATTGGAGATTTGAGCACCAGATTTGATATTTAGTCCATAAGATGGTATGGGGAACATTTTAAGAGGCCTAATTTTGGTATTGAAGGGAAAAAATGTAGGAACAAGAGTAGAAGTTAGGATGGCCATGTGATGAATGTAGCATTGACAAGGGGCCATTCATGCATTACAATGAATTTGGAGTAGGATATTTTGGAATAGATTTTCAGAGAAGAGAAAAGAAAGATAATGTGTGGTGTGGGTAAGAAATCAAAGAGTATGGTGTTAGGATAATAGGAAGGGGTTGTATTGTGTGGTTACACAACACACCCCATTTTTCCTTAGCAAAATAGGGACCCAACTTTTTGTTTTTGCTTGCTTTTGTTTCCTTGCTTTGGGTGGTTTGGCAAAAGTCAGTTGAGTATCACACCTTTGCACATGCATGTGCATCCTATATATGAAGGTTGAATGTCAAAGTCAAAATTTGCCTCCATTAGCCTCATAATCTTGAAGAGCAAAAATTCTTAGCAAGTTTGCCTTTTGGATCACCCTGATATTCTTTAAAGATCAAAAGTTATGCTAAGTCAAAGATTAGTCAAACTTGATATTTCTCGCAGGTTCATATTTGTTAAATGTCAGTCATATTTGTTAGATGACCCCGACAGATGAAGATCACCCAATATCTGCACATTCATTGATATGCAAAACGTTAAAGTAAAGTACGAGAGAATATATGCCCGTCAAAACCTTCATGCATATTTTTGTAGGGTCACATTTCTAAATATTCAGATGTTCCCAAATATCACCCTTCACAAAATATGACCCTGACATCATCTTGGTTCGAGCTATAAAAGATCTTAATATGATGATGATGTCACTAGTATACCCGATACCCAAAGGGTCACATTTCTAAATGTCTGTCATATTTCTCAATATGACGATGACGTCACCTTTAACTAATACAAAGTGATCACGATTTAGTGATGATGTCACTCTCATGACCTAAACCTAAGAAGGTCATATTTTGAAACATCCCTGATCTTAACCAATATGATGATGACGTCATTCCTCTGAACAATTCCAAAGACTCATATATGTGATTACGTCATCTTCACTTTCCCAAATAAGGGGATATTTCATAAGTTTTAAAGATCTGGATATTTCTTAATATCCCTCATATCGACTCTTATGACTCGAGATGTAGTGATTCTCGATAACCAATCAAATGGTACCATGTGGCACATCATCTAGATCATGTTGACACAGTATATTATCATGATTTATTAATGAAGGTATATGACCCGACCTCGATCATTGGTCAACAATTGACCATCTTTGTGATGACATCACCGTCATGTTCTGAATATCAATCATATTTTCAAATATCCTGATGTTTCGAATATCACCCTCCACATTAAATGAGATCCCAACGGTAGGTAAGGCCTTCTGAATTTCAATACTTATGCGCCACTTGTCAATATCTACTAATATCCTATATCAATCAATGGACATAAGAAAAATGACATTTAACGCACCCTAATTTGACATGTCAAATGGTTAAAAGGTAATTTTAGGGGGTCATTTTGAATTTACCATGCATTTGAGTGGGATTTACAGAGCTCTGAGTGATTAAACCCTTACTGCAACTTACGAATGGAATGGGACTTGCATTCAAATGGAACGGAGAACGATAATTGTAGTGCAATTACACTCATAAAGATATCACCTCTATAGTAAGAAGGAAAAGCGATTATCAGGTATGTAACTAAGAACCCTAGTTTTGTCGTTTATGGTAAATCATGATGTAAATATAGTTTTTACAGAGTTAATTAGCATGATGATTGCATAAGATGGAATAGAACAATATAATTATCACCATGGGATGCATGAGATTGTGAAACCACTACTGCATATGACATGTTAGGGTAAGACATGTATGTTTTTATTATAGGATACCATGGCAGTTCGGAAGAACAAATCAGAGACCGAATTCTTAAAGCCCATGTTCTTGCAACTAGAAGGGGTAGTATTCAGATATGGAATAATCAATGATACCCATCAAGGGTACACAAATCTTGATGCATGGGTGAGAAGACTGGATCAGGGAGCTGATAACCCTCTCCTCATGAGCATAGTCAATTCAGGAATGTGGAATGCCCAAGGATTACCGTATGCCATGGAAGATATAGAGCTAGTGATAGAATGTGCCAGGAATTATAATCCAAAAACTAGGAAAGTGGAGAAACATGGTAGGGTATATGCGGATTTCTCCATTGCAGGCATCACCGCGACATTCAATTTACCTAAGGGACTTGATGTGGTTCGTCTGAGTTTGAGCAAATTAGAGAAAAAATATAAGAGAAATGAGAAGGCAACTAGAAGAGTCATGTACTAGTGGAGATCTAAGAAAAGCCCATATAATGCTGCAGCCAAATTACGCGTGCGCCTTTTCAAATTTGATTTTTTGTCAGAATACCAATACATGATGGCTATGCTTTGTAGAATGACAAGGAGCCCGAACGCTGGATTATTTGAAAATTGGATGTATGGTATAATACAGATGATAGAATATTCTGATGACATACCCCTGTGGGCCAAAATCATAAGTGAGCCTAGATGAAGGGATGACAAGGCTGGGAGGGAACATCAACATATTCCATATGACCTCTTATGTTGTGTACACCTGTACTTTTAGAGGAACTTTCAATGGACTACAAACAATAGGAAGATTAGGAAGCAACCCAGGAGATATGAATATATGGGAATACTACCCACAGCTGAAAAGGAGGGAGGCTCTTGATAATTATAAGTTAGTAAATGACTCTTTCTCCATGCATCTAGTTAGAACCATGGAAGAGGACAGGACAAAGAGGATAAGTGTGGAGGCACAAGTAGTTATATATAAGCATGGGGCTTGGTTTATCCAATTCCCCACATTCTGATACATTAGGATAGAAGGCTTTGAAGGGCAACCTCTCATGCTGTCCAGGTACCCAAATGATAAAGTCGTTCTGATGGAGTTTGTTAGACAAATATTGTCTTTGGTGTAGGCTCACATTGAACAGGGAAAGATTCCACAGGTCTTGTGGTGCAGGAGCACCTACCTGACAGCTGGCCTCCATGAGGCAGTTAGTTTGTTTTGAGTCTTGTTAATGTTTCCAAGAAGGTCTTGTAAGACCAATGCATGTAATAAGGTCATGTTGACCATACTTTGCTATTTTTAGCTATGTTGCTAGGACAGCTGTCATGCTGTAGGTCCGGTTGGATCTCCCAGCCGCCTGGAGAGATTTCCCAGCCGCTTGGAGTCGGGTCAGTAGTACGCGCATGAGATCCTATTTATGCTTGAGGATCGGTTGGTTTTAGATATAGTATTGTATTGTATTGAGCAGAGGAGTTAGATTGTGCTGTGTGAGAGACTGAATATTGTATTTGCATCTTTTGAGATCAATAAAGAGATCCTGTTAGTGTTCATCCTCTGTTGAATTCCATTGTTTAATCGATTTGCTGCTTTGGTGATTACATGGATTCGCTGATCCATTCCACCGGTTGATTCGTCAAATCGGTGGAATGGCTATGTACAGTAGGTTAGGTTGTAGTTTGTGTTTTTTGTTTGTTCGCATGCAGGTGTGCAGGATCGCAGTTGAAAGGTGTTGAGAACCCTAGCATGGGTATGTGCTAGGTCGAGCTGATAGTTAGAGTTTGGAAGATCACCCTGAGAGTAGATCGGGTCATCCCAGGAGGATCGGCGAATTGAAAATTCGCTAAGGTTGGAAAAATCCATCGCAACGGCATCATCAGGATATTTCTGGTTATATCTTGCAGTTACTTCGGGCGTCATCCGAGTAAAGGGAGGTGAGCATGATGCAGTCGATTACATGAAGTGAATGTGCGTCGGGGTGATCATCATCAGGTGTTGCCGAGGAGGAGCGTATCGGCATAAGGTAGAAGATCGGGTTGATAAAGTCATCGCGGGCTGATAAGGTTAAGTTTGGCCGACAGCAGGATATTGAAGGAGTTGCATATGACGTCATCGTCATCAGGATATACGTCATTAGGATATCGGGGCAGCAGGATATTAAGGAGCTGCATGTGACGTCATCGTCATCAGGATAATCGTCATCAGGATATTGGGGTGACGTAAGCATCGAATTAAAGGTGCATGAGGTTGTCGTCATCAGGATATATGGAAGGAACAGGATGTTTTATACCCTGCTGATGAACATGATGTTGAACATCATGATGCTGAAGGTAGCGTTTGGCGGTAAGGTGAATAGTGAACGTCAGGAGGATGTTTGCGCTTGCCGAATGTGATGATGCTGCCGATAGTCGGATATGATGATGCTGCTGACATGCGAAAGGGCGAAGGCTTGTCTGCAGGAGGATATCGGTCGGCAGGGGAAATATGATGATGCTGACAGTGTTAGTGGAAATATGATGATGATGATGAAGGGTTGCGGACATCCATGCTATATGTCGAGGTTGTAGTGTGGATGCCTCTGCATCATCTTGTTTCTAGCCATGATTGGCTGGTACATGTGTCCAGACAGAGAAAGTATCAAGGATGCAATTGGAGGACTGAAACTAATGCACCTGCAGCCCTTTGAGTTAGCTAGGTCTTATGATCCATAAAGTAGAATGCAAACATTGCTGGAAAAGACCATTCATCATAAGAACCTCGAAGACTATTGGGTTGATTGTGATGATGAGGCAGAGGTGAGAAGGGATTACCAAAGGCTCACCCTAAAATAAATACGTACTTTTGATTGCATATTAGTGTTGATTTAGTTACATAAAGATGATGGAAAGATAATGTCTCAAGAATATGAGAAGAATAAAGTATACAATGATACTATATCAAAACCTGACTTGAGCCAGCCAGAGGTGGTCTCATTAGACCAAATAATGTTGAAGGTCATGAAAAGGACTCAGGAATGGGTAGATGCTGAAGTTAAGAAACTAAGAGATAAGGGTGCAGCCCTCACCGTAGATAATACGAGGAAAAGACAAGAACTATCTGAAGAACATGATGATTTCCTCCTAGCAAAGAGGTAATCCAATGGAGAAAAATAGCTACCTAAAGATAAGAAAAGGTTGAAAAGTAAGAAGGATTCCCTAGCATATGGGGTGGTGATCATTAGGTAGCCAAGACCAAAGTGAGATGATGCATCCACATCAGCTGTAGGAACTCCATCCGATGCACCTCCTAAGCAAAAGAAAGTTGTCACTAAGCCCGCTCCTCCTACCATTGAAGAAGAGGAAGAAGAACCCTAGGATATTGATCTGTTGATTACAAGGAAAAAGAGGAAAGTTGCAACATCATCTCAACCACCTCAAAAGAAGCATAAGACTACTATGAGAGGAATGGTGGGCATAGATCCTCTACTATTGAGAGGTGCAAGTGGTTTAGGCATTATGAAGAACATGCAACACGAGGTCCCCATCCCTAAGATCATGCAATTTAAAACTAAAAAGGTAGATGAACAAAGGGAAGAAATGCAAAGTGAAAGGAGGGAATCACCTCTTCCACTTGAAGATACAATTTATTTGTCAGATGATGAGATATTTAAGGAGGTGTCTGCTCAGAGGATGGAAACTTTGGTAACAAATACAAGAATGACTCCTCGTAGCACTCCTTCAGTGCAAAAAGAGACTCTTCAGGAGGATGCAAAAATAAAAGAAATGGAAGAAGAAAGCCTAGAGGTAATAGCCCAACAAATTGGATTGACCAACTTGGTTGATCAGGTCACACACCTGACAATAATTGATTTGGCATATTAAGGCGATCATGATCAGGATAAAGGCAATGATCCACCCCTAGAGCAAGAAGAGGTAGAAGTTCATGTACATACGGAGGGGGATAAGTAGATGCCTGCCCAGAATGAAGATCAGGATAAGAATCTAGTGACATAAGAGCAAACAAGTGAGAAGGAAGTGGAGAAAACTCAAGACCCTACAGAGGGAAATACATGAAGAGATACATGACATAGCCTTCAACCGGATAAAGGTCAGCAAAAGGAAGTAGAGAATGTGAATTAGGATGGTCAAGGGGAACATACAGACAAAGCAGATCAGAATATCCAGCCTCCTCCTGAAGATCCACCTCAACAAAGTGTGCATGATCATAATATTTAGGATCTTCCTAAAGATCAACCTCAACAAAATGCACCTGACCAGAATGTTGTTGTACCACTTGAAGCTCCTACTTCACAACCACCTCCTGCACCTCAAGGACACCCTACATCCCAAGAAGCTCCTGCTCAACAGGAGGTACCTCTTAAGGAGATTCATCAGCAGGAGACCCCTCAGCAAGAAATCCCTCATGATAAAGTGCATGAGCAAGAACAAAGGAAAGAGACTTCTCCGCCAAGGGAAGAGTATAATATAGATTCTCAAAATGCTCACATTGAGTAAACTGATCAGCAATAGCCTAGTACTGATGTGCCTTATTGGTTGCAGCAGGAAATAAACCCACAACATATTAGTGAGGTTAGAGAATTTGATGTCTCTACATTGTTTTTAGCAAGTATGATGAAGCCTAAAAGAAAGGCTAGACCAACATCTGCAATCAGAAGAGATCCTACTACAGGTAGGAGAACGACTCAAGTTGCCCTACCAATGGTAGATAAGGCCAAAGGGGAAATAAATATTAAGGAATTCCAAATAACTAATATTGATTTGGGTTTAGCTATTGAAGAGCAAGAAGGCCAAGAGGCTAAGGGTAGTATTGATTCTTTATTGAAGAGGATAAAAAGGAAAAGGATAAGAATAGACAACATAAATAACACATTGCTCAATTACATTCATTTATAAAAGGGTTGATTGACCCTAAGCATACACCACTCAGTATAGCCACCCCATTGACAATCATATCTCAAGATGAGATAACATGGTTGGACCTCATGAAACATAAGGCTTAGCTAGTGGATAATTTATAGCACGCTCCATAAAAATCATGCTCTGATACCAAACTAATAGCACGGTGACAAGAATCATGCACAAACACCCTTCCAATCTTCAACTGAGAAACAAGTCCCTGCCCATCTACAAGGGCTATCAGATAACTTCTATCAATAAAATTATAGGAACTATGTAGCAATCATAAAAGGTTCATAAAATCATTCACATGCAATGCAATAGGAGCTTAAAGAAACATCCATTAACAATGTTCAACCTATTCAGTCTTGACTTGCTACATGAAAACACCATCAAGCTACAGAATAAAATAACTCTATACTTTCATTACAAAACAACCAAATCAGCTTCTCTATTACAATATCAAAATTCTGTAGTAACATTTAATCTATTTGGCCTATGGCTACATTTGACCTCCTTCTAACAGTCCGGTCTATGTCTTCCATTCTCATTCATTCTCCTCTTGACGCTGACTACCATATTCAAATGACCTCTTGCATATGCTTACTATTGTCATCTCCATTCTTCACATTTTATACTCTTCCCATCTCTCCTTCTGTTGGTCCTCTTATTATCTCTGTTGTCTATCATCGAACCCATCCTCATATTCTGTCTCTTGCCTTGTCATTCTTCTTTGCCTCCTTCTATTGGCCATCTTCATTAGCATCCATCAGTTATTAAATATTGGCCTTACGGTCTTCTTCACCATTCAACTTCAATACGTCGGCCTCTCAGTTCGGCCTTCTTCTATTTCTTCTAAACTATTGACCTCTCCTCCATTCAGCCTTCTCTAATACTCCACGACCTCTATCTATACCCGCGGCCTCTCTATTATCTTCTGTCACTCTCTATCAGTGACGACCTCTTCTTCATTTCTCATAGCCTGCATGATCGCCTTCTACCTATTGGCCTCCTCTCTGCTGCTATTATTCACCTCCTCTTAGAACATATGTAGCCTCTCTATTCTTAATTAGCCTCCACTGTATATTCTCTGGCCTCCTGAATAATTGCGGCCTACCTCAATATATATATATGCGGCTTCTAATTTATACCACTCTCCATTCCATATGCAACCTCTAAATATGGCCACCCCTTCCTTAATGACTGTTGCCTTATTCCATATTGGTCTCACCACCTATTTCTGGCTGCCACCACTATATGGCCATGACCGTTATCTTTTTGCATTCATATCGGCCTACTTTCTCCTATTTGGGCTTTCTTCTAAAGATAGGAATTATATGCCTGCGCTGCCATAAGCTGTCCCACCATTTATTTGTGCCTTTAATCTGCTTTGTCTATTTTCAGTCTCTTTTTGCCTTTTGCCACCTTTCACTAACCATCATTAAAGAATCTTCTTTAATACGCCATCAACATGGCTGTTAACTTCTCAAACAACAAGTAACTGATTTCCCCACATTAATCACCATCCTCGCCACCTATCCAACTTTCTTGAATATAATATTTATTTATTATTGTTCCTGTCGCCAAGCTGAAAGGAGCTTAATTCCTTAGCTTCTGTCACTCGACCCACTCATTGAAACCAAACATCTATTGTCAAAGACAATTTTTGAATTTTAAACAGATGTCCCTACATCAAACTCCCTAGGGACAAAGATCGTGTGCTCTAGCACATGTGTTCTTCTACAAACTTTATCAAACAACCTTTTCTTCCTCCTTTTCCATAACTTTTCTATCTCATATGCTTCACTCTTCCAACCTTTCTGTGCAGCACTATGGGCTGCTCTCATATGGCTGTCTGCAACACGGACATTCCACATCCACACTCCAATTCCTCTTTCATTAAACAAATCATAATCAAATGGAATAATAACAATATCCAATGCATCCACAACACTTATCATACATTCATCATACTCAACATGTTCATCAATCATATTTTCCTACTGCAACACCACATTATTTTCAGCTTCCTCCTTTATCATTTCACACTCCAAATCTATAATATCTTCATTCTTTAATTCTGTAACCATTTCTACATTATGGTCTTCAATCTTCACTGTAGTCCTACTCATGCTCACATCTTTAATCTTTCCATTCCATTCTTCCTCAATGAATTCTAACTGCTGCCATAAATCTTCTTCAACATTCTCTATTGCTGCTTCATCTTCTTCCTTGCTTTCATTCTTCTTTTGTTTGTCTTCCTCTTGCTCTAGAACTATAGCTGTCCCATCATCATTTTCTTCCTTGGAAACAACTTTCACATTCAACTCTGCATCTTCAACACATGCTTCTGTTGTCTTCTTTTTCCATACAACCCTCCAATTCCACTTTTCCCCTTTTCTATCATACATGTATCTTTCATTTTTCCTTTCTCTACATTCTTGTCTTCTCAAATATTTATTCCTCCTTATCTCCTTTTCATCTAACAATCTCCTCATATTTTCCTCATTATCATGAAATTCATACAAAGCTTTATCAACATAAAAATCTGATTTCTTTTCTCTTACCTTCCATACGCTTGGCTTCTCATGTTGCAACTTCACTGTATGCTCCTTCTCTTTCTTGCAATCTTCTACAGGATTCTTCATGCTTCCAGTTTGTAGGGGTTTGTTCTCCTTGTTATGCCTCCAATCCTTTGTCTTTTCTGCAACACCTTTGTTTGCTGCTTGCTTCAACACCCACACTTTGTCACTGGACTGATGTCTTCTATTTGCTACTCTCAAGCGTCTCTTCACTTGCTCTGTCTTCATCCTCCACTCATTTTCTCTAGGCCTCTTTCCTGGCCAACTCATTCTTGCATCATACTGCCACTTATTCATCTACACATCACTCCTATGCACTTGCTTGTTAGCATAAACATAATCAAAGGAATTCACTTTGTTACAACCCTTTTCATCAATCTTTTTCTTTTGCCAATATGGCACTACATATCCATGATCCTCAATTATATTTACATTCTCCAATTTCTTTTTCTATCAACTTGCTTATCCATATTCTCATTTCTACATACATGATCTAAAATAACAATTTTACCTCCATTCTTTTGTGCGAGGACCCCCTGTCCCAAATTGCATCCATCTTCAGCTTCTTGGCTTTTCAACTTCTCTTCTTCATAAGCATCTTGTGCTACTACTACAATATCTTCACATGCATCATGAAGCTCTATGGTTTCCTCGTCATCTTCATCATCAATCTGTACATCTTTAGCATCAATCTCCTCTTCTTTTTCAGGCACTCTGCAATGCACCTCTACTGCAAACACTTCTTGGCATTTTTCTGCCATTAATCTCTTCTCATTCACATCTTCCACTCTTTCTTCAGGAGTTATTCTTACCCCAACTTTCATCATCTTCAAGGTATCATCCTTGACCTTCAGCATCACTTTCTTCATCCCTGCCTAGAAATCTGCAAACATAACTTTAGCACATAATATAAGAGACCACAATGCCTCTTTCAATTCCCTCCTCATGGACATTCTTCCTTCTTCACTTCTCTTTTTCTTAAGTTCTCTCTGCTACACCTTTTCCTCTTTCTCTTTTCTCATGTTCTCTTCAATGAGAACTCTCTTGACCCCCACTAGTCCATGTTGCTCCAATGGCAATTTTCTGCTATCCCATCTTTCTGGGAACCCTCTCATCCTCTTATCTTCTCTTCTCAAGGAATTCATCTTTTGACTTTTGCTTTTCTCAATAATCTCCTTTATTGGCCATTTTACTTTCTTTTCCTTTGGCCATGCCCAATAATATCCTTGATCTATTTGTTCATACCATTGTTTCACCAACATCAGATCTCTCCTCAACGCTGCCAACTCTCTTTTAAATTCTTCATCTGTCATCCTTTTGCCTTCTTTTCTTTTGTCTCTATTCTCAAGACTCTTTTCCTCCATTTACTTCTGCATCTCTCTATTTTCTTTCATCTTTCAGGCACCTCACCTAGGGCTTCTTTCCTTTTTCCACTCTATCCAGTCTTTTGGTGCTACACACCCACACTCACAGCCCTGGCTAAGTTGCCTCTCCTCGGTGATCTACTCAGCACTCAAGACCAACTTGGCTCTGATACCAATCTGATAGCATGCTCCATAATAATCATGCTCTGATACCAAACTGATAGTACAGTGACAAGAATCATGCATAAACACCCTTCCAATCTTCAACTGAGAAACAAGTCTCTGCCCATCTACAAGGGCTGTCAAATAACTTCTGTCAATAAAATTACAGGAACTATGCAGTTATCATAAAAGATTCATAAAATCATTCACATGCAATGCAACAGGAGCTTAAAGAAACATCCATTAACAATGTTCAACCTATTCAGTCCTGACTTGCTACAAGAACACACCATCAAGCTACAGAATAAAATAACTCTATATTTTCATTACAAAATAGCTAAATCGACTTCTCTATTACAATATCAAAATTCTGCAGTAACATTTAATCTATTTGGCCTATGGCCACATTCGACCTCCTTCTAAAAGTTCAATCTATGTCTTCCATTCTCGTTCATTCTCCTCCTAATGCTAACTACCATATTCAAATGACCTCTTGCATCTGTAACTATCTGCTTACTATTGCCATCTCCATTCTTCACATTTTATACTCTTCCCATCTCTCCTTCTATTGGCCTTCTTATTGTCTCTGTTGTCTATCATTGAACCCATCCTCATATTCTGCCTCTTGCCTTGTCATCCTTCGTTGCCTCCTTCTATCGGCCATCTTCATTAGCATCCATCAGTTATTGAATATTAGCCTTACGACCTTCTTCACCTTTCATCTTCAATACGTTAACCTCTCAGTTCGGCCTTCTATTATTTCTTCTAAACTATCAACTTCTCCTCCATTTGGCCTTCTCTAATACTCCACGGCCTCTGTCTATACCCGTGGCCTCTCTATTATCTTATGTCACTGTCTATCAGTGATAACCTCTTTTTCATTTCTCGTGGCCTACATGATTGCCTTCTGCCTATTGGCCTCCTCTCTGTTGCTATTATCCACCACCTCTTAGAACATATGCGGCCTCTCTATTCTTAATCAGCGTCCACTATATATTCTCTAGCCTCCTAAATAATTGCGGCCTGCCTCAATATATATATGTGGCTTCTAATTTATGTCACTCTCCATTCCATATGCGACCTCTAAATATGGCCACCCCATTCCTTAATGACTGATGCCTTATTCCATATCAGTCTCACCACCTATTTCTAGCCACCACCACTATATGGCCATGACTATTATCTTTCTGCATTCATATCGGCCCACTTTCTCCTATTTGGCCTTTCTTCTAAAGATAGGAATTATATGCCTGCACTTCCATAAGCCATTCCACCATTTATTTGTGCCTTTAATATGCTTTGTCTATTTTCAGTCTCTTTTTGTCTTTTGCCACCTTTCACTAACTGTCACTAAAGAATCTTTTTTAATACGCCATCAACATGGATGTTAACTTCTCAAACAACAAGTAACCGATTTTCCTGCAATAATCACTATCCTCGCCACCTATCCAACTTTCTTGAATATAATATTTATTTATTATTGTTCCTGTCGCCTTGGCAACAGGAGCTTCGTTCCCCAACTTCTGTCACTCAACCCACTCATTGAAACCAAACATCTATTGTCAAAGACAATTTTCAAATTTTAAATGGATGCCCCTACATCAATAATTGGTTTGTCTCTTTTGTTTTTGAAGCAGAGAAAGTAGTTAGAACCTCCCTCTCAAATTGGAATTCACTTGGTGCTCTAAAGAGCAAAGTAGATAAGCTACAAAATGAGGTTGGTCAGAGGTCTTTCAAGTTGGAAAAACATCTGCATGCCTTGGATGAGATAAGGAGGATAGACATGAAAATACTTATGGATAATAAAGTACTGGATAATAACACTGCACAGTTGCTAGGCATTTGGTATGAAGACACTAGATTTGAATGTGATGTCTTGAAAAGATGTAGTAGCAAGCTCAGAGACATAAGTGTTAAACTACATCATCTCATGGCAGAAGAAATAAATGCCCTAGAGGCTTTGGAGGACAAAGTAGAAGGAAAAGTAGAAAATTAGGATACTAATTTTGCTATCCATGCCTTCCACAATAATTTTAAACAGGTAGTAGAGGATCCTCTTCATCATTTGACAGAGGATGTGATAAATAAGGCCATGAGAATGAAAGCTAAAGTAGAGACTTACAATGAGACATTAAATAGCAGAAAGAGAAAATGGAATTCTCTTCAGGCACAGTTTCACTCTCACAAGCATGCTGCAGTAAAAGCCAAAGTTCAAGATGGAGGGCAGATTGAGGAAATAGTACAAGCCTATGAATCTATTAGAGGGATAATCAACGTGCATATAAGACATGATCCTAGAGCTGATGATGATGATAATGATGATGAAGACGATGAAGATGATGAAGATGAAGAAGATGATGATGGAGCTGAAGAAGAAGAAGAGTAAGTAGAGATGCATGATGACAAGGTCACATGCATAGCAAGACAAAAGTGATCGACCTCCACTAGATGGTTGCTAGCTGGCAACCTGTGCCATGTTGACATGTGTTGACAAAGTCAAAAGCAATATTGACTGTGGATTTAGATAGACAAATCTTGATCATTGGATCATTGTAACCACCTCCTCTCTTTGTCCTATAAAAGGAGATGGAGTGCTCATTTTATGATTATTAGAAACTTAATTGAAGTTAGATTGCTAAAGTTCTCAGGACTAATTTCAAAGCTGATTGTGAATGTACATGTCTTTTGCATACCTAATGAAAGAGAAGCTGTTTTGATTACAAATATACGTAAATCTTGAGTAATTAGTGGATGAATTCTAGACATATGCATTGATTAGTTGCATCCCTTGGAGTGCTTATCAGTCTGCATGTGTTGTTTTCATTCTTTGTTCCTTTGAAGTTAGCATCAACCATACCTAGCTTTGGAACATCCTGGTGAAATTATGGTTTGGTTTCTTCTCTTCATGAAAGTATCTGGAATGTATGTGAATCAATAGCTAAATGTTCATTAAATTTAGAAAGCATTCTTTCAATTTTATTTGATTTCATTACAATCATTTCCATAATTGCAAATAACAGACAATCTAAAGAAAAAAACATGAAATATGCCTATATCCCACAAATAATTGAATATATAGAGCATATTTGAGTAAAAGCCTGTCAGAATGATAAATATCATGCAAATACATATGAATGACAACAACAATCTTGCAAATATCAGCTTAAAAGCACATTATTTAGATAAATACACAATGTAAAAGTATAATCAGTTCATGACAGTTGATGTTCAGAAGAATTGATCAAACTTACAAATATGATCATCATTTTTTTGTATACAACAGAAATAACCTTGTTTGTGAAGTAAATTTACAGGAAGCAGGTGTATAATCAAACGTACAAACATCAATTCACAGTACAAAATAGTGTAAGGGCCCTTGAAACAGAAAATAGCATATCACATCAACCTCTGAGTAATGTCAGATGATCATGACCTGATCAATGGAGACTTGGAGTCATCAATTCATTCCAAATTGATCGTACTTTTCAAGATAATAAAGTTTTGTTGTGTGAACTTTTATGCATGTTGTTATGACTAACAATCATCATCAACATAAATTGGCACTAGAAGGTGGGCATATCCTTTCTGTCAAGTGAATTAGTCTTATTCATGTAATTCTTGTGCCTGTATGAGGTAATCTTCTCAAAGTTCACAGTAATTGCTTATGCTTTGAGTGTTTGTGCAAAGATTTGCTTGTTCTCTATTATTTCAAGTCTATTCATCATAAATATTTTAGAATTGAACATAAATACTTTAGGCTTTGTAGTCAGATCTTTGAAATCCTTGAAGATTGAGTCTTTATTCAAGTTTTCCTGCCAGATCCTTATGCTGACTTGCTTATATAGTCAAATATCCTAATATTTGTGATCAGAAGTCCAATCTTTGTTCATATTTGCATGTCTGATGCAAATTTTGCATAAATATCCAGTAATTACTAAGTCTTAAGTAGAAATTTCACCTTTGCTAGGTCAGTTCTTTTGATCTTTATATAAATAAGGTCAAATTTCCATTTCCTGTCATAAGTTGTTAGAATCCTGGCTCACAAGCCAAATACCAGATCTAGATCCATTGGACACTTTGAGGAGTTGCCCATTTGTGGACTAAGACCTCATACCATAGATATTCATCATACTCCAGACTCAGGTGCTTCAACATCTTCATCAAGACATACTATAACACCTCCAGTGTCTTCAGTTGTACTTCAAACACCTCCAACATCATCAGTTACACCTCTAGTGCATCAAGCACTAGTCACAATGTCATTCTTTGCTACTGACTCACCTTTGACTTTCACTGCATATCATCCTTTACCTAAGAACCCTAATAAGATTTGCCCTAAATATCATCCATATCAGGGTTCTGAGGATCATATCTAGACATTTAAGGAAGCTTGTTGCAGAGCAAGGATTGAGCATCAGGATGTGGTATGCAAGTTATTTCCATACTCCTTAGGAGAGGAAGCATACAACTGGTACATAAGTCTTGCTCAAGCCTCATTTGGTTCATGGGATGCCTTAGAGAAAGCCTTCAAGGATAGGTTTAAAATACCTATAGATCCTTCAATGAATCATCACCTTTTTGCCACAATCAAAAGATTTGAAGGGGAGCCTATTTCAAACTTCAATGCTAGATTCTAGAAGATGTATTCTAAGTTGATCACTCCATATAATGTAGCTGACGAGGCAGCCAGAAGTATATACTACTTAGCCTTAGATCCCTTGACTTGTATGTTCATAAGGACACATCTCGGTGTCACAACTCTGATAGGAGCTTTTGAGGAAGCAATAAAAGTTAATCAACAATTGATTCCTGCTCTAACACCAAACATAGCATTTCCTACTTATCCCACATATCCTGCATATGCTGCTCAACAATAGACCAATGGAGTCATGATGCCTCCTATTGCAGTGCCCAGTCCTTTACATGTACCTCCACTTAGCATCATGCCCCCTCCAAATGGAAATGGTCAAATGGTACAATATCTAGGATATGCTCAAACATCTCAAGATGTAGGACAAAATAATAATAACGGTTCTTCTTTCTTTAAACCTGAACAAGAAAACATAGTAGCCAAAGTTTAGGAAGAGAATGAAGATATCAAGGAGATATCTGCACAATTGAGGAAATTAACAACAGAAATTACACATCTAAGAGGTTAGAACTTTTATTCCCAGTCAAATCAAAACAGAGGATATAACAATGATAGAACAGGACATCCTAATAGAGGATACAATAATGATAGGAACTATAACAGTAACAATGGCACTAACAATAATACACCTAGGCAGCCTAGAGTGTGGAATACTAGGCCAAACAATGGTTCCTTGCCATCACCCTTAGATAATCAACCTCCTAGTGAACTAAAACAAACCACTAGAGTGAACCTAGCAGAGGCAACTCTTACAAATTGGTGTAGGATACATAATACTAATGCACATGTTGAGCTGGACTATCCTTAGTTCAAAATAGTAGCTACTATTTATTAGGCTGAAGTGTCCAATATTGCAGGTAACCCTCCTTTAATTGAAGTAAATGAGATCCTCCCTTGTGGATATGATTCTGCCCTTGTGTTAGAAAGCTATGTAAATCACCCTCAGCACCAAGTAGCATTAGCTCATGAGAACTACACATTAGCAGGTGAGGAATCCACCTTGGCATTTGAAACAAATTATGTGTTTCCATTTGAAGATGAAAATGAACCAGTAGTGGAACATGAAGAAATTCATGCCTACCAACAACAGTATCAAGGTAGACACAATTACAACCTCAAGAGTAATCCTAACAGACCTTCTAGTCCCTTAACCACATCATTACCTCCTAACAACTTCAACACTCCTCCAGATCCAAAAGCAAGTAATAATCTTGGTCTTCTGAAAGTTAACACTCAATGTTTTGCACCTCAAAATACAGTGTTGAGGGCTAGTAATCAATCTTCCGAGTCTGATAAGTTAGTCACATACTTAGTAGAAGAGATGAAAAGAGTCAAAATTAGCCTGTCATTATCAGAACTGCTAAAGACTCCAACCATCAAGAAAGCCTTCATAAGGTATTTAGATGAGCCTATGATAAAAGAAGATAATCATGCTCATAATCTCGGTCAAGTTCTGAACAAAGATCCTGTTTCTAAAGACAATAATGTCAAGCACAAATCCCAAGCTACTGTTTAGGCTGCTGAAACTTCTCATATGACCCTGTATAGAGATAAAACTGAGTCACCTCCTTTCCTACTCACATTGAGAATGTTTGGAAAGAATTTACATAATTGCTTAGTAGATTCAAGTGCATCAAATAATGTGATGCCACTGTCAATCTGCAATGCCTTAGGGTTACATCTAGCCAAATCACTCAAAAAGGTGACACAACTAGACAAAGCTGAAGTAAGTGTAGTGGGAGAGTTAACACATATCCACATGCAGTTAGCATCAGATCCAAGGATTCAATATTATATTGACACCCAAGTGGTAGATATCCCTAACACCTATGGAATGTTTCTTAGTAGGGATTGGTCAAAGACACTCAATGGCTATATGTCTACAGATTTTAGTCATATGTGGTTACCATGGAAGGAGATTCCTAATCAAATTAGAATAGAAGTCAAACCTCGAATGAAACACATGATCACTGAGTATAATAACACAAATGAGGTATTATACATAGATGTATAATCAAGTCTTTATTCCATTAGGCCCTGAATAGTCAGGATAGAAGAGATCCTCATGTATGATGGTCATATCCCTGAGCATGTTCATCAAGACAATAGGGTGATCATTGAGTCTGATTATAGTTCAGATGACAGTGATGAAGTTGATCATTTCAAAAACTTTGGATTGTATTTATCTAGAGAAATGCAACATTGTCAAACATTGAATATGCCCAATGAAGACATTCTGATTGAGGGTTGGTGCAGGTTACATGATGAAGCGCATTTAGAGAAAACTTGTGATGCTTTCTTAGATATGATAGAGTTATAATGGACATGTCACGAGAGAGAATTGTCATCAGTTGAGGTAAGTAATATGGATAATTATAGTGATGTTGATTCTTGTTTGTCATCTATAGGTACAAAAGAAAATACATATCAGGATGAAAGCCACACTCATAACTCAGAGGAGATCTTGATGTATGCTAAAAAGATTTCTAAGGATGAAAATAACGTCACCCCAAGGATTGACTGTTTGATTGAATCAGATTATGAAGTATCTGATGAAGATAAAGGGAGTAATTTGACAAAGTTTGAAGAATTTTTGTCAAAACAGATTCAAAAGCTTATGTTGCAGAAGATTCCTCCACATTAGGTTTTAATTGAAGGATGGTGTAGGTTGCATGAAGCACTACATTCAGAAACCACATGTTTATTATGCTTACATATACTGAATAAACAAAAGATGCTTTATTCAAAGGATCAATCATTTGATAGTAAAGACATACTTGAAGATAATGATGATACCCCAGATGTCAAAAAGGGAAAGCTATCATATACAAGTCACTCACCAAAAGTGACAAAGAATGGGTCACCGAAGCTGAAGTGGATATTAGGCGGTGCAGCTGCCAGACCTAAAAAGAAAAGAGAAGGTCCTGACAAGCCTTTGCTAGAAGATAAACCAGGGATCCTTAGGTTTGATGGATCAAAGTCAAAACAAGGAGTTGGAGTGGGAATAAATCTTATTGATCCAGCAGGAAGGTCCTACTTGGTAGCATATAGACTACAATTCCCATGCACTAACAATGTGATGGAATATGAAGCTTTTAATTCATGGGTTATTGTTTTCTCTCAAGAAAAGAGTAAAAATTCTACATGTATATGGAGACTCAGAATTGGTGGTAAGACAAGTAAGAGGTATATATTCTTGCAATTACAAGGAGCTATCTAACTACAGACATAGGGTATGGGACTTAATAGAAGAGTTTGATGCATTCAATATCACTCATGTGCCCAGAGAACAGAATCACAGAGCAAATGCCTTGGCGCAGGCTACTAGCACATTGGAACCATTGTCTATTTCTAGTCTAAAGAGATTCTCAGTTGAATTAGTATCGGTGCCTTCCATACCAGATAATGTCACCAATCTCCAAGTATTTGATGATGACCAGCACATTTTAGATTTCATAACAAACAGAGATGTATTTGATGCTCAAATCATAGATGAAATGAATGTAGAAGATCATATCTGGGAAGAAGAAGAAGTCATGGAATTACCATCCAATAGGATTCCCAAGGGTATGATAGAGTTAGAAAAGGCTTTTGATTTACACAATATGATGAAACAGAAAGATCTCCCAAAGATTGATGGAGGAGAATATTCACCAATCAATATAGGACAAAATGAAGAAGTAAAAAATGTCCTGATTGGCAAAGTTTGTATAGAAGAAGAAATGGCAGGGATAACTCAAGCATTAAAGGATTATATCCATGTTATCACCTAGACCTATGATGAGCTAAAAACTTATGATACCTCAATTATCACCCATACTATACCATTGAAGCTAGATGCTAAACATTTTAGACAAAAGTAGAAACCTGTTAATGCCTTGTTAGAACCCATCATATTTGAAGAAGTTAAGAAGTTACTCAATGCCAGAATTATATTTCCAGTGAGGCACTCAACATGGGTAGCCAATATGGTCCCTGTAAGAAAGAAAAATGGTGATATCTGGCTATGTGTAGACTTCAGAAACTTGAATAGAGATTTTGAAAAGGATAATTATCCTTTACGTTCATTGGATGAGGTCTTACAGGTAGTGAATGGAGCTCAGATGATGTCATTCTTGGATGGTTTCTTGGGGTATAACCAGGTGATAGTAGATAAAATAGACAGGTTAAAAACTACATTCACCACAAAGTGGGGAATATTTGCTTACAGGTGCATGCCTTTTGGATTGATAAATGCTAGAGCTACCTTTCAGTGTGCAATGGATATAGCTTTTAGAGGCTTAATTGGTAAATGCATAATCATTTACATGGATGACTTGACCGTCTTCTCAAAGAAAAGAGGGATCACATAGAAGACCTTAGGAAGGTGTTCAAGAAGTATGAACAATATGGCATCTCCCTGAATCCAAAGAAATGCATATTTGGAGTGACCACAGGTAAATTGTTAGGTCATTTGATAATAGAAAATGGGATCATCATTGACCTTGCCAGGGTAGAATCAATCATGAAGCTGCAATTACCTAGAAGTAAGAAGGAACTCAATCATACCTTGGAAAAATTAACTTTGTTAGGAAGTTTATCACTAGGTTTACAGAGATTGCCAGACCACTCAATGCAATGCTCAAGAAAAATGCTAAAATTGAATGGACTCCTGAAGCAAGAGCATCCTTTGAGGACATCAAGAAAGCTATATCTGATGCTCCTATTCTGATCAGTCCAGATTACACAAGAGACTTCTATATTTATTCATTTGCTTCAAAACATACAAGTGCAATGGTACTGACACAAAGAAACGAAGCCAAAGAAGAAAAGCCTATAGCTTTCATGAGCTGCCCATTCAAGGATGCAGAGCTTAGATACATGGACGTAGAGAGACAAGCACTTACTTTAGTCTTAGTATTTAAGAAATTTAGACATTACATCTTGAGAAGTAAGGTCATTGTTGTAGTACCAGATGCAGCAGTAAAGATGCTCCTGATGCAGAGTGAGCCAGGAGAGAAGAAAGCCAAATGGATAACGGTGCTTTAGGAACATGATATGGATATAGCACCCATGAAACTGGTGAGGGGACAAGCCTTGAGCCAGATGATTTCTGAGTCTGACCCTAATATAATGAGTCATCAGTATGTGCTAGATACTAAAGAAGATAAAGAGTGGTATTTTGATATCAGGCATGTCCTGATTACTGGAAGATGGCCATCAAAATTGCAAGCTTCACAAAGAAGAGATTTAAAAATAAGATCACAAAAGTACATGATAAAAGGAGTCCTTTTCAAAAGAAACTATGAAGGAGTATATCTCAGATGTTTGAATAGACAAGAAGCTGACAAGGTTTTAGCTGAGTTGCATGATAAATTTAGGATTGCACATGGATCCCACTTGGCCACTGCTCATGCTATCCTAAGAGCAGGATACTACTGGCCTACTATTTTTAAGGATACTACAGAACATATTAAATTTTGTCATACCTGTCAAGTTGCTGCTAACCGAGAAAGATATGCTGCTCAACCCTTGCAGCCAGTAATGGAGATGCACCCATTTGCTCAATGGGGCATGGATTTCATAGGACCTATTAACTCTCCATCATCTTTAGGCCATAGGTATGTCTTAACAATCACTGATTATTGCACTAGATGGACTAAAATTGTCAGCAATAGGACATGCAACACAGAGGATCTGATCAAGTTCTTGGAGAACAACATAGTGACCAGGTATGGAGTTCCATATGCTTTGGTATGTGATAATGGACCTGCTTCTTTTGATCATGGAATTATCATGAAATTTTCTTCAAATTATTATCCCCAAGGAAATGGCTTGGCAGAGTCAACAAATAAGAACTTATTGAATATCATAAAGAAACTGATAGAAAAGAACCCTAGGGAATGGAATACCCTACTGAAGTGTGCCCTGTGGGTAGACAGAACTAGAATGAAGGCTGCATTAGGAAACTCCCCTTATCAATTAGTATATGGAGTGGATCCTATCCTCCCTGTCAACTTAAAGATTCCCACATTGTAATTTGCACAAGAATATCTAGGTATAGATAATAGACAAGAAGTTATACTACTTCAGCTCATGCACCTAGAAGAAAAAAGAGATAGAGCAATTGATCAGTTTACTAAATATCAGGCTATTGTCAAACACTGGTTTGATAAAAGAGCCAGAAGCAAAGATTTTAGGATTTCAGATTTGGTCCTCACATGGGACAAAGCACATGAAAGGAAAGGTGATCATGGAAAGTTTGACAAACTTTGGGTCGGTCCCTTTCAAATTTTAGAGATCCTAGGAGATAGTACCTACAGACTTAAGACCATAACCGGTGAGGATGTCCCATTACCAGTCAATGAGCAGTTCCTCAAACATTACTTTTAAGCTTAAACAGGGTCATGTAAGTCATTTGTATTATAATGTATATATGTTGTATAGCTAGTTGTATAGTTTTATTTTGTTTGTTTGTTTGTTTACTAGTTGTTGTTGAGTCTTTGTTTTGCTTAGGCAGGAATGATGCACCTTATCACCCTAAGAAACCAACAAAATTGTTAAGATTCAAGTGACGAGAACAAATTTTTATATAGGTTCTGACTCACCCTGAGAAGTATCCCTGATTAGGTCTGTGATGCCCTTTTCATCAGTAATACCTTTCTTGATTAAGGAGATTTTCATGATGACTCACCTAACAGCCTTGGGTTTGTTGAACACTTTAGTATAGGTGTTAAGTGAAAAATCCAAAGGGTCACCCATGCTACCATTGCAATCCCCAACCTAAAGCAACAAGTGATCACACCTTGCATATTGAGCTTACATGATGATATCATATGAATATATAAAAAAAAGATGAATATTGAAAATTTAAAAGGATAAAAGTTAGGCCATCTAAGTAACCCTACCGGGGCTATAGATGCCTACTGGCAGTGGGGCTCTACTTAGGGGGATTGAAAAGGTAACCTTGTCGAGGCTATGGATGCCTGCTGACAACAAGGCTCTATCCTAGTTGGCTATGAGGGATGAACCCAAAATATGTAGATTAACATCAGCTACTATTATTTTCAACTTACTTTCAAGATGACGATTATTAATCATATGCACACACTTGATACTTTGTCAGCATTGTTGCACTAATGAACATGATGTCATTCACAAGGTCATGATACTTATACTTAGAGAAGGTCAGAATGCTATATTTTAATGTGTCTTCATTACTTGAATCATTTGAATTTGGTTGATTTCTTTGGTGGCAAGTTGTTGTGTGGTTACACAACACGCCCCATTTTTCCTTAGCAAAATAGGGACCTAACTTTTTGTTTTTGCTTGCTTTTGTTTCCTTTCTTTGGGTGGTTTGGCAAAAGTCAGTTGAGGATCACACCTTTGCACATGCATGTGCAGCCTATATATGAATGCCAAATGTCAAAGTCAAAATTTGCCTCCATTAGCCTCATAATATTGAAGAGCACAAAATTCTTAGCAAGTTTGCCTTTTGGATCACCCTGATATTCTTTAAAGGTCAAAAGTTATGCTAAGTCAAAGATTGGTCAAACCTAATATTTCTCGTAGGGTCATATTTCTTAAATGTTAGTCATATTCATTATATGACCCCAACAAATGAAGATCACCCAATATCTGCACATTCATTGATATGCAAACCGTCAAAGTAAAGTGCAAGAGAATATATGCCCATCAAAACCTTCATGCATATTTTCATAGGGTCACATTTCCAAATATTCGGATGTTCCCAAATATCACCCTTCGCAAAATATGACCCCGACATCATCTTGGTTCGAGCTATAAAAGATCTTAATATGATGATGACATCACTAGTATACGTGATACCCAAAGGGTAACATTTCTAAATGTCCGTCATATTTCTCAATAAGGCAATGACGTCACCTTTAACTAATACAAAGCGATAATGATTTCATGATGAAATCACTCTCATGACCTAAACCTAAGAAGGTCATATTTCAAAACATCCCTGATCTTAACCAATATGATGATGATGTCATTCCTCTGAACAAATCCAAAGACTCATATACACGATTACGTATCTTCACTTTCCCAAATAGGGGGATATTTTGTAAGTTTTAAAGATCCAGATATTTCTTAATATCCCTCATATCGACTCTTATGACCCGAGATGCAGTGATTCTTGATAACCAATCAAATGGTGCCATGTGGCACATCATCCAAATAATGTTGACACGTTATATTATCACGATTTATTAACGAAGGTATATGACCTGACCTTGATCATTGGTCAATGAATGACCATCGTCGTGATGATGTCACCATCATGTTATGAATATCAATCATATTTTCAAATATCCTGATGTTTTGAATATCACCCTCCTCATTAAATGAGATCCCAATGGTAGGTAAGGCCTTATGAATTTCAAATACTTATGCGCCACTTGTCAACATCTACTAATATCATATAAATCAATGGACATAAGTAAAATGACATTTAACACACCCTAATTCGACATGTCAAATAATTAAAAGGTAATTTTAGGGGGTCATTTTGAATTTACCATGCGTTTGAGTAGGATTTATAGAGCTCTGAGTGATTAAACCCTTACTGCAACTTGCGAACAGAACGGGACCTGCATTTAAATAGAACAGAGAATGGTAATTGCAACACAATTACACTCATAAAGATATCACCTTTACAGTAAGAATGAAAAGTGATTATCAGGTATGTAACTAATAATCCTAGTTTTGTTGTTTATAGTAAATCATGAGGTAAATATAGTTTTTACAGAGTTAATTAGCATGATGATTGCATAATATGGAATAGAACAATAGAATTATCACCATGGGATGCATGAGATCAAGAAACCACTGTTGCATATGACATGTTAGGGTAAGACATGTATGTTTTTATTATAGGACACCATGGCCATTTGGAAGAACAGATTAGAGACCGAATTCTTAAAGCCCATGTTCTTGCAACTAGAAAGGGTAGTATTCAGATATGGAATAATCAATGATACCCATGAAGGGTACACAAATCTTGATGCATGGATGAGAAGACTGGATCGGGGAGCTGATAACCCTCTCCTCATGAGCATAGTCAATTCGAGAATGTGGAATGCCGAAGGATTCCTGTATGCCATGGAAGCTATAGAGCTGGTGATAGAATGTGTCAGGAATTATAATCTAGAAACCAGGAAAATGGAGAACATGGCAGGGTATATGCAGATTTCTCCATTACAGGCATCACCGCGACATTTAATTTGCCTAACGGACCTAATGTGGTTCGTTTGAGTTTGAGCAAATTAGAAAAAGAATATAAGAGCAATGAGAAGGCAGCTAGAAGAGTCATGTACCGGTGGAGATCTAAGAAAAGCATGTATAAGGCTGCAACCAAATTACCTATGCTCCTTTTCAAATTTGATTTTTCATTAGAATACCAATACATGATGGATATGCTCTGTAGAATGATAGGGAGGCCAAACACTAGATTATTTGAAAACTGGATGTATGGTATAATATAGATGATAGAATATTCTGATGACATACCCTTGTGGGCCAAAATCATAAGCGACATCCTAGATGAAGGGATGACAAGGCTGGGAGGGAACATCAACATGTTCCATATGACCTCTTATGTTGTGTACGCCTGTGCTTTCAGAGGAACTTTCAATGGACTACAAACAATAGGAAGACTGGGAAGCAACCCATGAGATATGAATATATGGAAATACTACCCACAACTAAAAAGGAGGGAGGCTCTTGATAATTTTAAGTTAGTAAATGACTCTTTCTCCATGCATCTGGTTAGAACCATGGAAGAGGATAGGACAAAGAGGATAAGTGTGGAGGCACAAGTAGTTATATATAAGTATGGGGCTTGGTTTATCCAATTCCCCACATTCTCATACATGAGGATAAAAGACTTTGAAGGGCAACCTCTCATGCTGCCCAGGTACCCAAATGATAAAGTCATTCTGATGGAGTTTATTAGACAAATATTGTCTTTGGTGCAGGCTCACATTGAACAGGAAAAGATTCTAGAGGTCTTGTTTCTAGCCATGATCTGCTGGTACATGTGTCCAGACAGAGAAAGTATCAAGGATGCAATTGGAGGACTAAAACTGATGCACTTGCAGCCCTTTGAGTTAGCTAGGTCTTATGATCCATAGAGTAGAATGCAAACATTGCTGGAAAAGACCATTCATCAGAAGCACCTCGAAGACTATTGGGCTGATTGTGACGATGAGGCAGAGATGAGGAGAAGGGATTACCAAAGGATCACCCTGAAACAAATACGTACTTTTGATTGCATATCAGTGCCAGTTTAGTTACATAAAGATGATGGAAAGATAATGTCTCAAGAATATGAGAAGAATAAAGTATACAATGATACTATATCAACACCTAATGTGAGCCAGCCAGAGGTGGTCTCATTAGACCAAATAATGTTGAAGGTCATGAAACAGACTCAAGAATGGGTAGATGTTGAAGTTAATAAAATGAGAGATAAGGGTGTAGCCCTCACCGTAGATAATAAGAGGAAAAGATAGGAACTATCTGAAGAAGAATATGATGATTTCCTCATAGCAAAGAGGCAATCCAATGGAGAAAGATAGCCACCTGAAGATAAGAAAAGGCTAAAAAGTAAGAAGGATTCCCTAGCATATGGGGTGGTGATCATTAGGTAGCCACGACCAAAACGAGATGATGCATCCACATTAGCTGCAAGAACTTCATCTGATACACCTCCTAAGCAAAAGAAAGTTGTCACCAAGCCTACACCTACTACCATTGAAGAAGAGAAAGAAGAACCCTTGGATAGCGATTTGTTGATTACAAGGAAAAAGAGGAAAGTTGCAACATCATCTCAACCACCTCAAAAGAAATAGAAGACTACTATGAGAGGAATGGTGGGCATAGATGCTCTACTATTGAGAGGTGCAGGTGGTTTAGGCATTATGAAGAACATGCAACATGAGGTCCCCATCCCTGATATTTTGCTATTTAAAACTAAAAAGGTAGATGAACAAAGGGAAGAAATGCAAAGTGAAAGGAGGGAATCACCTCTTCCACTTGAAGATACAGTTTATTTGTCAAATGATGAGGTAGTTAAGGAGGTGTCTGCTCAGAGGATGTTAACTTTAGTAGTAAATACAAAATGACTCCTCGTAGCACTCCTTTACTGTAAAAAGAGATGCTTCAGGAGAATGAGAAAATAGAAGAAATGAAAGAAGAAAGCCCAGAGGTAATAGCCCAAAAAATTGCATTGACCAACTTGGTTGATCAAGTCACACACTCGTTAGTAATTGATCTAACATATCAAGGTGATCATAATCAAGATAAAGGCAATAATCCACCCCTGCAGCAAGAAGAGGTAGAAGTTCATGTACATACGGAGGGGGATAAGGAGATGCCTGCCCAGAATGAAGATCAGGATAAGAATCCAATGCCACAAGAAAAAACAAGTGAGAAGGAAGTGGAGAAAACTCAAGACCTTACAGAGGGAAATACATGAAGAGATGCAGGATAGAGCCTTCAACCAGATAAAGGTCAGCAAAAGGAAGTAGATAATTTGAATCAGGAAGGTCAAGGGGATATACAGACAAAGCAAATTAGAATATCCAGCCTCCTAAAGATCCACCTCAACAGAGTGTGCATGATCATAATGTTCAGAATCTTCCTAAAGATCAACCTCAATAAAATGCACCTAACCAGAATGTTTGCTGTACCACCTGAAGCTCCTGCTTCACAACCACCTCCTCACCTCAAGGACCCCCTACATCTGAAGAAGCTCCTGCTAAATAGGAGATACCTCTTAAGGAGATTCATCAGCAGGAGACCCCTTAGCAAGAAATCCCTCATGATAAAGTGCATGAGGAAGAACAAAGGAAAGAGGCTTCTCCACCAAGGGAAGAGTATAATACAGATTCTCAAGATGCTCGCATTGAGAAAACTGATCAGCAAGAGCCTAGTGCTGATGTGCCTTATTAGTTGCAACAGGAAATAAACCCACAACAGATTAGTGAGGTCATGGAATTTGATATCTATGCATTGTTTTCAACAAGTATGATGAAACCTAAAAGGAAGTCTAGACCAACATTTGCAATCAAAAGAGATCCTACTACAGGTAGGAGAACAACTCAAGTTGCCTTGCCAATGGTAGATAAGGCCAAAGGGGAAATAAATATTAAGGAATCCCAAATAACTAACATTGATTTGGGTTTTGCTACTGAAGAGCAAGAAGGCCAAGAGGCCAAGGATAGTATTGATTCTTTATTGAAGAGGATAAAAAAGGAAAACGATAAGAATAGACAACATAAAGAACACATTGCTCAATTACATTCATTTATAAAAGGGTTGATTGACCCTAAGCATACACCACTCATTACAACCACCCCATTGACAATCATAGCTCAAGATGAGATAACATGGTTGGACCTCATGAAACATAAGGCTCAGCTAGTGGATAATTGGTTTATCTATTTTGTTTTTGAAGAAGAGAAAGTAGTTAAAACCTCCCTCTCAAATTGGAATTCACTTGGTGCTCTGAAGAGAAAAGTGGATAAGCTACAAAATGAGGTTGGTTAGAGGTCTTTCAAGTTGGAAAAACATCTGGATGCCTTGTATGAGATAAGGAGGATAGACATGAAAATACTTATGGATAATAAAGTACTAGATAATAACACTACACAATTGCTAGGCATTTGGTATGAAGACACTAGATTTGAATGTGATGTCTTGAAAAGATGTAGTAGCAAGCTCAGAGACATAAGTGTTAAACTACATCATCTCATGGCAGAAGAAATAAATACCCTAGAGGCTTTGGAGGACAAAGTAGAAGGAAAAGTAGAAAATAAAGATACTGATTTTGCCGTCCAAGCCTTCCACAACAATTTGAAATAGGCAGCAGAGGATCCTCTTCATCATTTGATAGAGGATGTGATAAATAAGGACATGAGAATGAAATCTAAAGTAGAGACATACAATGAGACATTAAATAGCAGAAAGAGCAAATGGAATGCTCTTCAGGCACAGTTTCACTCTCACAAGCATGCTGTAGTAAAAGCCAAAGTTCAAGATGGAGGGCAGATTGAGGAAATAGTATAGGCCTATGAATCTGTTAGAGGGATAATCAACATGCATATAAGACATGATCCTAGAGCTGATGATGATGATAATTATGATGAAGGCGATGAAGATGATGAAGATGAAGAAGATGATGATGGAGTTGAAGAAGAAAAAGAGTAAGTAGAGATGCATGATGACAAGGTCACATGCATAACAAGACAAAAGTGATCGAACTCCACCAGATGGTTGCCAGCTAGCAACCTGTGCCATGTTGACATGTGTTGACAAAGTCAAAACCAATATTGACTGGATTTAGATAGACAAATCTTGATTGTTGGATCATTGTAACTGCTTCCTCTCTTTGTCCTATAAAAGGAGATAGAGTGCTCATTGTATGATTATTAGAAACTTAATTGAAGTTAGATTGTTGAAGTTCTCAGGACTAATTTCAAAGCTGATTGTGAATGTACATGTCTTTTGCATACCTAATGAAAGAGAAGTTGTTTTTGATTACAAATAATTGTAAATATTGAGTAATTAGTGGATGAATTCTGGACATATGCATTGATTAGCTGTGTCCCTTAGAGTGCTTATCAGTCTACATGTGTTGTTTTCATTCTTTGTTCCTTTGAAGTTAGAATCAACCATGAAAGGAAGCTAGGTGTGCAGAAATTGCTTCCTACACTAATCTAATGAGGAGAGGGCTATGTAAAGTCATATTAATCCTTACAACTACAACAACATAGAACATCTAAATGAGACATTGCAGCAATACGCATGAACCATAAAGAAGACAGAAGAAGAGAGACAAAGATTTATGGTGGGGAAACCCTTATTGGGTGAAAAACCCCACACTTAGAAACCTGCACAATGTATTAACAAATCTGAAAGTTGTTTACAATACACTTGCAATGCAAGCTTCAATGGTCTTTGACACTTGTGTCTAGAGTCAATCTGGTAGCATAACAGTACCTATAAACTTGTGATACAACTCCCTCTCTAAGCACCTGTTTATATAGAATATACAAGGCAATATTGGTCCAAACTTGAAATGGGCATCCAACATGGCCTCATGGCCCAAAACCCATGCCTAAGGACACTTGTTTAACATTTTAGAATGTGGCTGACGCTTGTTCACAACTCCCATCCCAAAGAGGTCACCTATTTCTAAAATGGGCTATGACAAATGCTATTACGACACTTACGACCATCATAGAATATGTCATAGCATTTACAACTTACAGCTGTAAGAGAATCTATCATACACATGCTATAAATAGCATATTCTCTTACATGTCATAGTCCACCTTGGGGCACCCAAATATGCCTTATTCAAAGATGCTTCATGACACATGTCTTCACCTATCTTACAAGCTTCTATTTCTGACTCTTACATGTCATAGATTCTGTCATAGGAATCCGTCATAATCATTTCGGTCAATATTCCCTTACACAACATGAAAGATGCTGACACATGGAAAAATTCTCCTACCACAAAGTGGGATGCCTATCTCCTCATGTGAGGACAAAATTATAAGTTGTCATCTTCCATGTAGGATGACACATCACCGTGCCACATCCCACAACATGACAATATGGAATTTACAATTATTTACAACATAGGCAATGAATTAATAAATACAAACATAAATAATGAAAGGAATTACCAAGGTTGAGACACCTTAATTCCCAACATTCTCCCACTTGTCAAACACCTTGTAAGAGCTAATAGAATAATAGGATTTAACTGCTATAAGCCGAGAGGCCCATAGACTCCGAACACCATCTGAACTTCTTTGTGCCCATTAGTTTTCTCAATGCATCTGCAACATTCTTCAAAGTATCTACCTTCTCCAAATTTACCTTTCCATCCTCAACCATGTCTCGCACGATGTGAAACTAAACATCAATGTGCTTTGTTCTAGCATGGAAAGTTAGATTTTTCACAAGGGAAATTGCACTCTGACTATCACAACTGATCATGATCTGACCTGCATCGACGCCAATATCTGAACACAATCTCTTAAGCCAAATGGCTTCCTTACAAGCATGAGTTGCTACCATATACTCAGCTTCTATCGTGGACAAAGCAACCACAAGTTGTCACTTACTCATCTAACTAATCGCACCACCAAACAGTGTAAACATATAAGCATTGGTGGATCTCCTACTGTCAATGTCACCTACCCAATCTAAATCCACAAATCTACAAATATCAATGGAATGCAGAGCTCTTGTAGCATTACCATGATAGCATATGGAATACTCAGAAGTACCCCTCAAATATCTGAACACTCACTTAATTGCATCCTAATGAACTCGTCTAGGATTAGCCATAAATCGACTAAGGACTCCCACTGCTTGGGCAATGTTTGGTCTTGTGCAGACCATAGCATACATCAAACTGCCAACAACACTAGCATAAGGTACTCTGCTCATGTCCTCCACCTCACTAGGAGATTTTGGACAATCCTCAATAGACAACTTTGTCCCCAAAGAAACAAGAACACACAATGGTCTACAATCTGTCATGCTGAACCTGTCCAACATGGTCTTCACATACTTACTCTGGCTTAACCAAAGTTTTCTGTTGGTTCTGTCTCTTGTAATTTCCATTCCTAGAATGTACCTAGTTGCTCCTAAATCTTTCATTTCAAACTATGCTGACAATTGAGATTTAAAATCAGAAATCATATTATTACCCTTCCCAATGAGCAACATATCATCACATACAGTGCAACAATGAGAATATGATCACCATCAAACTTATAATACACACAGTGATCTAATTTTGATCTCACAAATCTAATTGACAACACAAAGACATAAAACTTCAAGTACCATCTCCTAGGAGATTGCTTCAAACCATACAAAGACTTCTTAAGCTTGTAAACCAAATTTTCTTTACCTTTCACCATGTAATGCTCTGGCTGTGACATGTAAATTTCTTCCTCCAAATCACCATTAAGGAAAGTTGTCTTCACATCCATCTGTTCTACCTCCAAGTCATAAGCTACTGCAAGAGACAACATGAATCAAATGGATGTCAGCTTTGCAACGGGAGAGAAGATCTCACCATAATCTATACCCTCCACTTGTGAATACCCCTTCACAACCAATCTAGCCTTATACTTCTCAACACTGCCATCTGCACCAAATTTCTTCTTGAACACCCATTTGCATCCAACGGGTTTCTGTCTAGGAGGCAAAGGCACCAAGTCCCAAGTTTGATTCTTTTCCAAAGAAGCCATTTCATCCTCCATGGCCTCCTTCTAGAAACCTGCATCTTTCATGTCCATAGCCTTTGATATAGTTCTAGGTTCATCACTGTTAGCAAGCAAAGCAAAAGCACAACTAGAATCAAGCAATGTAAAACCAAACCTCTCAGGTTGCTTTCGTATCTGTGTAGACCTCCTCAAGAGCTGAGGTTGAGGTTCAACTTCTTCATCTGATATTTTAGAGCTGCAAGAGCTCTCCTCATCATCAGGTCCAACATTGTCTTTCTGTTTAGTCTTCTCAGGGGTAGCAAGAAATTGAACAACATCTTCTTTCTTTTCTTTTCCTTCTGGCTGTAAAATAGTGGAAGAAGGTGTAAGCTATCTAAAGATGACACTTTTGCTATACAACACTTTTTCATCCACAGGGTCCCAAAGCTTGTATCCTTTCACACCGACACCATAGCCAATGAAGATACACTTAACAACCTTGTTCTCTAATTTTGACTGCTTCTCCCTAGGCACATGTGCATATGCCTCACAACCAAAAACATGAAGATGCCTTATTGAAGGATTTCTACTAGACCACACCTCCATGGGTGTCTTTCCAACAAGAGCTAATGTAGGAGATCTATTAACAAGATAGCAAGTAGTGGCAAGAGCTTCAGCCCAAAACTTCTGTTCTAGGCTAGTTCCACTAAGCATACTCCTAGCCTTCTCCATCAATGTCCTGTTCATCCTTTTTGCAACTCCATTTTGCTGCAGGGTGTATGGAGTTGTCTTATGTCTTTCAATCCCAAGTTCCTTGCAATATTTATCAAATTCTGTAGAACATAACTCACCACCTTGTTAGTTCTCAAACACTTAATCTTTTTACCAGTCTGATTTTTAGCAAAGGCCTTAAACTCCTTAAACTTACTATAGACTTCAGATTTGCTTTCGAGAAAATAAATCCATGTCCTTCTACTGTAGTCATCTATGAAAGATACAAAATATATAGATTTTGATGATGAAGGAACATTAACATGACCAAATACATCAGAATGAACAAGGTCCAACACACCAGAAGACTTATGAGAACTCGAATAAAACTAAACATGGTTTTTCTTTCCATAAATGCAATGTTCGCAAAAGTCAAACTCAAGATTACAATCATCTAACCCCTCAATGAGGTTTTTATTTTTAAGGGTACGCAGACCCTTCTCACCAATGTGGCCAAATCTCTTATGCCATAACATTGTCTTTTCAGCAGGAAGTTTAACTTCCAAAGCATGATTACAAACATCAGAACTAGAAACAATAGATCTTTTAACTACTCATTCAGATGGTGGGGATGAAGTGACTGTTGCCCTCTTCTTTGAATCAGAAGAACTATTACATCATGAAATGCATGCCTCTAGCTGAAATAGAGTACCTCTCCTAGTACCCTCAGCAAGCACCATAGCTCCTCTAGTCATCTTACATCCTTCTTTCGAAAAGACAACCTGCACACCTTCATCATTTAAACTACTTACAGAAAGTAGGTTCCATGCTAAGCCTGGGATATGCATAACCCCAGAGATCCCCTTCACTCTACCATCAGGGAATTGGATAGAGACTCTTCCATGACCAACAATCTTCAGATGAGAGTCGTCACCCAAGTACACCTTTCCAGCATCAAACTCTTCATACTTAGTGAACCAGTCTCGATGCGAGGTCATGTGGAATGATGCACCAGAGTAAATTAGCCACACATCATCAGATGCATGGGTTACCAGAGCTGTGATGAAAGCATCACCATCATCTTGTGATTTGTTAGAATCTGAGTTAGGAGCTTTCTTCTTCTTTTTCTTCTCCTCTTTGCATTCCTTTTAGAAATGCCTAGTTTTACCACAGTTCCAACAAAGAGCCTTAGACTTCCAGGAGATTTGGATCTCCCATGGGATTTGGATCTACCCTTTTCACCTTTCTTGTCCTTCTTCTTCCCTTTTGCTTTGGGTCTTCCATGAACCACAAGAGCCTCTTTGGCTGCATCAGAAGACTTTCTCGACATCTCTTCAGATAACAACAAAGATACCACATCTTCCATCTTGAAGGTGGTAGTGGTGCTTCCGATAGCCATGACAAGATGATCCCATGAATCTAGCAAAGAACAAAGTAGGGTCATGCATCGATCCTCCTCCATTTTCACACCCACAGATGTCAATTGTGCAACTATCATGTTAAAAGCATTCATATGTTCGGCAATGGATCCTCCATTCTCCATTCGAAGAGAATACAACTTCTTTCTTAGAAAATGTTTATTAACCGGGGATTTGGCTTGATACACATCTCCCAACTTCTTCCAGAGCAAAGTTGCAGTTTTCTCCTCATGGACATTTAACAACACAGAATCAGCAAGACTAAGTCTTATGAGACCCTTAGCCTTCTGATCCTTGAGATCCTAATCATCTTGTTGCATTGTAGCTAGTTTAGTTCTAGTAACACTTTCCCAAAGGTCTTGGTCAACAAGCATGTCTTCCATCTTGAGCTTCCATAGCTCAAAATTAGTGGCATTGAATTTCTCCACTTCCATTCTTCCAGATGTGCTTGCCATCTCTTTTCTGAAATAGAAATCAGAATACTCTACACAAACTCCCACTCAACTTAAGATCAGCTCAAAAAATCCCTACCCAACAGCTAAGACCAAAACTAGCCAGGCTATGAAACCAACTGAAAGGAAGCTAGGTGTGTGGAAATCACTTCCTACACTAATCTAATGAGGAGAGGGCTATACAAATTGAAATTAATCCTTACAACTATAGCAACATAGAACATCTAAATGAGATATTACAACAATACACATGAACCAGAAAGAAGACAGAAGAAGAGAGACAAAGATTTATGGTGGGGAAAACCCTTATCGGGTGAAAAACCCCACACTTAGAAACTTGCACAATGTATTAACAAATTTGAAAGTTGTTTACAATACCCTTGCAATGCAAGCTTCAATGGTCTTTGACACTCGTGTTTGGAGTCAATCTGGCAGCATAACAATACCTGTAAACCTATCATACAACTTCCTCTCCAAGCACCTGTTTATATAGAATATACAAGGCAATATTGGTCCAAACTTGGAATGGGCGTCCAACATGGCCTCATGGCCCAAAACCCACACCTAAGGACACTTGGTCAACATTGTAGAATGTGCCTGACAGTTGTCCATAGCTCCCATCCCAAAAAGGTCACCTATTTCCAAAATGGGCTATGACAGATGCTCTTACGACACTTATGACCGTCATAGAATCTGTCATAGTGGTTACAACTTATAGCTGTACGAGAATCTGTCATACACATGCTATAGATAGCATATTCTTTTACAACATGTCATAGTCCACCTTGGGGCACCCGAATATGTATTATTCAAAGATGCTTCATGACACATGTCTTCACCTATCTTTCAAGCTTCTATTTCTGACTCTTACATGTCATAGATTTTGTCATAGGAATCCATCATAACCGTTTCAGTCAATATTCCCTTACACAACATGAAAGATGCCAATACATGGCAAAATGCTCCTACCACAAAGTGGGATGCCTATCTCCTCATGTGAGGACAAAATTACAAGTTGTCATCTTCCATGTAGGATGACACATCATCGTGCCACATCCCACAACATGACAATATGGAATTTACAATTATTTACAACATAGGCATTGAATTAATAAATACAAACATAAATAATGAAAGGAATTACCAAGGTTGAGACACCTTAATTCTAAACAAACCATACCTAGCTATAGAACATCCTAGTGAAATTATGGTTTGGTTTCTTCTCTTCATGAAAGTATCTGGAATGTATGTGAATCAATAGCTAAAGGTTCATTAAATTTAGAAAGCATTCTTTCCATTTTCTTTGATTTCATTATAATCATTTCCATAATTGCAAATAACAGATAATCTAAAGCAAAAAACATGAAATATGCCTATATCCCGCAAATAAGTGAATATATAGAGCATATTTGAGTAAAAGCATGTCAGAATGATAAATATCATGCAAATACATATGAATGACAACAACAATCTTGCAAATATTAGCTTAAAAGCACATTATTTAGATAAATACACAATGCAAAAGTATAATTAGTTCATGACAGTTGATGTTTAGAAGAATTGATCAAACTTACAAATATGATCATCATCTGTTGAATACAGCAGAAATAACCTTGTTTGTGAAGTAAATTTATAGGAAGCAAGTGTATAATCGAATGTACAGACATCAATTCATAGTACAAAATAGTGTAAGGTCCCTTGAAATGGAAAACAACATATCACATCAACTTTTGAGTAATGTCAGACGATCATGACCTGATCAAAGGAGACTTGGAGTCATCAATTCATTCCAAATTGATCATACTTTTCAAGATAATAAAGGTTTGTTGTGTGAACTTTTATGTATGTTGTTATGACTAATAATCATTATCAATAGGTTGCACATTGGAGAAGGAGGATAAGGGAATTACATATTATAAATGTCTTACAGGTGTACATGAGACAAGGTATCAGCAACAGTGGATTGTGTGGGGATAACCATAACAACAAGAAGATAGGCATTCTTCATTTTGTGGGCCACATTCTTCCACATACTTCCATTTTTGTATTGTAAAAGTAAAATGTATGCTATGTGGGAGCACAAATAGCTGAGAGGGAGGTAGAGCACATGGAGGCAACATTGGAGAAGATTTATTTTAGTCTTTTAAGAAAGATAGCTAGTAGGAAAAAGAGGAATGGTATAAGGGACCTTCATTGGAGGTATGGTACAAGTGGAAGGAATTAAATAGGTGATGTTTAGGGAAAAAGATGGAAGAAGAAAATATAGGTCCCGATATGTATGTTGAGGCTTTCTAGCAACAGCCCTCCCTTTACTAAGACAAGTCATAATGTCACATCCCATTTTTAAAAATCTAAATCAGATAAATTTAAATGTTTTAATTTGATTAGTCTAGTATGTGTTTATGCATTTGATTTGATGACATTTTAGTTAAATTTTCATATGTTTATCACTATTTTTCCACTTTCTAAATATGAATTGGTTTTAATTAACTTTAGTATTGACTTGTGGATTCATTTGTTGCAAGTATGTGTAGACGATGTTGTCATTGATGTTGCTCTGAAAATTCTTGAAGTAACCCCATATTGCAGTTTTCTAAGCTTTGAAATCACCAATGCTGTGAAGATGATCTTTGATTTGAATGGCAACTGGCTCATCCTTAGTCCAGTGCACACCTTTTACCCTGGGTACCTCATTCAGAAAGTAAAAGAATAGACATAGAACCAATGTACCATACTTGAAAGTATTTTTCTTATCTTTCTTGATTTTGTTTAAATTTTCAATCAGTTGATTATGTAGTAATTCACACAAGTCATAATCAGTATTTTCCTTTAGCATCTTGTATGCAACATATATGGCTATTCCAGAAATTTTTTGTCTACTCGAGTGGTAAATCTTGTACCCAATCACCATGGAGGTGAATTTGACATCCAGTTCTATAATATCATTAATGGTCATTGCCCTTCTGTCAAACTTGGCACCAGTAGCATCAGTCATTGTCTGGTTTTTCACAGCTTTCAGCATGGGCAATCCTTTGGTTGAGTTTAACCCACTTACAATTCTGATAGAATCCTTGGTAATCTTGAATGGTTTTAACAACCAAATGAATACATCATGCATCCGACTCAAAACATATTGGACCCATTCATCCTCATCAAATGTTGGAAACCCCATAATATGAATAATATGTTTATCCTGTAGTGCCTTATACTCAGGTTTAAGTTCATGATTTTCATCCCTAAGTTGTTTCTCAAACAAGTCTACATACCTTGAATCTCCAAATTCATCTATGTTTGCATGAATATAAACCCTAATCTCTTCAACATGCAGCACACCATACGAAACACTTGAAAAAGCACCTAACGGGTTGACTTTTATTGATTTGTGAGGATGCTTCTTAAATTTAGGTTGAGGTCTTTCAGTAATGTCAACAACATGAGGAGTAGCCATCTCAACAAATTTTAGAATCAAAGCTTTACAAAGAGGTGTTGATAACTAAGAGGGGGGGTGAATCGGTTATCTTAATTATTTGACTTTCTTTTCTTCTTTAATGATTAGTGTAGTATCAAAACATATAAGCATATATGAACATGAGAGCAGAAATAAACTCAACACACATAACATAATGATTTTGACGTGGAAAACCCTGTTAAGGGAAAAAACCACATGGTGACTAACCCAAGATTGTATTCTCTGTTAAAAGAATAGAAGTATAAAATGTCACTTGCCAATTAGGGCTCATTGCCTGAGCACACTACTCACAAGAGGCTCACTGCCTACAAGAGACTCACTATTACAAGGTATAAAGAAAGAAACCATGTGATTGAACTAATCAGGGGCATCCACATATGCTGAGGTTCAGTTCCAGTTAGGCTCAATATACTGATCTGCTACAATTCATTCTTCCTCTGCTTGGTGCTGTTGTTCTATCACATACCAGATTTGTATAGTTGCTTCCACACTGCTCTCTTCTTTTCTTCACACTACACAACACACACACCTTCATACCGAAATCAATCTGGTATATATATATTTGCATCAAGGATTTCAACACCTTTCTATCCGGCATCTGAAAAACTCAAGATATTTCCAAACTCTGGTCTATCAGCTGAATCTATGCTTACTAAGTGATGTGCATCAAAAGGATAGTTATAGGAGTCATCAATCATGTCGGCCAACCATGAATGATCCCTTAAGAAACTTGATCACCATCAATTTCTCATCTGGATTAAGGTCTGATGCTCTGTTGGTCAGTTCTTTCTTAGTCTACTCTGCTAAACAAGAACCCAACACTTAGGTGCTCATATCTTTTCACTCTTTCATCACCGGAGGCTCAATCTCTAGAATGTATCAGTTATGGTAATCCTCTTGACTTCCCCAAGTCCACACTTTATTGAGATACTTTCTCTGAGAGATCTTGACCTGATTGTCAAATCTTGCTGCATGCTCTATTCTTGTTCACCGGACCAAAATACTCTTCAATCTGACTTCTGGTATAGACATACCATGTCCTGTAGATGTGTGGGATGGACTTTGTTGCCATCAATGACAACACTCATGAAGCCACACAGTGTCTCTTTCCAACAATCTCCCCCTTTGGCATTGATGGAAACACTTAGTGAAAAATGACTAAGTGTTATAGTATACTCCTCTTTGGCTGATGCTCTGTTCTTATGTATGCTTTTCTGGAGCTCCCCCTTAGCTAGATTCCACATTTTTCACTGCTCCTCACTCCCCCTTTGGCATCAATGGCAAAGGGTAGGATCCGCACACCAAAATTTCCCAAAAACAATCTATACTTGGCCGCATAAATATATATACATGTTATACCTACATATACTAAAGTATGTCTGCAAAGGTGGTCTTTAACTATACCACTTATGTTGCCCAACTCTTCTTCATCCTGTCCAAAATTGAAATATGACCACTTAGCAAAAATGCAAAAGCTTCTGCCCTCTTTAGGTCTGTCAGATCACTGGTCCAGGCTGTGGTCTGGGCATCAGTTAGGGCCTCATGCATGGCCTCTAACTTAGGAATAATTGTCCCTCTTAGTTCACTTAGCCTGCTTATTCTATTTTTCTTCTCCTTCTCAAGCTTCTTTATTTCATTTATAGATGTAATAGTCTGACATTCTTGATTTATTATGGAAGAGGTGAGAGGATCAAAATTTTGAGATAAACTTGATAGTTTGCTCTCTTGTTCTTCCACCTTCTTGGTGATATCTGCTGTCATGGTGGACCAAGATAGACAAAATTTGTATAGGTCTTTGCCATCTTTAAGAGCATTTTCTAAACTCTTTATCCCAATATCCAAATTTCTCCTATCATTTGTTATAAGTCCTTGTACCTCAGAGAATCTCTTACCTAGAAACTCTTTCCAGACTTTCTCTTCTATTGCTTTCTCCAAAGAATCAAAATGTGTGCTAACAGAATTAACAAGAGATTTCAGATTACCAGACGAGGAGGCCGAAAGATCCTTCTAGAAGGATGGCATGATCATCTCCAATACACCAGATGTAATCTCTATCAGCTCACAGTCTTCCATGTGAGACTTCAGAAGTTTTTCTTTTGCCTTTGCTTGGGCAAAGGATGCTATCTTCATTGTCTAAACCGAGGAGAGGGAATCAAAATTGAACGGTCCTTGAAACAGTTCCAGTTCATCAATGTCCATCATTTCTTTGGTCAAGAAATCTTTAACTATTTTTGTAGGGTCTCTTGCCAGAGACATAATCTTCTTTCCTTCTGCAGCCTCAGAATTGTCTCCTGGGGTCTTGTCTGTTTGATCTTCTTCTCTTCCTTTTACCTTTTCTTCTTGACTGATTTTCTCCTCTATTCTTTCTTTTCCTTTAGATCTGGAGTCTACTGGGGAATCTGGAAAAGAGATTTTTACTTCTTCATGGACTTCCTCTTCCGGAGCAGAGGAAACCAGGTCCTTAGTCTTCTCCTCACTTATCTCCTTTGGCTCTTCTACAATTTTCTCAGTAGAGTCTTCCTTTGATGCATTTAATCCTTTGACATCAGAAGGTTCATCACTTAGGTCCTCTATAATAGGAATATTGAATCTTTTATATGCATTCTAGAGGATGTCTTTAGTCTCTTTTGCCACTTGATCAGTCTCTCCGAGCATAAGCTTGTTCATTCTAGCTTTGCTCTAGAACTCATCCTTGCAATCCTTGAAGATCATGTTCAGTTGTTTAGGAGTGATGGAAGGATAGAGCTGAATAGCTCTTTGTTCCCAGATCTCTAGGTCCTTTGCCTTAGCATTGTTCTTTCTTATTTCAAGTTCCTTCTCTAGGCTTTTGGGAATTAGAGATATGATCTCAATGAATGCTTTATTATAGATGTTAAGATACTTGACTATAGCATCTTGCAAGATCTTTTGGTCAGCTTCATTATATTCATCATAAAATTTAGTCATTGGTTTCAGGTTCCCATCCATAGTGACTGATTTGATGATATCATCAATGCAGAGAGTAGGCTTTTCAAAAAATTCTTCTGCCTTTTCTTCCTTGCCTTGATCGGTAGAGGATTCACCAGATTTTTTCTTCTTCTCCTTCATTTTCTTGACCTCCTCATCTAACTCTGTCTCTTCATCATCTTTTTGACTTGTATATGACCTTGTGGCCTTTTTCTTTTTTCTCTTCTCACCCTTTCCAGATGTCTTGGCTTCTAGTTTAGAGGCTTTTTGGCTCTCAGAGGTGGCAGGTGCAGAGCTTTTGGAGGATCTAGTCTGGGAGGGGTCTTGCACTAGATCACTTTATTTTTCTATTTCTTGCCTTTCTTCCTCTGCCCTTTCCATCTTCTCTCTGTTGGCATCAACTGCCTCCTTTGATATTCCATATCTTTTGGCGACTTCTTCTACTTCCCTTCTCACTTTTCTCTTGATCTCAGGTTGTCTTAGTTCAACATGAACTTTTACACTCAACTTTTGGAAGGTTCCAAACCTTTATGCCTTTGGGTCCTTAGGTTGACTTAGTAGGTGTTGGATATGCAGTTCCAAATTTTTTTCATCCACCTCATAGCCCATTGGCATAATCCACACTATTCTTGGTTCCACTGTGGTGCAGGAGCACCTAATAGAACATCTTGGAGCAAGAAGACACAAATGATCATAGGAGGAGCCCATGGAGTCCATAAAGTCAAATGAAACATCCTAAAACCAATTATGACATGTTGCAATGAATAAAATGATGTAATGATCAAATGTCCTGAGGGTCCTGGTAGGGACCCTAGGACCAAAAATGATGTAAGTTGGGACAATAGTGCCCCTAGAGTCAAATATAGGTGTCTAAGATCAGCAACAAGGTTTAATGAACCTAAGAAAATCAAACATGATGGATTAAATAAGGTAGGAGTTCATTAAAACAAAGTTTAAAAATTTAAATTTCTGAATTATGCATTTGGGCGGGAAAGCCATTTTGAGTAGTTTTTGGTAGTTTAACCATCTCCAACCGATGGGAATTGGTTGTAGAAGTTAGGGAGAAGTTATGTAAGCCTAAAAAAGGCATTTGGTGGTATGGTGGAAGCATCTTGCAGGCCTGTTTTGTACGACAGACAGGAGAATAACAATAAAATTCAGTTTTCTTGCATTTCCTTCTTACTTTCTGTTGGTCTTTTTGATTGTGGAATGTTGGAAAATGTCTTAAACCTTCATTGAGTAAGTATTAGACTTATTTCATGCTCTGAGAAGGTTTTTGTAGATAGTTTCATTGCTGTTTATCTGACTGTCACAAGGAACAACAGGCTATCTTGTGTATTTTGAGAGGTTTCAATGCCTCATAGGAGCTTTCCATGGATGTAGGATCTTGGTTCTCATGGAATAGGTTCTTGATTGCATGTATAATATGTTTCTAACCCTGACAAAGTAGGAGGAGTGTAAATGGGAGAGGTGATCACCATTTGAAGTCAAAGTTTGCATGTGGAAGAGCATTGAAATGGTGGCATGGTTATAACAGCAGGAGATTCGTCCTAACAAGGTGTTGTTTTTATGCTTGATAATGTTTGGTATGACCAAGGAGATGGTTTTAGACCTTTGAATGAGGTCTGGAAGTGACTGGAGATGGGAGATCTAGTAAAACCTAGGTTTTGAGGCCTAGAAAGGGGGTTTTTGTATTTCAAACCTTAAATGAGAAAACCGCCGTTTGAAACCCTGAAAATACTTTGTTTTTAATCCTTTCCTAAGATTGTTTCAAGGTTTGGAGTGGATATGACATGTTTGTCATAGGGTTCCTTTGTAAAATGGGCAATTTAGGCCTTGTGGGAAGGCAGCAGGGTGTTAGGACAGTCACGTTTGGCCCAAAACAATAGTAGGTGAGTTTGAGTTATGTTATAGATCTCAATAGAGGGTATCTAGATCAGTCATTAGGTTTGGAAGTGCTTTGGGAAAGTTTGGAGAAAAGTGCAAGTTAGTCGCTGAACAAGGCTACAAGGATTAGGCCTGGTTAAAGGGAGTTGTCAAGAACCGGTCAAAATGGAGTAAGAAACCTATTGAATCTTGTTGATTGGGGTATGTTGAGACCCTAGAAGGTGTAAGTTTTCATTTGAGAAGTTGGAACACAAATTTGAGTCCTTTGGTGGAGTTTAGGACAAGAGGAAGACTAGAGAAGTCTTATTGGTTGAAGCCCACAAGCTATTTAAACCTTTTGATCTTGTTAAATTATCTTTGGAGACCTGAAACCCCTACATCACACTACCTCTATTAGGTATTGATTAGTGTCTACCATGAAGCACAATGTATCCTTGTATTTTTCGAGTAGAGATTGAGGGATTCTCTCTCTGGCCTGCATCATGCCTTGGAAGTTTTTGAAGTAACCCAAGAGAGTTGTGCTTTGAGCCTTGGCATTACCAAGCCCATACATGTAATCTCTTATTTGTATGGCAACAAGTTTGTCATTTTGCCATATCCAGCCACTAGTTTCAGATAGCTCGTTCATATAGTAGAAGAATAGACAAAGTATCAAGCCACCGTACTTAAAAGAATTCTTTTTATCCTTCTTTATTTTCTACAAATTCTCTAACAGTTGGTTTAGGAGAAGCTCACAAAGATAATAGTCAGCATTTTTCCTTAGCATTTCATATGTAGTATATATAGCAGTTCCGGATACTGAATTCTACCTGTTGGAGTGATAGATTTTGTAACCGATTATCATAGAGGCAAATTTAATATCTGGATCTATGATGTCTTCTATTGTCATTGCCCTCTTGTCAAATCTTGATCCGGTAGCCTCACTTACAGTTTAGTTTTTAACTGATTTGAGAGCAGGCAACCCACCGAATGAGTGTAATCTGGTTACTGCACTAATTGCATCCTTGGTTATCTTGAATGGCCTCATCAACCACATGAAGTTGTCATGCATTCTGCTCAAAACATACCAAACCCATTCATCTTTTGCAAAATAGGGGAAATGAATGCACTATCCAAAATGCTTATCCCAGATGGCCTTGTATTGGGGTTTAAGTTTAAATGATTCATCTATCAGTTCCTTGTGATAGATATCCATCAGCTTGGATTCTCCAAATTCTTCAATGTTCGCGTGTATGTAAGCCCTAACATCTTCTACATGCAGAATTCCATGCGGAATGCTAGAGAATGCGCCTAGGGGGTCAACTTCTAGGGAATTGTAAGGATGTTTCTTGAGCTTAGGGCGTGGTCTATTAGTGATTTTAACAACATTTGGAGTAGCCATCTTTCAAAGGATTCAGAGAGAGATATTCAAGAGCGGAAAATACCTTTTACGCTTCTAGGGTTCATGATAAGAGCTGAAAAGATCGCTGGTTGAATCAAATTTTGCGGTTGATCATTTAGAGAGTTGAAGCAATCTTGTTGCAGAGCTCTTTCTACCTTCTTCTCGAATGCAAATGTGCAAATGATGGACAAAAGAACCCTTTTATTTCTGCGCAAACCCTAATTCCATTTTGCAATAAATGCACAACTTAAGTTATTCCTGTTGCCTTGTTCTCCTTGTCTTGAGAGATCTTTCTGGATTACTGAGATGTACTTAGAATTATTCTCGGTGATTGTTGACAATTTATCTTCCTTTCTCCAATCATTCCATTTAACTGCAGATCAAGATACCTCAATTTTTGAATCATACCAGATCTAACTGTGAAAATCTTGCTCTTACCGGATGACTGTTAAACCAGATCAATCTTGGATGATTAACCTCTTCAAAACCCCTTGCGGATCTTTTACCAAGGGTTATTTATATATCTCTTGAGAACTCTTCAATCCGCAACACTTCATATGCTAATTTCAGGCACTAATTGACTGGCTGGGGGAAATTGTTTTCTTTTGTGACCCCCCCTGAGCCAAAGCTCATCTATTTAGTTTCTGAAAGAAATATCAGCACCAGATTCTAGTGCAGATCCATCCTCAACATTTTCTGTACTTCTCTTTACCCAAATCTTGTTCATCTCCCTTTGTATTTCATCCGCATTCATTTTTCCTTTCCCTTTGTCTTGATTTTGATTATGATGCACCGGACCCTTTTTATCCTGATTTTTACTTCTGCAGAATTTGGCAATATGACCAGATCTATTACAATTGTAGCAAATAATATTTCTTTGCATATTTGACTAATATCATCTAGATCTGCATTGATTAGCCATATGTCCCATTCTATTGCATGCAAAGCATCTACCATTGAATGAATTGTTTATTTGCATATTTCTACATTCATAAGATTTGTGACCATACCTTTTGCAATTAAAACACTGTCCAGAGAAGAATGAATTAGTTTGATTCATTCTTCTTCTGCACTGATTTGCTTTATGACCAAAGTTATTGCAATTGTGGCAGTGTCCATTGAAGGATGGATATCTTTGAGCATTTGGTTACCTTACCGGAGGTCTTCTAGGCCTGTTCCTTGGATTTCCTGATCCAGAGTTCTTCTGACTGGATCCAGAGCTTTCCCCTTTCTCATATCCCAAGCCTTGCTTGTCATCTACCCTCTTTTGGCTTTCAAGAAGAACTTCAAGTTGAGTAGAGCTTATCTTGAATTTCTCTTTGTATTCATTTGCTATTTGAAGATCCCTTTTAAGAGTGTCTATCTAATTCTCAAGTTGTTCTTGATTGTCTCTAGCATCTTCAAGATCAGATTCTAGATGCCTAATTATTCTATCCATTTTGTGGCAGTCTTTTGACTTCTCCTTGAGAGATTGTATTAGATTATCTTCACTTTTTCTTTTCTCTTTTCTCTTCAATTTCTTGGGTGACTTTCATAACTCTTGATTCCATTTCATGTCTTACCATAATGACCTCTTTTGATAACTTTTCACATAACTTGGTTTTCTCATTCAGATCTTCATTAGTATCATTGGCTTCACTTTGACTTGCTAATTGTTGAAGCAGTTCCTTTCTTTTCTTCATTGAGATTCTTAGTTTTTATTTGAGTTCATTTATGAAATCATCAGCTTGTTTGAGTCTTTCCCTCAGGTTATTGACTTCAGAGTGAGATTTCTCAAGATCATCTATGGCAGACTGAAGTTGATCCCTCATACCGTACATATCCATTGAGATTCCCAGATCTTCCTCAAGCTGTTAGGCTCTGTCTAGAGGAACTTAGTTCTGATACCAATTGTTGATAACTGAGAGGGGGGGTGAATCAATTATCTTAATTATTTGACTTTCTTTTCTTCTTTAATGATTAGTGTAGTATCAAAACATATAAGCATATATGAACATGAGAGCAGAAATAAACTCAACACACATAACACAATGATTTTGACGTGGAAAACCCTGTTAATGGAAAAAACTATGGGGTGACTAACCCAAGATTATATTCTCTGTTAAAAGAATAGAAGTACAAAATGGCACTTGCCAATTAGGGTTCACTGCTTGAGCACACTGCTCACAAGAGGCTCACTTCCTACAAGAGACTCACTGTCTATAATGTATAAAGAAAGAAACCATGTGATTAAACTGATTAGGGGCATCCACATATGCTGAGGTTCAGTTCCGGTTAGGCTCAATATACTGATCTGCTACACTTCATTCTTCCTCTGCTTGGTGCTGCTGTTCTGTCACATACCAGATTTGTATAGTTGCTTCCACACTGCTCTCTACTTTTCTTCGCACAACACAACACACACACCTTCATACCAAAATCAATCTGGTATATATATATATCCACATCAAGGATTTCAACACCTTTCTAGTTGGCATCCGAAAAACTCAAGATATTTCCAAACTCTGGTCTGTCGGCTGAATCCATGCTTACTAAGTGATGCGTATCAAAAGGATAGTTATAGGAGTCATCAATCATGTCAGCCAACCATGAATGATCCCTTAAGAAATTTGATCACCATCAATTTCTCATCTAGATTATGGTCTGATGCTCTACTGGTCAGTTCTTTCTTAGTCTACTCTGCAAAACAGGAACCCAACACTTAGGTGCTCATATCTTTTCACTCTTTCATCATCAGAGGCTCAATCTCTAGAATGTATCAGTCATGGTACTCCTCTTGACTTCCCCAAGTCCGTACTTTACTGAGATACTTTCTCTAAGAGATCTGGACCTAATTGTCGGACCTTGCTGCATGCTCTGTTCTTGCTCACCGGACCAAAATACTCTTTAATCTGACTTCCAGTATAGACATACCATGTCCTACGGATGTGTGGGATGGACTTTGTTGCCATCAATGACAACACTCATGAAGTCACACAGTGTCTCTTGCCAACAAGAGGTACCTTTTTCTTTCGTAGGGTTAGGGTTGATCAGTTGTCGGTTGAATTCTCTTTGTGCCTCAGTCTTTGGATTTGCAACTCGAATGCTCTTCTTGTTTCCTTTGAATGCAAAGTGATTTAAATGAGTGACCAAGTGACGTTTTTTCTTTTGCAAAACCTAATTTGGCATTGTAATAAATGTGTTGCCCTAACTATATCTGGTTACTCTATTTTTGACAGTTCTTCATGAATCACTCCGCAAGTTTTCATATCAACATCTTTTCTTCCAGAAATCCTTCCAAAGGTTCTGAACCAATTCAAAATATTCTCTTTTATTGTGCCAGATTCAGGCACCCACTTATTGACTGGGGGAATTTGATGTTCAATGCAGCTCCCCCCTGAGCTAGAGCTCCTGACTTAATTCCTAGAGGAATTGTCAGCACTTGATTTCGATGCGGACCCATCAACATTGCTTATTGTATCTTTCTTACCCAAATCTTGTTCATTTCACTCCATATCTCATTCACATCAATTTTTCTTTTTCCTTTGTCTTGTCTCTATTAATCCAATTTTCTGTTTATCAGACCTCTTCTTCCATTGTTCCTACTGCAGAATCTTGCAATATGACCAAATTTATTACAATTAAAGCACGCAACATTTTCTTGCTTATGAACTTGATTTCCTCTTGATCTGCATTGATTATCCATGTGTCCAAACCCATTGCAAGCAAAATAGTAACCATTGAAAGAATTGCCAATTCCTCTATTGTTAGCATTATTCATTATCATACTTCTGCATTCATTTGATCTATGACCATACCTCTTACACTTGAAGCATTGACCGGAGAAGGATGGACCATTTTGATTTACTCTGCTTCTACAGTGAGTAGCTCTATGACCAAATTTATTGTAATTGAAACAATTTCCATTGAATGATGGATATCTTTGAGCATTAGGCTCTCTTACCAGAGGTTTTCTAGTTCTGTTTCTTTTATTCCTTGGTTGAAAATTTCTTTGTCCACATCCAGAGCTTTCACCTTTCTCATATCTAAGATCATGCTTGTCATCATCCTTTTTCTATTCTTCAATTAGTGCTTGAAGTTTAGTTGAGCTTATCTTAAACTTCTCCTTATACTCATTTGTAATTTCTAGGTCATGTTTGGGAGTGATAATCTACCTCTCAAGTTTTCTCTCATTATTTCTGCTTTCTTCTAGATTAGATTCTAGGAGACCAGCTATTCCATCTAATTTGAAGCATTCTTTAGTTCTCTCTTTCAGATTTTGCTTCATTTCTTCTTCAGTTTTCTTCCTATCTTCAATTTCCTTGGTTAGTCTCATCACCCCAGTTTCCATCTCATGTTTTAGGAAAACAACTTCTTTAGCTAACTTTTCACATTCCTTTGTCTTCTCTTTCAGGGCCTTGTCTTCCAATTGAAGAGGTTGCTCCTTTCCTTTTGCATTGGATTTGCTCAATTTTTCTTTTAAAATCTCAATGAAGTTTTTAACCTTTTTGAGGTTATCTTGTAGCTCTTGGACTTCTACCTTGGATTGCTCAAGATCATCTAGGGTGAGATTCAGTTGCCCTTGAAGGTTATATTCATCCATTTTTACTGACTTCCCAGATCTTCCTTAAGCTGTTAAACTTTTCAAAAGGAACCTTGCTTTGATACCGATTGTTGGAATTAGTTAGGACAACTGAGAGGGGGGGTGAATTAGTTGTTACACAATTAAAAATTTTCTGCCTTTAATCTTCCTTTACAACTTACAATCAAATAAACAGTAAGCATGAATCAATAACACATGAGCATAATCATAAATAACACATTTGACACCATGATTTTTAGTGTGGAAGCCCAGTTAAGGGAAAAACCACAGTGGGGGTTAACCCACAAAAATTAATACCCTATTAAAAGTATTTTTACAAATGAGAATGCACATGCATTTGGGCTCACTTCCCAGAGCTCACTGCTAAAATAGACGCTTACTGCCTACAAATGATTACAAGAAAATACTAGAGATTTTGAATTGATGAGAAGCATCCACTAATGCATGAATTCAGTTCTAGTTAAGCATAAAAAATACTGATCTCACACACTTCATCTTCACTCTACCCTGTTTACTGCTTTGCCTTCATCCGAATCTTAGATCTCTACTCTTTTTTCCTTTACTCCATATCCACAACACACACACACACACCAAAATCATCCAATTCCATCGGATATAAATATATCTGCAACATGATCTACAATCATTTTACTAGTCAGCTTCAAGAACATTTAGAACTTTGTCGAGTACTCTACTCTGTTGGCTAGATCCATACATACTATGAGATGCGGACCAAAACTTGCACTTGCAAATCATCAATCAAGTCAGCTACCATCACTTATCATCACCAATTGCCCAATAAACAACTTCTATACATCCAGAATTAAGATCATTCACAAGGTCAGCCTGTTCTTCATCTATTTGTTCTGTCAAACTAAAGCTCGATACTTAGAAGCTAATATCTTTTGAGTCCTTCATCACCGGAGGACAAAACTCTGGATTTAGAGTGTCTTGACAATGCTTACAACTACCTTAGATCCGTAATAAACCATGCCTTTCCACAAGAGAGATCCGGACTAAGATACCGGACCCTGTCACCTGCTTTGTTCTTGATTGCCCAGACTTAGACAAATTCTGATTCTGACTTCTAGTGTGAACAAATTGTGTTATGCAGATGATTGGGATGATCTTAGTTGCCATCAATGACAACACTTGTCAATGCAAAGTAGTGTCTCTTACCAACATATAATGGCACCATTTTTGATGAGGAATTCAAGATATTTTGTGGGATCTGACTTTAGGACTCTATCTAATATGTCCATGGTATCAACATCTTGCATGAAGTCTAAGACATCTTGATCCACATTATTAATATTTGATGATGGGCCTAGTGGTTGGTTGGTGAAAGGATTTAACAAAGCATTTGCATCAAGGGATGATTGTTGTTGGTTTGTGGGGATATTATTTTGATCAGTTTGAGGCATCCCAATGCAAAAATTAACTCTAAAGGGTTCCATTTCTTTGTTATTCCTAGCTTGTGACCTTGTCAAGGGAATACAATGGATTGGGTATGAATTGGTTTGATTGTTGAAAGGTGGATGAACGTTGGAACCTTAGAGAATGGATAAGGATGAGTGATTATGGGTAGGTTTGATGTGATGAAAAGAAGTTTTAGCTTTAGAGAGTAAATCTCAAAGTCTTAAATCTAAGGATGGGATAAATGATGGAGGTGTGAGGATGTTTTTGGATGAGCAACCTTAGAGGTTAGACCTCAAAGGTAAATGAGTAAATTGATTTTCAAAATTATTGGACCCAAAAGGATAAATATGTGGAAGGATATGTGGACAAAGGATGGATGGAGTTGATTATGACTTTAGAAATTAGGAAATGATTTTGGAATCAAAGGTATAAGATAACCTTAGAGATTAAATCTCAAAAGGATTTCTTGGACCAAGGTGAAAATGGATATGTGAGTGAGTGAGGATTTTGAGGATGTTCTTAGGATGAATTTGAAATGGATGATAATATAGAAAGGGATGACTAAGGTATACTTAGGATTGTTTGGATGATAATCAACCAAGGGAAACCTTAGATGATTTGGATTATGGATGTTGGATAATATTGATGATGTTTAGAAAAAGGATATTCAAATTAAAGGAGAGATTGAATAAATCTAGATCTTTGGATTATAAAAAGGATGTCCCTTCTTACCTAAGGTACTGACTAATGACCTTAAGAAAAAAGGAAGGGATTATTTCACTTGAGGGTAGACTAATGACCATAAGGCAAAATGGCATACCTCAAAATATATCAATTTAGAAGTTGTCTAGGCTTCTAAATCAATTATTTCAGGGGTTAATAAAGGCTAATTTATAAAGAAACTTAAGGTAGACAATGTCTTAAATACCCTATAAATTAGGGGATGATGAGATCTAGATTTAACTCTTGCAAGTTAATTTGATTTGAGGTATGGGTTTTGGAAGTTGATTGATTTTTGGATTTTGGATAAATTTGATTTTGGATGTTGATGTTGGATTTTAGATAATGTGGATATGATTTGGGTGAATGGATTTGATATTTGGAATGGAGTTTATAATATTTGGGTAATGTTGGTGGATGTTTGGAAATGACTTGGACTAAGGTTGAGATGACTTAGGTTGAAATGAATTTTAGAATGGATGTGTAAGGGTCCAAGGATAATGGTCAAATGGATAATGGAGGATGATGAGTTTGGTTTATGGTTTTGGATGAATAGATTAAGGGAAATGAGGAAAAAGGTTGAGGAAAATATTTGATTGGTGGGTAAGGTATGACCAAAGATCAAATATCAAAATAATGTTTATCTAAGGTCAAATGGGGTGTGGCAAGTGAAGTTGGACAAAGGTTGGACTCAATAATTGGATTTTGGATTTGGGATAAATGGAGTATGGTTAAGGGTCCAATAATCAAAATGATTTTCTCTAAGGTCTTAATGAAAGAATGTGGGTGGATTTGGACAAAGGTTGTGGATGGAAAAATATGGTCAAGGGTTTGTGTTCAAAATGGATGATTTTGATTTTGATGATTTGGACAAGGTAACCATGTATTTAGGTTAGACAAAGTTTAAGGATCTCAAAATAGGTCAGAGGACACGTGTAGTATATTCCCTACAAATGACGCTAATCCTTGGAATTATGGTGTTAAAATAGTGAAGGATGGCATCAAAATAGTAAAATATGGTGCAGATTGATAGGTTTATGGCGCTATAGAAAATGGCGTTGACAGGGAATTTTATGGTGCTAAATAAAGAGTTTATGGCATTGATCGATGAATGATCCTAGGAATTTGACTGGGGTTTTGATCACTTTTGGAAATTTTTGGATGTTGGGCTCAAGTTTTTAGATTTTGAAAGGTCAAATGTTCTAATTTCAAAAGGCTCAAATGTTTGATTTTGGAGGATTCAAGTTGGTAAGATTTCTTCACAAGTAGACAAATAATCAAACAAGAGAACACAATGGCTTTTTGACTCAAGGTGGACTTTGGATAAATTGCCTTATATGAGTTTCAACAAGAAGACACACCAAGCACATGAATAATCCTATCATTAGTTAAGTGGGAGTATCATACCTTGTAGATCTCACAAAGTGAACCGAGATTCCCACCCCCACTAATACCTTTGGTGCTATAGTTTGGATAGATAGGGAAAGCAAGGTCATGGACCACCATACCCCCTTACCAAGGAGACTTTTGTCTTGCCCAAGGTAGTGCCTATCTCAAATATAGTGGTATGGTGAGCATTTTTCCCTCCTCTATAGCAGTGCACTACAAGGTATGACAAGCAAAAGGTCTCAAGCTAGGATAGTTACAAGATTCTAGGGGAGTCCTCTAGCATACACAAGGTACTTGTGGCCCAATTCTGTGAACACTAGTCCATTGAAGGGATGTGGCACCAAGAATTTAAGCAAGCACCACTTCACCTTGTGTGTGGAATCACCCGGGGCCCCAAGGCTGTCCTAATGACAATGTAACTAGATTGGGGTACAAGTTTCCTTCTCCCTCCTTTGATATACTCCATTGAAACACATGGTTGAGGTCATCCCTTGGGGCGATGAAATCCCTAAGTAGGCCTCCTAATAAGAAACTACCCTTTGCTTTTGATCACCCAAGATCAAACTAGGAGTGAGGGGAGAGCATACACAAGGTGAGTAGTCGCTTTAGGATAACAATGAAAAGCATGGAAAAGATCCACAAATAGACTTTTGATCCCCAAGATCACCCTAAGGTGCGAGGGGAGAGCATACATCTATAAGTGGACAAGACAAAGCATACAAGTGTTCATTTACCTGCTAACTACTTTAACGCAACCAAGCTAGTGAAAAAAAAGGTAAGTCTTTGACTAGAAAAACATGCATCAAATCAGTCAGTAGTTTTAATAAAGATCTTTGGCATGCATTCTTTATCCTACAAAAAAAGGTGTTAAATCCCTACACACACTCTAAGAGTTGTCAGACAGATGGTGCTAAAATAGATAGAGATAGCGCTAAAACAATAATATAGGGCGTTATAACAGATTCAAATGGCATTAAAAAACAACATTATGGTGCTAAAATAGGTTAAAATCGCACTAAAAAGGTTAGTTTAAATATTTTCAACTAAACAATTAGATAGACAGAAGATATTGAAATGAGTATGGTGCTAAACAACAGAGATAAGGTGCTAAATTCTAACATGGTGCTAATTCATCAGAAAATGGTGCTAAAAAAACTTTACCTTGCTTACCTTCTGTCACCTGGTTTAGTGGCACGATTCTAGGTGATTTTGGCGCTAATCCGTGGCTAAGAGTTAAACTTTTTCAAAAAGGATTCACAACTAAAATAACAACTCATAAAAAGTTTGAGTGATTTAAACTAGTAAATAAACACCACATGTTAGGTAAGAAGAGAGAAAACAAGTTCTTTCCTATCAAATGATTAAAAAATCTCGTCAAATATTTCCCTAACACATTTCTATGCTTATTTGGACATTAGGACCCCCTCTTCTTGTCATATTCAGTTAAAAATAGAGAGCAAAGAATACTAAAAAATGATAGAAAGCCTAAATCCGACTTAATTTTTTTAATCCCTAAGAGATTAGAGAAAGTCATGGTTCAAGAAGGGCGCTAAAGAAATGCCAGATGACACTGAAACAATCAGAAATGATGTTACTTCATGAGGAAATGGCGCTAATCCTCGAGGATATGGCACTGAAACACATGTACGCCTAAATCCTTCACAAGAACTCAAAAAAGGTGTTAGTTTGGGACCATGGGGTCCCATAGAGTGTGCCAAATGAAGATGAAGGAAGTGTGAAAGATGCAAAAACATAAAATAAACAAAGCAATACACAAATTATACCTTGTAGAATCTTGCACACTTCTCACGCCTTAATAAGGTTGAGGAACTTGCACCCACTAGCTCCTAGCTTTACCCAACTAGGGCTTAGAAATGTGAAATGCTCTCAAATTCACTATAAATTTTGCCATAACCTAGCTAAGATGGAGGAAATGTGGGAGAAATTTAGGCATAATAAACTTGCTCTAAAATTGGATGATCAAAATGGCTTGTGGAGGCTTGTATTTATAGGCAAATTGGAGGGGATTTTGATCCAACGGTGGAGACTGAATGTTGAGATCAATGAAGAAGATTAAATGTGAGATTGAGGGCTAGGACTTGATCATCAAAATTGGATGGTGGAGAATAAAAATGAATTAAAAATTTATTTTGGGGAGGACTTTACATTTAATGTGATTTTGATGTGTGAGGAAATTAAAAATTAATTTCCTTGGGAGGAGGTGGAATTAAAAAATTCCATTTTATGTGGGAATGTGAAGGTCATGTGACACATACACATATTTGGGGCCTTACACTTGTAAACTAAAATTGTGGAAGATGTTTTAGCATGAAAATGGCAAAAATGAGTTGGAGGGGTTATATATTTTTGAAATTTTTTATTTGTGGGTGCAGGAGAAGGTGTTAAGTGGGATTTGACCAAGTTAGTCAGGGTGATTAACTTAATTAATGTGGCTGGAAAAAATAGTGAGTGGGATAATCATGGTTTAGGATTAATTAAATAATGATTTGTTTAATTAATCCAGGTCTAGGAGTCATGTAGGCTAGGGTAGTTAATTAAATAATAACTATTTAATCAACTAGGCTAGGTGTAGGCTAATTAGTAGGGCAGATTAATTAGATAAGTATAATTTACCTAATTAATTGGGTTTAGGAAAGTGAACAAATTAACCAAATAAATATTTTGCATATTTATTCAATTAATTGGGATGATGTTAGTAAGGTGTAATTTTGAATTAATTAAATTAATTCAATTTGAGGGATTAATTGGTGAAGGATGAATGTATAGTTGAGGGGTTGAATAGGATAATTAATTAATTAGAAATTTAATTAATTAATTAGAAATTTAATTAATTAATCAGATGGAAAATGGATGATGCAGCTGATGTCGAAGAGTGGTCAAAGGGTTAAGACATTTTTAGGTGTTACAAGTCTCAAACCCCCCGAGTGTAGCAGTACATAGATATACAAGTAGTTTATATTCTTGACACTTATGGTATGTTGCTTAGTAGGGATTAGTCCAAAACTCCGAATGGCTATATGGCCACTGACTTTTCACACATGTGGCCACCTTGGAGAGGAATTGCCAACCAAATCCGTATTGAGAGGGAACCAAAAATGAAACACATGATAACTAACTATAATCAGACAAACAAAATCTTGTACACTGAAGTAGACTTGGGAGTTTATCTGCCTCAGATAAATCAAGTGAAAGTACTGGTGTTAGACAATCATAGGTATCCTGAGCCACCTCTAGATGGACAACAGGACAACACTAAGGCATTTGTTCAGTTAGATGATGGTTCTTGTTCTGATGAAGAGCTTGGAATCTTTGAAGGTTTCAGATACTTCGTAACTAAATTCATGAGTGATCAGCTAGCTATGGGGAAAAGATACAAATGGATGAGTTATTGTTGCCAAATTGGTTTCATATTCATAATGCATCTCATTCAGAATTTAAGTGTTCTTTATGCCAAGAAGTAGTACATCAGGTTCAGAAGCGTTTGAATTTGTGCTCAATGACACCTAAATAGAATACCAAATTGTCATCCTAGGTTAATGGAAAGATTAGATCACAGGATAGCCAAGCTGTAACTATTCTTAGTAAAGGAGAGCTTGAAGGCCCTTAGATTTGGAAATTACATTTTGATGGATCTAAATCCAAGCAAGGGTTAGGTGTTGGATTTGAATTGATCAGCCCCACTAGAGAATCCTATCTGGCTGCATATAGGTTGCAGTTTCCTTGCACTAACAATATCATAGAATATGAATCATTGGTACATGGGTTGTTGATTGTTGTTCGAAAGAAAGCTCAAATAATTCATGTCTTTGGAGATTTAGAATTGGTGGTTAAGTAGGTCAAGAAGCAATACTCCTGTCATGACAAAAGGCTCAGTTGTTATCAAAATCAAGTCTGGGATCTTGTTGAGTGTTTTGATGGTTTTAATATTCAGTTGATCCCAAGAAAATAGAACCATGTTGCTGATGCATTAGCACAAGCTGCTAGCACTTTGGAACCTTTGGCAATGACTGATTTGAAGAAGTTTATTGTGGAATTGGTTCCCACTCCCTCTGTGGCTGATAATGTCACTAATTTTCAAGTCTTTGAGGATGATAAGCACATACTTGACTTTCTCACATGTTCAGATGTGTTTGCTGCTCAAGTGATAGATGAAGAAGAGATAGAGGCAACTGAGATAGATTTGGAAGGTGTCTTGAACCTAAAGACCAATATTGATGTAGGAGAATCCCTGGTTCAAGAGCAATCTTGCATCAACCAAAAATATTTGTATTTCAATTTGTTTCATTTTCCAGTTCAATTCAGGTAGTTCAGTCAGTAGCAGTTTCTGTATTTTGTTCTACATTCTACCACAGTTACATCTTAGATCTTGTGGAGATGGACTTAGCATCTAGATTAATTCATGCATATCATATCCAAAACTCAGAGCATTTGGATCAATTATTAGAAATTTGTCACTATTAGAAGATCGATTATTTTCTCAGAATAGAGCATCCTGACAATCTTTGAAATCAGAAAAAGGAGAAGGCCTACGGAGCATTTCACAACGTGTGGAGATAAATTACACATCATTAAATATTGTTAGGTTTGTGGTTGACTTTCCCCAAGATCCACTCATCATTCCATTCATTTGCGGAGGAGTTCATTCATTTAGGTCTGACCTATCTGTGTACACATGTTACAACACTTCATTGGAGATTGTGATCTTCCTTGGTTGACGCGGAGGAATCTATTGTTTTGGAGATGATATATAATGATGTAATAGATGCCTAGGAAAGTAGTCTTAGTTAGTTTACAAGTTGATAGTTTGGATTTTGTGTGAAAGAGCTTCAAAGCTATATCTTGTGCATATTATGATATTCTGTAATCAGGCATGTGAGCCCTAATTGTAAGCTCGCATGTTGCTAGCCAATTTATATTTGAATCCTATGATATACTGAATGACTAAATCTACATTTGCTTCATATCTTTGATTTGTTTCCATTATGTTTACTCTAACTGCATGGCTTGGATAGTTCTCTTTGAGGACCCTCCTAACCATGACTGCACAAAGTGGTATCAGAGCGAAATTTCAAATTTTGGGAGTGAATTGAGCAAAGTTGGTGAGGAGATTTTGTAAGATCTTGTTGTGGATAGATCGTTGAATGTGAGGCAGGTTACTTGTGTCTCAATTGATCGCCGATTGTGAGGCAGTTGTCACCTTGTAGCCCAATTGCTGAATTGAGGCAGTTTACACTTGATTCTAGGAAGATGCCGCTGAGGAGAATCCCTGTTGTTGGAACAATGGCTGGTAGAATGGATGAGATGATGGAAATGATAAAAACAATGCGAATTAGATTGGATGCTATTGAAGAAGATAGAAGAAAAGGACTATGCCCTAGAATTGATATTGAGAGTGATGATGATGATGAAGAATTTCAATCCATTGATCAAAATGGCGAAACCCTAGGAGGTGAACAGGAAGAAGAATTAGATCAAGTCAAGATATTGCGAGCTATTTCAAAGATTGCAAAAAGACCTAGGGTTGATGTCACTAACTACACTGACAATTTGAACCCTGAAGAATTAATTTCCTAGATAAATGTCATGGAAGAGTACTTTGAGTATGAAGAAATTGAAGATCCCGAGAAGGTGAAATTTACAAAGACAAAGTTGAAAGGACATGATGCTATATGGTGGAAAGAAGTTCATTAGGATAGAAACAGAAAAGGAAAAGAAAAGATTACAAATTGGGACAGGATGGTGACAAAATTAAAGAATCAGTTTATACCTGCTGAGTATGAGTTAGAACTGTTGAAGAGATTGCAAAACTTGAGACAAAAGGAGAAATATGTGGAGTATACTGAAGAATTTCATAAGAGTATCATAAGGATAGGACATAGTGAAGCAAGAAAAGAGAAAGTAGCTAGATACATCAATGGACTGAGATTGAATATTCAAGAAAAACTAAGTTTGGTAAGGATGACAACACTGGAAGAAGCATATTAGTTTGTCCTGAAAGTTGAAGAAAACTTGAACAAGAGGCACGATTAGAAATAGAGAGGTAGAGGAGGTAAATTTCAAAGAGGCAGAACATTTTCCAAAGGAGAAAGATCATATGCAGAGCAGAACAAATAAGAGAATACATTCAAGGAGGACAAAGATAACAATGCATACCAGAAAAATGATAGAAATTTCTACCATAGAGGAAACCCTAGTCCATACCAGAGTGAAGGATACAGAAGAGAAGGAAGAGGACCTGATAGGAGAATATTCAGAGGAACTTGTTTCAAGTGTTGAGGTGAAGGACATAGAGCATTTGAATGTAATCAGGGGAGTACAAGCAAGAGGACAAAGAACAGTGGAAGAGCAACCTATGTAGAAGAAGAACTTGTTGGATCACCTAGTTCAGTTGGTAAACCTAAGAAAGGAGAATCACTTGTAATGAGGAGAGCACTTTTTCAAGTAGAGACAAAAGAGGAACCATCACAGAGGAAAAGCTTGTTCAGAACCAAATGCAAATTAGGAGGTAAATGTTGTAAAGTTGTAATAGATAGTGGTAGTTCTAATAATTTAGTTTCAGAGGAGATGGTGACTAAGCTAAAGTTGGAAAGGTTGAAACACCCTAAGCCCTATTAGATAGCATGGATTCAGGATGATCATAACGTCCTGGTGAGTGAGAAATGTTCAGTGAAATTTCATATTGGATCTTATCATGATGAAGTCTTGTGTGATATTATGCCTATGGATGTATGTCATATCTTGTTGGGTAGACCTTGGTAGTATGATAGGAAAGCTATACATGATGGGAGAAAGAATACATACACTATAACATCAAATGGAAAGAGAATTACTTTGATTCCTTTGGAAGGTGATCCTAAGAGTGAAGTATGTGGGGATGCTAGAATCTATTTGGTAGATGGAAGGAAGTTTTTGGATGGTTTGAGACATGAGAATATGTGTTATGCTTTGATTCCTAAGAAGCCTAAAACCTTGAAGACTGAAGAATCACAACCAAAGGAGATAACTGAATTACTGACAAAGTATGAAGACATCATATCAGACAATGTACCTGAAGGATTGCCACCAATCAGGGGTATTAGTCACCACATGGATCTTATACCTAGAGCTAGTTTGCCTAACAAAGTAGCACACAGAATGACACTGACAAAGAATGAAGAATTGAATAGACAGATACAAGAGTTGTTGAGGAAAGGTTTGATAAGAGAAAGTTTGAGTCCTTGTGCAATACTTGCAATGTTAGCACCTAAGAAAGATGGAGAATAGAGAATGCATATAGACTCTAGAGCAATAAACAAGATCACAATTAAGTATAGATTTCCTTTACCTAGGATGGATGATATCATGGATTGTTTGAGTGGAGAAAAATATTTCACAAAGATAGATTTGAAAAGTGGATACCATCAGATCAGAATCAGAGAAGGAGATGAATGGAAGATTGCTTTTAAGACAAATGAAGAATTGTATGAGTGGTTAGTGATGCCTTTTTGATTGACAAATGCACCAAGCACTTTCATGAGGTTGATGAATGAAGTTTTGAAGAAATTCTTGGGTAAGTTTGTTATTGTGTATTTGGATGACATTCTAATTTTTAGTAAGATAAAAGAGGAACATTTGCAACACTTTCGACAAGTATTGCAAAGACTGAGAGAAGAGAAATTGTTGATAAACATCAAGAAGTGTAGTTTCATGAAGAGTTAGTATACTTGGGATTTGTGATTTCTGCAGAAGGATTGAAGATGGACCCTGAGAAAGTGAGAGCAATATTTGAATGGCCTACATTGGAGAACATTGGGGAAGTTAGATCATTTCATGGATTGGCTAGTTTCTACAGGAAGTTCATAAAAAATTTTAGTTCAGTTTGTAACCCTATGATAGAGACAATGAGAGGAGACATGATTTCAAGTGGACATCAAGAGTAGATAAAAGTTTTAAATTGTTGAAGCAGAAAGTGACAGAGCAACCTATGCTAGCATTACTAGATTTCAATAAGGTATTTCAAGTAGATTGTGATGCAAGTGGAAATGCAATAGGAGCAGTGTTAAGTCAAGAAGGTAGAGCTATAGCATATTTCAGTGAGAAGTTGAATGATGCAAGGAGAAGATATTTAGTCTATGATCAAGAGTTATATGCCATAATTCAATCCTTGAAGAAGTGGAGACATTACTTATTTCCTAAGGAGTTTGTGTTGTATACATATCAAGCTTTGCAATATTTGAACAGTCAAGGGAAGTTGAATCAGAGACACATGAGATGGGTAGACTTCATGTAGAGTTCTACATTTGTATTGAAGCATAGGAGTGGAAAATCAAACAAAGTTGCAGATGCCTTGAGTAGGAGAAGGAAATTGTTGACAGAGACGAGAGTTGAAGTGTTGGGATTTGATGAGTTGAAGAACATGTATGAAGAAGATCTAGATTTTGTAAAACCATGGAAAGCATGTAAGGAACCTGTTGTGACAGATAGGAGTAAGTGGTTGGATGATTTCATTTAGGAATATATGTTGTTCAAAGGAAATTAGTTGTACATACCTAAAAGTTCCATGAGAGACAATTTGATCAAAGAGAAACATAGTGGTGGATTGGCAGGACATTTGGCATTGATAAAATAGTTGCCTTGGTGAGTGAAAACTACTTTTGGCCTCAGATGCATAAGGATGTTAGGAAATTTGTGCAGAGTTGTAGAGTTTGTCAACTTGCAAAAGGGAGTAGTTAGTGTTAGTGGAAAATGTGAATAACAGTCTAAAACAACTAAGTATCCAATAACTCAATGTAAAGTGATGTAAATACAAGTAAACAAATATTATACCTTTGAAGACCATTTTACCTCTATGCTTCCATTGTCGCCTATCTTCTCTTGATCTTGATGGTAATGGAGCTCTCAGAAGTTATACTTCCTCGTTGTTTGAAAATGACAAGAGTAGAACGGTTGTAGGTGGATGAATGCAATGGAGATCACACTATAATGTAATACTAATGGAGATGGATTGATAGAGCCATGACTGGATGATGATTATGATAATGAGGTTGTGTAAATGCAAATGGAGATAACTTTGCCAAAGGCACGTTGGTATGATTCCTGCAGAGTAAGATTGCTAAAGTTTAGATGGATCCAGATGGGTGTGAAGACCTTGCTTATATAGGTTGAGGGAAGACCAAATCCAAGTGTCAATAGATCCATGACTGGAGGAATCACCTGTGATGTGTACAGTTGATAAAGTTTGAGAGAATGTGCGTGAATCAGAAGAGGACAAGTGTCCAAGCTCCTTTTATGAGTTATGGGAGTTAACATAATAGATTGAGGAGTTAACTAAATAGACTAATCAGTTAAGTGAATTGATTGATTAGATAACGGATTTGACTAATGAGTTAACTGATTTGATTGGAGGAGAAATATGACATGTGGGTGAGGGAATATTAGCTAATTAAATATTAAAATATTTAATTATGTGTGCAACATGGTGAGGTGGAAAGGTGATGTGGATTTATGAAATTAGGACTTTGGGATAGAGAAATTTGGGAATTAATTAAATAATGTAAGATTATTTAATTATAAGAGACATTAGAAGAATTTAGAGATTTTAATTAGATAAATTGATTTTATTTAATTTTTGGGATAATAAACCAATCAAATAAATTAGAATATTTATTTAAATGATAGAAGAATAAGAATTAAGATACCTATTAAAATGTTTACTTAATTCAACACGAGCCATTTTTAGGTGTATACATTTTACCCCTCTTTGATGCAATGTATTTGTTTAGGGCAAAATTGGATTTGTTAATGTTTTAATGTTTAGATGTTTAAATCTTCCTTTCCACCATACATTCAAGGATCTAGGGTTAAGTGACGAGCACTATCATACCCTAGGTCACTTGCAGATGTAGGGAAACTTGGATTAAGGAATTTAATCATTAATTTTCAACCCTAATTATGCAAATACGGAAACAAATTGCTGAAAGACGGAAAAAGTTGTTGCAGACATGAATAAAATACCAAATCACATAATACCTATTTTTGGGGTTCCAAAGCAGAACAGTCGGGGACACTAGAGCGGGCGCCCAATCCAAGGTACCTACTTTTTCGTGGAATCCAGACCTCCTTCCAACACTGATCAGCCTTGTTGTGAGGTTGATTATTGTTCCTTCCTTATTTTGATCGTTATGCATTTCAGTTGATGACATTATCAGACTTTTAGATACTATGGTTTCATGATGCAGATTTGATTTTATCTCCTAATTTTGATATGACATTTATTAGACATATGGTGATTTCATTTGATCATATTTTGATGCTATTTTGTGATCCAACATACGAGATATATTAGATGATGTTTGGTGATGTGATTTCTAGTTAATTATGTGATGATGATTATTTGACATATGATAGAAAAATGCAGTTTAATTCAGAATTATGTTATAGATGATTATTGTTGTATTTGATGGCATGAATTTAATTCTAGTTGCTTCGGCTATGATTATTCATGATATGATTGACACTTGATCGAGATGTGCAGGTTTTACATTCCCAGGCCACGAAAAATTGGAGGTAGAATTCACACATATGTTATTCCCTGTGAAACTGATCCATTCCCAAGAGGGAAAAGGATCATGTTTGAAAATTGAGTGTTGATTTAAGTACTTGTTTTAACTTTACCATTTTGGCCTAGTACCTCTTTGTTTAATTAATTAATATTATGTGTTGTATAATTTTTATTGACTTACACTACTTGGTAATTGTTTTTATTTTTGAGGCCATTTAAAGTGGATTTATGACACCCTAGGTGAACCTTAGTGTCCCAAAACTTACCCTAGGTGGTTACCCATGGGTCTAGGGTCAATTTTGACTAACTAAACCTTGGCTTAACTCACTTTTGGTCACTCTAAACTAAGGTTTAGTCAAAGTGACGAAATTTGAATTTAGATAAGGTGGGAGATGAGTCATGCTTTGGGAAAGACTCATCTCCCTTCCCAAAGTTTGGGAATCCCTTCCCTGGGAGGACTTGGGAGGTCTCCAAGACTCCCAAATGTGTGGGATCTTCCTCCAAGACTCTCACACACGTGTGAGAGCATCTTGGAGGTAGATGGCTCTCTTAGAGAATAAGAGGATGCCATATGGCATCCCTTATCCTCATGGAGGTTTGAATGGGAATGCCACCTCACCACTTGTCCTCTCACACATGTGTGAGAGCACAAGTGGATAAGGTGAGGATTGAGATGGAATTGGAGGATGACACTTGTCACCCTCACACTTCCTCTCCCTTGCAAGTGGCATTGGAGGAAGAAGGAGAAGGTGACAAGTGTCACCTTCTCATTCCTCAAAGCCAAAATTGATGGCCTATTTTACCTCCTCTTGTTGAGGAGTGTGAGGTTCTTGCATTTTGGAGTTTCTTTCTATTTTGAGCAATTTTGGGAAAGTTAGAGGAATTCTTGGAGGTTGGAAGGTTTGGAGAAGCTTGAAGCTCATCACCAAACGTGCTTCCATTATAGGGCTTTTGAAGGTAAGCCTCATGTCTATATTCTTTACCCTTGCTTATTTATTGTGATGTGTTTGTAGTTTTGTTGGTTGTTGTTTCATTATTTTTGTGTGGGATGGGAGTATGGTGAGAGCACCTCCATTTGGAGGTGAGGCTCAACTTGTTTGGGGTAGGGGAAAGGAACCTCCTTAAGGTCACTCCCATATTGGTGTTATTTATGCCTTGAGGGCTTCTTACTTGTTGTGGAGATTATTTGAATGGCAAGAGTTCCATGTAAGTTTATTTTGAGATATTTGAGGAGTTATGTATTTGGAGGTTTTGGCTTAAGGCCATGAGACTTGGTATTTTAGTATTTTGGTGTGGCCTTTGAAGTAGAGGGGTCCATTCCCTACCCCCATCAAACTCATTTTCATGAGTTGTGTTATGTGTACATCCTTGGGGTTTATTTTGTGTTGTTGTGTTTGATGTTTATTGTGGTGTGTTACAACCGTGTGAATCCCTACCTCCCTAGCTCGGGGGTGACCCACTTGCGGGTCTACGGTAGGGAGGAGGGCATTTCGAAGTGGCTGGGTTTTCCCTTGTTGTTGTGATTTATTGCAGGTGTTTCAATGAAGAAATGGAGCTTGTTGAGAAGTCTATTTTTGTGTTGTTATAATCCTTGTTGTTGGCTATTTGAACCATGGCCTTTGTGGCTCTATTGTATTTATTTTGTCAAGTTTTATGCCCTTGGAGTTGGCTGTAAAAAGTATTGAAATGTAAACAATCTTTTTAGTTTATTTGAAAGTTCTTTATTCTCTAAGTTGTGAGTTTATAGTTTGAACAATGCATGAGAAAATTATTTATATATTTCTGTCATATTTTCCTTACCAAAAAACTATGAGTGTTGTTAAATGAATTTTTATTGCATACAAGAAAGGAAATTATAAATCTTAGTTCTATTGGGATGCATTGAAAGTTTTACATTACTAGTTTGCTGTTAAGAGGAATGGGCTGTGAGAAATTCATATGAAAGTGCCTATTCTGCCTTACTGGTTTTTTTATAGGAAGAAGAAAGAAACTGCCGATCAAACTCTATGCCTTGTTTACGGAAAATAGAAGGTTATATTGTAAATAATGTTCCTAGAAAGTGTAAAAAAAAAAAATAGGGGAAAAATCTTAGTGGAATGGTTGCTATCACAATAGAAGGAAATAACCCTATTGCACCATTTAAATTTCTGTAAAAGAAAATTTATAGATAGTTGTTTTGTTGTTTGCAAAAATGTGAATACTTATGTAAGTTACTATTTTAAATGGTACTCCTGTCACATAGAGGAGAGTATATACATATACTATTATATATATATACATATGCATATATATATGCATATATATACATATACATATATATATACATATATGTATGTATATATCTATATATATATACATACATATATATATGTATGTATATATATATGTACACATATACTTATATTATAATATATATAATTCTGTTCCTTTCATGTAATGGATTGTATTTTTGACCTGTGTATATATATAACAGTTAACACACATTGTATATATAACAAATATAAACTGTATATATATGCAGTTTATATATATATACACACATATACTTAAATTATAATATATATAATTATGTTCCTTTCATGTAATGGACTGTATTTTTGACCTGTGTGTGTATATATATAACAGTTAACACACATTGTATATATAACAAAATAAAACAAAGTTAAATATTTATATAAAAATACTGTTAGATCAGAGTTTACATTATAGAGGACTGCAGAGGGAAGAATCCCCTACGATGGACTGTGTTTGGCCGAGGGACTGTTTTCACTTAAAAAAAAGAAACTAACAAAAAAAAGAGGTGGCTGTGGTGGGCGTTGGCATCCACCACAGTCCCACTAGTTCCATTGCCTCTTATTAGGGTGTGGGTGGGGGTTTCGACCCCCTCCCCACCACTGTCCTTAAACCTCAACCCCATGACGCTCTCCCTCGTGCTGCAAGTCGAAACTCTCCATCGTGACCCCTCTCTTTGCCTCCCCGCCACTTACCACTCAACACCGGTGATGCCTCTTGCACTTCGCTCTGCCGTTCGGCCCTTCCTCTATTTTGAAACTTGCAGTTTGAAAACTGACCTCATCACATGCAGTTTTTATAGATATAAACATTTTTACATCAATCACTCTATTAAAAAAAAAGAGAGAGAAATTACAGATTACATAAATATAAATACAAATAGAGAAAGTTTAACTATGCATCTTGAGTTTGAACAAATCTTTTTATCTTTGGTTATTATCACATGGCAGCCATGGATCCCTTCCTCAAACCCTTAACCTGCAAGACTCATGGAAGGGCAAAATAAAACAAAAGAGAAAGAGTGTGATAGAGGATTAGGTCAACAATGAGAAAATAATAGAATACATATTAGGGCTTCTATTAGATAATCAATTTTAAAAAGAGATTAGGGCTTTTAATTTGATGACCCATTATTTTATTGAGAGGAAATTTGAGGGAGTTTATTTTATCCCTTATTTTTAAATTCTCCCTATTTTTGCCCTTGCTTATTTAATTCTTGTGTCTCATCTTAACTTGTTCTTAATTAAAATGGAGTTTTTGCATTTTGTTTCATTGCCTTGTGATTTAGATTTTATAAGTGGGGGGGAGATTGAATTTTTGTTTTTAATTGGGAAGAGTATTTTCCCTTGTTTTACATTCTTTTTAGATGGGTTAATTATTTTATTTTGTTCTAGTGTGATTTCATCATTTTTATTAGTATATCTATCTTACTATTATTTTATGGGAAAGAGTAATTTAATCTTTCCCCTTCTCTATTAATTCAAGTTAGATCATAAATATGATGCCGAAATTATATTTATTAACGGACTTGATTTTGAAATTTATTTGGCGTCATGTAATTATTTATTATTTTCATTTCAAATTTTTAATCTTTTTAAGCAAGGTCAATTTATTTGACCTTGGCAGGATATTTATTTTGTTATTTTAAATTGTTTTAAAATTGCTCTTAAGTTTAAATTTTTATTATTCAATTTTATTTAATTTCTTAATGGAGTTTTATTTTAAAAATTTTAAGTCGATTATTGAAAATGCGTTATGCTGTTGAATTTTTCCTAGATTTCTAGGGTTTTAATTTTACGATATTATATTAACTTTTATTCCACCATTCCACTTTAATCATGCATCCGTCATACCATTATTTCTTATTCATTACTTCAATTTTGTTTTGACCTGAATTAGAGTTAGGTTATGAAGCTGGCGAAATCATCTTCACACCTAGGAGACTCAGGGTTCAGAATTAAAATCATTCTAACCCTAAAAGTGACACACTTCGTGCCGCATACCCCCCTAGATGGCTATCATCACATAGGGGACTGCATAAGACAATGCACTTTCCTAAACTTTGTTGACATGTTTATGCCTTATGCGTATTGCCACCGAGCATGCAGACGTGTGCGAGGGGGTTCCTAGGGATAGGTAGGAAAGTTTTTCATAGTTTGTGTCATGACCACATGGCAAATGTGGACATGACACGTGTGTTGTGTGTCGTGACCGCATGGGAAATGCAGGCATGACACCTATGACTTCTATTTCTAGATATCTATCTGCGGAGGACACTAGAGCGAGCGCCCAAGTCCTGGAAGTGCTCTTGTGTCCAACTTTTCTTCAGATCCTAAATCGTTGATGCCTGCCAATCCTTCCTGCAACTCCACTTTCCCCAAATGTGACACCTGTAACCTGCAATCACAAGACTTGGTTTGGGGGTTGTGATCTTTAGAGGCTTGCCTCAGTCAAGCCCTGGAGGACACTTAAGTCTCCGGACACCGTTATCAGATAAAAGAGTGCGTGCCCTTGTGAGGTAGAGACAAAAACCAAAGGAATCAATGATGAAAACACAATATTATGTCACCTTGTAGTGAAGATCTCATGGAGGAAGAGGCTCTTCATGCCATGAGGAAATTGATGCTTAAATCTGCAAATATCAACACACAAAACACACAAGTCTTCTCTTGCAACACAATAGAAGCCTTGAATCACCTTGAGAATGCCTAAAGTTCACATTGATCATCTAGTTTACAAATGAATGCCTAATCATGCTTATATATGCAACTACAAGCATTCTTGCCAAGATTTTAAAAATCAAAACTTACCGTGTCGGCAAAAAGACCTAATAACGGTCATAAACCAACACCCAGAAATTAGGGCTGCCCCAAAATAGGGCAGGACTAGGGTGCGGACAACCAAGTCCTCCCCCCTATTTTGGGCAAGGTACAGCTCAAGGGGTCCTCCTAGGTCCTATTTGCCATGTTACCTAGGGCTCATTCCATCAGGATGCCAAAATATGAACTAAAATGTCCTAAATGCATGCTAAAGACCTGAGAGCTAAACCTTATGAAGGAAAAGCCCCCAAGGGGACATTTTTTGATATTACATTTAGCCCCCACTTTAATGTATGTATATGTTGACAAGAGACACTGTGTGGCTTCATAAGTGTTGTCATTGATGGCAACAAAGTCTATCCCACACATTCGCAGCACATAGTATGCCTATACCGGAAGTTAGATTGAAGAGTGTTTTGGTCCAGTGAACAAAAATAGAGCATGCATCAAGGTCTGACAATTAGGTCTAAATCTCTCAGATGGTGTAACTCAGCAAGTTGCAGACTTGGACAAGTCAAGAGAAGTATCATGACTACTATATTCCAAAGATTGAGCCTCCAGTGATAAAACATGGAAAAGATATGAGCATGAGTGTTGGGTTCCAGATAGGCAGAGCAGACTGAGGAAGAACTGACCGACAGAGTATCAGACTTCAATCTAGATGAGTAATTGATGTTGATCAATCTATTTGAGGGATCATACATTGTTGGCCAACATGATTGATGACTCCAATGCCTATAATTTTGATATGCATCACATATCAAGCATGGATTTAGCCGATAGATCAGTAATTTGTAAATATCTTGAGTATTCTGGTTGCTGACTAGAAAGTTGTTGAAATCCTTGGTGCGGATATATATACTAGATGGATTCTAGTATGAAGGTGTGTGTGTGTACATAAATGATAAAATAAAGTATGAAGAAAGGTAGAAATAAGTGAGGAAGTAGCAATACAAGTCTAGTATGTGACAAAGTAGCAGCACTAGAGCAGAGGAAGAATGAAGTTCATCAAATCAGTATATTGTGCCTAACCAAAACTGAAATCTAACATTTGTAGATGCCTCTCATTAGTTCAAACACCTGGTTACCTTCTGTAAGTTCTGTAGATAGTGAGTCTCTTGTAGGCAGTGTGCCTCTTGTGAGTAATGTGCTCAGGTAGTGAGCCCTAATTGGCAAGTGCCATTTTGTACTTCTTATTGTTTTAACAGAGAATACATTCTTGGTTTAGTCACCCCGTGGTTTTTCCCTTAACAGGGTTTTCCACGTAAAAATTCTTGTGTTATGTGTGTTAATTTTATGTCTATTCTCATGATTATATATGCTTATGTGTTTTGATGCTGCATAAATTATATAAGAAGAAAGGAAAGTTAAGATAATAGAGATAACTGATTCACCCCCCCTCTCAGTTATCTGCCTTGTTTTCAACAATTGGTATCAAAGCTAAGTTCCTCTAAACAGAGCCTAACAACTTGAGGAAGTTCTAGGAATCTCAATGGATATGTATGGTATGAAGGAACAACTTCAGTCTGCCCTAGATGATCTTGAACAATCTCACTCTGAAGTCAATAACTTGAGAGAAAGACTCAAACAAGCTGATGATTTCATAAATGAGCTAAAGAAAAATAGAGTATCTCTGTGAAAAAGAGAAAGAAACTACTTCAAAATTAGCAAGTCAGAGTGAAGCCAATGATACTAATGAAGATCTAAATGAGAAAAATAAGCTATGTGAGAAGCTATCAAAAGAGTTCATTATGGTAAGACATGAGATGGAATCAGGGGTTATGAGATTCATCCAAGAAATTGAAGAGAAAAGGAAAATTGAAGATAATCTAAAACAATCCCTCAAGGAGAAGACAAAGCACTGCCACAAAATGGACAAAATAATTAACCATCTTGAATCTGATTTTGAAGAAGCTAGAGATAATGAAGAACAACTTGAGAATTAGATAGACACTCTTAAACAAGATTTTCAAACAACAAATAAATACAAAGAGAAATTCAAGATAAGCTCAGCTCAACTTGAAGTTCTTGAAAACTAAAAGAGGGTAGATGACAAGTGTGGCTTGGGATATGAGAAAGGTGAAAGCTCTGAATCTGGTCAGAAGAACTTTGGATCAAGAAATCAAAGAAATAGGCCTAGAAGACCTTTGGTAAGGCAACCAAATGCTCAAAGATATCCATCCTTCAATGGATACTGCTTCAATTGCAACAACTTTGGTCATAAAGCAACTCAGTGCAGAAGGAGAATGAATCAAACTAATCCATCCTTCTCCGGACAATGTTTCAACTGCAAAAGGTATGGTCACAAATCTCATGAATGTAGAAATATGTAAATAAATAATTCATTCAATGGTAGATGTTTTGCATGCAATAGAATGGGACATATGGATAATTAATGCAGATCAAGAGGATATCAATAAATATGTAAAGAAATTTTGTTTGTTACAATTACAATAGATCCGGTCATATTGGCAAATTTTGTAGAAGTAAAAATTAGGATAAAAAGGGTCTAGTGCATCATAATAAAAAATAAGATAAGGGAAAAGGAAAAGTGAATGCGGATGAAGTTCAAAGGGAGATGAGCAAGATTTAGGTCAAGAAGAGTACAAAAAATGGTGGGGATGGATCCGCACCAGAATCTGTGCTGATATTCCTTCCAAAAACTAAACAGATGAGCTCTGGCTCAGGGGGAGTCACAAAGAAAAATAAATTCCCCCAGCCAGTCAATTGGTGCCTAAATTTGGCACATGGAATGTTGTGGATTAAAGGGTTCTCAGAAAAATATCTAAATAACCCTCGGTAAAAATATGAAAGATCCGCATGGAGTTTTGCAAGAGTTTAATCATCCAAGATTGATCTAGTTTGACAGCCATCCGGTAAAATAGGATTTTCACAGAAAGATCTAGTATGATTCAAAGTTGAAATACTTTGCTTTGCGGATCCATGGCATGATTGGAGAAAAGAAGATACATTGTCAATCCTCACTAAAAATGATTCAAGTGCAACACAGTGACTCAAAAAAGATCTCTCTCAAAATAGGGCAACCAGATAACTTAAGTTGTTCATTTATTGCAAAAGGAAATTAGGGTTTGTGAAAGAATAAAAGGGTTCTTTCACTCATCATTTGCACATTTGCATTCAAGAAGAAGAAAATAAGAGCTCTGCATCAAGTTTCTACAACTCTCTCAAAGATCAACTGCAAAATCTAATTCAACCAGCAATTTGTTCCGACTCTTATTTCGAACCCTAAAGCATAAAAGGGTACTTCCATTCTGAAAATCTCTCTCTAAATATTTTGCAAAATGGCTACTCCAATGGTTGTTAAGATCACTGATAGGCCGTGCCCAAAATTCAAGAAACATCCCTACAAATCCCTAGAAGTTGATCCTTTAGGCACTTTTTCTAGCATTTTGCATGGGGTATTGCATGTAGAAGATGTTAGGGTCTACATCCATGCCAACATTGAGGCATTTGGAGAATCTAAGTTGATGAAAATTTATCATAAACAATTAATAGATGAAAGTTTTGAACTCAAACCTCAATACAAGGCCCTCCGGGATAAGCACTTCAGACATTGCATCCACTTTCCCTGTTTTGCAGAAGATGATTGGGTCCGGTATGTCCTTAGCAGAATGCATGATAATTTCATATGGTTAATGAAGCCCTTCAAGATAACAAAAGATGCCATTAGAGTAGTAACTGGACTACACTCATCCGGTGGGTTACCTGCGCTCAAATCTGTCAAGAACCAGATAGTAAATCAAGCTACCGGATCTAAGTTTGACAAGAGAGCAATGACCATAGATGACATCGCAGATCCATATGTCAAATTTACCTCAATGATAATTGGGTATAAGATCTATCATTCTAGCAGGGAGAATTTTGTGTCTGGGACTGTAATATATGTAGCATATCAGATGTTGAGGGAAAATGCAGATTATGAGCTATGTGATCTTCTTTTAAACCAACTGTTAGAAAACCTACAGAATATTAAGAAGGATAAGAAGAACTCCTTCAAGTATGGTTGTCTAATACTGTGTCTATTCTTCTACTACATGAATGAGCTGCCCGAATCAACTGGTTGGGTTTGGCCAAATGACAAACCAGTTGCAATACAGATTAGGGACTATATGTATGGACTTGGTGATGCTAAAGCTCAAAGCACAACACTCTGGGGTTACTTTAAGAACTTCCAAAGTATGATGCAACCTAGAGAGAGGATACCTCAATCCATAGTTAAGAAATATAAGGACACAGTGTGTTTTATGGTAGATACTGATCAATGCCTAATGGAGGCAGTTAAGCCCAGAATAGTTTGGATAATGCCAATGGGATATGAGGTCGATGAAAAAATCTTGGAGTTGCATATTCAACACTTGTTAAGTTAGCCTAAGGAACCTGAGGCAGAAAGGTTTGGAACCTTTCAAGAACTAAGTGTAAAATACATGTTGAGCTAAGACAACTGGAGATAAAGAGGAAAGTTAGAAGGGAAGTTGAGGAAATTGCCAAAAGATATGGCATATCAAAAGAGGCAGTAGATGCAAAATAAGAGAAAGTTGAAAGAGTTGAGAAAGAGAAATAAGAAGCAGAAAAAGGAAGTGTTCTAGTACAAGCCTCCTCCTGGACTAGATCCTCCAAGAGCTTTGCACCAGCCACTCCTAAGAGCTCAAGAGCCACCAAATCGGAAGTCAAGACATCTGGAAAGGGAGAAAAGAGAATGAAAACAAAAGCCACAAGGTCTTACACAAGTCACAAGGATGATGAAGAAATAGAGTTTGAAAAGGAAATTAATAAAATGAAGAAGAAGAAGAAGAAAACATCCAAGGAATCCTCTGCCGGTAAAAACAAAGAAGAAAAGGTAGAAGAATTTGTTGAAAAGCCCACTCTTTCCATTGATGATATCATCAAGGTAGGCACTGTGGATGGGAATCTACAACCAGTAACATAATTCTATGATGAATATAGTGATACTGACAAAAGGATCTCAGAAGAAGCTACAGTCAGGTACCTAAATATTTATAATAAATCATTCATTGAAATCATTTCATTAATTCCCAAAAGTCTAGAGAATGTACTTGAACTTAGAAAAGAGAATGCAAAGACAAAAGACTTAGAGATCCGAGAATAGATAGCAATTCAACTCTATCCTTCTATTACTCCAAAGCAAATGGACACGATCTTTAAGGACTGCAAGCATGAATTCTGGAGCAAAGCAAGAATGAATAAACTTATGCTTGGAGAAACTGACCAAGTAGCAAGAGAGACAAAAGACATCCTCTGGAATGCCTTCAAAAGATTCAATCTTCCTATTGTAGAGGAAACAAATGAAGAACCTTCCACCATGGATGTTGAAGGATTAAATGCAGCCAATGAAGAATCTTCTGATAAAAATGTAGAAGGGTCAAAATAGATAGGTGAAGAGAAGACTAAGGACTTGGATTCCTCTATTCCGGAAGAGGAAGTTCATGAAGTAGTAAATACATGTAACATCTCTCCTCTGGATCCCACTACAGACATTCTAGATTTTGAAATTGAAGGAGAAGGAAGAAAAGAGGAAAAAGTGAGTCAAGAAGAGGAGGTAAAGGGAAAAGAAGAAGAACAAACAGAGAAGACCTTTGATGATAGTTTTGAGATTCCAAAAGAAAAGAAGACTCAGTCTCTGGCAAGAGACATTGTAGAGGCAGTAAATAATTTCTTGAACAAAGAGATGATGGAGATAGATGAACCTGAGCTATTTCAAGGACCACTAAATTTTGATTCTCTCTCTCCGGTCCAGACAATGAAAATAGCATCTTTTGCTCAAGCCAAGGCAAAAGAAAAACTTTTGAAGTCTCACATGCGAGTTGTTAGAGATTACATCTAGTATGCTGGAGAAGATCATGCCATATTTTCAAAAGGATCCTTTGGCCTCTCCATCCAGTAATTTGAAATCTCTGGTAAACTCTGTTAGCACTCATTTTGATTCTTTAGAGAAATCAGCAGAAGAAAAGGTCCAGAAAGAGTTTTTGGGAAAAAGATTCACTGAAGTACAAGGACTCATTACTAATGATAGGAGGACCATAGATATTGGGATAAAGAGCCTTGAAAATGCTCTTAAAGATGGTGGGGACATGTACAAATTTTGTCTATCTTGGCCCAAAGTGACAGAGGATATTGAGAAGAAGGTGAAAGATCAAGAAGGTAAACTGTCAAGTTTATCTCAGAATTTTGATCCCCTCACTAAATCCTTAATGAATCAAGAATGCCAGGCCATTGTCATTATAAATGAAATAAAGAGGCTGGACAAAGAAAAGAAGAATATAATAAACAAGATGAGTGAACTCAGAGGGATAATTATCCCTAAGTTAGAGGCAATGCATGAGGCCTTGATAGATGCTCAGACCATAGCCCAGAACAGTGATCTGACAGATCTAAGAAGGGCAGAAGCATATGCATTTTTGTTGAGTGGTCACATCTCCATTTTGGATAGGATGAAGCAGAGTTGGGCCACAAAGTTTGTACAGTTTAAGGCCACTTTTGCGGATATACTTAAGTATATGTAAGTATAACATGTATATATACTTATGCAGCCATGTATAGGTTAACTTTTGCAAATTTTGGTGTGCGGATTCCGCCCTTTGCCATTGATGTCAAAGGGGGAGTGAGGAGTAGTGAAAAATGTGGAATCCAGCTAAGGGGAGCTCTAGTAAAACAATGCATAAGACAGAGCATCAGCCAAGGGGGAGTTTGCTACGACACTTAGTCATTTTTCACTAAGTGTTGCCATATATGCCAAATGGGGAGATTGTTGGCAAGAGACACTGTGTGGCTTCATAAGTGTTGTCATTGATGGCAAAAAAGTCTATCCCACATATCTGTAGCACATAGTATGCTTATATCAGAAGTCAGATTGAAGAGTGTTTTGGTCCGGTGAATAAGAATAGAGCATGCAACAAGGTTTGACAATCAGGTCCAGATCTCTCAGATGGTGTAACTCAAAAATTTGTGGACTTGGACAAGTCAAGAGGAGTATCATGACTACTGTATTCTAGAGATTGAGCCTTCGGTGATAAAACATGGAAAAGATATGAGCATCTGAGTGTTGGGTTCCAGACAGGCAGAGTAGACTGAGGAAGAATTGACCGACAAAGTATCAGACTTCAATCCGGATGAGTAATTGATGTTGATCAAACTATTTGAGGGATCATACATTGTTGGCTAACATGATTGATGACTCCAATGCCTATGATTTTGATATGTATCACATATCAAGCACGGATTCAGTCGACAGATCAGTAATTTGTAAATATCTTGAGTATTCTGGTTGCTAACTAGAAAGTTGTTGAAATCCTTGGTGCAGATATATGTACCAGATGGATTCTAGTATGAAGGTGTGTGTGTGTACAGATATGATAAAATAAAGTGCGAAGAAAGGCAGAAATAAGTGAGGAAGCAGCAATACAAGTCTGGTATGTGACAGAGCAGCAGCACTAGAGCAGAGGAAGAATGAAGTGCATCAGATCAGTATATTGTGCCTAGCTGGAACTGAACTCTAGCATTTTTAGATGCCTCTCATTAGTTCAAATACCTGGTTACCTTTTGTAAGTTCTGTAGACAGTGAGTCTCTCATAGGCAGTGTACCTCTTGTGAGAAGTGTGCTCAGGCAGTGAGCCCTAATTGACAAGTGCCATTTTGTACTTCTTCTTTTAACAAAGAATACATTCTTGGGTTAGTCACCCCGTGGTTTTTCCCTTAATAGGGTTTTCCATGTAAAAATCCTTGTGTTATGTGTGTTAATTTTATGTCTGTTCTCATGATTATATATGCTTATATGTTTTGATGCTGCACAAATTATATAAGAAAGGAAAGTTAAGATAATAGAGATAACTGATTCACCCCCCCTCTCAGTTATCTGCCTTGTTTCCAATAGTATAAACACAAGGCCAATACATGCATTAAAGTAAGGTCATAAACATAGCAAACACACCAAGAATAGAGAAGACACGCCAATCACATAGAAAATAGTAACAGGCACACAAAATACGGAGAAGATAGTTACAATCATGCAGAACATGGAGAAGACAGTCAATGCATAGAAGACACATTAATGCATGGAAGATAGAAATGACATCTTTTCTTTTCTTTTTCTCATATATATGAAATGCAAATGCAAGTACTGGAAAGTAAACAAACCTCCCATAATATAGGATGCACTACCTTAGGGTGTAGGTCTCTGTATATATGGGGCAACACACACACAAGACACACAAAACCTCCCAAAATGTAGGAAGCACTACTCGAGGGCACTAGTCTCTATATATGGGGCAACAAACACGCCACACAAAACAAGCACGCCAAAACACACACACTTGAAGACACAGAGAAAACACGGTAGACAAGCGATGGTGCGTTCCCTATTTCTAGGCTCATCACCATCTCAAGCACATTACATGCACACACCGAAGATTGGGCTTTGCCACAACAATCACCAAAAACATGCTTAAGGGTTGAGTTAGTCATAGAACCGCTCCCCACCTCCGTAGAGGACTTTTGAAAATGATAGGATGATGCAATATGCTATGAGAAATACACCATCCTTGCCTCCATAGAGGGATCAAGATAAAAAGGATATGTGCGATATCCCGCCTCTGCAGAGGGCTTACATGATTGATTGGTTGATTGTAAACAAACTCAGGATGCACGATGCACTACTCTGGGGCATAAGTTTTTGCATCTGAGGTCAAACACAATGCTAACATCTATAACAAAAAGCTTACCTTATATATGCCCCAACCTTAAGGTGGTTGATATCAGTTATCAATATCAAGCATGTTAAGGTAGGAAGAAAACAGACAAGGGAACACCAACTTTCGCAAAGCCCATGCCCTCTGGAGGTGACATGTACTTTACGATCACCAAATGTTCCCACAAACACATCCCTGCAAGAAACATGTTAGTGTCTACAACATCATGATAAACAACAACATCAATGCATATGATTAATCACACAAAGAGCCAATGTTATACAACAAATTTGGAGTTTGAGGATAACCGTAGGGCTATATCACGAAGCTCTCCGAATTGAGTACCGCCAAGGCTAGATTCAAAGGCAAACAAAGGTGCACGGAGCAGCAGTATTGTTAAGGTTTGTAAATGCGACAGAAACATCATAAAATTCACTACGTGGAAAGCACGATTGCTTCCACTAGCCAAGCGTCAGATAAAATATACAACCCCATCATCATATTAGGAACTAAGTCCATTTTTTTATTGCTCTTGAAAGGGACACTATGTCTGCATCAGTATAAATGCTTGTCATCATCCGCCCGCTAGATGGAAACACTAGAGGAAGGGAAATAATAAATAAGAGAGGAGAAACAAGTGTCTTAGGGAGAATCACATAGGTTGTGCCTCCAGGTCACCAATCATGACGCTATGTCTATAAGACACAACACACAACAATGAAATCAGAGAGAGGCAATATAGAAGAATGATGATATAAATAGAAGAAGGTCACAACAGAGGCCTTCTAGTATCCTGAACCTTACGGGAGAATCCGAGGTCATCCCAGGAGGCCTGACCAACACATAACACATCACGGGGGAAGCACATCACGATAGAGATAAAGGGTTAGAAATACTTACCTGTAGGGTCTTCCGGGCTAAGTCTTATTGTCAAGTAAATAATCGTCATCCTCCCACTCCCTAATGTTAGAGGAAAGTGGGATATAAGGTACCATAGCCTGATTCATGTCTTTCTCATCATGTTGTTCATTGTTAGGATCAATGTTTTCTTGTTGAGATGCAAGGTAAGCTCGTCGCCTTGTCTTCCTCCTTTTTGCAAGTTGACGTTGTTGTATTTTACGACTCAGTTTTTGTAACATAGGGCTTTGCTTTGTTATGGATTTTTGTGTTGTAGAGGAGGAAGAACCAAGATCAAAGGTCCTTTGTTTAGGTGGAATATTTTCTTGTTGAAGCTTACTATTGTACTTATTCTCTATCCTCTTAGTGATGTCCAAATGACTTGAATATTCAAACAAAGGAGGGACATTAAAGGTCTTCTCTTCCTTAGTGATATCCAAGGTGTATGAACAATCTACTAAAGGAAGAAGATTGGTGGGAGGATCCATAGAGGTAGGAATTTGATTATTGTTAAATGAATGCTTATTTTCTACCCATGGAATGTTCCTTGTTAAAGGGAGTTCTTCATTTACTAATGCTTCATCTTGGCCAGGGAGAGCAGTGGAATTACTAAAGCTATCCCTAGTCTTCTCATTTCACTATTCAGTTATAGGGGAAGTAGGATAACTTATGGGATCATCATCAATTTTTTCCTTGCTATTTATGGAGAAGAACTCAGTTAAGCTTTCTAAAATTGTAGGATATTCACTCATGAGGGTTAAAAATTGGTCAAAATCAAGGTTTTTGATAAATGCATGCAAATATACCATTGAAAAATGACATGAAGGTGTCATTTCAATGTAAGATCAGATTTTGAGAAGCTTTTCCAACTTTATGCAAAAGTCAAGTGCAAAACTATATGTAAAAATGACCTAGAATGCTTGATTTTTTGTACTTTTTCAATGCAAATGAATGAAACAAAGGATGTTGTAAGGATTTCAGTCAATGGGTAGAAAGTTATATGTTTGATATCAGTCCAAAACAGTAATATAATCTCTCTCAACACACTCTTTATGCAAATCTAAGATAATGCCAAGTCAAAATAGGCACTTTTTTCACCAAAATTCAATGCAAAAGAACATAACAAAGGGTGTTGTAAGGAAAATGATGATGGAAAGAAAATAATATCAATAATAATAGCCACTTGGTGCCAAAATATCCAACACAACATGCTTTTAGCACCACTTAAGGTAAAACCCTAGTGAAAATATAGCAAAAATAGGCTATTTTTCATGGTTTTTCAACTCCAAGACCTAGAAAAAGGGGTGTTGTAAGAAATTATAGGAGGTACAACAAGGAATATCAATAATATCAGTCACCTCAGTCCATAAAATTGATTACAACATCCTTGGAGTGCAGACTAGGCCAAACCCTAGGGCCAAAATAGCTAAAATGTGGGGTATTTTTGCAAAGTTTTCACTACAAGAGCTCGATAAAAGGGTGTTGTGAAGATTTTTATGAGGGGAAGAAAATGATTACCTTGATAACAGAAAAATAATGCCAAAATATCTTTCACAACACACCTATGGTGCAAGTTTACAAAGTCGATAAGGCCAATTTTAGTGAAAATTGTTATTTTTGAAGCCCTAGGTTTGAGATCTTGGGATAAAATTTTATGTGAATGCTTTGAAATATGATTTATGATGAAATTAACTTACTCTCAGATCTGAAAATTATTTTCAATCCTTAACATGCAAAATGCCCATGCAAATTTAATGAAAATGCATCAAAATTGCTAGTTTTTGTTGAAATTTTCTATGTAAAAATGCAAATATTTTAAATATAAATGCAAATTCACACTAAAATGCAAGACTATAGACAAATGCAAATTTAAATGAGCCTCTAAAATAAGTAGAAAAATGTCATAAAATATTTTTCCTACTAACCCTAGATTTTGGAATTACTAGGTTATATAAAATTGTCAACATTTCCACAAAACCCTAGCAATTAAATGATAAAAATGCAATGCAAATTTCTGATATTTTAGATTTTTCTGTAATTTATATCAGATCTGATGCAAAAATCATTAATTAGGAAAATTTAGGAAGAAATGATGCAATTTAGTAAGCCAAACAATGCATTTTTTTGGTATTTTTCAAAATTTTCATTTTTTTTGAATTTTTCTCAATGCAATGAAATGAATGACCAAATGAATGAATGAAATCAATCCAAATCTGAAGACAAACACTCAACAAGTTGCAATTTAAGTCCAAAAACATGGGTTCACCAAAATTTTTAGGGGAAAATTGGATTTGTTAATGTTCTAATATTTAGATGTTTAAATCCTCCTTTCCACCATACATTCAAGGATCTAGGGTCGAGTGACAAGCACTATCATACCCTAGGTCACTTGCAGATGTAGGTAAACTTGGATTAGGGAATTTAATTATTAATTTTCCTTCTCTTATATCTAATTAACCATTAAAACCCTAATTATGCAAATACGACAACAAATTGACGAAAGACAGAACAAGCTCTTGCAGATAGGAATAAAATACCAAATCATAGAATACTTATTTTTAGGGTTCTGAAGTGAAATATTTGGGGACACTGGAGTGGGTGCCCAAGTCCAAGGTACCTACTTTTTCATGGAATCTAGACCTCCTTCCGACACTGATCAGCCCTGTAACTTCTGTTTGCAGAGATATGTTTGCGGAGGACACTAGAGCGAGCACCCAAGTCCTGGAAGTGCTCCTGTGTCTGACTTTTCTTCAGATTCTAAATCCTTGATGCCATCCAATCCTTCCTAAAACTCCACTTTTTCCAAATGTGACACCTGTAACCTACAATCACAAGACTTGGTTTGGGGGTTGTGGTGTTTAGAAGCTTGCCTTAGTCAAGCCCCGGAGGACACTTAAGTCTTCAGACATTGTTATTAGATAAAAGAGTGCGTGCCCTTGTGAGGCAGAGGCAAAAATGAAAGGAATCAATGATGAAAACACAATATTATGTCACCTTGTAGTGAATCTCTCATTTGGAGGAAGAGGCTTTTGATGCCATGAGGAAATTGATGCTCAAATCTGCAAATATCAACACATAAAACACACAAATCTGCTCTTGCAACACAATAGAAGCCTTGAATCACCTTGAGAATGCCTAAAGTTCACAATGATCATCTAGTTTACAAATGAATGCCTAATCATGCTTATATATGCAACTAGAAGCATTCCCACCAAGATTTTAAAAATCAAAACTTACTGTGTCAGCAAAAGGACCTAATAACGGTCATAAACTGACACCCAAAAATTAGGGCTGCCCCAAAATAGGGCAACACTAGGGCACGGGCGCCCAAGTCCTCCCCCCTATTTTGGGTAGGATACAACTCAAGGGGTCCTCCTAGGTCCCATTTGTTATGTTACCTAGGGCTCATTCCACCAAGATGCCAAAATATGAACTAAAATGTCCTAAATGCATGCTAAAGACCCGGGAGCTAAACCTTATGAGGGAAAAGCCCCCAAGGGGACATTTTCTGACATTATAGTATTTTATCATGTTGCTTCAAAGAAATAATTTTTTTTTTTGATTGATACATGTTCCAGTTTGCCCCTAGAACAGGTTATTGATGATAGGATGCCCCCTCAGGAGATTGTACGAGAAAAGCATGACGACAGGATGATGGACGATCTCATGATGAGATAGGTTGGATGATAGGTTAGGGTGAACAAAGTGGTTGACGCAGAGAAAAAGGTAGGTGAAAAATATGCCCCAGCATGTTCAAGGTTAAAATACCTCCAATAGGGTTCAAGGCACTATAAATAGGAGTGTGGGGTCACATTCCTTGTCATTTGCACACTTGTCTTTGTTGGAGAGATTTTAGGAGATCAGAGCTTAGGTGCTAAGGAGAGTCAGTGACAATGCAGCAGGTTCTGATTTAGTTACACCACTTCGAGAGGATTCGACGATTCAACCGTCTAGTAGCCTATGGTCCACCAGTAAGTACACTTTCAATTTAGGTTAGGTGCATTTATGATGGTGGATTTTCTAGGTCAAAGTTAGGTAATTTGAATGCACAACAGGAATGCTTCTACGCATCTGCTTCTTGAATCTGTGCAAATGTTCTGATTCTGCCCAAATGCGGGCTGATTTGGTGCATTTGCTAGATTTTTGTAAATGACCGACAGTCATGTGCATGTACAAAGGGTTTTTACACATTTGAATTAATTCTGCTCATTTGTCACAAGTCTATGCAAAATGCCCTAAAGATGCGTAAATGTTGCCAAAAACTACGCATTTGCGTGCTACTGTGCAAATGCAAAGGGATTCAATGCATACATTGTGAATGTGCGCATGTGTTATTATGCTGCACAAATGGCACCAGAATCTGCATAATTGGATTCTTTTGTGCAAATAAAGGGGGACGTTGCACATCCACCTTGAATCTGCACAAATGCTTCGTAGAACCACGCATCTATTTTTGGTAGCAAAATACTTAGGAATTTGATAAAGTCGGCATCGAAGTTGATGTTTGCCAACTGATAAATCATCCTTGAGATTGATAGAATTTTAGGACAGATGATAGGATAGATATTTCCTGATAAAATAGCTACGTATATGATGCTTGATTGATAGAGTTGCAGTTTAGCTGATTATGTTTGGTTAACACGCATTTGGCTACTTGCAGGAGGTGCTGAATAACGTACTATCACGGGAGTGGTTTCTGGTGATAGCTTCTGAGGCTGTACTTGACTGAGATTGATCCTCTGGTATTGGGATCAGTGGGTTTGTCTTATGTTTGCTTCATGTCAGAGATTCGAGCGAATCTCAGTATGTTGACTACATTGTCGGAGCTTTACCACAGCAAGGATGGGACCTTTCATCTACCTACTGGGGAGATTATGGTGACACTGGAGGATGTCCATCAGATCCTACACATTCTGATAGAGGGAGAGCTTGTTGAGTATGAGTCTCAGATAGGGCCTGGACTAGACGAGTGTTGCGAGGTGTTTAACAATGACACCATTGAGGGGACATAGATCAGCTAGGCAAACATGCTTTCCTACTATGAGCCTTTTCCATTGGTGGTTGCTAGTTTGACCGGAGGGATAGTGTGCCTCGACAAGAGATCACACGGGTTTGCAATTGGATGGGGGATGACTCTACAGTGGATTGTTACAAAGAGGACTTAGTTTGCTTGGGGTCCTTGCCTACTAGCACACCTCTATCACAACTTGCATCAGTTTGTCTATGACAGAGCGGCCAATTTATCTTGTCGACTATCACTACTATAGATTTGGGCTTGGTGCCACATTGCTATCACTCAACCTATAGGTATGCTTAGTCGAGGCAAAGATCAGCCGTATTCATATATGTTCCAGGAGAGTCTTTCCCAGCCCAAGCTGGGGAAGCTAAAGTATTGAAGGCATGCATTCGACAATGTGGATCAAGTTATTTGGTGCCCCTACCTAGAGTGTGAGGTATGGGATGATGATACATCAGAGCTACCATTTTGTTTTTAGACTAGGTGGCTGATAGGGAGGACTCCCTATATTCTAGAGAGGCACATCGTTTCTCATGTGTACCAACATTTTGGCAGGATCCAGGGGATACCCTAGGGGAATGCCATCTTTTCTAGGACACACAAGGAGCATCCACGATGGGGTCCTGGTGCTTCATTTAAGCAGGCTCTGGCAGAGTTTTAACAGCTTCCATATTAGCCATGGTCTATGAGATGATCAGTTGCAGATGCAGGTATGACTCAGGATTATGTAGATTGGTTTGCAGCACACCCTTTTCCTCGCTACTTAGGATCTGGAGAGCAAGCCCTAAGACTAGATGATCAGGAGGAGGATGATGAGGGGTCACATAGATGATGGAGGTGAGGAGGAGGTCAAGGCAGAAGAGGTGGTAGGGGTGGTGGTGATGATGGTGGAGGCAGTGGAGGAGGTGCTGGTGATTATGGCGGATGCGGTGGAGGATGAGGTGGTGATGATGGTGATGATGGAGATGATGGAGATGGTAGGAGGGTTAGACAACAGGTTGACAGAGATCCTTCTCTGCAGGCACATGCCTTACTACAGGGATAGATGCAACCTCCTGTATAGCCACAGGTTGGATAGGGACCAGGACAGGATGAAAGGGATTTGGTAGCCCTATGAGCCCAGGTGGCTCAACAATAGACATAGATGGAACATCAGTAGGACCAAATGGGTCAGATGTAGGCTTAGATGGGCTAGATGCAGGGATGGATCACCCAGCTATAGGGTGAGCTATAGACAGCGAGACTGGAGAGAGATACCACTATCTAGCGGTATACTCGAGCTGAGGGGTTGTTTGAATAGGTTCAGAAAACTGTAGCACAGGGGCCTATAGGATAGATAGTAGCAGAGATGGTTTGGACTGGTCAGGAAATTTTCTACTGGCAAAGGTTATATGAGCAGGCCGTGCCCCCAGAGCAGTAAGCAGGTAGTTTCTGACCTAGTTACCATAGTAGGTCTCGCAGGACTTTCACAGAGAGCAGAGGGGTGATGGGACCACAGAGGGGAGCCTCAGGCATAGGTACATTAGGGGGAGATATACAACCACCGCAGCCACAACAGCCAGCGGCTTTAGGAGGCAGTGCCACCAAGGTGCTTTATTTTTGCTTGGGACATGCATTACTTTGGTAGTATTTATGTTGTATACACCCCATTTTAGACATTCGAGATGTACTTATATTTTTGATATCATTTTATACTTTGGACATTATTATTCTTTTCTGATGATGATGATATACATGATCTAGTGTTTGATGGACTATCTATGTGCATTTATGTATGGACACTGCTATGTGATGATTTATTATGATTATGGTTATATGTGATGCTGCTAATCATGTTTTTATTTGATTCTACTCTGTACTTTATGTGTATGTGACATGATGTTTCTATGAGCTACATGATGGACATGATGACCTATATGCATGTTTATGATCCTATATGTGTACACTCTATGAAGACTGAATGCACACATTGTGATGAGTTAGATGCAACATATGATATTTTAATGGGTTTATGTATAGATGATGATCTAATATGCAAACATTATGATATCTATGTTTTTGTGATATTTTTGATATATGCAATGTTATGGTGACTCATGCATCTAAATGACAACATTATCTTAATGCTTATATGGTTAATACATTTTTGTGATGATACTATATGATGACACACCTATTTATGATATGCAAATGAAATGTTTTTGTTGTCCCAAGTATATTCAATCATAATATAAAAGAACACTTAGAAAAAAAATTGACTTAATAACTGGGATAAATGAATGACTTAGGAGAAACAACTTGGGAAATGGATAACCGAGATCTTTAGACACTTAGATTTTTGACAAGGATGAGATGCTTATAATGCAATGATATGTAACTTGATATGTATGGATGTGGAGGTTGTCATCTTCTTATATGCAAGTATTCGAAGTACTTTGTTTCATCATTGATCTTTTTAAAATGTTATAAGAAAAATACAAGCATCTAGGTATAATTGAACCTAGATGACCTGAGTATCTCTTACATGGATTTTGATATAGCAAGTTAATACAAGCATCTAGTCAAAATTGAACCTAATGACTGGAGTATTTCATGCATGTGTCAATAGATAAGGATTTTCCTATTTCATGCTTAGACCTAGAATGTCCTCAATGATCTTTTGCCGATCATGTCGTTAGACAAAGTCGTCACATTGCTAAAGAGTGATCCACAAACAACAAACAAATTAGAAAATTATGCCTCCATCATAGCTCCTCTAGTTTTTGACATCCTTGAGTAGCATAAAAGACATAATAACAAAAATCAAGACTCTGTGACTTTGAACCTTTTATTAAGCACAATTTTTCTTGCCATAGTTATGTTTTCTTGCAATGAAAACAAGATACTAGTGCAGTCACGGTAGGAGGGTTCACAAAACTATCCAGGCCATGCAGTAAGAGTAAACACAATAGAAACAACTCATAGATATGGAACAAATGCAGATTTAATCATTCATTATATCAAAGAATTCAAATTCAGATTGGCTGGCAACATGCGAGCTTACAATGGGCTCACAGGCTTGATTTCAAAATATTAGAATATACACAAGATATAGCTTTTAGGCTCCTTCGCAAGAATCTAGATTAACAATCTTCTAAATCATGAGAACTACTTTCCTAAGGATCTATTACATCAATATATACCATCTCCAGTACAAAAGATTCCTCCACATCAGCCAAGGAAGATCACAAACTCCAATGAAGAGCTGTAAGGTACATACACAGATAGGTTGGACCTAAATGCATTGGACTCCTCCGCAAATGAGTGGAATGATGTGTGGATCTTGGGAAAGGTTGAACATGAACCAAATATCATTGAATGATGTGTCATTAGGCTCCATAAATCAAAAAATGCTTCGCAAGTCTTCTCCTTTAGTTGATTGTCAAAGACTGTTAGGATGCTCTGTCTTGAGAAAATAGTTGATCTCTTGATAGTGATATCTTTCTGATACTCAATTCAAATGCTCTTAATTCTGGATATGATGTAGATGAACATGTCTAGATGCTAATTCTATCTGTACAAGGTTTGAAATGCAACTGTAGTAGAATGCAGACCAAAATACAGAAATTGCTTCTGACTGAACTGCCTGAATTAAACTGCAAACAAACTGAAATGCAAATGTTTTTGGTTGATGCAAGATTGCTCTTGAACTAGGGATGCTCCTGCATCAGAAATCTATGGTTATTAAAAAAGTGAGTCCCTCACTTTGCTGGGGCTAGGGGAGAACCAAGATGGTCCACCTCAATTTGAGAAATCCATGATGAATCTTCTTCTGATCTGCCTTTCCACTTCATAAGATATTCTTTGTACTATCTTCCTCTGGTGCTGCATCCAACTCTATTGTCCAAAATGTCTTCAATCCACTTCAGTGCTTGTCATGGTAACTGCTTCTTCAAGTCTTCTTCCATGCTGTCACTGAACTCTGCTTCATGATACTGGTATAGGTCTGCAATGTTGAAAATAGGTGAAATACCCAATGTCTCTAGTAACTCCACTTCATATGCATTTCTTGAGTATCTTACAAGGTCCAAACTTCTTCATCTTCAACTTGTTATATGACCCAATTGGAAATCTTTCTTTTCTTAGGTACACCATCACTTCATCTCCTACTGCAAATTACTTATGTCTTCTCTTCTCATTTGCTTGTTCCTTATATTTGTTGTTCATATCCTCCAAATGCTTCTTTACCTGATCATGCACTGTCTTCATATGGTTTGCAAATTCTTCTACTTTTGCACTTCTCTTTTCTTCCATACTAACATATCTCAGTTCTGTAACTCCTCTAGGGTTTACTCCAGTAACAATCTCAAAAGGTGTTCTTCTGGTACTCCTATTCATTGAATTATTGTATGCAAACTCTGCTTGTTGAAGAATCAAATCCCAACTTCCTATCTTCTCTCCAACCAAACAGCTTAACAAATTTCCCAAACTCCTATTCACTACCTTTGTCTATCCATCAGTCTATGGATGAAAAGATGAACTAAACTTCAAATCTATCTTAATCTTCTTCGAGAGTGTCTTCCAAAAGTATCCAAGAAATCTGGTGTCTCTGTCTAAAATTATACTTTTAGGTAATCCATGCAATCTCACAATCTCCTTGAAAAATAGGTCTGCTACATGTATCACATCAGTTGTCTTCTTACAAGGTATGAAATGTGCCATCTTTGAAAATCTATCCACCACTACAAATATTGAATCATGTCCTCTCTGTTCCTTCGGCAATCCCATTACAAAATCCATACTTATGTCTTCCCAAGGTCTCTTTGGTACTGTTAAAGGTTTGTACAATCCAGTGTTCTGACTACTCCCTTTTGCAACTTGACAAACTCTACAACTCTGCACAAATTTCCTAACATCCTTATGTCTCGAAGGCCAAAAGTAGTTTTCACTTACCAAAGCCACTGTCTTATCAATGCCAAAATGTCCTTCCAATCCTTCACTGTGTTTCTCCTTGATCAAATTATCCCTCATTGAACTTCTAGGTATGCTCAACTAATTTCCTCTAAACAACATATCTTCCTGAATGAAATAATCCAACCACTTACTCCTATCTATCACAATAGGTTCCTTACATGCTTTCCAAGGTTCTGCAAAATCAGTGTCTCTCTCACACATGCTCTTCAATTCATCAAAACCTAATACTTTAGCTCTCATCTCTGTCAACCAGTTCCTTCTCCTACTTAATGCATCAACAACTTTGTTGGATTTACCACTCCTATGCTTCAACACAAAAGTATAACTCTACATGAACTCTACCCACGTCATATGTCTCTGATTCAACTTACCTTGACTGTTCAAATACTATAAAGCTTGATGATCTGTATACAAAAAAAACTCCTTAGGCAACAAGTAATGACTCCACTTCTTCAAGGCTTGAATTATGGCATAGAACTCCTAATCATAAACTAAATATATTCTCCTTGCATCATTCAACTTCTCACTAAAATATGCTACAGGTTTACCTTCCTGACTTAACACTACTCCAATTGCATATCCACTTGCATCACAATCTACTTGAAATACCTTATTGAAATCTAGTAACCCCAAAATAGGTTGCTCTGTCACTTTCTTCTTTAACAACTCAACTTTTATATGCACTTGATGTCCACTTGAAATCTTTTCTATCACCTCTCATTATCTCTGTCATAGGGTTACAGACTGAACTAAAATTTCTGATGAATTTCTAGTAGAAACTAGCCAATCCATGAAATGATCCCACTTCTCTATTGCTCTACGGTGTAGGCCATTCAACAATTGCTCTTACTTTCTCAGGATCCATCTTCAATCCTTCTGCAGAAATCACAAATCCCAAGTATACTAATTCTTCCTTCATGAAACTACACTTCTTGATGTTTATTAGTAATTTCTCCTCTCTTAGTCTTTGTAATACTTGTCTTATATGCCACAAATGTTCTTCTTTTGTTTTACTAAAAATTAGAATGTCATCCAAGTACACAATAACAAACCCAAGAATCTCTTTAGAAATTCATTCATCAATCTCATAAAAGTACTCGGTGCATTTGTCAATCCAAAAGGCATCACTAACCACTCAGAAATTCCTTCAATTGTCTTAAAAGCAGTCTTCCATTCATCACCTTCTCTGATTCTGATCTAATGGTATCCACTCTTCAAATCTATCTTTGTGAAATACCTGGCTCCACTGAAACAATCCATGATATCATCCATCCTAGGTAACGAGAATCTATACTTAACTGTGATCTTGTTGATTTGTCTAGAGTTTGTACACATTATCCATTCTCCATCTTTCTTTGGTGCTAACACTGCAGGTACTACACAAGAACTCAAACTTTCTCTGATCAAACCTTTACTCAACAATTCTTGTATCTGTCTATTCAATTCTTCATTATCTACCGGTGTCATTCTATGTGATGCTTTGTTAGGAAAACTTGCTCCCAGTATAAGATCCATGTGATGACTGATACTCTTAATTGGTGGTAATCCCAATTGGTGATGACTGATACTCTATCAGTAACTCTTTTATCTCCTCCAGTTGTGATTCTTCAATCTCCTTCAATGTTTCAGGCTTCTTAGGAATCAAAGCATAACACATATTCTCATGTCTCAAACCATCTAGAAATTTTCTTCCATCTACCAAATAGATTCTAGCATTCCCACATACTTTATTCTTAGGATCATCTTCCAAAGGAATCAAAATAATTCTCTTTCCATTTGCTGTTATAGTGTATGTATTCTTTCTCCCATCATGTATAGCTTTTTTATCATACTGCCAAGGTCTACCCAACAAGATATGAAAAACATCCATAGGCATAATATCACACAAGACTTCATCATGATAAGAGCCAATATGAAATTTCACCAAACATTGTTCACTTTCTAGTACCTTATGATCATCCCGAATCCCTACTATCTGATAGGGTTTAGGGTGTTTCAATCTTTCCAACTTTAGCTTAGTCACCATCTCTTCTGAAACTAGATTATCAGAACTACCACTATCAATCATAACTTTGCAACTCTTACCTCATAATTTGCATCTAGTTTTAAACAAACTCTTCCTCTGTGGTGGTTCCTCATTTGTTTCTACTTGAAATAGTGCTCTCCTCATCACAAGTGATTCTTCTTTCTCCAGTTTACCAACTGAACTAGGTGATCCAACAGGTTCTTCTTCAACATAGGCTGATCTTCCACTGTTCTCTATTTTCTTGCTTGTACTATCCTGATTACACTCAAATGCTCTATGTCCTTTACCTCCACACTTGAAACAAGTACCTCTAAATGTTCTCTTATCAAATCATTTTCCCTCTCTTCTATATCCATCATTCTGGTATGCACTAGGGTTTCCTCTCCAGTAAAAATTTATGTCATCTCTCCGATAAGCATTGTTATCTCTGTCATCCTTCTTAAATGGGCTGTAAAACTTGTTCTACTCTGAATGTGATCTATCTCCTTCGAAAAATGTTCTACCTCTCTGAAATTTACCTCCTCTACCTCTCTATCTTTGATCATGCCTCTTATTCAACTTCTCTTCAACTTTTAGGGCAAACTGATATGCTTCCTCCAAAGATGTCATCCTTACCAAGCTTAATTCTTCTTGAATGTTCAATCTCAGTCCATTGATATATGTAGCCACTTTCTTCTTGCTTGCTTCGCTATGTCCTATTCTTATGATCATATTATGAAATTCTTCAGTATACTTTTTCACAAATTTCTTCTTTTGTTGTAGATTCTGCAATCTTTTCAATAGTTACAACTCATAGCCAACAGATACAAATTGATTCTTCAATTTTGTCGCCATCCTATCCCACTTTATAATCTTTTCTTTCCCTCTACTATTTCTTTCCAACTAAACTTCTTTCCACCATATAGTAGCATGTCCTTTCAACTTTGTCTTTGTAAATTTCACCTTCTCTGGATCTTCGACTTCTTCATATTCAAAGTATTCTTCCATGTTATTTATCCAGTCAATCAATTCTTCAGGATTCAAATTACCAGTGTAATTTGGTACATCAACTCTAGGTCTCTTTCCAATCTTTGAAATAGCTCGCAACATCTTCACTTGATCTTCTTCTTCTTCTTCATTGCCTCCCAGGGTTTCACCGCTTTGTTCAACAGATCGAAATTCTTCTCTATCATCACTTTCAATATTAGGTCTCAGTGTCAATCCTCTTCATCTATCTTCTTCAACAACATCCAAATGAATTTGCATTGTTTTCATCATTTCCATCATCTCATCCATTCTACCAGCCATTGTTCCAACATCAACAACTCTCCTCAGCGGTATTCTTCCTAGGATCAGGTGCAAATTGCCTCAAGTTCAGTGATCAAGCTACAAGGTGACACCTGCCTCACAATCAACAATCAGTTGTGACACAAGTAACTTGCCTCAATTTGGCAATCTGTCCACAACAAGATCTTATGGAATTCCTTTGCCAACTTCACTCAATTCACTCCCAAAGATTCGAGCTTTCACTCTGATACCACTTAGTGCAGTCACGGTAGGAGGGTTCACAGAATGAACTATCCATGCCATGCAAAAAGAGTAAACACAATGGAAACAACTCATAAATATGGAACAAACACATATTCAGTCATTCATTATATCATTCAGATCAGCCAGCAACATGCGGGCTTACAATGGGCTCACAAGCCTGATTTTAGAATATTAGAATATACACAAGATATAGATTTTAGGCTCCTTCACAAGAATCCAGATTAACATTCTTCTAAATCATGAGAACTACTTTCCTAAGGATCTATTACATCAATATATACCATCTCTAGTACAAAAGATTCCTTTGCGTCAGCCAAGGAAGATCACAAACTCTAATGAAGAGCTGTAACATCTGTACACGGATAGGTTAGACCTAAATGCATTGGACTCCTTTGTAAATGAGTGGAATGATGTGCAGATCTTAGGAAAGGTCACCCACAAACCAAAGATCATTGAATGATGTGTCATTAGGCTCCATAGATCAAAAAATGCTCCACAGGTCTTCTCCTTTAGCTGATTGTCAGAGACTGTTAGGATGCTATGTCTTGAGAAAATAGTTGCTCTTCTGATAGCGATATCTTTCCGGTACTCAATTCAAATGCTCTTAATTCTGGATAGGATGTAGATGAACATGTCTAGATACTAAGTCCAGCTCTGCAAGGTTTGAAATGCAACTGCGGTAGAATGTGAACCAAAATACAGAAACTGCTTCTGACTGAACTGCCTGAACTGAACTAGAAAAAGAAAAGAAACAAACTGAACTGCAAACAAACTAAAATGCAAATGTTTTTGGTTGATGCAAGATTGTTCTTGAATCAGGGATGCTCTTGCATCAGATACAATCATCATGGTAGTTGAGGCTTATTGCGTCTTGATATAGGTCCAGTTCTTGCGTCTAGCATTTTGTTGAAAAAGTGTGTTTGTATTGCTGCCTGCTGTTTGGTGATAGTATTGTGATCCTTATTGTTATCCTCTAAGGTGTGTGACATTCAAGAATCCAATTCTCTAACTAGGGCAAGGATTTGTCCCTAGTCAAGTAAAGGATTGATTTATTGTGGATGAAGTAACAATAGACATGAAGAAACGGGCCCTAAGTGTAACATCCACGTTCTAAAAACATAGTAAAAACCAAGAATTCATCATAAAGTAAATTTACAAGGTAAAAATGAGATAGAGAAAAATTTTCTTTTATTCAACATATAGTCGAGTAACTACAATTATAAGATATCTCATTACAAATTCAATAAACCATATTGTCTTTCTCAAGTACAATGTTTACAAAAATAAATCAATTATAAATACCTGAATCAGATAATGTTTTACTTAGTTTCAATAAACACAAGTCTCAGAGATATACTGCATCCAGAATTCTGACATCTTTATCGCAAGCCTCGGCATGTCTTCTACTAGAGAGAGAGAGTATCTTTCCAGTGATTAACCTCCAACCACAGACCGTCGGTCTCCCACACTCCTTCCTAACTGGAAGTGGCCCTACCCTTCACGAGAAGTATAGACCAAGATGACCAGTGGTAATTTGCCTTTCCGAGTACATAGTGTTGTATCTTACACAACTCTATCTATCATACAACCCTAGATACCCTCTAGCTAAGTATGATTCCTGATAGGATGTGCAATCCAGATACAGTGAACCGACAATGCATGCAGAGACATATGCATTACTATGGCCATAGATTCAATATAAATTGACGTTCACAATGAACGTTGTCGTAATGTTCACCCACTCCAACTCGACTTGGATACTATCGTATTCCTACAGTTCGACTTGGTCAACTATGTTTAACTTATGAAATCATGATGATTTCATCAATCTAGTCTTCCCGACCCAAAACATGTTTTCTTTCATTGTCTATAATCCATAGACCTAATCAACTTTCTTTCATTATGAGGACTCTCATTGCATCATTGCAATACCTGAGGTCCATGACTTATTGTCTCATAATAGATATAGATAGATTAATTACAACTAAGATGATAACCTTACCCAAGTCAAGAAATATAGTCTAGGAATCAAATTCCCTTCTTGCAAATAAGAATAATTACTCATAGTCAGGGCACTTGACCCTTCAATCACGATTTAAATAATGATCTCCATGATTTAATATAATAGTTACCATATCTAGGTTTAAGATTTAACTGTTGAGTTTTGCCTAACTCAAACCTAATCTTTCTGACTTAGGTAAATTCACAAGACACTGTCGTTGCTCTACGAAAGTTATGGAAAGACTATTCATTCTTAAGTATCTCTCATTGCATCAACGCAACATAAGAGATTCACCCCTTGTCGACAAGTAATAGCTTAGAGAAGTTGTGATAAAAAGGTATAATGATTTTAATGTTTGACCAATCCTTTAATGGTATCTCTTACACACTTGAAAAATCTGAGGCTTACGACTTCTATTTTAAGTCGACTTGTAGCTCAACACATGGTTTTTCCCCTTCCTAGGGTTGAACATTGTCGATTAGAAACTAATCTCTTTTCAATAAGATAGACATGAGCATTACCAGATTAGGGTTCTCGACCTTCTTTGTCGACCCATACATAATCCACTAAAACAAGTTGTAACCCCAAAAGGTATAATTTATAACCTTACCCTACTGGGTCACTCTAGGGTTTTGTATTTCTTTTTCCATGATAATGGAAGATCAAGAATAGAGTTTAAGTAGATAACTTTCCTTTAGTCTTCTTTTGACCTAAAGATCATTTCCAAACAAGCCTAACAATAATGCCAAATGGTTCAACTCCAAGTCTAAGCTTCTCCCGAGTTTAGTTGAACTGTAACTGGTTGGCAATCTAATCCCATTTGTTATTCATTTGAAAATCATGTTTAAAGTTCTTCTCCTTTTTCATATTGAACTATATAGAGTCAATTATAAATGAGTGCTTTTATTCTAAGTTGATGTAGGGAAAAATCCATTCTCTTTGAACATCCCTAGAGCAAAGTATTCTCCTAATGACATTAAAAGTACAAGAGGATGCTATCTTCGAGACATCTTAAGACCTGCAAATTCTTCTCTGTCAAATAAGAATAACCACCTGTAGAAAGAGTACTTGCCTCTTTGTTGTCGATCTATTTAGTGATCACTAAGGTTTAGAATATAAAATTTACCCTATTGGGTCAAGTTTATGTTTTGGTCTATCCTATTCCATCATAAAAACAATATACATTTTCCTATGGTAATTAACTTAGTAAACCAAGGAATTATCCTCTTGATCTTATCATGAGTATGAGGCCATTTTAATATCTCCAATTTTGTCTAAGTAAAAAAAATTGCTTTCCAAGAATGGATTACCTAATATCATTCATTCCTTAGTAATATGGTTATATCCCTTTGGAAAAATAAAACATAGTAACCACAAACTCTATGGTCACCTAAGAGTCTATCATGTTTGTCTAGGATACATTGACACCAAAGCAAACAAAGACTAGATCAAAAATTGGTCGTTCTAAGTTAATATTCATGTTGCTTTTCTCCTAACCAAAGATATTCACATATATCTAAAGAAACCTTACCAAACTATTATAGTCGAAAGCCCTTTGTTCCCTTCAAACTATAATGTTATTAGTTGTACTACAGTAATCATTGAATGAATTATTCTGAGACACAGTATGATGAAAAATTTGGAAACGAGTATATAAACTCATGCTTATCAAGCATCCCATGAACTCATTAAATTGACAAATTCCTATTCAAACGTTAATATATATATAGACTCCATTGTCAAAAAGGAAGATCATCAACTTAATAATGAGGAATTAGACGTCTCTATAATAAAAGGATCGAGTCTATGTTCATCCAATAACTCGGATATATCCTCAGACTATGTCATTTGTCCCCTATATTTTCAAAGATAATTCTTTCTGAACAAAATAGTTATGATTCATAGCACAGAGGAAAGCAATATTCAAAAGCAAACATGATAAACTATATGACAATATAATAAACTATTAGACTTTAGTCTACTATCGACCTTGGACGTCGGCTTTTCCAAGCATCTACAAAGACTATCATTCGCAAGAACTCAGGAATGCTACGTTTAAAACTTATACAAAACTTGCAAGGAAAAGAACCTGGTTTTGATAAGTATCAGAGGATCCTCCAATCCACTGTGTTCTTCTCCACAGCTTTGGTTTATGCAGTTCTTGTTCTCACCACAACTACCCCCTCAGTCCCGTAGCCTCGCACCCATCATAGGTTTCAGGTATACACCGATAAGATAAACCGTTGTGATGGGAAAACTTTCTTCGTGTCCCCCCATCCTGAGTGATTTGATCCTTATGTATAAGAGCCTATCGACTCTTTTCCCCTGCGCACCGAGATCCCTCTCCACAAATCTTATCCACCACTGAAAACACCACCTCTCCGGTATCAATTTCTTCTTCACTGAATAACAACTTCCAAGACTCTCACGGTGAAGAAGCATCCTCCCATTTACCTCTCTAGTTTTCAGTTTCTTAACAACAGACACTACTCGACTCCCCAGGCTGTGCACAATGAAGGAGAAGAATGGTCTTTTTCTACTGTTTCTCATTTTTAAACCATAGCCAAAACTAATCCCTCCTTTTTCCCTCGACTCATCATGAGTCGTTCCATTATGGACGTCCCCCAAAAAGGTCATTATCCTCTTCCCTTTTCAGTGGCAAATCATTAAAATAGAGGCCTGAATTTATTCTTGTTTTTGGCATGTATCATTGAGGGTTCGCTGTAATCTAGTACCAGTCCTCCAGTTACAACGACTCCCTTCTGCCCATCGAAATGATCTCCCCCGAGTTAAGGAGGGATGCCGCTCCTCAAACAGTTATCCCTCCCCCACATGCTGCTATTATCTCCAACATATAAGGCTGCAAAGGGTTCTTTGATGGACCACTACAATAGAGGAGTTTGTGGTCAATAAAAACTACCCACTCAATAACAACTTTCCTAAAATAGTAAAGACACCTTACTAGGCAGTGAGCATTAAGCCACTAATAGCACATAGATCATCAAATGAATCAAGTGGTGTTCATGCTTTAGAAATACCACTCAATTGCTTATAATGAACTCACCACTATAATATTTAATACAACTCTAATTGAGCCTAACCACTCTTGTCCACTCAGAGTTGGTTAAAAACAAGTGCCCACAAATCGTGGACTTCTCAATAAAAAACATGCACTCCTAATGAAGAAAATGTGGGCAGTAATTGCTCCCTAAAAGATTAGAGATTCCCTCTTCGAACTTCAAATTGGTTCCGTCAACAGATAAGAATGGAGTTCCTCAACGTCTACAAAAATATAACTATATAATTTAGCATATTCCTTTACATTACGACAAAGGTTAAAACACACCTAGGTCTCTAATTTGACATCCGTCAAATTTTTGCAAAAGGAGATAACGACATACGGTTGAAGCGCTTTACGATGATAAAGACGACTTGGGCGCAAACGCAGAACAAGACTCAAGATTTTGTTTAGATATCACATAGATTGTGAAAAACCTTTGCCCGAAGTTGTTACAAACTCCTCTATTTGTCCCTTTTTGATCAGTAAGGATTTCAGATGATGTGAATAGGTCAAGTTTACCTCCCCATCACAATCCAGCGACAATATTTGCCATCTAACTTGATGGAAATGTCTTGACGTTTAAGAGGCGACAATAAAACCTCAAGTGACACAAGAAGAATAACACAACCATTTTACATCTATGACATTGTTTACTTTACAAACGACTATGTCGACTCACCATCGACTTGACTAGATGATAAACAAGATATCGACAACCTATCGATTAGATTCGAAAGTAACTAGCAAGACAAGACTTACCTCATACGACTCATTGGTTCACATTATCGTTTAACACTAGACTTGTTTGGCAAATAGACCACTCGTATTCCAAGGTCTATATCTCTCTTCTCGAAAGATACTCTCTCTCTCTTCTCTGAGAGTCGATAACCTATAATCCTGTTTTCACTTGTCATCAAACAATAAGAGATCAGTGCATCATTATTCGATAAATTCAACTAGTAAATCAAATCTCATCATATAGATATTAAATCAACAATAACATAATCATTTCCATGATTTCATAAATGATATTCAATATAATTCCATGTCATATCATGTCATAAGTCTATAACATCTCAACAGATTTACTTATGCCCAAGTAAAAAGTAAAAGTATAGTAGGTCAAAAATTGTGATGTAACACTAAGGGGCTGACCTAGTGCCTCAGGGGCTCATCGATGATGGCCTTGCCTACATGACGATGAAGAGGAAATGTAGTTTAGGGTGTGGACCATGTGGACCTAAGACCTAGGTGATAGGAAAATTGGAATTGGAAGGACAAAAGGATGGGTGAGATGGGATGGGATGGATGGGAAGCCTTGGGGGCTCATCAATGATGGCCTTGCCTATGTGATAGCTCAGAGGAGACATAGTTTGACAATGGTTGAATGGATTGGTTTAGGACAGATGACAAGATGGATGCAAGTTTGGATCGACAGCCTGATGGGAGAAGGTGGGAAGGATGAGTGAACAACAAGCCATGGTAGGTACCTCGATGTTACTAGATGCCTTGTGGTAAGAAGGTATGGATGAGGAACAAGGTCTTAACAGATAGAGGAAGAGGTTTAATCACAAATAGCGCCTGTTTCCAGGTTTTCACTACTTGCTTTTATTTGCACAATAGCTAAAATACACATGACACCTTTGCTAGGTTTTCATCATGGTATCTATCCAAGGTGCCTGTTTACTAGGTTCTCGCCAGAGGATGATTTTTTTTGTTATTTTTCTATATATATATATTTTCTATTTTTGATACTTTTTTTTTTGAATATACGATCCCTTGCATTGGGGTTTTAGGTGTAGAACTTGTGAAGATGCATGCTGTTGATTGGGTCATCGAATAGTTCACCTTCTGATGTGGCCAATTGGTAAGCACCGGATCCATAGGCAGCAATGATGACATAGGGACCCAACTAGTTGGATTCAAACTTACCTTTCTTCTCTCTGTCTTGCTAATTCCTAGGATTTTCTCTGAGGACTAGGTCACCAACTTGAAAGACCCAGGCTTTAACTCTATGGTTGTAACTCCTAGACATCCTTTGTTGATAAGCCTTTAGATGATTGAAGGTGTGTTATCTTCATTCTTCCAGCAGTTCTACCTCTTGAAGTCTGGAAACTCTATACTCTTCATCAGATATGAGGCCTTTTAACAATACTCGCAAGGATGGGATCTTGACTTCAATGGGTAAGATGGCTTTAGAACCATAGACTAGGGAGTATGGCATTGCATCTATGGGTGTGCGGATACTTGTATGGTAGGCCCACAATGCAGGATTCAATTGGATGTGCCAATCATGGCCAACATCATTGATAATCTTCTTCAAGATTTTTAAGATGGTTTTATTTGATGCCTCTGCCTGGTCATTTCCTTGGGGGTAATATGGGGTGGAAAAGTGGTGTTGGATGTGGAATTTGTCACATAGCTCTTTGACATCTTGGTTTTTAAATGGTCTTCCATTATCAGTGATAATGGATATAGGGATGCCATAGCGGCAAATGATGTAATTCAGGATGAAAGAAGCAATTTGTTTGCATGTGACATTGGCGAGGGGTAAGGCCTCAATCCACTTCGTAAAGTACTCAGTGGTGGTGATTATGAATTTATGTCTGCTAGATGATGGAGGGTGTATCTTGCCCACTAAGTCGAGTCCCCATTGATAGAAAGGCCAAGGAGTCGTTAAAGGTTGTAGCTCCTATGCTGGTGCATGTATTAGGTTCCCGTGGATTTGGTATTTCTTGCACCTCTTCACAAAATGATAGGAGTCTTTTTCCATAGTTGGACAGTAGTATCCCATACGTATGAGTTTCTTAGTTAGGGTAGGACCACTAGAGTGGGTCCCTCATATACCGTCATGAAATTTGCTTAGGTCAATTTGATATTCCTCACTGTTGAGACACCTCAGGAGAGTACCATCTAGTCCTTGTCGATACAGGGTGTTAGCGATTATGGTAAAATGAGAGGCTTGATGGATGAAGGTTCTTTTTTGGTTACTAGATAGATCGGGTGGTAGGGTGTTCTCTTTCATATAAGTATATACATTTCCATATAAGGGAGAATCAGATCTTACGATATGGAAAATCATGTGGGATTCGGGGATGTCATATGCAGGATGGGATACTGGCTCTACCAAGAACTCATAACGTGACTGGTTTTCTAGGATATCAAGGAGAGATGCAATGGTTGCCATGGCGTCTGTTGCTTTGTTCTCCAGCGTTGGTATCTGCTCAAAAGAGTGTTGGATCTAGGGCATACAACTGAGAGGGGGGGGTGAATCAGTTGTATAGAACTTGTTCTATTTCAAACACTTTATTCTCTGTTGTTAGTTAGCAGCATATCAAATAATCATTCATGGAAGCATAATATATAAACATAAGAGCAGATAAGCATCAACACATTGAACACCAAGATTTTGACGTGGAAAACCCGGTTAAGGGAAAAACCACGGGGTGATTAACCCAAGAATTATTCTCTGTTAGAAGAATAAAGAAAAATGAATGGCACATGCCAATAAGGGCTCACTGCCCGAGCACACTGCTCACAAAGAGGCCCACTGCCTACAAGGAGACACACTGTCTACAAAGTGATAAAAATCACAGTCTTGAACTGGAGAATGACATCTCTACCATGTCCGGATCAGTTCCAATTAAGCCCAACAATCTCTGCTCTGCCTTTCGCACCTTTCTTCGCTATATCATACTCATCCACATACCACACCTTGAAATGAACTCACAAACCGTTATTTATACAAGACATCAACTTAGGAACAAACATCTAAGTCGGCAAACAATCATAGGAGTATCCGCAAGATGAATAACACATCCGGTCGGCCATCACAAGAACATTCGCAGGATGAACAACTCATCCGGTCGTCTAAACAGAGCAATAACTTCATCCGGAAGAATAACTTCAATTCCGGGCTCTACCATCAATGCGGACCAACAACACAACCTAAACATGATCCAAGAACCTTCACAAGCCTGTCTGAATGTCCGGATACATCCGCACTTCCTCTGCTTACTGGGATCTCTTGTCTTCCTCATCCGGAACTTCAAGAACACAGTCTGTCGCCACTGTCATAATGCAAGAGGTACTTCCGGACCTCCAAATCACACACAAATCAGGATGACACATCAAGAGGACATCTCAAACACTCCTTCCAATCCATAGATTATGATAATACAATTCCGGACCTCACCGGACCTTTTTGTGATCCTCTGTCACCTCCGGATACTTGCCGGACCCGGTTCTATACCGGCAGCCATAACTCCTTCAGATCTTCATGCGGACCTCTGAAATCTTAACTGTAGCATCTCAAGACTCATATCTACTAACCCTTTAATCCGCATCCTCCGGTTCTCATCCTATACAGTAATTTTACCTTCTTCTCATCACTGTTCTTCACTGTTCCTGACTGAGGCTAATTTTCTCAATATCCTCAGCACAAAGCTCATCAAATCCTTCTTGTCAATGCAGTATGAGTATGTTGACATCAATGACAACACTGGCTCACCTCATACTTGCAACAATCTCCCCCTTTGTCATTGATGGCAACATATGATGTGAAAAACCATCAAGACAAGAACTTCTCTTTTCTGTCACAGCTCCCCCTATCAACCACTTGTTTTTCACATGTCTTCTCTCCCCCTTTGACATCAATGGCAAAGGGCTCATACTTGCAACTCTCATGCATCAGAATAATACCAGCTGCTCCCCCTTAGTTGCAGCTCCCCATTAGTCCGGATCACAAGATATGACTGTGATAGCCACCGGACTGATGCACATCAGTGCATCTTAGTTCATCACCGGAGGGGCCATGACCCCTAACTTCTCCCGGAGATATTCAAAAGAGTCCTTGGGAAGAGGTTTTGTAAAGATATCTGCAATCTGATCCTTGGAGGGAACATACTCCAATCTGACTTCTTCCTTGTTTACTTGTTCTCTCAAAAAGTGAAATTTGATAGATATGTGCTTAGTCTTAGAATGCAATACCGGATTCTTGGAAATATTAATTGCACTTGAATTATCACAGAAAATTGTAATAGGCTCCTCATATTCAACTTTGATGTCTCTTAGCATCTGCTTCATCCACAAGATTTGAGTGCAACTACCTGCTGCTGCAATGTATTCTGCTTCAGTTGTAGACAGAGATATTGCATCTTGTTTCTTGCTTAGCCAAGAAACCAATCTCTTCCCCAAAAAGAATGCTCCACCACTAGTGCTCTTCCGGTCATCCACATCTCCTGCCCAATCTGCATCTGTGTAAGCATGAAGAGAGAAATCCGGATCTCTAGGATACCATAGACCATACTCAACTGTTCCTTTCAAGTATCTAAAAATTCTTTTGATTGCCATAACATGAGATTCTCTAGGATCAGCCTGGAATCTTGCCACAAGACCAACAGCCTGCATTATATCTGGTCTAGTTTGAGTGAGATACAACAATCCACCAATCATTGATCTATACTTTGTTTGATCTGCCTTTGGAGAATCATCATCTTTGCTTAACTTACATCCGGTTGCCATAGGAGTGTTCATAGGCTTTGAGTCTTCCATACCAAATTTCTTTAACAATTCTTTCACATATTTGGTCTGAGAAATGAAGATCCCTTCTTTTGTTTGAGTAATTTGCAGACCCAAGAAGAAATTCATTTCACCAAGCATAGACATTTCAAACTCACTTTTCATCTGATTTGCAAAGGTTTTGCACATACTATCTCTTCCTCCAAAAATGATATCATCCACAAACACTTCAACAATCAGAATGTTTTCATGATCAATTTTGAAATATAAGTTACTGTCAGCAGTACCTTTGTTGAATCCAATCTGCACAAGATGCTTATCCAACCTTTCATACCATGCTCTTGGGGCTTGCTTCAATCCATACAAAGCTTTCTTCAACTTGCAGACCATATCATTATTATCAGACAATTGAAATCCATCCGGTTGTTCAATGTAGACTTCTTCTTCCAGATCACCATTTAGGAAGGCAGACTTGACATCCATCTGATATACCTTGAAGTCTTTGAAGGCAGCAAATGCAAGAAGTAATCTGACTGCTTCAATTCTTGCCACCGGAGCAAAAGTCTCTTCAAAGTCAATTCCTTCTATTTGAGAGTAGCCTTTGCAGACCAATCTAGCTTTGTTTCTGATTACTTCACCAGCTTCATTTAGTTTGTTCCGGAAGACCCACTTGGTTCCAATTACATTCCTGTCTCTAGGTCTGGGAACAAGATCCCAAGTATGATTTTTCTCAATTTGCATCAGTTCATCTTCCATTGCCTTGGTCCAGTTTTCATCATTGCAGGCTTCATTTATTGTTTTAGGTTCAATCTTTGAAATCAGACAACATTCATTCTGATCTTGAGCAATATTCCTTCTAGTTTGTACACCTTTGCTTCTGTCACCTATGATCTGATCTTCAGAGTGATTCAGTCTTACATACCTTGGAATTTTGGGAGTATCCAGTACTGCTGTTTCTTGATCAGGCTCATTCAAACCTAACTCTTCTTCCTGATTTACCGGATCAGGCTGACTCTGTCTCACCTGAGAGGATTGAGGTCCTTGAACACTATCTTGGTCATCTTCATCAAACTCATAAAATCTTGAAGGCTTCTCAATTCCTTCATCAACCTTTACATTGGTGCTTTCTATCATCTTCCTCAATCTCTTATTGTAACACCGGTATGCTTTGCTTTGAGTGGAGTAGCCCAAGAAAATTCCTTCATCACTTCTAGCATCAAACTTTCCTAGATCTTCATCTCTTTTAATATAACACTTGCTACCAAATACTCTGAAATATTTCACAGTAGGAGTGATGCCAAACCAAAGTTCATAGGGGGTCTTACCGGTGTTGTTTCTGATTTGAACTCGATTGAGAGTGTAGACTGCAGTGCTGATAGCTTCTTTCCAAAACATTTGAGGAACATTTTCTTCCAACATCATTGTCCTAGCAGCTTCCTGGATGGTCCGGTTCTTTCTCTCAACTACTCCATTCTGCTGTGGAGTCTTAGGAGCAGACAACTGTCTCCTTATACCCTGTTTCTCACAAAAATCAATGAATTCACCAGATGTAAATTCACCACCTCTATCAGATCTTAGACACTTCAGTTTCAATCCGGTTTGATTCTCCACCATAGCTTTGAAGATTTTGAACTTCTCAAAGGCTTCTGATTTTTCTTTTAGAAAGGTAACCCACATCATCCGGGAATGATCATCAATTAACAACATGAAATATCTATCACCTTGCAGACTCTTGATTCTTGTTGGTCCACATAGATCAGTATGTACTAATTCCAACAATCCGGTAGAAGACTGATCTTTGCTTTTAAAAGAGACTCTGCTTTGTTTGCCTAACTGACATTCTTTACACACACTATTTGTAGGTTTTATCAATTTTGGAAGATCTCTCACAGCCTGAGTATTGCTTATCTTGATGATGTTATCAAAATTTACATGACACATTCTTCTATGCCATAACCAACTCTGATCAATTTGAACAAACAAACAACTTTTATTTGAACCAACCAGATGAAAGATGTTACCTCTTGTCTGAGTACCGGATGCAATTTCAGTTCCGGAGCTTGTAAAGATTCTGCATTTTCCATTCTTGAACCGGAGATCATAGCCTTTGTCCACTAACTGACCAACACTGAGAAGATTGTGCTTCAATCCTTCAACATACAGTACATTACCTGTTTTGCTCTTACCATCAAAGGAAATAGTTCCCCTACCTCTGATTCTGCCAGCAGAATTGTCACCAAACTTTACCATTCCTCCTTCATATCTTTCCAAGTCTAAGAACTTATTCTTGTCACCAGTCATATGGTGAGAACATCCACTGTCAATAACCCAATCATCCTTTTCTTCCACTTGAGCAGCCAAGGCTTTTTCAACAACTTTGTGATTGACAGATTCAGAGAGCAAGGAATCTTCTTCCTTGATGGCTATAAACACCCACTCATTTCCGGATTTGCTTCCTGGATCTGATTCATCATCTGTTACTCCTTCATTGTCATCTTCTTCATGAACATAATAGCAATTCTTTTGAAACCTTTGTCTGTGATTATTAGATCTTGCAGATCTCTCCGGACATCTTGAGGCAAAATGACCAATCTTATTGCAGTTGAAACACTTAAAAGGTAGTTTTCCTTCATACTTACTGGATCCTCTGGGCAGTCTCTTTGCAATGAGGGCTTCAAGTTGAGCTGTTTCTGCTTCTTCTTCTTCCATGTCTCTTCTTGCTTGATCATACCATGACATTTTCCTTGATGAGTTTTCACCCGGATCAAATCTCTGTTTGCCTTTCACATAGGCACTGGCTTTAAAAGCAGATTCAGTCTTGGGTGGATCATCTCCAAACTCGGTCATTTCAAATGCAGCTAGTTTGCCAGCCAGTTGTTCTCTTGTGACAGTTGTGTGGGCTCTGAATTCATCAATGGCAGCAACTTTGATTTTGTAGGCAGCAGGAAGGGATCTTAGGATTTTGCAGACAATCTCATTTTCATCTAGAGTTCCACCAGCATTTCTGATTCCACATACCAGCTCATTTACTCTTGGCATAAAGGTAGTAATGTTTTCATCATCTCTCATTTTCAATCTTTCAAATTTCCCTTTCAGACTTTGCAACCTTGCACTTTTGACAAACTCATCCCCTTCATACAGAAGTTCCAGTTTAGTTAGGATCTCATATGCAGTTGGTAGGTCAATGACATTCGAGAGATCTGAGTCATTCAATGCGCTTAGAAGAGCTTCCTTGGTCCGCAGATTGTTTTCAGCTTCTGTGGTTTCATCTGGAGTTGTCGGACCACCTTGTGGGGGTATATATGGTTTTGAAATCATAGCCAAGTATGCTTTTCCCATACATTCCAAATGACACTTCATGCGACCTTTCCAGAGAGTGAAGTTGGTTCCATCGAACTTCGGACTATCCTTTTTGTATGACGACATCCTAGATCACCTCAAGCAGTTAAGCTCCTATCAGAGGAACTTAGCTCTGATACCAATTGTTGGATCTAGGGCATACAACTGAGAGGGGGGGGTGAATCAGTTGTATAGAACTTGTTCTATTTCAAACACTTTATTCTCTGTTGTTAGTTAGCAGCATATCAAATAATCATTCATGGAAGCATAATATATAAACATAAGAGCAGATAAGCATCAACACATTGAACACCAAGATTTTGACGTGGAAAACCCGGTTAAGGGAAAAACCACGGGGTGATTAACCCAAGAATTATTCTCTGTTAGAAGAATAAAGAAAAATGAATGGCACATGCCAATAAGGGCTCACTGCCCGAGCACACTGCTCACAAAGAGGCCCACTGCCTACAAGGAGACACACTGTCTACAAAGTGATAAAAATCACAGTCTTGAACTGGAGAATGACATCTCTACCATGTCTGGATCAGTTCCAATTAAGCCCAACAATCTCTGCTCTGCCTTTCGCACCTTTCTTCGCTATATCATACTCATCCACATACCACACCTTGAAATGAACTCACAAACCGTTATTTATACAAGACATCAACTTAGGAACAAACATCTAAGTCGGCAAACAACCATATGAGTATCCGCAAGATGAATAACACATCCGGTCGGCCATCACAAGAACATTCGCAGGATGAACAACTCATCCGGTCGTCTAAACAGAGCAATAACTTCATCCGGAAGAATAACTTCAATTCCGGGCTCTACCATCAATGCGGACCAACAACACAACCTAAACATGATCCAAGAACCTTCACAAGCCTGTCTGAATGTCCGGATACATCCGCACTTCCTCTGCTTACTGGGATCTCTTGTCTTCCTCATCCGGAACTTCAAGAACACAGTCTGTCGCCACTGTCATAATGCAAGAGGTACTTCCGGACCTCCAAATCACACACAAATCAGGATGACACATCAAGAGGACATCTCAAACACTCCTTCCAATCCGCAGATTATGATAATACAATTCCGGACCTCACCGGACCTTTTTGTGATCCTCTGTCACCTCCGGATACTTGCCGGACCCGGTTCTATACCGGCAGCCATAACTCCTTCAGATCTTCATGCGGACCTCTGAAATCTTAACTGTAGCATCTCAAGACTCATATCTACTAACCCTTTAATCCGCATCCTCCGGTTCTCATCCTATACAGTAATTTTACCTTCTTCTCATCACTGTTCTTCACTGTTCCTGACTAAGGCTAATTTTCTCAATATCCTCAGCACAAAGCTCATCAAATCCTTCTTGTCAATGCAGTATGAGTATGTTGACATCAATGACAACACTGGCTCACCTCATACTTGCAACAAAGAGATCACAACAAAGTATTCTTTGAAGTTGTCTACCATACATTTGTATGGTATTAACTTCTCATCCTTTGTTTGATAGTCATCATTCACTTGGTTGATGACAAGTTGTGAGTCATCATACACATGAAGTTCTGTGATTTTCCATTCTTCCTCTAGGTTGAGGCCAATGACTAGGGCTTCGTACTCTGCCACATTGTTAGTGCATGGAAAGAGTAGTCTGTATGACTTTGGAATGGTGTCTCCATTAGGTGTGACCAACAAGATGCCTACTCCAGACCCATGCTGAGTATATGATCCATCAAAGTAGAGTTTCTAGGCTGTTGTCATGTGAAAGATAGAATCATCGGGAAACTCAAAGCTTAATGGGTTGTCATCTGTTAAAGGTGCATCTGCCAGCTGATCTGCAATCACTTGCCCCTTTATTGCTCATCTATCTACATACTCGATGTCAAATTCACTGAGTATCATGACCCATTTTGATATTCTACCTATTAGGGTAGCTTTCTTGAGCAAGTATTTCAATGGATTGATCTTTTGTACTAGTTTGATGGAATGTGAGAGCATGTAATGTCTCTATTTTTGTGAAGCAAAGACCACAATGAGACATGCTCTTTCAATTGGTGTATATTGTAGCTTGTAGCCTACTAGTGTTTGACTGATGTAGTAGATTTCTTGTTCTTTTACTTCATGGTTTTGTTGTGCTAGCAGAGCTCCAAGAGCTGTTGGTGTGGATGAAATGTAGAGTAGCAATGGCTTGGCTCGGATTGGCGGCATTAAGACAAGTGGATTCATTAAATACTCTTTTAGATGTTGAAATGCTTGCTCACACATGTCATCCCATTTGAAAGGAATGTTTTTGTGTAGGAGATGTGCGAATGGGTGACACTTATCTACCAGCTAAGAAATAAACCTTCTAATGGACTGCAACTTTCCTTGTAGAGATCGCAATTGACTCAGATTCTTAGGTTGTGGCATTTCAGTGATTGCTTTTACCTTTGTTAGGTCCACTTCTATTCCATTAGCTTATACGATATATCCCAAGAGTTTACCAGATGTTACTTCGAAAACACACTTTTTTGGATTTAATCATACATTAAACTTCTCTAGTCTCGTGAAGATTTGTCTAAGACTTGTAGATGTTCTTCTCTGGTTATTGACTTGGCTAGAATGTCGTCAACATAATCTTCCATGATGGTGTGCATCATGTAATGAAATATTGTAGTCATGGCTCGCTGATATGTTGCCCCCACATTTTTCAGTCTGAATGGCATGACGTGCCAACAATAGGTACCCCATGGACATGTGAATGCAGTTTTGTGTTGATCCTTTGGCGCTATCTTGATTTGGTTATATCCAAAGAATCCATCCAGTAATGACAACATGGTGTGCCTTGCTGTTAGATCTACAATAATGTCGATGTTAGGTAGAGGGAAGTCATCTTTGGGCCAAGGCTTGTTCAAATCCCTGAAGTCATTACATAGTCAAACCCTTCCATCTGGTTTGGAGACTGACATTATATTTGAAATCCAGTCTGGATACTCTATTGGTCTGATAAAACTAACATCTAGTAGCTTCTTCAGTTCTTTTACCATGAGTGCGATATGCGGGTGCATCTTCCTTAGTTTTTGTTTAAGTGGCTTAGCTCCTGGAGCTAGCGATAAGCGATGCATTATAAGGTTTGGACCTAGACCTGGCATATCTGCATATGACCAAGCAAAGTTAATCTGTTTCTGTTTGAAGAATTCAGTGAACTCTAGTTTCTCTTGCGTAGTTAAAGACTGCCATATGGATTATCCTTGGATTTTCACCTGTGCCGACGTTGATCTGTTTTGCTAGTTCCATCAAGATTGAGGATCTCTCCTAATGTGTTAGATTGGGAAGAGTGTCAAACCTTTCATCCTTTGGTGCCTTAGAGAGGTTTTCACCGTTGGATACATCTTTTATATTTTTACTATTTTCATGATCTAACACTGCCACATAGTGGTTTTCACCATTAGATCTAGCTTTCAATTTTACATATTTGAGACTGAAAGGCTTGGCACTCTCCAAAATAAGCCTTGTCATTGAGTTCTATGGCATAGCCAGCTCTGTGATCCCCTGCGGGTATATGGTCTCTAAGTTCTAGGTAATCGATGATGTCCTCATCATTCTGAAAGGTATCTAGCTCAGGGGTAGAGTCTTACAAATCCCAATCTATGAGTTCTAGATGCAATAGTGGTAACGGGTCATCGGATTGGTCTTGTTCAAGGCTAGTGATGGTGAAGATGGAGGAGTTAGTTTGGTTATTGTAAGCATTGATAATGCCTGAGATGGTACTCTCCACAAGTTGATCTGTCAAGTGTGACATCATTCCTTTCTCACAAAACTCACTATCATTATTATGTGGATCAAACTCTAGAGGTCTAGATCTTGAACCTTGTTCCTCATGAGTTGTATGGATAGGGCCATATTCATGGACCACATCAACTTCTTTTTCATCACAACATAGTTTAGAAAGACTATCCCATTCATATTCATTGGAGTCTGTCTCACTCCATTCTTGTAGGTGGTAAATCTGCTCTACTAGGTTAGTAGTAGTTGCTTCTGGTTGTTTGCATTTATGCTTGTATGTTCCCTTGGTCTTTGCTTTGCCTCTGTAACCTAGCCTTGTAGTGTCTCAGGCTATTAATGAAGGAGGTTGGATAGGTTCAATGATACCTTCTTTCCTCAATCCTATGGGCCCATGACCTTCATATCCCATTCTTTGTAGTATTAAGAACCCTTGACCATACTATTTGGTTTGCAATGTGGGTTGATGGTCTTGTGGCTTGGATAAACTATCTTCATCCTTATATAGCCATTGTAGGATGTCCTTCTCATTGCTCTCATCTTCAAGTCTTCCCCATTTAACAAACGGACCTTTAGGAGTGTCTAATGCCTTGGGTTTGCTCATGGATGGCTTTCCATAGGATCTGGGGGATATAGGTAGTTGTGCTAAGAAAAAGGATTGTGCAATTGTATATTCATCGACACCCTTATCTTTGAGCTTGAGGTTGAGTTTAGATGCCTTGGATGTAGAAGGGAGTGAAGTTGGGTCAACATGGGATGAAGATGAAGCAGAGGCACGGTTATTGGGAATTACAACGTCACGCTTGGATTATATGGAATTGCAATGTTGAAATGGATTGGAATCACCATGGATGGTGATTTCTTGGCCATCATGGGGGAACTTGATACACTAGTAATAGGTGGATAGCACCACCTTCATTGCATATATCCAAGGTCTTCCAAGGAGAATATTATATGCAAGTTCCATGTCAAGCACTTGACACACCACATCCTGTACAATAGGGCCCACTCTAATTGGAAAAATAATGGTTCCCTTTGATGCTCTTTCCTCTTCATCGTAAGCTTTGATAGTGATTTTATTTTTAGGATCGATAGAAATCTCTGAAAACCCCAATGCAAGGATTAGCTTTAAGGTGCAAATATTTAAACCCATTCCTCAATCGATTAGAACCCTTTTTATTTTATGCTTGTGGATGAAGGTTTCGGTGTGGAGGGATGCATTATGTGGTTGGGTGATTGACATATCATCCTTTTCTGTGAATGATAGGAAATTAGGTGTGGTTAGATGACCTACCATGGTCTAAAACTGCTCTTCGCCTAGATTAGTTGGGATGATGGTTTCCAAAAGAGCTTGTTCAAGGATGGCTTTGTGGGATGGGAATAGATGCAAAAGTTCCAAAATGGAAATGTGTGCGGGTGTCTTGTGAAGTTGGTCTAGGACATTGTACCGGTTACATGTAGAGGATGGTTTGGACAGAGCTCCCTTAAGATTAACCTTTCCACCGTGAGTGGTCACATTACAATTAGGGGTTTTATTTATAGTGATCACATTGATATGTGAATCACTTTCAGAAATGTTGTTAACAACATAGTCATATGACATATTTGTGTAGTTGGCATTGTTAGCCCCACTTCTATTTTGATTTGAAGAACCTCCCTTCTCATAGTTGGGGAGTGGATTCTTGAATGCTAAATGATAATCATTAGAGGCATGCCCATCAAGTGATATCTATTTTTGATCCAACAAGTCTTGAATGGTGTGCTTTAGTTTTTGGAAATCATTGGTCTTGTGGCCTTTGCTTCCATGGTATTTGTAGAAGTTTATGCCTTTCCACCAAGGAGGTTTAACTTTTGGTTCATACTCCCACGCCATTGGAAGCGTTATGAGATTGTTTGATATTAGCTTCTATAGGGCAGATTCTAGTGTTTCCCCTAGAGGTGTGAACTTTCTATGAGGAGGAATGTTTGTAGACTATGATTCGGTGTTTTGGGATTTTTTTTGTGGGGGGTTGTTTTGTGGGTTTGATAAGTTGAAAATTGGTTGCTTTGTTATCACATTCTTAGCATCAACCACCCCATCATTCATGCTATTCTTATTTTTAGTCCAAAACCATGGCTTATCCATGTTTACATTTGCACTAGGGGTGTCCTTGTAAAGTTTTATTTGCCCCTTTACTATCAAAGCTTTTTCAATGAGTAAACCCATTTCAATGACCTTACAAAATGAAGTAGGACATTGGATCTGTATTTGATAGCCTAGATCAGTTTTTATGTTGTGGATACACATTTCAAGCATTTGTTTTTCTGGCATATGATATGGACACTTGTTGGTTAGTTGTCTCCATCTTTGTAAGAAGGAGACGAAGGATTCGCCACCCTTTTGTTTAGTGTTACAAAGGTCTAACATTGAGATTTCATGAATAATGTTGTAGGAGAAATGAGTAAAAAACTTATCCACTAGTTCGTTGAAGGTTCGGATGTCGGGAGGTAGGCGAGAGAACCATTCCATAGCTTGTCCTCCCAAGCTCCTTGGGAATAGTCAAATGAGATACGTTTCGTTGTGTGCAACTTCTAGACATGCTGCACTAAATTCTCTGATATGATCCCTTGGATCACCTTTTCCTCGATATTTATCAAATTTTGGTACCTCATATTTTGAGGGGAAAGGTATCATGATCAAGGTCTTGTCAAAAGGATATGGTGAAATATCCTCTAGAGAGTAGTGCTTAGTGGATACTCTGGTTTGAATGTCTGTGAGCTGTTGTTGTAAGGATTGGATTTGTGTTATCAATATATCCAAGGGATTGATTGTATCCTTAGCCTTATCTGAATTGGAAGCATTTTTATCAATTTTGGGAGTATCTTTGTCTAGTTTGGAGCCATCTTTTGATGACTCAGCTTCATTAGAGGCATTGTTCTCTCTTAGATTTGAGAGATCAAAATTAGAGGGCAATTTAGCTCCTTGTTGAGCTAACATGAGAAAATACTTATGAGGATCCATGGCAACTAATCTATCCATTACCTTTTAAAATTTTGGATCTTGAAGTTATTGAAGGATTTCCTCTTGACTAATCTCCTCATCATCAGAATTATGCCCACTATTGTGAAGGGAACCCATGTTTTACTTTCGTTTAGATTGAGATCTAGTTGCAACCATAAAAACCTTTGGATGTGGGTGAATGTTGGATGAAAATGCTTGTGAATGTAAATGGATGTTCTTGGTGTGGTTGAGATGACCAGATTTTCCTAAGGTTTGAATTTTGATCTATCGTTGTTCAAACAAAATGTGCTCTTGAGCTAAAACGTAGTCAAAGTAGGGAGAGTTGATCACTGTTATTGGTATAGACTACTTCTTTTATCAAGATTACACTAGCATAGTTCTGAGGTGAAGGATAATTTATCCCGTTATGAAACTAACTAGGTTTTTACTTTAAAATTGGAGGATCTTAATGACACCTTAGTGGGAATCTTGTTTTGCTCATTTTATATTTTTGGTTTGGACGACTAGGTGCATTATGGAAAGGTGAAATGTTTTGGGAAAATGGGTACGAAAATGGATTCTTATGGTTTTCCTGAGTTCTCAAATGAAATCTATGCAATAATGGGTATCTTGAAATGAATTTATTTTCTCCTCAAAATGTTGGGAAGTGCTCTCTGTTTCGGATGCGCAATGTCAGATGCACATGATTGCGTTGTATATGCGCATGATTATGCCCTGAATGCATAGTTATGTATGCATAGAACTGCATTGCATATGCATAGGACTGCATTGCAATTGCACAAAAAGAGTGTATGTGCATCAAGATTTTACAAATGCGTAGCAAGACTGTGTGAAAGCGCGATAGGAGAAAATGTGCAACAATATTTGACAAATGTGTAGCAAGATGGGGTGAATGCATAGATCTATAGAAGGTTTGCCTTTTTGTTTTAGTTTTCAATTTTGGCTTGTTTTCAAATTGTTTCTTGAAGCAAGTCTGGTATTTTTGCTAATGATTTGTGTCAATTTTTTGCAAGAAAACACAACAAACAAGAAGATTCCATGTTGTTATTACAAATATTTGACCAAAAGTAAGCACAATCCTAAGGTTGGCAAGGACAATATTTGATGAGTTCTAACTTGGATTTTACTCCAGCCAATAACTTGGTAGCAGTGGCTCCCCTCCATGGCACTCACTTCTCATGCATACCAAGTTACAGTTCCTCCAAAGAGTTGAACTTTTCTGTCTCCACACTAAATGAGTGTATGACATTGGACGACTCCACAGGATTTTCCTCCTGTGTCAACAAATAGGGGTTTTTGGATTTCTACAACAAGTGGGTTTTTAGTATGGACATCTGTTCAGGTGGTTACACGTGTAGCAACTCACTCTAATAAGGAGGCTTCCCATCTTGTAGAGGTTACGCTCCATAGGGTTTTGGGGGAAACATTTGTCAGTGTAACACAATAGCACCCATTGTTTGCAACTTTCGTCACAAACATAATTTATTTATAGCGACTTGGAAGTGGCTTGGCTTTAGCCCGTTATTGCTTAAGGTCATCCCACTTGGAAGGAAGGAATTCCAAGGGTAGGCCTCTTCTAAAGGTGACAAAGATAAAATGATAAGTTTGGCATTTTGGTCATGCAGTTAAGGGGAGAGCATAGGCCTATTATCATTTTCAAGCACGAAAAATAGTGGTTCTTTATCCTCTTAGTTAAAAGAAAAATAACTAAATGTGTTAACTCTATCAAGCATAGAATTTCTTAACAAGATAGCAATAACTTGGAAAAGATTTTGTTTATTTTAACCTTTTAAAATGTCTAGGTGAAGATTGTTGCTTGAAGAAATAAACAAGTGTTACTTTCCCTTATTAAGCTATGTGATAGATTGTAGTGCAAGATGGTAAAAACATAAAGAAATTGTTTAGTTTTTAACCCCTAGGTTGGGACTAAATGTGAGTTGTGATGCAACAAAATGATTTACTTTCCTCCTATTTATGTCTATATGATGATTTGCATGAACATATTAAGTTACTCTCTCCTAATTAGTTCTAGGTGGCTTAATAATGCAACTAAAATGACTAAGTCCAGCTCCTAACCCCTGCAATTGAGAGTTAGTATAGAAAATCTTTGTGAAACATACAATTTTTTCGACAACATTTAAATGCATAGAAATAGAAGGTGGATGTGTAAGACTATTAAGTATTGTGTAGAAACACATATGCACATAAAGAATTAATGAATACGTAGGTCTTCTCAGTGTATGCGTAGAAAGGGTGGATGCATGGTTCTATCTCATGAATGCACAAAAAGCTGTTATGAATGCATAGAAATTATACAGATGCACAATAGGAAGTCGTAAATGTGCAGAACTAGAACATGGATGTGCAAAATCGACCTGTTACGATAGCAACTTCACAGAAAACTCAAGTGGAGGTTAAAACGGGGTAGTGGCCTCATGGTGGGTACCAGAAATGTTAGTGGAAAATGTGAATAACAATCTAAAACAACTAAGTATCCAATAACTCAATGGAAAGTGATGTAAATACAAGTAAACAAAGATTATATCTTCGAAGACCATTTTAGCTTTATGCTTCCATTGTCACCTATCTTCTCTTGATCTTGATGGTAATGGAGCTCTCAGAAGTTATACTTCCTCATTGTTTGAAGAGGACAAGAGTAGAACGGTTGTAGGTGGATGAATGCAATAGAGATCACACTAAAATGAATACTAATGGAGATGGATTGATAGAGACATGATTAGATGATGATTATGATAATGAGATTGTGTAAATGCAAATAGAGATAACTTTGCCAAAGGCATGCTGGTACGATTCCTGTAGAGTAAGATTGCTAAAGCTTAGATGGATCCAAATGGGTGTGAAGACCTTGCTTATATAGGCTGAGGGAAGACCAAATCTGAGTGTCAATAGATCCATGACTAGAGGAATTACCTATGATGTGTACGGTTGAGAAAGTTTGAGAGAATGTGCTTGAATCAGAAGAGGACAAGTGTCCAAGCTCCTTTCATGAGTTATGGGAGTTAACAAAATAGATTGAGGAGTTAGCTGAATAGACTAATCAGTTAAGTGAATTGATTGATTAGATAACTGATTTGGCTAATGAGTTAACTAATTTGATTAGAGGAGGAATAGGACATGTGGGTGAGGGAATATTAGCTAATTAAATATTAAAATATTTAATTATGTGTACAACATGGTGAGGTGGAAAGGTTATGTGGATTTATGAAATTAGGACTTTGGGATAGAGGAATTTAGGAATTAAATAAATAATGTAAGATTATTTAATTATAAGAGACATTAGAAGAATTTAGGGATTTTAATTAGATAAATTGATTTTATTTAATTTTTGGGATAATGAACCAATCAAATAAATTAGAATATTTATTTAATTGATAGAAGAATAAGAATTAAGATAAATATTAAAATATTTACTTAATTCAACACGAGCCATTTTTAGGTGTATACAGTCAGAACACTAGATTGTATACACCTTTGACAGTACTAGAGAGACCTTGGGAAGACATAATTATGGATTTTGTAATGGGATTGCCTAAGATACAGAGAGGACATGATTCAATATTTGTAGTGGTGAATAAATTTTCAAAGATGGCACATTTCATACCTTGTAAGAAGACAACTGATGCAGTGAATGTAGCTGACCTAGTTTTCAAGGAGATTTTGAGATTGCATGGATTACCTAAGAGCATAATTTCTGACAGAAATACAAGATTTCTTGGATACTTTTGGAAGACACTTTGGAAGAAGATGAAGACAGATTTGAAGTTTAGTTTAGTATTTCACCAATAGACTGATGGACAGACAGTGGTAGTGAATAGGAGTTTGGGAAATTTGTTGAGATGTTTGGTTGGAGAGAAGACAGGAAGTTGGCATTTGATTCTTTCACAAGGAAAGTTTGCATATAATAATTCAGTGAACAGGAGTACTAGAAGAACACCTTTTGAGATTGTGAACTAAACTAACCCTAGAGGAGTGACAGAGTTGAGAGATATCAGTATGGAAGATAACAGAAGTGCAGAAGGAGAAGAATTTATAGGACACATGGAGATAGTGCATATTCAGGTGAAGAAGCATTTGGAAGAGATGAACAGTAAGCATAAAGAACAAGCAGATGAGAATAGATGACACAAGGAATTTGTAGTTGGAGATGAAGTAATGGTATACTTGAGAAAAGAAAGATTTCTAGTTGGGACATATAACAAGTTGAAGATGAAGAAGTTTGGACCTATTGCAAGTATGTGCCTAATCGGTGTTTTCATTGATGTCAACATATCCTTGTTGTCATTGGTGTCAACTATATCTCATTCTATTACTTGTTTAGAAGACTTGTATGTTGAGGACAGTGAGAAAATTAGCTTGTCTGGAAGAAACAAGTGAGTTACAGAGAAGTACAGTACAGATAGTGAGTTGTATGTTGAAAGAACAGTCCGATAGATTGCTCTGCATTTCTTGCTGGCTTGGTTTGTGGATTGGAAGTTACTTAAAGGAATGTTTGAAGATTCTAAATCTTGAGTTTGAACCTCTGGTGTGAAGAATCAAGAAAGTTGCATTCACCAGAGTAAAACCTGCTTTTTCTATAAGTTCAGTTGGGATAGGAAGAAAGTATTCTGCTCTGCATTCTCTGCAATAAAGTATTTTTCTCTACAATTCTAGAGGGAAGTCTTGGATGATGATAAGTTCCTACAGTTGTAATGGTTCATGGTTTTGTGGTCCGCAAGTTATCTTTCCTTCATGACAGTTGAAGACAGTGAAGTTCATGTGCTCTGGTGTGAAGATTCTTATGGGTAAAGTGGTTAAAGGTTGTGCAATTGCTCCTGATGGTTATAAAGTGCATGTGGATGTCTCCTGATCATGTTCCTATTTCAACTTTGGTCCATGTTAAGGAATTAAGATTGTGTTTGAAGATTATTCCCAGATAATGTAGCTTGTAACCAGTCTTAGTCGACTTGGTTAATCCTAGTGATTATGGAGATCTCTTGAATATTGTGGAAGCATGATGAAGCATGGAAGATCATATTTGAGTCCCAGCTAAGGCATGGCATGATCTGTGTACACTTTTAGTTCATCCCCTTTGCATAATGTTGTAATAGGTTAAGACCTATTTTGTAAATGTTTGTAATGCCAACCTTGGAGATTTTTCTAATGGTTGATGATTGTGATGCTAACCTTGATGATCTTTCCATGGTTGTTGTAGTGTATAAATACTTGTAGTTGAGTCATGAAAAGTTGTCCTTGAGTGGAAATGATAAGATATTAAGAAAGGTCCAAAAGGCAGAGCAAAGAAGAGGTAGAGGAATGAAGAGGAAGAACAGAGTAGAGGAAGAGCAGAGTAGAGGAATCATTGTACTTCAGTCACAAATATAGAAAGGTGTTGATCATGGCAGTAAGTCTAGCAGTGAGCCGCCAGTATGGTTTAACAGCCCTTATTGTAATCTTGCTAGGTTTAGGGTTGAGATAGTGAGCCTGCTAGACCTAGTTGTTCTTCATGGCAGTGAGCCAGAATGTTTAGGCCCATGGAGTGACCAAGTCCAAACATCATTATTTCAAGATTACAATATATATTGAGAGCTAATCCTCTTTGTGGTTTTTCCCCACCTTGGGGTTTTCCATGTAAAATCTAGTGTCTCTTGTGTTTGATGTTGTATCTATGGTTAAGTTTCTAATTTCATGCACTCATTGTTAAATCATAGTAATTGTGGATAAATGATGAATGTTTAATTACAGAAAGTGTTTTAGTTTTTGGGACAACTGATTCACCCTCGCCCCCTCTCAATCGTCTGATGCATATCAATAATTGGTATCAGAGCCACGTCCCTTTGGAAAGAGTCTAACAAGTCAAGGGAGATCCTAATGGAGTCAAAAGGAAAACAGATACTCTTTGATGCACCTAAATGCTCATCAAGAGATATCAAGGGAAGATTGTCCAAGGAAGTGATTCATGAATAACAGAAGGCCAACCATCGAAGATGCTCTGAAGCTTGTACCAATGATGAAGATTGGTGGGTTATTGATAGTAGTTGCTCAAACCACATGACTGGTGACAGGAGTAAGTTTGTTAGTCTAGAAGAATACAATGAAGGGCCAGTTAGGTTCAGAGATGACTGTACTGCTTGAGTTTATAGGATAGGATCAACAAATTTTGGCAACAGACAAATTTCTAAAGATATTCTTTATATAAAAAGTTTGAAAAAAAATCTATTAAGCGTCAGATAGTTATGTAGGAAGGGGTTCAAGTTTGTGTTTGAGAATGATTCTCTTGAAACCAAAGAAAAATCTGGAGCTACAATAGCAATTATAAAAAGAACAGAAGAGAATCTCCATCATCTCAGAAAAAGTGACTTTCTTGGATACACATCTCAGATCAATGAAAGCTGGGTTGGCATAGAAGACTTTGCCATACAAACCTTGATGATTTAACAAACTTAGTTCATATTGTGAATGACCTACTAGAGATTGATTAGTCAAGCAACATCAATTGCAGGAAATGTCAAAGATTATCAAGAAAAGCATGGCAAGATAAAGAAAGATCCTCCACTGAATGATTGGAGTTGATTCATACAAACGTTTGTGGTCCTACAAGAATACCAAGCCTCCATGATCACATGTACTTTATGTTTTTTAATGATGACTTTTCTAGAATGACTTGGGTCAGTTTTTTAAAAGATAAATCAGAGATTCTAGAGGCACACAAATTTTTTAAAGAAACCCTTGAAAATGAGCTAAGCATGAACATCAAAGGCCTGAGAATTGGCAAAGAAGAACTTATCTATGAGGGTTTCAATATATTTTGTGAAACCTATGGGATAGAAAAACAACTCTCTGCAAAAAATAAGATAATGGAAGAGGCAAGTGGAACCATTCAAGAGACTGCAAAATTAATGATGGAAGAAGCAAACTAGATATATTCTAGAAGGAGGCAATTTAAAGCACTGTCTATACATTAAATAGAGTTTAAGTAACAACCAAAGAAGGAAAGACCCCTGCAGAGTTATGGTGTGGATCAATACCCATTGTGAAATATTTTAAAATTTTTGGGAGCAAATGCCTCATTAAAATAGAAAAGGGCAATGCTAAATATGAGGAAGGCATTTTTCTTGGATACTTATCCTGGACCAAATCCTACCAGTGTTACAACAATAGATTGGGAAGGATTGTTGAAAGTACAAATGTTAAAGTCATTGAGAACATCCAGGAGAATTCAATTTCAACCAATAAGAATTTGTAAATTGAAGAACAAGAAGGTTCCTAGACCGCCAAATGTGATGTAGAAGATCACAAAACTACTATGAATCAAATGAATATGTCCCTAATCAACGGTATTGACAGAGATAACTCAAGACCTGCAAATGAAGACATGGATTTGAAAGAAGATTTAAGAAGGCAAATCAGGTAGTTATGGCAAACTCTAAAAGAGAACAATGAAGAAAAGACAAAAATTGAGAACTATCTGAAAAACAAAATTAAAGTCTGCATGAAGCTTAAAGAAGAAGTTGAAGACTTGAAAGTTGATCTGAAACATGTGTGGGCTCAAAGAGATCAATTCAGTGTAAGTGCTTCTAGATATGATAGACAAATGGCAGAATAGAAAAATGATGATGACAGAGAAGGCATAAAATTTGGAAAAGACAAAGGTTTCAGAGCAAGTTAGGAAAAGGACAAAATTAGATAGATTCAAAATCAAAGAAATAGAAGAGTATCAATTAGGTATCCAAATGCTCAAAGGTATTCTTCTTTCAATGGTTACTGCAATTTATGTAACAAGTTTGGTCAGAAGGCTGATTGGTGTAGAAATAGGGTGAATCAAAACACCCCATCATTCTCTAGTCAGATTTTCATTAGATGCTATGCTTGCCACAGAATGGGACATAGAGCTAATGAGTGTAGAAGTCAAGTGAGAAAAGGCTATGGGATAAATAGGACAATGGAATCCTTCAGTGGCTATTGTTATACATACAATGATTTCAGGCATAAGGCTAACCTAGGCAGGTCAAGGATGAATGGAAGAATCAATGATCAGAAAAATACTATGTGCTTCAATTGCAACAAGCTTAGACACATTACAAAATACTACAGAAATAAGAAGGATAACCAATCAGAATCAAGGGAACCGGTTGAAAAAGTTGATCTGACACAAATCAAGGAAGAGATGAACAAGGTTTGGGTCAGGAAGGAAACAAATAAAGGAAGAGATGAGTCTACTCCAGGCTCCGGAGCAGCTACTTCCTCCAGGAAGTAGATTGTGAATCATGGCTCAGGGGGAGCCGTATTGAAGATTCTAAATCCCCCAGCCAGATAGTTTGTTAGGAACCTGTGTTTAACCCTTCTCTTTACTTTGTTAGTATATTGTTTTTGGATGCATATGCTTTGTAAGTTGTCCTGTGAGTATATTGTATTATCCCACATTCATGGGGAGTAATAGTTGTTTAGATTAGACTTAGCATATAAGTACATGTTGAGGCCAATGAAGGCATCCATGAGTTTATTGTATTGAGCTTGCTCAAAGGAGGTTTCCCCCTCAAAGTGGCCTATGATCAATAAATTCCTTCTGTGTTCTGCTATTTCTATGTTTATTGTTGCAGGAGGTTCCTCCCATCTGGTATCAAAGCACTTTATTGGGCTCGCTAGGTGGAATTTTTGCTAAAAAAAAATTTCGCAGTGGTCTCCAAGCATTGTGATTATTGCAATAGTTCTTTTTTCTTTGCATATGTATTTTTCATTTCAATTGTAGGTTTAGATCAGGGAATAATCCCTATCCGCTTAACTGTGGGAAGTGCCTGTGCATAGCCCTAAAACTCATTGTGAGGAGTACCACAGGAACCTCGAAGTAGCTGGCCCATTGAGAGGACCTGCCAGCGAAAAGGGCAACGGCCCCTACCTGATTAACTAGTTCCCATTCGTGAGGTAAACCAAGAGCTATCATTCGTGGCAAAGTGGTTATCAGTTTTACCTGAGCCATGGAGTGAGGGGTACTGCCCCAATATGCAAGCCGTTAGACATCATTGGTAGCCGAGTGAATCCCCTAAACCTTTAGGAAGTTGAACATACCTGGGGTCCATATTTATTGCCAGCTGATAAATCATAGATTGCATCTATCCAGAGCAGTTGCAGATCATTTCAAAAAAAAAAATTTGCCATATTTTCCTTGGTTTAACTTCGTTTCCTTTGAAAATTCACTGGAACCCCTGAAATTCTATTATGCATATTTCCTTCCTTGAGGATCCTATCCCAAATTCCACTTATCGAAGCTAGAAATCCCACATTTGTCTATTTTTAGGGTTTTCCATAACTTCTTCGATTCTCACCCAATCGCCTTCAAATTTTGCCACAGTGTTCATTTCCTATTTTTGCTCCTTTGTCCCTCTTGGACAAATTTTCCCATTCTTTCACCCTGCTTCTGAAATCCCCATTTTTTGCTTCCCTGTCCCTCACAAATTGTCCAAAACCTAGTCAAACCCCAATTACCCATAAGAGTTTTTCCCAAAACCAAATTTTCCTTTACTAAAAAAGTTTATGTTTTTGTTTTTCTACCCATTTCCCAAAAAAAAAAACTCCTGGTTATGGTTGTCACCCGTGCAGGAGCAAAAAACATGGAGGATGAACTTGTAACCCTCAAGACCAAACTCCACGATTTGGATGAAAAAATTCTTGGCCTCAATCTTTAGCATTCAGCCATGAACAATAGATGGCAGCCAGAGTCTTCTAGAGACACTGGGTTCTCTTCTTCCAGCAATTTTCATGGGCCGAAGCTTGATTTTCCTCACTTCAACGGTGATGATCCGACTGGATGGATATACCGGGTAGAACAATATTTCAGTTTGCATAATAGTTTTGATGTCAACAAAGTCCCACTTGGATCCTTTCATTTGGAACATGAAGCCCTTCAATGGTTCTGTTGGTACATCAAGGCTCATGAAGAGCCAAAATGGATAGATTTTTGCAAACTCATTTTGCAACGATTTGGCCCTAGTGCTTTTGATGACTTCACAGGAGCACTCACTAAACTTTGCCAAACTGGCACTATGAGAGAGTATCAAATAGAATTTGAGAAACTAGCCAATCACACAGAGGGATTATCTGATGAATTCTTTAGGAGTTGTTTTGTCAGTGGTTTGAAGGATGTAATCTGATCTGAGGATAAAATGTTCCGTCCTAGCACAATGATGGAAGCCCTAGGGTTGGCTAAGTTGGTGGAGGAAAAGATCACAACTCAACAGCTCTCCAAATCCACTTTTGTTCCATTCAGAAATATGGTTTCCCAAAGACCTCCAATCACGCCAGCTCCTAGAACAACTCCTATCAAGCATTTGTCTGAAGCAGAGATGAGGGCACGTAGAGAAAAAGGGTTTTGTTATAACTGTGATGAGAAATTCACTCGGGGACATAGATGTGTTGAGAAAAATATCTATCTCTTGGATGTGGATTCTCTGCCTACAACTGAAGTTTATGAAGATGCTCAGGATATAGTAGATGATTAGGTCGACATTAAACAGCCGCCTGTTGACCCTCCTTTGGAAGACTACCCAGAGATCTCTCTCCATGCTTTAGCAAGAGTCACCACCCCACAAATCATGCGGGTCAAGGGTTACTTCAAGAAGCTCCCTCTTATAATACTCATTGATTTTGGTAGCACTCATAACTTCATTGACCCTCGGATCACCAAATAAGCTAATTGTTTTGTCCATCCTTGCTCCAACTTTGAAGTCATGATTGCCAATGGGGGCACATTACCTTACAAAGGGAAGTGTCATAATGTGCGTATCTCTATTGGAGATTATAACCTATGCTCCAACATGTTTGCCTTGCCCTTAGGCAGATGTGATGTGGTTTTGGGCGCTCAATGGTTACGCACACTTGGACCCATCTTATGGGATTTTGCCGAACTTTGGATGTAGTTTTCAGACAATGGGAAAAAACACACATTGAAGGGCTTACAACCAGGGTCTCTTAGCATCATCAGTTCACATAACATGGAAAATCTCCTTAAGAAGAATTCACATGGTGTCATCTCTCAGCTCCATTCCATTCAGATGTAACCATCAGCGGTTTCCACTACTCCAGACCTACAACAAATTTTGGATAGATATGCATGTGTCTTTGCTGAACTAGTGGGATTGCCACCTTCACGACTAGAGGACCATCATATTTAGCTCCTTCCTGGAAGCGTTCCTCCCAACATTAGGCCCTACCGCTACCCATTTCACCAAAATATAGAGATTGAGATGCTCGTTTGAGACTTACTGAAGCAAGGTATTTGCCCTAGTACTAGTTCCTTTTCTTCACTAGTTCTTCTTGTCTAGAAAAAAGATGCATCATGGTGCCTTTGCATTGACTTCTGTGCACTTAATCACATCACAATCAAGGATAAGTTTCTGATTCGTGTTGTTGATGAGCTTCTTGATGAGTTTCACGGCACTCATTTTTTCTCCAAGTTGGATCTTCGTTCTGGGTATCACCAAATTTGAGTTCATGAGGATGATATCCCTAAAATACCTTTTCGCACGCATGATGGCCACTATGAGTTTTTGGTCATGCCCTTTGGCCTCACTAATGCTCCTTCCATATTCTAGGCATTGGTGAATAAAATATTCTGGCCCTACTTGTGGAAATTCATTCTGGTCTTCTTTGATGATATCCTCATCTATAGTAAAACATGGGCTGAGCATCTCCAACATCTGGATCTTGTACTGCAACTTCTCTCTGATCATCATCTCTGTGCAAAATAGTCTAAATGTGTTTTTGGGCAGGAGGAAGTGGAGTATCTCAGGCATATTGTTTCAACCCAAGGGGTTCGAGTGGATCCTGGCAAAATAGATGCCATGAAAAATTGGCCGCATCCTCAGACACTCAAGAGCCTTCATGGTTTTTTGGGACTGACTAGCTACTACCACAAGTTTGTCAAGGATTACAGAAGATTGAAGCTCCATTAACAGCTCTGTTGAAAAAGGATGCTTTTACATGGACACATGTTGCTCAATGTGCATTTGAAAAATTGAAACAAACTATGTGTACTACACCTGTTCTAGCTATGCCAGATTTTTCTAAGACCTTCACTATTGAGAGTGATGCTTATAGTAATGGACTTGGTGCTGTTCTCCTTCAAGAGAAACATCCCATTGCGTTCACCAGCAAAGCCCTTTCAGGTAAGAATTTAGTACTCTCTACATATGAGAAGGAAATGATGGCTATTTTGCATGCAGTATAGAAGTGGCGGCCATACCTATTAGGGAATCATTTCTGCATCAAGACTGATCACTAGAGTCTGAAATATTTCCTAGAACAATGGGTCTCTTCCCCAGCACAACAGAAATGGGTTAGTAAACTCATGGGTTATGACTATGAGATCACTTACAAGAGGGTAAGGACAATATTGTGGTGGATGCTCTTTCTCACACATTTGATGACCAAGCTTCGCTTTCAGCTATTTCTATGCCTGTTCCAACTTGGTTGGAATCTGTTCAGTAGGGCTATGTCAATGACACTTCATTATCTCAAATCATCCAACAGTTGGCCAATAACCCTTCTGCTGTACCGCATTACTCTTGGGATGGTGCTTCTCTAAGATACAAGGGTCATCTGGTGCTCCCCGAAAGCATAGGTCTTCAACAGGCTATCTTCTATGAACTCCATGCTTCTCCATCAGTAGGGCAGTCTGGGTTCCTCAAAACTTATGAGCGGGCACAACGTAACTTCTTTTAGAAGGTAATGAAAAGGGCAATTCAACAGATGGTGGCTGAATGTGATACTTGCCAGTGCAACAAGGGTGAAATGACACTCCTTCATGTATTGCTTGAACCCTTTCCCATCCCTACATGGATTTGGACAGATATATATATGGATTTCATTAAGGGGCTCCCGAAATCTAGAGGGAAGATAGTGATGTTGGTTGTGGTTGATCGCCTCTCCAAATATAGTCATTTTTGTGTCCTCAGCCATCCCTATACCACCTCCTCAGTTGCACAGATTTTCATGGACCAAATCTTCCGTCTTCATGGAATCCCTTCTTCCATTGTCTTAGATCGTGATGCAACTTTCACTAGTCATTTTTGGATAGAACTATTTCACCACATTGGCACCAAACGGAAGATGATTTCAGGGTATCACCCACAAATAGATGGTCAGACTGAAGTTATCAATAGATGTTTGGAAACTTATCTTCATTGTTTCACCTCCGAACAACAGCATCAGTGGGCAAAGTGGCTCCCTCTCGCTGAATGGTGGTATAATACCTCCTACCACACTTCATCTTAAATGACTCCATATGATGCAGTCTATAGTTAGGCACTGCTAATGCTCCTTCCATACACCCCTAGCAGTTCTCCAGTTCAGGCAGTTGACACAGTTCTCCGAACTCGAGAGCAGATTCTTCACATTTTGCAGGACAATCTTCACATGGCAAGAAATTGAATGAAACAACAAGCCGATCAGCACCGTTCTGAGTGCACTTTTCAAGTAGGTGATATGGTTTTTCTTCATCTACAACCATACAAGTAATCCTCCTTGAAACTCAAAGGGTGGCATAAGTTGGCTCCAAAGTTCTATGGGCCATATAGGGTTCTTCAGAAGATTGGGTCAGTTGCTTATTAATTGGAGCTTCCTCCTTCTTCCTGCGTTCATCCAGTATTTCATGTCTCTTGTCTAAATAAAGTTCTTGGCACCAAAATCAGAGCATAGACTATTTTACCAGAACTAGATAATGAAGGATCCATCATTTTGGAGCCGGAGGCAATCCTCAACAGGCGCACTCATCAGCTTCACTCTCGATCCATCACAGAGGTATTAATTCAATGGCATGGAATGCAACCATAGGATGCGACATGGGAACCACTCCTTCAGATTCAACAACAATTTCCACATCTTAAGCTTTGAGGACAAAGCTTTTCTAAGAGGGAGGGGATGTTAGGAACCTATGTTTAACCCTTCTCTTTACTTTGTTAGTATATTGTTGTCGGACGCATATGCTTTGTAAGTCGTCATGTGAGTATATTGTATTATCCCACATTCATGGGGAGTAATAGTTGTTTAGATTAGACTTAGAATATAAGTATGTGTTGAGGCCAATGAAGGCACCAGCAAGTTTATTGTATTGAGCTTGCTCAAAGGAGGTTGCCCCCTCGAAGTGGCCTGCGATCAATAAATTCCTTCTGTGTTCTGCTATTTCTGTTATTTTATGCATTTTTCATTATATTGTTGCAGGAGGTTCCTCCCATAGTTAATGCTGAGATTTGGCACAAAGATATATGTTATGGCAGTCTGCTTGGAAGGGTTCTGATTCAGAAGACTAAAATGACTAAGTATGAGCTATATGCAAGTTTGAGCTTGTATGCCTCTTCAGTTGAAAATCACCATATGCGATTCATGAATGTTGGTAAACATATCTTCTAGGAAGTCCCATTGCAAATTGTCCTAAAGAACAATATATAGTATCAGAGTACTAGGGTCTGCATCTCTCCACATATATCTATTTTGTACTACGGTTCTCAAGTCAGTAATAATTGGTGGAACTGAACTCTAGAGTGTCATATGCTCTGCATCGGGAGGCATAATGGGACAGATGAATTAGTCACTCATGCAATTAAGGGGCAGGCTGACAGGTAATAAGGAACTGATAGTTATTGATGTTGAGGCAATGAAGGTATGTGCTCAGTTTTTGCTAGAGAAATGCAAAGTGAATTTTAAATGTCTATGTTTGGAGAGATGAACTTCTTTTTAGGTTTTCAAATAAATCAATCAAATAAAGGTATCTTCATTTCTTAGTCTAAATATGTGAAGGAGTTGTTAAATAAATTTGGGATGGAAGATGCCAAACTAGTTTGCACACCTATGATAACTAGTTGTAAGTTGAGTAAAGATGATAACTCACCCTTGGCAGACCAAAAAAGGTATAGATCTATGATTGGAGGATTACTTTATCTAATTCAAACCAAACCTAATATAATGCATGCAGTATGTCTTGTGGCAAGATTTTAGGTAGAACCCAAGGAATCACATGTGATGGCAGTCAAGAGAATTCTGAGATATTTAAAAGGTACAATGGATTATGGTTTGTGGTACCCTAAGGACTGTGACTTTACTCTCAGTGCATATACTGATGCAAATTAGGTCGGAGATGTGGATGACAGAAAGACTACAAGTGGAGGTGCATTCTTCTTGGGAAAAAGATTAGTATCTTGGTTGAGCAAGAAATAAGATTCAGTATCCTGTCTATTGCAGAAGTAGAATACATTACAGCAAGATGCAGTTGCACTCAAGTGTTATGGATGAAGCAGATGTTGAAAGACATCAGAATTGTGTATGAAGATCCCATTGCAATATTTTGTGACAACACAAGTGCCATAAACATATCTAAGAATCCAGTGATGCATTCAAGGACAAAGCACATATCCATTAGGTATCATTTTCTGAGAGAAAGGTGACAGAAAATGAAGTCAAGTTGGAGTATGTTTCTACCAAGAATCAGATTGCAGACATTTTTACCAAGTCTTTGCCTAAGGACACTTTTGAGTATCTCAGAGAAAAGTTAGGGGTTATCACCCCTCCTACTCTAAACTAAGATGCACAATAGTGCATCAGTCTGGAGGTGCTCAGAGGTATGGATTGATGCTTTTTAGGGCTACTTCTCAGGGGGAGTAGTCAGAGAGTTCAGAAGAGAGATTAGATCAGAGTAGAAGAGTGCAAGTATGTGCCCTTTGTCATTGATGTCAAAGGGGGAGAGAATTCATGTGAAAAACCTAGAGTGCAGATGTGTAAGAGAAAGGGGGAGAATTTTGGAGAAAGAAAGAGTGCAGATATGTAAAGAGAAAGGGGGAGAATCTTGTCTTGATGGTTGTTGCAGTTTTTCACATCATATGTTTCCATCAATGACAAAGGGGGAGATTGTTGCAAGTATGTGCCTAATCGATGTTTTCATTGATGTCAACATATCCTTATTGTCATTGGTTTCAACTATATCTCATTCGATTACTTGTTTAGAAGACTTGTATGTTGAGGACATTGAGAAAATTAGCCTCTCCGGAAGAAACAAGTGAGTTATAGAGAAGTGCAGTACAGACAGTGAGTTGTATGTTGAAAGAACAGTCAGGTAGATTTCTCTGCATTTCTTGATGGATGAAGATCTTAGTTTACAGATTGGAAGTTACTTAAAGGAATGTCTGAAGATGCTAAATCTTGAGTTTGAACATGCAGTGTGAAGAATTGAGAGATTTGCATTCACTAGAGTAAAACCTGCTTTTTCTATAAGTTCAGTTGGGATAGGAAGAAAGTATTATGCTCCCCATTCCTCCACAATAAAGTATTTTTCTCTGTGGTTCTAGAGGGAAGTCTGGGATAATGATAAGTGCCTACAATTGCAATGGTTCATGGTTTGGTGCTCTGCAAGCTATCTTTCCTTCATGACAGTTGAAGACAGTGAAGTTCATGTGCTTCGGTGTGAAGATTCTTATGGGTAAAGTGGTTGAAGGTTATGCAGTTGCTCCTGATGATTATAACGTGCTTGTGGATGTCTCCTAATCATGTTCCTATCTAGACTTTGGTCCATGTTAAGGAATTAAGATTGTGTTTGAAGATTGTTCCCAGATAATGTAGTGTGTAACTAGTCTTAGTTGACTTGGTTAATCCCAGTGATTGCAGAGATCTCTTCAAGATTGTGGAAGCATGATAAAGTGTGGAAGATCATGTTTGAGTCCCAGCTAAGGCATGGTATGATCCACGTACACTTTTACTTCATCCCCTTTGCATAATTTGGTAATAGGTCAAGACCTATTTTGTAAATTTTTGTAATGCCGACCTTGGAGATTTTTCCAATGGTTGATGATTGTGATGCCGACCTTGATGATCTTTCCAAGGTTGTTGTAGTGTATAAATACTTGTAGTTGAGTCATGAAATTTTTTCCTTGAGTGGAAATGATAAGATATTAAGAAAGGTCCAAAAGGCAAAGTAGAGAAGAGGCAGAGGAAAGAAGAGGAAGAATAGAGCAAAGGAAGAGTAGAGCATAGTAATCATTGTACTTCAGTCACAAATATAGAAAGGTGTTGATCATGGCAGTAAGTCTAGCAGTGAGCTGCCAGTAGGGTTTAACATCCCTCAGTGTTTAACAACCCTTATTGTAATCTTGCTAGGTTTAGGGTTGAGGCAATGAGCCTGCTAGACCTAGTTGTTCTTCATGGTAGTGAGCAAGTATGTTTAGGCTCATGGAGTGACCTAGCCTAAACATCATTATTTCAAGATTACAATATATATTGAGAGCTAATCCTCTCCATGGTTTTTCCCCACCTTGGGGTTTTCCACGTAAAATCTGGTGTCTCTTGTGTTTGATGTTGTATCTGTGGTTAAGTTTTTGATTTCATGCACTCATTGTTAAATCATAGTAATTGTGGATAACTGATGAATGTTTAATTGTAGAAAGTGTTTTAGTTTTTGGCACAATTGATTCACCCCCCCTCTCAGTGGTTCGGCGCATATCAACAAGACCTTGCAAGATACTCAGAATGTTTGATTTAGGAAATGTATATGAAGTAAAGTTACCGAAGACATTGGGCATATCACCTATTTTCAATATTGCAGACCTATATCAGTATCATGAAATAGAGTTTAGTGATAGTATTGAAGAAGATTTGAAGAAGCAGTTACCACAACAAACACTGGAGTAGATTGAGCACATTTTGGATAGCATAGTTGGATGCAGCACCAAAGGAAGACAATACAAAGAATATCTTGTGAAGTGGAAAGGTAGACTGGAAGAAGATTCATCATGGATTTCTCAAGCTGAGGTGGATCATCTTGGTTTTCCCCTAGCCCGAGCAAAGTGAGGGAGTCACTTTTTCAATAACCCCAGATGTCTGATGCAGGAGCATCCTTGGTTTAAGAGAAATCTTGCATCAACCAAAAACATTTGCATTTTAGTTTGTTTGCATTTCAGTTTGTTTCATTTTTTAGTTCAGTTCAGGCAGTTCATTCAGTAGCAGTTTTTGTATTTTGGTCTGCATTCTACTGCAGTTACATATCAGATTTTGCAGAGCTGGACTTAGCATCTATATTAATTCATGTACATCATATTGAAAACTCGGAGCATTTGGATCAAGTATCAGAAATTTATCGCTATCATAAGATTGATTGTTTTCTCAGAAGAGAGCATCTTGACAATCTATGATAATCAGCTAAAGGAGAAGGCCTACAGAGCATTTCATGATGTGCAGAGCTAAATTAAACATCATTCAATGTTGTTGGATTTGCGGCCGACCTTCCTCGAGATCCGCTCATCATTCCATTCATTTGCAAAGGAGTTCCATTCATTTAGATCTAAGCTATCTGTGTACACATGTTACATCTCTTCATTGGATTTTGTGATCTTCCTTGGCTGACACAGAGGAATCTATTGTTCCAGAGATGATATATAATGATGTAATAGATGCCTAGGAAAGTAGTCTTAATTAGTTTACAAGTTGATAGTTCAGATTTTGTGCGAAATATTTTCAAAACTATATCTTGTGCATATTCTAATATTCTGTAATCAGGCTTGTGAGCCCTAATTGTAAGCTCACATGTTGCTAGCCAATCTGTATTTGAATCCCATGATATACTAAATGACCAAGAATCTGCATTTGCTTCATATCTTTGAGTTTTTTCCATTATGTTTACTCTAGCTACATGGCTTGGATCGTTCTCTTTAAGGACCCTCCTAACTGTGACTACACCAACTACTATTTCCGAATGAATGGTGGAATTTGAAAGACTATTTGATCATGATCAATTTGGAACTCAAAGAAGACAAGATGACTAAATCAGAGGAAAGTGTGATCCACATAACTTGGGGACATATTCCAATGTCAAGAATGTCTTCATCAGTAAGGTATGTACCCCTAAAGAAAAGGTCAGAATTATCCAAGCTTTGATAGATTATCATGATGTTATTGCTTGGAGCTATGAAGGTTTGAAAACGTATGATACTTCCATCATTAGTCACACCATACCACTGAAACCTAGAGTCAAACCCTTTCATTAGAGACAAAGACCTGTCAATGCTCTATTGGAGCCTCTAATTTTCTAGGAAGTAAAGTTGTTATCAGCAAGGATCATTTTCCCAATATGACATTCCACTTGGGTGGCAAATTTGGTACCAGTGCGTAAGAAAAATGGTGAAGTCATGTTATGTGTAGACTTTAGGAATCTGAATAGAGCTTCAGAAAAGGACAATTATCTACTATCCTCACTAGATGAAGTACTACAGATTGTTAATGGGTCTCAGATGATGTCATGTTTAGATGGTTATTCTAGATATAACCAAGTGATGATCGAATATGCTGATAGATTGAAGACAACCTTCACCTGTAAATGGGGAATATACACATATCGTAGGATGCCATTTGGTTTGATTAATGTAGGTGCAACATTTCAGTGAGCTATGGACATAGCCTTCAAAGGTTTAGTTGGCAAATGCATTATTATTTACATGGATGATTTGACCATATTTTCGAAGAGAAGAGGCAATCACATCTTTGATTTGAGAAAAGTACTACACCGCTGTAGAGATTATGGCATCTCACTCAACCCCAAGAAATGCATCTTTGGGGTAACTGAAGGAAAGTTATTGGGACATGTTATTTCTGAAGAAGGTATATCAATAGATCCTGATAGAGTTCAGGCAATTTGTAAGATTCATCCACCTGCTAGCAAGAAAGAACTTAAGTCATATTTTAGGAAGATCAACTTCATGTGAAAGTTCATAATAGGTTTTGTTGAGATTGTTGGACCATTGAATGCTATGTTGAAGCAAGATGCTAAAATTGAGTGGACACCTGAGGCAAAGAAGGCCTTCTCAGAAATCAAGCAAGCAATTTTCAATGCTCTTGTGCTTGTGAGCCTAGACTATACTTTGCCATTCTATATCTATTCTTTTGCTTCAGAACACACTTGCGCAACAATGTGAACTCAGAAAATGGGCACTACTGATGAGTGCCCTATTGCTTTCATGAGTACCCCATTAAAGGATGTTGAACTTTGATACCCAAATGTGGAGAAATAGTCTTATGTATTAGTAAAGGCAGTCAAGAAGTTTAGCCATTATATTTTAAGTAGAGTGATAGCCATCATTCATGATGTTGTTGTCAAGACCTTGCTGATGTAGAATGAGTTAGTAGAACGAAGAGGGAAGTGGGTCATTGTATTGCAAGAATTTGACCTAGAATTACAACCAATGAACCTAGTGAGAGGACATGCCCTCACTAAAACAATGGCAGAGATTGATCCAGGTTTGATTTCTCAATAGTACGTGCTAGAGGATATATCTCAGAATGATTGGTACAGTGACATTTTGTTCTATTTTCTCAACCAACAATGTCCTCCCCACCTAAACTCACTCCAAAGAAGGGATTTAAGGTTGAAAAGAAGTAGTTTTATGGTTAAGGGCTCGATGTTGTATAAAAGGAACCATGAGGGAATCTACTTGAGATGTCTTGATAAAATAGAAGTGGCACAAGTTTTAGCAAGTTTTCATGAAAGATTTGGAACAGGCCATGGTTTTAGTCTATCAAATGCAAACCAGATTCTCTGGGTTGGGTATTATTTTCCTACACTTTTCAAATATGCTCATACACATGTTTGGACCTATCATTTTTGTCAGAATGGATCCTCCAGGGAAAGAAACACAACCATGCCTTTGCAACTGGTCATGAAGGTACACCCTTTTGCTCAATGGGGGATCGACTTTGTCGATATGATCAATCCGCCTTCTTCTGTGGGTCATAGGTATATTCTAACTGCTACTTGTTATTGTACTAGATGGTCTAAATCTCAAGCATGTAAGCAATGCACGAAAAATGTAGTGATTAAGTTTATTGAAGAACACATTATTGCAAGGTTTGGCTGTCTATTTTCTCTTGTTTGTGACAATGGTCCTGCATTTTCATCTTTAAATTTTTTGAACTAGGCATTTGATTATGGTATTGTTGAAATTTTCATCTAATTACTACCCTCAAGGAAATGGTGTAGTTGAGTCCACAAACAAGAATCTTCTAGATGTTCTCAAAAAACTACTTGACAAGAACCCTAAGGAATGACACACCCAGCTTAGGCTTGCCTTATGGGCATAAAGGATAAGAAACAAGGATACTTTAGGAACCTCACCTTATCACTTGGTCTATGGATTAGAGCCTTTGTTCCCTATACACTTGAGGATACCTGTCTCAACATCAACTGCCACAATAATGGGTTACACTTTCTGGGACATCCTAATTTTTGCTAAAATCACATATTTTTAGAAAATATAATGATTTAAGCCTTGAAATATTCAATTTAAAGGATTTTAATTGAAGAGGGTTTAATCAAACCCCCTTGGATAGAACCTCGCTAGTTTTAAACCATACCTATAATGGAGTCTCCTCTACACCTATCAAAATGCTGATAAAAAACCACTTTTGATTTACCTTTTGGGGGATCAAATGAATTCATTTAAAATTTATGTTTTGTAAGTATGTATTCCTTATTATAAGCTTCCCAAAAAGTATAATTTTAAATATATTTAATTTGATTATTATATTTATTTTTTAATTCTTGTGAATGTAGGTTTTTTGCCGAACATCAAGTTCTTTGTTCTACACACATGGAAAATTAGTACATTAGTGAAAAAAAATTCCAAAAAATACCTATGCCCTAGGTATTTATGTCCTTGTTTCAACAAAAAAAGAAAAATTGAATTTCGATACATACAGAAAAAGTTATGTTTTACGAAATACGCCTATGTCTAAATTATAATTGGTTTGACTTCAAAACTTAATTAAAAAAACATATTCAACAAAACATTATAAAACTAAATGCATGCCCTATATATCAGTGTTACCAATCTAAATTCAAAAGAATTAGAATTTTATCCTTTGTAGAAAAAAAGTTATGTGCTACGGAATACACATCACTTCAAAAAAATGTTGTTTACTATTAAAAACTAGTTATCAAAGGAGACACAAAAAATTTTACAATTTAACTCCAAATTTTTTTTAAAAAATATATTTAGATTCTACAAACAAAATCTCACAAATCACTAGTTCACATCATCTTAAAATTCCTAACAGTTTAGCAGCTATAGGTGTTAGAAAGTGAAGATTTAGTCCAAAATGTTGATTTCAATGTCGAGTTTGGCCAAAAAGTGTAACCCATTATTGTGGGATGATGATACCCAGATGTCTCATATGTCTCTGATTCAACTTTCCTTGACTGTTCAGATACTGTAAAGCTTGATGATCTGTATATAAGACAAATTACTTAGGCAACAAGTAATGTCTCCACTTCTTTAAGGCTTGAAATATGGCATAGAATTCTTGATCATAAACATCAACATCAACATCAACATCAACATAATGTTATTGGGATGTCATTTCTTTCCATAATTAGTGTTTCTGGTTCCATAATCTCTTGAATAATGATGTAGGACTTTCAGTTTTTTCAAACTGCTGAAAATAGCAAACTACCAGTTTTGGAAAATTTAACTGCCGTTTTAAGAAAGTTTGCATTTGGGCATAGATGGAAGTGAAAATTTACAGGAAGCTTTGTAACTAAAATATAAGACCTTTGGCGAAGGAATCGGGCAAAGATGATTTGTGAGCTGAAAGATATTAAAGTTTTTATTTTCTGAAAACCCCCTAAAAAATTTTAAAATTAGATATGCGGCACTAAAATGTCCCATAATGTCCCAAATAGTTGATAGAAATCCATTTACACATTTTTGGAGTGATAGTTCACTTCACAAGCTTTCTGACACTTCAAATGGTCCGTCAATCAGACACTTGGATCAAAAGTTATGCTTCCCGGAAGTTGACCTACTTTTGGAGGGAGTTGCAAATTTTGAAATTTAGCTGGAGGTTGCCAAAAAGTGCTATTTATGACTATTTTTGGGAACCATGGGCAGTAGCAGAGATAAGGGGGAAAGTGTAGAGTCAAGAATAGGTGGGAAAATAGAAGCCCTAGTTGATTTGGGGTTACAGAAGGCAGGAGATTCTAGAGCCTGGTGATGTGTAGTTGTAGTGTGTTGCAGCCTGTGGAGGATTGATTCCTCTTATTGTAATTGAGCTTCTATAATGTAATGAGTGGTCCAAATCAATAAAGAAATATTCTATTTTCTGTGTGTCATTTCTGTTGTTGTGTGTTTTATGATTTACCCCCTTCATCAAGTTGGCTTGTTCTTGGGAGATGAGTCGCTAGTTTAGTTTAACCTAAAGTATTTTGAGATCTCATATACTTTCACATTTTAAATGATCTTGAAGTTTTTGAGAGAGTCTTTGTGATCTTGGGTTAAATGAAAAATCCTAAGATTCACCAATTTCACCACTATGATTCCCATCCCAGTGAAGTTAAGCTAATATACGTAACCCATGCAATATTTATCATGTGTTATAAGGGTATGTGGTATTTTCTAATACTCATATCAAAAGCTAAGTTAATTGAATCATCAAATAAGCAATTTGTCAAAAGATGGTACTTCTTAGTACTCCCATGATATCATTCAATTAGCTGGAGGATTTAAGCATCTCTATTGGGGCTATGGATGCCTAGCTGGTAGTAGAGCAATGTTTGAGCAGAATCATAAAGACAACCTCATTGGGGCTATAGATGCTTGACTGGTAGCGAGGCAATGTCCAAGTAGTTCATAAGGTGAGTATCATTTATGTAGCTTAATGCAAGTTAACTTGGGTGATCTTGGTTGCTAAGGGATAGGAATGAATACATTTTCACACACTTGGATCCTTAGAATGTTGACGGTTGTACTAAGTTCTTGATCTTTGATTCCTTGACCCTATTGTCATGTTCATTTGGTTTGATAAGTGGGAAACATAGAGTTTCTAGGTTTGTAAGTATCATTTATCTTAGAAATTCTCTGGAGTATTTCTCCAGTAGAGTTTCCATTTATTGTGCCTTGCACACAGGCCCCATTTTGTCAAATGGAGACCCCTCTTTTGTTTTGGCTAAGTCTCAGTTCTTATCCTCCTTACTATTGAGGAAATGAAGTTTTGCCTAAGTTGGATGATTTGCTTTAGATTTGGGCATTTGGGATAATTGTAGTCTTCTTAGTACCTTTTATAAGTGATTTGCAGAGGATTTTGATTGATTGTGTGCATGAGAAATAGGCCTTTATAGCTTTTTGCGCTAAAAAGGAGGTTCACTGGATAAAGCGCTAAAACCTCATGTCACTAGACAAAGCACTAAAAGCCCTTGTCATAGGATATTGCACTAATTACAAGCGGCATAGGACATATCCTATGAGGTCAATTTACCCACATGTCTGGTCAAGTGACCTTTCCTCGCTTTCCTGTATCCAAGTGCTCGACACTCTATTAACTGACAACATCATTTATGGTGCTCATCATAGGGTTTAAAAGGTGAAATTACATGATTATTTCCTCATTTCCATTCACATTTCCATAGAGAACCAGAACTCTGGCGATTTAGGCGATCCTTGAAGCAATTTCTTGTGTGATTGAGGATTTCACTACAACGATTTGAGGGATTTTCCGTGTTGGCCTGCGAGTTTGTTTGGTGTTCTATTTTGTATCAGGTCGGTCCTCTTTGCCCTTTTATTGGATTTATCATTGGATTCTCTACTTGTGTTGTAACTCAGCTTCATTTTTAGTAGAGGATTCTTGTTCTTTTCACAATCATTGAAGAATGTAAGATTCTAAACCGTAGTTTATTTTGGTTTTCATCTTGTTTGCACTAGGATTGAATGCTTTCCATAGGGTTTGAGCCTTCATATTTCATAGAACTATGTCAAAGGGGTTTATGTTTTGATTATGAGTCAATAGCAGAATGTATTAAAGTGAGTGTTTGGTAAGGGGAGTGATTCAGGGTAGTGATGTTATTTTCTTTGACTTAGATTATCAAAGACCCTTTAGAAATGTGCCCTAGGAAGAAAAACTAACTTAGCACAACTTTTAGGTTTCATTCGACATATCTACTAGGCCCCTAAAATCCTGCTTTGTCCTATGAGCTGTCCACTACCCACTTTAACCCTTTGGAAATTTGAGTTTAGAAGTTAGCACTAATTTTGGATGACACCGAATATGTCTGGAGACCTCTGATTTCTCTACATCCTCAGACATACATCATTTTCCCACTCTATGCCTTAGATACTTTTCAGGGGAACTTGCGCTAATTTCACTCGGCACCAGACATGTCTGGTAACCCTTCAATTCCCGCATATCTGGTGAGGTCCCCTTCACTTGCTCCACTAACTTAAAATTCTTAAGGATACCTTGTGCCAATTTCACATGGAACCGGATATATCCTGTGACTCATGATTTCCTTGCCATCTAGTGAAGGTCCTTTTTGCTGCAAAGCTTGATATCCCAAACTGCACCTACGTAAAGTAGACTTAGCACTAAAACCATAGCTGACATGACATTCAGTGAAGCCTAGCTCTTTTGTAGATCCTATGAGGGCTAAAATGCCCACTTATCCTGTCAAGGCCAAAACTCTCGCTTTATCCTGTTAGGACTAGAAAACCCTCTTTAGAACTAAATTGACTAGTTCATCCAATATGTTCATTTCATATTATATCTTATGCACCATTTCATTCATCTTCTGGATCTTCTTCTTTGATTTCTGAACTAGGATCCTTTGTTTTGCCTTGACTAGAGTTTGAACTTTCTCCTTTCTCAAATCCTTAACCATGTTTGCCATCAGCATTCCTCTGGCTAGCAATCATTTCATCAAGTTTTGTAGTACTTATCTTGAATTTCTCTTCAAAACTTCTAGCCTTTTCCAGATTTTTTTTCAAACTTATAGTTTCTTTTTCAAGTTTTGCACAGTGTTCTGATCTATTTTTCATAATCAAATTTAGATCATCTTCTTCTCTTGTTTTTTCTTTAACTTTTTCTTCCAAATCATTTAAGGCTTTATTTGCTAAAAACAATTAGTCACCGACTTCTTTGTATTTGTCTTTGAATTTCTTGACTTGCTCTTTCAACTTTAAGATGCATTCATCAGCTTGTTGCGAGTTTTATTTCAGATCCCCGACCTCTACCTCAGAATTTTCAAGGTCCATAAGTGTTGTTTCTAGTTGGTTGTATCTTTCATAATTTCCATACCTTCTTGCTTCCATGATCATGCCCAAGTTGTTAAACTTCTTCCAAGGAACTTGGCTTTGATACCAATTGTTGATTGTCAGGAACACTGAGAGGGGGGTGAATCAGTGTTCTAAAATCTTTTCCATGCACTTTATCTTTTAGTCGTTTCCCAATATTAAAAAAATAAAAGCATGCTATGCACATAAAGAATAACCATGAAAACATGACACATGAACACCAAGATTTTTACGTGGAAAAACCAAGAAGGGAAAAACCACGAAGAGGATTAACTCTCAATTATATATTGCAATCTTTACAAAATGATGTTCAGGTTTGGTCACTCCACAAGCTTGGAACATATTGACTCACTGTCATGAAGTACAACTAGATTTAGCAGGCTCATTGCCTCAACCCTAAATCTAGAAAGATTATAATAAGGGTCGTTAAACCCCATTGAAGGTTCACTACTGGCTCACTACCTATATTTTCTCCAAACTATTTGCACATGAAACTGTGTACTGCTTAACCATCTACCTCTATGCCAAGTGCAACCATTTAATACCTGAATTCTGAGTCCCAAGCCTTGATTGTTGTTGCTCTTCTAACTCTACTCTTCTATTCTCATTCTCTCATCACACACACACACTACTACATATGTACACCCTTTTAACCGAAGATCATCGCTCTTATATATATCTGCATCATGATTTAATCCATAATCAGGTCGGCATCAAAGAAGTGAAACGTGTACATAAAAAGATGTACCTTGTTGCTCAATCTAATGCACTATGTGTCAGGCAGACCCAAATCTTCTCCCAAACATGTTCATATAGGTCAGCTCTAATCAGTCAATTACTTACATAGATCCTCCAAATATTAACTCTTCTCCACACAATGATTAATATACTTGTTGGCCTCTTCCTTAAGAGTATACTTAACAACTTCATCTACTGACTTACAACTTTTACTGAGGATCCCAAAACACCTTCCAAATCATATCAAGGACTCTTTACATAATCCCAATCTTACCCTTAGAACCACAAAGTATGATATCATCTTGTGGAGAAATGCGGACCATCAGATCTCAGACTCTGTCTCTATCAAACTCTATCAATCACTATGCCGATACTTAGCAACTTGTAGTTATCCTTCCAGTGAACTCCAGATCTCCTAACTCTGGATTAAGACACTTCACATATGTATTTACAACACCTTGCAACCACATAGCAAAATACTTATCTGTGGAGGAATACGGACCACTGCACTAGACCTTGTTCATTGTTCCTTCTATACCTTTGCTTACCCAGACTTAGGCATTTCTCCACGGTGACTTCCAGAGAAGACCAGGACTTAATCTCTAAAGGATAACACTATCAAACACCAACTGACATTATACCTGAACTCCATCTGTAAGTCTTCAATTGCGGAGGCATACTATCCAATTTACTGTTCTCTACTCTGTACACATCCATACTTAGCCATTTCTGTCAACTGGATCTGGAATCCAACTTGTTCTTCCGGAGGTATCTCTTCCTATCATGGTGATAGGATTCTGAGCCTTATTTCCATCAATGACAACATACTGGTCCATACCAGAGCAGTGTCTCTTGCCAACAATCTCCCCCTTTGGCATTGATGGCAACACTTAGTGAAAAATACTTGACTACTTCCCCTTACTGTACATACTTTATTTTCGTGCTCCCCCTGATATGATTATCCATTTTTCACTGATCTACTTCTCCCCCTTTGACATCAATGGAAAAGGGTGTGATTCGGAGCCAAAAATTTGTCAAAATTTCAAAGATTTTATATATTCTGCCACATATTTACAAGTGCAATCTTCATCTTAATTTGTGACTAAAGGAAAAATGTCACCATAGATAGTCTTTATTGTAGCTATTTCTCCATTCCATCTATTCCTTGCATTATCCAGAATAAGGATGTGACCACTCAACAAAAATACTAACTTTTCTGCTTTCTAGACATCCAATGGTGTATCAACTAGTGCTTGAGATTTCAAGGCCTCTTCCACCAAAAAGGTCATGGAATCAACTTTTGGACTTATCAGTTCTTTCAACTAGCACAACCTGTCTTTAATATCTCCCTTTTTCTTCATCAGAGTGTATGAATCATTATGAATATTGGCAACTTGTGTTTCTTTTGCCTTTTTGACTCCACTACCGGATTATATGTTTCAGAGATATTTAGTAGTTTGAGTTCCAAGTCTTTGATTTTGTCTTCTAGCTACTTTGTGATTTTTGGCCAAGATCTAAACATAGTTTGTATATTCTACTGGCTTCTTCAATGGTGCTTTGTATTATCTTGATTCCTTTATCTAATGAGGTTTTGTCTCGAGCTATCATGGTCTTTAGCTCTACCAGTCTTCTCTCATCAAATTCTTTTCTAACTTTTGCTTCTGTAGTTTTTTCAAATGACTCAAAATGTGTACTTATATGTTTCAATAGCTCCTCAAGATGATCAGTAGGAGATAACGAGATATCTTTTTAAAATGATGGCATCAACTTTTCTAGAACAATTATTGCATCATTGATCAATTTACTATTTTTATCATGAGATTTCAGCACTTCTTCCTATGCCTTGGCTTGAACAATGGAGACTAATTTGAACTTTTGTGTAGGTGATAATGAATCCAAATTGATTGGTCCTCGAAGAAGTTCAGACCCATCTACAACTTGTTCCCTTCCAGCACCAACCAAGACATCTACAGTGTCTCTTTCTCTCTCAGACAATTCTTCTTGACTTTGTTCCAGAGGATTTATGTCCATATTTTCTTGTTGTTCTATGTTTTGTACCGGTGTATGGATCCTTAACTGTTTCCTATCTTCTACATCTTCATCTTGTTTCTCAAGAGACAGATCTATTTTGGTTCCACCCATATTCAATGTGTTAGTGTCAAAGGCTTGATTTGGACCTTGATCAAGGCTTGTCTCTGGTAGAATTGTATCTTCATCTTTTGTTTCCTCGCTGTCATAGATAGTGGAAATATTGCATTTCATTAGTATGTCCAGAATGATTTCCTCTGTTTCCTTGACAACCTTGTCAACCTCTCCTATCATTAATGCATTCATTCTTTTCTTTGACCTGAATTCATTATTAAGTGCCTTGGAGATTCTGCTCTTCTCATCTGGAGTAATATCTAGAAATAACTTTATCAGTGTGTGTTCTCTGAGCTCCATATCTTTTGCCATAGCAGATTCTTTTCTGACTGATAGGATACTACCCAAGGTATCTGGGAGGTCACCAATGATTTCAATGAGGGCTCTATTATATGTTTAGATAATCTATAATGGTTTCTTCCAAAATCCTTTTATCAACATCATTGTAATCATCATAAAATTTTGCCACAGGTTTTAGATTACCGTCAACAGTGACATACTTCAATACATCTTCAAGTTTTAGTGTGGCATACGACTTATCTACTTTCTGTCTTTTGCTAGGTGTCTTCTCTCTAGATGACTTCTCCTTGCTACTTTTGGAGGTTTTTGTAGCCTTAACATTCATTTTCTTTATCTCTTCATCTGATTCTATCTCTTCTTCATCTTTTTCTCCCACACTGACATACAATCTTTTTCCTTTCATCTTCTTCCTCTTTGTGTCCTTTTCAGAGGGCTTCTTTGATGATGTTGCATCAGATGAAATGGCAAAGCTTTGAGTAGACCTTTGAGTAGCTTCAACCTCTCTTGGATTCTTTATAGGTTCCTCTGAAACCTTAGCTTGATCATTTTATTTTTCCTTCTTTGCTTTCTCTGCTCTTTCTCTTGATTCCTTGAGTTGCTCTTTAGTGATGCCATACCTTGCAGAAATTTCTTCCACCTCTTTTCTCACTTTTCTGGTAGATTCAGCTTGTCTAAGCTCAACATGGAGTTTCACTGATAGCTCTTTATATGTTCCAAACCTTTCTTCTTTGATATCTTTTGGTTTGTTAAGAAGGTGCTGGGCATAATTTTCCAGAATTTGTTCATCTACCTCATAACCCATGGGCATTACCCACACAGTTCTTGGTTCCATAGCCTCCATTAAACATTGATCCTTAGTGACCATGAAACAAATTGTATCCTTGTACTTATTAACGATTTTCTCAGGAATTCTTTCTCGAGAGTGCATCAAGCTCAAATAATTCTTGAAAAATCCCCATAGGGCTGCTTTTTGCTCATTATAACTTCCCAAGTTGTGGCGACAATTTCTAATTTGCACAGCTACTGGTTTGTTACTCAACCAAATCAATCCCTGATGATTAGGGAATTCATTCAAGAAATAGAAGAATAAATAGATGATTAGCATACCATACTTGAATGGGTAGTTTTTTCTTTCTTTTGTCTTCTTCAAATTCTCCAGTAATTGGGTTCGCAGCAGTTTGCATAGATCATAGTCCGCATTCTCCTTGATCATTTGATATGCTGTGATTATTACGGTACCAGAAACTAAATCCTCCTAGTTTGAGAAGTAGACTTATAACCTATGACCATTGAGGCAAATTTTACTGTAGGATCAGTGATATCATTTATTGTCAATGCCCTTTTGTCAAACTTTGCTCTAGTGGCCTCTATAACAGTTTGATTCTTCACAGCTTCAACAAGGGCACACTTCTGGTGGAGATCAATCCTGTCACTACCCTAATTGCTTCCTTAGTGATTTTGAAGGGATGCCCTAACCACATGAATTCATCGTGAAGTTATCTCAGAACATACCTTACCCATTCATCCTCCACAAACGTAGGGAAATCCACATACTAAATGAACTTCTTTTCCTTTAGGGTTTTGTATTCTTCTTTGAGGTCAAACTAGTCATCAGTCAGGTGATTGAGATATAAATCTATTAGGCAAGTATTGCTATGTTCTTCTCAGGTAGCATGAATATATGCCCTAACATCCTCAACATACAAAACTTTGTGAGGAACACTTGAGAATGCCCCAATTTGATCGAATTCAGTTTCTTTATGAGGGTGTTTCTTAAATTTAGATCAAGGGCGCTCACTGATATCTACAATTTGTGGAGTCGCCATAGCAAAGATTCAACAAATTCACAGTGAGGTTTTCTATGAAAAGTACCTTGATAAGTCAAATTTGAGTTTCCTTTGCCTGATTTAATCTAAGCTTTGAATCTTTGTTGCACCTTGAATTCTTCCTTCAATCTCTCTCCGTCGTCTAGAAGACTCCAAATGCAAGGTGAAATAGAGGCCAATTGACTTGCTTTTTATTCTTGGTGCTTGACCTGATTGTCATAAATGCTATTTTTCAAAAAATTTCTTGACTTATCTCTGATAGACACAGTCAACCAAAATTGCTCCGTAAAATGCCGCATCAACTTATTTCCTACTGGTTTTTCTTTCAAAAGATTGGTCTTGTCAAATTCGATCAAGAATCCTTATGCTGAAATCTAGCACCAACTACCTGGTTGGGGAGTTTGGATTTCGAATACTACTCACACTGAGCCAGTACTCACAATTCATTCTTCAGAGAAGGTATCCACATCTGATACTGGTGCAGATTTATCCTCAATTAAAATTACTTCCTTGTCAAGCCATACCTTGTCCGATTCTTTCTTGGCTTTAATCGGATCAACTTTCTCTTTTCCCTTGTCATTTTCTGCTCTATTTTTCTTTCTTCAAAATAATTATTTTCCACATTCTTGGTTTTGCAAAATCTTGCAATATGTCTAGATTTGTTGCAACTGAAACACACCACACACTCTTTTCCTTGATTCCTTTTATTCATTTGATTTAATTTACATTGATTAGCCATATGACCAAATCTATTGCATGCAAAACACTTTCCATTGAATGATTGATTGTCCCTTGTATTTTGAAAATTTGTTCTTGTTTAGGGGAAAATTGGATTTGTTAATATTCTAATGTTTAGATGTTTAAATCCTCCTTTCCACCTTACATTCAAGGATCTAGGGTCAAGTGATGAGCACTATCATAACCTAGGTCACTTGTAGATGTAGGGAAACTTGGATTAGGGAATTTAATCATTAATTTTCCTTCTCTTATGTCCAATTAACCATTAAAACCCTAATTATGCAAATACAGTAACAAATTGACGAAAGATGGAAAAAGCTCTTGTAGGCAAGAATAAAATACCAAATCACAGAATACTTGTTTTCGGGGTTCCAAAGCGGAATAGTCAGGGACACTGGAGTGGGCGCCCAAGTCCAAGGTACCTACTTTTTCACAGAATTTAGACCTCCTTCTGACACTGATCAACCCTGTAACTTCTATTTTTTGAGATTTGTCTGCAGAGGACAGTAGAGAGAGCACCCAAGTCCTGGAAGTGCTCCTTTGTCTAACTTTTCTTTAGATCCTGAATCCTTGATGCCTGCCAATCCTTCCCACAACTTCACTTTTTCCAAATGCGACACTTGTAACTTGTAATCACAAGACTTGGTTTGGGGGTTGTGGTGTTTAGAGGCTTGCCTCAGTCAAGCCCTGGAGGACACTTAAGTCTCTGAACACTGTTGTCAAATAAAGAGTGTGTGCCCTTGTGAGGCAGAGGTAAAAACCAAAGGAATCAATGATGAAAACACAATATTATGTCACCTTGTAGTGAAGCTCTCATGGGAGGAAGATGCTCTTCATGCCATCAGGAAATTGATGCCCAAATCTACAAATATCAACACACAAAACACACAAGTCTGCTCTTGCAACACAATAAAAAGCCTTGAATCACCTTGAGAACACTTGAACATCACAATTGCCATCTAGTTTCTAAATGAATGCCTAAGCATGCTTATATATGCAACTACAAGCACTCCTGCCAAGATTTTAAAACTCAAAACTTACCATGTCGACAAAAGGACCAAGTAACGGTCATAAATTGATGCCCAAAGATTAGGGCTGGACTAGGGCATGGGTGCCCAAGTCCTCCCTCCCTATTTTGGGCAGGGTACAGCTCAAGGGGTCCACCTAGGTCCAATTTGCCATGGAACCTAGGTCTCATTCCATCAGGATGCCAAAATATGAACTAAAATTTCCTAAATGCATACTAAAGACCCGAGAGCTAAACCTTATGAGGGAAAAGCCCTTAAGGGGACATTTTCTGACATTACAGTTCTTATCGAACCTCTGCATTCAACAACTCTGTGACCAGTTCTATTGCAAGTGAAGCATCTACCTTTGAATGATTGTTCATTCTTTCCATTGTTGAAGATTTCTCTGATCTGATTTCTACATTCTTTTGCCTTATGACCAATTTTCTTGCAGTTAAAACACTGACTCAAGAATGATGGAATCTTTTGATTTATTTTTCTTCTACATTGAGCAACCTTATGACCATTGAAAGATGGGTACCTTTGAGCATTTGGTTGTCTGACCGGAGGTCTTCTGGATCTTCTTCTTTGATTTTTGAACTGAGATCCTTTGTTTTGCCTTGACTCTATGTTCATTTGACCAGAGTTTGAACTTTCTCCTTTCTCAAATCCTAAACCATGTTTGTCATCAGCATTCCTCTAGCTAGCAATCATTTCATAAAGTTTTGAAGTACTTATCTTGAATTTCTGTTCAAAACTTTTGGCCTTTTCCAGATCTGTTTTCAAACTTATAATTTCTTTTTCAAGTTTTGCATAGTCTTCTGATATGTTTTTCACAATCAAATTTAGATCATCTTCTGCTCTTTTTTTTTTTGTAACTTTTGCTTCCAAGTCATTTAAGGCTTTATTTGTTGAAAACAATTGGTCATTGACTTCTTGGTATTTATCTTTAAATTTCTTGACTTGCTCTTTCATCTTTAAGATGCATTCATCAACTTGTTGCAAGTTTTCTTTCAGATCCCTGACCTCTACCTTAGAATTTTCAAGGTCCATAAGTGTTGTTTCTAGTTGGTTGTATCTTTCATAATTTCCATACCTTCTTACTGCCATGATCACACTATCCCAGATCTTCCCCAAGTTGTTAAACTTGTTCTGAGGAACTAGGCTTTGATACCAATTATTGATTGTTAGGAACATTGAGAGGGGGGGTGAATCAGTGTTCTAAAAAATTTTCCATGCACTTTATGTTTCAGTCATTTCCCAGTATTAATAAAACAAAAGCATGTTATGCACATAAACAACCATGAAAACATGACACATGAACACCAAGATTTTTACATGGAAAACCAAAGAAGGGAAAAGCCACAAAGTGGATTAACTCTCAATTATATATTGCAATCTTTACAAAATGATGTTCAGGCTTGGTCACTCCACAGGCCTGGAACATATTGACTCAGTGTCATGAAGTACAACTAGATTTAGTAGGCTCACTGCCTCAACCCTAAACCTAGAAAGATTACAATAAGGGTTGTTAAACCCTATTGAAGGCTCACTGCCTAGATTCCCTCCAAACTATGTGCACATGAAATTTTGTACTGCTTAACCATCTGCCTCTATGCTAGGTGCAACCATTTAATACCTTAATTCTAAGTCCCAAGCCTTCATTGCTACTGCTCTTCTAACTCTGCTCTTCTATTCTCATTCTCTCATCACATACACACACCACTACATGAGTACACTCTTTTAACTGAAGATCATTGCTCTTATATATATCTGCATCATGATTTAATCCATAATCAGGTCGGCATCAAAGAAGTGAAACGTGTACATAGAAAGATGTACCTTGTTGCTCAATCAAATGCACTATGTGTTGGGCGGAGCCAAATATTCTCCCAAACATGTTCATATAGGTGGACTCTAATCATTCAATTACTTACATAGATCCTCCAAACATTAACTCTTCTCCACACAATGATCAATATACTTGTCGGCCTCTTCCTTAAGAGTATACTTAACAACTTCATCTACTGACTTACAACTTTTACTGAGGATCTCAAAACACCTTCTAAATCATATCAAGGACTCTTTACATATTTCCAATCTTACCCTTAGAAATTCAAGGCATGATATCATCTTGCGGAGAAATGCGGACCATCAGATCTCAGACTCTGTCTCTGTCAAACTCTGTCAATCACTATGTCGATACTTAGCAGCTTGTAGTTATCCTTCTGGTGAACTTCAGACCTCCTAACTCTGGAATAAGACACTTCACATATATGTTTACAACACCTTACAACCGCATAGAAAAATACTTATCTGCGGATGAATGTGGACCACTGCACTAGACCTTGTTCATTGAACCTGTTATACCTTTGCTTACCTAGAATTAGGCATTTCTCCACGGTGACTTCCAGAGAAGATCAGGACTTAATCTCTGAAGCATAACACTATCAAACACCAACTGACATCATACCTGAACCGCATCTACAAGTCTTCAATTGCAGAGGCATACTGTCTAATTTATTGTTCTCTACTTTGTGCACATCCATACTTAGCCATTTCTATCAACCAGACCTAGAATCCAACTTGTTCTTCTACAGGTATCTCTTCATGTCATGGTGATAGGATCTTTGAGCCTTGTTTCCATCAATGACAACATACCGGTACATACCAAATTAGTGTCTCTTGCCAACAAATTTTTCATGATTGATGTGAAAATTGATAAGTTTTTAGCACTGCACATTGTTATCCTTTGAGAGGGCAAAGGTTCACTTTTTAATGCATTCAATTCATTTTAGTGCCTAAGTAGAATCTGATGACTAGAAACTATTAGAAATGTAATATTTTGATGATTTGTGCACATCTCATGATATGAGAGATAGATTTAGGCATATGGACTAGTATTTAGTTGGGTTATTTATTAGGGTACTGTACTCCAGGATAGATGTCTACCAAGGTTGTTAACATGAAGTATGAGTTCGAAGGAATCCCTCCTGTCTCCAAGATCACATCAGCATGGAATAACATAGGAGACACATATGTAGGCCACATTGACCTAGATGATTTCAAGCTAAGAATTTTTGGTGATAACCCTACTGACTAGGCAAGAAGGATCAGGGATGATGGAATAGCCCAAGCTGCAACCTTCCCTACTTTAGTACAGTACCTAGAATTGATCATTGCTTGTGGTGAGAGGTATCATGCCCTAACTAGGTTAGTAGTGACCCAAGATGGGAGAGTGGTGGCTAGCTTTACATTGGAGTCCCTTGTAGAGGCCTTTGATATCCCACCATTTCCCACACTGACTGTCATTACAAAAACCCAAAATCAGGATATGTATGACAAAGGGCAAGAAGCCTGCAGAAGAATTATTAATGATACATGAAGGTGTTGGGCACATGGCTTTTGAAGCCCATTTGTAACGGCAATTTCTTGACTTTGATTCCTTCAAACCGCTCTATCTACACATTGCCATTCTTGGCATGTAACCGCTGCTGGTCCTGTTTCGTTGATACAAGATGTAAGATGCTTAGTAGTGGTTTGAGTGTGTAGTCATTTAAGCCTGAAGGTATGTTGTTTGTACTGTTGTTCAATAGTGATATACTGTGATGTATGTAATACAAAAAGAGAGAGAGATGTATTCAGATAATAAAATGCCCTTCGTTGTGGATGTAGCCAAGGATTGGTGAACCACGTTAAATGATCTTGTTCATTATGTATGTGCTATTTTATATTTTCATTCTGAGCATTTGTTTTGGCTTTGTTGTTTCTTCTAATCTTGGTTCTATGATTCTGTTTTTGAATTTACAATTGGTATCAGAGCTCTGTGTGAAGCTCGGTCCAGGAGATAGCCTGTGAAGTTTTTTCTTGGGAACCTGTACAGTAATCAAAATGGAAAATAAAGAAATTTACAGGCCAAAAATTTGGTCTTTGGAAAGTGCATATGGAGTCTCTTCTTATCAAATAGGACTTGTCACTCACCTTACTAGGGAAAGCCAAAGGACAAGGTACTATGAAGGATGAAGACTGGGACATACTGGACATGAAAGCGAAGGCAACTATTTTCTCTCATTGTCTAGCAATGTATTATTTAATGTCTCAAATGAGAGTACTACGAAAGCGCTTTGGGAAAAGCTCTCCAGTATGTATGCGATTACTTCGGCTTCGAACAAGGTATTTATTATGAAAAAATTATATAACTTGAAAATGAAAGAAAGTGGGGTTATGTCCAATCATCTGAATGAATTTAACACCTTAGTTACTCAATTAGCTTCGGTGGGTATCAAGTTAGATCCTAAGATTAAAGCAATTTTGTTGTTGTGTTCCTTACCAAATAGCTGGGAAGGTGTTATCATGGCTGTGAGCACTTCTGTAGCAGCCAAGAGTACATTGATTTTTGATGATGTTGCAGCTACTCTTCTTAGTAAAGACATGAGAAGGAAACATCAGGAACCCTCATCCGGCGATTCTCTAACAGCTATAAGTACAAGCAATAGGGGAAGAAGCCAAGACAGAGGTACATACAACAATCGAAGAAGGTCACAATCTGGTCTGCGATCGAAGTCCAGGGGCAGAACTGGTGCGTGTTGGTTTTGTGGAAAACCCGGACACAATAAGAAGAATTGATGGAACTATAAGAAAGCTCAAGGCAACATGAGCACTAATAATCAAGCAAACACTGCAAGTGATGGTGTTTTGGTCCTATCAGCTAGTGAAGCAAATGCAGATTCGTGGGTCCTTGATTCTGGCACCTCGTTTCATGCCACTTCATGCCATCAAGCTTTCACAAATTTTCAAGAAGGCAGATTCGGTAAGGTGTTTCTTGGCGACAATAAAGAATGTGACATCTTAGGTAAAGGTGATATCACATTGAATCTGAAAAATGGAGATAAATTAACTTTGACAGATGTTAGATATGTACCCATGTTAAAAAGAAATTTAATTTCTGTTAGTTAACTTATAGGCAATGGATGCAATGTTAAATTTTCTCTTGATTTGTGGAAAATTACAAAGGGGCTTTTAGTAATGGCAAGAGGAAAGAAGCAAGGTAATCTCTATATTCTAGACTATTTTGGTGAAGTGGGAGCTGCCTTGTCGTCTATGGACAGTGGGTCTGAAATATGGCACAAAAGGCTCGGTCATATGAGCCAAAAAGGTCTTCAAGTTATGCTTCAGTGCAATCAGCTTCTAGGCCTCAACTCCATCGATTTAGAATTATGTGAACATTGCCTTTATGGCAAACAGTGTTGGACCAGTTTTGTGAGAACGGGGCATGACAAGAAAACTACTCCATTGGAACTTGTTCATTCTGACGTTTTCGGTCCGACTCAAGTAACTTCTTTCGGTGGAGCAAATTATTTTCTAACCTTTCTAGATGATTGTACTTGAAAAATCTAGATTTATATGTTGAACAGAAAATCTAAGGTATTTTCAAAATTTAAAATTTTTAAGGCTGTTGTTGAAAACCAGATTGGGCATAAAATTAAATGCCTACTAACAGAAAATGGTGGAGAATATTGCTCTTCAGAGTTTGATTCTTTTTGTGTAGACCATGGTAGTCAATGGATCAAGACTGTCCCTTATACACCTCAGGAGAACGGTGCAGCTGAGAGGCTAAATCACACGATACTTGAGAGAGCTAGATGCATGCTCTCTAATGCTAGATTGGGCAAAGAGTTTTGGGCAGAGGCATGTAATACTACTGTGTATTTAATCAATTGAGCTCCATCGTCTAGGCTAGATTTTGGCATCCCTGAGGAGACATGGTTTGGCAAACGAATATCCTACCATCATTTGCCGGTGTTCAGCTGTGCAGCTTTTGTTCACATTCTGAAAGAGCAGAGAACTAAGTTAGATTTCAAGTCAAAAAGGTGTGTTTTTCTTGGCTATGGTGAAGATCAATTTGGTTTTTGCCTTTGGGATCCTCTTGCAAAAACCATAATCTGTAGTCACGATGTTGTGTTTAACAAGAAGGATTTTCTAGGTTTGTAACCTTACAATTCATCTCTGCCAGAGTATGTTGATGTGGATTTGTTTGATAATGGTCAAATAAAGCAACCTACCATTATATTTTCTCATCCACTTGTTACATCTATACACTCTTACATCACAGGAGCTCCTATTACTTCAGCTACTTTACCTTCAGTTGGATGCACATTTCCACCTCAGCCTTCAATCAGTTTGATGCCTTCCATTGTTTCCATGCAGCTAGTGGATTGTTCAACGCTACCAAACCAAAGTCAAACACAGCCTTTAATTGGTACCTTGCATTCCACGCTGCCTTTGTTAAGTTCCACGTAGACATCTAACATTCAAACACTGCCATCAGGGGAATCGCTGCCCTCAAATACTCCAACGCAGCTTTCCCAAAGGTCTCCTCTGTCTTCATTAGGTGCTTCGCTGCCTTCAGAACTTCATACGCAACCTTCAACACATCTGACGCAGCCTCTCCAACAGTCAACGCTGCCTCCTTTAGCTGCATTGTTACCCCCAATGCAGCTGAATCTGCCCCCAACGTAGCCTGTCTCATAAAACTTGACCTCCATTTGGTCATTCATTGCCCTCACAAAGTGATATGCTGCCATTTAGAACTCCAACGCAGCATGGTAGAGAGTCAGTCACCACTACTCTGCCTTCAGACCTATACAAAGGTCACTCTTCTACACAGATTGGAGACTTGATGTAGGACAACGTGACTGGGCAGAGCACTCTGGGTGCACAAATACAGAGACAGGGGAGTTTTCCTTAGGGGCCTCTACAATCAGAGGTTGATGATGTTCAAAATTTATTACAGAGACTAAATCTAGACTCCAATATCCTGCCAGAGCAAGCTCCACAATTGAGATCTACCCGTGAGAAGAGGAGACGTGCAAAATTTGATGACTACAAGTTATTGCTCTCTGATTATGCAAAGCCAACAACATATAAACAAGCCTGCAAGCATGAAAATGCACAGAATTGGATGGCAGCCACGAACAAAGAAATGGAGTCATTGAGAGTTAATCACACCTGGGATTTGGTTCCTCTTCTGCCAACTCGAAAGCCTCTCAAGAACAAATGGATTTATCGTTTGAAAGATGAAGACAAAGGAAGTAAAAGATACAGGGCCAGATTAGTCATCCAGGGATTTGATCAACAAAAAGGCATTGATTTTTCTGAAATCTTTTCTCCAGTTGTCAGAATGGACACAATTCGTGTTGTGTTGGGTTTGGTAGCCATTTGGGATTTAGAACTTGAGCAACTTGATGTGAAAACAATGGTTTTTCATGGAGATATTGATGAGGATTTATACATGGAGCAGCCTGAAGGCTTTGCTCAACTAGGTAAGGAGCATTTATTTTGCAAGTTGAAGCAGATTTTGTATGGGCTGAAGCAAGCTCCAAGACAATGGTATTTAAAATTTGACCACTTCATGACTGATAACAACTTTATTTGGTGTGAATTAGATCCTTGTGTTTACCACAAGAAGCTCCATACTGGTGAGTTTGTCCTCCTTTTGCTCTATGTTGATGATATGTTAGTAGCTGGTACTAGTGTTAAGATTATTGCTCAGCTGAAGCAACAGTTGGCTCTTTGTTTTGCCATGAAAGACCTAGGACCAGCCAAAAGAATACTTGGGATGTATATATTTAGAAACAGAAATAAAAGAGAACTCAGGTTGTCCCAAGCAAACTACATTGCCAAAGTGTTGGACAGATTTAATCTGTCTCATGCCTAACTGGTATCTACTCGTTTGGCTGATCATTTCTGCCTATCTTCAGCTATGTGCCTAAAAAATTAGGAAGAGGAAGAACAGACGAGGTCTATTCCATATACATCTGCAGTTGGCAGTATAATGTATGCAATGGTATGCACTCGTTCGGACATTGCACAAGCAGTTGCAGTTGTGAGCAGATTCATGAGTCATCCAGGCAAACTACACTGGCATGCAGTTCAATGGATTCTACGGTATTTAAAAGGTACTTCACATTTCTGTTTATGTTTTGGAGGTACTAACATTCAGCTCTATGGTTATGTTGATTCTGATATGGCCAGAGATTTAGAAAAACGCCGGTCTACCACTGGTTATGTCTTTACATTTGCCGGGGCAGCCATTAGTTGGGTTTCTCAGTTGCAACAAGTTGTAGCTCTGTCATCAATAGAGGCTGAATACATTGTGCTCTCGGAAGGAGCCAAAGATATGATATGGCTTGAGCATTTGTTGACCGAACTGGGTTGTCTGAAATCAGTATTTCCATTATATTGTGATTGCCAAAGTGCTATTCACTTGGCAAGAAATTCAGCTTTCGACAGTCAAACAAAGCATATTGACCTTCAATACCACTTTATCTGCCATGTTATTAACAAAGGCAAGTTGCAGGTCACAAAGATTGAAACAAAAGTTAATCCGGCGGATGCATTAACCAAGGTTGTTCCTTAAGAGAAGTTTGATTTCTGTAGATCTTCTCTCGGTCTTGTTCCTCTATGACACTGAATTTCATGAAGGGGATCTCTCTCAGAGCAGCTTCATTACTGATCCCATTGGTCTTCAAGTGGGAGATTGTTGGGCACGTGGCTATTGAAGCCCATTTGTAACAGCAATTTCCTAACTTTGATTCCTTCAAACCGTTCTATCTACACATTGCCATTCTTGGCATGTAACCGTTGCTGGTCCTGTTTTGTTGATACGAGATGTAAGATGTTTGGTAGTGGTTTGAGTGTGTAGTCTTTTAAGCCTGAAGGTATGTTGCTTGTGCTGCTGTTCAATAGTGATGTACTGGGATGTATGTAATACAGAAAGAGAGAGAGAGACGTATTCAGAGAATAAAATGCCCTTCGTTGTGGATGTAGCTAAGGATTGGTGAACCACATTAAATGATCTTGTTCATTCTGTGTGTGCTATTTTATATTTTCATTATGAGCATTTGTTTTGGCTTTGTTGTTTTCTTCTAATCTTGGTTCTGTGATTCTATTTTTGAATTTACAGGAGGAAGAATAAGATGACAAAAATGTCCAAGGATCCCCATGTTTTATACATAAGTGACTTCAAGGAGGAAGTAGGTGACTTAGTCACACTATTAAGCAGAATCATGGAGCTACCCTCTGCTTCCACTTTTGAGCCCTAGATGTTTGGATATATTGAGGAGATCCTTAAGGGAGACACAAAGATACATTAGGCTCATCTCCTTAGTGATAATATTCATGAGGCATTCATAGCCTTGAGTTAGGATGAAAGCTTCCATTGGACATCCTATGTAGTATACTTGCTGGCAAAAAAATTTGTATATCCTATACTCTCTCAACTTGGGATAGTGGGAAATGCAAATGGACAAGTGAAGGCATATGAATACTATCCCAAGATAGATCTATCTAAATCCTTGGTGCATTATAAGAGAGTTAATGATGCATTCACCATGCATATTACTAGAACGTTGTAAGGAGATATGTTTAGAAGGATATCTCTTGAAGCTACCAATGTAGTTCAGAACTACGACAGATGGTATATACAATTTCCTAAATTTAGTTATCTTAGAGGTCAAGTCTTTAAGGGAGTCCCTTATAGACTACCTAAGTATCCAATAGATAAGGTAGTACTTTTAAATTTAACTAGACAATTGTGCACTTGCCATGGCATGCTGAAGCATTTGTACAGGGCATCAATCAAGTTTCCTATTGTTTTGGGCTGGGGGCTCTTTGTTTGTGTTACCATTGGGTCAGCTAAGCATTTAGATGTTGAGCTACAACAACTGAACTCAAAGTTTTACAAGGGTAAAACACATTTTGATCTCTTTGGGACTTTGGAGAAACATGTTAGCAAGAAGCTCTTTCACAAAGAGCATTTGGAAGGCTTTTGGGCTAATTGCCTTGATGAGCATGAGGTTATGAGAAGAAGATGCTCAAGCTTTTCTTTGGACTACATAATTATGTTTTAAATCACCCAAGCACATGATTAGTTAACTGATGGTGGGGTAGTTGTCCAAGAAGTTGAATGGAGAAGAGTGTTTGGACAACCCATTCCACCTCCAAACTAGGCTGAAGTAGAGGAGAGCTCTCTAGATGAGCTCATGAAACCTCCAATCAAATATAACAGGATATGGGTGAGGAACCAGGTATCTTGGTTGACTGCAGCCAGGGTGGCCCTCACATACACTCAACATCAACAAGAGAGGGAGAGCAATGATGAAAAAGATGAACCAAAGGAGGCTAAAGAAGAGCCTATGCTAGTAGCATCCAGGGCACTTGATGTTGATAGCGAAGACACCAAGGATGATGTACCTGTTGTAGATAGAAAAGGCAAAGGGAAGGCTTCCAAGGAGCCCACAAAAGAAATAGATGATAGGCAGTATGTCCCCAGTGCAAACAAAAACATCCAAGAGGAAGACAATGCAAAGCAGGGAAGGATAAGGGTTTAAGGAAAAGAAGACTAAAGTGACAAAGAAGGCACCTACTCTTAATATAGTGTTAGACCCCTTAGCTGCTACTACTACAACTTTAGTCGCTCCACTTGTTACCACTACTCCCACTATACTCGATGTGCCTGATGTTGTTGTGTCCTCATCTTCTCCTTTTGTTACTTCGGCTACACCATCTCCTCCTCTTTCACCTTCTCCTACATTGCCATCCATCAGTATTCCTATCTCCTCATCACCTCCTCTTTCCTTCCCATTTCCTTCTCCATTTCCTCCATTTCATCCACCTCACCTTCTATTGTTTCCCTACCACCCATTTCAACTATTCTTTCACCTTCATTCTTCTCTCTACCTCCCCTCAACCTTTCCACTCCCATTATCATTTCTTCCATTCTTCATCATCCTTCCATTCCACCTTCTCTAGGTTTTTCAGTATTTTTAAACCTTTTAGGTGTGCAACTTCCCAATATAGTAGTTGATTCTTTGATGTCCATTAATAATACCCTGACTTGTCCATTCCAAGATTCTCAAGATGTCCCAAAGCCTCCCTCCCCACAAGTGTTGTTGCTAGAAGGAATTGAGAAAGTGTGTGCATAAATGAATATAACTACTAAGGAAGTTCACATAGAAGATGCTCTAGAGAGCCCTCAAGTAGATATAAGCACAATAGAATTTGTAAATATTGATGGCAGTCCTCCCAAGGACTAGATAGATCACATTGTGTTCAATCAAGCTGCATAGGATACTAGAGAACAACTAAAACAATTGATCTCTCCGCCCAGGGTAGATGCAACAACTTCTAGGGGTGATGATGTAAACAAAGGGAAAGAGGCAGGTGATACATGTATTTTGATTCTTTGAGTAAAGGAGGGGACCAAATTGGCTCTCCTATTCATTCTTTTGCAGCACTTGATTCGCTGCAACAAAGGGTTCAAAATAAGCATCCCCAGATTGAGGTTGTGGAATTGAATTTGGATAATTACTTGGCAAGGCTTGAGAAGCCTAAGAAGCAGAAGAAAGAAAAAGTACACTCTAGAATTTATAAAGATGCTTTAGGCTCTAGAGTGGCAAAGTTGCTGTGCCCACTGCACAAATGAATAAGGAGGATATCAGGCCCGAGGATTACACTGTCTCGATAATAAATCTCAGCCCTGCTTCCAGAACACAAGAAGTCGAAGAGTTTAAAGATTCAGTTTCAAATATTTTGAATGGGTTGAACAAAGATGAGTTGACTAAACAATAGCTAAAACAACAAAATGAGGAATTGAGGGCCTGCATCAGATATATGATCAAGCCTATGCATACTAAGGATGGAACAATCATAGCACCTTCCATTCTTTCGAAGGAAGAATTGGAAGATTTTGATAACATTAGAACAATTGCTTCAATAACTGAAGAATGGCTTAGAGGAATATGTGTAGATGGTTGCGAGGTAATTGAAGAAGTTGTCGAGATACATAAATATTTTTGTGCCCTCAAAGCAGAGTGGGATGAAATATTAGAAGACTACAACAGTTATGACAATTATTATTCCCATATCCATCCTCAAGTATTAGCAATGAGTAAGTTATTTGAAGAAGTTCTCACTGAAGAGAACATTTTGACACAGGATAAGCTGCATATGCTAGATCACTGGTTAGAAATGATAAAGTTAAGAAGGGAGATCTTTGACAAGGCTAGAACTGAGGCAGAATCTGCCAAAGCTCAAACTTCTGGAAGTGATTTATAGCTTCAATGATTTACTTAGGATTGCTATAGGGCTATACCTTGATGATACAGATCCTATTGATATTCAAGAGTGTAAAAAGTAGTTTGGGTTGGTAGTTCAAGGAGATTCTTCACCATTTTGCACAGTTAATCTAGATAGGGTGAGTGATCTCAGGGCTCAGTTCAAAGAATTCAAAAAAGAGCAGAAGGGCTAAGTCAGCAGTATATCATAAGTTATCTCAGTCAGTTGATACCATCAAGTTTTGAATGGATTTTGTCAAAGACCCAGCACCAGTAAAGATAAATCCAGTGTTGGAGGCACTCATGGCCTATAGGAAGAAAGAAGCAGAAAGGAATAAGGTGGTAATAGATGACAATGATAAAGCAAAAAGCTAACACAATAGGGATGTAAGTCAAATGCCAAGTCTGGCAAGACTGCCACCACAATCAAAAAATGTGCCATGTGTCTCTTTTTGTTTGATTTATTCATTGTAAAAGAGTTTTGTCTTTATAGATAACTCAAAAAGTAACTATTTTGTCCTATTATCATGTGTTGTAAAGTTGTAATTTTGTCTTTTTCCAGGACAAAGTCAAATCCAGGAATGTAATTGCCCACCATCCAATATTAAATGTTGTTAAATCTATGCCATTGGTGATGAATTAATCTCCACCATTTATAGAAAAACTTAGTATGCTTGCCCTTCTATAAAAAGGCAGTCATTTTCTCTCATTGTAAGGTTGGAAAAGTGAATTGTTGAGACTCTTCCAAATATTTGATTCAATACAAAGCATGATTATAGGTGTTGTTAGATATTGTGTTTATGAATTTTGGATTTCATGGTTCATTTCCATTCTGACTTAAATAAAGTACAATTGCAGTGTTGAATGAATGCTTAGATATTTGATGAATACTCTGGTTCATCCCATTTGTTTCTTGCTGATTGTAAGTAACTTTGCATGGTTAGTCTGAACCTCATTGAATGAATTAAGTTTGATTGCATAACATTGATTAAGTTGCGCCAGTAATTGGGTGTTTAATGAATGCATATAATTTGAAAATCTTCTAATACCATTAGAGATTGCACTATTTCTGTAGCATTGTGGTTTCAACCTGGTTAAGTAGAAATTAGTTAATTTAGGGCACATGTCTATCTGTAATATTCAAACTCTTTGTGATATGTCCTTAGGATTTACTTTCATTCTTCTCAATCCATAAATCTTTTTGTATTTTTTATACAAGTTGGTAGATTTAGGGTTTAAAGCAGCATTACATTGATCATCTGCTAGATAATTTTAGACTACATAGTCTACATTATCTTAGGGTTTCAAAGTACCAATCATTGTCATACATTACATAAGCCCTATATTACATGTAAGTCCACTTGACTAGAACAACAAAATACATATCCACTGAGTTATCTTGCAAGTCAAGACCTGACATTAGAAACCTTGGGGTAGTCTTATTCTAGAATTTTTGGGATAGGATTCCTTTCAAGAGAGGTGAGGTATCCAATACCTTACCCATGTTGTTGTGTGCAAAACACCCATCAACATGACCAATTTGATTTGTGCCCACCTAAGCTATGCTTAAGGGGGGGTGTTAGTGTATTTATATTTCATATATATTATACACTTAGGCATAAGCCTACTTAGATGTGCCCTTACACTATCTTGACACATGTCAAGGTTGTTGGGCAGTTAAGGTTGTTAGGTGGTTAATTAAGGGGTCATCAAGTCTCCCACTAAACTAGCCACTCATACTAGTTTGTAGGATACTTTCCCTCAACTAACTAACTACCACTTCCTCACCTATATGTACTTGACTTCTCCAACTTATTTAGTGGTGGATTTGAGGGTTTTGCATACCTTGCATGATGTTCATTAACAATCTTTTGTGCTTGTGCTTTTTGTCTCTTTGCTCCTCCATTCCTACATTAACTACATAATAGAGCTACATTTATGGTATTGCTATTAAATAATACTTGAGCTTTTATTCGCATGCATTCTACTACTATTTATTTCATTCTTTTTAGTTCCTACCTCTGGCAGGATTACTAATGCATCACTTGGATGCAATTACTTGAATTTTTTAGCCAATAGGCATTGAGGAGTAAAAAACCTCAGCAAAATATTTTAGTGTTTAATTTTTTTGGTAATTTATTAAATAGGAAATTGTGATTTATTTTTATTCCTATTGGTTCATGCTTGAAACAGTAAGTGTAGAAATTCAATTTTTCCTTCCAAAAAATAATTAATTGTAATTTTATTAAAGTGCAAGTGGATGAAGGATATTGCAAAGCGACGGTGCAGATGGCATTTTGTATTTATTAGTTCGTGCAATGTCAATTAATGGTTTTTAATAGTTCTTACAAGATGACAGGCTTAAGTCCTATTTACCTCCTTGTTTGGCTTAGTTAAAGTAAAATTATAGGAATAGCTATAGTGCATGTATGTTTTTCTGTTTTGAAGGACCAGGAGTTGTGAAGGAATATCTTCATCGAGCCTGTGAAACTGCATCTTTGGTAAGGCTCAAGAGTAATTTATTTATTTGTTTTTTCTTCAGCTTCGGCAAAACATATATAATTGTAACAAAAAAAATTAATCCTTCCTATTTTTCTGATATTTAAGTCATCACTATATTAATCACTAGTGGGTGAAATTTTTTCTCTCTTGAAATTATTATATAAGGCTCAAATTTCTGATAATTGTTGTGCATTTCAGCTCATCATAAGAATCTTGCAGGGACTATTTTGTAAGGGTTTGAACATTTTTAGTTGCCAATTCAATCATTGGAGTTGCAGGCAATTTTGGTCTGGTAAGTCTTTTGAATCATTGATAGTTTAATGGTATGCAATCTGGATTGCCCATTTTGTTGTTTTCCTGTAATCTTCAGATTGTGATTTAGTTTTAGGTTCTGGGTAGGAGATATGGCTATCTTTTTTAGTTTCTTTTAAATCTTTTTTTTGTAAAGAAGGCTAGTAAAAACCCAATAGTCAATTTTTTTTTTGGGCTAAAATCTATAACTATCACAGGCTATGTTGCTTTTCCTCTCCAGACTGTTATTTCTTTTTGGGTATTGCAAATTATTTTTGGAGGAATCTGGCTACTTTTTATCTTGATGATTCATAAATTCTCAAAGCTTTTTTTACTTATTGTCTCGGTTCATAATTCCATGTACTAGATTGTGCTGCAAATACATGAAAGGGCTTTTCATGGGTGTACTAGTTTTCTTTTTTCCCTGGTAACAGGATCAAACTCTGGACGGGTGAATACATAGAATTCATTGGTTTCCTCACAAATTTGGAGGCCTCTTGGAAACTGAATACTACACTGTGATGAATAATTAATAGTCTCCTACAACTTTTGTTTTATTAACTCTAATTTTCATGGATAACCATCCAGGGCAATTTTTTTTGAGATGATTGTTTTGTTTAGAGAGAAAGCATGTTGACAACCCCCCTAGACACATTGAATCACATAGACAACTAATAATCATTAAGAATAACTTTCAAGGCTTCCAGAAAATGTTTGACAACATTGAGAGAATCAAAACCCTTAAGTTCATATGAGGTAATGGGGATATGGTATTGTGTGTATACAGAAGAGTACCCAAGATTTTCAACAGGTATGGTGAGATTCCATAGTTCCAAGGAAAGATTGTGAAGTACTAACCATCTCGAATCACTAAACCTGTGTTTATTTTCTTGAATTGAACCTCACCCACCCAAGGTATTTCTTTAAATTTTGAGTTACATAGTTCTAGAACCCATTTTGCAATACTTTTTTAGATAGGGGGTATAAATATTAGCAAAAATCTTCAGCTCTAATCATTCTACTGAAAGAATAATTAAATATTTTTTTAACACAAGTTTTCTTCAACCAATCTTCAAAAGAGTGCCTCCAAGACGTGGAGGTCAGATAGAAAAAAATGTCTTTCTTCAAACAATACTCACTAATCTAGAATTTTATAACATACCCAACTTTGGAAAGGAGAAGAGAAAGATCCAGCCTTTTCCTGCTTTTGCAACCAATGAATTATCTGAACTTCGTGCTTGACCGCCGCCTCCTCCAATTAGTAATGCACCTCTTTATAATAATGTTGACATAGGCTATGTTTCCAGCTCCATAGAGATTCAAGAAATCCCTTCTTTTCTTCTTTCATAATCATAGAATTTCAATGAGTAGAATTGAAATTTAGGTGGCTTCTACAATTTCTTATCTCTCTCCCTAAATGCAAATCATGATTATCCCCCCTCTCGTGCACGCCAATCTCGCCATTAACAGAACAAACCCTAAAAAACAAATGCTCGTGCTTCTTCAAATACAAGCCCTAACATTGAAAATCACTAATCTAGCTACATCTCAAAGGCTAAAAAAAGGCATATAAGGCACAAAAAATAGTAATTAAAACTAAGCAACATTTGGCACACACCATGATTTGGATGGAGAAGTATATACACATATGTCTGCTACGCATTTAACACATGTCACCACTAGCCTCTATTCATTGTGTGTACAAAAAAATAAACTATGGGAAAAGCAGTCTCTCATTGCATTAACTAGATGCCGTTAGATCTAAGCAAGAAGAAATAAATTGCAGTGGTGGGGATTCGAGAAGCAGTCAGAAGTCAGAAAACAAATTCAACCGTGCATCCCTAGCCGTTGTTCCTTTTCTATTGAGTTAATATTAAGTTGAATGTCCTTGTCTCAAATGTTTATACACTAGATAATATTATAATTGTCTAGACGGTATGCTATAATTTGAAGGTTTCCAGAACATTTTTTTCCTTAGATTTACCAAAACTTAGTATGAATTTGCAGTCATGTTAAGTTAACTTAGTTTATTATTTATGTCATAATAAATTAATATATAAATACTTATAATATTATAATGTTAGGTGGTAATATAATATTATATTAGGTAGTAATATAATATTTATATTACTATTAATATTAATAATTTGCCGATAAGGGCGTGGTTCGGTGGTTAAGTCGCTCAGTTGCAGTGGTGGCCACAAGAGTTCAAACCCCCGCTGGGCCAATGAGCTCGCAGGCTTTATGCCTTTGCTAGGCTAACAAGCTTGCGGGTTTGAAGTGTTCTTGCTAGGGGATGAGGTCCCCCATGTTGTGGCCTCACCGGTTCATTGCTCCGGGAAAAAGCATTCACGTTGAACCGTAGGGCGTGTCGCACCAGCATCACTGGTCAGGTTAAAAAGTTTACCAAGCACATTTAAAAAAAAACTATTAATATTAATAATTCATTCATTGATTCATATATTTATATTGTTAATCTTAGGAAGTGATTATACTAATATTAATATAATATTATTAATTATTAATTACTAATTATTATTTCCCATATAATATAAATATAATTATATTTTTCTTTTACTGGTTGTTAATTATTATTAGTTAATAATTTATATATATAACTAATTTGTAGTTATATTCATAGGACTAATTAGATTAATATTATTAAATTACTAATTAACTTTTAACTCTCTTTATTAATTAACATTTTAATAATATAATTAATATTATTTATTATAGTAATTATAAATTAATATATTAATAATTAGTTATAATTATTAACTTATATAAATTATTAATAGAAATTATTTAACTCTCATTAATATTAAATTTATATTAATATTATTGTCAAGCTTGATCTGGACTTTTCCTCGTTGCATTATTGAAAAACCTGGTCCAGTGAACTCATGCCATTATTCAGAAGCATGTTGATGCAATACGTGGAGCTATATAAGAGACCGTGGTAACATATGCTAATTTTGTCAGAGTCCCTAAAGGAAGTTACAATCTGCTCAATAATAAATCTAAGAAGTGGGTACCAACAATTACAATCAAAGGAACAAACATACTAAATAAATTTCTTGGCATTCAACCGAGAGTCAGTGTCATTCTAAACCGTACTCTGTGGCCTCACAAATACCTCTACGACATTCAGATCAATAAGGAACAACACATTGCATCCACATATATAGCAATACATGAAAGCATTTTTTAGTTATAATTGATGAAGTGCAAAAGATTTTAGTCATTACCGATGAAGCACAAAAGTTTGTGTGTAACAAGTTTGTTGTCAAAGGTTTTTTGCACAATCAAATCACATTAGTATTCTTAGATAATGCTTAGGTGGCCTGAGTAGGTGTTCATGCCTTTTGTAAGCTACCTTTCTAGTTTGAAGGCTCGCCAGGTCAATTTTGGCTTACTATAAGGTGCAATTTTCCCTAGTTAACATTACAAGCTAAGAATTGTTGCAAAGATTTTTAAAAATTGAAACAAAGTCTTTCAACAAATCATTACATATTTCATAACATGGTCTATACATGTTTAAAATTATACCTTACATGAATAAATGTCACAACATATGTATTTAGTAGACAAAGGTCATTGTAAAGTTCAAAAAACTTGGAATACTATGCTCATTTTTTTTTGCCAGTGAATATTTGAACATATGCTAGACAAAGATGGCCATGTGATAATTTGACAAGTTCCTACAAGTTTCCATGTGCATACAAACATCTGGCAAATGACTTCAAAAATGGAATAGGGTACTTGAAAACAAGTTCAAATTGCAATGTATTTCTTACACCCATAGGTTTCAAAAAACTTGTTTTTCTTCAATAAAGGCTTCCAAACATAAGCTATATAAGTTTTTACCATGGATGTTTGACATGTTTGCGCTGTAAGGCATTGGCCAGTTTGTGGTGTGTTTGATGTTTATACTCAGTTTTCCATTTTTACTGGAAAGTCCTCGGTTTTCTGTTATGTCATACATATTTTGATGCCTTTTGGATTTAATGTGGAATGTATCGCATATTGCATTGTCTCCCTTGTAGAATAACTCTTGGAAACAACTCTGCAAAAGGTGCTGAAGTAGAGGATTCATGTAGGGTGAGCTAAGTTGCCATAAGCTCTAGGAAAACAACTTCATTCATCCTCATTACATTTCATTGTGCTTGGGAAAACATTTTCTAGTTTAGAATTTTGCTCCTTCATTCTTCCTCTAGGACTTTGGAACATAGAAGGATACACAACACCCTCCAAAAGTTTTTCTACACCGTTCTTAAAATTATAATCTTTTGGCTTTTTTTGATAATTTGTCACGTCATTAAAAGGAGCTCTACTTGTCTTTACTATGTCTTTAACTGAGTTAGTTTCCTTGCCATCCATGGCCTTGCAACCAATAGATCCTGGTTTCTTTTTTTTTGAATTTCCTATTGCTTTTTGGGTTTGGTGAAACCCTTTGTATATTTATCTCATTGAACTTCCTTTTCATCATTCTAGGTCAAACAATTTCAAAGGGTTAAATTAACGAGATTAAAATGAGCATATATGCCATAAAATTAGTAGTTTCATATTTGACCAAAGCCTCTAGGGTGAAGCTTCAGATGCAAACATTGTTCAACTCCCCATGTGACCCTTTTCATTGCAATTGGTCATTTGCTAAGTGTTTGTTTCCAATCATCATAGAATCTGAACACATAATATTAGAGCTCAATTGAGATTTCATACAATCGTTACAACAAGCAGGTAATGATGACTATAAAAGGATATATATTTCAACATTGAGATAAACAGTTTAACAAGGAATATATCAATAATTAGTATACAAAGATATGATGTGGTTATTGGAACAAAAATAATGTCTGAAATTCCTATGATCCATTCATGTCATACTACCGAAGCACTGGTTCTAAGGGAAAGACTATTATTATTTTTTGACGTATAATTGGAAAAGTATATCAAAGATATATCATTCCAACTGCAATACAAGATCTTTAACAGAAATAGTCTTTACATAGAAAAAGCCATAACATTTGTTAAGATGTCGCTAGACTGTACTGGTTTGCTGTATTTTGCCAAAAGCCCATAGGGTGCTTCTATTTTTCCTTTTGAAAGCATTTCCATAAGAATGCATAGTGTTCTAAAACTGTTCTTTTATGGTCCTCTAATTTTTTAGAGCAACAACTAAAATTGTGCTTTCTAATGTAGCAAACATTTCCAAGCACATTGTGATAGGTGATACGTAGATTATGCAAATCGAGCGAATGTAATCATAACAAGTTGGAAATAACTGTCGACATCACCGTTATTACAATTTATATAACTTTCTAGAACATCAAAGAGATGGTTGCATCTGTTAATGATGATTTCATGTTAAAATCATTTGTGATTCTATTGATTCAAGTGGGCATATTATCCTTGTTGCTGATATTTGTGAAAAACACAGTACACTTTTGCATGTCACTTATATTTTATGTATTGGTCGTATTGTACTTCTTTGGTGCTGGTTAGCAATCCTTGAATATAAATGCAAAGACATACAATAAGAGTAAGTTGTCAAAAATACTTCTAATAGTTTTCAATTTTTTGGTCTAGATTTCTATAGGGTCTCATAACAAGAAAACTAATATTGCAATTATGGTCCAGTGATAGCTATATGGTTTGCAAGATTCAACGATTGGTTCTAATACCTTCTCTAAGTACAAGTGATCTTTAAAGAAAACTTGATATTGCATCTTCAATTCCCTAGCTTCAGATCTTGTTATAGGTTACCAATGACTAATATATTTATTGTTAATACGTGATATAGTTAAATTCAATATCAAAATATAAATAGATAATGCAATTTAGAGGATCTAAGTAGGGAAATTCTATTTATGACTATACAAATGACAAGACCACTTGGGAACACATACTATTTAACAATGTGAAATACTTTTTCACTTGTGTGAGGTAAGCCCAAGAAATGTCAGAGCACCTACGGGGGTCAGCAACCCCAAAATTGTTATTGTCATACTATTCAAGTTCATTAGCAAATCATAGTCAATTTTGAATAATGTCATTGTCATACTAATCCTTTATTTGGAAGTCATACTCAATTTTGAATAATGTTATTGTTGTCTATTCAAGTTCTTTGCTCCTTCATATCTCTTGTTTGTTTGTTTCTTCCATTGTTTTCAATTTATATGTTCAATATATTATTCATATATGAAAATTACAAATTATTTGAAGAGTAAGGCTGGGAAAAAATGAGATGTTGTTTTCAGAGTTGTTCAAGCATTGTTTGTACTATTTAGACAATTGTATAGCAATTATTTTTGTAATATTAAAACAATGTCTTGACTATTTAGTATTTTCGCATTGTATTTATTTATATTTAGATGTTAATTTTTGATTTGAAATAAGAAAACCAAATACAAAATGAATTTCAAAGCTACAGGCCAACATTGCTTTCAAGACAAAAGTTGCTTCTTATTTCAAATTTTAATATACCTTTTGTAGCTATGAATGATCAGAACTATCTAACAAATGGTAATTTCTACTTCGCTGCTCTGTGAAGAAAATAATGTAATTCCATGAATATGATATTGCCATAGCTTCTAGTTTAAAATCCTTCATACTTTTCTTCTTCGTTCTAATGCCTTACCTATTTGTACGATCCAAATATAATGATTGCTTTCATAATATTTAAACAATATTTTGACTATTTAGTGTTTTAGCATGGAATTTATTTGTTTTTAAATGTTTTTTTATGGTTTGAACTAAGAATACTTGTATACACCTAAAAATGACATGATTCGGTCTAGATAAGTATTCTTAATATTTATTCCCTTCTAATTCCTCTATCAATAAATAAATAAATAACCAAATTTATTTATTTGATTCATATTCCTCTAAATTAATTAAATATCAAAATATTTAATTATCTCTTCTAAAGTCAAAATTAAATAAAATCCTTTATTTAATTCAATTCTTCCAACAATTAAATAAAATCCTTTATTTAATTAAATTCTTCCAAACAATTAAATAATTAAATCAAATTCATTCTTCCAAATTTGAATAAATCAAATCAAATTTATTTAAATTCTCTCAATCTCTAAAAATAAAATAAATCAAATATTTTATTTATTCTTCCAAATCATGCACAACAATTAAATAAATTTATTTATTTAATTTACTTTCTTATCTTCAAATATCTTCTAAATCTTCTAAAAATAGGTCTTCTTCCTCATGCACACAAAATTAAATAACTTATTATTTAATTTCCCTCAAATCATGCAAAAACAAATCTTAAGTTGAGTTATCTATTCAATCAACCTTGTTTTTATCAATTTCTCTTAAATTAGAAAAAAGCTTTCTAATTTATGAAAAATATGTCTTATCTTTAGAAAAGAAAGTGATTAACTCAAATAAAATAGCTTTTGTGTGACACTTGTCTTCTTCTTATTCGTTGCACGTTCCTCAACTATTCTCAACCATTGATCTTCTCAAGTCTTCTATATCGTTGATCTTATTTCTTCCAAGTCTATAAAAGAAACCTCATTCTTCCATTTCAATCATCCAAGCTTTAAGTATTGTTACTCTGCAAGAATTACAGCGTGCCTTTGGCACCAATTCCTTCATTGCTTGTGATCACACTTTTGTTACTATGCACTACACACTACAACCCTCATTTTGGAGCTCCTCTTCATTGCGATATTACCACAACCATTCATAATCGACATTCTTGACAAAGCAAAGAAGTGCACGCACTGAGGGCCCTCTTCATACACACAAGGACAATTTTTGATAGGCAACAATGGAAGTTTTGATCTAAGGAAGGTTTGCATTTGTTGATTCATTATTTGTTTGATTTGATTTCCTTAGTTCACTATTCTATTGAGTTTTGGGTATTTGATATTGTTTATCATTGCATATTCATTGTTTGAACCGAAGTCTAACCGTTTGCTATTCCCATGCACCAACAACATAGCAGAATATGAAGCCTTAGTCATTGGTATCAAGATGGCAACAGAGTGGAAAATCAAAGAGCTACATGTCTACGGTGATTCTCAACTAGTGATAAATCAGGTCAATGATGATTACCCAACCAAAGATGAAAAGCTTGTCCCCTACAAGTGGATGGTCGATGACTTTAAGGAACACTTTGTGATCATCTCTTTTGAGCAGATACCTTGGATTGAGAACAAAGCAACAGATGCCATGGCAACCATTGCCTCTCTTCTTGAGATACCAGAGAATGAGTCACAGTACGAGTTCTTAGTAGAAACTATTCGACAACCAGCTTATGATCTTCCAGAGAACCATACCATATGCCTTTTAGTTGGATCTGATTCACCTTGGTATGGTAAGATTTATACTTATCTCAAGGACAACACCCTCCCACTTAACCTATCTTCAAACCAATGATGAACCTTTATATGCCAAACCTCTCACTATACCATTATTGCCAATACTCTATACCGACATGGTCTAGATGGTACTTTACTTCGTTGTTTAGAACAAGAAGAATCCTTAACCGCCTTACAAGACGTGCACGAAGGGATTTGCAGGACACACTCTAGCGGTCCTTCCTTAGCCAAGAAACTCATGTGTTTGGGTCATTACTGGCCGAACATGGAAACATATTCATATCAGTTTGTCAACAAGTGCAAGCAGTGCCAAATACATGGGAACTTGATACATGCACCAGCTCAAGAGTTGAGACCCTTAACGACACCTTGGCCCTTTTGCCAATGGGGACTTGACCTTGTGGGAAAGATCCATCCACCCTCATCCAATGGCCACAAATTCATCATAACCGCCACTGAGTACTTTACCAAGTGGATTGAAGTCGTTCCCCTCACCACCGTCACAGGTAAGCAAATATCCTCATTTATCCTGAATTACCTCATTTGCAGATATGGAATTCCTTCATCCATTATCACGAATAATGGAAGACCCTTCAAAAACTAGGATGTCCAAGAACTCTGTGATTGATTCAAAATCCAACACTGTTTCTCCACACCCTATTACCCCCAAGGCAACGGTCAAGCTGAATCATCCAACAAGACCATCTTGAAACTCCTCAAGAAAATAGTTAACGATGCTGGCCATGATTGGCACATCCAACTCAATCCCGCTTTGTGGGCCTACAGAACCAGTATACGCACTCCCATAGGTGCTACACCTTACTCCCTTGTCTATGGCTCAGAAGCTATCCTTCCCATAGAGGTCAAATTACCATCTCTCAGGGTGTCGTTAAAAGGTCTCATATCAGATGAAGAATACAGAGTCTCTAGATTACAAGAACTAGAGTTGCTAGAGGAAAGGAGACAGAAAGCCTTTGACCATCTCAAAGCATACCAACAAATGATGTCATGAAGCTATAACCACAGAGTTCGCCCAAGAGTCTTCAAAGTTGGAGATTTGGTCCTTAAGGAAAATCCCCACAATCAACAGGATAGGGAAAAGAAGGGCAAGTTCAAACCCAACTGGCTTGGGCCTTATGTGATTGTAGCAGCTTATGGATCGAGGGCATATCAGTTAGCAACATCAGAGGGTGAGTTGTTCAATGACCTAATCAACAGCATGCATCTTCACTAGTTCTATACCTAGGAGAACCCCAATATAAGGGGGGCATAAAATACAAAAAAATCAAAAAATCACAAAAATACAAAAAACTACAAAAAAAAAATAGAAAAATACAAAAAAATCAAAAAAATAGAAAAGTACAAAAAAATCATCCTTTGGTGAAAACCTGGTAAATAGGTGCCTTAGATAGGTATCATGATGAAAACCTAGCAATCAAGCATCATGTATACTTTCTAACTTTTCGTGCAAATAAAAGCAAGTGGTGAAAACCTGGTAAACATGTGTTACTTGTGATAAACTACCTTCTCCATCTTTCAGAAACCAATCACCTTGTGTCCATTCTTCCTTGTGTCCCATTCGGCCCATATCTATCCCATAATAAAATCCAGACAGTAACCTATCATGGCTTGATACTCTATCTCTTTGTTGGCCCTGTCAACCAAGGTTTTATCCCATATCATACCTATCGTGTCAGCCTTGCATAGTGTCTCTCATTAGTATCCATGGTCCAAGTTCGTGAACTACGTTTCCTTTGCGCCGTCACGTAGGCAAGGCCATTATCCTAATGCGCCCTCGAGGCCTTCTTGATCCATCCCATATCTTGTCGTCTATCTTCTAGTCTATCCATGGTCCAAGTCCATGAGCTACATTGCCTTTGCGTCGTCACGTAGGCAAGGCCATATTTCTATGTGCCCCCGAGGCTCCCACGGTCCCATCCATCCCATTTCTTGTCATCTTTCTTCTAGTCCATCCATGGTCCATTAGGGTTTACCCCAAACTACATTGCCTCTACGTCGTCACGTAGGCCAGGCCATTTAGCAATGAGCCCCCGAGGCACTAGGTCAGTCCCTTAGGGTCAGTCTCACCAACAAGGATTGTGGAATTCTCTCACCAGGCAAGCAAACGCAAGTAGAACCGCTCTTTAGGTAGAAATTTTGATGCAACACCTTAACCTGTCCAAGGCAAAGCAGACAAACTCATAAGGCCTTCTAAATGATTTTACTCCAATTATGGCAAGAAACAAACACATCTAAATGCAAGAATGTTTTGTGTTGGTGAGGTTAAACTTATAGAGTCTTGATTTCTGCTATCATGCCTTTCTATGCTACTCAAGGATGCCAAAAGCTAGAGATGCTATGATGGGGGCATGATTATTTTCTTTGTTTGTTGTTTGTGGAATTAAACTCTAGTAATGTGAAACCTTGTCTAAGGAGAGATCGATAAAAGATCATCAAGGACATCCAAGGTCTAACATGAATGGGGGCAATCCTTATTTGTTGATACGCAAGAAATACTCAAGTCATCTCAATTTAATTATACCTCGATGCTTGTATTAGCTTGCTAAATCAAAATCCATGTAAGGAATACTTAGGTCATCTCGGTTCAATTATACCTAGATGCTTGTGTTAACTTACAACATTTCAGAAAAAGTACCAAAAAAAATCACCCAATGATGAAATAAAGCACTTCAAAATACTTGCACTGTCAAGATGTCAAAAGAAAATCCATCCATTATACATCCATTTACACATCCATACATCCATATCCCATGCCATAAAATTTCCAAACAACGCAAAGTAACAATACAAAGTGAAGCTTGTGAATCTTTCTATCAAGTCATTCTTCTATCAATCAATCTTCTATCTATCATCCTGTCATTTCTGTGTCGATAGCGTACATTTGGACATCACAAAAACATAGCATATAGTTGCATATCATATCATATGATATAGTCATTTACATGATTAAATCAGTTGCATACATAATAGAGTGCATTAAGTCATCCATATACAGTTTGTTACAATCATCATATAGTGTCGAAACAGAAAAAATTCAAAAACATAGCTGAGTGCATCACATAAGTCACATAATCATATAAATACTAGTCACATTCACACACATTAGAAGCATATCAAGTAGAAAACATCTAAGTCTGCATTAGGTCATATAGCATCACATAGCATCATATCAAATATCTGCATCAGATAACATCTCATTACATCAAGTAAAACATCTAAGTCTGCATTAAAACACATACATCGCATCATACAATAGAAATGCATCATAACTCATACATATAGAGAGAATCAAAATAGCTTCATTGTAAATATAAATATCATAAAAAATGTCCAAATGTACAATATCCAAATGTCTGTCTTTGAATCAGTGTCATGTACAATAAAGTACATCCCAACGGATGGTGATACATGTCTCAAAAGGCAAAAATGGTACAAGTCTATCTGGCTATCTGAGCCATCAAAATGAACATAGGATCCAAGATACTCTGCAAGTCTCTACCCCTGCTGCTGAGGACCACTGCTGCCGGCAGTGTCTCCTCCTCCTCCTCTACCAGCCTTAGACTGCTGTGGGCCCATAACAGAGGCCCCTGACCTTGACGGACCTACTCTTTGTGAGGCCATCGACTGACTCCTATAGCTTGGAGCCCTCTAACTAATAGGCACTACACCATGGTATAATCCGCGGTAATACTGCGTTTGGGCCTGTGCTCTTGGAAGCTCCCCTTGTACCTATGCTAGCTACCCTCTCACCTGTGCTAGCTCTCCCTGTACCTGTGCTAGCTGCACCTGTGCCTACTGCACCTGCCCAACCAAGAAACTACTCATCACGTCTGTCCCTAGGGTTGCCACTATTGTATCCCTCTCCACCCGGATAACTCGTATCCGAGTGTCTGCCATGTCTCTCTCTCTGGTCAGACCCGCAATGTACTCTATATCTGTCTCTCGTCGGGCCTCAACTCTCCGGAGCTGGGCCTGCAGCTGTCTAACCTGCCCTCTCAGTGTGGCTATAGTCCTCTCATGGACATCTACCTGCGCTGGACCCTGGGGTACCTGCTGCTGTGGTACCTGCTACTGTGCCACCTGCTGTTGTGCCACCTGCTACTGTGCCACCTCCTGTTGTGCCACCTACTGCTATGCCACCTGCTAGGGTGGTGGCATCTATCCTCGCTGTACCTGCGGTACCTCCTGTGATACCTGTTGCGCGACCTCTGGTCCCTCCTTAACCCTTCACCTCTGTCTAGGTCGACCTCCATCATCACCACCTCCTCCACCTCCTCCGTCGTCTCCTCCATATCTGCCCCCTCTCTGTCCTACTCTCCCTCTCCCCCTCCTCCTCCTCTGACCAACCTGGCCCTCGTCCTCTGAGTCTGCCTCATCTATGCGAGGCACCAGCACCCTAGGTCCTAAATATCTTAGGAATGGATGCTCAGCAAACCAATCCTCATAATCATGTGATGTCCCTGCATCTGCTATCTCCCTCCTCATGTCCCAAGTGACATAAGGTGTCTATCAAAACTCTACTAGGGCCTCCTCGTAGGATGCCATCGGTCCCCATCTGACCCTCTCTGCATGTGTCCGTGTAATCCAAGCCTGCCCCTGTGGCATGCCTTGCCTCCTACCAAACTGTCTCAGTACTTTACTGACAATCTGCCTCTCTAGTATGTGGTGGGTCTGCCCTATCAGCCATCTTGTCTGAAAATAGTAAGGCAGCTCATCTGCCTCGTCATCCCACGGCTCACAGTCTAAGTATGGTCGCCAGATGACCACATCTACCCCATCCAAGGCATGTCTCCAATACTCCAGCTTCCCCAGCCTATGCTAGGAAATCACTCTTGCATAGCCATAGCTATATGGCTCTCCCCTCTGTCTCACAAAAACACATATCGGCCTCATGATCACTATGTGCTCCCATAGCCAAAACTGTAGTAGTGATACACTTGTAGAAAGGCTTGTGCTCCTGTGGTATACCACCTGATGCATATCGTGGTATACATGGGCAAGCACGCATATGCCCCAAGCATATCGGGTGCCCTCTGTCACCATCCTCTCCATGATCCTACCCCATCCAATGGGGAACCCATGTGATCTCCTGTCGGGGCATACAATGCCTCTGATCAATCTTGCTACAATCCTAGGGAAGTAGTCGTAGTAATCATGAATATCCTACCAAGGGATGACCTGTCCACCCAGCTCCAGGTCATCGAACACTCTCTTGCACTCGGCGAGTCCCGCACCTCTCTGTGGATCATACTCCACAAGCTTGCCATCAATCGGCAAATGCAAAATTTGATAGACGTCCTCCAGTGTCACGGCCATCTCTCTAGTTGGGAAGTTGAATGTCTCATCCTCACTGTGGAATCTCTCCACAGCAGCAGTCAGCAAGCCACAGTTTGCCTGCACCTCGGGCATGAAGCAAATGTAAGCCAGTCCCATAGCGCCAAGCACCTCTCTATCTATCTCGGTTAGCATATATCTCTGCAATAAAGGAATAGGGAACTGCTCCCTAGATTGCAACGTATCCTGTATCTCCTCCTGTAGGCACGCAAAGCAAGGCATCAACCTAAAGCTGTAAGTACCATACTCAACATATCTATAGAAACATGTCAACTAACTTAGCATTTCAAATTGATCAAAACAACAAACTACATCTCTTGACTAGATTCTTGCAATCTCGGAGATAGCTTATCGATTGGCGTGCCAAACAGGGCACCAATCGAGTCAATTTCACTAAGTAATCTACCTATCTATGACATATGCGCCGCAACAGGTGGTAAATCTTCTTTTTAACAAAAGCACCATTTTTGGACCTATGCACCATTTCTGGCAAATGCGCTGCAAAAACACATGCATGCACCGCAATTTTCTACAAATGCGTTGTTTCAACAAAAGTACCACAACATTCTACATATGCACAGTTTTATTACGTATGCGCCGTAATTTCCCACATATGCGCCAATTTTTCATATGTGTTGTTTCTTTCCATGCATGCGCCACAAAACTACATATGCGCCGCTTCGCGCTACATATGCGTTGCTCTGCATTTCTGTGCTTCTATTTTCCTAGTTTTCTCCTAGCATTTATTGCTACCTAAATCAACCCTAGGAGAAGTTTTTTAGGATACATACCAGGGGTCCTGCCTTTGTTGGCCAATCAAATCGACGAACGCGCTCGAATTGATGCTCCTCGCATGGAATATCTGCTTTCTAGCTGCCATGCTGCTCTGAGCTCTTTGAAACAAATCAAGCTAAGACAAGTGTGCAAATGAATTGTCTTGTGGACCCATCTCCTATTTATAGCTTGCAAACCCTAATTTTTCTATGTGGTGAATACAACTACTTCCCGCATCCATTTCTTCCAAAATTTTTTTCCCGTTTCTCAGAACTGTATCCTGTTTTCTTCAATCCTAACCTAGTTTTCCCTTCTTCTTCGTGAGATTGTCCATCTCACGCCTTCTGCCTTCTTCATGTCCAATCTCCCGAGGGGGCATCCTATCGTCATAACCTGTACCATGGGCAAACTAGGGCATGTATCATTGTCAGACTATCTATTCTTTGAAGCAACATTGTAAACTGCATTACATCAAAGAGGGGCAAAATGTATACGCCTAAAAATGACACGATTCGGTCTAGATAAGTATTATTAATATTTATTCCCTTCTAATTGCTCTATCAATAAATAAATAACCAAATTTATTTATTTGATTCATATTCCTCTAAATTAATTAAATATCAAAATATTTAATTATCTCTTCTAAAGTCAAAATTAAATAAAATCCTTTATTTAATTCAATTCTTCCAACAATTAAATAAAATCCTTTATTTAATTAAATTCTTCCAAACAATTAAATAATTTCTAATTATTTAATTAAATCAAATTCATTCTTCCAAATTTGAATAAATCAAATCAAATTTATTTAAATTCTCTCAATCTCTAAAAATAAAATAAATCAAATATTTTATTTATTCTTCCAAATCATGCACAACAATTAAATAAATTTATTTATTTAATTTGCTTTCTTATCTTCAAATATCTTCTAAATCTTCTAAAAATAAGTCTTCTTCCTCATGCACACAAAATTAAATAACTTATTATTTAATTTCCCTCAAATCATGCAAAAGCAAATCTTAAGTTGAGTTATCTATTCAATCAACCTTGTTTTTATCAATTTCTCTTAAATTAGAAAAAAACTTTCTAATTTATAAAAAGCATGTCTTATCTTTAGAAAAGAAAGTGATTAACTCAAATAAAATAGCTTTTGTGTGACACTTGTCTTCTTCTTATTCATTGCACGTTCCTCAACTGTTCTCAACTGTTGATCTTCTCAAGTCTTCTATACCGTTGATCTTATTTCTGCTAAGTCTATAAAAGAAACCTCATTCTTCCATTTCAATCATCCAAGCTTTACGTATTGTTACTATGCAGGAATTACAGTGCGCCTTTGGCACCAATTCCTTCATTGCTTGTGATCACACTTTTGTTACTATGCACTACGCACTACAACCCTCATTTTGGAGCTCCTCTTCATTGTGATATTACCACAGCCATTCATAATTGACATTCTTGACAAAGCAAAGAAGTGCACTCACTGAGGGCCCTATTCATACACACAAGGATGATTTTTGATAGGCAACAATGGAAGTTTCGATCTAAGGAAGGTTTGCATTTGTTGATTCATTGTTTGTTTGATTTGATTTCCTTAGTTCACTATTCTATTGAGTTTTGGGTATTTGATATTGTTTATCATTGCATATTCATTGTTTGAACCAAATTTCCCCTAACAAAACCAAATACAAAAAAATACAAAATGGATTTCAAAGTTGCAACTTGATATTGCTTTTAGGACACAACTTGCTTCTAGTTTCGATTTGTAATATACCTTTTATAGTTATAAATAATCAAAACTGTCTAACCAATGGTTATGAACATTTTACAGGTACACCATATTTTTGATATTTCAATATCAACAACATTGTCCTTATTTGCAAAAAAATGAAGAGAGCAAGAGTATCAGTAGTTGATAAACAAAAATAGATCATAGATGTAGAAGAATACGAATTAACAATTCAAACTCAAATTCCAAACATTGACTATGCATTGAGAAATAAAGGATTGCGTAGAACTCACGTATTTAAATACAATGTAGGCAATTGCTTGTTTGACTCGTTAGAGTTTTTGCTTCATTCTCAATACACATCAATTCAATTACAGAATGGGACTATAGACTACTTCTTGAGTTGCCTCGCACAAGGCGATCTAGAAGCAATTGCATCATATAATTATGAATTGGATAATCGTACATTGCATGAATTACACGGTATACAAAATGTTGAAGAATACCTTCATAGAATGCATTTTTTTGCAATGCAGACCACGAATAATAATGAACTTGGACTATGGGGTGACTTATTTTGTATTCATTGGTTGTCAAAGTGGTTGGATATACAAATATGCCTTTGGTCAATGACATCAGGCAAAAAATACTTACATTTCAACTAGTCATCCCATGGACAATCGTATTCTATCTTATTTCATGACGTAAATCCCCTCCATGGAGATTTCAAGCCACTTATACCTTATCTAGTACAGGCAAACAATACCAGACTAGATACCACATCTAGGCAACTAAAATAATTTTTAAGGACTAATCAACAGCACCATGATGCTAATTTTATTAGAAAACAAAAAATAACAAATAGCAACACTACATCGCTTTGCAAAATCAAACAACAAATACGTGCTAACCATAAAATGCAAAATACAATCAAGAAAAGCAGATGTTCAACATCGCCAATAGAATTATTCCAAAAAAAATCAAGATACACTGATACATACATGTGTAATTTGTCAAACATTGCATTTTAAGAAAGACATTATGGCTTTCAAAGAGAAAGAAAAGCAAACATATTATAAACTGCCAAATCAAAATAACAATATATTGACAAATTCTATTTGTTGCATATGCTATAAAACATTGAAGCAATGTAAACTTCCTAAATATGCAAGACCACAACATATTCGAATGAATAAAGCTTTGTAATACGTAAAGATGCTTACACAACTGGAAGAGCACCTTGTTTCGCTGAGAATTGCATTTGCACAAATATGGGAATTAGGTTACAAAAGACCCCAAATGGGATTGACTGGGTCTATCATCAATGTCCCAGTCAACATGAACATTATACAAAACGCATTGCCACGACCTATCAACGAAACATCCACTATTGCGGTTGCCCTTAAAAGATGACTACAATATAAAAATGCATATCAGAAGGGAATGGTTCGGTCAACTGTTATAATGAAAGCTTTAAGCCAATTGAGTAAAACAACACTATACAAAAAGGAAAATGTTTAGCTCAATAAGTCTTGGAGATAATCTCTTGAAACAAATGATGAAAGTGACATAGTAGATGAACTTTGCTCAAATGAAACAAATTTAGAGTCCGATACAGATGACCAAAATCCTTGCGAGACCTTGGTGCATGGATTCACAGAATCTAAATGTATACATGAAATGCAAGACAAAATCATATAGGTTGCACCAGAAGAAAACCATTATCCTATTGGAATCTTTAAAGACAAATATGTAGAAGAAATTAACTTTCCTACACTATTCTTTGGAAACCCACGTAATGACGATATTGCCAAGAATTTCTCATATAAAAAAATTGCACAATGGGAACTACTTGATTCCAATAAACAATTTGCATATCATACAACTAATCTATTTTTTAAACTGTCAAGATACTGATACATCAAGTTTTATCTACAATGTGGATAAGAGTACGTAAAGGTCAGTTAAAAGGCAGAAAACTAATAGCAAAAGACGTCAAATGCAAACCTAACCTGGAGAAGATTCTCAAATCAAACATTGGATATGTTGATTTTAAAAGAATAAGAATATCTCCAGACTATTTACATCAATTAAAAAAAATGTGTTTGTAATGATTCGATAGTTTGGACCGCCTACATTTTTCCTTACATTTACTAGTGCTGAACAACACTGGGAACACCTTTCAAAAGCACTTGAAGCCTTGTACAATACATACTATGCATCTTCAAAACAAGAATATGACACAAAAATAAGAACAATATTTTCTATCTCATCAAAAAAGATCCTGTAACATGTGTATGCTATTAGAAACATAGAATCAATGCACTAAAACAATTGATATTGATAGATAACTCTTTCTTCGAAGAGGTCTTGGATTATTTCTCTGTAACTGAATTCCAGTAGCGTGGCAATGAGCATGACCACTTTCTTTTATGGATTAAGAATGCTCCAGTTTACGAAAAAGATAAAACTGCAAATATTGAACAATTTATTGACAAATACATCACTTGTAACACTGATGATTTGACTCCTCAAATAGCTATCCTACACAAGCACCACCATATAAAATAGTGTAGGAAATCAAAATGGCATTGTTGTAAATACAATTTCCCATTTCTACCAATGAAAAAAACTATGATTCTTGAACCATTGAAAGAGAGTAATGAAGTTATTATTTCGATGGCAAAAAAAATCTTTTCTCTATTAGAACAATCTAATTATGACCAATTATTCTCCTTTCAGATGTTTCTAGAAGACATCAATTTGAATGAGGATGATTACATCATAGCTACAAAATCAACAATCCATAGGCCTACAATTTTCTTAAAACGAAGCCCTTCACAGATATGGAATAACATCTTTTCAAAAAAATACCTAAGCTATGGAAACCAAATACAGATGCACAGTTTGTGCTTAATGCATATGCTGCAACAATGTATTGTAGCTCATACATGACAAAAGTGGATAAAACAATGATAAATGCATTTAAAAGAATTCGTAAGGACCATCAACAAAATAATATTGATGATATAAAAATGATAACTAGACTTGGAAATGCATTTCTCAATCTGCAACAAATGTCTTCACAACAAGCTGTCCACATTGTTTTGTCACTTCCACTAAACTACAATTCAAGAAAATGTATATTCATTGATACAAGACCTGATAGTGATCAAACTTTCATTCTAAAGTCTGTAAAACAATTGAACAACAAACCGAATGAATCAGAAAATGTGGCCTGTAAATCTTTAATAGATTACTACTTACGACCCAAAACAATCATGCATATTTTCCTTGTACAATTCGTATTAGAATATAGAAAAGATGGAAAGCCAATTATGCACCGCAAATCTAAACCAAATATTATATGTTTTATCAACTTTAACAAACATACTGACTTGGAAAATTATTGTAGAGAACATTTGTTGCTTTATGTACCCTTCACAATAAATGAAAAAACATTGAAACATGGTTTCCATTCATGGCATCATGCTTACTCATATTATGAAAACACAATTAAAATGTTAATCGTATCAAATACAATCACAACATCAACTCTAAATGGGGTGATATTGACAAAGCTATAGTCGAGATCTGTTCTGAAAATAATTGCATTCCCAACCAATCAATCGTTTCAAATCAAAATTCACACAAAGAATCATACAACATAGAAGAAGATTTTGAAATGCTAAAGCATAACAAATTAAAAAGTCAATTCTCTAATGTATTTGAAATTAGAAAGCATCCACATATCGCGGACAATGTCGAATACTTCAAATTGAGAATGATGTTAAATGGCGAACAACAAGCAATTGTAAAGGATATTGTGTTGAAGAAATTAAAAAATGACAAAACTTCACTACACTTGTTCCTGACATGTGGAGCAGGCACTGGGAAAACATTTACTGCAAAAACAATATTTCAATCCCTCCTTTGCATATATAATAACTCCATTGATAGTGATCCGGACAAACCAAAAGGTCTAGTAGTTACTTATACAGGAAAAGCTGCCTACAACATAGGTGGTGTTACATTACACTCAGCATTTCACATACCTTTCAACAAATCAAAATTTGTTCCATTGAATACTGAAATATTAAATACAATGTCAAAGCATTATCAGCAATTGCAACTACTCTTAGCGGATGAGATTTCATTGGTAGGTGCAACATTTCTGCGTTACATTGACAAGCGATTAAGAGATATAATGCAAATGCCTACAACATACGTTGGAAATCTTGATACAATTTTTTGTGGTGATTTATATCAAGCACAACCTATACTTGATTCAGTTGTATTTGATAATACACCAACACTATCTGAATTAATGCCATACAACTTTTGGAAAGACAACATAAAATACTATGAACTACAATCAACTATGCGACAAACAGACGAGATGTTTATGCAATACTCAATAGAATACGTGTAGGTTCACAAACAGATGGTGATGTAGAATATTTGAATCAAACTTGTTTGTGCTCACCACCCATAGACCCAGCATTCCATTATATGTTTTACAGAAGGAAAGATGTTGATACACACAATTAAAAAATGTTATCAATGGTTACTGGAGAGCTAACTATATTGAATGCAATTGACAAACATGATGAAAATTGCAATGAAATACATCTCTATAATCATACAACATCTTTACCCTCTCAAATATTTTTGAAACCAAAAATCCTTGTAGAAATCTATGCTGGTAATTATGATACACAAGATGGTCTAGTCAATGGATCAGATGGAACATTTCAAGCATATACCATTTACAATGGTTTTGACATTGTTTGGATAAAATTTAATGACCTGAACATTGGCCACCATCAACGTGCTAAATTTACACAATGTTATAGCAATAGTATTGATAAACAATGGACACCTGTACTTCGCATCGCAAGGCCAATCGAAAAAATATCAAACAAAAAGAAAATAACTATTAGAAAATAATTTCCAATTCAGCTTTCTTGTGCTAGAACAATACATAGATCTCAAGGGCTCACTATGCAAGGTTTGGCATTTGATCATACAGGCATAAGGCAACATGGATTAATGTATACAACACTTTCCTGAACAAAAACAATCCACACATTATTCTTGTTAAAGCCTCTTATCAAACAAAATCTCAAAATAAAAGAAAAAATAGTCCTTGAAATATCTCGTCTAAAGTCAATAGCACATTGGCAATTTGAAAATGAACATATCAAACAGAAGACTAGTTTTGAACTACTATTGTGCACATTGAACACTTGCAATTTACACCTGCATATAGAAGACATGATCAATGACACTGATATCATGGCATCTGATATCTTGTGCCTTCAAGAAAAACATATCCAAGACCCTCATACAAATAATCTTTTCAAAGATTTTGATTGTTACTCAACATACCATATACGTGGACTAATATCTTTAACTAGTAAAAACATATTAGTCTCTAACACAATATAACATTCAACATCATATACAGAAGCAATAACGTTAACAATAAGTTCTATGAACAATCAAATTAACATATGTAACTTATATGCCAAACCCAATGCTCCATTTAAAGAAATCATAACAATCACCAACCAAGTATTCTCATGTATTGATGTAGACAAAACCTTGTACCTGGTGGGAGATTTCAACATTGACATGTGTACAAAAAAGTACAAAAAAATAGCTCCTAAATCATATGCAAAAACCACAATATCCATTTCTTGTTAAACAAATCTCATGGTCTATCTAGACCATTGATCAATCATCTATGGTCTAATGCACCAACACAAAAAATTGTAATTTACAAATCGGAAGCATATTGGAGTGACCATCTCACTACTTTTTTAAAATTTCAACCATTTCAAAACATTCAATGTTCTTAAATATGTCAACTATTTTTGCTCAATAACCTCCAAATCAACAAAAAAATATTTTGCCAAATCTAATCTATATGCAGATCATTGTTCAATCATGTATCATGTAATTTAGTGACACAAAAATTCCTAATTTTCAAATGAAAAGCATATTACAACAACATTCTCGCTAATTTTCCCTGATTTCAAACCTCTCAAAAAACTGAATATTCTTAAATATGTCACTTATTTTAGTTCATAATCATCCAAACTAGTACTATCAGAATCTTGTCAATCGAGTGAATAAAAAATAGTCCTCCTAATATGTACAAACAAAAGACATGTTTTCTAAATAGCTTCATCACCTCAATAGAATTTCATTTTCTTTTTCCTTCAAATTCGTCTTACTCTTTTATTGCATAATACCAATTATACATATTCTACTATAACATTAGAACAACAGCATTTTGTCGTTATGCCCACACAAATTTATGCAAATGACAAATTGATCAAAAAATACAGATTACAATGGACAATGTCAAAAGACCAGAAGAAACAATGGACACTGCCAATCAACAACAATTGAAAAGGTAAACAATATTCTTTGATTGCATCTATGCTATACCTTATCAAAATTCTACATTTGAACTAATTTTGTTTTGGTTCTGGCAGATCAAAAGTAAAGAACCAAACTCAAGTTTCAGTTGAGGGCTTGAATGCTCATAAAGCAGGCAACATTTTCCAGGGTGATGTCATTTTCAAGTATAAATCTATACTGGATAAAATAAATAAGACATGAGAAGTGCTTCGCGTAGACCTCACAGATGCAAAAGGTAAAATGACCATTACCCTCAATGTAACTACTGATCTAGTTCCTCATTATGAAGACAAAATAATTCCACGTTTAGGACTATCCATATCCAATTTCCAAATTGCACCTAGAACAGATTACAATCGCGATGATTGTGACTAAATACTGATTCTAACAAAGTCCTCAACAGTGGAAATCATCCTGTGAATTTGTGTTGACTATAAATTCATCCCCAGCACAACCATAAAACAATTGTTGGCAAGTACATAATAATATGCTACAGGCACTATAGGTGTATTGGTTACAAGAGTAAAAAAAAATAGGTCTCCAATACATTGTTAATGTACAAGATGGAGATTCGGAGTTCGACAAAGCCTAGGTACACATGTAAAGATTACGAATACTAGATTAAACTTTAAATCATTTTGAAGATTTTATTTTCCTATGTTAAGTAAGCTATCTTTTTGACATTGGGTGATTAGTCATCGTAATTGGAATTTTAACATCGCTGAGCAAATAAATCTTACTTTCACCTTGAGATTGTTCATAATACAGAGAAGTACAGAAATGATAAAAGTAAGAAACCCTCCAACAAGTCTTGAGCAGTAGAGTGATCATAAAACATTAAACCTTCCTCTTCTTGAGTTAAAAATCTCATTTTTAGTTGGTAAATCTGTAGCCACCTCCGTCTCAGGATCAAAATCCTGACCAGCCACATAGGCACCTCCCCCTACCAAGCGGAAAGAGGTCCCTAAATTTGATACAATTTCACCTCCTAAACAATCCTTAGCATTTACTTGAGGAGATGCCTCTTTTCTAGAAAGATTGTGCATAAAGCATCCATGGTTCCTCCAAATAAAATCTTTATAGACTTTCTGACTATTGAGATCCATTTCTGAATGTGAAGCATCTAGGAAGAATTGGAAGGTGGTGAAGATGAACACTCAGCAAACTGGTGTCTTACCTTATGGCATCTGAAACATCTGAAAGGAAGGCCTTTGAAATCAACATACAGGGTCCACAAACTATTTCCAGACAAGATTCAAACCTTACTACAAATAGGTTTCGATAGATCCACATATGGCCACACCTTCACAAACTTCTTCTGGTTGCCATCCACATCAAGATCAATCCTGACAAACTCACAGTTTCAACCATTAGTTTTAATAGATTCTCATTCCTTGGGGAACGGGATCCCAATTCCGTGCAAATTTGTTGAATACTACCCTCTAGGATGTGCAGGACAATAGCCTCTTTAGCAAGCTCAAAAGGAACATCCCCCAAAGAAAGGCATTCTAAATTTAGAAAACAACCCAAACTATGTTCCACAATCCCTTCCATAAGCCGATGCTCATGCAGATTCTCGTTTCATTCCTTATAGCATTTTCACACTAAATAAACAAAGTGAAAATTGCCTTGATCTTTGTATAAAAAATGACAAAATCATGTAAAAACTATACACAGACATCTAACAATAACCAAGTAAGAAAATGAAAGATAAAAGGGTATGGGTTGTCCATATATAGTTTATATACATTATATCCACAATATAAAGGATTGGAATTGCCAGTATATCCTATTTATAGGTTGCATTAGTAGAGTAAAAAGTAAAACTTTGTGCACATCCATTTGTGTTTATTTCTTTCTTGCTGAATACATTATTGATTACATTAACCTAAACATCTAAAATCATGTCTAATATACTTATGGTATGGGTATGTTTGATCCAAATGTACTTCATCCCAATATCTTTTGGATTACACAACTTATAAATACTCATTTTAGAGGACTCTTTTTTTTGTTGGGGAATATCCATCTAGTGATTTTGTTATTTGAGCTAGTTCTAAGTTTTGTAAAATTTATTTTCTTTTGACTAAACTTACGAAATTATTTACATCACTTGCTGTTGAACGTGGCCGTTATGTGAGGTCACTGCTAGAGCTTTTAATTTTTCAAATTTTTAGTTTTTTATTTTTATTTTTAAAGTATTTCGAGAACTTTGTTTGTTTACTATGCTGTAAGTTTTAGTATTTCTTTTCAATTTTACATCTGTTTGAAAAAAATTGTAATGTAATTCAAAGAAATAATGGCTTTTTGTTGTTTTTTAGGGCTCTATGTTAAATTGTAAAGTTGTAACCTACCGAACTTTTTTTATTGCTGAATTTAATGTTATTCATTCTTGTCAAGTGTTAAAAGTAAAATAAAAATTGCGCCTTTGCATTTATTTTGGGCAGTGTACGATGATTTTTAGACTAGTGTTTTAGGTTCGAAGTTGGAAGCTCTTGTAAATTTTCATTTTCTGCTTTTATTGTATGTCATAAAATTTAAGCTTTTGCAATTTTAGGGTTTGAGATGGCTTTGATTCCATTCCAATCGAGTGTGTTTTCTTAAAATCAATGTCTATATTGGCAAGATAAAGTCAATCCTCAAGTTGAAAATCAAGTCGAAGTGCTAGCTAGAGAAGACACAAATTTTTAAACTCCAAACAGTGAAACTCAAGAAAAGGTGATGGTTTACTATTTTTCTTTATATCACACAGAAATAAAAACTCCACTGTAATAGCTGGATGGTATATAGACATAGTCACATTTCTTGCACCACATGCTAATGTATCTCGTATGAAATATAAATGAACACTTGAAGATATAATTAATTCTGCAACTTGAACGGTAGTGTACTAGAACATGGCAGCCCTAGTCATCATTTGATAGAAGGTTTTTGGATATATTTGATTGTGGTTTTTTTACGAAAAAATTATTATCATTATTCTTTAAAGCTTACCCAATTCAGTATTTTAAATGGACTTAGGGAGACTGGAAATCATAATATATGTAACTGTACTAGGTCTGAACCATGAGGCATTGTAATATTTCCGAGTTGATAAATCACATTTGATGTATTCTAAATCACATTTTATGTATTCTCAAGAGTCAAGACAATGTTGTTGACAGTGCTTGGTTGGGTTGCTTGGAGTGAATGCCATTGTTTTGAATAAAATTTCAACATTAGTGTGGTATTCTGGCTTTTTTTGCTCTCTATCTGTAGTGCTCGGGGTGGATTCACAGAACTTGTTCCCATTGAAAAAATTTCTATTATAATTTGGGATTTTGGGATCCAAGTTAGTTTGGTCCCTCATGTAACTTTGCTATAAGCCTTTTTTGGCTGCAATTTTCTTGTAGTTGGTTTTCTTCCCTAAGTGTGAGTAATGGTGTCGTGATTGAGTGATATCATTCACTTACTATGTTCTTTTCTAACATTGAGTTCTGTAATCCAAATATAGTTTAAGAGTGTTAGACAAGCTTGAAGTATATATTCTTTGTCTAACAAGTTGAAAGGTGTTAAGTATTTCATCAATTCCACTCAAATGTTACCATTTTAGACCGTAGTGTTATATAAAGAAGTGCATATTATCCCTATGGCTCCAATCATTTCATCACAATGAGTGAAATTTGTTAAGGAATAGCCAAAGCACATAAAATCATGCTTGTGAGTTTTTTTTCAGACTTTGCTGTTTCCTTCATGACCAAACCACCACATTTTACACACAATTTTATTTTTCCTGTGGTCTAAAATGTGAAATTTGATGGTGTTTATCTGTAAAAGTACTTTAGTTGATGCTGGAGTCTAAAAATGTACCCAAATTGCTCATTTCTCAAGGAGATTCCAAAATTAGAATTTTTTTTTTAACATAACCAGCTCCTGAGAATCTATCTTGCTTCTTTTCTAAGGAGTATATTCGTAACAATTTTTAGGAAGAAAAGATTCCAAAACCAACTACTGTGCCATTTTAACAAGCAAGGGCTTCTCCTTTCCCAGACTATCTAACTTTGTTGGTGCACTTGATTCCCACACTAGCAATCCACTTATACTCCTCTAGGACAGTTCAGAAGTCACACTAGGTAGAAACCAGCTTAAATCAACTCGAAACATTATGGCCACGGAACACGAAGATACCAACTTTTCTACCCACAAGTCTGCACACAAAATTGACAATGATATACAATTTTTTCCATTTCATTTCTACTCACATTTCACTCAGTTGCCTTGCCTTTTATAGACTGTTAAATGCCTTGCTTTCCAATTGACAATCATTGCTCTTCTACAGTTTCATTCTTTACTTACACTATTTACACTTACAGCTACAGATGCACTATAATTTAGAGGACCATTTCTTAAGAATGGAAGAACAACTCCAAAGGAATAAATTTCCACTCATACTTTTCAAAAGTATTGTCAAGCGAATCAATGCCAAAGACAACCTTCACACTTGCCAGTCAACATATATTAGTGCATTAAATGACAAAAGGACCTTGGATTGCTTGAATAGTTTACTGCACTCAACATTTGAGGTAACAACTATTGAAATCTCCAATTTTTTGTTGGCAAATTTAAAATAAAATTAACAAAAAAATTCTCTTGCTAACTATATAACACTTCCATATGTATTGTAGGAACAAGGAACATTGAAAATAGCCAATGCATTTTACAGTCCGTACCACGCATTTTGCTCAAAATGCAATTACAAATTTGATTCCTATATGGAGCACTTGATAATGAAACTATCCAATGTGATAGATACAATGTAGAGGTCATCTATATCTACTCGCATTATCTCAAGACTATTCTGACCACTGACAGTTCAAACAGACAATACATTGCTCTTGCGCCAGCAATATCATCTAGATGATACTGCCAGACCTCCAGAAGATCAGCTATGAGAAATACCTCGAAGATAAATCAATAGTCATCTTCATGTTGTGAGAATTCAGCAAAAAAGGACAATTACATTGAATAAGAGCAAGGTCATCATTGACGCATCTTGTCCTGAAGAATGAGCACATAATGGCAATATATTAAGGTACACCCTTACTCTTCTTACAACTCTTTTGTTGTAATAAAAAAATATAACAAACAAACTTAACTTCTTCACAAAGACTATAGTGTCTCCTCCTTGTCACTTGTTAATTCAAGAAACAACAGGTCAATCACATTTTGTCCTTCACGATACACCGATTTGATTTTGAATCTTTTGGTGGTGATTAGCAATTTGATATATCCATTGTTCAATTTAAAAAAATAAAAAATATATTATTTTGTTGAATAAAATAAATGTTCACAATCACCTTCATGTTCATCTTGCAAGACACCACAACTAGACTGAATTACATAGGCGTCGCCTGTCACTTCTAAAGCATATGAAACCCTCATTTTTGTTACATATATCTTATACATAATACCTCTTTCAATACTCTCTTTGCTCTCTAAATTACACATCATGTTATATGTTTATGTTTTCTGCATTTTGTAAGAACTAAACTTTATGAATTCTCGTAAACATATACTATCTCGCATTCTCTTCCACTTTTAGATTTATAAACTATCTCTCACAATACTAGCTATATTATCGTATGTGTGTTCCTTCTAACACCACACCTATATTCTGTAGAAGAATATTGTGAAATGTCATATCTTCATAACGATCAAAAACAAATATATGATTTCTACACTTCCTTGATATTATCATTGTATGTTCTGTGCGTAACAGAGGAAAATGTTCAATGCTAATTTAGTTCACTGATGATTTTTGAAATCATTATGAATGTTGAAATATCTGATCCTCCATGGAAATTAGTTTATATGATGTAATTTGTAGTTTTCAGGTTCTGTATGTGTTATTTTTCCTTCTTGGCTTTCATTCAACCTTTAATACACTACATTTAGACATAACTGATGCGATTGGGGGTTTTAATATTTTATATAATATACAAACTTCTAATAATCACCCACATGAAAATTATTCAATAAATTCTTGTATTTTTTCTACCTTGGTATGAGCATTAATATTGAATTATTTGATCTTACATGGCAAAATTGTCTATTAGAACTTTAAGATTTCAAGTGTGTTTTCTTTTACCTCTTCTATGCTTTCTTTCAACCATCAACTCTTTACATGTAGATATGACTAGAGCAGGAAGCTAATTATTAATTTGTGATCAGTAGTTTCAAGTGTTATCACACACAAAGGACAAGATTCATATAAACACTTATAGTGAACACCCACATAAAAAATATTATATAAATGTATTATTCCTCCTCAAAAATGGTAATGAATGCTGAAATCTATGCTCTTGCATGATAAAACAGTATGTATGACGGAATTTGTAATTTTCAAGTTCTGTGTGTGTTTTTCCATTACTTTTTCCTTTTCCCTTTTCTGTCGTCTTTCTATCCTCAATTCCATACTTGACATGAATTTTGTTATCAACATGTGATTAATAGTTTTGAGTTTTGTCAAATGCATAGAAAATCATATTTAGACTTGCAATCGTCCACATTGATTTTTGTTAGACTCTTGTATAGTATCTCCATTGAAGTGATCATGTATGTTGAAGTCATTGATCCTAGATGGAATTTCTAGTTTTCAAGTTCTGTAGGTGTTTTATAATTTATTCCTTTTCTTCCTTCTTTTAGTCACTAATTCTATACATGTGGACATGACATGGGCAAGACGCTCATCATTAATATGTGACTGGTAGTTTTGGGCTTTATTATATCACATACATACTTGTAGTAACTACCCAATGAAAAATATTCAATAAACCCTGTTTTGTATCTATATTGAATTGATCACGATTTCTGAAATCTCTGTTCCTACATAGGAAAATAATTTATATGATAGAATTTACAGATTTTAATGCATATTGTGAATGGAAGTGTCTTTTTCAAGGACCTTGTGATTGAGATTCACATGAACTCAATTGTCTTTATAACTAAAAAAGTTGATTCAAAGTGTAGTAGGTGCATGTTACACAACACGTAGGGATTGCATTTTTAGTTGCATACATGGTTTGAAAGAAAATATTAACAATTTAAAAGAATATACAGTAGAATGAGCAATGGAAGCCAATAAACCAGGTAATTGGTCAAATAATTGGTGCCTTTCTACTTGAATGCATGTCACATTCTGTACACTTTGTATGCTCTTTACAGAACCAATGATGATTGCCTTTGATGGGATAGTGAACTGATTAATGTCACACTTTACTGCTTAACCATATGTTCTGACCTATGGATGCATCAGCCACTATGCAGCTTTCTAGTACAACTGTAAAGTCACTCAATCCATATTCTTTTACCTTCACTTAATCCATATTCCCTAATGATAAATTACAAGAACATTACCAACATAGAGGCAGGAACCTGATGCAATGTGTCTCTTGTTATATCTTTCACTTACATTTATATCCCTTTCATCTCATTCACATCTCATGCACTTCTATTTCGTCTCTCTTTTGTTTTCAAAGTAAAATGTAGAAAATTTTTATTAGAGAATTTTGTAAAGGTCAATTTCCTTTTTCTTTTCCACGAATCTAAGTACAAACTTACTAAATTCCTATTTGTAGTATAAAGTGGTTAAATCAAGTTGAAGAATTAAAAACTTCTTATGTATAAATGATCCATCTTCCAAGATGTTGATGTTGTATTAGCATGTAATAACAAATGAATAATTTTAAAATGGTTAAATGATGGAATAAGGAATCTTAATGAGCTCACTATTGATTGCAACATATGTGCTGACTATTAGATAAGATATATATGAACTATGAAGCAAAATAACTTAAATAATATATATTTTATAATCAATAAATGGTACATTAACTTGTACACACCAAATGATTTTGCATTTTTTAAAGGGTTCCTAAAACCCTATACAAAATGTCATAAACATAAGATTAATAAATTGATAGCCAAACCATTGCCATCAACCCAGCAACAACAAAACAAAAAGCATGTTTTACAAGGATCCTGCAACCTAATGCTTAAAGTTGTCCAAAGTGTATATATATATATATATATATATATATATATATATATATATATATATATATATATATATATATATATATATATATATATATATATATATATATATATATATATATATATATATATATAACATCCACTCATCATAACAAAGCATCAAACTAGTAGCAAAACATAGAAAAACCATTAACTAAAAACAAAGAATTGTACACACCAGTTAAGTTGCAGTAGTGAGAAACAATCCAAAGTTATTGGAAAGACATTACCTCACTTGGAATAAAAAGTTAGAGCATTATTGTCTCACTACAAGATGATAAGAGAGTGACGAAACAATTTACCTCTAGCAATATCCAAAATATGGTCTGAGGATGAAACTATACTTCATTTCAAAACTAAATTATTCTTCCATGAATAGACAAAAAATCTTAACTAATTCCTCTCATGATGCACATGTAACTACCTCTTTAAACCATTCCTTGAAACTCTCCCTAAATGAATCCTCAATTAGAATAACCAAATTCTTTCCAAATATAGTATCATCTCTTTTGTATAGTCGAGCAACTGCTCCCTCAAAAATATTTTTATTAGTATTAAAATATTTATTTTTTTCTTAAATTATATTTATATAATTTAATATTTTGCAAATTTATCAATAATTACTAGTGCATAATTATCTTAAATACATCTATCAATTACGAGCTATTTTATTTACTTAAAAGTTATTTTATTTTATTTTTAGGATTATTTTATTTACTACATGGACAGATAAATATTATTTTTATTTATTATTATAGAAATATTAAAATTTACTTAATCATTCAATTTAGAATATGCTTTTTTTCGACTAAATAATTTAATTAAATTTGGAGATTGAGGAGGGTTGTGACATAGCACTTAGACCATGAATATCTAATAGCTCCTTTGAGGTGTAGTAGCTACTCAACAAATTAAATTTGGAGATTGAGGAGGGTTGTGACATAGCACTTAGACCATGAATATCTAATAGCTCCTTTGAAGTGTAGTAGCTACTCAACAACCCCATTATTCTTACTGACAAATAGAGACATAAGGTACTGAGAAAGAAAGGTTTTGACATATCAAGATTCTTGTAAATATTTCAAGAAACCAATGGATAAATCTAATTAACAACACAACTCATTCAAGATAATACATAGCCATTAGATACAAGAAATAAATGATACCAAAAAGCTTCTTTATATATATTCATAATTTAATCATTAGATTACAACTACAAAGTGTTACTAAGAACAAGCACCTTAGAGGTATCATCTATCTTCTACTAGACTTGAAATACATAAAAATACCCAATAGCTTACAAATAATTCTCAAGCTCCTAAGTATATTCCAAACGATATCTATTCTCTTGCCAATAGCCTATCTTTTTATTCTTAGATTACTTAGTAGCCTAACTCTTATTAGTCACTTTAGCATAACCATGGCTAGCTTGGATTTGATCAAGTAGGGATGATGATCTAGTAGTTTATGATAATGATGATCTCATGTATAACCCTAATGCTTACTTGAGGTGCCTTCTTATAAAATTCTTCCCTCTAAAATCATGGCTAGGAATCATCCTCAAGGCTTGTGGCTATGAGTCATCCTTAGGTTTCATGGTTAAAAGTCATCCTCAAGTCACCATCCTAGTTGGTTTTCATGTCATAGATGCACTACATGTGTATATATTGAATGGATTTCCTATCAATAATATCCTTCCCTTTGTCTTCTTAGGCAAATGTTTTGTCTCTTTTGGCAATTTTAGTCCACTGCACAAACCTCTTTTTCATATTCTTGACTCCATGTAACTCATGTTATTATGTGCAATCTCTAGGACTTGGTCCTCAAATTCCTCATGGTTTGCATATGCCCTTGACTTCTACACATACCATCTTTACATCATCTCATGTTGACTTAAATCACTTTCCTAGGCTAGCATCCTTGTGCAATAACTAGCTTATCTTTCTTGAGACAACTTACTGCTTAACCTCCATAGGGTTATAGAATGTTTCTTGAGGGTTTCCTCCATGCTCCTTCATTTGGATATCTCATTGGTCTATCTCTACCTCTCTTATTCCCATCAACAACAAATCTTGTTTAGGCCATCTCTTCTTAAAAAACACTCTTTTTAGAAGGGTGGGCATGAGATCATGATGGGCCAAACAACGACAATAGGAAAAAGATTGGATGAAAAAGTGCTAACATTTAGACTTATATTTAGATTTGGATGGAAAAAAGTGTTAATATTTATATCTAAAATATGGAATCCTCCAAAAATGCCTTTGGATTACCTTAGGTTTTTGCAAGTGGGAATCCTAAAGCTTGCCAAACAAACTTAAAAAACCACCCATTTAGTGTCATCTTGAAATTTTCCATGACTTCATCCTTGAAACTGACAAACTTTTTGTAACTAAATTTAATAAAATGAAAATAATTTATAGAGGAAACTACAAAAATTATAAAAATATAATATGTCTCATTATTACATTAATAGATAATTATTATTAATTTTCTCCATACACTATGTTTGATTTCTTGATAGATATACATAATGAAAAATATTCATAACTTTCAAACTATTTTCTTAATCCAAAAGATGTGTCACATTCTAGGATTTATTAGTTATAGGTTAAAGAAAAGTTTTGAATTTCATTTTTTTGACTAAGTTAGATTGGCTGGAAAATTAATTTCTAATATTTTTATAAAGTCAATAAAAAATATTAAATAATTATTTATTTATTAAAATATTAAAAAATATGTGTCACATTCACTCATGTGTCATTTATTTAAATCTAAAACTTGGAAGATAAATATTTTATTTTTCCCATACTTTGGTTGGCCAAGATGACACCTACTTTTTAGTTTTCCTAAAAAAATTAGTAGTACCTCATTGAAATATCCAGTTTTCACAAAATTAATTTTTAAATTTTCAAATAAAAAGTAGTAGCCTATAAACTACATTCAACTTCCTATAAATTATATTACTACCTTATTTTTATATTGTGTAGATAATGAACATTTAACTTTTTACAAGTTACTTAAGTCTATTTTTCATTTTCATTACCACTTAGTGTTGGTAAATTAGGTGTCTCAACCTTGCGAATTTCCCACTATTAATTTTTTATTATTTAATATTTGTTCATAGTTAGTTACTATTATTGTTATTATTTCATATTTATCTCCAATACAAATTGAGGCATTAGAGTTTGATGTGGCAGTTATGCCAAGTGTCAGTGCTTTGCAATGGTGGAATATTAATATTTTATTTTGACATTATCTTTAGCAAAATGGGATGCTTTTATTTTTGTGGAATCCTATAACATGTTATGATATATTATATGACGCATGAGAACCAAGAATAGAGGGAGTTACTTTGGAATCAATATTTGGCAATAAGATGCGTAAGAACATCTATAAAAGCCTAATTTTAGATAGGAATCTTGCCTATATTGGGAACCACACTTCATGGGAGGTTTTGCATATGGTTATGTAAGCCACAAATAGTTTCTAGGTTGCCAAAAGTTTATAAAGTGAGATCTTAGTGAGTAGTTTGTATTATGAGAGTTTGCAGGTACACAAATGTTGTCAAAATGCTACCAAAATTACTCTATATTTGAATGTTGGTGTATTACTCCCGTAAAGACTTGCATCGCAAGTGTATTGTAATCTTCTATTTATTTGATAATATATTGTGCATGTTTTAGAGTGTGGGGCTTTTATTCCAAGAGGGTTTTCTCTGCATAAATTATTGTGTTATGGTTTATTTCTTATTACTAATTTCTATGTGTTCCTCTATTTTTGTAATAAGTTTAGATCAGGTTTGAAGTTATTTGCATAAAACTCCTGTCAAAGATTAGTGTAGGAAGCTTTTGTTGGCAAGAGACACTATATGGATTCCATGGTTGTTGTCATTGATGGCAACAAAGGTCATCCCACATATCCACAAGTCATGGTGTGTCTCTACCGGAAGTTAGAATGAAGATTGTTGTGGTTCGGTGAACAAGAACAGAGCATGTGGCAAGGTCTGACAGATTGGTCCGGATCTCTCAGAGGAAGTATCTTGGTGCAGTACGGATTTGGGGAAGTCAAGAGGACTACCTTGAGTGGTATATTCCAAGGATTTAGCCTCCGGTGATGGACAAGGAAAAAGATATGAATAGTTGAGTACCGGATTCCTGAGTGACAGAGAGAACAGAGGAAGAACTGACTAATAGAACATCAGACTATTTTCCAGATGTGTTACTGTTGATGGTAAAGGTTGTGAAGGCATGAATCATGTTTGGCCGACATGATTAATGATATCTACAAGTATATGCTTGATCCACATTACTTGATGTGCAAGGATTCAGCCGACAGAACAGAGTTTGTGAGAAAACAGACTGTTCCGGATGCCGACTAGAAAGGTGATGAAATTACTTGTACGGATATATATGCACGATGGATTTAGTTGTGAGAAAAAAAAAAAAAGGTGTGATGATGATAGAAGTGCAAAAGTGCAAAGCAGAGCAGAAGTAGTAGGAAAGATCCGGTATGTGAAAGGAAAGCAGAATAAAGAGAAGAGGAAAGATGAAGTGCAGCAGATCAGTGTACTGAGCCTAACCGAAACTGAACTCCAGCATATGTGGATGCTTCCAATCAGTTCAAATATTGTATAACATTCTTTTGTAGACAGTGTGTCTCCTTGTAGGCAGTGTGCCTCTTTGTGAGCAGTGTGCTCGGGCAGTGAGCCCTAATTGGCAAGTGCCATTTTGTAATTCCTTATTCTTCTAACAGAGAATAATCTTTCGGTTAATCACCCCATGGTTTTCTCCCTTAACAGGGTTTCCACGTCAAAAATACTGTGTCATGTGTTTCTCATTTCATGGTAATGTTTGTTTGTTTGATTCAATGTTGCATTGATTAATAAGAAAGTTCAAAAGAAGAAATAATTAGGATAACTGATTCACCCCCCCTCTCAGTTATCAACAATTGGTATCAGAGCTAAGTTCCTCCTAATAGAGCCTAACAACTTGAGGAAGATCTGGGAGTTCAAATGGATGCATATGGTTTAAGGGAGCAACTCAAGACTGCCCTTGAGGGTCTTGAACAGTCAAACTCTGAAGTCAATGAATTAAAGGAAAGACTCAAACAAGATGATGAATTCATGAGAGAACTAAAGGACAAATTAAGTCTCTCTATGAAAAAGAGAAAGGAGCTGCTCCAACAATTGGCAAGACAAAGTGAAGAAAGTAATACAAATGAAGAATTGACTGAGAAAACTAAGTTATGTGAAAAGTTATCAAAAGAAGTCATTATGGTAAGACATGAAATGGAATCAGGAGTTATAAAGTTTACTCAAGAGATTGAAGAGAAAAGAAAAGCTGAAGACAATCTAAGACAATCTCTTAAAGAGAAATCAGAAGATTGCCACCAGATGGACATGATTATCAGACATCTTGAATCTGATCTTGAAGATGCCAAAGATAATGAAGAAAAACTTGAGGATCAAATTGTCTCTCTCAAAAGAGATCTTCAAACAGCAAATGAATTTAAAGAGAAATTCAAGATAAGTTCTGCTCAACTTGAAGTCCTTCTTGGAAGTCAAAAGAGGGCAGATGACAAGTATGGTTTGGGATATGAGAAAGGAGAAAGCTCTGGATCCGGTCAAAAGAATTTTGGATCAGAAAATCTAAGGAATAGGCCTAGAAGACCTCCGGTAAGACAGCCCAATGCTCAAAGATATCCATCCTTCAATGGATACTACCACAGCTGCAATCACTTTGGTCACAAAGCTAATCAGTGCAGAAAGAGAATGAATCAGACTAATTCATCCTTCTCCGGACAGTGCTTTAACTACATAATTTATGGACACAAGTCTCATGAATGCAGAAATATACAAATAAACAAATCATTCAATGGTAGATGCTTTGCATGCAATAGAGTAGGTCATATGGCTAATCAATGCAGATCAAGAGGTTATCAGTCAAATATTCAAGGAAATGTTATTTGCCAAATCTGTAATAGGTCCGGTCATAATGCAAAAGTCTGCAGAAGCAAGAATCAGGACAAAAGAGGTCCGGTGTATAATCAGAATCAAGACAAGGGTAAACAAAAGATGAATGCAGATGAAGTTAGTAATCAGATGAGCAAGATTTGGGTGAAGAAAAGTTTAGAGAATGTAGAGGTTGGATCCACACCAGACTCTGGTGCTGATATTCCTTCCAGAAATTAAAAGGTGAGCTCTGGCTCAGGGGGAGACACAAAGAAAATCCTGTTCCCCCAGCCAATCAAGTGGTGCCAGATTAGGCACGAGATGTAGAGTAAAGGGTTTGTAGATATGAGTCTTGAGATGATCCAGATAAGATTTCAGAGGTCCGCATGAAGATGTGAAGAAGTTATGATCTATCATGCAAAACCTGTTCCGAGAGATGCTCCGGAATGATAGAGGATTACAAAAGGTGCGGAGAGATCCGGAAGTGCATTGTCTTATTCTACGGATTGGATAGAGTATTTGGGATGTCCTTGTGATGTGACATCTTGATTTGTTCATGGTTGGAAGATCCGCATGATGTTCATAAATCAAGACTGATCCAGTTCTTCAAGTCATTCGAATAAGGTGAACCGGAAGAATGTAGGTCGAGCATTTATTGCAAACAGATATTAGGGTTTGCGAAACAATATAAGGGATTTCTCATAAATCACTTGTTCATTCTACACTCAAGAAGAAGCAAGAAGTGGAGCTCTGCAACAAAATTCATCAAGCTCACCGAAGATCACTTGTAGAAGTTATTACATACAGAAATCAATCCAACCACTCCGTATAACCAAAGGCGCATAAGGTATTTTCTGTTTTCAATATCTCACTGCAAATCTTTGAAAAATGGCTACTCCGAATATAGTTAAGATCTCTGATAGATCTCACCCCACATTCAAGAAACATCCATACAAATCTTTTGAGGTAGATCCCCTAGGAGCCTTCTCTAGTGTTCCGCATGGTGTATTGCATACGGAGGACATTAGGGTTTACATACATGCGAACTTTGAAGACTTTGGTGAATCAAAATTGATGGATATCTATCACAAACAGTTGATAGACGACTCCTTTGAGATTAAACTTCAGTACAAAGCCATCCGAGATAAGCACTTTGCACAGTGCATTCATTTCCCCTATTTTGAAGAAGATGAATGGGTCCGGTATGTACTAAGTAGAGTGCATGACAATTTCCTATGGTTGAACAAGCCCTTCGAGATCACCAAAGATGCAATTAGGGCTGTAACCAGTTTGCACTCATCCGGTGGATTACCTGTTCTCAAGTCTGTCAAAAATCAGACAGTTAGTGATGCAACCGGATCTAAATTTGACAAGAGGGTAAGTGCAAGAAGATGGGGGGCCAAAAAGGGGTCTTAAGTGGCCACTTTTTTTCTGAAATCAGGAAATACTAGCCTTGGATGAGAAATTGAGCATAGTTACACTCAAAATTTAGAGATGCAACCAAAACAATGTTCGTAGTGCTCCGAGTCTACTTTCTAAACTACTATTTTGTTTTGAAAATGGCATAGATTAAGGGGTTCAAAAGAGGGAGCCACAGAAATTGGTGTTGTTTCTGTCAAAAAAACATAACATAGCATGTTTTGTGGCTCCCTCAAAAGGTCAACCTTTTTTTGGTATTTTTAAAATCACTTCAGTGAGAAATTAGCTAATAGCATGTAGTTTATGCCCGATTTTTCTGATAATTTTTTTATGAATATTTGATTTTTTACTAATTTTTAAAGTGGACACATCCTAAAAAACAGAATTTTGGCCGTGCTACCCTTATAAATTTTGAAAACTAATTGAAAATCATTTTTTTTTTTAATATTTGTAGAATGGAGTCTAGTTTCTAAATATGTAATTTTTTTAAAATTTGAATGAATAGTTATTTTACAATGAAAAAAAGACCAAACAGTGGTTTTTGCATAAAAACGGACACACAAACAAAAGAAATTAAAGATGAAAGGCTTAACATTGTTAAAATGTGAAAAAAATCACATCGTCAAATAGCTAAGAGAAAGCCTAACATTACCCATGTGTTCGATTTGTTCAACCTTGAAACATGTGCAAATCTGAGGGTTAGCACGATCAAAATTATGTGAAATTTTGAAGAATATAGAAAAACACGTCTGTGACTGTTCATAAGGCACTCCAAGCCTTTGGGTTGGAAATCCAAAGCAAATCCCAAGCCCAAGGCTTGGGATTCCCAAAGCAAGAAATAACGCGAGCGCGTTATAACGCGCTCGCGTTATGTTTCACCTTGCATTTTTCTTTCCTGTAAGTCTGTCTTTTGCCATGTTTGACATAACGTGAGCGCGTTATAACGCGCTCGCGTTATGTCCCACTCAAATTTTTTTACTTTCAAGGCTATTAATCATGAGGGTTAAGGCATAAGGGATAGAGTTGGAAGGTTTATGGATAAGGGATTAGCGTTTAAGGTATAGTATCGAGCCCGTTGAGGGTCTAGGAATAGCGATAGCATTTAAGGTTTAGGGATGAGGGATGACAGATTACGGTTGAGGGTCGAGGGATCAAAGTTAAGGGTTGAGGGATTAGGGTTTGACATTAAGGGTTGAGGGTTGAGGTTCAAGGGTCAAGGGTTTAGGGATAGGGTTTAGGGTCGAGGGATTAGGGTTAAAGTAGAGTGTGGAGGGTGTAAGGATTAGGGATAGGGTTGGAGGGTTTAGGGATAAGGGATTAGGGTTTAAGGTATAGTATCAAGTCTGTTGAGAGTTTAGGAATAGGGATAGCATTTAAGGATTAGGGATGAGGGATTATAGTTGAGGGATGATGGATTAGGGTTGAGGGTTGAGGGATTAGGGTTTAGGGATAAGGTTTAGGGTTGAGGGTTGAGGGATTAGGGTTTAAGGTATAGTGTTGAGGGTTGAGGGTTGAGGGTTTAGGATTAGGGTTTAGGGTTGACGGATTAGCATTTAATGTCAAGGTTAGGGTTAGAGTGTCGAGGGTAGAGGGATTAGGGATAGGGTTTAGGGTTGAAGGTTTAAGGATTGAGGGTTGAGGCTTTAGGGATGAGGGTTTAAGGCTTGAGATATAGTGTCAAGTGTTGAGGGTGTAGGGATAGGGTTTAAGTTTTAAGGGTTAAGGGTTGAGGGATATGGATTAGGGTTTAAGGTATAGTGTTGAGGGTCGAGGGATCAGAGTTAAGGGTTGAGGGATTAGGGTTTGACGTTGAGGGTTGAGGGTTGAGGTTCGAGGGTCAAGGGTTTAGGGATAGGGTTGAGGGTCGAGGAATTAGGGTTAAAGTAGAGTGTGGAGGGTATAAGGATTAGGGTTAGGGTTGGAGGGTTTAGGGATAAGGGATTAGGGTTTAAGGTATAGTATCGATTCTGTTGAGGGTGTAGGAATAGGGATAGCATTTAGGGTTTAGGGATGAAGGATTAGAGTTGGGGGATGACAGATAAGGGTTGAGGGTTGAGGGATTAGGGTTTAGGGATAAGGTTTAGGGTTGAGGGCTAAGGGATTAGGGTTTAAGGTATAGTGTTGAGGGTTTAGGGATAGGGTTTAGGGTTGAGGGATTAGGATTTGACGTTGAGGGTTGAGGGTTTAGGGTTTAGGGTTAGGGTTGAGAGATGAGGGATCAGAGTTAAGGGTTGAGGGAATAGGGTTTGATGTCGAGGGTTGAGGGTTGAGGTTCGAGGGTCAAGGGTTTAGGGATAGGGTTGAGGTTGAAGGGATTAGGGTTAAAGTAAAGTGTGGAGGGTGTAAGGATTAGGGATAGGGTTGGAGGGTTTAGGGATAAGGGATTAGAGTTTAAGGTATAGTATCGAGTCTGTTGAGGGTTTAGGAATAGGGATAGCATTTAGGGTTTAGGGATGAGGGATTAGAGTTGAGGGATGAGGGATTAGAGTTGAGGGATGAGGGATTAGGGTTGAGGGTTGAGGGATTAGGGTTTAAGGTATAGTGTTGAGGGTTGATGGTTTAGGGATGGGGTTTAGGTTTGAGGGATTAGGGTTTAGGGTTGATGAATTAGGGTTTAATGTTGAGAGTTGAGGGTTGAGGGTTGAGGTTGAGGGATAGGGTTAATGGTCAAGGGATTAGGATTAAATAAGAGTGTCGATGGTAGAGGGATTAGGGTTTAAGGTATAGTATCGAGCCTGTTGAGGGTCTAGGAATAGGGATAGCGTTTAGGGTTTATGAATGAGGGATTAGAGTTGAGGGATGACGGATGACAGATTAGGGTTGAGGGTTGAGGGATTAGGGTTTAGGGACAAGGTTTAGGGTTAGGGTTTAGGGATAGGGTTTAGGGTTGAGGGATTAGAGTGAAGGGTTGAGGGATTAGAATTTGGCGTTGAGGGTTTAGGGTTTAGGATCAGGGTTGAAGGTTGAGGGATCAGAGTTAAGGGTTGAGGGATTAGGGTTTGATGTTGAGGGTTGAGGGTTGAGGTTCGAGGGTCAAGGGTTTAGGGATAGGGTTGAGGGTCGAGGAATTAGGATTGCAGTAGAGTGTGGAGGGTATAAGGATTAGGGATAGGGTTGGAGGGTTTAGGGATAAGGGATTAGAGTTTAAGGTATAGTATCGAGTCTGTTGAGGGTTTAGGAATAGGGATAGCATTTAGGGTTTAGGGATGAGGGATTAGAGTTGAGGGATGAGGGATTAGGGTTGAGGGTTGAGGGATTAGGGTTTAGGGATAAGGTTTAGGGTTGAGGGTTGAGGGATTAGGGTTTAAGGTATAGTGTTGAGGGTTGAAAGGTTTAGGGATAGGGTTTAGGTTTGAGGGATTAGGGTTTAGGGTTGATGAATTAGGGTTTAATGTTGAGAGTTGAGGGTTGAGGGTTGAGGGTTGAAGTTGAGGGATAGGGTTAATGGTCAAGGGATTAGGGTTAAATAAGAGTGTCGATGGTAGAGGGATTAGCGTTTAAGGTATAGTATAGAGCCTGTTGAGGGTCTAGGAATAGGGATAGCGTTTAGGGTTTAGGAATGAGGGATTAGAGTTGAGGGATGACGGATGACAGATTAGGGTTGAGGGTTGAGGAATTAGGGTTTAGGGACAAGGTTTAGGGTTAGGGTTGAGGGATTAGGGTTTAAGGTATAGTGTTGAGGGTTTAGGGATAGGGTTTAGGGTTGAGGGATTAGAGTGAAGGGTTGAGGGATTAGAATTTGGCGTTGAGGGTTTAGGGTTTAGGATCAGGGTTGAAGGTTGAGGGATCAGAGTTAAGGGTTGAGGGATTAGGGTTTGATGTTGAGGGTTGAGGGTTGAGGTTCGAGGGTCAAGGGTTTAGGGATAGGGTTGAGGGTCGAGGAATTAGGATTACAGTAGAGTGTGGAGGGTATAAGGATTAGGGATAGGGTTGGAGGGTTTAGGGATAAGGGATTAGAGTTTAAGGTATAGTATCGAGTCTGTTGAGGGTTTAGGAATAGGGATAGCATTTAGGGTTTAGAGATGAGGGATTAGAGTTGAGGGATGAGGGATTAGGGTTGAGGGTTGAGGGATTAGGATTTAGGGATAAGGTTTAGGGTTGAGGGTTGAGGGATTAGGGTTTAAGGTATAGTGTTGAGGGTTGATGGTTTAGGGATAGGGTTTAGGTTTGAGGGATTAGGGTTTAGGGTTGATGAATTAGGGTTTAATGTTGAGAGTTGAGGGTTGAGGGTTGAGGGTTGAGGTTGAGGGATAGGGTTAATGGTCAAGGGATTAGGGTTAAATAAGAGTGTCAATGGTAGAGGGATTAGGGTTTAAGGTATAGTATCGAGCCTATTAAGGTTCTAGGAATAGGGATAGCGTTTAGGGTTTAGGAATGAGGGATTAGAGTTGAGAGATGACGGATGACAAATTAGGGTTGACGGTTGAGGGATTAGGGTTTGATGTGGAGGGTTGAGGGTTTAGGGTTAGGGTTGAGAGATGAGGGATCAAAGTTAAGGGTTGAGGGATTAGGGTTTGACATCGAGGGCTGAGGTTTGAGGGTCAAGGGTTTAGGGATAGGGTTGAGGTTGAAGGGATTAGGGTTTAAGGTATAGTGTTGAGGGTTGATGGATCAGAGTTAAGGGTTGAGGGTTGTAAGGATTAGGGATAGGGTTGGAGGGTTGACAGATTAGGATTTGATGTTGAGGGATTAGGATTTGACATTGAGGGATTAGGATTTGACGTTGAGGGTTGAGGGATTAGGATTTGACATTGAGGGTTGAGGGTTTAGGGATAGGGTTGAGGGATTAGGATTTGACATTGAGGGTTGAGGGTCAAGGGATTAGAGTTGAGGGTTTAGGGATTAGGGATCTATAGCAGGACAAAACGTGAGCGCGTTATAACATGCTCGCGTTTTGTATTTCTACTGAAACGATAAAAAAGTGGTTACCCCCGTGATCCAGGCCCACATGCTCTGTTTTCTTACTGATTTTGCGCGTGCTCCGACAAAAAAGAAGTGCTTTCATGCTATTGGGAAGTTCACATGCACATTTGACACATTGTACCACCTTTGCATGATCTTTCCACCACCTTTTCTGCTTTGCCAACTTGAGAAGGAGGAAATAACATAGTTTTCAAACCAAGTTTGATATATATCTATTCAAGTTTCAATTTTTGTAGTATTGCAATGTTAATTGTGATTCAATTTTAAGAATTTAACATTGAAAAGGAAGCAAGTGGTGAAAAACTCAAATTGTTGAGGAGTTTGATGCAAGAAGATAAAAACACTACATAATTGGGTACTCTCTCCATTCAAATCTTCATTTTTTAGGTATGTCAAGTCTTTACATGCATGTTCTTTACATTTTCCTTATTTCGGATTGAATTACTTTATCATGCTTTATCATACATGTTTAAAATAGACACATTCCCAATCGAGAAAGCAACCTACAATCTCACATGATGCCATGTATATTTTCTACACTTGGGCTCTTTAATAATTATGTGTAATAAACAAACCTTAGTTCATACCATGATGTCAAACTATACAAGAATAAATCCTTACAACATAAAAAAAATACAATCCCACTATTATCATGTATTCATTTCTTAGGAACTAATATTGGTCTCTTTATCATGCTACAGACAAATTCTCCGTCATGCCAAGGAAACGATCAAGAATTAAACCAACACAGGAAGAGATAGAAGCTAAGAATGCAAAGAAAGCAATGGCTATGAGGGAACTTCGTGAGAAGAGGAAATTGGACACGATAAATGAAGACATACCAATTGAACAGGAACCACAACCATCACAAAGAGATATGGTATTGGCGGCACAAAGAGAACGAATGCAAAAACTTCGTGGTACGAGAGATTTGAATACCATAGTTGGAGACACATCCTTTACCGCAAGTCAACATGTAGGGACACCATCTACCACATCTCAAGTTGAGAGTACATCATCACTCACATGTGATAAAGGAGGTACGCCATCGTTCCCACCTCAACGTCAAGGTATGCCATCTATTCCATCTTCGATCGAAGGTATGCCATCTAACCCATCTCATTTAAATATTGATGAAATTCCTAATGTTGAGATGAATTTACCTAACTTGACACCACCTAGAATTTTCTATAGAAAGCCAAAGTATTTGATTGATATTGATGAGAATATTTTGCAGCCAATGGAAGGTAAGATTCCAAAACGCACTTGTAGAAGATATGCTAATAAGATTTGGAGATTGTTCTTTGAAAAGTTAAATGAGACTGCAAGATGTCAACTATTCGTTGAAATGATGCGAAGTATAAAGTATAGGTCTATAATGAAGATTCTTGGGTTGAGAACATCAGAGGCTTCAAGTAAAAAATCTATTGTCAAGAATCTAATGAGTGCGTATGAGAGTGTGGGTAACACCTCACGCACAAAAGATAGTAATGCAACACGGCGTGTGATTACATCGACTATAGTAAGTAGTCAAACGAGGAAAGCTCGTCTCATTAGAAAGACAAGTCAAGAATTGAGAATTAATAGGAAAACTTTATCAAGAGCCGTTGGAAGACGCCAAAGAATTGAGGACACTAATGCCAATGAATTATGGGCGTTCTCGAGGAGATTACCACGAAAAGATAAACTAATTGTTGAAGCATTGAGATCACTAATTGAAGACTTTTGGAAGAATTACACAAGGGTATCTCCGAATCAAAGGGATGTGGTAAGAAGGAGAATTGGTAGTCAGAACCGCGAGCCACATCCAAAGCATTTTTTGGATGAGACTCAAACATAGTTTTATGGTAAATTTCTAGAGAAGTATCCTCAAATTAAAATTTGTCAAAGATATTTTGAAATGCTAAAACTTTTCTATGTTAAGATAAATCACACATGCACTACTTGTTGTTGTAGATTACATATTGAATTTTCTAACCATTTTGATGCTTATAGGTCTATATGTTTAGATATGCATACTAACAATGATTTGCAGGGTTGTGCCATATGTGCCCCACCAACATTTTCAAGAGACTTCATATCAAGAATTTTATGTGAAAGAGAGGAAGGTCAAATATTCTACAAGAAATTATGCTTGGATGGCACATGTCATCGTTGCGGTGGCTTGCAACATTTGCCAATATGTGAACATATGGAAATAACACATGCGGTTGGAAATGAACTAGTAGAGTTTAGCAAGTATAAAACAGTGGCATACAATACAAAAGATGGTAAAGAAGCAAAGAGGTGTGAATTAGTTATTGAAAAGATTCCAGTGTATCAGTTTATGCCTATATTTCATGACAGCATAGTGATGAGTATGCAAGACATGCCCATAGAGCTCAATGGTTGGACTTGCAATTCAAGTTATGCAAGGACACATTTCCGGTTGGTAGCATTGTTTCAGTCGTCGACTTTGCAGAGAACTATAGTCTACAGCCACAGCGTGAGGTGCAATCACAATATTACAACTCCACACAGGTTTCTATATTTGTGCACATCACATTCATTCATGCGAATGATAGTACAGAGGATGACAGAAAGATCATAAGGGAGTATAATTTCTATATTAGTGATGATCGCACGCATTCTACAGAGTTCGTGCAAGGTTTCTTTCAGGTGTTCTACAATGATTTGGTAGAAGGGGCATATCGTTCAGTCAGCATATCATATGGTCAGATAATTGTGCATCACAATTCAAGAACTCGCGGAATTTCTATTGGCTGAGTAGGAGGCATAATTTTACAGGTATTCAACATATGTGGAACTTTTGTGAGGCCGGGCATGGAAAGGGGGAGCATGATGGTGCAGGAGCATGTATCAAAAGAGCCATAGCACAAGAAGAGTTAAAGTATAAAGACAATGCAAAGTTGACAGATGCAAAATCGATTGTTGAGTGGTGTAATACTTCCATGGGTCTAGGTAATGAAGGTAAGTCTTTAGTTCGTAGATTTTTTTAATTGATAGATGATACTAACATTGCACCATATGAGGATTGTTGTACACTGACAGGATCAAATGAGATGCACTCTTTCAGAAGCTCAATTGCAGGTTCATGGAGTATCCATACACGAAAGATGTCATGCTTTTGTTCTTCCTGTACAATTCAAGTCTAGGATGAGTGCGAGTCAAAGGAGTGGGTTGACGAATGGTAGTTAAGTTATCTTACCCCACTTGACACGTATCGACCCCCGACGGCACTGGAACTAACACAGATGGAATCGTCAGTTGACTTTGACCACATATCAGATTTAGTTCAACCAGGTAATATAGGGCACGTATATGCATCTAATTTCATCTAGTTCAACCAGGTAATGTCATCTTACTTTGTAGTGTTTTTGTAATGTTGACTAATTTCATCTAATTTGCTACACATATCAATGTAGGACACGTATATGCAGTTATTGCAGATGAAGATAATGAAGAGGGAACAGATTATTACTTATGTCATTGTGTTGAGGCCAAAAAGAAATTGGAGGCCCCTGTTACAGATGGAGAAAACATCGAATACCCTACAGGATCAGTGGTTATTACTGGAACATGGCTTAGAAGGTACCCACATAAGAGTGTTAATATTTGGCTATTTCAGGACTTTGACATGCATCGAAAGATTCTTCATTACTCGAACCTTGTCATGGCATCCAATGTTTATTTGATAAAGTATCGGGGTAGACCTTTGAACAAAATATTGTGGAAGGTGCGTGAGTCTGACCATGAAGCAATACTTGACACAATAAAGAGTAGAGCAGATCCAGATGGTTCATTGGATTAATTTGTAAGTATTCACATTGATTTTGTAAAGTTATGTTACATTGAGTTGTAAGTATGCACATTAATTTGTAAGGTTTGTCTTTTTTTATTTCCTCCTGCATTTTTACACATATGTACACATTTTTACATCATCATGTTATGCATTTTTGGTGTCCTGCTCCTGATGCGACCAAACTCATAACTCACCCTACTAGACACCATTTGATGATCTCTCCAACACTCTGGATCCAGGGCGCCCAATCATGATGATGACCTATATACCATTCTACCAAGGCGCTCATAATGAATGAATGATAAGGAGCGCCTCGACCTCTATAATCAAGGTGATTTTAAGTCACTTTGAGTCATTTGGGGTCAGTTTGAGTCTTTGAGTCATGTTGCAAAAAAGTGTCAATGTTGTCAAGTTGCACAAAGTAACTTTTGCATTTTTGGTGTCCTGCTCGTGATGTGACCAAATTGACTATTCCAACACATTCAGATGGGTACATTTACGCTAGGCATGGTCCTATTTTTCACCCAAACATGTCGAAACAGTCTGAGCTACATTGTACCAATGATATCCCTGAAGAGTCCAAAGTGCAAAAAGGCTGCAATCTTTGACGAGATGTTACTCGAAAACCGTGTCACTTAGAAACATTCCGTCTGAGGCAACGCTATCATGTAGAGTGCCTCTACAATAACCTCTCTCAGTTTTTTATAGCTCTGAGGCATTTACTCGTGGTGAAAGGTTTTCTGCTGCCCCAAAAATCGTCAGAAGGAGGCAGTGTAAAGTTGCAAAGGGGTGTAACATTTGTCCTGCTCCTGATGCGACCAAACTGACTATTCCAACGCATCCAAATGGGTACATTTATGCTAGGCATGGTCCTATTTCTCACCCAAACATGTCGAAACAGTCAGAGCTACATTGTACCGACGATATCCCTGAAGAGTCCAAAGTGTAAAAAGGCAGCAATCTTTGACGAGATGTTACTTGAAAACCGTGTCACTTAGAAACATTCTGTCTGAGGCAACGTGATCACGTAGAGTGCCTCTACAATAACCTCTCTCAGTTTTTTATAGCTCTGAGGCATTTGCCCGTGGTGAAAGGTTTTCTGTTGCCCCAAAAATCGTCAGAAGGAGGCAGTGTAAAGTTGCAAAGGGGTGTAACTTTCATCCTGCTCCTGATGCGACCAAATTGACTATTCCAACACGTCCGAATGGGTACATTTATGCTAGGCATGGTCCTATTTCTCACCCAAACATGTCGAAACAGTCGGAGCTACATTGTACCGACGATATCCCTGAAGAGTCCAAAGTGCAAAAAGGCAGCAATCTTTGATGAGATGTTACTCAAAAATCATGTCACTTAGAAACATTCCGTCTAAGGCAACGTGATCATGTAGAGTGCCTCTACAATAACCTCTCTCGGTTTTTTATAGCTCTGAGGCATTTGCCCGTGGTGAAAGGTTTTCTGTTGCCCCAAAAATCGTCAGAAGGAGGCAGTGTAAAGTTGCAAAGGGGTGTAACTTTTGTCCTGCTCCTGATGCGACCAAACTGACTATTCCAACACGTCCAAATGGGTACATTTATGCTAGGCATGCTCCTATTTCTCACCCAAACATGTCGAAACAGTCGGAGCTACATTGTACCGACAATATCCCTAAAGAGTCCAAAGTGCAAAAAGGCATCAATCTTTGACAAGATGTTACTCAAAAATCGTGTCACTTAGAAACATTCCGTCTAAGGCAACGTGATCACCTAGAGTGCCTCTACAATAACCTCTCTCAGTTTTTTATAGCTCTGAGGCATTTGCCCGTGGTGAAAGGTTTTCTGTTGCCCCAAAAATCGTCAGAAGGAGGCAGTGTAAAGTTGCAAAGGGGTGTAACTTTCGTCCTGCTCCTGATGCGACCAAACTGACTGTTCCAACGCGTCTGAATGGGTACATTTATGCTAGGCATGGTCCTATTTCTCACCCAAACATGTCGAAACAGTCAGAGCTACATTGTACCGATGATATCCCTGAAGAGTCCAAAGTGCAAAAAGGCAGCAATCTTTGACGAGATGTTACTCGAAAACCGTGTCACTTAAAAACATTCCGTCTAAGGCAACGGGATCACGTAGAGTGCCTCTACAATAATCTCTCTCGATGTTTTATAGCTATGAGGCATTTGCCTGTGGTGAAAGGTTTTCTGCTGCCCCAAAAATCGTCAGAAGGAGGCAGTGTAAAGTTACAAAGGGGTGTAACTTTCGTCCTGCTCCTGATGCGACCAAACTGACTGTTCCAACGCATCCGAATGGGTACATTTATGCTAGGCATGGTCCTATTTCTCACCCAAACATGTCGAAACAGTCGGAGCTACATTGTACCGACGATATCCCTGAAGAGTCCAAAGTGCAAAAAGGCAGCAATCTTTGACGAGATGTTACTCAAAAATCGTGTCACTTAGAAACATTCCGTCTGAGGCAACGTGATCATGTAGAGTGCCTCTACAATAACCTCTCTCGGTTTTTTATAGCTCTGAGGCATTTGCCCGTGGTGAAAGGTTTTCTGTTGCCCCAAAAATCGTCAGAAGGAGGCAGTGTAAAGTTGCAAAGGGGTGTAACTTTCGTCCTGCTCCTAATGCGACCAAACTGACTATTCCAACGCATCCGAATGGGTACATTTATGCTAGGTATGGTCCTATTTTTCACCCAAACATGTCGAAACAGTCGGAGCTACATTGTACCGACGATATCCCTGAAGAGTCCAAAGTGCAAAAAGGCAGCAATCTTTGACGAGATGTTACTCAAAAATCGTGTCACTTAAAAACATTCTGTCTGAGGCAACGAGATCACGTAGAGTGCCTCTACAATAACCTCTCTTGATTTTTTATAGCTCTAAGGCATTTGCCCATGGTGAAAGGTTTTCTGCTGCCCCAAAAATCGTCAAAAGGAGGTAGTGTATTAAGTCAGGATGAAAGCCTATTCACTCTAGGTGCCTGTTTTTGACCAAATCACACATGCGCCTTGAACAACTCTGTCTTCAAGGCACTTTTCTCTAATCTCTGTAACTCTCCAAATCCACTAAGGCGTAAATTTTACCTCTTGGGCTCAAGATATAGGTTCTTCATCCAAGGCGCCAGAATGGTCCAAAGGCGCATTTCACCTCTAACCTCACCTCTGACCTTACTTGGAGGCGCTAAACCTTTTGACATTTCAAGTAACTTCAAGAGAACTATTTTTCCTTAAGGTGGTTCACTCCTTGAAATTGGATGTATGGTACTTGTAACTCATTTGATTGACTTTGTAATGTTTCTTCTTCTTGCAGAGTAGATAAGGATGATATAAGCTTACTTCATGAATTGGAGTAGAAATCTCTCTTGGACTTGCTAGGTGAAAGGACTTGAACTTGAAGGACTTGAAGTTGATGAAGTGATCCTTCATGATGGCCTTTGACATTACCTTCTCGGAGTGTAGATGATAACACCTTCCTTGGATAAAGTGGATAACCTCTGACCTAAACTTTGAAGCTTGATGAATCTTGAAGATTGGGTTTCCTCCTACTCCCCTTCTGGGCTCCACTCCATCAAAGGCGTATTTAGTTGTCCAAGGCGCCAACATTTACTCAGGGGCGCCCAAAGAGAAAGTTTATAACTCTAAGGCGCTAAACTCTTATGCAAAAATGGTCATCATCAAAGGTGCAAAAATGGGTCTCTGGGCGCCAATCTCTACAAGACATTCCATCTCATTGCTCTCCTCCATTACAAGCGCTCACTTACCTCAATCTTGGGCGCATACCAACATCCCAACATCCAAATCACCTAGGCACTCAAAACCTTCAAGACTCAAGGCACATTTTATGATCAAACAAGATATCTCCTGAACAAGGCGCTCATAGTCTCATCAGGGTGTTAATCATCATCATGAGCGCTCATATTGTTCTAGGCGCACAGTTATCTCTAGAATGCTCAAGGCGCTCAAGGCGCACATATCCTTCTCTAGGCTAGTTTACACTTATTCAAGGTGCTCATTCCAAACTTACATGAACTCCTCATTACAAGACGCACAAACTAGATGATCCTAGGGCATAAGGGCGCTCAAACTAGATCTTTGCAAAAACTCCCCAAGCATTCAAACTTTTAAGGCGCCAAAAGTGGTCTTTTCTACAACTTCTCTAGCCATATGCCTTGGGTGCTCAAACCTTCCTTGAACTCCAATTATTCAATCCAGGGCACTCAAGTACCTCCTCAAGGCACTCTATCTCAAGTATCATTACTCTTCTTAAAGACCTAGGCGCACATTGTGGGGTATTCTACTCAACAAGACCTAGGCGCTCATTATGAAGACTCCAATTATCAAGGTTCACTTCAACTTTCAAAGGCGCATTTTGGACTCCAAAGGCGTTAGGTTAAAGCCACTAGGGCGCTAGATACCAAAGGGGGCAAGGTGTTAGAACCTCCTTTAAGATGTAAGAAAATCTCCTCAAGGCACAGCTAAAGGCGCTCTAAACCATACGAAGGCGCTAATATCCACTCTAGGCAGTGTATTAAGTCAAGATGAAAGCCTATTCACTCTAGGCACCTGTTTTTGACCAAATCACACATGTGCCCAAATCACACATCACCCCATCAGATTGGGGACCCCCTCTTTTCTTGCTCAGGTGCTTTACACAGGAGTTGTTATGTGTCATTTTGGCCAAGGTTTTTCGGAGCAGTGAAGACATTAGGAAGGGGATGATCGTTTGGATAGTTTTGAATGCTTTATTTCTCCTTGTTTAAACTAGGCGCTCACTGAGGATTGGAGTAGCCTTTGCACCCTCACATCACGTTAATCAGCGTTTCAGAGGCAATCATAGTATAGGAAGATTTGCGCCTTGAAGAAGAGAGTTATCTGGTGAGCGCTTAGGAGTTCTGGCACCTAGGGGAAAGGTCTAGGTAGAGCGCCTTCAGACTTTGATAGTGAAGTGCCTTAAGGAGTTGGATGATATTTTTGCCTAGAGTGGAGATGATGTTTTTAGCGCCTTAAGGATGATGATGGAGCGCCTTGGAGTCAGGTTAGTGTGGAGCACCTTAAGAAGGTAAAGCACTTCAAATGTAAACACAAGTGTTTTGAGCACCCTAATGAGAAGTTGTCTTGGCACCATAAGTTGTTCAAACGAAGATATGCGCCTTGGATAGTTGCAAAGACCTAATTTAGCACCCAAGGTTGGAAGACTCTTTGTGAGCGCCCAGTGTTTGAAAGCTCTTTGTGTTTGGTGCATTAAAATGAATTTGGCACCTAAGTAGTATTGAAACACTCAATTGAGTGCCTAAAGCCCATGAGAGAAGTGATATGCGCCTTGATAGGAATATCATGGAAGATGAGTTTACTGAATGGCGCCTTGAATGACTTGGTTGATTAAGTGTTTTAGCGCCTAGATATGGGATGAATCATTGAGCGCCTTTGGTTGAGATGATGTCAGCACCTTTGAGATTATAACACCTTGGAGTCAAGTTCGAAGGAGCACCTTGAGAAGGTAAAACACTTCAAATGTTTTCAAGGAATTGGAGAAGTCACTTAGTGCCTAGAAGGAATTCCAGAGCAAGAGGGTTGGAGCGCCTTGAGCTTCAAGTCAGATATGCGCCTAGACCTCTACCCTTTAGCAAGTTGAAGCCCTCTGAGTCTTGACAAAGTGAGAATGCCTTATAGTGAATATGCGCCTTGGGCAAGGTTGAATACAAAGTTGAGGAGTATATCATAATGAGTAAGTGCACTGTAGGGTTAGATGATAAAGACTAGTGCCTTGAGTGTCTTGGTCAAAATTTTGACGTGAGAAGTCTTGCAAGATCAAACCCTGGAGTGCGCCTTAGAGAGAACCTATTGATCCTTTGCTTTGACAAGATTTGGGTGCTAGAATGATCCTTAATAAATGGAATGTATCTACACCAATTTTGCGCCTTTAGGGAAGTGATGGTGTCCAGATGAGTTTTGAGTCCCTTTGAGTGTTGAGATTGTTAGAGATAGTGCCTTGATGAATGAAATGCGCCTTGAAGACCATGTGCGCCTAGAGAAGATAAGTGCCTAGTTGAGATAAAGAGGTGTTTCTGGCGCCTAGGGAAGAAGAGAGGTAAGTTCAGGGAGATAAGTACGCCTAAGAGTTTTAGCGCCCTCAATCAAATTGCACCTTTTTGCCTTGGAGAATATAAGGTGAGGATTTGAGTTGAAAGTTTGAGAAAGTAGATTGAGCGCCCTATGTTGGAGGAATCAAGTTGGATAAGCACTTGAAGAACTTGCATTAAGTGTTTTAGCGCCTTGGTATGGTTTGGAGCACCTTGTTGAGGAGATACCCTGATTTAATCCAAGATAGAGCGCCCTAGAATTGAATATGCGCCTTGTTGGAGGAATATATGCGCCTTGTTGGAGAAAGATATGCACCTTGAATGAGAGTTTGTGTGCCTTAACCAAGAATGATGATTGAAGTCACAATCTCATGTTTGTGTGCCTAGGTCTAGAAGCAAGATTTGAGCGCCTTAGGATAGGGTTTTTTGCACCTTGTCTTGGAGAGTGAATTTGTGCCTTGGATGATGTTGAAGCGCCTTGGGATGAAATGCGCCCAAACTTACAGAGGGCCTTCAGTGAGGGAGTTGAAGAGAGTGCTTAGAGGAAGGATAGCCTTAAGATCAAACTAAGTACTTAGAAACCTAAGATTAGCACCTTATTTGAAGTTATACACCTATTCTAGCGCCAGAGAATGAGTTTGAGTGTGAAGAAGTGAATGTCTGCGCCTTGAAGGGGATACAAAGGGAAGATGATGCACCTTGATGGGTTGATGATGGAAATTTGCGTTTTGGAGCTAAATGTGCGCCTTGAATCTAAATGATATTTGAGTGCTTAGAGGTAAATAGGGGCGCCTTTGAGAATTCTTTGTGCTTTAAGGAATGGATTGTGGTGCTTTGGACTAAGGTAAGTCCTGAGCACTTCCAATGATTTTAAGGAGCGCCTTGAAGGAGATAGTACCTAGAGAAGAAAAAATGTCAAGTTTTAACACCTTGGAAGAAATTCCAGATAGTGGCACCTTCACAGGGTTTTCCAAGTTGGCGCCTTGGTTTGGGATGATCATGCTAAGAAAGAAAATGCGCCTTCAGCAAGGTCACATCAAGTCCAACATGTCAATACTCTTCATCACTAACGTCATGTTGAAATTTCAAGGCATCTATCCATTCAAGTTCTCCGAGGAATATCTTGCAAGTAACTTCAAGTTCTCCGAGGAATATCAAATGAAGAATGAGTTAGCCTATTCCTCATTCCTGGAGGCTAATTTGAAATAATGAGGGAATGAATTGGTTTTTGACTAACTTAACTTTTGTTTTTTGCAGGAACAAAGTCAGAAACTTGAAATTAGTTAAGTCTGGATGCTAAACTTGACTAAGGTAGGACTCCTAGAGTCAGGGCACACTTTCTTGCTTGCTCAATGTCAAATGTGCACCTAACCAAGAATCATGGAGCTTTGAAGCACTTTAATCACATCAACTAGGGCGCCTAAGTGCATAGAGGTACAATGAATCTTCCGGAGAACATGGATAGACAACTAAGTCTCCAACTTGAGTCTTCTAAGTGAATTGGATGATGAAGAGAGTCTAGTCATTTTGGGCGCTAGTATCAGGATGAATCATCCAAAATGGGTGCCTAGAACTAGAAGGCGCCAATGCATGAGTTCAAGGATCCTCCATTGGAGTGCCTAGCCCAGATGGCTATAGATTGAAAGTTTTAAAGCTAAGTGATGTCTCTTAGGTGAATTCCTAGCCCAGGTGCATGTGTTGGGAAAAACTCTTTGGCTCTGGCGCCTAGAATTGGGAGCTTTGTAAGATGCACCAATTGATGAAACATTTCCATTCTGCGCCTAGAATAGAACTCTCTCACATAGTTGAAATTGACTTGATAGAAGGAGATAAGTCTTAAGGACTAGTTTGGCGCCGCACTTGCCTATCTCACCTTTGAAATGCGCTTTGGTTGATGATCATCATTGATGGCGCCTAGTGAAATGTAAAGCTATTTGCATCTCCAGAGGATCAAAATTGGATTAGGAGATCATCCTTGCAGTTGAGATTGACAGAGAAGTGTTAAAGGAATCACTTCAAATGGGTGCCTAAGCTAGTTGAGGTGCATATCAATTCCACTGTAACTCTAGACTGACACTTAGGATCCAGTCATCTCCTAAGGTGCAGTTCCATTCACCCATGACCTCGCTTGGCGTCTAAAACTTGGAAACTCCTTTGGAAAGCACCTGTTGCACCTAGAAGATGAGTTTGGGATATCAACTTGCAAAAGGCTTAGAAACTCTTCAAAGATGTTAGGCACAATCCCATGGCACTAGAGCTTAGTTTTGGCACCTTCAAGGAATAGCACATGAAGGAACTTGGGAGGTCAGGTGCTTGTAAAAGGGAACACCTTGGAACATCTTCCAGGGGTTGAAGTAGTAAGAAAACATCAAGTGAGTCTAGGCGCACTCCCTTGTGTGAATAGTTTAGCTCTGGCGCCTAGCCACAGAGTGAGCCAGAAGAAGTAGTTTGGACATTAGAAGATAGGCGCTCATTCTACAATGAAGCATTCCACCTTCCTAATCAACAAATACTTGCAAGAATTGACAAAGGAAGCTAAGGCGCACCTTCTACTTGTTTCCACCTCCAGAATGCACCTAACCTTGAAAGGGGGTTCAAAGATGTTTGTTAGACCTTTTCACTCAAGGCGCTCACCTTAGGCGCACTTTCTAAGTCCTTGTCACCTCAAGGAAACACCTAGTTTGGAAGGCGCTTGCCTTATTCTCCACTCCTTTCAATTGGCGCCTAGAACACAGAATGCATGAAAGGAGCGCCTAGACTCCAGAGGGCTCATTTGGGTGCCTAGCATTTAAAACACTTTCATAATGATGATGTTTTGGCGCCTACTCTTGGAAACAATCCAGAGCATCCATAAACTCTAATTGGCGCCTAATGTTGACAAGGTGCAACTTCAGGAGGAGGTCACCTCAACTTGGCGCCCAAGTCAGAAAAACCTGTAAATCCTTCAAATATGCGCCTACCTTGTGAGGTGATAAGTTGAACATTCCAAATCTTCAAATTTTGCTCAAGTAAGGAAGACATTGTAACATCAAGGCTTCAAGGCATGTCCTTGTATTTCCATTGAACGAGTTGTACTTCATGCTATTGAAAGCATTTTCCATGTAATAAGACATTGCAAGTTGATTGAATCAAGTAACAAGACAAGTACCCAACTCTAATGTTGTTTCATTCAAATAGTTATCTTGATGTATATCTTTATGTTATTGAAGTAGTTGATGAATTGTTAGCAAGTAAAAGTGTTTAAGTAAGGAAAATTTTTCGTAGAACTAGTTGGGTATCTTACACTTACACCATGCCTATCCATCAAACATCACAATGCAATCAAAATCCTAACAACATGCCCATGATCCAAGATCAAGTGCAATCATGCAAAGATATTATCAATCACAAGCCTATTAAGAATGAACTAGAGTCTTCTAGTACCATACTTTTCCATCAAACACCATCATGTAATCCATGGCCTATTAATCCTATCAAAGAAAATGCAAACATCCTATGTAATACAATCAGACTTTAAATATTTGAAGTAGCCATCTACAAATATCCATTCAAAAGTGGATTTATAATGCAAGTATGGACGCCATCAATAAAAAAGATTTGTATTAACCAAATATCCATATACACATACATCAATATCTGTCGATATAAGTATAACATATATACAAAATAGCCATATAGGCTTACAAGAATGCCATATAGGCATACAATGTCAACTATGTACAATACAAAATATATGTCCACAAATGCCATATAGGCATACAACAGAGGAACACAATAAAAAGTCATTCCCCTCTAGCTGGTGAAGAGAATAAATCACGAGCAGCCTTTGATCTTCTAGGGGATGGAGACATGCATGTGGGTGGTCTACTACGAACCCGAGGGCTACTCCTCCTATTTAGTTCTTCCTGCACCTTTACCTGTTACAAAAAAAAGTATAGATATTAATATATAGAAATTACATGTTATAAAAAAATGAAACATTTAACAAAATAATCACTTACCGCTAACATATAATATGTCTCCTCGCTTGCCTCAGTAGCAGGAATAGGCCCTGGTGATGTCATGTCCTATAGAAACCATCCAGATAGAAATTAAACTTCAAATCAATAATCTTTTGATTTTTTAAAAATAGACAACTATAACAATGAATGTAAATTGAAATTTACTAATCTGCCTCATACCCCTGTCAATGCCATAGAGCTATGAATCGCAGAGGCCACACCCTACTCCATTGCCCTATGAACATGGGGAGGTGTATCCGCAGCCTGCATCATCTGGAAATAAAACAACATTATTCAATTACGAAAACTATAATAGTGATGCAAATCATGGCTCCTAACATACACACACGCTCATCTAAACATGGAAGTACACACAATAAAACACACAAATCACATACAAAAATTTAGTAAGTACAATTCATTCATTAAACTATTTATTTTATTACCTCCATAAAGCTTTGAAGTCCACCACCGCTGGCAGGTGTTGCCATGAAATCTACAGTGTTAACCTATTCAACATCCAAAATCAGAAATTAAAATACCATTCATATAACGATGCTATTCACATGTAATATTTATAATTGTTTACTAGTTACATACCTCGACAGTAGCTGATCTAGTGAAAAATGTAGGTGGAGAACCACTGAAAACTGCATCGACGCTATGACCCTGAAATTTCATTAAAATCATCAATTTAAATTAGTTAATCTTGTATTTCAAAAATAAATTTTAATAAATTAAATTCAATAAACTTGCTAATATTTACCTGAGTATCAAGGCCGAAAGTCTCACTCAGGAGGGTATCTGTCATCACCATCTGCTCAGCTGCAGATGTAGCCTATGCACCTGCATCCTGACTGTCCATGGGGTCATAACCACAGGCTGACCCGCAAGCCTGGCAAGTATACGGTGGGACCCTACTCCTCGCACTATCTCCCAACCCACTCTGTGTTGCAGGATCAGCATGCTCTATGATGCTCTGGGTCAAGGCACTAATCGACCTTAGTGTACCGACCTCAACACTCTCCTTCACAATGAAAGGGATAGAAACATGCTCGTGGGCTGGTCTGCTGATTACTCGTCTCACTACCCGCTATGGGTCAAGACGTGCCCCTGGTCTATCCTGTGCTGAGCCCCCACCTCTACCCTGGAAGTCCCGCATATCAAAATAGTTTGGCACTTTATTGAGGACAAACTCGGAGTAGAGTTTCCTCAAAAAGTATTGCGGGACCTCATTGTTATTGCATGGAGGATGGTCAAAAACCATCCACCACCTCTGCCCGAAATTGTCCCTTATCGCTTGGTTGTTGCACCAATGGATAGGGAACCTCTTGCATGTAATGGGTGGAGGTTGATTTGTTTGTGGGTTTGTGAAAATTGAACACAAGTCTACTTTTGTAATTTGTAATTTTTTGACATCTTGGTATGACAATTTATCTGCATAGTAATCTCTAAACTCTCTCTTTTTATCGGTCCAACTAGTTATTTGCTTGCTAATTGAATTTACATTTGATAACATAGACTCAAGAGATTCGGCAAGTGTGGACCTATGCAAGGTTGAAGTGGAAGGATCTTTCAACCTTGCAATTATATCTTCAATTTGTTTTTTGTTGTTTTCAATTTCCCCCATTATATTATCTTGTGTTCCAGGGGCATGTCGAGGAATGAATGGAGGAGGTTGTTGTTCTGCAGGTATTTCTTCCTCAAGATTTTGTGGATTTTGAGGAGGAGGAGGAGGTGCATTAACATTTCCTACAATTAATAAAATATACATCAAAAATCAACAAAAACCTACCTATTTAGGAAGAAATTCAAACAAAAAAAAAAGATAACTCACCCCTTTGGCGTGCTCGACGTCGCAGCGGTATTTTGGCGATGAATTGACAAGTCTTTTGTGTTGAATGGCGTTTTGTAGAACACGAGCGCATTTTTGAAGGTTTTTAAGCCGCGGGCAGAGGAAAAACTCAGATTGAAATAAAATGACTGATTTTTTTTATTTATAGCACTTTATAACGCGAGCGCATTATAACGCGCTCACGTTATGCCTTAAATTTTTTTGAAAATTTTTTGGCCACTTTTTGGCCCCCCATCTTTTTGCACTTACCCAAGAGAGCTATGACAATTGAAGACATCACTGAACCGGATGTCAAATTTGCATCTATGATAATTGGTTACAAAATCTATCACTCCAGTAGGGAAAATTCAGTACCGGGAACTACAATTTACACAGCTTATCAAATGCTAAAGGAAAATGCAGACTATGACTTGTGTGAGCTTCTTCTAAACCAACTTTTAGATAATCTGCAGAAAATCAAGAAGGACAAGAAAAACTCCTTCAAGTATGGCAATTTGATCCTTTGTCTCTTCTTTTATTACATGAATGAGCTTCCCGGATCCAGTGGATGGATATGGCAGAATGACAGACCAGTTGTCATCCAAATCAGAGATTATTTGCATGGACTTGGGGACGCTAAAGCAAGAAAAACAGCTCTATGGGGATATTTCAAGAACTTCCAGAGCATGATGCATGCAAGAGAAAGAATACCCCAGTCTCTTGTTGAAAAGTACAAAGACACAGTATGCTTTATGGTAGAAATAGATCAGTGCCTAATGGAGGCAGTAGAACCAAGAACTGTGTGTATCATGCCCATGGGGTATGAAGTGGATGAATAGATTGTGGAGCTGCATGTTCAACACATGCTAAGTCAGCCTAAAGATCCAAAGGCAGAAAGGTTCAGAACATTTGAGGAACTGAGTATAAAAATTCATGTTGAACTCAGAGAACCAGAAATCAAGAGGAATGTTAGAAAAGAAGTAGAACACATAGCACAAGGCCTTGGGATCTCCATGGAAGCACTTGATGCTCACTGGAAGAAGAAGGAAGGGGATGAGAAAGAGAAGAAGAGGGCAAAAAAGAAAAGTGAAGAAAGTGTTCCGATTGAAACCTCCACCCGGACTAGATCATCAAAAAGATCTACACCTCCCACAACCAAAAGCTCAAAACCGGAAGTCTAGGCATCCAGCAAAAGATCCAAGACGAAAGCCACAAGGGCTTATAAGAGTCAAAGAGATGAAGAGGAAACTGAATCAGATGAGGGAGTAAAGGAATTAAAGAAGTAGAAGAAGAAGGGATCCGGTAAACCCTCCACAGGCCAAGACAAGGAAGAAATGGCAGAAAAATTTGTTGAAAAGCCCACCCTGTCTCTAGACAGTGTAATGAAATCAGTCACTGTGGATGGGAAAGTTCAACCAGTGGCCGAATTTTATGATGACTACAATGAGGCAGACCAAAAGATCCTGCAAGAAGCTACAATTAGGTACTTGAACATTTACAATAAAGCTTTTATTGAGATTATCTCTGAAATTCCTAAGAGTCTAGAGAAGGAATTAGAAATAAGAAAGAACAATGCCCAGGCAAAAGATCTTGAGATCCGGGAGCAGATAGCTATTCAGCTATATCCTCAAATTGATCCCAAGACAATGAACATATTATTCAAAGACTACAAAGATGAGTTCAGAAGTAAAGCAAGGATGAATAAACTCATGCTTGGTGAGACTGACAAGGTAGCCATGGATACAGAAGAGATCCTCCGGAAGGCCTTCAAAAGGTTTAATCTTCCTGTTGTAGAGGACTTAGGTGGAGAAACAGCTGTGGACTTGGAATCCTCTACTCCGGAAGAAGTGGCCCTTGAACAGACTAACATCTCTCCTCTGGCTTCCCCTACAGTCTCCGGATCCAAAAAAGAAGAGAAACTACAAGAGAAAGGAGCAGCGGTGAAAGAAAAAGAAGGTGACAGTGCAAAGATTGCAAAAGGACAGAAGACTTCACCAGAGAAAACCACAACTGTCAGTGGTGGGAATGTAGAGGAAGAGAAAATTCCAATGGACAGCTCCAAGACTGCAGAAGAGAAGAAACATCTATCTCCAGCAAGAGACACTGCACAAACTGTCCAAAGATTTTTGAGCAAAGAAGCAATAGAGATTGATGAACTGGAGCTGCTACAAGGCCCATTCAACTTTGATTCCCTCTCTTTGGTGCAGACAATGAAGATAGCTTCATTTGCTAATGCTAAGGCAAATGAAAAACTCCTAAAGTCTCATATGGAAGACTGTGAGTTGATAGAGGCTGCTTCCGGAGTGCTTGAGAAGATTGTGCCATCAATCCAGAAAGATCCCACAGCCTCCTCTTCTGGTAATCTCAAAACCTTAGTCAACAGTGTTAGTACACATTTTGAATCCCTAGAAAAATCAGCTGAAGAAAAGGTCCGGAAGGAGTTCTTAGATAAGAGATTCTCAGAAGTACTAGGATTAATCTCTAATGATAGGAGAAATATGAGTATTGGAATAAAGAGCTTAGAAAATGCTCTTAAGGATGGCGGTGACATTTACAAATTTTGTATCTCCTGGTCAAAAGCAACAGTAGAAGTTGAGAAGAAAATAAAAGAGGAACAAGACAAACTACTAACTTTGTCTCAAATTTTTGATCCTCTCTCTTCCTCCATAGTAAATCAAGAATGTCAAACTATTGTAATCACAAATGCAATAAAGAACTTTGAAAAGGAAAGGAAGAATATAATTAACCGGATGGGAGAACTTAGAAGGATAATAATCCCTAAGTTAGAAACTATGCATGAGGCCATAAGTGATGCTCAGACTACCGCCCAAACCAATGATCCGACAAATCTCAAGAGGGCAGAAGCTTTTGCATTTTTGTTGAGTGGTCACATTTCAATTTTGGATAGAATGAAGCAAAGTTGGGCTACAGAACTGGTCCAACTAAAGACATCCTTTGCAGACATTCTTCAGTTTATGTGAGTATGTAATATGCGGCTAAGTACAGTAAAATTTTTGAAAATTTTGGTGTGCGGACCCTACCCTTTGTCATTGATGTCAAAGGGGGAGTGAGGAGTAGTGAAAAATGAGGAATCCAACTAAGGGGGAGTTCCAGAAATTGTATATAAAGATAGAGCATCAGCCAAGGGGGAGCATAGTGTAAACACTTAGTCATTTTTCACTAAGTGTTGCCATCAATGCCAAAGGGGGAGATTGTTGGCAAGAGACACTCTATGGATTCCATGGTTGTTGTCATTGATGGAAACAAAGGTCATCCCACATATCCGCAAGTCATGGTGTGTCTCTACCGGAAGTCAAAATGAAGATTGTTATGGTCTGGTGAACAAGAACAGAGAATGTGGCAAGGTCCAACAGATTGGTCTGGATCTCTCAGAGGAAGTATCTTGGTGCAGTGCGGATTTGGGGAAGTCAAGAGGACTACCTTGAGTGGTATATTCCAAGGATTTAGCCTCTGGTGATGGACAAGGAAAAAGATATGAATAGTTGAGTACCAGATTCCTAAGTGACAGAGAGAACAGAGGAAGAACTGACTGACAGAATATCAGACTATTTTTGAGATGTGTTACTGTTGATGGTAAAGGTTGTGAAGGCATGAATCATGTTTGGCCGACATGATTAATGATATCTACAAGTATATGCTTGATCCGCATTACTTGATGTGCAAGGATTCAGCCGACAGAACAGAGTTTGTGAGAAAATAGACTGTTCCGGATGCCGACGAAAAAGGTGATGAAATTACTTGTGCGGATATATATGCACGATGGATTTAGTTGTGAGAAAAAAAAAAGGTGTGATGATAATAGATGTGCAAAAGTGCAGAGCAGAGCAGAAGTAGTAGGAAAGATTCGGTATGTGAAAGGAAAGCAGAATAAAGAGAAGAGGAAAGATGAAGTGTAGCAGATCAGTGTACTAAGCCTAACCGAAACTGAACTCCAGCATATGTGGATGCTTCCAATCAGTTCAAATATTGTATAACATTCTTTTGTAGACAGTGTGTCTCCTTGTAGGCAGTGTGCCTCTTTGTGAGCAGTGTGCTCGAGTAGTGAGCCCTAATTGGCAAGTGCCATTTTGTAATTCCTTATTCTTCTAACAGAGAATAATCTTTGGGTTAATCACCCCGTGGTTTTCTCCCTTAACAGGGTTTCCACGTCAAAAATACTGTGTCATGTGTTTCTCATTTCATGGTAATGTTTGTTTGTTTGATTCAATGCTGCATTGATTAATAAGAAAGTTCAAAAGAAGAAATAATTAGGATAACTGATTCACCCCCCCTCTCAGTTATCAATAGTTTTTTCCACATACCTTGCTTCCTTACAAGTGGTATCGGAGCTTGACCATACTTGGTTCTAGTTGTTAGGTAGATGGTTTTTTAAGCTAATCTAGTTTGAGTGGGAGCTTATATAGAAAGAGAACTTTGTGATCTTTATTATAGAAATTAAATATTATAGAACTTTGTGATCTTTATTATATTGTGTAGATAATGAACATTCAATTTTTTACAAGTTACTTAAGTCTATTTTTAGCATTTTCATTACCACTTAGTGTTGGTAAATTAGGTGTCTCAACCTTGCAAATTTCCCACTATTATTTTTTTATCATTTAATATTTTTCCATAGTTAGTTACATATTATTGTTATTATTTCATATTTACCTCCAACACAAATTGAGGCATTGGAGTTTGATGTGGTAGTTATGCCAAGTGTCAGTGCTTTGCAGTGGTGGAATATTAATATTTTATTTTGACATTATCTTTAGCAAAATGGGATGCTTTATTTTTGTGGAATCCTATGACATGTTATGATAGATTATATGACACGTGACAACCAAGAATAGAGGGAGTTCCTTTGGAATCAATAACCGGAAACAAGATGCATAAGAACATCTATAAAAGCCTAATTTTAGACCAGAATCTTGCCTATATTGGGCACCACACTTCATGGGAGGTTTTTCATATGGTTATGTAAGCAACAAATGGTTTCTAGGTTTGTAAAAGTCTATAAAGTGAGAGCTTAGTGAGTAGTTTGTATTATGAGAGTTTGTAGGTACACATATGTTGTCGGAATGTTACTGGAATTACTCTATATTTGAATGTTGGTGTATTACTCCTGTAAAGACTTGCATTGCAAGTGTATTGTAATCTTCTATTGATTTGATAATATATTGTGCATGTTTTAGAGTGTGGGGCTTTTCTCCCAAAAGGGTTTTCTCCATGTAAATTATTGTGTTATGGTTTATTGCTTATTACTAATTTCTATGTGTTTCTCTATTTTTTTTGTAATAAGTTTAGATAAGGTTTGAAGTTATTTGCATAACACTCCTCTCAAAGATTAGTGTAGGAAGTTGTTTCCACATACCTTGCTTCCTTACATGTGGTATCGGAGCTTGACCGGACTTGGTTATAGTTGTTAGGTAGAGGGTTTTTTAAGCTAATCTAGTTTGAGTGGGAGCTTATATAGAAATAGAACTTTGTGATCTTTATTATAGAAATTAAATATGGAAAGCATATCAGGTAGTTGTTTCCACATACCTTGCTTCCTTACATGTGGTATCAGAGCTTGACCAGACTTGGTTCTAGTTGTAGGTAGAGGGTTTTTTAAGCTAATCTAGTTTGAGTGGGAGCTTATGTAGAAAGATAACTTTGTGATCTTTATTATAAAAATTAAATATGGAAAGCAAATCAGGGAGGATTGAAGTGGAAAATTTTTTGGGCATAAATTTTGAGATGTCAAAGTTGAAGGTGGAAGATCTATTAATAGATCGTGATCTGTGAGATGTTGGTGATGAAAAAGTTTAAAGACCTATAGATGTTACTTTGGCTACTCAGTATGATGTTATGAACAATAAAGTCACAGGTCTAATCAGGTTGTGTCTTGCAAATTTTGTTCTAATTAATGTCCATGAAGAGCCCACTTCGAAGTAGTTATAGAAGAAGCTAGATAAGATCTATCAAGCCAAAACTTTAGTGAACAAGATAATCTTGAGGTGAAAGCTCTATTCCTTGAGGATGGAATAAGGTGGACAAATTATAGATCACATACATGCATTTAACATGTTTGTGGCTCAATTGAACTATAATGGTAAAAAGATGGATGAGGAAGAAAGATGTCATACTTTGTTGTGTTCATTGCCAGACTCATGGGACACCTTGTCATAGCTATTGGGAACAATTCTATTGTTTTTAAAGTAGAAAATGTTGTTGGTTCTTTTCTTTCCAAATAAATGAGGAGGAAGGTCTCTCTGAATATCAAAAAGGTCCAAAGTGTTTGAGGAAGACCAAAAGAAAGAGGCAAGAAGAATGATGAGCAACATGATAAATCCAAATTCAATTCCAAGGAGGGATTAAAATATCCTGAAAGTCAAAGGTTATTTGTTGGAATTGTGATAAGAAGGTAGTTACTTCCATGAGGAGTGCAAAGAAGAGAAAAATAGAAGGAAAAGAAAGTTGATTTTGATCTTGAGTCCGAGAAAGAAGATGGTGACACATTCATTACAACCTTGGCCACTTGTGTAGGTGAGAACGCATGGTTGATTGACTCAAGTGCATCTTTTCACATGACCTTTAATAGACATTGGTTTAGTAAGTATAAAAAATATGAAGGTGGTAAGGTGTATTTGAGTGATAATTCCTATTTAAATATTTTTGGTCATGGTAGTGTTTAGATGAAGTTTTCTAATGGTAGAGTTAGAAGCTTTGATGGTGTCTTGCATAACCCTGGATTAGCACATAATTTGTTATATGTAAACAAACTAATAGTTGTGGGTGTGCACGTTCAAGTTTTTGAAACATGTGTTAAAATGGTGAGAGGTGCTATGGTGATTGCTAGATGTAGTATAATAGTAAATTTATTTCAACTTGATGCATGCATTGTTGATTGCAATAGTGCTTCTATGAAAAGCAAGTCTATAGCTACTTTGTTGAAAAAAGAGTTGATTTCCTCTTCAGTAGACAATCATGGCTTTTGAGTACCTAAGGGTGCTTTTTCTACCAAATTTAAATTACTTGTAGAGAAGGCTATGTTATGGCACCAGAGATTAGGCAACATAAGAGAGAAGGGTTTAAGGAACTTAAAAATAAGAACCTTGTTGAAGGTTTTTCAAATTGTAATCTTGAATTGCTTTTTGTGAGCATTGCATTTATGGAAAACAAAACTTGATGCAGGAGCATCCAGTGGTGTAAGGGCAATCTTGCATCACCCAAAAAGAAGTTAATTCAAAATCATTGTAGTTTTTTTATTTCTTTCCATAATTAGTGTTTTTGGTTCCATAATATCCAAAATAATGATGTAGGACTTTCAATTTTTCCAAAACTGCTAAAAATAACAACCTGCCTGTTTTGGAAAGTGTATCTGCTATTTTTGGAAAGTTTGCACTTGGGCATGGATTGAAGCAAAAAATTATAGAAAGTTACATAAAGGAAATATAAGACCTTTGGCGAAGGAATCAAGCAAAGATCATTTGTGAACTGAAAGATATTAAAGTTTTTGTTTTCTGAAAAGCCCCTGAAAATTTTTGAAATGAGATATGAGCCACTAAAACATCCAATAACATCCCAAAAAGCTGATGAAAATCTATTTATGAATTTTTGGCATGACAGTTCACATTGCGAGTTTTCCGGCACTTAAAACAATTCGTCAATCAGACACCCGGATCAAAAGTTATGCTTCCCAGAAGTTGACCTACTTTTGGAGGGAGTTGCAAATTTTGAAATTCAGCTGGAGGCCGCCAAAAAGTGCTATTTATGACTATTTTGGGAACCCTGGATGGTAGTAGAGTTAAGGGGGCAAGTGTAGAGCCAAGAACTAGTGGGAAAACAGAAACCCTAGCTGATTTGGGGTTATAGAAGGCTGAAGATTCTAGGTTGGGAAAGCTGTAATGTGTTGCAGCCAGTGGAGGATTCATCCTCTGATTGTAATTGAGCTTTTGTAATGTAATGAATTGCCCAGATCAATAAAAGAAAGTTCTATTTTCTGTGTTTAATTTTTGTTGTTGTGTGTTTTGTGATTTACCCCCTTCATCAAGTGGTATCAGAGCCAGGTTTCCTAAGTGTGTAGACAGATCATTGACCATGAGGTAGTTTGTACCAGGACCTGAGCTTGTGGGTTTGCTGCGGAGACCAAGATGCCTTCACGAAGAAATCGTGTTGGAAGGAATGCTTTGACAGAAGAGGGTTTTAGAGTCCTACAAAGGCAAATCGATGCATTGCAAGAGGAGCTCCAAAGAGGGTTTGAGCTAAGGACAAGAGAAAAAAGTGAGGATGAAGCTGAAGAAGAGCTAGCTGAGGAAGAACAAGAAGCTACCGGAGATCCTGCAGAAGTTAGGTTGTTGAGGGCCATTTTGAAGATCGGAAAGAGGCCAGGATCAAAGTTTCTACATATTCTAGAGATTTGAATCCAGAACAACTTATTGATTGGATCAATAACATGGAGGAGTATTTTGAATATGAAGATGTGGAGGACCCAGATTGGGTTAAGTTTGCAAAAACAAAGTTGAAGGGCCACACCAATATTTGGTGGAAGGAGGTCCAATTAGAGAGGAACATAAGAGGAAAATGAAAGATCACCAGATGGGATTGGATGGTGGAGAAACTAAAGAAGCAGTTCATTCTTGTGGACTATGAGATGAAGTTGCTAAAGAAGTTGCAAGGACTGAAGCAAGGTAACAAGTCTGTTAAGGAGTATACAGAAGAGTTTTATAAAATTACTATCAGAACAGGCCATGCAAAGCCTAACAAGGAGAAGGTATCCCATTACATTAATGGGTTGAGGCTAAGTATTCAAGAGGAGCTAAGCCTGGTTAGAATGACCACCATAGAAGATGCGTACCAGTTTTCCTTGAAGGTGGAAGAGAAGCTGAATAAAAGATTTGACAGCAAACAAAGGGGAAGAGGTTAAGGCGGAAGGACTAGTGGAAGACCCTATGGGGGAGAAATGAAGATTCAAAGAAAAGTGAAGAAGCCAGCACTAGTCAAAATCAGAGAGGAGATAATACCTACCGCCCTTGTGACCAGAACAATGGTGAGCAAAGAGGAAGAGGAAGAGGTCGACCTGGGCAAGGACTAGGAAGAGGAGGTTTCAGAGGAACTTGTTTTCAATGTGGAGAAGAAGGGCAACGAGCATACGAGTGTCCACAACATCAAGGAAGGATGAATAGAAGACCTGAAGGTAATGCACGAGTTGCACATGTAGATGAAGATGCACATTCTAAGCATTCTAAAGATGTTGAAAGGGGAGAAACCCTAGTTGTCAAAAGAACCTTGTTGAATGAGGAGAAAGAACCAAATCAGAGGGAGACTTTATTCCACACAAGGTGCAAATGTGAAGGTAAGTGTTGTGATATTATTATTGATCGTAGAAGCACTGATAATCTTGTTTTAGAGGAGATGGTTGACAAGTTGAAGTTGACAAGAAGAAAGCATCCACATCCATATCGGATTGCATGGTTGCAGAAGGACCACCGAGCTTTGGTCAATGAGTAGTGTTTAGTGAAGTTCAAGATTGGGGACTACCATGATGAGGTGTTGTGTGATATCATACCGATGGATGCATGTCATATGCTATTGGGGAGGCTGTGGTAGTATGATAGGAGCGTTGTCCATGATGTTCATGCAAACACATATTCCCTAACAAAGGATGGAGTTCGCCATAAGTTGAAACCCTTAAAGGAGGTGGAACAAAAGGTATGTAGTACTGCTAGAATTTGTTTGGTAGATGGTAGAATATTTTTAGAGGGTATGAAGCACGAGCGTCATTGCTATGCATTGATTCCTAAGATTAGTCAAGAGAAATGTGAAGATGTACCAGCTGAAGTCTCAGAGATGTTGGAAGAATTTCAAGATATTGTCTCTGATAATGTACTAGAAGGTTTACCACCAGTAAGGAAGATAAGTCATCAAATGGATTTGATACCAGGAGCCAATTTGCTGAATAAGGCAGCCCATTAAATGACCCCTGCAGAGAATGAAGAGCTGAACAGACAAGTTTAGGAGTTGTTGAGGAAGGGACTGATAAGGGAGAGCCTAAGTCCATGTGCAGTACCTACAGTACTAGCACCAAAGAAGGATGGAGAATGGAGGATATCTACAGACTTTCGATCCATCAATAAGATAACGATCAAGTATAGATTTCCATTGCCAAGAGTGGATGACATCATGGATTGTTTGAGTGGAGCCAAGTACTTCACGAAGATTGACCTGAAGAGTGGGTATCACCAAATCTGTATCAGAGAAGGAGATGAATGGAAGATAGCCTTCAAGACAAAGGAAGGTTTGTATGAGTGGTTAGTCATGCCATTTGGTCTAACCAATGCACCGAGCACATTCATGCGGCTCATGAACAAGGTACTGAAAGAATTTTTGGGAAGTTTTGTTATTGTTTATTTGGATGATATTTTGATTTTTAGTAAGACTTGGGATGAGCATCTGATGCATATTAGAAGAGTTCTAGAGAAGCTGAGGGAGGAGAAGATGCTGATTAATATGAAGAAATGTAGTTTTGCAAAGGAGTTGGTATACCTGGGATTTGTTGTCTCAGAGGAAGGTCTTAAGATGGACCTAAAAAAGGTAAGGGCTATCATTGAATGGCCTATGCCAAGGAGTGCAATGGAGGTAAGATCTTTTCATGGTTTCGTAAGTTTTTATAGAAAGTTTATTAGGAATTTTAGTAGCATTTGTGCACCCCTAACTGAGACAATAAGAGGGGATAGAAAAGAGTTTAGATGGACTAAAGGAGCAGACAAGAGCTTTGATACATTAAAATAGAAAGTCGTAGAACAACTTGTTTTGGCACTTCCAGATTTCAATAAGGTATTTCAGGTAGATTATGATGCTAGTGGTAGTGGTATAGTAGTTGTTTTGAGCCAAGAAGGTAAGCCCATTGCCTATTTTAGTGAGAAGCTTAATGATGCCAAGAAAAACTATTATGTTTATGATCAGGAGTTTTATGCAATAGTTCAGGCTTTGAAGAAATGGAGACATTATTTGTTTCCAAAGGAATTTGTTTTGTATACTAATCATTAGGCTTTGCAGTATCTTAATAGTCAAGGAAAGTTGAATCAAAGGCACTTAAAATGGGTTGAGTTTTTGCAGAGCTATACTTTTGTTTTGAATCACAGGAGTGGGAAGTCCAACAGAGTTGCAGATGCCTTGAGCAGAAGGCAAAATTTGTTGACAGAATTGAAGATAGAGGTTGTTGGGTTCGATGAGCTCAAAATTTTGTATCCTGAGGATCCAAATTTTGCAGAGGCCTAGAAAGATTGTTTGGAACCTATTACTTTGGACAGGACAAAATGGTTGGATTTCATAATCCAAGATGGCATGTTGTTTAGAGGAAGCTAGTTGTACATTCTGAGGAGTTCCATGAGAGAGAATTTGATAAAGGAGAAGCATAGTGGAGGATTGGCTGGACACTTTGGTTGAGATAAGACCATTGCTATTGTTGGTGAAAATTATTATTGGCCATAGTTGCAGTAGGATGTGAGGAAATTTGTGCAGAGTTGCAGAGTATGTCAGATGGCGAAAGGAGCAAGTCAGAATACAAGTCTATATCACCCACTACCTATACCAGAGAAGCCATGGGATGATATTAGTATGGATTTTATTCTTGGTTTACCAAGGACACAAAGAGGACATAATTCCATTTTTGTGGTGGTGGATAGATTCTCGAAGATGGCACATTTCATTCCTTGTAAGAAGACTAATGATGCTGTTCATATTGCTGAATTATTTTTTAGGGAGGTGGTGAGATTACACTGTCTACCAAAGAGCATAGTTTCAGATCGAGATACCAAGTTTGTTGGTTAGTTCTGGAGGACATTGTGGAACAAGTTGAAGACATATTTGAAATTTAGTTCTGTACACCATCCACAGACTGATGGACAGACGGAAGTGGTGAATAGGAGTTTGGGTAACCTACTATGATGCTTAGTAGGAGGTAAGCCCAAGGGATGGGATTTCATTTTACCACAGGCAGAATTTGCTTACAACAATTCTGTCAATAGGAGTACTGGTAAATCACCATTCTAGATTGTATATGGTAATAGCCCGAGAAATACTTCTGAGTTAAGGAAGCTGGACAAAGGAGAAAAGACAAGTGCTGAAGCTGAAGACTTTGCAGAACATCTGAAGAATTTGCATGAAGAGGTGAGAAAGCACATTAATAAGATGAAATTCAGTACAAGGCTAAGGCAGATCAGAAGAGGAGGTATAAGGAGTTCTAGGTAGGAGATGAAGTCATGGTTCACTTGAGAAGAGAAAGGTTCCCAATTGGAACATACAATAAGTTGAAAATGAAGAAATTTGGACCATGTAGAATCGTGAAGAAGCATGATTCATGAAATGCATATGAGGTAGAGTTGCCAAGTGGGATCAATATTTCCCTTGTTTTCAACATTGCTGATTTATCAGAATATCATGAAGGTGGAACAAAGGATGGACCAACAGAAGCACAGTGGAGTATTCCAGCATCTACTTCAATGGAGGAGATAGAAGAGATCTTGGATAGCCATGTAGGAAGAAGTACTCAAGACAAGCAATATGAAGAATATCTGGTAAAATGGAAAGGAAGGCCTGTTGAAGATTCTTCTTGGTTGTCTAAGGTAGAGGTTGACCATTTGGGTTTTCCTCACACAAACATTTGAAACGTGACAGGGTCACTTCTCAAATTACCTTGGGTGTCTGATGCAAGAGTATCCAGTGGTGTAAGGGCAATCTTGCATCACCCAAAAAGAAGTTAATTCAAAATCATTGTAGTTGTTTTCATTTCTTTCCATAATTAGTGTTTTTAGTTCCATAATATCCAGAATAATGATGTAAGACTTTTAGTTTTTCTAAAACTGCTAAAAATAGCAATCTGCCTGTTTTGGAAAGTGTACCTGCTATTTTTGGAAAGTTTGCATTTGGGCACGGATTGAAGTGAAAACTTACAAAAATTTACATAAAAAAAATATAAGACCTTTGGCGAAGGAATCAGGCAAAGATCATTTGTGAGCTGAAAGATATTAAAGTTTTTGTTTTCTGAAAAGCCCCTAAAATTTTTTGAAATGAGATATGAGGCACTAAAACATCCCATAACATCCCAAAAAGTTGACAGAAATCTATTTACAAATTTCTGGTGTGATAGTTCACATCATGAGCTTTCCGGTGCTTAAAACGGTTCGTCAATCGGACACCCGGATCAAAAGTTATGCTTCCCGGAAGTTGACCTACTTTTGGAGGGAATTGCAAATTTTGAAATTCAGTTGGAGGCCGCCAAAAAGTGCTATTTATGACTATTTTGGGAACCCTGGGTGGTAGTAGAGTTAAGGGGGCAAGTGTAGAGTCAAGAATAGGTGGGAAAATAGAAACCCTAGCTGATTTGGGGTTACAAAAGGCTAGAGATTCTAGAGTCTTGAGGTTGGGAAAGCTGTAATGTATTGCAACCAATGGAGGATTCATCCTCTGATTGTAATTGAGCTTCTGTAATGTAATGAGTTGCCCAGATCAATAAAAGAAAGTTCTATTTTCTATGTTTAATTTCTGTTGTTGTGTGTTTTGTGATTTACCCCCTTCATCAAAACTCTATTTGGTTTTACCTAAGCTCTCACAAATCTTGTACTATTTTAGATCTTATTCATTGTGGTTATTTGTTCTTGTTGACATTCCTTCCATTGTGAAGTTTATTTATTATGTTTTATTTATTGATGATTATAAAAGAAGGACATGGGTTTATTTTCTAAAGTGTAAATCTGGAGTTTTAAGTCAATTTAAAGAGTTTAAAGCAATAGTTGAGTTGAAAACTAAAATGAAAATCAAATGTTTAAGAACTGGCAATGGTGATGAATATTGCTCTAATAATTTTGACAGATTTTTTAAAGATTTTGGTATACAAAAATAGAAGAAAAATTTGTATTCTCTTCAGCAGAATGGAGTTGCAGAAAGAGTGAACAAAACATTGATGAAGAAGACTAGGAGTATGCTTAGTGGTGCTAATCTAAAACAAAATTTTGGGATAAAGTTGTAGCCACTACTTGCTACTTGTTAAATAGGTCTTCTACTCAACTCTTGTGGATAAAACATCTATAGAGACAAGGTGGGGTCACAAGCCTTTGTTGAGACATCTTAGAGTTTTTAGTTGTGAGGCATATGCACATGCTAAATGAGAAGTGAATAAAATTGGAGAACAAGGCTATAAAATATATCTTCATTAGTTACAATTATGGTGTGAAAAGATGCAAGATTTGGTATCATGTTGCATAGAAGGTAATATACAATAGAAGTGTGTTTTTAGAGAAACTAAGCCTTCTTCTATTGTACTACAACTGGAGAAAATCAAACAGAAGAAAGTTATGGTTCATATTCCTTCTACACTTGAGAAAGTTGAATTGAGGCCCCAAGATAGACGAGAAGTTGAAGAGAGCTCATCAAGATCTAAATCTTCAGAAGAGAAGAAAGAAACTCCACTTCAACTTGTTAAAAGGTCTACAAGGAATAGACAACCACCAGAAAGGTATAGATATTCTCCTAATGATTGGAGATATATATTTGCTTTGAATACTAACATTGATGAATTGAAATCTGTGTAAGAGGCATTGGGTATGAATGATGCAAAGTCTTGAATACTTGTCATGGATGAAGATAGGTTGTCCTTGAAAAAGAATGATATGTGGGACCTAGTACCATTGCCTGAAGGACACAAATCTATTGGTTACAAATGGTGTTTAGAAAGAAGATTGGTTTAAATGGTACTATTGAGAAGTACAAAGTGTGGTTGGTTGTGAAAGGCTACTCCCAAGTTGAGGGAGTTGATTACAGTAAGATTTTTCTCATGTTACAAAAATGACATCCATTAGATTCTTATTATCTATTGTTGCAGCTTATGATCTAGAGGTTGAGCAAATGGATGTGAAATGACGTTCCTTCATAGTGATTTGGAAGAGGATATTTATATGACACATATAGAGCACTGCATGATTAAAGGTAAAAGTCATTTGGTTTGTAAATTGAAGAAATCCTTGTATGGCCTAAAACAAAGTCTTAGGATGTGGTACCAAAATTTTGATACAAGTGTACATTGTTGATAACTGAGAGGGGGGGGGTGAATCAGTTATCCTAATTATTTCCCTTATTGAACTTTCCTTTTAATTGATGCAGCATAAAATCAAACATAAAACATTAACCATAAAACAAAAACACATGACACAGTATTTTTGACGTGGAAACCCTGTTAAGGGAGAAAACCACGGGGTGATTAACCCAAAATTATTCTCTGTTAGAAGAATAGGAAATTACAAAAATGGCACTTGCCAATTAGGGCTCACTGCCCGAGCACACTGCTCACAAGAGGCCCACTGCCTACAAGAAGACACACTGTCTACAAAGTGATGAGAATCACAGTCTTGAACTGATTAGAAGCATCTGCATATGCTGGAGTTCAGTTCCGGTTAGGCTCAGTACACTGATCTGCTGCACTTCATCTTTCCTCTGTTCTTTATTCTGCTATCTTTCACATACCGGATCCTTTTTGCTACTTCTGCTCTTTATCTAGACTTATTCGCATATATCTCCACAACACCACCCCCTTCACAACTAAATCCATCCTCTATATATATATCCGCACAAGTAATTTCATCACCTTTCTAGTCGGCATCCGGAACAGTCGAGTTTCTTACAAACTCTTGTTCTGTCGGCTGAATCCTTCCTCACCAAGCAATGCGGATCAAGCATATACTTGTAGATATCATTAATCATGTCGGCCAAACATGATTCATGCCTTCACAACCTCTGTCATCAACAGTAACACATCCGGAAAGCAGTCTGATACTCTGCCAGTCAGTTCTTCCTCTGTTTTCACTGTCTCTCAGGAATCCGGTACTCAATCATTCATATCTTTTTCCTTGTCCATCACCGGAGGCTAAATCCTTGGAATATACCACTCAAGGTAGTCCTCTTGACTTCCCCAAATCCGCACTGCACCAAGACACTTCCTCTGAGAGGTCCGGACCAATCTGTCGGACCTTGCCACATGCTCTGTTCTTCTTCACCGGACCACAACATTCTTTATTCTGACTTCCGGTAGAGACACATCATGACTTGCGGATATGTGGGATGACCTTTGTTGCCATCAATGACAACAACCATGAATCCATATAGTGTCTCTTGCCAACAATCTCCCCCTTTGGCATTGATGGCAACACTTAGTGAAAAATGACTAAGTGTTTTCACTATGCTCCCCCTTTGCTGATGCTCTGTCCTTATATACAATTTCCGGAACTCCCCCTTAGTTGGATCCCTCATTTTTCACTGCTCCTCACTCCCCCTTTGACATCAATGGCAAAGGGTAGGGTCCGCACACCAAAATTTTCAAAAAAATTTCTCTATATAGCCGCATATTTACATACTCACATGTATTGAAGAATGTCTGCAAAGGATGTCTACAATTGGATCATTTCTGTAGCCCAACTTTGCTTCATTCTATCCAAAATTGAAATGTGACCACTTAGCAAAAATGCAAACGCTTCTGCCCGCTTGAGATCTGTCGGATCTTTTGTTTGGGCGGTGGTCTGAGCATCACTGATGGCCTCATGCATGGTTTCCAACTTAGGGATTATAATCCTTCTAAGTTCTCCCATCCGGTTGGTGATGTTCTTCCTTTCCTTCTCAAGATTCTTTATTTCATTCAAGACTGCAATAGTCTGACATTCTTGATTTATTATAGAGGAAGAGAGAGGATCAAAACTTTGAGATAAGCTTTGTAGCTTATCCTGTTCCTCTTTTATTTTCTTGTCAAATGCTGCTGTTGCCTTTGACCAGGATATACAAAATTTATAGATGTCACCGCCATCCTTAAGAGCATTCTCTAAGCTCTTTATTCCAATGCTTACAATCTTCCTATCCTTAGAGATTAATTCTAATATTTCTGAAAATCTTTTATCCAAAAATTCCTTCCGGACCTTTTCTTCAGCTGATTTTTCTAAAGAATCAAAATGTGTATCAACACTGCTGACTAAGGTTTTTAGATTACCGGAAGTGGAGGCTGTCGGATCTATCTGGATTGATGGCATGATCTTTACAAGTACTCCGGAAGCAGCGTCTATCAGCTCACAGTCTTCCATATGAGACTTCAGGAGCTTTTCATTTGCCTTGGCATTTGCAAATGAAGCTATTTTCATTGTTTGTACCGGAGAGAGAGAGTCAAAATCAAATGGGCCTTTTAGAAGCTCCGGTTCATCAATCTCTAGAGTTTCTTTGCTCAAAAATTGTTGAACAGTTTGTGCAGTGTCTCTTGCCGGAGACAGATGTTTCTTTTCTTCTACAGTCTTAGAACTGTCAACCTCTTTGTCTTTCACCACTGCTTCCTTCTCCTGTAATTGCTCTTCTTCTTTGGATCCGGAGACTGTAGGGGAAACCGGAGGAGAGATGCTAGTTTGTTCATGGGCCACTTCTTCTGGAGCAGAGGGTCCCAAGTCCTCAGCTGTTTCTGTACCCAAATCCTCTACAACAGGAAGATTGAACCTTTTGAAGGCCTTCCGGAGGATCTCTTCTGTTTCTTGGGCCACTTTGTCAGTCTCGCCAAGCATGAGTTGATTCATCCTGGCTTTGCTTCTGAACTCATCTTTGCAGTCTTTGAAGATAATGTTCATTGTCTTGGGATCAATTTGAGGATATAGCTGAATAGCTATCTGCTCCCGGATCTCAAGATCTTTAGCATGAGCATTATTCTTTCTTACTTCCATTTCCTTTTCTAGGCTTTTAGGAATAAGAGATATTATTTCAATGAAAGCCTTATTATATATGTTAAGATATTTTACTGTGGCCTCCTGCAGAGTCTTTTGGTCGGCCTCACTGAAGTCATTATATGATTCAGTCATTGGTTGAAGGTTTCCATCCACCGTGACCGACTTGATTATGCTCTCTAGTGACAGAGTGGGCTTTTCAACAGTTACCTCTGCCATTTCATCCTTATCTTGGCCTGTGGAGGGCTTACCGGATCCTTTCTTCTTCTGTTTCTTTACTTCTCTTACTCCCTCATCTGATTCTGTTTCCTCTTCATCCTTTTGGCTTCCATAAGCCCTTGTGGCTTTTGTCTTGGATCTCTTACCGGATGCCTGAACTTCCGGTTTTGAACTTTTGGTTGTGGGAGGTGCAGGTCTCTTTGATGATCTGGTCCGGGTGGGAGCTTCAACCGGAGCACTTTCTTTGCTTTTCTCTTCTTCCTCGGCCTTCCTCCTCTTTTCCCGGCTGGCATCAAGTGCCTCCTTTGAGATACCTAGGCCTTGAGCAATGTGCTCTACTTCTTTTCTCACCTTTCTTTTAATCTCAGGTTCCCTGAGTTCTACATGTATTTTTACACTCAGCTCCTCAAAGGTTCCAAACCTTTCTGCCTTAGGATCTTTGGGCTGACTTAGCATGTGTTGAACATGCAGCTCCACTATCTGTTCATCTACTTCATACCCCATGGGCATGATCTAGATAGTCCTTGGCTCTACTGCCTCCATTAGGCACTGATCAGTGTCAACCATAAAGCACACTGAGTCTTTGTATTTTTCAACAAGAGACTGGGGAATTCTTTCTCTTGCTTGCATCATGCTCTGAAAGTTTTTGAAGTATCCCCATAGAGCTGAATTTCTTGCTTTTGCATCCCCAAGTCCATGCAAGTAGTCTCTTATCTGGACTGCAACAGGTTTGTCATTCTGCCATACCCATCCACTTGTTCCGGGTAGCTCATTCATGAAGTAGAAGAATAGACATACAATAAGAGTACCATACTTGAAGGAATTCTTCTTATCCTTCTTGATTTTCTGTATATTTTCCATTAATTGGCTTAGCAGTAGTTCGCAGAGGTCATATTCTGCATTCTTTCTTAGCATTTCAAAGGCAGTGTATACTGCAGTTCCGGATACAGAATTCTCCCTGCTGGAGTGATAGATCTTGTATCCTATTATCATTGATACATATTTGATATCCGGATCTGAAATATCTTCAATGGTCATTGCCCTCTTGTCAAATTTTGATCCGGTGGCCTCAGTTACAATGTTGTTCTTGACAGATTTGAGGATAGGTACCCCTCCGGAAGAGTATAGACCAGTTACTGCTCTAATTGCCTCTTTTGTGATCTTGCAGGGTCTATCTAGCCATAGAAAGTTGTCATGCATCCTGCTCAGTACATACCGGACCCATTCATCTTCTTCAAAGCAGGGGAAATGAATAAATTGCTCAAATTGTTTCTTCTGAATATCCTTATACTCTGGTTTAAGCTCAAAAGCATTGTCAATCAGCTGCTTGTGATAGAGGTCTCTTAATTTGAATTCCCCAAATTCCTCAATGTTTGCATGTATGTAAACCCTAATGTCTTCGGTGTGTAAAACTCCGTGAGGAACACTAGAGAAGGCTCCTAGTGGGTCTACCTCCAATGATTTGTAGGGATGTTTCTTGAATGAGGGGCGAGGTCTATCAGAGATCTTAACTATGTTTGGAGTATCCATTCTTCAAAGATTTGCAGTGAGGTAATGAAAAACGGAGAATACCTTATGCGCCTTCGGTTTGCACGGAGTGGTTGGATTGATTTCTTTATGCAATAACTTCAGCAGGAGATCCTTGGTGTGCTTGATGAACCTTGTTGCAGAGCTCCACTTTTCGCTTCTTCTCGAGTGCAGAATGAGCAAATAACCTTTGAGAAATCTCTTAAATTACTCCGCGAACCCTAATATCTGTCTGCAATAAATGCTTCACCTACATCATTCCGGTTTGCCTTGTCTGGATAGCTTGGAGTGTCCCGGATTAGTCCTGATCTGAGGATATCATCCGGATCTTTCAATCATGAATAAATCAAGATAACATATTACAAGATCATCTCAAACACTCTGTCCAATCCGCAGAACAAGATAGTGCATTTCCAGATCTTTCCGGACCTTTTTGTAATCCTTTATCATACCAGAGCATCTCCCTGAACAGGTCTTATTTGATCGATCACAGCTTCTTCATAACTCCATGCGGACCTCTGAAAACTTGACTGAAGTATCTCAAGACTCATATCTACAAACCCTTTGATCCGCATCTTGTGCCACATCCGGCACCACTTGTTTGGCTGGGGGAACAAGATTTTCTTTGAGTCTCCCCCTGAGCCTGAGCTCTCTTTTTAATTTCTGGAAGAAATATCAGCACCAGAGTTTGGTGCGGATCCAACCTCTACATTCTCTGAACTTTTCTTCACCCAAATCTTGCTCATCTGATTCCTAACCTCATCCGCATTCATCTTTTGTTTACCCTTGTCTTGATTCTGATTATACACCGGACCTCTTTTGTCCTGATTCTTGTTTCTGCAGATTTTAGCATTATGACCGGACCTATTGCAGATTTGGCAAATAACATTTCTTTGCATATTTGACTGATATCCTCTTGATCTGCATTGATTAGCCCTATGACCTATTCTATTGCATGTGAAGCATCTACCTTTGAATGATTTGTTTACTTGCATAATTCTGCATTCATGGGATTTGTGTCCATACCTTTTGCAGTTGAAGCACTGTCCGGAGAAGGATGAATTGATCTGATTCATTCTCATTCTGCACTGATCAGCTTTGTGACCAAAGTGGTTGCAGCTGTGGCAGTATCCATTGAAGGATGGATATCTTTGAGCATTTGGCTGTCTTACCGGAGGTCTTCTAGGCCTGTTCCTTGGATTTTCTGATCCAAGATTCTTCTGACCGGATCCGGAGCTTTCTCCTTTCTCATATCCCAAACCATACTTGTCATCTGTCCTCTTTTGACTTCCAAGAAGAACTTCAAGTTGAGCAGAACTTATCTTGAATTTCTCTTTATATTCATTTGCTGTTTGAAGGTCTCTTTTGAGAGAGGCAATTTGATCCTCAAGTTTTCCTTCATTATCTTTGGCATCTTCAAGATCAGATTCAAGATGTCTGATAATCCTGTCCATCTGGTGGCATTCTTCTGATTTTTCTTTAAGAGATTGTCTTAGATTGTCTTCAGCCTTTCTTTTTTCTTCAATCTCTTGAGTAAACTTTATAGTTCCTGATTCCATTTCATGTCTTAACATAATGACTTCTTTTGATAACTTTTCACATAACTTGGTTTGCTCAGTTAATTCTTCATTTGTATTGCTTTCTTCACTTTGCCTTGCCAACTGTTGAAGCAGCTCCTTTCTCTTTTTCATAGAGAGACTTAATTTGTCTTTTAATTCTCTCATGAATTCATCAGCCTGTTTGAGTCTTTCCTTTAATTTACTGACTTCAGAATTTGACTGTTCAAGATCCTCAAGAGCAGTCTTGAGTTGTTCCCTTAAACCATATGCATCCATTTGAAATCCCAGATCTTCCTCAAGCTGTTAGGCTCTATTAGGAGGAACTTAGCTCTGATACCAATTGTTGATAACTGAGAGGGGGGGTGAATCAGTTATCCTAATTATTTCCCTTATTGAACTTTCCTTTTAATTGATGCAGCATAAAATCAAACATAAAACATTAACCATAAAACAAAAACACATGACACAGTATTTTTGACGTGGAAACCCTGTTAAGGGAGAAAACCACGGGGTGATTAACCCAAAATTATTCTCTGTTAGAAGAATAGGAAATTACAAAAATGGCACTTGCCAATTAGGGCTCACTGCCCGAGCACACTGCTCACAAGAGGCCCACTGCCTACAAGAAGACACACTGTCTACAAAGTGATGAGAATCACAGTCTTGAACTGATTAGAAGCATCTGCATATGCTGGAGTTCAGTTCCGGTTAGGCTCAGTACACTGATCTGCTGCACTTCATCTTTCCTCTGTTCTTTATTCTGCTATCTTTCACATACCGGATCCTTTTTGCTACTTCTGCTCTTTATCTGGACTTATTCGCATATATCTCCACAACACCACCCCCTTCACAACTAAATCCATCCTCTATATATATATCCGCACAAGTAATTTCATCACCTTTCTAGTCGGCATCCGGAACAGTCGAGTTTCTTACAAACTCTTGTTCTGTCGGCTGAATCCTTCCTCACCAAGCAATGCGGATCAAGCATATACTTGTAGATATCATTAATCATGTCGGCCAAACATGATTCATGCCTTCACAACCTCTGTCATCAACAGTAACACATCCGGAAAGCAGTCTGATACTCTGCCAGTCAGTTCTTCCTCTGTTTTCACTGTCTCTCAGGAATCCAGTACTCAATCATTCATATCTTTTTCCTTGTCCATCACCGGAGGCTAAATCCTTGGAATATACCACTCAAGGTAGTCCTCTTGACTTCCCCAAATCCGCACTGCACCAAGACACTTCCTCTGAGAGGTCCGGACCAATCTGTCGGACCTTGCCACATGCTCTGTTCTTCTTCACCGGACCACAACATTCTTTATTCTGACTTCCGGTAGAGACACATCATGACTTGCGGATATGTGGGATGACCTTTGTTGCCATCAATGACAACAACCATGAATCCATATAGTGTCTCTTGCCAACATACATTGAGTTTGAGATTTGAGTGTTTGAAAAATAATCATTGTGCTTATTTTAAATTTGATGGTGATCATTTCCTTGACATTTCTTTATACGTTGATGATATGTTGTTTATCGGCAAAGGGAAGGGTTTGATTTCAAAACTAAAATCTCAATATTTAGTAAAGTTTGAAATGGAAGGTCTTGGTGCAATTAAACACATTCTTATAATGAAGATTAAAAGAGATAGAGAAAATAAAAAGTTATGGCTCAGCCAAAGTATGTAAGTTTAGTTTTACAAAGGTTTAACATGCATAATTATAGACCATTGTGTGTTCCTATGATATTAGAAATGAAGTTATCTATTTCATATTGTCCTACATCCCCATAAGAGATGGAAGACATGAGTAGAGTACCTTACCAAAGTGTTGTTGGAAGCCTAATATATGTTATGGTATGTACAATACCAGACATTGCCCAAGTAGTGGGAGTTCTTAGTAGATATATGTCTAATCTTAATAGGGTTCATTGGATTGAAATTAAAGGAGTCTTCAAATATTTGTGAGGCACCTTAGAATATTCCTTGTGTTTTCATGATATAAGAGACAAGTATTCCCTGGATATTCATCATTATGTGGATTCAGACTAGGCATGTGATGTAGATAGCAGATCCACCAGTGCTTATGTTTTTACTCTTTTTAGTGGTGCAATAAGTTGGATGAGCAAGTGACAGGCTATGGTCACTTTGTCCACTATAGAGGCTAAGTATATGGTAGCAACTCATGCTTGTAAGGAAGCTATTTTGGCTTAAGGGATTGTGTTCAAACATTAAATTAAAACAAAGTGCAATGATAGTTTATTGTGACAGTCAGAGTGTGATCTACCTAGAAAAGAACCCGACATTTCATGCGAGGACTAAGCATATAAATGTTCAATATTACTTTGTGAGAGATATGGTTGAGGATGGTGGTGTGAAGATGGAAAAGGTAGAGACTTTAACAAATGTTGTAGTTACATTTACTAAGCCCATGAGCACAAAGAAGTTTAAATGGTGTTCAAAGTCTAACAACTTTTTGGCTCCTTGTAGCTGATTCCTAATGGTATGTTTCCCTTTGGCTCTTGCAAGGTATTTGACAAATGGGAGAATGTTGGGAAATTAGGTGTCTCAACCTTATAAAAATTTTATTATTATTTATTTATCATTTAATATTTTTTTTGCAGTTAGTTACATATTATTGTTATCATTTAATATTTAGCTCCAACACAAATTAGCGCATTGAAATTTGATGTCCCAGTTATACCAAGTGTCGGTACCCTATAATGGTGGATTATTAATATTTTATTTTGACATTATCTTTAGCAAAATGAGATGCCATATTTTTGGGGGATCCTATAACAAATGCTATGATAGATTCTATGACACATGAGAGCCAAGAATAGAGGGAGTTAGTTTGGAATCAATGACTAACTATAAGATGTGTAAGAGCATATGTAAGAGCCTAATTTTAGACAATAATCTTGTCTATCTTGGACACCACACCTCATGGGAGGTTTTGCACATGGTTTTGCAAAGAATAGATGGCTTCCAAGTTGCTAGAAATTTATAAATTAAGATCTTGAATAGTAGTTTGTATTATGAGAGTTTGCAGATACACATGTGTTTCCAAAATGACTCTGTATTTGAATGTTAGTGTATTACTCCTATAAAGACTTGCATTGCAAGTGTATTGTAATCTTCTATTAATTTGATAATACATTATGAAGGTTTTGGAGTGAGATTTTTCTCTCAAAAGGCTTATCACCACGTAAATCACTATGTTATGGTTTATTACTTATTGCTAATTTCTATGTGTTTCTCTATTTTATATACTAAATTTAAATCAAGTTTGAGGTTATTTGCATAAGATTCATCTCAAAGATTAGTGTAGGAATTTGTTTCCGCATACCTTGATTCCTTACACTTAGGAGTCACTTGTTTGACACATCATGATCCTACACTCACCCAAAAGATGTTACTCTTTCATTGTGAATCTTTAACTTTCTTGCTCTCTATACACCTTTTACTAGTGGAGAACATGCTTTCAAAATCCATTATTCTCAACCTATACCTATGGGATACAAACTATCTCTATTACCAATTAATGCAATCAAGTTCAAGGGATTGATGAAACTACCTTCACTATGCATTCTAATGATCAAACTATAACAACAAATTATAACTATTTATCTTATAAGTTAAGGGAAAATCCTAGGAGTTAAAATTGATTTTATAGGGTGTTTTAAATGGAAACAAAATCATAACATGTAATTATAACAAAAGCATTCCCAAACCATGATTTCTACAAGTCAAATTGTTCCTATGGTGGTGAATTCATACAATTATAAGATTTAATACTTCATGATGATCAAAACACTAAGAGGACCTTAGATCTATTAAAAAGTGTAGAAACTACCAAGATCATGGAATAACAAACAAGCACCAGATTGCAAATGAAATCGACCAAATGTATTCACAAATGAAGAAGTATAAATAGGCGAGTGTGGATACTCGATTCTCCACCAAACAAGGATAGGACTCCTCTCCATGAAGTGGTGGTGAGTAACCACCCACAAAGGTAGTGTGAGGTGTCAATGTAAGTTGACACCTCTCCAAAACGGTTAACTACTTTGACAAGTTCAAAGTACATGTGGAGAAAATGCCTAATTATGGTTAAAGCTAGTGTAAACACCTATGATTAAAGGTTTATACACCAACACCCCCCCTTGAGCATAGCTTAGGTGAGTTTTTATGAAAAAATAGGTCCTGGATATTAACCTAGTGAGGTACCCATGCACAATGTAAATCTCTCAGAAACGAAGAAAGGTAGAAAACCTAGTGCGAAAAAACTACCCTCCAAAAGAGAGAAGAAAGAAAGGCTTAGAAAGCCCCCCCAAAATATTCCCCCCATAGAAGAGAAACTGATAGAATGTCTATGAGACCCCCCATAATATATGTCCTACTGCAGTGATGCTGAATAGTTGACAAAGGATGCAGATGTAGATCTAAGAATGCTGAACAAGGTTCTTTCCCTTGTGAAGAAATGAAACCACCTAAAGATATAGGATATCTTCCCATGCGAGAAGATGTATGTATGATCTTGAATCATGTTGAAGCTGATCCAAGGATGGTGATGCCCATGTCAATGCCTTTGAAGAGTGCTTAGGTGTCCCCATGTCGATGCCGAAGGATGCCATAATCAAATTAGGTGCATGCCCAATAGATAAGGATGATGATGATCCAGAACCATGTGCAAGACAATGTAGAGCATGAATATCTGAAGTGGACAACGTTTGTTACATCCCAATTTCTGACCTGCTATACTTTTACTTTTTACTTGGGCATAAGTAAATCTGTTGAGATGTTATAGACTTATGACAGGATATGACATGGAATTATATTGAATATCATTTATGAAATCATGGAAATGATTATGTTATTGTTGATTTAATATCTATATGATGAGATTTGATTTACTAGTTGAATTTATCGAATAATGATGCACTGATCTCTTATTGTTTGATGACAAGTGAAAACAGGATTATAGGTTATCGACTCTCAGAGAAGAGAGAGAGAGAGAGTATCTTTCGAGAAGAGAGATATAGACCTTGGAATACGACTGGTCTATTTGCCAAACAAGTCTAGTGTTAAACGATAATGTGAACCAATGAGTCTTATGAGGTAAGTCTTGTCTTGCTAGTTACTTTCGAATCTAATCGATAGGTTGTCGATATCTTGTTTATCATCTAGTCAAGTCGATGGTGAGTCGACATAGTCGTTTGTAAAGTAAACAACATCATAGATGTAAAATGGTTGTATTATTCTTCTTGTGTAGCTTGAGGTTTTATTGTCGCCTCTTAAACATCAAGACGTTTCCATCAAGTTAGATGGCGAATATTGTCGCCAGATTGTGATGGGGAGGTAAACTTGACCCATTCACATCATCTGAAATCCTTAGTGATCAAAAAGGGACAAATAGAGGAGTTTGTAACAACTTCGGGTAGAGGTTTTTCACAAGTTATGTGATATCTAGACGAAATCTTAAGTCTTGTTCTGCATTTGTGCCCAAGTCGTCTTTATCGTCGTAAAGCGCTTCAACTGTATGTCGTTATCTCGTTTTGCAAAAATTTGACAGACGTCAAATTAGAGACCTAGGTGTGTTTTAACCTTTGTCGTAATGTAAAGGAATATGCTAAATTATATAGTTATATTTTTGTAGACGTTGAGGAACTCCTTCATTCTTGTCTGTTGACGGAACCAATTTGAAGTTCGAAGAGGGAATCTCTAATCTTTTCGGGAGCAATTACTGCCCACATTTTCTTCATTAGGATTGCATGTTTTTTATTGAGAAGTCCACGATTTGTGGGCACTTGTTTTTAACCAACTCTGAGTGGACAAGAGTGGTTAGGCTCAATTAGAGTTGTATTAAATATTATAGTGGTGAGTTCATTATAAGCAATTGAGCAGTATTTCTAAAGCATGAACACCACTTGATTCATTTGATGATCTATGTGCTATTAGTGGCTTAATGCTCGCTGCCTAGTAAGGTGTCTTTACTATTTTAGGAAAGTTGTTATTGAGTGGGTAGTTTTTATTGACCACATACTCCTCTATTGTAGTAGTCCATCAAAGAACCCTTCACACCCTTATATGTTGGAGATAACAGCGGCATGTGGGGGAGGGATAACTGTTTGAGGAGCAGCATCCCTCCTTAACTCGGGGGAGATCATTTCGATGGGCAGAAGGGAGTCGTTGTAACTGGAGGACTGGTACTAGATTACAGCGAACCCTCAATGATACATGCCAAAAACAAGAATAAATTCAGGCCTCTATTTTAATGATTCGTCACTGAAAAGGGAAGAGGATAATGACCTTTTTGGGGGACGTCCATAATGGAACGACTCATGATGAGTCGAGGGAAAAAGGAGGGATTAGTTTTGGTTGTGGTTTAAAAATGAGAAACAGTAGAAAAAGACCATTCTTCTCCTTCGTTGTGCACGACCTGGGGAGTCGAGTAGTGTCTGTTGTTAAGAAACTAAAAATCAGAGGTAAATGGGAGGATGCTTCTTCGCCATGAGAGTCTTGGAGGTTGTTATTCAGTGAAGAAGAAATTGATACCAGAGAGGTGGTGTTTTCAGTGGTGGATAAGATTTGTGGAGAGGGATCTCGGTGCGCAGCGGAAAAGAGTTGATAGGCTCTTATACATAAGGATCAAATCACTCAGGATGGGGGGACACGAAGAAAGTTTTCCCATCACAACGGTTTATCTTATCGGTGTATACCTGAAACCTATGATGGGTGCGAGGCTACGGGACTGAGGGGGCAGTTGTGGTGAGAACAAGAACTGCGTAAACCAAAGCTGTGGAGAAGAACATAGTGGATTGGAGGATCCTCTGATACTTATCAAAACCAGGTTCTTTTCCTTGCAAGTTTTGTATAAGTTTTAAACGTAGCATTCCTGAGTTCTTGCGAATGATGGTCTTTGTAGATGCTTGGAAAAGTCGACGTCCAAGGTCGATAGTAGACTAAAGTCTAATAGTTTATTATATTGCCATATAGTTTATCATGTTCGCTTTTGAATATTGCTTTCCTCTGTGCTATGAATCATAACTATTTTGTTCAGAAAGAATTATCTTTGAAAATATAGGGGACAAATGACATAGTCTGAGGATATATCCAAGTTATTGGATGAACATAGACTCGATCCTTTTATTATAGAGACATCTAATTCCTCATTATTAAGTCGATGATCTTCCTTTTTGACAATGGAGTCTATATATATATTAACATTTGAATAGGAATTTGTCAATTTAATGAGTTCATGGGATGCTTGATAAGCATGAGTTTATATACTCGTTTCCAAATTTTTCATCATACTGTGTCTCAGAATAATTCATTCAATGATTACTATACTACAACTAATAACGTTATAGTTTGAAGGGAACAAAGGGCTTTCGACTATAATAGTTTGGCAGGGTTTCTTTAGATATATGTGAATATCTTTGGTTAGGAGAAAAGCAACTTGAATATTAACTTAGGACGACCAATTTTTGATCTATTCTTTGTTTGTTTTGGTGTCAACGTATCCTAGACAAACATGATAGACTCTTAGGTGACCATAGAGTTTGTGGTTACTATGTTTTATTTTTCCAAAGGGATATAACCATATTACTAAGGAATGAATGATATTAGGTAATCCATTCTTGGAAAGCAATTTTTTTTACTTAGACAAAATTGGAGATATTAAAATGGCCTCGTAGTCATGATAAGATCAAGAGGATAATTCCTTGGTTTACTAAGTTAATTACCATAGGAAAATGTATATTGTTTTTATGATGGAATAGGATAGACCAAAACATAAACTTGACCCAATAGGGTAAATTTTATATTCTAAACCTTAGTGATCACTAAATAGATCAACAACAAAGAGGCAAGTACTCTTTCTACAGGTGGTTATTCTTATTTGACAGAGAAGAATTAGATGTCTCGAAGATAGTATCCTCTTGTACTTTTAATGTCATTAGGAGAATACTTTGCTCTAGGGATGTTCAAAGAGAATGGATTTTTCCCTACATCAACTTAGAATAAAAGCACTCGTTTATAATTGACTCTATATAGTTCAATATGAAAAAGGAGAAGAACTTTAAACATGATTTTCAAATGAATAACAAATGGGATTAGATTGCCAACCAGTTACAATTCAACTAAACTCGAGAGAGGCTTAGACTTGGAGTTGAACCATTTGGCATTATTGTTAGGCTTGTTTGGAAATGATCTTTAGGTCAAAAGAAGACTAAAGGAAAGTTGTCTACTTAAACTCTATTCTTGATCTTCCATTATCATGGAAAAGGAAATACAAAACCCTAGAGTGACCCAGTAGGGTAAGGTTATAAATTATACCTTTTGGGGTTACAACTTGTTTTAGTGGATTATGTATGGGTCGACAAAGAAGGTCGAGAACCCTAATCTGGTAATGCTCATGTCTATCTTATTGAAAAGAGATTAGTTTCTAATCGACAATGTTCAACCCTAGGAAGGGGAAAAACCATGTGTTGAGCTACAAGTCGACTTAAAATACAAGTCGTAAGCCTCAGATTTTGCAAGTGTGTAAGAGATACCATTAAAGGATTGGTCAAACATTAAAATCATTATACCTTTTTATCACAACTTCTCTAAGTTATTACTTGTCGACAAGGGGTGAATCTCTTATGTTGCGTTGATGCAATGAGAGATACTTAAGAATTAATAGTCTTTCCATAACTTTCATAGAGCAACGACAGTGTCTTGTGAATTTACCTAAGTCAGAAAGATTAGGTTTGAGTTAGGCAAAACTCAACAGTTAAATCTTAAACCTAGATATGGTAACTATTATATTAAATCATGGAGATCATTATTTAAATCGTGATTGAAGGGTCAAGTGCCCTGACTATGAGTAATTATTCTTATTTGCAAGAAGGGAATTTGATTCCTAGACTATATTTCTTGACCTGGGTAAGGTTATCATATTAGTCGTAATTAATCTATCTATATCTATTATGAGACAATAAGTCATGGACCTCGGGTATTGCAATGATGCAATGAGAGTCCTCATAATGAAAGAAAGTTGATTAGGTCTATGGATTATAGACAATGAAAGAAAACATGGTTTGGGTTGGGAAGACTAGATTGATGAAATCATCATGATTTCATAAGTTAAACATAGTTGACCAAGTCGAACTGTAGGAATATGATAGTATCCAAGTCGAGTTGGAGTGGGTGAACATTACGACAACGTTCATTGTGAACGTCAATTTATATTGAATCTATGGCCATAGTAATGCATATGTCTCTGCATGCATTGTCGGTTCACTGTATCTGGATTGCACATCCTATCGGGAATCATACTTAGCTAGAGGGTATCTAGGGTTGTATGATAGATAGAGTTGTGTAAGATACAACACTATGTACTCGGAAAGGCAAATTACCACTGGTCACCTTGGTCTATACTTCTCGTGAAGGGTAGGGCCACTTCCGGTTAGGAAGGAGTGCGGGAGACCGACGGTCTGTGGTTGGAGGTTAATCACTAGAAAGGTACTCTCTCTCTCTCTAGCAGAACACATGCCGAGGCTTGCGATAAAGATGTCAGAATTTCAGATGCAGTATATCTCTGAGACTTGTGTTTATTGAAACTAAGTAAAACATTATCTGATTTAGGTATTTATAATTGATTTATTTTTGTAAACATTGTACTTGAGAAAGACAATATGGTTTATTGAATTTTAATGAGATATCTTATAATTGTAGTTACTCGACTATATGTTGAATAAAAGAAAAATTTTCTCTATCTCATTTTTACCTTGTAAATTTACTTTATGATGAATTCTTGGTTTTTACTATGTTTTTAGAACGTGGATGTTACATATGTTATCAGAGCTACCAGGTTCGACACTAGGGCTTATGAGTCCACTGTGCTAACCTATAGTCAATATTATGCGGTTAGCTAATGTTCAAATTTTCTTGTGCCAGAATGATGTGGAGAAGAACAAAGAAAACAGCTAGGAAGTCTGTTCCCTAGCATTTGCCTAGATTAGTGGTTAAGAAGAAACCTATTGAGGAGGTTGAACTTAAAGAGAATATTACTTGCTCTGAAGGTGCATGGCTGGAGGATTCAGAGACTTTTGCTGATGCGCTTAAGCGTATTCGGTTAGAAAGAAAACAACGTTTCGAACTAGCCAAGAATCCTACTATTTCTACTGGTGTAGTAAAACCTGGTAAACTGTAGCCAGTTACAACATGTCACTTGAACATTGAGGTGATGTTTCTATTTTAGGAAAAAGGTGTTGGAGTACTTGTGTGTACATCCACCCTCTATGTTTGTTAAACTGGAAAATTGTAAAACGACAGTGACATATAGTCTTGTCATATCAACTATATTAAAAAGGATGTGGTTACTCCTAAATACTTTATAATAAAGATGACAATGTTTTATACCAATCTTTGGATTATTATGAGATAAATATATGTGTTGATGTTTTGAGTCGCTTTAGATTCAGAAAAATTGTTAGATAACTTAATTATCTGGTATGAGGAAAATGAGAGCATGTATCATACTAGAACCAAACCAGGGTGAAAGTCTAAAAGAGAATAAACCACTAGTTAATCTCTTGATCAAATTGGAGCAATCCTAACCATGTTTAAAACTAAGGAGATACCTAGTATGTTTTGGAAAAGAAAGTTATACCGCCAAAGTTGATGGAACAGTGATTGAATCAACGGAAAATCTTGTTCCTCTTAGAATTCTGGGATGAGTTACCTAGAAAAGCACCTTACCTTATGACAACTATAGGATTAATAGAATCAAAAGTCCCTTTATAAGAATTATTGGCTAAAGGTTTGAATAGATCCAATATTCCACCATCGAGCGCATTAGATATCATTGACAAGGGGAAGGACATAACTCTACAAGGGTGTATTGAGTATCATATGCTCGTTAAAACCATGATAAGGAGCAAATATCTTTCACACGTATCGATGACCTCTTTGATTAGATGGGTTGAGTTGTTATGTTATCAAAGATTGATTTAAGATTGATATATCATCAATCTAGATTGAAGGATGAGGATACTCTTGAAACGACTTTTGGACAAGAATGGGCACTGTGAGTTTGCAGTGATGTCCTTTGGACGTGCAAATGCCTTGTCGTATTCATGAATCTCATGAGCAGTGTGTCTAGAGATTGTTTAGACATATTTATTCTAGTCTTCTAGAAGATGTACTTATTTATTTTAAGCATGAAGGAGAACATTAATCCTTATGTGCAAGTGATTCTATAATGACTAAGAGAAATTACAATAGCACCAATGCTATGAATTCCTGTTCCGAAGGACAGTTTGAGGGAAGATTGATGCCTCAGGAGATGGTTTAAGGGGTGTACCTTTACATGATGAGTAAATTTAGAAAGCTCTTGTGGTAAAATTTAAAAGATTCAAGGTATGAAAGGTTTTTCATTTTTAGGTCTCATAGACTATTGAGTTTCGGAGAAAGAATGTGTGTTTCTAATTCTTCTGAAATAAGAAAACTAGTATGGAAATAAGTTCATACTCCACCATACCCAGGACATCTAGGGTTAACCAAGTACTAACAAATATAAAACCTCTTTAATTCTTGAAAGGAATAAAGAAAGATGTTACAAGATTTGTAGCATTCGTCTAGAGCACCAGAGGAAAAAGTAGAACATCAACACCTGTAGGATTGATGTACCCGCATGACATGCCAGAATGGAAATGGCAAGTTGTTTGCATGGATATTGTACGAAGTCCTTCTATGTCTAGGAAAAGACACGACGCCATTTTGAGATGATAAACTCTCGAAGGTAGCACATCATATACCAGGGGATTGGACTGATGGAGCATCAGTGTTAGCACACATTTGGTACAAGATGTGTTTAGACTGCTTGGTTTCTTGATAAGGTTATCTCAGATAGAAATACGTGTGTAATGTCAAGGTTTTGACAAACTTGTCCTCCATGATAAGGACTGAAATTTAAAAGAGTATAATTTATTATCCTGTGAACAAATGGTTAAACTAAGGAAGTTAACCGGGTTTTAGAAGATTTGCCCCAAACATGTTGCATGGATTAGCAATACGAGTAGGGAGACTACTTATCACGTGAAAACTTTGACAATACCTAATTTGTTGCTATTTATGATGGCTTGAATTGAAACATTGGACAGAAAGATGCCGAACTCCTATAAGCTGGGTAAGCCAGAAGGTAGGATTAGCATTAGTCTGGAAATGTTATTAGAAATGAATGAAAAGATTTAACTGATCAGGAAAGATCAGAGGAAATGGATAATGAATAGAAAAGCTACGTTAATGATTAAGCATACACCAAGACAATTCTCAATTAGAGAAGGAAAATTCTTTTAAGGGTTAAACCCCTCAAAACGTTTCCTAAAGAATGGAATGTATTCTAAACCAGTTCCTAAGCATAAAGGACCCTTCTAAACTTTAAGGTTAGAAATTTTATTGATATCTAGAATCAATCTATTATCATTTATTGCCAGGAGGCAACATGCTTTTGTGATTTATATATGAGGAATATATTCATGTAATATATAAATGTTATAATCTATGAATGATTTAACAGTACAAGAACCTAGGAAAGGTTATGATCAAGCTTCTAAAATACTTGAAGATCATAAGCAATGCTTGTGTAACATAGAGGTTATGAAGTGTGAGGTCCAGTGGGACCAGTATGCATAGAATAGTTTTGCATGGGGGGAGAAATTACCATGAATTCTAGCAGAAATTTCCTCATTTACTTTATGTTGATTGCAATTAAACAATGAATATGCTTTTAAGTTGCATTTTGATGCTTTATATCATCGAGGACGATGAATCTTTAGGGGAAGGATATGTTACATCCCAATTTCTGACCTGCTATACTTTTACTTTTTACTTGGGCATAAGTAAATCTGTTGAGATGTTATAGACTTATGACAGGATATGACATGGAATTATATTGAATATCATTTATGAAATCATGGAAACGATTATGTTATTGTTGATTTAATATCTATATGATGAGATTTGATTTACTAGTTGAATTTATCGAATAATGATGCACTGATCTCTTATTGTTTGATGACAAGTGAAAACAGGATTATAGGTTATTGACTCTCAAAGAAGAGAGAGAGAGTATCTTTCGAGAAGAGAGATATAGACCTTGGAATACGAGTGGTCTATTTGCCAAACAAGTCTAGTGTTAAATGATAATGTGAACCAATGAGTCGTATGAGGTAAGTCTTGTCTTGCTAGTTACTTTCGAATCTAATCGATAGGTTGTCGATATCTTGTTTATCATCTTGTCAAGTCGATGGTGAGTCGACATAGTTGTTTGTAAAGTAAACAACGTCATAGATGTAAAATGGTTGTTTTATTCTTCTTGTGTCGCTTGAGGTTTTATTGTCGCCTCTTAAACGTCAAGACGTTTCCATCAAGTTAGATGGTGAATATTATCGCCGAATTGTGATGGGGAGGTAAACTTGACCCATTCACATCATCTAAAATCCTTAGTGATCAAAAAGGGACAAATAGAGGAGTTTGTAACAACTTCGGGCAGAGGTTTTTCACAAGTTATGTGATATCTAAACAAAATCTTGAGTCTTGTTCTGCGTTTGTGCCCAAGTCGTGTTTATCATCGTAAAGCGCTTCAACTGTATGTCGTTATCTCCTTTTACAAAAATTTGACGGACGTCAAATTAGAGACCTAGGTGTGTTTTAACCTTTGTCGTAATGTAAAGGAATATGCTAAATTATATAGTTATATTTTTGTAGATGTTGAGGAACTCCTTCATCCTTGTCTGTTGACGGAACCAATTTGAAGTTCGAAGAGGGAATCTCTAATCTTTTAGGGAGCAATTACGGCCCACATTTTCTTCATTAGGAGTGCATGTTTTTTATTAAGAAGTCCACGATTTGTGGGCACTTGTTTTTAACCAACTCTGAGTGGACAAGAGTGGTTAGGCTCAATTAGAGTTGTATTAAATATTATAGTGGTGAGTTCATTATAAGCAATTGAGCGGTATTTCTAAAGCATGAACACCACTTGATTCATTTGATGATCTATGTGCTATTAGTGGCTTAATGCTCATTGCCTAGTAAGGTGTCTTTACTATTTTAGGAAAGTTGTTATTGAGTGGGTAGTTTTTATTGACCACGTACTCCTCTATTGTAGTGGTCCATCAAAGAACCCTTCGCAGCCTTATATGTTGGAGATAACAGCGGCATGTGGGGGAGGGATAACTGTTTGAGGAGTGGCATCCCTCCTTAACTCGGGGGAGATCATTTCGATGGGAAGAAGGGAGTCATTGTAACTGGAGGACTGGTACTAGATTACAGTGAACCCTCAATGATACATGCCAAAAACAAGAATAAATTCAGGCCTCTATTTTAATGATTCGTCACCGAAAAGGGAAGAGGATAATGACCTTTTTGGGGGACGTCCATAATGGAACGACTCATGATGAGTCGAGGGAAAAAGGAGGGATTAGTTTTGGCTGTGGTTTAAAAATGAGAAACGGCAGAAAAAGACCATTCTTCTCCTTCGTTGTGCGCGGCCTGGGGAGTCAAGTAGTGTCTGTTGTTAAGAAACTGAAAACTGGAGAGGTAAATGGGAGGATGCTTCTTCGCCGTGAGAGTCTTGGAGGTTGTTATTCAGTGAAGAAGAAATTGATACCAGAGAGGTGGTGTTTTCAGTGGTGGATAAGATTTATGGAGAGGGATCTCGGTGCGCAGGGGAAAAGAGTCGATAGGCTCTTATACATAAGGATCAAATCACTCAAGATGGGGGGACACGAAGAAAGTTTTCCCATCACAACAGTTTATCTTATCGGTGTATACCTAAAACCTATGATGGGTGCAAGGCTAGGGGACTGAGGGGGCAGTTGTGGTGAGAACAAGAACTGCATAAACCAAAGCTGTGGAGAAGAACATAGTGGATTGGAGGATCCTCTGATACTTATCAAAACCAGGTTCTTTTCCTTGCAAGTTTTGTATAAGTTTTAAACGTAGCATTCCTGAGTTCTTGCGAATGATAGTCTTTGTAGATGCTTGGAAAAGCCGACGTCCAAGGTCGATAGTAGACTAAAGTCTAATAGTTTATTATATTGCCATATAGTTTATCATGTTCGCTTTTGAATATTGCTTTCCTCTGTGCTATGAATCATAACTATTTTGTTCAGAAAGAATTATCTTTGAAAATATAGGGGACAAATGACATAGTCTGAGGATATATCCGAGTTATTGGATGAACATAGACTCGATCCTTTTATTATAGAGACGTCTAATTCCTCATTATTAAGTCAATGATCTTCCTTTTTGACAATGGAGTCTATATATATTAACGTTTGAATAGGAATTTGTCAATTTAATGAGTTCATGGGATGCTTGATAAGCATGAGTTTATATACTCGTTTCCAAATTTTTCATCATACTGTGTCTCAGAATAATTCATTCAATGATTACTGTACTACAACTAATAACGTTATAGTTTGACGGGAACAAAGGGCTTTCGACTATAATAGTTTGGCAGGGTTTCTTTAGATATATGTGAATATCTTTGGTTAGGAGAAAAGCAACTTGAATATTAACTTAGGACGACCAATTTTTGATCTATTCTTTGTTTGTTTTGGTGTCAACGTATCCTAGACAAACATGGTAGACTCTTAGGTGACCATAGAGTTTGTGGTTACTATGTTTTATTTTTCCAAAGGGATATAACCATATTACTAAGGAATGAATGATATTAGGTAATCCATTCTTGGAAAGCAATTTTTTTTACTTAGACAAAATTGGAGATATTAAAATGGCCTCGTAGTCATGATAAGATCAAGAGGATAATTCCTTGGTTTACTAAGTTAATTACCATAGGAAAATGTATATTGTTTTTATGATGGAATAGGATAGACCAAAACATAAACTTGACCCAATAGGGTAAATTTTATATTCTAAACCTTAGTGATCACTAAATAGATCGACAACAAAGAGGCAAGTACTCTTTCTACAGGTGGTTATTCTTATTTGACAGAGAAGAATTAGATGTCTCGAAGATAGTATCCTCTTGTACTTTTAATGTCATTAGGAGAATACTTTGCTGGGATGTTCAAAGAGAATGGATTTTTCCCTACATCAACTTAGAATAAAAGCACTCGTTTATAATTGACTCTATATAGTTCAATATGAAAAAGGAGAAGAACTTTAAACATGATTTTCAAATGAATAACAAATGGGATTAGATTGCCAACCAGTTACAGTTCAACTAAACTCGGGAGAAGCTTAGACTTGGAGTTGAACCATTTGGCATTATTGTTAGGCTTGTTTGGAAATGATCTTTAGGTCAAAAGAAGACTAAAGGAAAGTTGTCTACTTAAACTCTATTCTTGATCTTCCATTATCATGGAAAAGGAAATACAAAACCCTAGAGTGACCCAGTAGGGTAAGGTTATAAATTATACCTTTTGGGGTTACAACTTGTTTTAGTGGATTATGTATGGGTCGACAAAGAAGGTCGAGAACCCTAATATGGTAATGCTCATGTCTATCTTATTGAAAAGAGATTAGTTTCTAATCGACAATGTTCAACCCTAGGAAGGGGAAAAACCATGTGTTGAGCTACAAGTCGACTTAAAATACAAGTCGTAAGCCTCAGATTTTGCAAGTGTGTAAGAGATACCATTAAAGGATTGGTCAAACATTAAAATCATTATACCTTTTTATCACAACTTCTCTAAGCTATTACTTGTCGACAAGGGGTGAATCTCTTATGTTGCGTTGATGCAATGAGAGATACTTAAGAATTAATAGTCTTTCCATAACTTTCGTAGAGCAACGACAGTGTCTTGTGAATTTACCTAAGTCAGAAAGATTAGGTTTGAGTTAGGCAAAACTCAACAGTTAAATCTTAAACCTAGATATGGTAACTATTATATTAAATCATGGACATCATTATTTAAATCGTGATTGAAGGGTCAAGTGCCCTGACTATGAGTAATTATTCTTATTTGCAAGAAGGGAATTTGATTCCTAGACTATATTTCTTGACCTGGGTAAGGTTATCATCTTAGTTGTAATTAATCTATCTATATCTATTATGAGACAATAAGTCATGGACCTCGGGTATTGCAATGATGCAATGAGAGTCCTCATAATGAAAGAAAGTTGATTAGGTCTATGGATTATAGACAATGAAAGAAAACATGTTTTGGGTTGGGAATACTAGATTGATGAAATCATCATGATTTCATAAGTTAAACATAGTTGACCAAGTCAAACTGTAGGAATATGATAGTATCCAAGTCGAGTTGGAGTGGGTGAACCTTACGACAACGTTCATTGTGAATGTCAATTTATATTGAATCTATGGCCATAGTAATGCATATGTCTCTGCATGCATTGTCAGTTCACTGTATCTGGATTGCACATCCTATCGGGAATCATACTTAGCTAGAGGGTATCTAGGGTTGTATGATAGATAGAGTTGTGTATGATACAACACTATGTACTCGGAAAGGCAAATTACCACTGGTCACCTTGGTCTATACTTCTCGTGAAGGGTAGGGCCACTTCCGGTTAGGAAGGAGTGCGGGAGACCGACGGTCTGTGGTTGGAGGTTAATCACTGGAAAGATACTCTCTCTCTCTAGCAGAAGACATGCCGAGGCTTGTGATAAAGATGTCAGAATTTCGGATGCAGTATATCTCTGAGACTTGTGTTTATTGAAACTAAGTAAAACATTATCTGATTCAGGTATTTATAATTGATTTATTTTTGTAAACATTGTACTTGAGAAAGACAATATGGTTTATTGAATTTGTAATGAGATATCTTATAATTGTAGTTACTCAACTATATGTTGAATAAAAGAAAAATTTTCTTTATCTTATTTTTACGTTGTAAATTTACTTTATGATGAATTCTTGGTTTTTACTATGTTTTTAGTATGTGGATGTTACAATGTTGATGCAGCTTCATCGAAACTATCATCGAAGAGAAGACTAATGTCCTCAATGTGTGCTTCCATGATAGCGATGTGAGACTCTACAAATAGACAAGTCATGTCAGGTAGAATTTTGTCCCAATCAGCAATGCTAGGAAGATTGATATCTTGTTGCAAAGAAGCACTAGAAGCTTTCGACGAAGCGACTCTGGAATCTGATGAAGCAATAGTAGGAGTGATGACTTCTTCTATGTCACTAGAACATTATGTTTCTGTATCATGTTTAGGGATGTGAGTTGTTATCAAGGTAGGATCATGTGGGAGTGGAGTAACATTCGAGTCTCCATACATCTCCCAAATTTTGATCCATAATGCATGTGGACATTCAATATCCATGATGGCATATAAAGCGGCATCTAGTATATGTAAATTGATCAATCCAGCAATGTGATCACGATGATTAAACCACTTATCCTTCTAAGATTGTTTACCAGGTTTAGGGACAAGTCCATACAGATGGGGTGTGAGATTATGGATCCTGAGATATTTTAGGATGCCTTCACACCAGGACTTATAGTTTCCCTTGTTTAGGTTGATTACAGAAGAGTGAGTTTCATATCCCATGATTAGAACAAGTTAGTTCATCTAGACAATAGAAATCAACACAATTCTAGGCAACCTAGATTAGTTAGATCCCTAATTGAACTTTATGTAAAGTGGCACTTTATAAGTTGAGTGTGTAATTTTACTTATACCCCCCTTAAAGTGGCACTTCTAATGAAGTTAGTGCATTGTGAAAAATGATGACACAACACTATCCCCCCTTGATTATGTATTTTCCCCAAAATTAGGCACTTTTATAGAAGGAGTGCGATAAGCTCACCCTAAACTAGCTTAAAAAAGCACTTCATAATTGTAGTGTGATTTTAAGCTAGTTAGATTGGTGATGAAAAACCATGCAACTTTGCAAAGGGAATCACTCGATTTCGAGTTGATTTGCAAAAGTCATAGGCCTTTTAATTTTTGCATTTACAAAAAAAAATTCCTTCCACAACAAAAAAATTTCCAATGTTTGAAAAAAAAATTGCATGCAATTGTTTGGGAAAAAAAATTGAAATGAGGGAAAAATAATAAGCCCCCTTGGACTATGCACGACCAGGAGCTAAAACCCCATGTGACCAAGGCCTTAAGTCTAAAAAAATGCTATGACATTTTTTCAAATGAATAGTGCCCACTTTGATGGCAATAAACTTGACAACCATCGCAGTTTTGAGTGCTGTGTCAAAACAGGCATAAAATTGTCTATTTTGGTGCCGTTTGACCAGTTCAAACATGGCATTGAGGGCGATTTCAAGGGTGAGATTCAGGGCACTGAGAATCATGCCACAGGGAACAGGCACAAGGCTCCAAAGGAGGACTGAACGCAGCCAATGAGACGCGTGAGGCGCCTATGTAAAGAGTGTCTATGAGGGACGTGAGTCGTCTGAGTATATGCGCTTCTAAAGTGCCTTCAACTATGCCTTTGAGCTCACGTTGTGAGCGTTTGAAGAAACCTTCACATGCCCTTTCATAGGCAAGCTGATGGCTCCCAAAACACGCCTGTGTGAGGCATCTATGTCGTGTCCCGAGCTCCACAATGCAGGCCGATCTATGGCTTCTCTATGGCATGACAAAACAATGCCCTCTATGGGCATTTTGACCTCCACAATAAACACAGTAAGAACACAGTTAAATAATAACAAAACCAAACACAAACGAAACCTCACGGTGAGTAGAAACGGCATGTGAAGGGGCAAATTGCACGACAGAACACAAACAACTTGAATCAAAGCACGAAAGCTCTGATACCATGTAGAAACTGCCAAGATCATGGAATAACAAACAAGCACAAGATTGCAAATGAAATTGACCAAATGTATTCACAAATGAAGAAGTATAAATAGGCGAGTGTGGATACTCGATTCTCCACCAAATGAGGATAGGACTCCTCTCCATGAAGTGGTGGTAAGTAACCACCCACAAAGGTAGCGCGAGGTGTCGATGCAAGTCGACACCTCTCCAAAATGGCTAACTACTTTGACAATTTCAAAGTACATGTGGAGAAAACGCCTAACTATGGTTAAAGCTAGTGTAAACACCTAGGATTAAAGGTTTATACACCAACAAAAAGCATAGCCTCTTTCAATTTTGTCTTTAGAATCAACAATTAACAAAATCCCTCTTGACAAAAGAGACCACATTTATATCATAAAATATGTCTAAAATCACCTACAAAAGCTATACCTATCCTTTGATAGGTAAATCTTCATAAAAATGAAAAAGACACATCAATTGTGACTTGACTTTCTAATAAAATTGTTCAAATGTCTCAAAACTTTGATTTTCCCTAAAACACTATTTTAAAATGAAATCAACTACAAACAAACACATATTGGATTCATTCTCCCAATTTCTTTCTTAAATTCTCCTCCATTATAGCTCAATCAAATCACGTTTTTATTCTTCTTTGCCACTATCACTTTGTAAATAAAAAGATACAGATTTAGTAAAATGTTTGTAACTAAACTTTAAAATGTGATTTAAGTGACTTTTATAATGGTGAGATGTTACATCTTATTAATAAGACCAAGTGAAACATATGATGAAAGTATAGTCGCATTCCAATGCAACAAATGATTGCATGTGTTGACCTTAAACCCTTCCATAAGGATTTGATCATATAAAAAATGGTAGTTCTTTTAAATTTATCAAATTAAAATATTATTAACTAATGGATCGTTCGGTTAAATCATCTAAATAGTCTCTCGGTTGGGTATGTATTGGCTTGTTTTTGTGTATTGTGAATCTAATTACTTGTCTTTTGTAATCATAGTATTCCTTGTTTTAGCTATAGTGTCTTGGTTGCTTCAAGGTGCATATGTGTTGGTGTGTTTTTGTGTATTGTACATCTAATTACTTGTCTTTACAGTAGACATACTATTGCTTGTTTTAACCATTGTGTCTCAATTGCTTCAAGGGTCTTCTTTGGTACTTGGATTTAAACTACCTGACTAGTTTCTTAGTTGTGTATGTCCTAGCTCATTTTTGTGTATTGTGCTTCTAGTGAATAGTCTCTTGCAATCCTATTACTACTTGTTTTAGCTATTGTCTCTTGATTACTTCGTGGGGCTTCTTTGATACAACTACTCTACCTCATGTAAAAGGGTTTGGGCCTTTCCAAAAATCCATCTTTAACAATAATATCAAAAAACTAATGAATCTTTAATAAAGTGAGTATTACTTAAATTTATTGAACTAAAGGCATTTTTTAATTAATATACCTCATGAGAATGACAATTATTTACACTATTTTTGGTAAGCTACTAAAGATCATCAAGATTGTTTATAATTATGACGGAAACAATTTTACAAGCCTAACAAAATGTTTTAAAGATCATATACCACCAACTTGCTTATCAAATTTACAATAAAAACAAAATCTAAAAAAGGGTATTGAACTATAAAATTTGAATGCGGTTCTCATAAAAAATTATGAAGAGTTAAAAAATTGTGTGGGTCACTTCAAACACAGAAATATAAAATCTATACTTATCAAAAACTGCAAATATTCCTTCACTACTTTAACTTGTGTTTTCTATTAATAATTTTCAAACTACGTATTACTTTCATGGAAGACTTTGTTTATTTGTAAAATCAATGTATAAATACTTAGTAATGTATCCCTGCCTATATTCTGTAGTAAAAGATAATGGTTAAGTATTAAGCAACCATGCCAGAAACAAGAAAGTTAACTACAGCAATATGTTTTAAAATCGATGACATCATATAAAGTCGTCACACTTACAAAACGTGCTTGAAAAATCAATATTAGGCGGCGATCAGATCGTAGATATTTGAATTATAAGGAAAGACATCTACTCTATTTATCAATTCAGCCATACAATTCATAAATTCGACATTTAGAACACAAAAACTTTACTGCAAACGAGTTGTTTGTAATAGCCATGTTTCTTACTTACTCAAGAGAATTCATACCCGTCTATTCAAAACCCCATGTTTCTTAAATTAAAGCTCATTGAAATCACACCACTAAGAACCCCATGGCAAACTGCTCTTCAGATGTATTGCTGGTTTTAAGACCTAACTTAAACCAGTACTAAAGAAGATGGTCAAGACCAGCAAGACCAGTGGCATTGCTCCAGGCAGGATGAGAACTGTCATCAATATCAGCATGACTATTTCCTTCAGCAGGCTGGTGAGATTCTCCTCCAACCACAGCGTTGCAATCTGGGCATTTTGATTTTTGCATTGGTCCCCCGCATTCCGCCACAACATAGAAATGGTTATTTGGGCATTTATACCAGTGCCCTCTTCCTCCCACCTCCCTCATCATCACATTCACTACCTCTTCTAGCACTTGCACTTGTCGTCCACTCTCCAGGTTTCTTTTGATTTCTTCAGTTTTTTGCATGACCAGGGGTTTTCTCCAGAATAATTTCGCAGATTATAAACCCTGTTTTAAGGTCATGGCGGGAGTAGCAAACTGACACCCACTGCAACAGTGAATCAATTGCTAACTCGTTTTCAGCTTTAATACTTCGATCATTGTTGCTGCTGAAACTTACATTATTGATGCTGGAAGCAAATTTCGAGATTAGTTCTGGAAGCTTTTCTTGGATTCGAGCTTTATATGAACTGCGTTCTAAAATGAAGAACAGATGCTCTGTGGCCCGCTCATAATCCCTTAATCCACAGAGAGCTTTAGCCATACCCAAATGAGCTTCAAGAGACCCTGGGTTGTGCTGGAATGCTTCACTAAATTCTTGTATTGCTTTGTCATAAGATTTTTCCTTCAACATTTTGTTCCCCTTGTTCAGGTTTTCAAATCCTAGAATTAACTTCTTGACTTCTTCAATCTGCTGCAGCCTCACCTTCACAATGTTTGAGTATCGCAATGATTTTCTTATAGGTGTTCTACATTCAGGACTGCAAAGTGCAAACCATTTCGCAAACAATATGCATGCTAATTGTCTTAAGAATCTACACAAATTGCAAACCAAAATGAATCAAAACATAAGTTTTGAATAGAGAGATGGAAACTACAGAAATTTAAACTCACCATTGTTTAAGCTTAACAGCAACTGCGCCAGGCTCAGCTTCAAGGACTCTGTCGTCCTTATCCTCCATCCACGTATCAAGTCCGCTTACTTCGAATGCATGCCCACAGTCTATAAGCTGAACGAATCTATCTGTGGATTCATATTCCTCCAAAGTCATCTGTGTAATGACATCGACCTGGTTAGGATGGCAGGTCCTGCAAAACTTGGGACAAGGCTCCCCACAGCTTAGAATTTCCTGACATGGCTCATCACACGGCCGTCTTGAGCAGATTTCATGGCAGAGACGATCACAAGTATAATGCTGGCAGTTCCATTCGCATTTTTCCTTGCAGGGAATGCATAGCGCTCCACATAGACGAGTACAACGACTGTGAGTGTGCAAGCACCGTTTCTCACAAGGATGCATGCACGGTGGACATGTTTCTGAACAACCAGCCATGCATTGGTGACCACAGGGCAGGTCTCTGGAGCATCTTTCCTTGCAGGGAATGTGACAAGTGCCTTGCTTACATGACGAACAAGTCCCTCTGCACGTATGCTCACAACCGGGGCTTAGAACCTTACCACAAGGCTCTTTACAGGAGAAGTTAGCAGGGTCTTCACAGCAAGGCAAAGTCGCCTTATGGTCACAAGGCAAATCCTTCATAATTAACTTCCTACAGGGTGGACAGGGGCGTCCACATTTTGAGGGGCATAGATGACCACAATCAAATCTAACATCACATGGCTGGATGCAGAGGGCATTCTCCACAGGACTAGAGCAATGAAGGACTAATTGATGACCACATTTAGGAAGAACTTTGGGTACTGGCACCCTACACGGAGGGCAATCTTCAGGGAAATGGCAAATCACTGTACACTGATGACCGCATGCGTCTTCAAATTTGTTAGGACAAGGCTTGGGGCAAATTATTCTACCGTGATTTGAGGGGTGACACCTCCTTGGGCAAGCATGGCCACACTCTAACTGATATTCACAAGGCCTGCTACAACCTCCATCTTCCACTTGCCTGAAATCTTCAGCTTGTGAAACTTTTGTTAACTGTTTGGGGATGGTTTTGGCAAGCCAGTGAAAGAGCAGGTCCAATGGATTTGGCACTCCCCAGTTTCTGTATAACTGATTCCCATAGAGAACTTTTAGTGGCTAAAAGCTCTGCGTTTCTAAAGATGTATAGCCCCATTTTGGCTCTCGACAATGCCACACACACTCTGTTTGATACTTTCAGAAACCCAATATTTCCTTTCGATCCTCCCACCCCAATCATTTTATTGCTCCTTACCAGAGATAATGTGATAATTTTGCATTCCTCTCCCTGATAATTATCAACAGAACAAACTCGAGGAGCCTTTAATGTTTCAGAGTCCATCCTCTCTGTTTTACTCCGATTAACAATACGTTGCTTGAGATTTTTCTGAATCTCGCTCATCTGACCTTTATACATAGTCAGAATTGTTATGTCGCTGTTTTCATAACCTTGTCTAAGGAGATAAAGGCAAAATTCCACAATCAGCCAGGCTTCCTTCACATTTACTTTGCTGCTGGCGTCACTTGTCTCCGACTCCATACCTTTATGATCCAGGAAAAAAACACTGTTCTGAATGCCTTTAATATTTTCAAAAATTTAACGCTGTCATGATCTTGCAACAAGGGATACAGGTCTGATATCAATGCAGATTGAGGGCCTCATTCTTCTTTGACATCTAAGAGCCACATGCTCCACCCCACCCTTTATCAATCGTTCAAAGAGAGATATCTCCAGCTTGTGCTTGGTAGCCAATTCATACTCAGCAACAGAAGGACGCAATTGCAAGTGATCTCCCAACAGAATGAGATGTTTGGTGAAAGATCCAATACATGGCAAAATGCTTGCCTCTAAAACCTCAGCAGCCTCTTCTATTATAACTATTTCTGCTCTCAGGCCCTGAAGAATGTCATAACTTTTAGCAGCTGTAGTGGCTGTCATACCTATTACATTGGCTTTTCTTAAAATATGAAGAGAGATCTCATCATCCAGCGGTTGAAGCTGACTACATACATTCTTATAAGCCTCCGTTAAATGCTGAATTTCCTCTTTGGCTTTTTCTCGAATTTGGTCCAGCCAGTATTGAAGAAGCTTCTTTCTTGAACTTTCAGGTTGAAGATTTTAAAACTAAAGCTCTTATACTATACTAATAAACTCATATTGAATAAACATCACATTCAGAATCAATGAAGAACAATAAATCTGCTCAATACTACAGAGCGAATCAGAACTATGTTATTATTCAACTGTGTATCTGCTGTTGATTACAATCTGCTGTTTGAAACAGCGATCAAAAATTACACACTGCTAACAGCGATTACACTCTGCTGTTCTTTACACAGAAAACAGCGATCAGAAGACTAAGAAAAATAGAATTTTCTAGCACTCTATAAATAACTAAAAATAAAAGCCTTCAACTAACTGCGAACACATGCAGTTCTAAAAAATAATAAAAACAAAAAATACTGCGAATAAATGCAATTTCAACCAGTTCTAAATAATTATTAGCTTCATGCAATGCGTTGGATCATGCACTGCAGTCGGTAAATAATATATCTCATGCAAACTGATTGCATGGAAAGGAAAAGCTAATATTAAACTTGCAACATGCATAGCATGCATTTCTGCGATTTACATGCAGACCTATAGTTGATCATACACGCCTTCAATCTCCCCCTGGATGATCAACGGGGATGATTCCTAACTGATCTCGCAAAGTGACAAACGAAGCATCATAATATTGAACCTTATGGATCCATTTGACCCCTGCTTCCATCTCGTCATTTATAGTATCAATCCATACTTTCACGGCTTCTTCATATACAGAAGGTTCAACTTGAATGGAACCAAACAAGGTGAAATTGGCAACTGGATTCACATTAGAACTCTTTTGATAAATTTCATTCAAACTTCGTACCTTTTGTGAATAACTTGGACTTGATTGTGGACTGAAACTATCACCTGAATTTGTGCTATGAGAAGAACTTGGCGAACTTGAGCTTGTGGGGAGAGGAGGAACTTGATCATCTTCAATACCCATGATTATTGGTGTAGTTTGCTGAACTGCTTTTGGCCATTGCCATACACCCCCTTCATCTGTTCTGAGTATTTTTAGAGAATACTCACTTTCTTTTTCTGCCATAGCCTTAAAATACTTGAAGCATTCAAATGCCTCAGATTTCTGCTTAAGAAAATAAACCCATGTGTGGCGTGAGAAATCATCAATAAATGTCAAAAAATAAATATTCTTACCCAAAGATTCCTCTTGCATGTCACCACAAATGTCACTATGCACAAGCTCTAGAGGAGATTTTGCCCTCCATGATTTGTTCACCGGAAAACTGTCTCGATGTTGCTTGCCAAGTGCACACCCTGAACAAACTTTTTCTTTTGCCTGAATTTCAGGAAGTCCTCTCACCATATCCTTCTTATAAAGCAAACTTAATCCTTGAAAGTTCAAATGACCATACCGTTGGTGCCATAACCACGAGTCATCTGTGGTTGCCTTGAGGGCATGCATCTTAGTAGACACCAATGTGAGAGGAAACAATCTATTCTTTGTCATACAAGCCTTTGCTACAAGATGATGGTTAGCTGATTTATCAAATATTTTGCAGCAATTATCCTCAAACACAACCTTATAATTTTTTTGCCAGAAGCTACCCAATACTTAAAAGATTATGTTGTAATTTGGGCACATGCAAAGTGTCATGAATAAAAGTAGTTTCTCCTTGCTTAGTTTTCACTGCAAGGGTACCTTTTCCTATTACATCAACCTCTTTATCATCACCAAATTTTACTTGACTTCTCACAGAGTCATCTAATTTGACAAAGAGATCAGATTTACCTATCATATGATTGGAGCAACCGCTATCCAGGAACCACATATCCTTTTGAGGTTCTTTTGCCAAATTGCAAGTAAAAAAGGTGGAGTGCTTTACATCTTCAAAAGACTCTTCAGTATAGTTGGCTCTTGACTGATTCAAATCAGATTTTTTCTTTCTACATTCAGATTCATAGTGTCCATACCTTTCACAATATCTGCACTGGATGCCTCTCCGATCCATAGAACTTCTTCCTCTTCCTCTACCACGTCCTCTACTAGTAGAAGGCTCCCATTGAGACTTATTTGATGGAGAAAAAGGAGTTGTAGATTTTTCTTCAATTCTTTGTAGACTGGAAAGCTTGTACAAAACTCTCCGTAGAACGCTGCATACGCTCCTCATGAGATTGCAAAGAACCTATCAACTCTGCAACTTCGAATGTGATTAGATCTTTACTTTCTTCAATGGCTATGACCACTAGATCAAATTTTGGAGGAAGGGATCTCAAAATCTTTTCTACAATTTTTTGTTCTGTGACAGTTTCCCCTTGAGTTTTAAGATGGTTCACAATACTTTGAGCCCTAGTGATAAACTCTTGAATAGACTCAGCTTCTTTCATCCTTAAATTTTCAAAATCTCTTCGAAGGGTTTGAAGTCTTACCAATTTTACTTTGTCAGATCCTTAGTATGCAGTTTGTAGGGCCTCCCATGCATCCTTTGACTTTGTCATACCAGCTATATGGGGAAAAATTGACATATCCAATGCGGATTGGATGGTAAAGAGAGCTCGATTGTCCTTCTTCTTCTCTTCTTTCAACTGAGTTCATTGATTTGTTGTTAATGCATTCAAAGCATTCTGGTCTACAGGTTCTGTGTATCCTCCTTCTACTAATTCCCAGAGATCTTGGGATAATAGTAGGGTCTTCATCTTTATACTCCAGTATTCATAGTCGTCTCTGGTAAACAGCGGAAGCTGGGATGGAAAATTGTTGCCACCATTTGCCATTCTGATAATTCTTGGAGAAAACTGTTACTCTGTTGCTGCCTACAAACAAATATTTCTGCAACCTGCTATGATACCAATTGAATATTTTAAAACTAAAGCTCTTATACTATACTGATAAACTCATATTGAATAAACATCACATTCAGAATCAATGAAGAACAATAAATCTGCTCAATACTACAGAGCGAATCAGAACCATGTTATTATTCAACTGTGTATCTGCTGTTGATTACAATTTGCTGTTTGAAACAGCGATCAAAAATTACACACTGCTAACAACGATTACACTCTTCTGTTCTTTACACAGAAAACAGCGATCAGAAGACTAAGAAAAATAGAATTTTCTAGCACTCTATAAATAACTAAAAATAAAAGCTTTCAACTAACTGTGAACACATGCAGTTGTAAAAAATAATAAAAACTAAAAATACTACGAATAAATGCAATTTCAACCAGTTCTAAATAATTACTAGCTTCATGCAATGCATTGGATCATGCACTGCAGTCGGTAAATAATATATCTCATGCAAACTGATTGCATGGAAAGGAAAAGCTAATATTAAACTTGCAACATGCATATCATGCATTTCTGCGATTTACATGCAGACCTATAGTTGATCATACACGCCTTCACAGGTAAAATCCACTCATCCTTAGAACATAAAACTTCATCCAAGAAAACATCTGTGGAAAATTCATCTGTTGGCATTACCTCCACAGTACTAGCAGAAGTATCTTCATCTGCTGGCAATGCCTCCTCAGCAGTAGCATCTTCAAATTCATCTGTTGGCACTACCCCCACAACACTAGCAATAGCATCTTCATCTACTGGCAATAACCCCTCCTCAGAAGTAGCATAATCTCTAGATTCTTCATCCATACTGGAGTTATTACTATCATGTTCACCAGATTCAGCGGTATCATCGGGCTAGTCTACAAGTGAAGAAAATGTATTGCATGTGGCTAGAGCCATGGTTTCCACAACCTTTTGCTTCCCTTTACTTTGGCTCCTCCTTTGCTCAGCTTGTTCTGTAATCTCTTCTAACCACATTTTTTGTAGGTTGTGAGATATTTCATCATTAGGATCAAGGGATTGAATGCACTGCTCTAAGGACATGTCCCTTAGCATTTTCTTGGAGACATGTTGTTGGCTCATAAGGCCCAAACAACGTTGAAACTGCTTCTACAAGTTGGTTTTAGTATGTGTAAGTTCTTTGTGCCTTGAGCGAAGCGAGGGGGGAATGGTAATTCCACGTTTGATCTTTTTCAAGCTTCGCTTCTGCATAATTTCGTTAGAAGACCTACTTCGAAGTCGAATCATATTGGGTTCAATGGAGTAAATACATTCCAGGAACTGATCCAGTGCATGGTTTGTATAACAGATCGCCAGTATAGGACCCCGCTTCACATTAGAAAGCAGAATGTTAGCAATCTTCAAGCCAACTTAGGTTTTCCTAGTACCAGGAGGGCCTTGAATAAGAGCCAGCCTTTTTGATATGCCATGTTTTATAGCTTCCATCTGGCTTTCATCAAGGCTACAATCCCACTGAGGCCATACTTCTCTCAAGATTCAAACCATGCCAGTTCCCAAGCATCTACTGATGTTTGGAAATGCACATTGGAAATCATAAGCATCCTTATATTTCCTCTATTGCACATAAGAAGGTTCCAAGACATGAGGTTGCAATGACAACAAATGCTCCAAGAAAGGAAGCTCTTCCATTTCTGGCCTTTGAAGGTATTTCAAAACATGGTGATATGCTTCAAAATAAGCTGTCGTGGACTCAATCATTTCATATGTTTTGTCAATTTGTAGATCCATAGGCCCCCTTCGCTACTTGGGATGAGCTTCAAAACAAGAATTCCCTTCTCATGTCGTTCCTTCACGATTCCCCATAAATAGATACGGAATCCATCACAGGAAATGCAAAGCAGTGAACTAAACAACAGTCGTTCTAATAAACTCCAGTTAGTCACTTTCTTCTTAGAGATTTCAAATGATATGCAATGCTCCACACCCTCATCCCTGTTGGATAACTGAAGATCCGCTCTTTCCAAATCTGATCAGCTTTTTGCTTTTTGGCTCCTCACTACAATAGGCAATTTCTATATTTTTTAGTCAGTCCTTTTTGTTAGTTTTTTGAAGGATATTTCCATCTATCTTTATGGCATGTAGTAACCCTCTATCATTAGTTTGTTTTTTTGTTTTTTCCATATAAGTATTTTCTTTCTAAAAACAATGTATAAGAAATGTATAAGAGGTGTAGCTCTCTGGGTTTTTCAATAGCAATAAAATAATTATTCCTCTGTGTCTGCATATATCTTGTATGGTTATTTTTGTTTGTTCCTCTTAAATCTGTTGTTATATTGTTTGTTTAAAAATCTTTATTTGGTATCAAAGCAGGTTAATTTGTTAGAAAATTTATCATGTCAAATTCTAACTCTTTGCTAATCCCAGAATTTAATGGATGTGATTATGATTATTGGTGCATCAAGATGATGACTTTTTTTATAAGAAAAGATTTATGGGAAATTGTAGAAACAGGGTATGAAGACCCAACTGATTGGAATGCTCTTGCAGCCAATGATATAACAGCTAAGAAGGAAGCTAAGAAGAAGAATGCACAGGCTTTATTTCACATTCAAATAGCTCTTGATAAGAGCCTATTTCCAAGAATTGCAGGTGCACAGACAGCTAAAGATGCTTGGAAGACTCTAAAAGAAGCTTACGAAGGTAGTGATCAAGTCAAAGTTGTGAAGTTGTAGACATTAAAAAGAGAATTTGAGAATTTGAAGATGCAAGAAAGTGAAAATGTGAGTGATTATTGTGTAAGAGTAAAAGATGTGGTTAATAAAATGGCTACTCTTGGAGAAACTATGGACAATGAAGTTGTGATCAAAAAGGTGTTGAGGTCTCTAACACCAAGGTGGAACAATGTTGCCATCATCATTGAAGAAAACAAGTATTTGACTGTTCTTCAGTTTGATCAGCTTGTTGGATCTCTCATGTCTCATGAAGAAAGATTGAGAGATTCATTTGGAGAAAGCAATGAGAAGGCTTTTTCTTCCAAAGTACAAATTACAAAGAATGAAAATGCTAGCACAAGCACCAAAAATAATCAAGGCCAAGGTAGAGGTCAAAATCAAAATTTTTCAAGAGGAAACCGAGGACAAAGAGGTGGTCCAAGAGGAAGAGGCAGAGGTAGATTTGATAAAAGAAATGTTCAATGTTATCACTGCAATAGGTATGGTCACTTTGAAAGGGAATGTAGATTAAAAGAAGGTTATAACACTTCTCGAAGAGGTGGTCCAAGAGGAAGAGGCAGAGGTAGATTTGATAAAAGAAATGTTCAATGTTATCACTACAATAGGTATGGTCACTTTGTAAGGGAATGTAGATTAAAAGAAGGTAATAACAATAGAAGTGTTAATTATGCTAATGAGAATGAAGAGGCTTCTCCTAGTAATTTATTCTTATCATATGACAAAGCTAAAAATAGTTATAAAGAAATCTGGTATTTAGATTCAAGTTGTTCTAACCACATGTCAGGGAATAATGAGATTTTTTCTACAATGGATAAAAGTTTCAAATCTAAAATTAAGCTTGGTGATGACAAGTCGTTGGAGGTTGCAGGTAAAGGAGCTATGGAGGTGAATACAAAACAAGGTAAGAAATGTGTAACTGATATTTATTACACTCCACAATTAAAGCATAATTTATGAAGTGTTGGCTAGTTGTGTGAGAAGAATTATAAGGTGGTATTTGAAAATCAGCAATGTACAATTTATGATAAAACTCAAGACAATAGGGTGGTTAGAGTAGTGCCTATGTCAAAGAACATGATGTTCCCATTGAAGTTTGGTGAACATAGCAGCCATGTTGCCAATATAGCATATGAGGATAAGAGTTGGCTATGGCATCTCAGATATGGACATTTGAATTTTCATAGTTTGATGTTTCTCAATTCAAAAGCTTTGGTTTATGGTTTGCCTAAGGTTCAAGAACATAAGGAAGTTTGTGAAGGCTGTGCTAAAGGAAAACATGCAAAAGAGTCATTTCCAAAAGGCAATGCATGGAGGGCCCATTACCCACTTCAATTGGTTCGCTCAGATATTTGTGGTCCTATACAGACAAAGAGTTTGGGTCAGTCATCATATTTCATTACTTTTATTGATGATTACTCATGAAAGTGTTGGGTTTATTTTTTGAAGACCAAGGATGAAGCCTTTAATACATTCAAAAGGTTTAAAGCCTTTGTGGAATATGAAAAGGGTTGTAAGATCAAATGCTTAAGGACAGATCATGGAGGAGAATTTTTCTCAAGAGATTTTAGGAATTATTGTGATATGAATGGCATCAAAAGGCAACTCACCACTGCTTACACACCTCAACAAAATGGGGTAGTTGAAAGGAAAAATAGTACAGTGGTGGAAATGGTAAGGAGTGTGCTACATACCAAAGGATTAGACAATTCTTTTTGGGGTGATGCAGTTGCTACAACAGTGTACATTCTCAATCAGAGTCCTACTAGAGCACTTGACATGATGACTACTTATGAAGACTGGTATGAAAAAAGCCTAATGTTAATCATTTTAGAGTTTTTGGTTGTTTAGCCTATGTTCATGTCGCTGATCAAAAGAGACAAAAATTAGATCCCAAAAGTGAGTCATGTATTTTTATTGGATATAGTGAGCAAAGTAAGGCTTACAGGTTGTATAACCCTCACACTAATAGCATTCTTGTTTCAAGAGATGTGATTTTTGATGAAGGGGGAGTTTATGGTCATCAAAAAGACCATGTTGTTGAGAAGTCTAAATCTATTTTGAATGGTGGTATTATTGCTGATATTGATCATGAGCAGCTAGCTAATACTTCAATTCCAAGTGCTACACATCCACCAAATAGCCCCTCATCTAGTTCTCCAGTTTCAAGTACAAGTCCAGATTCAAATCCAAGTCCCACAAGGAAGGTAAGAAGCTTAAGTGATATCTATCAAAGAAGTACAATCCAAGCACATGAAGAGAATCCTATAGTTGAAACAATAAATTTTGCTTTATTTTCACAAGCTGTTTTTGAACCATTGTGTTATGAAGATGCATGTGTTAATGAAGTTTGGGTGCAATGCAAGAAGAGATGAATGCTATTCATAGGAATGGTTACTTGGGAGCTTATAGAGCTTCCTCATCACAAGAAAAAGATTGGCACTAAATGGGTCTACAAGACTAAGTACCATAGTGATGGGAGTGTTGAAAGACACAAAGCAAGATTAGTTGCTAAAGGCTTCACACAGAGGTATGCCATTGATTATGAAGAAACATTTGCACTCGTAGCACGACAAGAGACTATTAGAATGTTGATTTCCATTGCAGCCCAAAAGAAATGGAGCATCCATCACATGGATGTGAAAAGTGCCTTCCTGAATGGGTACTTAGATGAGGAAATTTATGTGGAATAGCCACAAGGTTTTGAGGTGCAAGGAAAAGAACATTATGTCTACAAGCTAAAGAAGGCCTTGTATGGCCTCAAGCAAGCACAAAGAGCTTGGTCTGCTAGGATTGATGGGTATTTTTAGGAAAATGGCTTCAAGAGAAGTAAGAGTGAGCCTACCCTCTACTACAAACAAGAAGGTAATGATATTCTTATTGTGAGTTTGTATGTTGATGATTTGTTGTTTATGGGCAGTAGTTTTAAGATGAAGGATGAATTCAAGCATGCTATGATGAATGAATTTGAAATGAAAGATTTAGGCCTTATGCAATATTTTCTAGGCATGGAGATTTATCAAAGTAAGGATGGAATTTTCCTTTGTCAAACAAAATATGCCAAGGATATGTTGAAGAAGTTTGATATGGTTGATTGTAAACCAGCCTCCACTCCAATTTCTCATGGAGTTGTGTTGTGTAAAGAGGATGGTGCTAAAAGAGTTGATGGGACAACTTATAGAAGTGTTGTTGGCAGTTTCTAACCCACACAAGGCCTGATATTGCTTATGCAGTTTCTCTTATTTCAAGGTACATGACAGAACCTTCTGAATTACATATGAAGGTTGCTAAAAGAATTTTGAGGTATGTGAAAGGAACTCTTGCTTTTGGCATTCATTACTACAGTTCTAAAGGATTTAATCTAGTTGGTTTTAGTGATTCTGATTGGGAAGGTAGTGTGGATGACTAAAAGTCTACCTCTGGTAATTGTTTTACTTTTGGTTCTGGTTTGGTTTCTTGGAGTTTAAAGAAACAAAGCATAGTTTCTCTTTCTTCCATAGAGGCAGAATATGTTGCAGTCACCTCTGCAGGTACTCAAGTATTATGGCTCAGAAAAATTCTTGAAGAGATTGGAGAAAAATAAGTTCAGCCTACAATGCTCTTTTGTGATAATATGAGCACAATCAAATTGGAAAAAAATCCCGTGCATCATAGTAGAACTAAACACTTTGATCTGAAATATCATTTTATTAGAGATTTGGTGCAAAAGAAAGAAGTAGAACTCAGGTATATCAAGACTATAGAACATCTTGCAGAAATTTTCACCAAGGCAGTTGCAAAGGTTCAGTTTTTTATGCTTCGAGATAGTATTGTGACTCCTCTCTGCATCAAGGGGGGGTATGTTGGATAACTGAAGATCTGCTCTTTCCAATAGTCAGTCTTTTTTGTTAGTTTTTTTAAGATATTTCCATCTATCTTTATGGCATGTAGTAACCCTCTATCATTAGTTTGTTTTTTTGTTTTTTCCATATAAGTATTTTCTTTCTAAAAATAATGTATAAGAAATGTATAAGAGCTGTAGCTCTCTGGTTTTTTCAATAGCAATAAAATAATTCTTCCTCTGTCTCTGCATATATCTTGTATGGTTATTTTTGTTTGTTCCTCTTAAATCTATTGTTATATTGTTTGTTTAAAAATCTTCAATTCCCCACCTGTACTCACAAGAATTTTACTTTAGTATACCTTCTTATGTTTCTCGGGATTAAATTCTTGCGAAAATCCTGAATAGTGCGCCTTAGTGATGCAAAGCAATCTTCACGGATCAAATGAAATTGTGTTGACATATATTCAACCACGATATTATAACTCTCGCATACTCTATTATTCGGCACCTCTCTGGGACGAGGGCAAGCTATTTCCTCTTCGCTTGGTATTATAGCACACGTTCTAATAGATTCCAATCCATATCCAACCACTCATAAAATTGTAACTCAAGGAATACCATAACAAAGTTTTGGTTCAGTGCAAAATTTGATAGCTAAGCAATTCATTTTAGAATTTGTAAAATAAATAAAACCATGAATCATAACTAAAACATAGTAGTTCTCATCTGTAAATGTGAGAAGCTTTGAGTTGTTGCAACACATTTGGGTACCATGTTAGGTAGATAGGAGTTGAAAATAAGCTGCACGCATGAGCTATAAGAAATTTGGTTCTCAGAGTATTATCATCTCTAATTTATTTGGGTTTCTTTGTCATTACTAGTGGCTTTTAAGGTTTTTTTTTTTAAATCTGTGTATTAAACTTGTGACATAATTTCACGGATTGTTTAAATTTTATTTTAAAAACTGGTCATAAACTATTAAATAAAAAATCAACTAAAGAATAGGGTTGAAATTGTGTCTTAGTTTTTTAATAGAAGTTTTCAATTACACTCCTTATAGTTTTAATAAAACATTCTAAAAACTCATCATAATGACTAAAAACATCATATTTTTAAAAGATTATCTATGTGCATTGGAATGGCATTGATAGCACTGTTGCTGCTTTATGTGGTTCTCCTTGTCTTAGGCGAGGTTTTCAAATATTGTAAAATCTATTTAATTAAGGGATAGAAAATTCTTAAATCATTCATGTTGGACATCATGAAAAGGGTTTGTGTTTTTTTTTTTTTTTTTTTCAGGACAAAACTTGAAGCTAATCAATTAAAATAAATATTTGAAAAAAAAAAAGTTTCAGGCTGGTGTTAGGAGCTTTGAAATTCCCTGTATCAAAATTAGGGATTTTTATATATGTAATTTGGTGTAGGGTTTTTTCATAGAAAATTTGTATACATTTAATATAATATTTTATTTAATTAATTTTTTAAATGAAAAATCTTCAAAACCATTGTTTAAAAAGGCTCTCAATTTTTTTAAAAAAATTTAGTGTCTTTTTATAGAACCATAACCTTATATTTCAGATAATAATTTGTTAAAATGAAAAAAAAAAAAAAAAACACTAATGCATTCTGAAGCACTCTTGAAATAGTACAAAATTTTAGCTTATAAATTATACATTTACAAGGATTATGATAATGTTATTTACAAGGATTATGATAATGTTTGGTATTTTTTTTATTTTTGAAGTAAAAGATTGAATTGGTTGCAATTTTTTAGGACACTTTAGCTTTTGTTGTATTATGATAAACAGGAAAAAAAAGAAAAGAAAAAAGATTGACAGATTTTTCATGTCTCTCTTATAGCTGTTCGATATAAATCTCACCTGAGAAGTCCCTTCTGACTTTGCAAGAAATTGAAGTCTTTTCAGTTTATCACGATATTCTAAAATCTTGAAAAAGTGTGCATAGATTTCATGCTTCACATCTCCTTCACTAAGCCCATCAAGTGCCTCTCTAAGAGCCTCAACTGGAACAAACTTCCACCCATCTTCAGTTTGGCTCTGCAATTCATGGAAAAGATGAAGGAAGGACCATATATCCTTTGCCTTGGGTTGGACCATGTTTGCAACATGGGCTTAAATCTGCGCAAGGAAGGTAGAGCCCACAAACACCCCATATATTCTGTTTGTATCGTCTTTCTGTAAGCTATACCTGATGTCATCCCGGGTCACGAGCTTAGCTAATTTGAGGACTATGTCAGAGGATAAACAACGATTATCTACAACTTGTGTAAGTGCATGGAGGCCATCATCTGAACTGAGATAAGAAATGAGATGGGTTGTAGGAATTGCATCCTGGTCATTGAGCCATCTCTTAATTTGTGATGCAGATTGTAAGCGAGATGTATAGAAAGGATTCCTACTCCTAGACGGTTGTTTGCAGTCAGCGTCGCTGCTGTGAGTGTTGGTTCTATTCTGCTCTCTTTTAGCCTTTGATGGCCGATGCCTGCGTCGATTCTTTGAACCAGACATGGAGATCTTCTCCCGACTTCACAAGCCCTTTTTCAACTCTTAACAAAACCAAGGTGACAAGCCGAACAAACAAGGAATAGTTACCGCTAACACCATCCAAAATGCAGAAGTTAGATTTGACTTAAAAGTGTGCACAGCACCATACATTGGGCAGAACTCGTGCGAGTAGTTGCTAAGATTGAGAAATCTTTTATTTGTGAGCAGTGGGATTAATTAAGCACTCAAAGCGTGTACGGGGAAAGACTCTATGGCATGCATATGGTGTGTTCTGGTTCATAACTCTTTGCTCGGGTGAAATGGCTACACTAAATACTTTTTTGTATTTTATTTTAATATTTCGAGCGTGTGGGACGTAAATGCAGGTGAGAACACTAGCAGTAAGCACATTTTGGTATTTATTATTTTAATATTTGAAGGATGTGGGACGTACATTGTATTAATGTAGGAAATAACAGCCAAGGCACCCCGATCATGTTGATACGCTGAAGACGTTTTTGCATAGAGAGGCTCAAATAACTGTTGTACGGGACGGTGTGCATGCCCTCCAAGGTCTTTGGAATTCCCAAAAATGAATCTACACCTTAGATTGTGACTATATCGATTTCTCAAAGATCGCCTCCTTTCTTGTTTTGAGAGCGAAAATGTGATGTATTGTGCTGAGTAGGTTACGCCTCCACAATGTTTTGTTGGAAATGAAGCACGACCGTCACTGTCCTTTCGTCTTCCTCTTCCCATGTCTCTTCACTTCCCTGAAGAGTTTATATAATTCCTTTCTTATTCTCTTTTTGGTAGAGATGAAGACCGTTGTAATTGGGTTGATTAATGAAATAGTGTGCCCTGCTTTTCCTTGGTGGATGTAGCCATTTTGATGGTGAACCACGTTAAATCCGTGTCTCTATTTTTATCTGTGTGTTTGATTATTTATCTGTTTTAGTTTTTAGTTTTTCAGTTTATCTGTATTTTATCTCTAACAATTGGTATCAGAGCTTGGTGAAGAAGCTCAATGGTAAAGCGGTTCCTTGGAGATTGCTGAACAATTTTTCAGAGCTATGAACGAAGTAGATATGGAAGAGAGTCCCAACTGGGAAGATTGGGTTCAAGCTCTCATGTCTTGGTCGTGTGGCTCTGAACAGAGTCATGATGAAGTGGGAGCTATTCATCAGAGGTTTTTGGATGAATTAATTGATGAAGCTGATTCTATTATTGAGGAGTTTCTTGGCATGATGGAATCTTGCAGTGACTTAGAGCAGATGCAAGAAATAAAAAGTGTTGTAGCTCAATCTGGTGAAGAGGATTATTAAGAGGAGCGCTGGAATAGGCCAGTGGATCGGATAGAGTCTAAGTTTTTCGGATTAGGGATTGCTAGGCAGCAACAACATTCGACTTCATCGCAGCATGATCTTGGATTGGTTAGCAATCAGGATCGGGGTTTCAATCAAGGTTTATTTGGTTATCAGGTTCTTGCCCCTCTTCCAAAACAATCAGGCACTGGATCATCTGCTCAACAATTTGGACTTGCTCCTGCTCCTGTTGCAGTCCCAAATGATTGGGGAATTCAACGAGCAACGGATCCTTCTGGTGTAAATGAGACCTTTTCTTCATCATCATTGTGTGCAGAGTCTGTGGTATCGATCTTTGCTCAAGCGAGTGCTGTGGACAAGGTTTCCTCTGGTAAATGGCAGTCAAGGTTGTCTTTGGGTCTTGAGCAGCAGTCTGATAGATTTGGCTAGACTCAGCATTTGGATTCTTTGTACGACGGCCGGAAGGCTGGATTAGATTCTGGGAGTTTGGGCTATGATGGTGCTGAGTCTGATTCCATGGGCAGATGGACTAGAACCCAAGTCAGCATAGAGCATAATAGCTACGATGAAAGGGATAGGAATGATGCTGATGATTTCAGAAGGAATAGTCACTCAAGCAGGTTGTAAAGCCCTCTGATCAGTTTGCCGAATGAAGAAGGTAAACGCTGGATGCTGACCACAAATTTTCTGTCACAACTTGAGATGGGAAATTGCACGGGTGGGGAAGAAGAAGAGGAGAATGAATGTAATTCCAGAGGGCAAAAGACGTTGCCGGATATATTCCCGTTGCCGGAAGAAGTGGGTCCTCAGCTTGCGAACAATGAGGGGCTGAAATTCTAGTGGTGTGAGGAGATGCCTGCGTATGGGCCAGAGCGAACAGAATTTGAATACAATCGGAAAAGGTCTGGAGCCGATGAAAATGCTAATGTGAACATGCACGAGGCCAAAAATGCTACTGAAGAGGCATCAACAGGAGCTACCCCTAAGAATGGAGCTTCTGCGCTGGATGAAAAGACTGCCCAGATGGAGACTAATGCTAAGGTAAAAGTGGTGAAAAAGAAAAAGACCAAGAAAACCGAATTGCCTCTTAATGAAACAATATTTGGTGGGCTGCCACGAGCAGAATTGCCGTAAGCTGCAAAGAAAGAGTTTGAAATGGCCTTACAGGACAGAATTATGGAAGACAATCCGGTTTTTCTATCTAGCAATAAGACAATTCGAGCATAGGCTAAGAAACTACAACAAGAAAGTGAGATCACAAGAGTTAAGTTGAAAGAAATGGATCTTCCCGATTCACTCCATACCGCCTCATTATCTACTACAGGAAATCTGTTGCATGGACATGATCAATTGACTGCAAGCTATAGCTTCCCGAACCAAATTACATATTCTACTATGTTGCCTCAAGAAAACAGGTCTGGTCACATGTTTTCTCGAGATAATGTTGATTATGAGGGGTTGCAACACAAAGATTCATATACTGGATTTGGGTATGATAGTCACTTTGGACCTCATCAAGGTCTAGGGGCAGACGAGGCATACTTGCAATCTGAGAAGCTTGCCTTCTATCAGAACCAAGACAGCTTCTATATCCACGCACAATTTGGAGAAGACCTGAATGACCATTTTTTTGGCGTGTTTGATGGTCACATGGATTACGGAATAGAGTGCTCACAGTTTGTGAAGAGGATTTGTTTGAATGAGGAGAAAATGCAGTTGTTTATTACTAATACAAAGCTACGTGACTCGGGCAAGCACATCTCTTTCATAATGAAGAAGGCAGACACTTTTATTAGGGAGCTCTACGATGAGATGGAGATGTGCAAAGCGAGGGTGGATGCTGCGTCTATAATGGCTGAGCAGAGCTACGCACTTTTGGAATAGAAATATATTTCACTTTCTAGGCAGTTTACACAGTTAGAGAACGAGCAGACGCAGCTTGCCTTTGCTTTGGATAGGAGGGTGATGGAATTGGAACAAAGAGGGCTCATCTGCATGGAGGGTTGAGTTGCTAGATTGCAGATGAAAGATGTAGCTATACGGCTTGCAGAGAGTGGAGTTGCTGAGGAAGCCTACGATCCTATTTTTGGTACTAGATCCTTAAGATGCTGGCTGGAAAAGAAAGTTGTGACCCATCTATCTCAAATGCTCATCAGTGGAGAAATTGATGGAAACTATACTGTAGATGCAATCCCTGGGCAGTCAAGGTTATTCTATCATGTGGAGAGGAATGGAGGACTAGTTAATCCAATCACTGGGTTAAAATTAGATATCTTAATAGAAATTCCTACTAATACAGTCAAATCTGAATCTAATGCATCTCAAGCTATTAAGAAAAATACAGAATGGCAAAATGTGGTAGAGAAACCAAAAGACGATGAAATTTTGGTATTTTCAGAAGAGAGTGGAGCACTTGGTAAGATTTTGGACACTATATCTGGCAGTGACCTTGTATTACCCTTGATATTTGATGCTACACAAGCGGACAATTGCTAGCAGATATTTTCTCCCATGAAACCAAAGAGCATTCTTGTTCCTAATTGCAACAAAGAAGGATTAATTGGTAGTGATAGACAAAGGATTAAAGGTGACCAGGATGTCAGTTTGGTTGAGTTGGTTAGAATTCTTACCTGGATTGGTCAACCAATGGAATGGTTACTTGGTACTGTAGTTAAGTAACCATGAGTTTCAAGGAAAGTGGGGACAACAGTGTGGTTTGGACTTCAAGTGGGAGATTGTTGGAAATGAAGCCCAACCATCACTGCCCTTTCGTCTTCCTCTTCCCATGTCTCTTCACTTGCCTTAAGAGTTTATATAATTCCCTTCTTATTCTCTTTTTGGTAGAGATGAAGATCATTGTAATTGGGTTGATTAAGAAATAGTGTGTCTTGCTTTTCCTTGGTGGATGTAGCCATTTTGATGGTGAACCACGTTAAATCTGTGTCTCTATTTTTATCTGTGTGTTTGATTATTTATCTGTTTTAGTTTTTAGTTTTTTAGTTTATCTGCATTTTATCTCTAACATGTTTAGGCTCCTAATGATGGTCCGTAATGAATGACACGATACGAATTGGATACTTCATAACTTGTTCCCATCCTCTCTCTTTCTTTTGTTTAAGGATTTTGTATCACCCACACGATTATTTTGTCTACATGAGGAGCATGAGCTTATGCCGATACCTTCTTAATTAAGACACAAGGATTGAGGGTATCCATTCCACTAAAGTCTCGTGGGGCATGATCCTAACCTCATCTTTTATATATCTACCTCCAAGGATGGTGTATTCAAGGAACATACCATCATCCTCCATAATTGTGCTTAATGAATTGAGCTACAACCCTTCGGTAATTTGCTCTCTTTTAACTAGATAATGTGTGGGATTTTAATATGGTTGAGCCCCTTGAGAACAAAGAAGATACTTTGCCAATGAGTTGGTTTGTGATTCTTGGTTCTATTTTAAAAATTGTTGGGGTTTGTCAAATTTTAATTTTGGTAATGTTAGATTTTAGTGCTTCTGGAAAAAATTGTGTTGCTTTTTTTGTCTCAACGTTTCAGATCACACTCTATGATCCATTTGCATTCTCTTCCTTTCCTCCTAATGATGATCCGAAACCTTAAGACAAAAAAACAACATAGTTTTTTCTAGAAGCACTAAAATCTATGGAAATATCATGTCTACAATTTGGTAATGTTTTTGTAGTGTAATTTTATTTATGTAATTTAATTATGGTAGAGATGATGATTGGGTTCTCAAGTGCTTTGGTCATGTCTTGATACTTGAGAAGTAATGTTTCACCTTTAAAGAAATAACATGCCGAGGTTGTTTCAGTTCACTTATTGCTAGGGTGTGGAATCTTGAGTTGTTCGGCTTACCCTTCCAACTACATTAAGTGGTTAAACAAACCTATTGCGTGCACAAGTTCCTTCCTTGGACAATATGACAACCAAATGGCAAAAAATAAAAAAAGAGATGGCAATCGTGTGGCGAAGGAATTCCAAAATATCTCTGCTCATCTCAAGCGCAACCCTTTTAACCCAACTTTAATCTTTGACCCCTCATCTTAAGCACAAAATCAAGCTCATGGAAAGCCATGAATTAAAAGTGCCAAGTTTGGAATCATCTACATTGGCTCTATTGGTTCTTTTTCTTATAATCCCTCAATTCTAAGGCATTTGCCACAATATCTAGACATAGAGACCAAATTAATCCAAACATAGGGAAGAAACCTATGGTCAAATCAAGGGTAAGAAAAACCAACGAACATGAGGGTGGATAAGTCTCCTCTACACTTTGAGCCCTGCCAAGCTTGGGAAGGTGTTCCCAATAACCTTTAAAGATTGAAGAGAACTCATTGACAACAAAGAAGATCTCTAATTAAGGTAGCTAGGTTAAATGATGTCTTAAGTGGTTAATTATCTCTATAGATACACTTATTTGTGGTTTCTCACAACACCATTAACCTAGGGAAATACAATATACACAAGTTCTCTAAAGTTTTGCATTAGCTCCAAGTTAACATAGGGTTTGACTAAATTTATAATACTAGACTTTGTGTGTAATGAAAGGAAAAATAATTTACAAATAACCTACAAGCACATTAAAGATGATTTTCATCTTAAGAGATGTGCAGAGTCAGCTTCAACTACTAGAGTGGTGCCTAATCATGCAATAACAGAGTCATACCTGGACCAAAACTCACAATGACAAAGAAATTGCAATATTCAACTGAGCCTAATTTACTAGGTTTCTACCTTGCAGAGACATTAGATTGGTAATTGCCATCCCATTATCAAAAATACACCCATTCTTAGTCAACCATTTAACAAATTCAAATGCCCCACATATCAGTCATGAAAGTGTGTTTACCAAAGAATCAGTCCCCATCTCCTCATAATCTAGAAGTGCGGGAGACCATCAATATTGCCTACTAAAACTGCTTCCTCCTTTGCTGACTAAAAGAACTTCGTGAAAATGGTTTCTCCAAACCCAGAACATGCGGTCTCCTTAATTCTAGCTGGATTGAAATGCCCTCACACCAGTGGTGCGTTTGTACCGGATGAACCATTTGACTGAATCTGTATTCATGTTGATTAGCATGAAAATACTGTGGCTAACACCGCTAGCATTAACTCTTTCAAATTCACACGAATCTTGGCCATCAGTATTAGCAGGTGTGGAAGATCGATGGCCACAGTAAATTATGAATTATTCCACACATGCCTACTTCACATTTGCATTTCTACAGATTTTGATGATGGGATGGGAGCTTAACTTATATTTCGCTTACTTGTCTGCTTCCATTTGGATCAATCAGGGACCCACCATTCTCATGGGCAATCGAGAATAAGCATATGGAGTACTTAGTATAGGTGGCATCATGACCATTCAAAACTACATCACAAGCCTACCAACTACAAATCATCTATCACGTGAGAAAAAATCACTGTGGGATTTTACCTACCCAACATCAAGGATCATCGCATGTCGTAATCTTGGTCCAGGGACCCACTTCCAAAATTGTGATGTGAAGAACCCTTGTGATGCAATGGAAAGAGGCCATCTATCACTCCTACGACATCACTCATGTTGGTACTGTAAATTGATTAGTAACTTTGCCAGTTTAAGTACCTAAGCAAATAAATGCATTCTAATGAATGGGACATGCAGTTAGCACCACGTCATAATTATTGACGAGAAATGGCAAAGTACAGGGCCCACCACCCTATTGTTTGGCACTACGGGGGCCGTTGGATTGAATTCATTCTAGATCTATGGTCATCGCACATCGCAAGGATGAAATAGGGCCCACCACCTAAAACCATGATGTGAAGAGCGAGTGCAATGCAATGAGATACCACCACTTATCCAACTGGATGACATCATCTTGACATTTTTCTGGTTCCTCCATAGGGTTCTTGACTCAGTGGCCAAGTGGGGCAAGAAGAACCAATAATATCATGTCAAAGTGGGTGAGGCACAAAGCACTTTGGATGACTAGTTAGCGAGCATAGAGACACGTGGCGTAAGGTTGTGTAGTGTAGAATTGATGCCAGGGCTCACAAGTTAAACCGTGATGGAAAGGATGCATGCAATGTAATCAGGATAAACCACATAGCACGGTGTAGAAAATTCACAACACCGACAACCATATGACCAAGGCGATTAGCTAAAGGGCAAAAATGTACCACATGTGGTATCAAGCACATGGGGTCGATAAAATATACGGGTTTGAGGGGGACCAAGAGGTGACTTTAAGTGAGAAGATTAGGGGAAACAGTCACCATGCAAACATAACAAAGGCACGTGTATAAAACCCAACACTTCATGCTTACTAAAATGCTTGTAAGACCCTAAACCCTTGCAACTATTAAGAAAAGTAGACCTAAAAGCATAGTTGCAAGAAAGGTACAGACACTAGCTCTTGCTCGGGGACATAAGTTTCAAGGGAACATGGCAAGGATCTAGTAACCATCTCTAAGTGTGTAGGCCAACATATGCAAATTCTATTTAACTGATCATCCTTCCCACCTTTAGAATTCATGTCCATTATCATACTCCTAAGTGGCATAAGGCCACTAAGAAAAATGCACCTATTGCATTGCCTCTATCAAAGACCCTATTCTTTGAGGATTTCCTGAATCCTACTCTACATTGTGTAGGTAGTATATTTGCAAATCCATACGAATGATAATTTGTAGGATACTTTTATACCAGTTGTTACCAACTCCTTCAAAAGTCCAACAAGCATCATACAAGCTCTCTGATAATGTATAAAAATTGAAGCATGCCCATTCACCATATTCTCCTATGTCATATACTACTTTGGCATGTATACCTTGGTCATGTAGTTCATTATCTCTACCAAAGTGGAAAAGTTGAAACCCTTGATCCTCCATTTCCCATACGATTTCTTGGTGACTTTCATAGTCAGGTGCAACTATATCAAACTTGGAATTATCATACTCAAAACTCCAACTAAATATACTCTGGTTCTCAATCTAACTCAGTTAGTTAAGGTCGGTACTCAGCTATTGGTAAGTCATAACAACATCAGGAGTGTCAAAAACACCTGTCACAACAACTAGATGAAGTGAATCCTTAGAGGATAATGTTGTATTACTTTCTAGGACAACTTTAGTATCCCCAAGGAATACCTCAAATTTAGCCTGATAATTGAGAAGGTTAAAACCCTTGTGTAACATCAAAAATTGCATATCCTTGCAATTTCATGCTATGTTTTGCATCTATTTTGGTGTCCCCTCCCTTAGCATATTTTTAGGCTCATTTTAACCTTGCCTTAGTATTTTTCCCGTAACCACATGTGCTTTTGTGTTATGTTTAGATATTTGTGTTTATTTTTGTGAAAATCTATTTTAGTGCTATGTTTATCTCGTTGTCATATGGTGTTCCATGTGATCGGGAGCTAGAGTCACTTGGATGTTAGTGCTTAGCATGGACATCTCCACGTCCTGTGCCTATGTGGTGCCAAGTGACCATTTATGGGCATTACTAGCCATCTTCAGCAATGATTCGAGATTCTCGTAATACCGTCGCCTCGAATGTCTTTGTTTGACCCTATCTTTGTTTTTCCCTCTCATGATACTATTTTAAATTTCTTCTTCCATTCTCATGCACTCTCAAGGTGAACTTTCTCTTGGCTCTACAACTTTTGTGAAGTTTCATGAAGCTTGGCTCTATTGGTGATCTTCTACAACATTTTATTGTGCTCCATCAAGTCTCCTTTTCATTTGTCTTCTTTTGGTGCATGTTCATGTGAGTTCTTGGAGGGTTTTGTGCTTTTCTTCATAGGGTTTTATGAAACCACTACTTGTTGGTTAGTCTACTCCATCTAGGTAATTTGTGCTTCATCCAAATAGGTGATTGAGTTTCATATTACTCTCTTTTGTTTCCTTGTTGTAGTGTAACCCATTGTTATTCTTTGCATTGTGTGGTTACCTCTCATTTTCCTTTCTCTCTTCATAGTTATAGCACTAGTTTGCTCACCTAGATTTGAGTAGATTAGTTTATTTTGCATTTTACTTTTTGTTATTGTTGCTATTCCATTCTATTATCACATAGAAAGTAGTAGCACACACTCTTTTTCAATATTTTTCTTCTTGGCTGCTTGTGGAGGTTGAAACACCAAAATAGGGGCTTGACTTGAAGGCAAGCCCCCAAGCAACCTAAACATTTTCTTTGTTCTCTTGCAGGTGATAGATTTGAGAGGGGAGATTCATTCTTCATCTCTGGTTTTTTGTTCTCTTACCCAAATCCCCTTTACTTCTTTATTATTCATTTCATTTGTTTCAAGATTATTATATATCTCTCTCTTTGGTTTTGTTTATTTCTTGTCACCTGGAGATTATTAGGCTGGTTTTTGTTTGATGATATACTGTAGAGGTGATAGGGAATAAAGCATAATTGAATGTTTTTATTTTTTAGACTTTCAGGACTACAACGTGATACACAGATGTCCTCACGACGCACTAGCATCCTTGGCAGTGACCTTCATTCCTCTATACTAGGTTTCTTTGTTTTCCCTTTTTTAGGTTTTATACTTGAAATTTTGTGATTTTGTATATAGTTGTTTATTTCCAACAATTTATCAGCTTTTCTTCACTTTGCAAGTAGTTAGTTTAGTTTCTTTTCATTCCTCTTACTGCAAAGTGGGTCTATTGACATTAGTCTTTCTAAATCATTAGATAGCAAAAAACTAGACAGGACCCTAGTGTAGTTGAAGTGAAAAGTTCCCTTGATTAATATATTTTAATCAAGGTGTAACTTTTCCTCATTTACACCTTGTCACTAGGGATATTTAGATCTTCAATAAATCCTTCATATTTAGGGGAATACGATAATAAATCATTATTACCAGTGCTTCTAATATTGTTATTTTCAAGAGACTATGACTTGGGTTCTTCTCTAGAAGAAGGAAATGTCTCCTCACTTGAATTCTTAGGACAATGCAAGTTCTTATTAGCAACAAGGGTCATATTTTCATCAAAAGTGAAACAATACATCTCTATGCCATTATGATAATCATTCTTGGTCTGATTATGAAGTCATAACTAATGCATGACCTCTTTTCCGTATGGTCCCAAGCCAGATTCTCTTCATTACAATGTGCTTTATTGGCTTGTTCTTTGTGCATTTTGCTAGCATACATTGTTGTGGTGAATTCATGTGAGTCCAGGATTAAACTAGAGGGACCAACAAATAATGATCATCTCCCTCCCTTATATTGTAATACATTGTTTGGATGGCAAGATTATAGCTAGTAGAACATCCATATTGTTTGTTAAAAGCAATAATAAGGTTCCTCCATGAGAAAAAATAATACTAGGGGGAACTCTCCGACCATCCTCTAGTCTTACAATGCAAAGTCATAGTGAAATATCTCATCCACATATCCTCATCAACAAATTGAAAATGTTTCATGAAATCCACAAATGCCTAGACATGATCTATCCTCCTTTTGAATCACCATCAAACCATGGTAGCTGATCACAAATCTCCACCATCATGTTTTTGAATTCGTGTGTCACTCAGGATAGATCCAATTGCTTACATGTTGAATCTAGATTATTGATCACATTTTCACATCCTTAGATTAGAGGGGTAGTGCTTTGTGATTTGAACACTGGCATGCCATCCAAATACATCTTAAGGATATGGAAACTTTTCAGGCCACATAGATTATTGCAAGCTCCTTCTGCCAACCCATCATTAACACATTTCTCTTCATACTTCACCATATTGTAACTAAACACCATGCTTACTTCACTTGTGAATTTAATCCCTCTTGAACTTCTGATCTCATGTCATATTCCTCTACTTATGTTGAATTATATGTATCATTGCAACCCTCAAGGGTTTTCCTGCACCTCGACTAACTACATGGTACTTGGTTATAACAACTGGACTGTATTCCTCTTGATTATTCTATATGCATCTCTCATCAAACTATTTACTCCAAAGGAACATTCCACAATATTACTTGCAGATATGATACTTCTCATCATTAAAAGTCAGGTTATTCTCAATCTTATTAGCCATAATGTATTCTTGTTGAAGTGATGTGGGGTTCTTGTCCCTTAATTAGAAACCCATTTTCTCATCAAAGGCCCCCAAATATATATCCAAAAACATTAGATTATTTTGTTGGAATAAAATGGATCACTGAGAGGGGGGGTGAATAGGTGATCTAATAAAACTAGTTCATTTATCAACCCAATAGTTGTAAAATTAATTAATACCAACATGCCAAAGACATAGAAAACAATAGAATCATACAAATGAAACCATGACACAAGTATTTAAAGTGGAAAACCATGAACAGGGAAAAACCACTATCCAACCTCACAAAATTCACCATTAGATCTCACCGACCAAAATCTCACTGATTACACTTTTACATCTGATTTAGGAGCACCAACTCCAAACACAAAACAAGTAAACATACAAAGTACTACTCTGTTTGCATTGATATCATAGGTTATAGATGAATTCTATAACACTCTTATTCAATCATTCCTACTCTCTAAGATCTACATGCATACATCAATAGCACCTTTCTTTTACAAAGTATTCAAAGAATGATTCTTCAAACAACTCATCATCCACCCAACACAAATGCACTATTTTATTTACAATGGCATCATGGACTATACAAAATCACCTGAACCCAAGATACATTCACATCCACATCAAAAACCCTTTTTTTACATTATTTTCCTATCACAAAACTTCTCAATCATTCATACAACCCTTCACTTTACTGATTAAAATAGTTAGTTCACATACTTAGTTTTGTTACAATAATTAACTCTTCAATAACTCTTATCAGTCACCCAAAAACCAATTCTTGATCATCATATCAGAAGCACTAATCTCAAAACAAATGAATGCATTATTACCTCTGTTTACACTTACAACATGACTCACAGTCAGTGTCTGCAAAATACTCTGCACACTTTTGTCTTTAGCCACATTCCCTTTTTTTCAATGTGATCTCATGAATGGTTTTGTAAATGATTCATCATCAAAAACCTTCTTCTCCTCCAAGGATGCAATTGCAACATACACTTCAATATATAACCTATGCATTCATTGCTCAAATCTATTTCAAATCCTCAATTCATTGGAAAACCCTAAATTCATTAGAAACATATCAATATGTCTGAAACCATTTATTATCACTTTCCTTTATTGTTTCTTGAAAATATTTTCCATCAACACCACACAAAAAAATGTTCTCTTTTTATCATACCTAAAAAACTTCAAAATCCTTGGAACAAAAACAAAGATTAGATCCCTAAACTTCCTGACTATCGAATAAGAAAACAATTATCAAAACTGTCTCAACTGCCTTCAAAATAGACTAAACAGTTCGATGCCCATCAAAAATCATGCACAGGGAATAACTGTTATAGTTTAAATGTTCATCATCGATGAAGACTTTCGCGCCCTCGAGAAATCAAACATCAACTGTTGATATCATCTTCGCGCCAACGACATAGTGCTCCAATGGGTGAAGCTAGTAGCCACTAGGAGGAGGGGTCGATTGTCTGACGGGAATAGCAACTTAAGTTGTCACTTAAGTGATGTGGTGACCGCTGGCAGTAAGTCACCTTCAAAACATAACAAAAGTAACCCGTCATAAAAATAAACTTTTTAACTTGCACTCTAGGTTTTAGGGGACCATTAGGGTTTCAAAAGAACATTAGGATTTCATGATTTTAAGACATTTACGACTTTGAATCCTCTGCATCTGTCAATATGAAACAAACCATCCAAGAGCCAATGCATTGACAAGTTCATTTGCAAAGAATAAAAAACATAGTTCAGCAACTCTATTTTGTGACTTGCTTTCAAGATTATAGGGCTAGTCTTCAACATACTTCAAACCATAATCTACGATTAGAAAACCTAACATATAAATTAATCCTGAGCTTTTGCAACCAACCTCTTGTGCAGAGAATAAATCAGTTGACAATCATTGCACTTATCTTTACAACAAATCCATTTTGCAATTACCCCCTAAATGACATTGTCATTTTACAAACTAGTGGATCATTAGGTATTGATGGTCAACAAATGTTGATGCTAACATGACTATCACTTGATTAGTGGATAGAATCACTATCCTATATGATTGTATCAATTGATGCACAGACTGTATAAAGGTACTGATCTAACTGATACATGTCTCTAGTCTCATTACATGGGATACTGATGCATACCTCCTAATCTCTATTCTATATTAACTGATGCATGCATGTCTGATACAAACAATCAAACCGTTGAAAATCATACTACTATGTTTGATACCACATCATATTGCAAATCATACTGATGCAGATACAAGGAAAGATTGATAGATGTTTCAAGAATCAAATACAGGATCAAGGACCAATGTTAAGAACCTTCAAGACCTTCAAAGTGATAAGGATTGTCTCCTTCATGTTGAACTTCTTTCACCATAATGAGGACTGAGCAGAAACTACTATTGATGACAGAATCCTTTGACATCAATGACTTCACTGTACCTTTGACATCAATGACAACAAATTCAACACATTTGGCCTAACACCTTTCAAAATATCTCTCACAACCTTTGTAAATATCAAGTAAAAAACCCAAACTAACTCCTCTTTCTCTTTCTAAATATTGATGAATTCATTAATTAACAAATGTATTCCCCTTCTCTCACCAAAATATTCAAGCAATAATGCTTTAAATTCACGCCATGAAGGAATAGAACGCATTGGCAAGTTATTGAACTAGTCTCTAGCTTCCTCCTTTAAAGATTACAAAAATAGCTTCATCACAACATCCTCTTCTTCAACTTCATAATCCTCTATTAAATCACTGAATGTATGAAGATGTTTATCTTATGGAGTAAAAAGTGTCCACATGTCTTTTTACCTCTTTGTTTAGCTCCTAGGTCCTCGTTATCACATTATTCATGCTAAATGTTCATCCCAATGCAAAATTTCCCGAAACCAATGTAAATTGGGAATAAGGGGCCCATATTTTACCTTATCCTGGACCCAAAAGGATCCCTAAGACTTGGGTGCCACCGCCCAAGTCTCTCCTGATTGGTCGAGGCAAATTCAAGTTCTGTCAGCCTAGGACCTTGTAGAAGGTTTCTCCTTGTCAGCTCTTTTGGTTAAATTTCACGATTATGAGTGGGAAAGCATATATAAGTGTGTTTTTGAGTTCATTTGTAACTAGGTTGAAAAGAGCTAACTTATATTGAAGGAAAGCAAGCAAGATCATTCATTGTGATTCTAGAGCAGATTTGTGTGTTGTTATTGTATGTTTGTTGTACGAATGAATCTATCATTTATCCACTTGAGGAGTTGAAGGATCATTATCATCCCAAATGATCATCACACAGGTGATATCATTGTTGTTTATCATCATTTGATTCATCATTGTTATCTTTGTTTTCAGCCTCTACCCCCACGAGGGCACACACTCTCTATCAAACAATAGTGTTGGGAAGCTTGAATGCTATCCTGGGATTTGACTAAGGCAAGTCCCTAAACACCATAACCCCCAAACCCCTTTCTTATCTTCTTGTGTGCATGTTACAGGAGTGAGATCTAGAAAATACAGAGCTACAAGAAGATAAGGTACAGAATAGGATTTTGGGATCTAGAGACTGTTTCAAAATATTCCATCATCAAGGACTTGGGTGGTACCTCTCATGTCCTTTTGCCTTTTTAGGGTTCAGATCTGGCACTAGGACATCAGTTGCAATAACTTTCTAGTTCAGACCTCTAATAGATTCTATCAACTAGGACTTGGGCGGTTCCAAAATAGTCCTCTGATACCTCTGCTTTTGGGACATAGGTTCTATCATCTTCCCGATCTGCCCTATGCAATTAGTTTATGGATATCTGTTTTACATCTTCTATTTTAATCAGATCTTGGTTAAACTAGGGTTTCATGCATTTTTGTCCTAGGGTTTGATAAAAAGGCTGAATTAAATCTAATTCTTCTATAGCATACCCGAGTACAAGATCTATAGTTGAGTCCACCTCCATTTGGTAGTGATTTGGCTCGGTCTTGTCCATGAATGTTATATGGAAAAGGGTTTGATCTAGTGTGCATCCTAGTTGTCATCATTCACTTTTTCATACTAAACATTTTGGTGAACCTGTAGCTTCGAGTGTTTGCATCTTGTTGATTGTTCAATTTAGACCTTGCATTGATTTATTACATACTTATCAATATTCTTTTAAAAATCTTGCATCATTTCATATCCTTGATTTGAAAATTCATACTTTTGCAATTACACATTGTGTATTTCAACATAAGAAGATAACATCTCTTTAACATTTCTTTGCAAGAAATCTTAAAATTGTCTATATTACTTTTTGTGCAGCACTTTTAACATCTTGATCACTTTGTTTGTAGTGACACTAGTGTGTCTTTGATCTTTGAAAAAAGATTCAAAAACCCGGTTTCCTCAAACTAGTGTATTAGTGTACAAAAGTCTCTTGTATTGGTGGTACTTGATGAATAGATTTTATTGTACATTGTTGCTCCAAGACATTTCATGGTGGCATCTTCATGTTATTCCTCTTTGAAATCTTTGCATGTGTATATCCTAGATTTTAAAAATTTCTCTAAATTCAATACTATGCATCCTCATGTTTTAGAACACATAGTATATGTGAATGATATTGATGTTTCTAAATGTTCCATATATGAACTCCAACTTATTTGTTATATACATGATTTTGATAGCTTTGCAAATACTCATGGGTGTATATCCTTGGATATTAAAAGATTTAACTAAATTTATCTCCATCAATACTCATGAGAAGGATGATTGTGTTAGTTCTTCTTCTATTAATACTACAAATCATGATAATTCCTTGGATCTACTCTCCAAAACATATGATGATGATGATGATGATGATGATGATTTTATGAGTCATCCTATTGATATTCCTCCTTTAGTTGAATGTTCAAGCACCTTGGATATCACTAAGGAAGTGAAGACCCTCGATCTTGCTCCTTTGGCCGAATGTTCAAGTACTTTGGACATCACTAAGGATGCAAAAACCATGAATAGTTCTCCTTTGGTTGCATATTCAAACCCCTTGGACATCACTAAAGAAACAATCATCAACAATTATTTACCTTTCCTTCATTCCAATGCTCTCCCTTCAAAAGACGAAGCATTGGTGGATGAAGCAAGGTCTCTCACATTAAATCCTTTGGGGATGGATGTTGAGCTTAATCAAAGTAAAAACAATGTTAATTCAACCATCATTAATAAAATTATTCAACCTACTAAGGGGATAGTGAATACGTGTACTAATGTTCCTAAAATCATTGTGCATAAGGTACCTAATGTGTCTCCTCTCTTCAAACTTGGTGATTGCGGTTCAAGGTGCTCCAACAACACCTTGACCCCCGGATTACACTCTCGATTATCCAAAACAAATTACTCAAGGAAATTGAGGTGTTCAATATGTGTCGCACTATCACATAATTTCTCACACATATAACACCCATAACAATAAGCAAAGTAAGCAAGAACTGCATATGCATGTTTCTCTTCCATCCTCTCAACTTATGCTTCCTTAACCACCTCATCTTACTCATAATGTTGGTCAAGATTATGATCTTGTTGAGCAGCTTCGTGCTACTCCTGCTAAGATCTCTCTTTGGGAACTCATACAAACATCACCTACATACCAAGGAATGCTCCAAGAAGCTTTATAAAAGGTGATTGTACCACCTGCTATTAAGCCAAATGATGTAGCAACTCTGTTAGATTGTATGCACACAACAAAAATAGATATTTTGTTTCAACAACACAAATTACCATCAATTGAAGCTCAAAACCAATATAATCCTCTTGTAATCTCTGTTATAATAAATAAAAATTGATAAAGAAAACTATGATTGACAATGGATCGACTCTTAATATTTGTAGCATTGATGTGCTACACAAAATCAAGGTTGACACATCTTTAATCAAACCAGATAAACTTAATGTTTGTGACTTTGATAATGTTGGTAGACAATTACTAGGTACCATAACTTTACGTGTAAAGGCTGGTCCTATGACATAATCTACCCTTATCCATGTCATGCCTGATGCACTTTCATACAACATCATTCTTTGTAGACCGTGGATTCATGCCATGGGGGCAGTTCTGTCTACCCTTCATTGATTAATAAAGTTTATTTATGCAAATAAAATTCAAACCATTGAAGCTAAACTAGATCCAGAAAGTTGTTTACAAGTTGAGGCACAAAAACAAGTTGTTAATCAGAAGCTTCTCAATAACTTAAAAGTTGATTCATCAATTCCTCTTGTCATAGATAATGTTGTGCAAGATTCTAAATCACCATCGAATGTACTTCTTGGTGATGATTGGGGTTCATTAGATTTTACTCCTTCCTTTATAGGGGAATATAAACATAATAACCCTAATCTTGAAGCATCAAAAGTCACCTCGATCTCATCCAAGCAATCTTTGGAAATACCTAAGGAACCTAAAGTTTCTTTAGTAGCAACAAAAGATAATACTCTTACTTATAATACAAAATATGAGACTTATGAGGCCCCACCTTCTTCTAAAAGAATGGAGTCTCTCTATGGTCATGGATTTCAAATCCTTTACAAAAATTGTAACTACATAGGCAATGGTTGCAACATAAAACAACAAGGAATCAAAGTACCCTTAGAAGCTGTTACACATAGCTCTTCAGCTAGTATTGGATGCCATCCTTTGAAGCCCACCAAAGATTACCATTGTCCTACTCTCAAAGTTAACACAATATCAACAAGTCCAACACTAAATCTGATATATCCTAAGATGACATAAATTGTCCGCCAGGAGATATCCCACATGAATTAGGTAAGTGTTTCTTCCTCATTAAGCCACATTTGATAGGGTGGCCTCCTCCTCTTAGGTGTATATGTTGATGTGTTGTGGTCCCCTATGTCCACATGTCTTTTTACCTCCTTGTTTACCTCATAGGTCCATGTTATTACATTATTCATGCTAAATGTTCATCTCGATGCAAAATTGCCCGAAATCAATGTAAATTGGGAATAAGGGACCCATATTTTACCTTATCCTAGACCAAAAAGGAGCCCTAAGACTTGGGCACCACCGCTCAAGTCTCTCCTGATTGGTCAGAACAAATTCTATTGAATACACTTGGATACTGAGAGGCAGGTGAATCAATATCTTCAAAACTTAAACTTTTAGCACAATGTAAATTCAGTCCTCTAACAAGATCAATAATCCTTAAACAAATCAGCAACAATGGAAGATAAAGTAATGAACACACATACACAAGATAACAATAGATATACATGGAAAACCCAAGAAGGGAAAAACCACGGTGAGAAAAGCTGCTAGGAGCTACTATCCTAATCTAGCCTCATAAAAGAATCATAGTTACAACTTTGTTTTAGGGCTACAACCCATGGAAGCTACTACTCCCTGTAGAAAGGTTTTAGGGTCACTCCCAAGGAAGCTACAACTCCATGTAGACTTTGTTTTAGGGCTTAAACCCAAGGAAGCAACTACTTCCTGAACTGAGAACAAACTTAGAAAAGATTATAGCATGACAATCCTTATATTATCTGAATCTGACAATGAAGCTCAATCCTTTTGATGATTGCAATTATGCTTTTACAACTTATGCAACTTCTTCAAATGTCTTCTTTGTAGCTTACTAACTCACTGCTTTCAACCATCAAGAAGTTTTACCTTTGGCTCACTGCCTCCAGCAATCAGTTAGGCACACTCTTCACTTCCCTTCTATCTCAAAAATATCTTCAAGATGAATCTAGACATGATCTATTACTTCTCTTTCTCTTTGATTTGCACGTCATAATGCATTATATATCCACATTCGACTTACTTACACTCACACTCACACTCACACATCACCTCGATCAAATAGGTTTACAATATATACATGATATTACATTAATTACTTTACATGTCAGCCAAAGACAACAAGAATATTACAATTACAAGTCAGCCAAAGATCAAACAACATGAAACGTGTCGAGGGCAAGCCCTAAAATGAACTACATGCAACACCAGGAAGAGGAACATGGCTTGCAGATTCCAACACATGCTTAACCTGGTCCTAAACACATTTCACAACATTAGCCTTCAAAGAATAATATCTACATGCTTCGCACATTTGAAATAGGTTGACTTTAAGAAAGAAAATATGAAGCTTGTAGCATGTCGGCCATTACAACTTGGTGGTACTCATGGAATATTAAACATTACTTGCACTTCTCCCAAATGAGTCAACATGACCCATACAAAATCTCCAAACACTCCTTGAACTCCACACAACAAAGACTTTGTAGCGCACACCTTCAACATACCTTAGTCAGGTAGGAAAAAGCATAACCTAGCACAACCTTCATTCTAGACCACAACATATTTTAGAGAAACCAAAAAACATAGTGTGGAGCAATAGGGAACATCACAAGATCCTCAGGATCATTCTCCACCAGCTAATTCACCACTTCATACAGGAACAAGTTGGTGCAAGCTAACAGACACTAAAACTAGCCCTTGGACAATACAGTCCTACACTTTATCACTTACAACTTTCTTTGTAGAGGGACAAATGATATGAAACTTTGAATGTAGCACCTTCACAACACATTAAACTTAACTTTTGAACCACATGACTATATCTTCAAAAGCGGAGGAATGCAGAGCATTCTCCCAGTCAGTCTTTAAGGCAACTTCCTGTAGCAGAGACCTTCACCAACATTCAGAGACCAGAGCCTCCTTGTAGAAACACATACTTCATTAGGAACAATAGGAGAGAGCATACAACATGCTACAGACCATCAACATCTCCCCAACATCAACATCACTTATAATCCTCATCTTAATGCTTCTAATTCTCATCTTAATATATCATCATGATATCATCTCTGCTAACAACAAACATACACAATACAACATAAATTGACATTAAGCAAGGCATGACATCCAACCATGAACATCATCAACATCATTGTAGCACACCACCATAGTATACCATCAACATAAGCATCAATGATAGCCCAAGTTGAGTGTTGACATCAATGACAACCACATCAGTGATGGCAACATGCACGTACTTATTCTCCCCCTTTGACATCAATGACAAAGGGAAAAGGTATTCATTTAAATCATCAACACATTCTCAACAACTTCACTTCTCCTTCAAACAATTATACATGCTCCCCCTATTAGCAACAACCAACCAACTACCTACTCCCCCTGAGAGGTAGCCACCATCAGTCCAGGAAAAAGATATAGCATGAATTAATCCCCCTGGACAGATGCACCAACTATGCATCTAGCAAGAAGGAGGGGAAATTACCCCTAACATTTGCCGGAGATACTCAAAAGTGTCCTTCAATGTTTGCTTCATCCACAACACTTGTGTACAAAAAGATGCTATAGCAATATACTATGCATCTGCAGTTGGTAAAGTTCCTGAATCTTGTTTCTTACTATGCCATGAAACCAATTTGCTTCCTAAAAAGAAATCACCACCACTTGTACTTCTTCTATCATCAACACGACCAACCCAATCAACAACAGTGTAAGCACTAAGATCAAAGTTATTACTATTGGAAATAGTCCAGACAACTGAGAGGGGGGGTGAATCAGTTGTCCCTAAACTTTAACCTTTTATGAACCTTTTAAATCTTCTTTGTAATTAGATTAACGATGAAAACATTTAACCATAAATCAACATATGAGCAAAAATAACATGAACACACAACACCAGAATTTTGACGTGGAAAACCCGGTTAAGGGAAAAAACACGGTGGGGGTTAACCCACAAAAATGCGTAGCTTGTTATAAGTACTTAAAAAATAGAAAGCACATGCCTTTGGGCGCACTGCCCAGAGCTCACTGCTCAAGAAGAGGCTCACTGCCTATAAGAAATTATGATTTATACAGAAATAATGAACTGAGAAATAACATCTACATTCATGCCTGAATCAGTCCCTTTGAAGGCTCAAGACTTATGCTCTTATCTTTAAATTCTTCTTCATAAATTCTTCACTCTATACTCCCTTTGCTCCTCTTCTTTTTTTCTCTTCTTTTGATCCCTTCTTCGGATTTAATTCATTGTGTACAAGGATGCTTTTCAACAACTCTTCAACAAGTATTTATATGCTTCATCAACCTTGGAATGGTCAACAAGGTCAAATAAACTTGACGCAGATCATCACACTATCGGCCAAACACAACTAAGACTTGAATCTTCTTCTATGACCACGCCACGCTTCATAAAAATGATCTTAGATCATCCGCAACATGCTAGCAACATCCAGTCATCCAAGACTGGGAAGAACATCAACCTCAAAAAAGAAATCTTCAATCAACAAGCTCAAACTTCAGTGCAGACCTCCAACATAGTAGCCACATGATCCAGAGATCTCCACAGGCACATTGAAATCACCAATAACATTCATTCTAAACCAAATTACTAGAATCATTTGTATCTTCCTCCAGAACCTCAAGAACACTATCTGCCATGACTATCAAACTAGAAGGATAGCTTGCAGACCTCCAAACCACAAACCACTGGAGTTGATGATACAAACTGACTCCCCAAACATGCCTTCAGATCCGTAGATCACAATTTTATATTACCAGAGCAATTTGGACCTCTTTCTTGTAACTCTATCTTTCCTGAGTATTGTAGGAACCGGTCGTACTCAAATGGCCATAACTCTTTCAAATCTTCATGTGGACTTCTCAAATCTTAACTGGAGCAACCTCTGACAATCCTCTACACAACTATATGGTCCGCAAGTATTGATTGTTATTAATTTTCTCAATATCCTCAACAATCCGGTCTTATATACAGACAACAATAGTTGACACTAATGGCAACGAGAATATGTTGACACTAATGGCAATGAGAATATGTTGACATCAATGACAACATCACTTAGACACATATTTACAAAAATTACCTTTTGGATACCATAAGCCATAATCCAGAGTTCCCTTAAAATATATGAGTATTCTTTTTACTGCATTCTCATTAGTTTGCTTAGGGCTAGCTTGATATCTGGCAACCAAACATACGACATGCATAATATCAAGTCTAGAAGTAGTCAAGTACAATAATCCTCCAATCATAGACCTATAAAGAGTATGATCAACCTCAGGTTACTCATCAACCTTGCTCAAGTGACAACCAGTAACCATAGGAGTGTTGATAACTGAGAGGGGGGATGAATCAGTTATCTTAATTATTTCTGCTTTCTGAACTTTCTTAATAGTTAGTGCAGCATCAATTCAAACAAGCAAACATAACCATGAAATAGAAATACACATGACACAATATTTTTGACGTGGAAACCCTGTTAGGGGAGAAAACCACGGGGTGATTAACCCAAGATTGTATTCTCTGTTAGAAGAATGGAAATACAAAATGGCACTTGCCAATTAGGGCTCACTGCCCGAGCACAATGCTCACAAAAGGCACACTGTCTACAAGAGACACACTGTCTACAATTTATAAAGAGTGTAATACAGTACTTGAACTGATAAGGAGCATCAACATATGCTAGAGTTCAGTTCCGGTTAGGCTCAGTACACTGATCTACTGCACTTCATCTTTCTTCTTCTTTTGTGCTGCTTTCCTTTCACATACCGAATCTTCCTTTCTGCTTTTACTCAGGTCTACTACTTTTCTTCGTACATTACTCACAACAACAACACTTCTCACAACTAAATCCATCCTGTATATATATCCGCACAAGTGATTTCATCACCTTTCTAGTCGGCATCTGGAATAGTCAATCTTTTCACAAACTCTGATCTGTCGGTTGAATCCTTGCACATCAAGTAATGCAGATCAAGCATATACTTGTAGAAGTCATCAATCACGTCGGCCAAACATAACTTATGCCTTAAGAACCTTTTCCATCATCAGTAACACATCCGGAATAATGTTTAATGTTCTGCCAGTCAGTTCTTCCTCTGTTCATACTGTCACTTGGGAACCCGACACTCAAGCATTCATATCTCTTTATCCTTTCCACACCAGAGGCTCAAACCTTGGAATCTATCAGTCAAGATACTCCTCTTGACTTCCCCAAATCCGCACTTCACTGAGATACTTCTAATTAGAGATCCGAACCTGTCTATCGGACCTTACTGACTGCTCTGTTCTTGCTTACCGGACCTCAACACTTCTTCAATCTGACTTCCGGTGAGGACTTATCATGCATTGAGGATGTGTGGGATAACCTTTGTTGCCATCAATGACAACAATCAAGAAGCTCCAATGTGTCTCTTGCCAACAATCTCCCCCTTTGGCATTGATGGCAACACTTAGTGAAAAATGACTAAGTGTTATACTATACTCCCCCTTAGCAGATGCTTTGTCTTTATGTATATTTTCCGGAGCTCCCCCTTAGCTGGCTACAACATTTTTCACTACTCTTCACTCCCCCTTTGACATCAATGGCAAAGGGTGGGAACTGCGCATCAAAATTTTCAAAAATTTAACTATACGTAGCGCATATAACATACTCACATAAACTAAAGAATGTCTACAAAAGATGTCTTCAATTGGACGAATTATGCAGCCCAACTTTGCTTCATTCTATCCAAAATTGAGATATGACCACTCAACAGGAACGCAAAAGCTTCTGCCCTCTTAAGATCTGTTAGATCATTGGTTCGAGCGGTAGTCTGAGCATCACTTATGGCCCCATGCATGGCCTCTAACTTAGGGATAATGATCCTTCTAAGTTCACCCATCTGGCTAATTATGTTCTTCCTTTCCTTCTCAAAATTCTTTATTGCATTTGTGATTGCAATAGTCTGGCACTCTTGATTTACTATGGAGGATGAGAGAGGATCAAAACTTTGAGATAGACTTAGTAGTTTATCCTCTTGTTCTTTTACTTTCCTCTCAATATCTTTGGTCACTGTGGGCCAAGATAAGCAAAATTTGTACATATTTCTGCCATCTTTAAGAGCATTTTCCAAGCTCTTTATCCCAATATCCATAACTCTCCTATCATTTGTTATCAGACCCTATACTTCGGAGAATCTCTTATCCAAAAACTCCTTCCAGACCTTTTCTTCAGCTGACTTCTCTAGAGAATCAAAATGTGTACTAACACTGTTGACTAGAGTTTTGAGATTACCGGAAAAGGAGGCTGTGGGATCCTTCTGAAAAGATGGCATAATTTTTTCCAGCACTCCGGATGCTACCTCTATAAGCTCACCGTCTTCCATGTGAGATTTTAGTAGTTTCTCTTTGACCTTCGCATTTGCAAATGAAGCTATTTTCATTGTTTGCACTGGTGATAGAGAGTCAAAATCTAATGGCCCTTTAAATAGTTCCGGTTCATCAATCTCCATAGTTGTTTTTGTCAAAAAGTCCTTGACTGATTCTGCAGTGTCTCTTGCCGGAGACAGATTTTTCTTTTCTTCTGCAATCACAGAGCTATCTTTTGGAGCTTTCTCCCCTTCCACAACCTTTGTACTGATATCTTCTTTTCCCTTCACCTTTGCATCTTTTTCCTTTAATATTTCTTCTCCTTTGGATCCGAAGTCAGCAGGGGAAGCCAGAGGAGTGATGTTAGTCTGTTCATGGGCTACCTCTTCCAGAGCAGAGGATTCCAAGTCCTTAGCTGTTTCTGCACCGGTATTCATAACCTTTTCTGTTATTTTCTCAGAAGACTCTTCTGCAACACTTGTGGTCGAGGGGTCAGTACCCAAGTCCTCTATAATAGGAAGATTAAATCTTTTGAAGGCTTTCCAGAGAATCTCTTCTGTGTCCTTGGCTACCTTGTTAGTCTCACCAAGCATAAGTTGATTCATCCTTGCTTTGCTCCTGAACTCATCCTTACAATCTTTGAATACCATATTCATTGTCTTGGGATCGATTGAAGGATATAGCTGAATTGCTATCTGTTCTCAGATTTCTAAGTCTTTGGCTTGGGCATTTTTCTTTCTTGTTTCTAGTTCCTTCTCCAAGCTTTTAGGGATCAGAGATATAATTTCAATAAATGCTTTGTTGTAGATATCTAGGTACCTAACTATGGCATCTTGCAATATTTTCTAATCTGCCTCACCATAATCATCATAGAACTCAACCATTGGCTGAAGATTTCCGTCCACTGTGACTGATTTGATTATGTCATCAATGTGAAGAGTGGGTTTTTCAACATATTCCTCTGTCTTTTCTTCTTCCTTCTGTCCGGTAGAGGGTTGACCAGATGTTTTCTTCTTTTTCTTCATTTTCCTGATTTCTTCATCAGATTCAGTCTCCTCTTCATCCCTTTGACTAGCATAAGCTCTTGTGTCTTTTGTCTTTGTTCTTTTCTCTCCTTTGCCAGATGATTGTGCTTCCGGTTCTGATGTCCTTGAGCCTTTGACAGTGGTAGGTGCAGATCTCTTTGATGATCTGTTCCGGGTGGAAGGTTTTGCCGGAACACTTTCCTCATTTTTCTTTTCTACCTTCTTCTTCTCTTCCTCAGCCCTTTCCATCTTTTTCCTGTTGGCATCAAGTGCCTCCTTTGAAATGCCAAAGCCTTTGGCAACATCTTCTACTTCTTTTCTCACTTTCCTCTTGATCTCTGGCTGCCTTAGCTCTGTATGAATTTTCACACTTAGTTCTTCAAAGGTTCCAAATCTTTCTACTTTTGGGTCCTTTGGCTGACTGAGCATGTGTTGAACATGCATCTCTACAATTTGTTCATCAACTTCATACCCCATAGGCATGATCCATATAGTTCTTGGTTCTACTGCCTCCATTAGGCACTGATCAGTCTCTACCATAAAGCATACTGTGTCTTTGTATTTCTCAACAAGAGACTGGGGAATTCTCTCTCTTGCTTGCATCATGTTCTAAAAATTCTTGAAATATCCCCACAGGGCTGTATTTCTTGCTTTAGCATCCCCAAGTTCATGCAAGTAATCTTTGATCTGAATTGCTACCGGTTTGTCATTTTGCCATACCCATCCATTTGATCCGGGCAGCTCATTCATGAAGTAGAAAAATAGACATAGTATTAGTCCACCATATTTAATGGAGTTCTTCTTGTCCTTTTTGATCTTCTGTATGTTTTCCATTAATTAGCTCAAAAGAAGTTCACAGAGATCATATTCTGCATTCTTTCTCAGCATCTCATAGGCAATATATACTGCAGTTCCGGATACTGAATTCTCCCTACTGGAGTGATATATCTTGTATCCTATTATCATTGATGCAAACTTGATATTCAGGTTAGTAATATCTTCAATGGTCATTGCCCTCTTATCAAATTTTGATCCGGTGGCCTCAGTTACAATGTTGTTTTTGATAGATTTGAGGACAGGTATTCCTCCAGAGGAGTGTAAACCAGTTACTGCCTTAATTGCTTCCTTGGTGATTTTGCAAGGTCTGTTAAGCCATAGAAAGTTGTCATGTACCCTACTCAACACATACCAGACCCATTCATCTTCTTCAAAGCAAGGGAAATGAATGAACTGATCAAAATGTTTCTCCTAGATGCCCTTATATTCTGGTTTAAGCTCAAAAGCATCGTCTATCAGTTGTTTGTGATAGATGTCTCTTAGTTTGAATTCCCCAAACTCTCCAATATTTGCATGTATGTAAACCCTAATATCTTCTGTGTGCAAAACACCATGCGGAACACTAGAGAATTCTCCTAGGGGATCTACCTCCAATGATTTGTATGGATGTTTCTTAAATTCAGGGCAGGGCCTATCAGAGATCTTTACTATATTCAGAGTATCCATCTTTCAAAAGATTTGCAGAGAGATATTGAGAACGGAAAATACCTTTTGCGCTTCTAGGTTACACGAAGTGAGCCGAATCAATTGCTGGATGAGTCAGATTCTGCAGATGATCTTTGATGGGCTTGAGGAATTTCTGTTGCAGAGCTTCTTTTTGTTTCTTCTTGAAAGCAGAATGAACAAATGCATAGTGAAAAACCCTTATGTTGCTTTGCAAACCCTAATATCAAGTTGCAATAAATGCTCTACCTAAGTCATTCCGGTTTGCCTTATTCAGATGACTTGAAGAACTGGATCAATCTTGATCTTAAACATCTTGTGGATCTTCCAAATCTTAACCATAGTTTACTTAGATGTTTATCTTATGAGCCCTTTAATCCGCAACTCTCCTTATGCCAGTTCCGGCACCAATTGACTGGCTGGGGGAACAAGGTTTTCTTTGTGTCTCCCCCTGAGCCAGAGCTCATTTTTTAATTTTTGGAAGGAATATCAGCCCCAGAGTCTGGTGCGGATCCATCCCCTACATTCTCTGTACTTTTCTTCACCCAAATCTTATTCATCTCACTTTGAACTTCATCCGCATTCACTTTTTGTTTTCCCTTATCTTGATTCTGATTATAATATACCGGACCTCTTTTGTCTTGATTCTTGCTTCTATAGAATTTTGCTATATGACCGGATCTATTGCAAATTTAGCAAACAACATTTCTTTGCATATTTGATTGATATCCTCTTGATCTACATTGATTAGCCATATAACCCATTCTATTGCATGCAAAGCATCTACCATTGAATGAATTGTTCATTTACATATTTCTGCATTCATGAGATTTGTGACCTACCCTTTTGTAGTTGAAGCATTGTCCAGAGAAGGATGTATTAGTCTGATTCATTTTCTTTCTGCACTGATTAGCTTTATGACCAAAGTTATTGCAGTTGTGGCAGTATCCATTGAAGGATGGATATCTTTGAGCATTAGGCTGCCTTACCGGAGGTCTTCTAGGCCTGTTCCTTGGATTTTCTGATCCAAAATTCTTCTGACTGGATCCAGAGCTTTCTCCTTTCTCATATCCCAAACCACACTTGTCATCTACCTTCTTTTGACTTCCAAGAAGAACTTCAAGTTGAGCAGAACTTATCTTGAATTTCTCTTTATATTCATTTGTTGTTTGAAGATCCCTTTTGAGAGAGACAATTTGATCCTCAAGTTTTTCTTCATTATCTTTAGCATCTTCAAGATCAGATTCAAGATGTCTGATAATTCTATCCATCTTGTGGAAATCTTCTGATTTCTCCTTGAGAGATTATCTTAGATTATCTTTAGTTTTTCTTTTCTCTTCAACCTCTTGGGTAAACTTCATAACTCCTAATTCCATTTCATGTCTTAACATAATGATTTCTTTTGATAACTTTTCACATAACTTGGTTTTCTCCTTCAGATCTTCACTTGTATGATTGGCTTACCTTGACTTGCCAATTGCTGAAGTAGCTCCTTTCTCTTTTTCATAGAGAGACTTAATTTGTCTTTTAGTTCTCTCATGAAATCATCAGCCTGTTTGAGTCTTTCCTTTAATTCATTGATTTCAGAGTTTGACTACTCAAGATCATCAAGGGCAGGCTTGAGTTGCTCCCTTAAACCATATACCTCCATTTGAATTCCCAGATCTTCCTCAAGCTGTTAGACTCTGTTAAGAGGAACTTGGCTCTGATACCAATTGTTGATAACTGAGAGGGGGGGTGAATCAATTATCTTAATTATTTCTGCTTTTTGAACTTTCTTAATAGTTAGTGCAGCATCAATTCAAACAAGCAAACATAACCATGAAATAGAAATACACATGACACAATATTTTTGACGTGGAAACCTTGTTAAGGGAGGAAACCATGGGGTGATTAACCCAAGATTGTATTCTTTGTTAGAAGAATGGAAATACAAAATGGCACTTGCCAATTAGGGCTCACTGCCCGAGCACACTGCTCACAAAAGGCACACTGCCTACAAGAGACACACTGTCTACAATTTATAAAGAGTGTAATATGGTACTTGAACTGATAAGGAGCATCAACATATGCTAGAGTTTAGTTCCGGTTAGGCTCAGTACACTGATCTGCTGCACTTCATCTTTCTTCTTCTTTTGTGCTGCTTTCCTTTCACATACTGATTCTTCCTTTCTGCTTTTACTCGGGTCTACTACTTTTCTTCACACATTACTCACAACAACAACACTTCTCACAACTAAATCCATCCTGTATATATATCCGCACAAGTGATTTCATCACCTTTCTAGTCGGCATCCAGAATAGTCAATCTTTTCACAAACTTTGATCTGTTGGCTGAATCCTTGCACATGAAGTAATACGGATCAAGCATATACTTGTAGAAGTCATCAATCACGTCAGCCAAACATAACTTATGCCTTAAGAACCTTTTCCATTATCAGTAACACATCCAGAATAATGTCTGATGTTCTGCCAGTCAATTCTTCCTTTGTTCATACTGTCACTTGGGAACCCGACACTCAAGCATTCATATCTCTTTATCCTTTCCACACCGGAGGCTCAAACCTTGGAATCTATCAGTCAAGATACTCCTCTTGACTTCCCCAAATCCGCATTTCACTGAGATACTTCTACTGAGAGATCCGAACCTGTCTGTTGGACCTTACTGACTGCTCTGTTCTTGCTTACCGGACCTCAACACTTCTTCAATCTGACTTTCGGTGATGACTTATCATGCATTGCAGATGTGTGGGATAACTTTTGTTGCCATCAATGACAACAATCAAGAAGCTCCAATGTGTCTCTTGCCAACAAGGAGTACTTACTGGTTTGGAATTCTCCATGCCAAATTTCTTCAACATCTCTCTAACATACTTAGCCTGACAAATACAGATACCATCATCTAGTTGAACAATTTGAAGCCCAAGGAAGAAAGACAACTCACCAATCATAGACATCTCAAAATCTTTCCACATCTCTTTTGCAAACCTCTTACACATAATATCATCTCCACCAAAGATGATGTCATCAACATATACAACAACTATTAAAATCTTGTCTTCCTCTACCTTAATGTAAAGATTACTATTAGCAGTACCTTTCTTGAAACCTTGCTAAAGTAAGTACTTATCCAAACAAGCATATCAAGCTCTAGGAGCTTGCTTGAGCCCATATAAAGCTTTCTTGAGTTTGCACACCATGTTCAGATTTTTTGATAGATGGAAACCATTTGGTTGCTCAATGTAGACCTCTTCCTCTAAATCACCATTCAAGAAGGATAACTTGACATCCATCTAATAGACCTTGAAGTTCTTGTGAGAAGTAAAGGAAAGAAACACCCTGATTACCTCCATCCTGGCTACTGAAGCAAAAGTCTCCTCAAAATCAGAACCTTCAACTTGTGAATAACCCTTACACATCAATCTTGCTTTGTTCCTTACAACTTCACCATCTTCATTCAGCATATTCTAGAACACCCACTTTGTTCGTATAACATTCTTATCAGCTAGTCTGGGAACCAGTTCCCATGTCTGATTCTTTTCTATTTGAATTCTTCTTCCATTGTCTTCAACCATCCATCATCTTTGCTAGCATCAACAAAGGTTTTGGGCTCTACCTTTTACAGTAAGCACAAATTCACTTGCTCACTTGGTTTTGCAAGCCTTCTCCTGGCTTGCACACCTTCATTCTTATCCCTAATGATCTAATTTGTTGAATGGTTTCTCTGAACATACTTTGTTGAAGGCTTAGGGGTCTTTTTTGATTCTTGTTCCTTCTCTTCTTTCTCCTCCTGTTCTTCTTCAATGCAGGGAGGTATATCATATCCGCAAACCTCTAGTTCTTGTGAGATCTATAACAAATCTTCATCTACCTTAACATTTGTGCTTTCAATTATCTTTCCCAATCTCTTGTTGTAGCATCTATAGGCCTTGATTCTGGTTGAGTAACCAAGAAATATCCCTTCATCACACCTTGAATCAAACTTTCCAAGGTCTTCTTCATCTCTCCTAATGTAGCATTTGCTGCCAAAGATCTTGAAGTATCTGATAGTGGGAAGTCTTCCATACCATAGCTCATAAGGGGTCTTAGTGCTATTGACCTTGAGTTACACACTGTTAAGTAGGTAGACAATAGTGTGAATTGCTTCCTTCCAATACATATTAGGTAGATCTACATCTTTCAACATTGCCCTAGCCATCTCTTGCACTGTCCTTTTCTTTCTCTCCACTATCCTATTTTGTTGAGGGGTCCTAGGAGCAAACAAATGTTTCCTAATACCATGATCTTCACAAAACTTTTCAAATTCATTTGAAGTAAATTCTATCCAAACATAGCCATGTCACCATTAACCATTATGCTGAAGATTTCAACATCTTATGCTTTATAGGGGTTTCAAAATATTTGTAACTACAACCCCCCCGATCCAATACTTTCTTTTAGTTACTAGAAGATCCATCTACACCAGGCAGAGATACAGATTCATTCTTTACTTCACTTTCTTCCTTCTTCCATATCTTGTTCATTTCCATCTTTTGCTGATCAATGTCAATCTTCTTTTGAGGAGTATATCTTACATTCTTTCCCTTGGAGAACCTTGCAATGTGTCCTGATTTATTGCACTTGTAGCAGGTGATACTAGATTGTGGAGCATAATCACCTCTTCTCACATTAGATCTACAATCAATAGCCCTATGACCAAACTTGTTGCATGTGTAGTAGTAACCATAGAAGGGTTGAGAGGTCATAGAATTATTCTTATTCATGAAACTATTCCTCATCACTTTACTTCTACATTTATTAGCCTTATGACAAATTTTATTGCAAGAATGGCATTGACCATGAAATGATTGAGAGTTCATAGCATTGTACCTTGGAGGCCTAAATGAATTCAGACCCATTTTACTTCTATATTCAATAGCCTTATGACCAATCTTATTACAAACATATCAATTACCATTGAAAGCTTGAGAGCACTTGGTAGGAGCAGGCTTTCTAAAGTTCTTCTTCTTGTTCTGGACTTGCATGGAGTTATTCTTCCTTTCTTCTATCTTCTTGGATTCATCATGTGACTTTTATTTTTCCTTCTCATTCTTGCCTTCAGCCATATTTGTTTTAGAGATTTCTCCTATTCCAAAACCAAGACCACCCTTGTCCTTATGTGGTTTTTGATAACTAAGCATTTCATTAAGGAGATGACTACCACCTTTGAGTTTTAAGCTTTTGTCTATCTGCTCTTTTGCTTCTTCCAATTCTTTTCTTAGATTGATAACTTCCTCAAGTTTTGAACATTTAGCTGCTTTATCACTAAGCTTGGTATTTAAGCAATCTTCAATCCCCTTGCCTTCTCCAACTTTGAATTTCAAATTAGAGATCACATCTTCTACTTCCTTGAGTTTAATTTCACATCCTTTATCTCCTTCTATTTGAGCTTTTAGTTTGCCAATTCATTCTTTTGATTCTCCAGCTTATGTCTTCAATTTGACAATTGTCTTCTTGAATCTTTCAAGCATGATCTCATATTTCAGATTTAGTTTTCTTTCTTCATCCAGATCTTCAAGAGCTAACCAGAGTTCTCCTTCAAACTCTACCTCACAATCATCTAGATTGATGTCCCAACCTTCAGGTTCCATTGACTCTAGATCCAAATATGGAGAAAACATATCATTAGACATTGTTTCAGATTACATGTGCTCAAGTTTAGGATCTACCTCAGTTGTTAGGCTTTTTAAAAGAACTTGGGTCTGATACCAATTGTTGAACACACACAGATACTAAGAGGAGGGGTGAATCAATATCTTCAAAACATAAAATTTCAGCACAATGCAAATTCAATCTTCTAACAAGATCAGTAATCCTTAAATAGATCAGCAACAATGGAAGATAAAGCAATGAACACACATGCACAAGATAACACCATATATACATAGAAAACCCAAGAAGGGAAAAACCACAGTGAGAAAAGCTGCTAGGAGCTACTGTCCTAATCCATCCTCACAAAAGAATCATAGTTACAACTTTGTTTTAGGGCTACAACCCAAGGAAGCTACTACTCCCTGTAGAAAGGTTTTAGGGTCACTCCCAAGGAAACTACAACTCCATGTAGACTTTGTTTTAGGGCTTCAACCCAAGGAAGCAACTACACCTTGAATTGAGAACAAGCTTAGAAAAGATTACAGCATAACAATCCTTCTACTATATGAATCTGATAAAGAAGCTCATGCTGGCAACTTGGCAAACATCATTGAAGACACTGATGGTATGAGTTAGATTGGCACGATGTTTGATGGTTTTGTCATTGATGGCAACAAGAGTTCAACAAGGATTCAACCAGGTTGCAACAAGGTTTTTGGTCCAGCAAGAAGACTTAAAGATTTTGGCTAAGTGTTTGTAGAATACAGAGATGACCATAGTGAGACAATATTATTATCAGCATTGGTCTACAGTTCAAGATTTGATCTTGCGAATCTGGTAAGATGTTTTTATCCTGGTAGAAGAAAAGAAACCAGTGAAAAAGGTTGATGTGGTAGAAATCAAGAAGGAGATGAATAAGATGTGGGTTAAGAAGGATGTTATTGAAGCCAAGAATGAGTTTGTGCCAGATTCTGGTGTAGAAACTTCCTCCGAGAAGTAAATTGGGAGCTCTGGCTCAGAGGGAACTTTAAGGAAATATCTTGTTCCCTTAGCCACAAAAGTGGTATCGACATCTAGCATGAAGATATGATTTGTAGAATAGAATAACATATCTTTTGAAGAAATTTCTGGTAGAAAGGAACCTAATCTATAAGATTGCAGAGCAATTTGGATCGACTATGTGTGATAGAGAAAGTGTTTAGCATCTTTTTGGAAACAATCATTTATGACAATTAGATTGTAAGGAAACTCACATTGCACTGAAACTCTCAAGCGACCAAAGAGATTTGAGCAAAGAATATAGAGTGAATTCAAGCATTTGGCATGAAGAAACCCTAACCAGAAAGAAAAGAACAAGTTATTTATAATTATCTCTCTAAGAAAAGAATTTCATTGAGCAGTAAGAATGTCTACTCCACAAGTAATTGAGATGACTTAAAGGCCCTGACCCAAATTTAAGAAGCATTTGTTTAAATCCCTAGAAACATAGCCTAAGTTCCCTATCGCTTAATGCATAATGAAGATGTTAGGGTCTACATTCATGCAAATTTGGAATAATATGATCATGTAAAGTTATGGGAAGTGTATTTGAATGAGTTGACGAATGACAAATTTGGATTGAAAGAAGAATTTATTGCCCTACATGAGAAAAAACTAGAAAGATTGTTAGATTTTCCCATTTTCTTTGAAGATGCTTGGATTAGGTATGTCCTGAGTAGAATCCATGATGAATTCTTTTGGCTGAATGTGCCTCATATGATAACTAAAGATTCCATTGAGGCAGTTATAGGTTTGTGTTCCTCTGGAATAGTTCCAGCGCTAAAATTAGTAAAGAATGATACGGTGATGAAATTAACCGGTGTGAAATTTTATGAGAGATCATTAACTATTAATGACATAGAAGATCTGGTAGTCAAGTTTGCCTCTATGGTCATTGGTTACAAGGTGTATTTCTCCAACAAGGAGAACTTTGTTTCAACGACTGCCATCTACACTGCATATGAGATGGTCAAGAAGAATACTAATTATGACCTATGCGAGTTGCTCCAACAACAGTTAATGGAGAATCTGAAGAGAACCAAAGACACCAAGTACCCATTCAAATATGGTACTCTTGTCATCTATTTGCTATTCTATTTCTTGAAGGAATTACCATGTATGAGTAATATTGTTTGGTTCAATCACTCCCCTAAAGTAGTACAAATCAGGAACCATTTGTAGAGTATTGGAAATGATAGTGCTTAGAGTGCATCTTTGTGGGGATACTTAAAAAAATTCTAGTACAAAATGCAATCTAGGGTTAGAATCCCTAGAAAACTAGGAGAGAAGTATAAAAATGATATTGTTTTTATGGTGACCAAAGATCAATGCCTCATGGAGACAGTGGAACCGAGAATAGTGTGGGTCCCAACAATGGGATATGAGGTTATATAGGACATTTTGACTGGTTTGGCAGATCTAATGCTGAGCAAACCCAAAGACCCCAAAGAAGAAAGGTTTAGAACTTATGAGGAGAAGTCCCTCAAAGTTCATCTAGAACAAAGACAACCTAAGACCAAAAGAAATGTAAGGAAATTGGTAGAAGATTATGCCAAGAGCCAAGGATTCACAAAGAAGCAGATAGATGAAGCTAGAGCCAAGGCACAAGCCTATGAGGTAGAAAAGGCTTTGGAAGAGAAGACTGAGCAAGCAGGTGCTCCAGAGAAGCATGAAGTGAAGACTGAACTTGTCAAACCTTCTCCTAGGACAAGATGGAATACTAGGACATCCTCCTCTGTTGCAAAGATCAAGCCTACTAAGAAGAATCATAAAAGAAAGAAAATAATGGCCACCAACAGAATATATGTGAGCCTTGGTAGTGGATAAGAAGAAGAAGAAACATAATCTGATGAAGAAATAAAGGCAAAGAGGGAAAAATAGATGAAGCCAATGTAAGCAAAGAAGTGAATCCCTCTAGAAAGGATAAAGGCAAGAAGAAGAACAAGAAAACTAAAATTAAGAATGATGAGGCTACAATGACTCTAGAAGCCACAATTAATGCAATGGTTGAGCATGGGAACTTCAAGCCAATTGTTGATATGTATGATGAATGCTCAGATGTTGACAAGGTAACAATTGAAGCAACTGTGGTGAAATTTTTAGACATGTTCAATAAAGCATTAATTGAGGTTATAGATTATTTACCGGATAGTCTAGCTAGCATCTTAATTGCAAGAAAATAAGGGGCTATGGCTAAAGATGCCGATTTGAAGGAATATGGCTAAAGACAAAGTTAAGGTCACTTAGAATCTCAATGAAGAATTTAGAACCAAGAGGAGAATCAATACTCTAATGTCTGGGGATATTGAGAAATTGGTGAAAGAGATTGAGGAGAAAACACTAAGTGTACTTCATGAACTTCACATCCCAACTGTGGTAGACATAGAAAAGAGGAACAAAATGTTGATTTATTGATAATTCAAATACAGTTCTAGAAGTGAATGTTGAACAGTGTGTGGATCAAAGTGCAATAACTCCTCCAATGAACTCTGGGAAAGATGAAGAAATGAAAGAGTCTACAGTGGAAAAGAACTCTGAGGAGACGAAAGTGACATTTGAGGAAAGGGCCTCTAAACATCAAGATGAGCAAATAAAAAAAGTAAATGAGTGGATGATTGATAAATCTGCTCCAGAATCAGAGGATAATGAACAAGAACCTATTCAAAAAATCCTTCGAAGAGACATGATACTGAAGTGTTTCATGACGAAGGCAAAAGAGACACTACTGGAGAAGACTCATTTGACTCTTTAAGAGAGTTTTTGGAAAAGTAGAAAGAAACTCAGATTTTGTCTGCACTTGAGTTATTACAAGGACCAATCAACCTGGCCACAATGTCTCTATTGCAGAAACTGAATCTTGGGTCAATTTTTCAAGCAACAAGCCAAGAAGAGATCCTGAAGTCTCACATGGAGGACAGTGAGCTTATGGGAGAAGCTACGACAATCTTTGAGAAGATCATGCCCAATGTAAAGAAAGACACCTCCTGACTCCCGTGGTACAAATGAAGAAGCTTATGGAGTCAGTCAATTCTCATTTTGAGTCCCTTAAACAAGAAGTTGAAAAGAAGGTAAGGGCTGAGATTGATAGTAAAAGGTTAGTTGAGCTCAGTGATAAATAATCTCAAGATAAAATTTTGTTAGATAAGAGTATAGAATATGCACAGGTGGCCATCAAAGAAGCTAGTGAAATGTATCAATTTGGTCTAACTTGGCCTGAGAAAACAAAGGAACTAAAAGAGAAAATAGATGGATGGGAAGCCCAACTGATGAAGATCTCTAGAACTTATGATCCCATGAAGGATGCTATTGGGAATCAAAGGGCAGAAGTTGAAACTACCCATTCTATCATACATAAGTTGCAAATCCAAAAGGAGGTCATAAAACACATGATGAGTCAGCTCTAGGAGATTATAAGATTTAAGATTGCATCCATGACAAGGTTTGTAGCAGCAACAGATCAGACAAGGCAAATCACTGAGGCCCCTGCTACTGTGAAGAAGGTAGAAGAGTTGGTGTCCCAAATCAATGGGCACATACAAGTTTTGAGTCATGCCAAGGTTAGGTGGGATGAAGATGTAATTTAACTGAAGAAGATCTACAAAGATATTCTCCTTTTAAGTTAGTAAGCTATTTGATTTCACTTGTATATATGCGGATAAGTACAAACATTTTTGAAGTTTTGGTGTACCTAGAAACTAATTGTACATATACCTTTGCCATTGATGTCAAAGGGAGAGAGTGAAACATGTGAAAAACACAAAAGAAAAATAACTAAAAGCATGCAACTAGGGGGAGAAGTGTGCAAAGAGTAAGGGGGAGTAGTGTGATGGTTTTTCACTCATGTGTTGCCATCAATGCCAAAGGGGGAGATTGTTGGCAACTTGGCAAACATCATTGGAGATATTGCTGGTATGAGATGAATTGGCATGATGTTTGATGGTGTTTTCATTGATGGAAACAAGAGTTCAACAAGGATTCGACTAGGTTGCAACAAGGTTTTTGGTCCAGCAAGAAGACTTAAGGATTTTGGCTAAGGGTTGGAAGAATATAGAGTTGACCATAGTGACACAGTATTATGATCAGCATTGGTCCGTAATTAAAGATTGGTCTTGTAGATCTAGTAATATGTTTCTAATCCTTAGATGATCCTAAATCCAAAGTTTCATCTTTTGATCATCGCTGGAAGTGTACTTTCAAGAAGGTTAAGTTTGGCATAACAAAGAACAATAGTAATTAGTGTATAACACCTACTTGTTTTGGTTCGCATTCCTTTGGTAATAGATATTTATTTCTATAGTTTCGAGATGTTGTAAACACATTTCTAAATTCTCTAAATCCAAAGTTTTTGAGCTTGAAGTCCATTGATAAGGCAGTTATGAGCATCTAAGTATCACTACATGCTTAGACAATGTTTGACAGTGACACAATGCAACTTTTGATGGTCCGCATTCACCACATGATTATATTATGCTATGTGGTTTTGAAGGTAAGCTTAGGGATTCCTAAAGAGTCTTAGGTATGATTTTGAGAAAGTTTTATGGTCTACATCGAAAGTTGTGTTTTGACAGTTAAAATGAACCTGTGATAGTCTATGTATGAGGCCAACCTGATACTTGGATCTGTGTGCGGTAAGATCTATTGATTGGAATCATATCCTAAGTGGTTCTATAGTTGAAGTTGACATGTATGAATATGTTTCAAGTGTTGAACTAGTTCACAAAGTATTTTGGTGAAAGGATTAGGTCGAGAAGTTATACAAGCTATAACTACACGCTTCATCTTAGTAGGCTGACCTAATTTGAAGATTGCAAGTGTTGTGGATATATATGAGATCCATTTTTGTGAGAAATATGTGTGCGAATATGAATGTGTGTGTGTGACATGTGAAGTTTGGTGATTTTGTAAGGACGACAAGTGCAGAAGAAGAGAGATCTTATTTTCATATAAGAGCAAAGTAGTGTAACAGAGCAACTCAAGATGAAGAGTTTTGAGATAGTTTTCTAAGCTACATTAGATTTGTATCCATGCATTAACAAATGAAATCATAAAAGTTCTTTTTGGCAGTGAGCCACCCTTCTATCTCTTTCTTTCTTATGGCAATGAACCTATTTTGTAGTGATCATTTATTTAGATAGTGAGTCCTTAGGGCAGTGAGCCTCTTTGTAATTTGGTATTGTTACTACATAATATATTGTGAGCTAACACTTAATGTGGTTTTTCCCTTTCTATGATTGATGTGTTTTACTGTTATTAAATGTGGCAAATGGATTAAAGTTTTAATAAGTGAATGGTTTAATAGAATATTGATTCACCCCCCTCTCAGTATTCTGGGTGTTCTATAGCTCAATCCTTTTGATGATTGCAATTATGCTTTTACAACTTCTGCAACTTCTTCAAATGCCTTCTCTACAGCTTACTAACTCACTTCTTTCAGACTCCAAGAAGTTTTGCCTTTGGCTCACTACCTCTAGCAATCAGTTAGGCACACTCTTCACTTCCCTTCTATCTCAAAAATATCTTCAAGATGAATCCAGACAGGATCTATTACTTCTGCTCTTTCTCTTTCAGTGACACATCATAATGCATTATACATCCACATTCGACTTACACTCACACTCGCAATCACATTGTTGGTTATTTTCCCAGACTAGATGCTTATTCCCAGTTATCCCTACAAGGTAGCCATCATTGATCAACAGGATTCCCGGGCCAAGGGCCAATAGTATAGGAGATAGACTCTATAAATATCTCCTCTTCTTCTTTAGGCTCTATAGAACCAAGGGGGGTATTCCCTATTCAACATCTAAGAAATGTATCTATGTACTAGCTGGGATGTTGACACAAAGCAGATAAATCCTCTCTTATGAAGACCAAAACTATGAGATAAGTGCAAAGGGGCTAGCTTTGGGCCTATATTCAGTTGTAGACAGAGGATTTCAAATCCTAAACTAATTCTAAAGTCCTAAAGGATTGTATATGAAGTTTGAGTTTGATTTTATGTTTGGATGCAAAACTAGGACTTTGGTTGTGACCTCAATATAGGACTGGATCGGTGCCTATCCAGGGCTCGGAGTCAATAGACATGCACATGTGAATGTACACATAAGATTATATTAATGACTGAGTTTCAAGGGGGTTGTTTAATATCTGCCTTACAGATACTTCCTAGAATTGAGTATTCAGTTACCTCTGCTTAGAAGATCCTCATTGCAATATATTCTTCTTAACACCTTAACCTAAAACATTTAATCTACTCCTTGAGTAGAAGTAGAAGATCAAGCATTCAACATAGCAAATCTATATTCAAGAATCTTAGACATCCCTTAGCTGTTTAGATTCAAAAGAAGAATACATTCAATTTGGAGACAAGTAACAGAACACATGCAATGAAGCATTACTCATTTAAATCAACATGAAACCAGTAAGTTTATGCATTAAACATACAACATGAGACTCATAAACTCACAAGACAGCAAAGATAGAGTCACCAATGAAGTTGTATTGTGTCACAGCACTAAAATTTCATCCAGTTTCCAACCAACATAATGAGTAACACAGTTTGGCTTTTATACCAAGGCTGTGTACTCAGCAAAATTAATTACAAGGCAAATAAAAAATCCACCAGATACAATGCATGAGAAATGGCGCTCAAAAACATCAATGTTGCGGAGAGACAAAGAGGAATGAGCAGGTGGAATTGGGATTTGCGCTGCCGCCTGAAGGCTTGCTTCGCAAGCCTAGTAGTTCACCTGTCGCCTCACCCATCGATGCCTCTGCACGATCGCCATTAAAGCTCCAACTACTCGCAGGATGCAGCAACGAAAACATCTGAAGATTCCCTGCTTAAAAATGGGCTGCAAACAAAGAAACCCCCTCGCAGCTGCAAAATACAAAACCAGCTGCCGATCCACTCCCATCGCTAAGATCCATGGCCCCAAAAATGTTGAAAAGTCGCCAACCAATGATGACGTGCCACATAGGCATTCCATGCTCCTATCGCTGACTTTTCCCTTTCTCATTTTGCCTTTTTTGCCCTTGTATATGCATGAACAAATGCATATACAATCGTCACTGTTCACCCCTCAAAAACCCTTTGTATATGCAAAATACATATACATGCAATAGTTCCCAGGCACATGGCAGCTTGTGACTCATCCTCTGTCGCTGTGCACTTGATCTCCATCAGCCATCGAAATAACCCAAGAAAGGCTGGCCGATACATATGGTCTTGGCGATAATTTCTTTGCATATCAGCTATTACACAAGCATACAATCACTTTATACAACTCCCGAACCTCAAATTACTATTCATTGAATTTGACTCTTCCTTCACGTCTGGGTTGTATATCTTTGTTTTGTATATCGGGTTGCATGCTGCATATACAAACCCAATATACATGCTGCGGACCCCAGACTTGTATGAAGCATCTTGGAATTCTACTCGGGTCCGGAATGCATCTTTTCACTTGTATGTTTTGCATGTATGTATCTTTGAGTATCCACGGCACTGTTCACTTTGCATGTCGCGGGCCCTTTCTATATTTTCGAATGTACATTCTGCTTTGTATATCCACAGGCCCCACCACATGCATCTCTGCCTCTGCACTATAGCAAATGTATATTTGTGCCCTTGTATGTCAAATATGCAAACACAAATATACAAACCCCTAATATACAATTGCAGAATCTTCTACAGAATATTCCAGGAAGGTATCTTCCACTCACCACTATGGCAATTGCATATTAGCACCTCCCTGTATACTTTGCTTTGTATATAGCCTGATATACAAAGAGAGAATATTCTTGGGAATCTACAAAAGATTCCCCCTTTGTACATGCATCTTTTAGAGCCCGATATACATATAAAATGCATATAATTCAGTTTTTATCAATTTTTTGGAGGCCGATGGTGTACATTTGCAATGGCACATACAAAAACTTAACATTTCTCAAGAGTGTGACAGGAAAGGCAGTAAATCATCACATGGGGGCTGGTCAACCAACGAAAACTAAATCAAGAGGATGAGATTTGATAACCAGGAACCCATTGCAGAAGGCCACTAACAAAATAGACAGAACAATGCAAGACCCCATGACTCAGGAATTTTAGGGTTTGCAAAAGAAAACCTGCAAACATTCAAGCTCAAAACCCTAAACATAAATGATTACCAACACACACCTCACCTAAATCAACTAGGTTGACAATATATATATGATATTACATTGATTACTTTACATGTCATCCAAAGACAACGAGAATATTACAATTACAAGTCGGCCAAAGATCAAACAACATGAAACATGTAGAGGGCAAGCCCTAAAATGAACTACATGCAACACCAAGGTCCTAAACACCCTTCATATCATTAGCTTTCGAAGAATAACATCTGCATGCTTTGCACATTTGAAATAGGTCAAATTTAAGCAAGAAAATATGAAGCTTGTAGCGTATCAGCCATTACAACTTGACGGTACTAATAGAAGATTAAACATTACTTGTGCTTCTCCTAGATGAGTCAGCATGACCCATACAACATCTCCAAACACTCCTTGAACTCCACACAACAAAGAATTTGTGGCACACACCTCCAACATACCTCAGTCAGCTAGGTAAAAGCATAACCCAACAACACTTTCATTTTAGACCACAACCTGTTTTGAAGAAACCAGAAAACACCTTACAGAGCAACAGGGAACATCACAAGATTCTTAGGATCAATCTCCACCAACCAATTCACCACTTCATACAGCAACAAGTTGGCGCAAGCCAACAGACACTGAAACTAGCCACCTGACAATACAATCCTGCACACTATCACTTACAACTTTCTCTACAGAGGGACAAATGATATGAAAATTTGAATGTAGCACCTTCAAAACACACTAAACTTAACTTCTAAACTGCATGACCATATCTTCAAAGGTAGAGGAATGTAGAGAATTCTCCCAATCAGTCTGTAAGGAAACTTCCTGCAGCAAAAAACCTTCACCAACATTCAAAGACTAGAGCCTCCTTGTAGCAACACATACTTCCTTAGGAACAACAAGAGAGAGCATACAACATGCTATAAACCATCAGCAATATCTTCCCAACACCATCATTACTTCTAATCTTCATCTTAATGCTTCTAATTCTCATCTTAAGATATCATTATGATATTATCTCTGTTGACAACAAACATACTCAATACAACTTTAATTGAAATTAAACAAGGCATGACATCCAACCATGAACATCAACATCACTGTTAGCACACCATCATAGTATACCATTGACATAAGCATCAATGACAATCCAAACTGAGTGTTAACATCAATGAAAACCACATCAGTGACAACCCTAGGTAATATATGTGCAACAAATTCAAGTTATGTCAGCCTAGGACCTTTCAAAAGGTTTCTCCTTGTTGACTCTTTTGGTTTAATTTCACAATTATGAGCGGGAAATCATATATAAGTGTGATTTTTATTTCATTTGTAACAAGGTTGAAAAGAGCTAACTTATATTGAAGGAAAGCAAGAAAGAGCATTCATTGTGATTCTAGAGGAAATTTTTGTGTTGTTATTGTGTGTTTGTTGCAAACATGAAGCTATCATCTATCCACTTTAGGAGTTGAAGGATCTTCATCATCCTAAAGGATCATCACATAGGTGATATCATTATTGTTTATCATCATTTGATTCATCATTGTTATCTTTATTTTCAGCCTCTGCACCCACAAGGGCACACACTCTCTATCAAACAACAGTGTTGGGAAGCTTGAATGCTATCTCAGGATTTGAATTAGACACCATAACCACCAAACCCCTTTCTTATCTTCTTGTGTGCATGTTACATGAGCGAGATCTGGAAAATATAGAGCTACAAGAAGACGGGATACATAACAGGGTTTTGGGATCCAAAGACTGTTTTAAAATATTCCATCATCAAGGACTTGGGCGGTACCACCCATGTCCTTCTACCTTTTTAGGCTTTAGATCTGGCACTAGGACATTAGTTATAGTAACTTTCCAGTTTAGACCTCTTACAGATTCTATCAACTAAGACTTGGGTGGTCCTGAAATAGTCCTTCGATCCTCTACTTCTGGGACACAGGTTCTATCATCTTCTTGATCTACCCTGTGCAATTAGTTTTTGGATATTTGTTGTACATCTTCTATTTTAATTAGATCTTGGTTAAACTAGGGTTTCATTCATTGTTGTCCTAGGGTTTGATAGAAAGGTCAAGAATTAAATCTGATTCCTCTATAGCATACTTGAGTAAAAGATTTGTAGCTGAGTCCACCTCTATTTGGTAGTGATTTGGCTCAGTCTTGTCCATGAATGTTATATGGAAAAGGGTTTGATCTAGTGTGCATCCTGCTTGTCATCATTCACCTTTTTCATACTAAACAGTTTATTACCTTATTCACAACTACCTCAACTAAATTTTGGTAAGTGGTTTCTATCTTTGTTAGGGATTGGTTTGGATAATTTGGGATGCCAAGGAAGTAAATTGGTCTATATCTTTCAGGGGCAAAGGGCATTTTCCTATGGCATGATTCATGGTGTTGCATCTTAAGAGGATTTACATTCACATGTGTAAGAGAAGGGTCATTGTGGTACTTCATTTTCAAATTTATGCTTAGAGAAAGCAAATCTCTCTGGCTACCATTCCTTCACAACCCTATCCTCTGATAAGATTTTAGGATTAAGGCACACAATTCCTTATCTCTTTCACTTTTGAAAATTTGTTTGCTACTAGACCTCAACACAAAATATGCCTCCATAGACATACATAACCCCTCTATTCTCATTTATTATGTACACTTCCTAACCATATATATATTATTACCATACTCACAAGAACACCACATAAATAGTGCTTATCATAACACCCATCTTCAAATATAGGCCCATATACAACAAAGAAACAAAATTTCTTCGCTAAGAAATTTCACCTAGGACCCTTACACCATAATATATTTCATTATAGATAGAAGGTGAATGGAAATAGAAATACCTGGAAATATTGCAGATCTTATACAAACTCTTCTGCTAAGTAAAAAAATTATAGATTTATGCCAAAACTTTGCATGACAAGAAGCAATTCTTCCACAATTCAATAACAGAGTCGCCACCTCTCAAAGAGGACTAAAATTCAAATAGATTATTACTTCTTGAAACAATCTTCAAGGTTCAAACCTCCAATAGAGTCTTCAAACTCTAATAAGCAAGAAAAACAAGGTTTTTCCAACATACTTTATGGGTTTGTTAGCAAAAGTATCAATAGTAAATGTTCAAGACATGTACCAAATTACTCACAATATTCAGATGCAGAGTCACCACATCACAAAGGAATAGTTTCAGAAGCACCACTATTCCCTAAGGTATCCCTTCCAGGTTCAATCCATTAGACACTTTCATTTATGTATGACTTAAGATAAAGATTGTTCTAAGTGTCCCTAACAGAGTCACCGATCTATTGCTTATTTTTCTTGTAATCCCTCAATTCTAAGGTAGTTGCCACAATATCTAGACACATGGACCAAATTAATCTAGATAGAGGGAAGAAACCTATGGTCAAATCAATGGTAAGGAAAGCCAACAAATAGGAGGGTGGATAAGTCTTCTCTACACTTTGAGCCCTGCCAAGCTCGGGAGGGTGTTCCTAGTAACCTTTGAAGATTGATGAGAACTAATTGACAACAAAGAAGATATCTAATTAAGGAAACTAGGTTAAATGATGTGTCTTAAGCTGGTAAATTGGTTAATCGTCCCTATAGATGCACTTATTTGTGGTTTTTCACAACACCATTAACCTAGGGAAATACAATATACATAGGTCCTCTGCATTAGCTCCAAGTTCAGATAGGGTTTGACAAGATTTATAATACTACACTTTGTGTATAATGTAAGGAAAAATAATTTACTAATAACTTACAAGTATAGTAAAGATGATTTTAATTTTAAGAGATGTGTAGGGTCAACTTCAACTACTAGACTGGTGCCTAATCCTGTAGCAACAAAGTCATACCTAGACCAAAACCCACAATGACAAAGAAGTCACAATATTCAACTGAGCTTATTTGGCTAGGTTCTACCTTGCATAAACATTAGACTCTCAAATTCCCTTTCATTCTTAGAAATGCACCCATTCTTGGCTATCCATAACAAATCCAAATGCCCCACATATCACTCATGAAAGTTTGTTTACTTAATTATCTAAGCAAACCACTTTTATAACTGCATCCTTGAATACAAACTAATAAAGACCTGATATAAATAACAAAAAATGTAAACCTAGGAACTCCTTGAATTCCTTGAAATACTCAAATAGCATAGAAACAAAATGTAAAATTGACAACAAAAGTGTGGTCTTATATTGATTTCTTGAAACAATTACAAAGTTATTACAACAATTTATCACAAATAGACCTGTACATACATGAATCAAATATCCAATATATTATAGCTTGAAAGCAAAACCTAGAATGACTCCAATACTTAAAACCTTGCCTGAAAGTATGTTCAGGAACAACCTCTCATTACAAAGAAATATATCTCTATTTAAAGGAGAAGACATGACTCATCTCACTCGAATGATTGACAGTTGTCAATTCCAAATACATGTTTATTGTTATAAAATAGTTACCCTTTTGGTACTTATGAAGTGATACGTGATAGGGCTTGGAGAAAGATAAAATTGCATAAGTGAACTATATCCTCATCCAAGCTCTACTCCATATTTCTTGCAGGGAAGGTGGAGGAGGCTTTGCAACAACCTTTTCATAGATGTTATCACACTAGTAGAATTTGGCAAATAAATGACTACGTGACTAAAACTTTTAGTCATGTGACTAAAACTTTTAGTCATGACAACTAAAAATGACTAAATTCTACTAATTTTTTTACAACATAGCTATAAATGACTAATTTGATCGTCGGGTAAAAAACACAACTAAATAATTAGTCACACAAATAAAAATTAGACAATATGATATTAAAGTGGGTAATTAAAAAAAATATTTTGAATTGGATATATAGAGAGAGAGTGTGTGTTTTAAATTAAAAATATATAGCCACATAGTTTTAAATTATAAAAATAAAATAATGTACATAAATACAAGTACTAAAACATAAATAAAAAAATATCAAATCAAATAAAAAATATTTTATAGATTTTACTAAGAGTTATCAATTTTATTTTTGTTTTGTTTTTGCACAATAAAATTTAATTCATTTATTTTTTTCATTTTTGTATTAGTAAAATATAGTGTTGTAAAATAATATTTTATTAACCCTATGTGCAGAATAAAAGTCTATCTTATTATTAGGGCACTACTGCACAATGAAATTATTGGCAGGAGAAATTATTTCTCCTTTTATGGCGTAGCAAAAGGGAGAAATAAGGAAATAGAGCATATTTGGTCAGAGTTGCAGGAGAAGCAAATCATAGAAACCATGGTAAACAACTAGATCCATTAAAATTTCATGGCAAAAAACCTAAAAAAAATGTTTCATACTGGAAAAAATAGAAAAAAATCCTTCGGTATTTTTTTTTTCTACTTGATTGTTTCATTCAATATTTGATAAAAAAAATGTGTAGGTTTTTGTCAAGGCACAGAAGTCCAAGGCCTATTTCAAGAGGTACCAAGTAAAATTCAAGTGAAGGCAAGGTATTTATATATGGTATATTTCGAAATGGGGTTGAGTTTTAGGGTTTTGTAGTTTGCTCTTCTAGCTGATTTAAGATCTGTGTAGAGGGGAAGATTGATTATAGAGTGAGAAACTGCTTGATAAATTAGGACAAAAACAAATTTAATACTCCTAAGTACATATTTGTAGTGTGATTTGTATCCTTTTCAATGCCTGGGTTGCTTGAGGTTTTTGGTTAAAAATGTATTTTAGGGCTCTACGTACGTGAGAAAATGTACAACTCTTTACTTTTATGAAAAAATGTATTTCAAGATTTTAATTATATGAAAATTTGTGTGTCTAGAGCTTTATTTTTTGAAAATAAATTTTTTAGGGTTATGGGTATATGATAAATTGTGTGAAATCACATTGATATGAAGAGAATATCTATTTGGGGTGTTGGGTAGGTAGAAGTTGTATGATTCATGACCCTTAATTGAAAAATGTCTTTGGGGGTTTTGGGCTAATGGGCTTTTAGGGTTAGGGTATGTTAATTTGTATGATCCTTGACTGGTTTTTGAACAAAAGAGCAATAAGGATATTGTTGAACAAATCTCATATGCAACACTTGTTGGAGATGTTACAATGGCAGTTGCTTTACTTTCATGAGCTGCCTTGATATGGCCTAGAAGGCAGCCTCACAAACTATGCTACGGGTACATTCAAATAACCCTATTCCCTAGTCATATTTGTTGATTGACATTGGTGTGTTAGCTAAAACAAAAACATTTTATCTCTTTTGTTGTATACTATTTTCAATGTTAACGATAATGTTTCATATTCTATAATTAAGGTCTACATCAAGTAGCACCATTATTATATAATATCATATTATATATTAGTTCATGAACTTGCAATAGGCATTGGGTGATTGAAGGATTGTGTTTTGTTTGTAGTTCAAGTGCATATGCCTTATTAGTTCATAGAAAGCTTATACACAATTTTAACTTTCAATACTAGCTTTTTCTACAATTCTTTGTGGTAAACATATCTCCCTCTCAGTCTGTTGCAAATTTACAAGAAAGTATATTGTTGGCAGACCACTAGAGAAGATTACAGTGTGGAGCCAGGTGACTCCAGGAGGCCATTCAAGGCCCTGTTGGATGTGGGTCTTGTTAGGACAACTACTGGAAACTAAGTTTTTGGAGCTCTCAAGGTTGGCTAGTTATTGATTTTTGTTACTTAGAATTACATCACATAAATGTGAACTGGTTGCTGCTCAGTCAGGCATTCTGTTAATTGTTATTGAATTGAATTTAATTTGTATATGTTGTAGCTTGTTCTTGAAGTTAAGACCGTGACTGGTTTTTACTTTTAACTTTGTAACTCCAAATCCAAATCAATCTGTTAATTTGTTTGAGTCACAAAAGTGTTTTTGGTTGTTTATGTTGATTTGTAATTTTTATCCCTCTAATAGTTGGTTCTTATCCTTCTATGACCATTATGAATTGTAATTTCATCTTCATGTATGGTGTTGGCGATGGTATGGCATGTATTTGTGTTGGTAAATATGCTTATCTTGAAATTTAGTTTTAATTTATATTTTATTTATTTTAAACAGAAATTGAAAGTGTATGTTATGCCTTTCTACACTCGATTAAGTGATTATTTTAATTTAATATTTATTGTTAAATTTGGACTAAATGAAATATAATTGTTCCTATTTTACTTTGTTTCTACTTTCTCAGTTATGGTGATGTTGTTTGTATTTAGGGGGCGTTGGATGGGGGACTAGATATTCCTCACAGTGAAAAGTGCTTTGCTAGATTTAGCAAAGATGATAAAAGTCTGGATGATGATGTACACCAAAAATATATATTTGGAAGTCATGTCTCTACATACATGAAGGTGAGAAAACTGCCACTGTGATAATGCTCTTTAGTTTTTGTGAATTTCTCACTAGGTAAGATTCTTTATGGCAAAATACAACATAATAGCCAACTTTGTGAAATTTAGAAAACCAGATGTATATTTTAGATGGTTAATGATTAAAAAAATGTAAGCTTTGTAGGCTTGCTAAAATTCCTAGAACTTGAATTAGCACCAGAAGAGTCACTACTATGTGTTGGAGTACATGACCACTAAGAGGGGGGGTGAATCAGTGGTCTATAAACTTTAACAAGTTTTACACCTTTAATCCACTAGACACAAAGTTTAAAGATAACTTAATGATTCATCAAACACATGCATATACAATAATAAGTGTGATACCAAGACCTTGAATAAAAGAAAGATATCAGGGCACAAATATAGAGACAATAAATAAGGAATCATGACACATGTTTTATGAGTGGAAACCCCTTAAAAGGGGATAAAAAACCACTCTTGAATGCTGCACTTTATTATGCCTCACTGGCAAAAACCAAAATCTTCACTAGGTACAAATAGTGTCTCACTGACACAGCCCATTGGCAAAATAGTTTGCAGGAGCACCCACTCCCTATGTGCCTCACTGACCATGCAAGCCTCATTGGCTACAATGTTTGCAGGAGCACCAACTCTCTGCATACAGAAAGAGAAGAAAAATAATTTAGGGGGTTACCCTAATTCTCTATAGCACATAACCTTATATCTCCTTTTTTTCAATCAATACAACCTTTGTATACCCTAAAAAAGATCATCAATCTTTACACTATTCAAATACCCTGTATTTCATTACCAAACATGATAAATTGCATATCCATATGAAGGTCTGACTCTCCATAACACAAATCACTGATCAAATTGAACGAAAACATCTTACAATTCTTTTTCTAAAATTTCTTGGCCATTCTGCTTATATATATCAAAAACAAATAGTTTTTGAGCTTTATATAAACCAACTGCCCATCAATTTTAGACATAAGGGAGTGACCGCTAGCATTCAAAAAGCATTTCAATTGCAACCACTTAATCTTCCTTTCGTGCCATCGAAAACTTTAATCTGGGCCATTGATAACCTTTTTGGCGCCCAAGTCACAAAGCATAACCGGGATGGCCAGTTCTACTAGGTCAAGGGGCCAGTATCCCCACGAACTTAACACCCTTAAGTCTTTACTTAAGTTGATTTTAACCTTCAATATCAAGTCACTGCATAAAAAGATAAAAAACATGACAAGTAAGGCTTTATGTCATATGCTTTATGCTTTAGGGTTTTAGAAGGAAACCCTTAGGGTTACCAAAATGTAAGACTAGATGTCTCCAACTCAAGAGAAATCACTCCAAAATTTAAGACTAGATGTCTCTGCAGCTGTACCATAAATAACACACTATAAATCATATCAATATCTCCTTGTTTATGTAGTACGAGAGATCTTGTGCAACATGAGAGATTAATCAAACTAACCAAAACATGGATCAACAATATCAAAGCATGAACCCCTAATCAACAACTTCATATGACATAAGATCAACATTGGCATCAAACAACATAAACCCCTGATCACCTGTATCATTGACAACAAACACATTAACATTTATCATTGACATACTTTGAAGATCAACATAGCACTTGAAGATCAACATAGTCATCAACACCATCATCAACTAAACACCTCCTAATGAATCTACTACTCATTCACAACTCCTAATATGATGAACTGAAATATCATAATGAACACATTAACATTAGCATTATGAACAAGACCCGTTGTATGATCTATTGTTTCACCAATCTTTTGGACTCCTCTGACTGAGAGCATTGCAAAAACTTAACAAGCCATTAAGATACATATCAAGGTAACTTTTGCTTTGTCCATACTTACACTATCCTTTTGTCATCCACTATCCTTTATCATCAACCTTTTGCCATTAAGGATAACCAACACAACAAACTCCTCCTTTGTCCATGGATGGCAAAAACACTCCCCCTTTTATATTATGGACAAAGGACTAAAAGATGTGAAAAATGGATAGCATTTGAAAAGAAGGTGTTAACTTGTCCACCCACAACAAAAGGACACCAAGAAAGAAGTGGGAAGTTATAAGTAGCAGTCATTGAAGTAATCCACAGAAAGCCACACAATGCATATATAGATTTTAGACAAGGTAAACAGAGAATGAACACTCTGCAACAACATGATCACTGGAAGAAATGGCATACCCTAGGCCAAGAGCTAAGAAACACAAACCATTACTTGCAACAAGAATACACTACTTCTACTATCAAATTGAATACAAAGACATTATTTCCAATGTCCAATTGAACACAAAGACATTATTTCCACTGCCCATTCCACAACTCAGCACAAAACTTGATACAAGACGAATACAACAATATATGCACAGAGCAATACATTTATCATTCACAACTTAGAGTATACATCACTCACAAGATCTTATACGTCATACATAGCTAGAGACAACATCTTTCTTATAACGTCATAAATCCAAAACATATAACAACACTACACTTGAAAATAAACCATTTTATCCTACGTCTCTAGAACAAGATCTTATACCTCATACATAACTAGAGACAACATCTTTCTTATAACGTCATAAATCCAAAACATATAACGACACTACACTTGAAAATAAACCATTTTATCCTACGTTTCTGGAACAACTAACCACGCCGGTAGATACAAAATCAAAAGGCTATATGAACTAGTTCATGACCCACAAATTGAATTTCTTAGGCCTATTACTAGCAATTTCCATTTTCCCAAAGTCGACACACTTATAATTAAATTAGGCCTACTTTACAACTAGTTAATCCACTATAGCAGATCTTAAAAAAAATTCTCTCAAGCTAATACAACATACATTGTACTGTACTGCCCTGTTTTACCTCTGTCCTTGATCTAATAGTCCCATGACTGAAATTGACTATCCTCAGTCTGATATCTAACCTGACTGTCATAGATTGCTGATTGTCCCATGATTAATATTGTATCACTCATAACCCATAGCACCTCTGATAATATGTAGTTTTACATCAATATCAATAATGATTTTGTCTTGAAACAACTATTCATCAAAGAGATCATTGACTATTGAACCATATATGAGATAAACATGAATATGTATGAGCTATACATGTACACCAAATCACTGCACAACCAACATTTGATAAACACATTGTAGTTTGAAATATGCTATACCTTGTTCTAAAGTCTGCAACAATTATTCTTGAAAGATGATAAACCAAGCAAGCAACTCCACATTAGGCAATATGAAACAAAAACAAAAAAACAAAAAATGATTGGATTTCAGGACTACAAGAAATTACACAAGTACTCCCCCTAAATCCAATACTGTGATGAAATCATTGTAGAAAAGACAGTGACAATACCCCTAGCCTTTGTCTAAAGGACTCAAACACTTCTTTAGGCAGAGGTTTTATAAAAATATCAGCAATTTGATCTGAGGTATGTACATAATCTAGCACCACATCATTTGCAAGAACCTTCTCTCTTAATAAATGATATCTAATGGAGATATGTTTGGTCCTAGAATGCATGACTAGATTCTTGGAAATATTAATTGAGCTAGTGTTGTCACAAATAATAGAAATAGGCTTAGAAACAACCACTTTGATGTCTTGAAGTGACTGAATCATCCAAATAACTTGAGTGCAACAAGAGGATGCTACAATATACTCAACTTCAGCAGTTGATAAAGAGACACAATCTTGCTTTTTACTATGCCAAGCCACTAATCTGCCACCAAGAAAGAAGGCTACTCCACTTGTTCTATTTTTGTCATCAGGACATCCTGCCCAATCAACATCAGTATATGCAAGAAGAGTGAAATCATTGTGTCTAGGATACCATAATCCAAAATCAAGAGTGCCTTTAAGGTATCTAAAAATCCTTTTAATTGCATTTAAGTGAGATTGTTTAGGACATGATTGAAACCTTGGCACCAAGAACATATCTTGCATGATATCAGGCCTAGAAGCAGTTAGATATAAGAGTCTGCCTATCATGTATCTATATAAGGACTATTCAACCTCAGGTGAATCATCATTTTTTCTTAGTTTGCACCCTTTTTCCATAGGAGTACCAACTAGTCTGCACTCATCCATCTAAAATCTCTTAATCATTTCTTTGGCATACTTAACTTGTGAGATAAAAATTCCTTTTTCAAGTTGTGAAACATGTAAACCAAGGAAGAAGGACAATTCTCTAAGCACAGACATTTCAAATTATGATTTCATAATGTCAGGAAAGGAATAGCACATGTTATCATTATTGCTTCCAAAAATGATATCAACATAAACCACAACAACGAAGATATCCTCACCTTTGACAACAAAGTACAAGTTGCTATCCACTCCACCTTTGGTGAACCCTTTCTCTTGCAAGTACTTATCCAATCTATAGTACCATACTCTTGGGGCTTGTTTCAAGCCATACAAGGCCTTTTTCAACTTGTACACATGATCTGGTTTATCTTTACATTCAACACCCTCAGATTGTTCCATATAAACCTCTTCCTCAAGATCACCACTGAGAAAGGTTGATTTGACATCCATTTGGAGCACGTTGAATTTTTTTATAAATTGAAAATGCTAAGAACATTCACTATCTATAACCCATTGTTCTTTCTTTTTGACATGAAAGTTAGTTTGTACAATCATGTCTTCAACATATTCATAATTTTAGGCCTCTAAACTAATTTAGTCTTATCAGCACTAGAAAAAGACATTTTGGAAAGAACATTTCTCCTAGTTTGTTGCACTTCCAAATTAGGCCTACAAAACTTAGCTATGTGCCTAAGGTTATTGCAATTGAAGCACCTCAATCTATTTAAGAACTCAAAAGGATTCCTTCTAAAAAAAAATTCTCTTCTTCTTGAATCAAATCTGCACTCATTTGCTTTGTGCCCATACTTATTACAATGAAAACAATAACCAAGAAAATTGGTGTAGTCACAGTAGGATGGTTCATAGAATGAACTCTCTAGACCATGTAGCAAAAGTAAACACAATGAAAACAACTCAAGGAAATGGAACAAATGCATATTCAGTCATTCAGTATATCATAGAATTCAAATAGAGATCAACCGACATCATGCGGGCTTAGAATTACAGCTCATAGGCCTGATTGCATACATATGCAAGATAAAGCTGTGAAGCTCCTTCGCCAGAAAATGAATAAGCTATCTATCTAGAACTTAGTAACTTATGAACTGCTTTCCTAAGGATCTATTACATCAATATATATCATCTTTGGAACAATAGATTCCTCCGCGTCGGCCAAGGAAGGTCACAAACTCCAAGAAAGAGCTGTAACGTGTGTACATGGATACATCAGACCTAATTGCATAGAACTCCTCCGTAAATGAATGGAATGATGTGTGGATCTTCAGGGAAGGTCAACCATAAACCAAAGATCATTGAATGATGTGTCATTATGTTTTATAGATCAGGAAATGCTTCTACAGATCTCTCCTTCAGCTGGTTGTCTGTGATTATCAAGATGCTCTGCCTTGAGAAAATAGTCAATCTTCTGATAGCGATATCTTTCTAGTAATGATGTGTGGATCTCTAAATTCTAGATATGATGTAGATGAATGAATGTAGATGCTAAGCCCAACTCTGCAAGGTCTGAAATACAAGTGCAGTAGAATGCAGACCAAAATATAGAAACTGCTTCTAACTGAACTACCTGAACTGAACTGGAAAATGAAAAAGAAACAAACTAAACTTCAAACAAACTAAAATGCAAATGTTTTTGGTTGATGCAAGATTGCTCTTGAACCAGGGATGCTCCTACATCAAACATCTGGAGTTATTGAAAAAGTGAGTTCCCCACTTTGCTGGGGCTAAGGGAGAACCAAGACGGTCCACCTCAGCCTAAGAAATCCATGATGAATCTTCTTCTAGTCTACCTTTCCACTTCACAAGGTATTCTTTGTATTGTCTTCCTTTGGTACTGCGTCCAATTCTGCTGTCTAGAATGTCTTCAATCTGCTCCAGTTCTTGTTGTGGTAACTACTTCTTCAAGTCTTCTTCCATGCTGTCACTAAACTCTACTTCATGATACTAATAAAGGTCTGCAATGTTGAAAATAGGTGATTTACTCAAGGTCTTCGATAATTCCACTTCATATGCATTTCTTGAATCAAATTTTCTGAGTATCTTACAAGGTCCAAACTTCTTCATCTTCAACTTGTTATATCTCCCAACTGGAAATCTTTCTTTTCTCAGATATACCATCACTTCATCTCCAACTTCAAATTCCTTATGTCTTCTCTTCTCATCTGCCTTGTCCATATAGTTATTGTTCATATTCTCCAAATGCTTCTTCACTTGATCATGTACTGTCTTCATGTGATCTGCAAATTCTTCTACTTCTGTACTTCTCTTTTCTTCCATGCTGACATCTCTTAATTATGCTACTCCTCTAGGGTCTACTCCGGTAATAATCTCAAAAGGTGTTCTTTTGGTACTCCTATTTACTGAATTATTATATGCAAACTCTTCTTGTGAAAGAATCAAATCCCAACTTCCTATCTTTTCTCCAACCAAACATCTCAACAAGTTTCCCAAACTCCTATTCACTACCTCTGTCTGTCCATTAGTCTGTGGATGAAAAGCTGAACTGAACTTCAAATCTATCTTCATCTTCTTCCAAAGTGTCCTCCAAAAGCATCCAACAAATTTTGTGTCTATGTCTGAAACTATTCTCTTAGGTAATTCGTGTATTCTTACAATCTCCTTGAAAAATAGGTCAGCTACATGCACTGCATTAGTTGTCTTTTTGCAAGGTATGAAATGATCCATCTTTGAAAATCTGTCAACCACTACAAATATTGAATCATTTCCCCTTTGTGTCTTAGGCAATCCCATTACAAAATCCATGCTTATGTCTTCCCAAGGTCTCTCCGGTACTGTCAAGGATGTATACAATCTAGTGTTCTGACTACTCCCTTTTGCAACTTGACAAACTCTACAACTCTGAACAAATCTTCAAACATCCTTGTGTATCTGAGGCCAAAAGTAATTTTCACTTACCAAGGCCACTGTCTTATCAATGCCAAAATGTCCTACCAATCCTCCACTATGTTTCTCCTTAATCAAATTATCCCTCATTGAACTTCTAGGTATGCATAATTGACTTCCTTTGAACAACATATCCTCCTGAATGAAATAATCCAGCCACTTACTCCTATCTACCGCAACAGGTTCCTTACATGCTTTCCAAGGTTCCATAAAATTAGTATCTCCCTCATACATGCTCTTCAATTCATCATAACCTAACACCTCAACTCTCATCTCTGTCAACAAGTTTCTTCTTCTACTCAATGCATCAACAACTTTGTTTGATTTTCCACTCCTATGCTTCAATACAAAAGTATAACTCTGCATGAACTCTACCCATCTCATATGTCTTTGATTCAACTTACCTTGACTGTTCAAATATTGCAAAGCTTGATGATCTGTATACAACACAAACTCCTTAGGCAACAAGTAATGTCTCCACTTCTTCAAGGCTTGAATTATGGCATAGAATTCCTGATCATAAACCGAATATCTTCTCCTTGCATCATTCAACTTCTCACTGAAATATACTACAGGTTTACCTTCTGTACTTAACACTATTCCAATTGCATTTCCACTTACATCACAATCAACTTGAAATACCTTATTGAAATTTGGTAATGCCAACACAGGTTGGTCCATAACTTTCTACTTCAACAACTCAAAACTTTTATCTGCTCCTGCTGTCCACTTAAAGTCTTTTCTGTCACCTCTCATTGTCTCTGTCATAGGGTTACAAATTAAACTAAAATTTCTATTGAACTTCTGGTAGAAACTAGCCAATCCATTAAATGGTCTCACTTCTCCAATGCTCTCCGGTGTAGGCCATTCAACAATTGCTCTCACTTTCTTAGGGTCCATCTTCAATCCTTCCACAGAAATCCCAAATCCCAAATACAATAGTTCTTCCTTCATGAAACTACACTTCTTGATGTTTATTAGCAATTTCTCTTCTCTCAACCTCTATAAAACTTGTCTAATATGACATAAATGTTCTTCTTTTGTTTTACTAAAAATTAAAATGTCATCCAAGTACATAATAACAAACTTACTCAAGAATTTCTTCAAGACTTCATTCATCAATCTTATGAAAGTAGTAGGTGCATTTTTCAATCCAAAGGGCATCACTAAACACTCATACAATCCTTCATTTGTCTTAAAAGTAGTTTCCATTCATCCCCTTCTCTGATTCTGATCTGATGGTATCCACTTTTCAAATCTATCTTTGTGAAATATCTTGCTCCACTCAAACAATCCATGATATCATCCATCCTAGGTAAAGGAAGTCTATACTTAACTATGATCTTGTTTATTGCTCTGGAATCAGTACACATTCTCCATTCTCCATCTTTCTTCAGTGCTAACACTATAGGTACTGCACAAGGACTCAAGCTTTCTCTGATCAAACCTTTTCTCAACAACTCTTGTATCTGTCTATTCAATTCTTCATTCTCTGTCGGTGTCATTCTATGTGCTGCTTTGTTAGGCAAACTTGCTCCCGGTATAAGATCCATGTGATGACTGATACTCCTTATTGGTGGAAATACTTCAGATACATTATTTGATATAATGTCTTCATACTCTGTCAGCAACTCCTTTATCTCCTCCGGTTGTGATTCTTCAGTCTCCTCCTTCAATGTTTCAGGCTTCTTAGGAATCAAAGCATAACACATTCTTATGCCTCAAACCATCAAAAAATTTCCTTCCATCTACCAAATAGGTTCTAGCATTTCCACATAGCATATCTTTAGGATCATCCTCCAAAGGAATCAAAGTAATTCTCTTTCCATTTGATGTTATAGTATATGTATTCTTTCTCCCATCATGTATAACTTTTCTATCATACTGCCAAGGTCTACCCAACAAGATATGACAAACATCCATAGGCATGATATCACACAAGACTTCATCATGATAAAATCCAATATGAAATTTCACCAAACATTGTTCACTCACCAGTACCTTATGATCATCTTGAATCCATGCTATCTGATAAGGCTTAGGGTGTTTCAATCTTTCCAACTTCAGCTTAGTCACCATCTCCTCTGAAACTAGGTTATCAGAACTACCACTATCAATTAAAACTTTGCAACACTTACCTCCTGATTTGCATCTTGTTCTAAACAAACTCTTTCTCTACGGTGGTTCATCATTTGTTTCTACTTGAAATAGCGCTCTTCTCTCACAAGTGATTCTCCTTTCTTGGGTTTGCCAACTAAACTTGATGATCCAACAGGTTCTTCTTCTACATAAGCTGTTCTCCCACTATTCTCTATTTTCTTTCTTGTACTACCCTGATTACATTCAAATGCTCTATGTCCTTCACTGCCACACTTGAAACAAGTACCTCTAAATGTTCTCTTATCAAATCCTCTTCCTTCTCTTCTGTATCCTTCATTCTGGTATGCACTAGGGTTTCCCCTTTGGTAAAAATTTATGTCATCTCTCCGGTAAGCATTGTTATCTCTGACATCCTTCTTAAATGGGCTGTAAAACTTGTTCTTCTCTGGATGTGATTTGTCTCATCTGGAATAAGTCTTACCTCTCTGAAATTTACCTCCTCTACCTTTCTGTCTCTGGTCATGCCTCTTATTCAGCTTCTCTTCAACTTTTAGGGTAAACTGATATGCTTCTTCCAAAGATGTCATCCTTACCAGGCTTAGTTCTTATTGAATGTTCAATCTCAATCCATTGATGTATCTAGCCACTTTCTCCTTGCTTGCTTCACTATGTCCTGTTCTTATGATCATCTTGTGAAATTCTTCAGTATACTCCTTCATAGATTTCTTCTTTTGTCTCAGGTTTTGCAATCTCTTTAATAGTTCTAACTCAGTCAACAGGTATGAATTGATTCTTCAGTTTTGTCACCATCCTATCACACTTTGTAATCTTTTCTTTCCCTCTTTTGTTTCTTTCCAACTGAACTTCTTTCCACAATATAGCAGCATGTCCCTTCAATTTTGTCTTTGCAAATTTTGCCTTCTCCAGATCTTCACTCTCCTCATATTCAAAGTATTCTTCCATGTCATTTATCCAATCAATCAATTCTTCAGAGTTCAAATTACCAGTATAGTTTGGCACATCAACTTTAGGTCTCTTTCCAATCTTTGAAATAGCTGGCAGCATCTTTACTTGATCTAATTCTTCTTCATCACCTCCTAGGGTTTCACCAATTTGTTCAACAGATTGAAATTCTTCTTCATCATCACTTTCAACATTAGGTCACAGTGTCCATCCTCTTCACCTATCTTCTTCAACAACATCCAAGCAAATTCACATCATTTTCATCATTTCCATCATCTCATCCATTCTACTAGCCATTGTTCCAATAGCAACAACTCTCCTCGGCGGCATCTTCCTGGGATCAAGTACAAACTGCCTCAAGTTCAGCGATCAAGCTAGAAGGTGACAACTGCCTTTCAATCGGCGATTGGTTGTGACACAAGTAACCTACCTCAATTTGGAAATCTATCCACATCAAGACCTTACAGAATTTCCTCACCAACTTTACTCAATTCACTCCCAAAGGTTCAAACTTTCGCTTTGATACCACTTGGTACAGTCACGGTAGGAGGGTTCACAGAATGAACTCTCTGGACCATGTAGCAAGAGTAAATGCAATGGAAACAACTCAAGGAAATGGAACAAATATAGATTCAGTCATTCAGTATATCATAGAATTCAAATAGAGAGTGGCTGGCATCATACGAGCTTAGAATTAGGGCTCACAGGCCTGATTGCATACATGCGCAAGATAAAGCTTTGAAGCTCCTTCACCAGAAAATGAATAAGCTATCTATCTAGAACTTAGTAACTTATGAACTGCTTTCCTAAGGATCTATTACATCAATATATATTATCTTCAAAACAATAGATTCCTCTGTGTTGGCCAAGGAAGGTCACAAACTCCAAGGAAGAGCTGTAACATGTGTACATGGATAGGTCAGACCTAATTGCATAGAACTCCTCTGTAAATGAATGGAATGATGTGAAGATCTTCGGTGAAGGTTGGGCATGAACCAAAGATCATTGAATGATGTGTTATTATGCTTTACAAATTGGGAGATGCTTCCACAGATCTCTCCTTCAGCTAGTTGTCTGTGATTATCAGGATGATCTGTCTTGAGAAAATAGTCGACCTTCTGATAGTGATATCTTTTCGGTAATGATGTGCAGATCTCTAAATTCTAGATACGATGTAGATGAATGAATGTAGATGCTAAGTCCAACTCTGCAAGGTCTAAAATACAACTACGACAGAATGCAGACCAAAATACAGAAACTACTTCTGACTAAACCACTTGAATTGAATTGGAAAATGAAAAAGAAACAAACTGAACTGTTAACAAACTAAAATGCAAATGTTTTTGGTTGATGCAAGATTGCTCTTGAACCAGGGATCCTCCTGCATCAAAAATGTAGATTATACCTGAAAGGATTACTCCTTTTGATGTTTGATGATTTCACAAAACCTTTGTTTGTAATATCAGCATGTTGAAGACCATTTGAATATAAGCATTATCCTTCTTCAAAACCTAGACCAGTTTTGTCCTTGTAGCTCTTTTGTTTTCCCAAAAGATCTTCTAGTTTGTCATTATTGCTACACATGTCAAGTCTTCTTCTCAAGACTACAACTTCAGTCTCTAAAGCATGACATTCCTTTACTTTAGTATCTAACTCCTTGCTTGTGACTTCAACAACTCTTTTACTCTCTTCAAGCTTCAACTTTAGGTCTACAATTATTTTTTCAGAATCAGTGACTTTGCTGATTAGATTTTTATTATCCTTGTGAGGCTGATTTATTTGAGCATCTGCCTCCTTTTTGAGCATCTGCCTCCTTTTTGAGCCTCTTGATCTCACCAAGTGCACACTTGAATTCACCTTCAAGATCCACCTCTACATCATTTTTAGGTTGATCTTCACACTTATCATTCTGACTTTCACTTATAACTGCCATGAACAAGGTTTCCTCTCCTTCTTCAAGTGACTCCTCTGAACAACTATCTATCATATTAGCATCTTTTGTAAAGAGACTTTTCTTCTTTTTGAAGGTGTTTTTCTTTTGAGGATTGAATTGTTTCTTCTTGATTTGTTTCTTATTTCCTTCTTCATTACTTAGGAACTTTGTAAGGACATTTAGCAACAAAGTGTCCTATCCTACAACACTCAAAACACTTAAATGGAAGCTTACCCTTATACTTTCCTGATGACCCCTTTTTCAATCTGCATACAAAGGAGGACTCTTGATCATTCAATTTCTCTGAATCAAAATTTGTTTCCTTTTCCTTTTTAACTAACTTAAAAGTAGTTTCCTTACTTGTAGAATTATCAGTACAAACTCTCATCTCAAAGGTAGTAAAAGTACCATGAAGTTCATCTAAAGTCACTTTACTCATATCCCTTTCTTCTACAGTAGACACCTTGGATTCATATTTAGGTGTTAGAGTCCTTAGAACCTTGTTTACAACTACTTTTTCATCTAGGGTTTCACCTAGACCACAGATAGCATTAACAATCTCTTGAACCCTTAGAAGGTAATCAGCCACCTTCTCATCTTCATTCAGTTTTGAGACTTTCAAACTTAGCTCTATAAGATTGTAGCTTGGCTTCTTTGATTTTTTCATCTCCTTGATAAATACTTGACAACTTAGCCCAAATAGCCTTAGCAGACTTACAATCCATGATTTTGACAAGAACAGATCATTAGTCAGACCACAACAAATAGCATTTTTGGCCTTAGCATTATTGTCATAGGCCTTCTTTTCATCAGGAGTTGAAGGAGGTTTTGTTTCTTTATACACATTTTCTATTGCAGTCCAAACATCATACCCCAAGGAAGACAAGTAGGACTCCATTCTAAATTTCCAAAAGGCATAATTAGACCCATCAAATAATGGTGCTTTGTATGTAGAGAAACCTTCTTGACTGGCCATGACTAGTACTCCACTTATAGGACCTACCCAAGATTGTTAGACTTCTACAGGGAACCTATGCTATAATACCACTTGTTGGAGTATAGGACCACTGAGAGGGGGGGTGAATCAGTGGTCTATAAACTTTAACAAGTTTTACACATTTAATCTACTAGACACAAAGTTTAAAGATAACTTAATGATTCATCAAACATATATGCATATACAATGATAAGTATGATTGTTGTCGATGAGGATTGCACCCTTATGCAAAGCTGTGAAACTCTGTAATCCTTCGAAATATGGGGACAAACTCAGGCTGTGGGTGACCTATAATGAGTTTGAAACTCTAGATTATGGGATGGTTCCCTTAAAATGTTTAATTTTGAAACTATGATTTTTTGGTTTGGAAAAGGGTAAGAAGGAATCTCTAAGGTAATAAAAACTATAAAATTTGGTGATGCACCTAATAATGATGGAAAAAATTGCAAATCTGATTCACAATAGACTTCAGAAATATTACCTACACAATCCACTTTTGACACAATAATCACATAAATCTTTCTAAGGAAGGCTGGAAAAACTATTCTTTATGAAGGAAAAGGATTCTTCACAACATGAAAGAAAGGATTTCAGTAACACAACCTAAGACCTGTGATATCAATATGCTTAACACTTGCAAGTAAGAATGAGACAATAATTTTAAAGGTTTTAATATTTAAACACAATAAAATTTCATCAAATCATTCATACAAGTAGCATCAATGGAAAGGCAAACACTTGATTTCAATGAAAACTAAAGGAAAATATTGCATGAGTAACAAGGAAAAATAGAATCTGTAACCTATTGTAATCTCTATAAAATCTATAATCAATGAGTTACAAAACCTCTTTTTCTCTCAAAGTGTAAAGAGCAAGAAGGCAATAACTTGAAAAATGAGTTACAAAACCTCTTGTCTTTCAATGTCTAAAAGACAAAAGAATGCAAGAACTAGAAAAACCTAAGTTTTTCTTTACAATATATAGTTTGCACTATCCAAGAGGCATGAAAAATAGAACTACAGCTAACTGCCTCTAAAAAATGAGCCCTCAAAAGTAATCCACGAGAAAACCAAGAAATCCCTAAAAATAAGGGTCCAAACTGTCACAATTTGAGCAAAAATAGCTCCAAGTTGATCCCCTCCATATGTTTGACCAAGAAGTTGACCAAAACTCCTTAAATCTCTCCCCAAATCATGCAAAAAGTCCCTAAAAGGCCTCAGTTAACTCAACTCATCAACTCATCAATTTGCATGATTTTGCATCTGCAAAATTGATGTGAGTGAATAATAAAGTAATTAAGTGATAATTACTTTATTATTGGTTACAATTTGCATATTTTCATGATTTTACAACTTGTGAAAAATAATAAAGTAATTTGTAGAATATTACTTTATTATTCATTTACATTGCTTTAGTTGTCAAAAACATGCATGATGAAACAGAAAATAATCACCTTATCTCTCCAAATACACTTGCCTAATTTGCATGATTTGGAAAAAAATAGGACTTTAAGAGAAAACGAAAACTCCTTATATCTCCATGCAAGAAAACTCTCAATCCAACCTCACATGCATTAAGGCAAAAATCACCCTTATTACTCTATTTACAATGTCAAGGATAAAATGTATTACAAAACACTTATCACTCCACATGCACTAAGGAAAAAATGATGATACACTTTGCCTTATTACTCCATTTACAATGTCAAAAATACCACCTCATTGCCATATAATCTCCCTCATGCAAAAATCAAACTCTAATACAAGCTCCTGCCACCTTTGCAATATGCCTTATACCTTCATGCAAATACCTTTCTCTCTCAAAGAAACAAGAAACTCCATTATGCAAAGAAAGAACCCTAATGATAAGCCTTTGCCACCTTGCAACCTTATATTGTCTTCATATGAATTCTTACCTTTGACTTTGAATGGTAATATTACAAGGCACCAAAACTCCCTTTGACCATATTCAGTCATCCTGCATGAGTTTGTATTTATGAAAGGGAATATTTGTAAGATGTCAAGGCATAAATTCGACAATGCATTTTTTGAGTATCTTCGACCACATGCTTGATCAAGAGGTTGTTTGAAATTTTACAAGGCATAAACATCACCTTCTAATGATACAACCACCTTTTGACTTCAGAAACAAAAGCAACAGGCACTTGTCAGCCTCTCCACACAATGATCACTAGGAATCTCATTTCTCAAGTCTTGACCATGGCATCATTTTGGATAATGTAATGATTTTTTTTATTTGTTAAATCAAAAAATCAAAAGTGAAAAGAAGCTTCGAACAAAAGCATTGGGTAAACCCTAAAGTCTACCTCATTTTCATTTTGGCATTTCTTTGTTTCGGCTCTGCAATCATTTCAATGGCTGACTAGGGTTTGATGATTCTCTGGTTTTCTCTCCATCTTCTTGGCTCTTTAGTGGTTGAAAACTTGCATTTCCTCAGTAAAATAGATGGCAGAAAACTGTGAGTATGGATGTTGAAGCTTTGACTATCATTTTTCATTATTTTCTATAGCTTCTTGTTTCAAATGGCCGCGGCCATACTAGTTTCTTTCTTCTATAACTTTCTTTGACACCATTCTATGATTTCTTTGTGTTTAAACTTGCAACAAAAATAATTAAAACCTCAAAAGAGGTCGCGGTCATGGTAGCTTCTTCCTCTACAAATGAATGGTGAGTTCCATACTATTTTTCCTGTATATTCTTTGTCATTGCAACTTGAAAGAAGATAAGGGTTTCTTTTGCAAAAAATGAAATGAGTATCCATGTTTTAAGAAAATACTTTTTCCTCTACTATGGCCATGCCATTATATGTAGTTCTATAGCACTTTCTTTGTCTTCTGATGAAAAAACTTGAGGGTTCTTTAACTATGAAGCCGGGGTTTCATTTTTATATGCTCAGTATACTTCTCCATGCTACGACTACTTCAGTTTTCTTCCTGTAGGTTTTCATTTTGATAGAAGACAAAAAGACGATATGAAGGTTTGAAAATATGAGATGGGTATCACGTCTTTACTTGTAGGAACCCTTCTTTGTCGCGGCCATAGCATAGATACATTTCTGTAACATTTATTTCACTATATGAACTAAAATGAAATAAGGGTTTTATATTTTGAACACATAAATCACTTCTTTATTTTTTTGGTAATTCATCTTTATGATTCTGTAGCTCCTCTGTGTATTTATTTTTGACATTTCTGGGCAACAATAACTACCCTGTAACTGTTCATGCCATTCTTGCATATATAAAGCTTTATAATTTTCTTTCAAAATATAACAAGCTTTAGACATATCTACACTTTTTCCTTGATATTTTTAACTTTGATCATCCTCTTATTTCATGACTGTCACTACCAGAAAGACATTCTATCTTTTGTATTAGCCACTTACTTTTCAATCATTGATATGAACACTTGTTCTTATAAAAGTCTGACGTTGTGTCTTTTTACTTTACTTTCTGTGCATAGAGAACCCCATGAAGCACATACTGCTTTTGTCTCTTATCATAAAATGCTTTTGATATGTTCTCCTCCATATTCCATTGTGACAGTTATAACTAAATGATACTTTTATATAACATGTCTTCCACTATAGCTTCAAATGATAAATGACCTTAACATCTTCAAGGCATGATCATTCACCTGTAGCTGATGTTATCTAAACCTGTTGATCTACACTTGTCTTCTTTACTTGATGTATTATCTTCTATTTATGACTGTCATAGTCAATGATGCATATATCATTTGTCCTCCACTGTAGCTTCAAAGCATCACATGATAAAAAGATTTTAATGCTTTGTCAAAAGCATTATTGTTGTTTCTTTCATCTATACTTGTGGCTTTGACACTTAGATCTTTTGTATTTGCCACTTGTTTTCTTGTTCTTTTATCATATTCAAATGATGCTTCTACTTGATCAGAAGTCTATCCTTAATTTCATTTGCATGCTTCTATCATATCTTTAGTCTGATTTTATGAAATTGTGGCATGAAACATGACAACAATAAGGCATTTTAATGATGGTATAAAAAAGAAAAGTACATTTCATAGCTGCATTTATGTTTTCTGTAATTTGTCAAGTTGACTCAGGCACTTTGAATGTATCTGATCTATTTTAATCAACTCTAATCAAGGTGAACATAGTTTATAGGAGCAACTACTCCTTTTCATGATCATGATGACACACTTCTTCTCTGCAAGTTGATTTTATGATGCATGATATCTCTTAAATGATGCATCCTATTTTTATTTTGATATCCTTTTCACATGAAATAGAAAAGGGAAACATGCTGGCTCAACCCTTGTGGGACCCACATTTTCTCCACATGTTTTAATGTCTTCAAATAAGCAACATTACTTTTCCTATACCTGCACAGTGAACAAACAAGTTAGCATAAGAAACATACCTTATGGAGTTGATTGATCTTTCTCATGATGTTCTAATTTATGGCACATCTGATTTGACTCTTTCATATGAAATGCATGATGTGGCAATTTGATATGTTTGTTTGATAGAAGCATATGATCATGTTAAATATCTGGAGCTCTAACAAGACCTTCCCCAATTTTATACAAGTTCACTTGATACAACTGGAGTTGAAGATGAGGATATGAGATCAGCCATCAACAAGTACATCAACCAACTAAGGATATCAACCTTGCTTCAGGCAATGATGGATATTTAATTTTATCATGTGTTCTTCCTCATTTCTTTTATTATTAGATCTATGGCTTGCATATGTCTGCATTGCTCAGTTTAGTCACTCCCATGGCTTGTGTCAGACACATTTGAACACTTCTTTAAAACATAATCAATTAATTTATCTTATGCACTTGATGTATGTATGTTTCTTTTTAATCAATGCATAGGATAGAGTAACTGAAACTAAATTGTATGTTCCAAATATGACATGAAATGACAATTTAAATGAATACCTTTCTTTCTTGCTTTCAATTATGATCATCTAAATAATCAAATTGTCTTATAACTCTTGAAAGATAAAAATAGTTTAGATCAACTACCTTCCTTGACTGTTTGATTTCTTGACAATCTAACTCACTTGTCATGATGATTTAACAATCCTAATTGGACTGTTGGGTTACCATTACAACTGATCATTAGTTCTGTCTTGTCAAGACATCAAATATTCACTGAATGGAATAACTTTAAAGTTTTCTTTTACTCCTTTTGAAACAACTGCAAATAGGTCTAACTAAATTTAGTGTGAACAAAATTTAGTAACATTTCTGGTGACCTCTCAAGGGTGTTTGCCTACTAAACAACTTAGAACCAGTAGCCTTGCAATTCCATTGGGCATATGAGTCTTTTCTACCCTAAACTTTGAAAAACTTTCTGCAACTCCAACTGATAGAAAACTATAGCAGCAACAAAACTAAAACTGAAACTATTCTAGCTTGCTTAAGACATAGCTAGCAAAATGTGCAAAAGCACTTCTTGGAAATGAAATACTGAATTGAAATTCTAATCTACCCTACTCTAACCAACCGTTAAAGCTGATCAAACAAATCCATTAACTATTTGGTTAAAATAACTTCCCTTTCTAGTTAAGAAAGGACGTTCTGCAAAGTTTTTAGCTACTGATAAGATATAATTGATAAGGATATACTTCACAGAATGCTACAAAATATTTTGAAGAATGAAAACACGCTTATTGATTATCCAAACCTAATCATTGATACTGATGTTATGGGATGAATAAATGATCTCATTATGTTGTTCTAAGGCTGAAAATTGCTCAATGGATACAACAACAATCTGTGCCTCCTTATTTAGCTCTCTGACAGCTATATCCCTGATGGGACACCCTCTTGCAATGATGAACTATCTGCTCATGCTCCTGGTTTCCTTACTGAGATCTACTATCCTATTTTCAGTTATAATTTCAATCTGATTTGAAAGGTTAGCTCACATGAATGAAATGAAGAAAATCTTGCCTCTTTGACCTGATCCTATTGATCACATACTGCTGATTCACATGGTATCAGATCATTATCTATGTTAGAACCAAAATCCTTTATAATACTTGAAAATATGCTTTCATCTAACTGAAAATTCTGCACTGAATCCATATGATTTTCATCCCTCTATTGTTCCACCTACACACTTTCCTTGTTGTCTTGAAACTGATCAACCTCATATTGTTCAAATGCAAAAGTTAAAAGTTCAAAAACCTGATTTACCTTGTTATACTCCTCATTTATTGACTTAGGATTTCAATTGCTACAAGAATCTAGCAAGTTGGAAAGCTCCCTACAAGCTGAATAGTCAGGATCTTCACAATCAGATATAGAATTATCTTGTATAGATTAAATGCCTTCAATTAGTTCATCTGGCTGTTTTGAAAATAAATTAGATGTTTTATTTTCACGAAGAATATCATCTAATTTAGTTTCATATCTAGCCTGATAATCAATCCTATGATCATGCAAAACAAGATTGTTGGTCTCCAAAATGGGACTATCCTTTTGCTCTTCTATCTGAATTGAGGCCTTAACCTCATCCTGGTCTTTATGGACCAGCAATAGCTCATGTTCTGCAATATCATCTAGTTGTCTCAAATCAGCTGGTAATCTGTGTACTTTTATGATGTATTCATCTTGATCAACAAAAGAAGGCATTTGATCAAACAAATAAACTAAATCCTCTTCTTTGTCTAGTTTATTCTCACTTGAAACTTGGTCAATTTGTTTCTGCAATTGAAGGCTTTGACCTTCAAATTTCTGCATCCTGCTTTGATTCATCTTATAGAAAGCATTAGAAAAAATTTCAAATGATTCAAAATGCATAGGGTTCAGGACCAAGTTTGAATCAACTTCCTTCACACATTCATTATGTTCATAATCAATCGAGGCTGCAGGACAAACAATAGCAACTTCTTGTTCTCTATTTGATTTCTCAGCTGCTGGCCTAGCATTCATGATTTTAATTGGTTTGGGTTCCTGATATGGTTGAAACTGAGGACAAATGGACTAGCCTTGAATGCAGACAGGCTCTTGAGCAAAGTCAGAACTTCTAAAACTTAGGATTTTGACCTCCTGAGGAATCTGTTGGCATTCAAAACCCATCTCTTGGCCTTGTTGATAATTTAGACCATAAAAATTAGGGCTATGCCAATTCATAAAAAACACCTCAGGGTTACAATTTCTTCTTGGGTCATGTGGATCAGTTTGGGAGGGTGGCCTATTTGGCTGATTAGACTGATACTGTGCCTGGTATGGCTTATGTTCTTGATTGATTTGCCTCTTGAAACTAACAAACTCATTTGCCATGCTCTCAATTGTGTTTTTAAGCTCTTGTAATTATTGAGTTTGGACTGGAATAATAGTCTCTTGAGCAGCAGCCTGGTGTTCTATGGTTGGAATAGCTGGGACAACAGTCAAAAAGGGAACTGCCATGGGCTCAGGTAGTTGGACTTGTGGAAGAAAGGGTAAGGGAGGCCTTGGAGCCATCTTCCCCACTAGAATAAGGCAGTTTTCTGCTCTAACAGTAATCTCAAAAGCATCGGGAAGGGTAGACCCACCCAGAGCCTGAATCATAACAGATATTTTTCTATCTAAAGCTTTAAGATAGAATAAAAAGGCATGCAATGGTGTAGGCCTTAGCATCACGGGGATTCTATCCCAAGTCCTCTGAAGTGGTAATTGAAATCAGACATATGTTTGTGTGAAACTCTCTTGATGGTACTCAGTTGCTGCAGTAGAGACAAAAGATCATATTTGTCCTCAAAATGTTTATGCAACCCATCTCCCATATCATCCCATGATGTGATTGAGCCTGCTGTGAGTCCTCTAAACCACTACAAAGCTTTCCCTTTCAGCAATGCAGCCAAGAGTCTGATTGTTACATTCTCTTGGGTAACATTATGTACTAAACACAACGTTGCCACATCCTGAATGTGCTCAATAGCTATAGTGTGATCTTCTCTGGTGAAATATGACAATCCTCTGAGGGTTACAACTGGAATATTGTCATGCTGAACAAGTTGTAATGGGTTACCCTCGTTAAATGCAACAAAAGGATATGGTTTGGCCATTTACTTAGAGTCGCTAGGGTGTTTGACAATTTATACTTCTGAAGGCTATTGATACTGAAGAAAACACCTGATCCTTTAGTATGTGACTTTCTTCATGTGTTCACTAGATCTGCATGCAAAAATTAGAGATGAGTCACCAAGTATGCTATTTTTACCTCTGAAAGGTTGAAAACCCTGTTGCGCATACCAAACAGCAGAGGAAAAATGTGTTTGTGTCCCACCGAGCGTGCCAAAAACTATTGTCGATGAGGATTACACCCTTATGCAAAATTGTGAAACTCTGCAATCCTTTGAAACATGGGGACAAACTCAGGCTGTGGGTGACCTATAATGAGTTTGAATCTCCAGATTATGGGCTAGTTCCCTTAAAATGTTCAATTTTGAAACTATGATTTTTTGGTTTAGAAAAGGGTAAGAAGGAATCTCTAAGGTAATAAAAACTATAAAATTTGGTGATGCACCTAATAATGATGGAAAAATTTGCAAATCTGATTCACAATAGACTTCAGAAATCTTACCCACACAATCCACTTTTGACACAATAATCACATAAATGTTTCTAAGGAAGGTTGGAAAAACTATTCTTTATGAAGGAAAAGGATTCTTCACAACATGAAAGAAAGGATTTCAGTAACACAACCTAAGACCTATGATATCAATATGCTTAACACTTGCAATTAAGAATGAGACAATAATTTTAAAGGTTTTGATATTTAAACACAATAAAATTTCATCAAATCATTCATACAAGTAGCATCAATGGAAAGACAAACACTTGATTTCAATGAAAACTAAAGGAAAATATTGCATGAGTAACAAGGAAAAGTGGAACCTGTAACCTATTGTAATCTCTATAAAATCTATAATCAATGAGTTACCAAACCTCTTTCTCTCTCAAAGTGTAAAGAGCAAAAAGGAAAGAACTTGAAAAATGAGTTACAAAACCTCTTGTCTTTCAATGTGTAAAAGAGAAAAGAATGCAAGAACTAGCAAAACCTAAGTTTTGCTTTACAATATATAGCTTGCTCTCTCCAAGGGGCATGAAAAATAGAATTGCATATAACTGCCTCTAAAAAATAAGCCCTCAAAAGTGATCCACGAGCAAACCAAGAAATCCCTAAAAATAAGGGTCCAAACTGTCACAATTTGAGCAAAAATAGCTCCAAGTTGATCCCCTCCATATGTTTGACCAAGAAGTTGACCAAAACTCCTTAAATCTCTCCCCAAATCATGCAAAAAGTCCCTAAAAGGCCTCAGTTAACTCAACTCATCAACTCATCAATTTGCATGATTTTGCATCTGCAAAATTGATGTGAGTGAATAATAAAGTAATTAAGTGATAATTACTTTATTATTGGTTACAATTTGCATATTTTCATGATTTTACAACTTGTGAAAAATAATAAAGTAATTTGTAGAATATTACTTTATTATTCATTTACATTGCTTTAGTTGTAAAAAACATGCATGATGAAACAGAAAATAATCACCTTATCTCTCCAAATACACTTGCCTAATTTGCATGATTTGGAAAAAAATAGGACTTTAAGAGAAAACAAAAACTCCTTATATCTCCATGCAAGAAAACTCTCAATCCAACCTCACATGCATTAAGGCAAAAATCACCCTTATTACTCCATTTACAATGTCAAGGATAAAATGTATTACAAAACACTTATCACTCCACATGCACTAAGGAAAAAATGATGATACACTTTGCCTTATTACTCCATTTACAATGTCAAAAATACGACCTCACTGTCATATAATCTCCCTCATGCAAAAATCAAACTCTAATACAAGCTCCTGCCACCTTTACAATATGCCTTATACCTTCATGCAAATAACTTTCTCTCTCAAAGAAACAAGAATTCCATCATGCAAAGAAAGAACCCTAATGATAAGCCTCTGCCACCTTGCAACCTTATATTGTCTTCATATGAATTCTTGCCTTTTACTTTGGATGGTAAGATTACAAGGCACCAAAACTCCCTTATATTCGGTCATCCTGCATGAGTTTGTATTTATGAAAGGGAATCTTTTGATCTTTAAATATTTGTAAGATGTCAAGGCATAAATTCGACCATGCATTGTTTGAGTATCTTCGACTACATGCTTGATAGACCACAAGGAATAAAAGGTTGTTTGAAATTTTATAAGGCATAAACAGTACCTTCTAATGATACGACCACCTTTTGACTTAGGAAACAAAAGCAATAGGCACTTGTCGGCCTCTCCATATAATGATCACTAGGAATCTCATTTCTCAAGTTTTGACCATGGCATCATTTTGGATAATGTAATGATTTTTTTTATTTGTTAAATCAAAAAATCAAAAGTGAAAAGAAGCTTTGAACAAAAGCATTGGGTAAACCCTAAAGTCTACCTCATTTTCAATTTGGCATTTCTTTGTTTCAGCTCTGCAACCATTTCAATGGTTGACTAGGGTTTGATGATTCTCTAGTTTTCTCTCCATCTTCTTGGCTCTTTAGTGGTCAAAAACTTGCATTTCCTCAGTAAAATAGATGGCAAAAAACTGTGAGTATGGACATTGAAGCTTTGACAGTCATTTTACATTATTTTCTGTAGCTTCTTGTTTCAAATGGCTGTGGCCATACTGGTTTCTTTCTTCTGTAACTTTCTTTGACACCATCCTTTAATTTATTTGTGTTTAAACTTGCAACAAAAATAATAAAAATGTCAGAAGAGGCCACGGTCATGGAAGCTTCTTCCTCTACAAATGAATGGTGAGTTCCATACTATTTTTCCTGTATATTCTTTGTCATTGCAACCTGAAAGAAGATAAGGGTTTCTTTTGCAAAAACTGAAATGAGTATCCATATTTTGAGAAAATACTTTTTCCTCTACTATGGTTGTGCCATTATATGTAGTTTTGTAGCACTTTCTTTGTCTTCTAATGCAAAAATTTGAGGGTTCTTTAACTATGAAGCCGAGGTTTCATTTTTATGTGCTCAGTATACTTCTCCATGCTATGGCTACTTTAGTTTGCTTCTTGTAGGTTTTCATTTTGATAGAAGACAAAAAGATGATACGAGGGTTTGAAAATATGAGATGGGTATCACGTCTTTACCTATAGGAACCCTTCTCTATCGTGGCCATAGAAGAGATACATTTCTGTAACATTTATTTCACTGTATGAATTAAAATGAAATAAGGGTTTCATATTTTGAACACAGAAATCACTCCTTTACTTTTTTTGTAATTCATCTTTCTGGTTCTGTAGCTCCTCTGTGTATTTATTTTTGACATTTCTGGGCTACAATAACTGCCTTGTAACTGTTCATGCCATTCTTGCATATATAAAGCTTTATAATTTTCTTTCAAAATATAACAATCTTTAGACATATCTACACTTTTTCCTTGACAGTTTTAACTTTGATCATCCTCTTATTATATGACTGTCACTGCCAGAAAGACATTCTATCTTTTGTATTAGTCACTTACTTGTTTTTATTTCATAGTTTCTCTTGTACTTGTACTAGATAGAAGAATGGATGTAATAAACATATGATCTTATAAAAGTTTGAAGCTGTGTCTTTTTACTTTACTTTTTGTGAATAGAGAACCTCATGAAGCACATACTGCTTTTGTCTCTTATCATAAAATGCTTTTGACATGTTCTCCTCCATATTCCATTGTGACAGTTATAACTAAATGATACTTTTATATAACATGTCTTCCACTGTAGCTTCAAATGATAAAAGACCTTAACATCTTCAAGGCATGATCATTCACCTATAGTTGATGTTATCTGAACCTATTGATCTGCACTTGTCTTCTTTACTTGATGTATTATCTTCTATTTATGACTGTCATAGTCAATGATGCATATATCATCTGTCCTCCACTGTAGCTTCAAAGCATCACATGCTTACAAGATTTTAATGCTTTGTCAAAAGCATTATTGTTGTTTCTTTCATCTATGCCTGTGGCTTTGACACTTAGATCTTCTGTATTTGCCACTTGTCTTCTTGTTCTTTTATCATATTCAAATGATGCTTCTACTTGATCAGAAGTCTGTCCTTAATTTCATTTACATGCTTCTGTCATATCTTTAGTCTGATTTTATGAAATTGTGGCATGAAACATGACAACAATAAGGCATTTTAATGATGGTATAAATAAGAATAGTACCTTTCATAGCTGCATTTCTATTTTCTTCAATCTATCAAGTTGACTCAGGCACTTTAAATGTATCTGATCTATTTTAATCAACTGTAATCAAGGTGAACATAGTTTATAGGAGCAACTGCTCCTTTTCATGATCATGATGATAGACTTCTTCTCTGCAAGTTGATTTTATGATTCATGATATCTCTTCAATGATGCATCCTGTCTTTATTCTGATATCCTTTTCACATGAAATAGAAAAGGGAAACATGTTGGGATCAACCCTTGTGGGAGCCACATTTTCTCCACATGTTTTAATGTCTTTAAATAAGCAACATTACTTTTCCTATACCTACACAGTGAACAAACAAGTTAGCATAAAAAACATACCTTATGGAGTTGATTGATCTTTCTCATTATGTTATGATTTATGGCACATGTCTGATTTGACTCTTTCATATGAAGTGCTTGATGTGGCAAGTTGATATGTTTGTTTGATAAAAGCATATGATCGTGTTAAATATCTGGAGCTCTAATAGGACCTTCCCCAATTTTTTGTAGGTTCACTTGATACAACTGGAGCTGAAGATGAGGATATGAGATCAACCAACAACAAGTACATCAACCAACTAAGGATATCAACCTTGCTTCAGGCAATGCTGGATATTTAATTTTATCATGTGTTCTTCCTCATTTCTTTTATCATCAGATCTATAGCTTGCATATGTCTACATTTCTCAGTTTAGTCACTCCCACAGCTTGTGTTGGACACATTTGAACGCTTCTTTAAAACTTGATCAGTTAACTTATATTATGCACTTGTTGTATGTATGCTTCTTTTTAATCAATGCATAGGATAGAGTAACTGAAACTGAATTGTATGTTCCAAATATGACATGAAATGACAATTTAAATGAATACCTTTCTTTCTTGCTTTCAATTATGATCATCTGAATAATCAAATTGTCTTATAACTCTTGAAAGATAAAAATAGTTTAGATCAACTGCCTTCCTTGACTGTTTGATTTCTTGACAATCTAACTCACTTGTCATGATGATTTAACAGTCCTAATTGGACTATTGGGTTATCATGACAACTGATCATTATTTCTGTCTTGTCAAAACATCAAATATTCACTGAATGCAATAACTTTAAAGTTTTCTTTTACTCCTTCTGAAACAACTGCAAATAGGTCTAACTAAATTTAGTGTGAACAAAATTTAGTAATAGTGATACCAAGACCTTGAACAAAAGAAAGATATCAGGGCACAAATATAGAGACAATCAATAAGGAATCATGACACATGTTTTATGAGTGGAAAACCCTTAAAAAGGGATAAAAAACCACTCTTGAATGCTGCACTTTATTATGCCTCACTGTCAAAAACCAAAACCTTGAATAGGTACAATTAGTGTCTCACTGACACAGCCTCACTGGCAAAATCGTTTGTAGGAGAACCCACTCCCTATGTGCCTCACTGGCAAAATATAGGCCTCATTAACCATGCAAGCCTCAATGGCTAAAATGTTTATAGGAGCACCCACTCCCTATATGCCTCATTGGTAAAATACAGGCCTCACTGTCCATGTAAGCCTCACTACCTACAATGTTTGTAGGAGCACCAACTCCCTACATACAGAAAGAGAAGAAAAATAATTCTGGGGGTTACCCTAATTCTCTACAACACAACCTTATATCTCCTTTTGTTTTCAATTAATACAACCTTTGTATACCCTTAAAAAGATCATCAATCTTTACACTCTTCAAATACCCTGTATTTCATTACCAAACTTGATAAACTGCATATCCATATGAAGGTCTAACTCTCCATAACACAAATAACTGATCAAATTGAACAAAAACATCTTACAGTTCCTTTTCTAAAATTTCATGGCTATTCTACTATATCTATATATATAACAGTTTTTGAGCTTTATATAAACCAATTGCCCGTCAATTTTAGACATAAGGGAGTGACCGTTGGCATTCAAAAAGTATTTCAATCGCAACCACTTAATCTGCCTTTCATACCATCAAAAACTTTAATTTGGTCCATTGATAACCTTTTTGGCACCCAAGTCACAAAGCATAACCGGGATGGCCGGTTCTACTAGGTCGAGGGGCCAGTATCCCCACAATCTTAATACCCTTAAGTCTTTACTTAAGTTGATTTTAACCTTCAATATCAAGTCACTACATAAAAAGATAAAAAGCACGATGGGCAAGGCTTTATGTCTTATGCTTTATGCTTTAGGGTTTTAGAAGGAAACCCTTAGGGTTACCAAAATGTAAGACTAGATCTCTCTACATCTGCGGCATAAATAACACACTGTAAATCATATCAATATCTCCTTGTTTATGCCATATGAGAGATCTTGTGCAACATGACAAATTAATCAAACTAACCAAAACATGGATCAACAATCTCAAAGCATGAACGCCTAATCAACAACTCCATATGACATAAGATCAACATTGGCATCAAACAACATGAAGCCCTAATCACCTGTATCATTGACAGCAAACACTTTAAAAGGATGACATCTATCATTGACATACTCTGAAGATAAACATAGCACTTGAAGATCAACATAGGACCATTAACACCATCATCAACTAAACACCTCCTAATGAATTCACTACTCATTCACAACTCCTAATATGATGAAGCTAAACATCATAATGAACACATTAACATTAGCATTATGAACAATACCCGTTGTATGATCTATTGTTTCACCAATCTTTTGGACTCTAACTGAGAGCATTGCAAAAACTTAACAAGTCATCAAGATACATATCAAGGTAACTTTTTCTTTGTCCATACTTCACTGTCCTTTTGTCATCCACTATCCTTTGTCATCAATCTTTTTCCATTAAGGACAACCAACACAACACTATGTGCTAATGCATCACTAAGTAGTATATATGAGATGTTTAAGTGATACCAATATCTTGGTTATGTTGCACCTCCGATGGGATTAGGATTATTTTATTTCCATATGTCTAATTACACTTAGTGTTATTGCATTGCGTAATTCTTGTAGATGTTGAGGGAAGATGAACCAAGTAAGTGTCAAGCTAATATTGGAATATTGGTCAAGCTAAATCAACAGTTGCAACATCTACAACAACTAAGATCAATCCTTGTTTACAGATTGAAGCATTGCAAAGCCGTGTGTCTGCAGCCACTGAAAATATATTTGGTGATACATTCTGGGAGAATGTAGGAATTGTTATAAGTGTACATGACAATATTTATGCAAGGGTTTATATAGACAATAGATGTGTCTATTTCAGAAACCCATGCTAGAATTTGAAACTCTAGGAACCAAGGATTCTTCCAATAGTTTGCATGCATTGATTGTAGGTGAACATACCTTCAAAGCACCTTGTGAAATAGTTCACCTATTTTCTCTCTTCCTTCACATGATACATGTATTTGTCGAATGGTTTACAGGCACAGACTACACTTCCGTGTTTTATGACCATGTCATCAAATAGGGCAATACTAATAACATATTAGATTTAGCAAGTCCCACATTGAGCTCAAGAACTTAGATCCACTTCTCCAGTCCAAACACCTTACTACTTCCACATTCCTTGAGAACATTAATAGAGGTTGAAGCATTTGGCACAATTCCAGTGCTTTCCAATTGGGAAAACAAGCTCAAGAAATTCATGTTGTAGGTGGGAATTGTATACACCTAAAAATGGCAAAAACAAATTAAATAAATATTTATTATTTATTTAATTCCCATTCTTCTATCATTTAATAAATTCATCAATTTATCTATTTGATTCACGTTTATCATTAATATTCCAAATATTAAATAAATATCAATTTATTTAATTAAGTCAATTAAACCTATTCTTCTAATGTCATCCCTTAATTAAATAATAATAAAATTATTTAATCACAAATCATCCTATTCCAAAGTTCTAAGTTCATAATTCCACATCATCTAATTTCACCTCACATATCCACCTCACCTTGTTGCACATGTAATTAAATATTTTAATATTTAATTATTCCATTTTCCCCCACCCACATGGCCTATTATCTCTCCAACCATCCCTATTCACGTGGATGTGGTCTCTCCATGTCACCATGGTCAAAGGGACACTTTGTGACACTTGTTACATAGTCCCTAGAATCTTTCCAACCTTCCTATAATCATGTCTCCTTGTTTGACCTTCTTTCTTGGGTCATTGTGAGCCTTGTGACATGTGGAGTCATGTCACACCTTTCTCTCCTCCATGTCAAGGTGAGAGGAACATCTTCCCTCTTTCTCTCCCTCATCTCAACCAACTCAATCCTCACCATACACCTCTCATGACTAAGTCTCCACCATTGATCTTGTGACACATGGATTTGACCCCTCCTTGGCTTATAAAAGGAAGCTTATTCCTTCATTTCAACTATCCACAAGCTATAGCAAAGTTACTCTGCAAAAATTCCAGCGCGCCTTTGGCAAAGCATCCATATTGCTCATTGCATTATATCCATTATCCTCACATCCATGCAATCATGACTTCAACCATCCATCTCTCACTTCATAATAGTTGCATTGTAGGTAATCTTCATTGCATTTTGTCCAGCCATAGCCATTCAAGTATTGTCATTTTTAAACAATGAGGAAGTGCAACTTCTGAGAGCTCTATTCATCAACAAGATCAATACAAGATAGGTGACAATGGAAGCTTTGAGGTAAATTGGTCTTCAAGGTAATATTTCTTTGTTTATTTGATTTGCATCATATTTCATTGAGATTATTGGATTATTAGTAGGTTAATATTGTTGATAATATTTCCTCTAACAAGAATAATGGTCAATAGTCTCGATAAATTGTCCTCTCCAAGCACGACCTTCTGATGTTCTCTGTAGCATTCTTGGGCAATAATTCTTTTGAAATTTGTATTGTTGATCCTAAAGGTGTGCTAATGAGTCAAAAACCAATTTCTATTTTTCACTATGATGACTAAGAAGAAGCTCCTTCTACTCTTCCTCCACATCATGCAGCACAAAGTTTGTGTGAGGGATATATTCTACATGTTTCAATTTCCCAAACAATTTCTCCAAGAAAGTGTAAATCTCTTCTATTTCTAGATGTGATCTATCTCCAACAGCAAATGAATGGACCTTATCCCTGACCTCAATCCAACTACACCCAGAATGACCAAGAAGATCAACTATGCAGATAAAGTGTTCTATTCTTGGAGTGATGCCATATACTTGGCTCATTGAATCAAGATAGCAATGCCCTTCATCGATGAGACCATAGTGGCTACAAGCAAAGAAAATTCTTACAAAGTTTATGGCATTTAGCTTGATACCTGCCGATAGTATTCATTCAAACTTGATGTTCTAATCTATGATGTGCACATCCTGTAGTAGTAGCAGTCCACACTACAACATCATTTTGGGATTTTTATCAAATGCCTTACAAGCATCATTTATACTCCCCCATTTTGCATACATGTTGACAAGAGGAATCTTTACAAAGGAAGCCATCTCATTTCCACTTTGATAATGTGTACATGCACTTGTTTCTACTATTCCAAAATGTCAATGCTTGCACAAGCTTTTAAGATGCTCATAAAAGGGGAAAAGGTATGTCCTAACCCTTTCTCTAAGCATTATTTGAAAGAGCATTACAACCTCCTCTCCATGCTCATCCTACTATCATTGCATTCAAAGAGATCACATTTCTCTAAATCATTTCATTGAACAATTTACCTACAAAGATTTGTGTACATCTCCATTTATGTGCATGTTCTGCGATCGTGTGCTTTATATTGGTTCACGTTCTTCTATATGCTACCACATTTAATACATTTAATATACATGTCAAAACTTTGTTTGGTTAGTCTATCTTTCTATGCATTGCAAACATGTCAACTTTAGGTAGATAAGATTCAGACATGTGATTTTGATGAGGAGTTGTACGAGTTGTTTAACAATTTTTGTTTTGATCCTAATGCCACTTTTGTAAGCGTAATGCATGCCTATCATAGAGATGGAATTTCAAATCCTGCACAGGCATCTTATAAGGATAATTCAGGTTGCCCTTTCTTTGAGGACAATGTTGGTGATATTTTTGGTGTAGGATGTTTTGATGATTTTGTACAATCTAACGAGGAATCAAATAATTATTGAACATATTTTGAAGATGTTAATGATAACACACCAGATAATGGTGTTCACTTCCAGTTGCACACTGCTATGCCCTTAATATTGGTGTACATAGGGTTATCAATAGTCAGCTTGTGGCTATCTTAACTCCTAATTAAGTCATGTTATCATTATTATATTATTATTTAGTTAGATAGGTTGGACTAGGTGTTATATAGGGGTGTGTCTATTCATCCTAAGGATAATTAGGTATATATAGGAGGATGTGAGTCTTATTTCATCATCATATTGTGAAGTGTGTTCTCATTGGAGATATTTGGAGGTTGCCCCCTTGAAGTGGCCTGTTATTCTCAGTTACTATCAAGTATTTGCAGAATATTTCATATTATCTTCTTCCATTATGCAATTTATTTCATTACAAGTGGTATCAGAGCATGATCTTGGCACCATAGAGGCAAGATTTTTTCTCAACATTGGAGGCGATTTTGGGAAGAAAATAACTTTTAGATTTTAGCAAACTTTTTAAATATTTTTAAAGGGTTTTTGAAGACCATATTAAAGAAGCTACAGTCCATATTTCAGAGGAATTGGAAAAGATTTGAGCGAATTATTGCAGAATTACAATTTCTACATAATTTATTTGAGATCTACATATCTCTCACATCTTGCCGAATTGGAGTATAATTTGTATTAGGTTTTTGAAGACATAATAGAAGAGCCTACAGTCCAAAGCTTGGAGAAATTGAAGCAAAAATAAGTGAGTTATTGCAAAATTAGGGTTTCCAACAAATTCTCTCTCAAGGTAGCAAATTTGCTAATTTTTTGGAGTTTTTTCTGGGTAAGTGGTATCTTGGCCCTAGTAAGTTACAATAAAAAATTTAGAGAATTTACATTTCATTTGTGTGATTTATTTCAAAAATATTGGTTTCCATCATGATAGGGCCTACAACAAGAGGCAAAAAGAATGCTGCCACACTAGGGAAATCCTCTGATAAGGATGGGGAAACAATAGAGGATAGTAATCCCAATGAGGAAATAAGTAAGGTCAAGGAAGAAGTTTCCTCAATTAAGAGGGATATGTGTGACCTAACAGGAGATATATCAGATATATGAAGCATGTTAAGCATCTATATGAATGAACCAAGAAAGGAGTTCTCAAGCAACCAAGGTGAAACCTTCAAGTTAGCTAATAATGACACAAATTTTAATACTCCTATGGGATCTAGGAATTTTTTTCCAAAGGTAGATATGCGTAAGTTTGATGGTAAGGATCCTCTAACATGGATAAACCAAATGGAAATTTTTTTGGAAGTACATCAAATCCCATATGGACTAAAGGCCACAATGGCTTCCCTATATCTAGAACCAAATCAATTCATTTGGTATTGTTGGCTTTGTACTCATCAAAGGAAAAAGGGTCTCACCCTCTCATGGTCATTTTTTACAGAAGAACTCCAAGCATAATATAACAATAGTGTCACAGACAACTTCTTCAGCCAGCTTGCTAAACTTCAACAAATAGGATCAGTTAAGGATTATATTCAAAACTTCCAAAATCTATCCTTAACAGTGGATACAATTATAGAGGAGAACTTGAATGATTTATTCTTGGGTGGTCTCAAGGATCACATTCAACATGAGGTATGCATGTTTAGTCCTAGCTTGGTAAATGAGTCTTTTATTTTGGCACGCAGGGGTAGAGGAGAAGTATTTGATTCCTAGAAAGAAAGGGGCTAATGTGACAAGAGAGAAAGGATATTCAACACCTTCTCTTCCTCAACCTACTAGGTTGACTCCACAACAAATTGAGGAGAAAAGAGAAAAAGGGTTGTGTTTCAATTGTGATAGTAAATACAGTCGAGGACATAAATGTAGTGAAAAGAAATTGTTCTATATTGAAGGTCCAAGTGAGGAAGAAGAGGAGGAACCCATATTAGAGGAGGATAGGGAGTCAAGTGAGGAATCACATGATTCTCAACCAATCATTTCTTGTCATGCACTCTCAGGTTTCAGTGCACCACAAACTCTCAAGGTAGTGGGTTTCTTAAAGAAGCAAAAAGTAACAGTGTTGATCGACTCAGGTAGTACTCATAATTTCATCAATAAAAAGTTGGCAATTCGTCTAAATTGTTTTATATATCCAGCCCTAGAGTTTTAGGTTTTGATTGCAGACAGGGGTACAGTTAGTTGTTTGGGTAAGTGTCATAACATTAAATTATCCATGGGAGATTATCAACTTGATACCCCAATGTATGTGATATCCATGGGTGCAGCAGATATTGTTTTTGAAGTACAATGGCTTACTACATTGGGAACAATTGAGATGAACTTCCAAGAACTATTCATGAGATTTCAATAAGAAGGAAAGGTAGTGGAGATAAGGGGGTTGAAGGCAAAATCCCCATAGATGGTAATCTCTCATCAAATGCAAAAGTTGCTTAAGAAAGGAGTAGATGGATTTGTGGCCCAGCTATGTTCATTAGAAGTCTCTCAATCTAATGCTCCTACTCATCCAGATTTACAAGTAATAATTGATCGTCACTTAGTGGTTCTTGGAGATATGCCTAAAGGACTTCCTCCTAAGAGGGATCATGACCATGCCATACAACTAGTTCCAGGGAGCCAACCACCAAACATCAGGCCTTATAGGTACCCACACATACAAAAAAGTGAGGTAAAAAAATTGTTGAGGAGATGCTAGAGGCTGGAATTATTAGGCATAGCCAAAGTGCTTACTCCTCGCCTATGGTGATGATGCATAAGAAGGATGAAACTTGGCACATCTGTCCAGATTATAGAGTGCTCAACATGTACACCATTAAAGATAAGTTTCCTATCCCAGTCATTGATGATTTGCTAGATGAATTGAATGGAGCTATGTATTTTACCAAGTTAAATCTTAGATCTGGTTATCACCAAATTTGATTAAGGCGGAAGATATTTGTAAGACATCATTTCGAACTCATGAGGGTCATTATGAATTTTTAGTGATGCCATTCGGTCTTACCAATGCACCATCTACATTCCAAAGTTTGATGAATTCCATTTTTAAGAGGTTCTTGAGAAAGTTTGTGTTAGTGTTCTTTGATGATATATTGATTTATAGCAAGACTTGGGAAGGACATTTACAGCATGTAGATCAAGCATTACAATTACTCAAAGATCATCAACTCTATGCTAAGCCATCCAAGTGTGCTTTTGGTCTTAAGGAGGTGGAGTATTTGGGACACATAGTTTCACATGAAGGAGTAAAGGTGGACCCTAAAAAAATTAAGGCTATCATGGAATGGCCTATTCCAAAAGCCATTAAGAAATTGAGGGGTTTCTTGGGATTAACAGGGTACTATAGAAGATTTGTGATGAATTATGGTCATATAGTAGCACCCCTCACGACTCTATTGAAGAAGGATTCTTTTCATTGGAATGAGTCCGCTAATGCAACATTTGAGCAATTGAAGGAGGCTATGTGTATAACTCGAGTGCTTGCCACTTCAGACTTCACCAAGGAATTCATTGTGGAATGTGATGCTTCTAGAAATGGAATAGGAGCAGTTCTCATGCAAGAAGGTCAACCAATTACTTTTGAGAGTCATCAATTAAAGGGTAAGAATCAGCTCAAACCTATTTATGAGAAGGAAATGCTAGCAATCCTTCATGCAGTTAAACAATGGAGGCCTTATTTAATGGGTCGACACTTCAAGGTTAAGACAGATCATAATAGCCTAAAATATTTTTTGGAACAAACACTATCCTCTGAAGAGCAACAAAAATGGGTCACTAAGATGTTGGGATATGACTTTGAGATTGTATATAAGAAAGGGAAGGAAAATATTGTGGTTGATGCACTTTCTAGGAAGGATGAAAAAGATGAAGCCTTATTGTGTGCCCTTTCAATATTACAAGAAGATTGGGTGGAAGAAGCCAAAGCAGAGTGGCAAAATGATGTTGCAACAAGTAATCTCATCCAACAATTAAAAAGTGATCCTAGTAGTTCAGATAAGTTTTGTTTGAAGGGGGATATTCTTTGGTATAAAGAGTGCTTGTATCTTTGTAAGAATTCCAGTCTTAAACACAAGATTCTCATAGAGCTACATGAGTCCCTAGTTGGTGGTCATTCAGGATTTTTGAAGACATATCATCGGGTCAAGCAAGATTTTTTTGGGAAGGGCTAAAAGGTGATGTTCAAAAATTTGTGGCTAAATGTTTGGTCTGTCAAAGAAATAAGGGGGAGACGATTAAGACACCAGGTCTCTTGCAGCCCTTATCTATTCCTAGCCAGCATTGGGAAGAGGTATCCATGGACTTCATCACAGGGCTTCCCAAATCTAAAGGTCATAATGTCATCATGGTAGTAGTTGATCACCTCACTAAATATGCACATTTCATTGCATTATCACATCCTTTTACAGCAAGTACAGTGGAAAAAGTTTTTTGGAGAATATCCAAAAGCTACATGGTACACCTAAGGTTATTGTCAGTGATTGTGATCCTATCTTTACTAGATAGATTTATTCTCATGTTTGGGTACTCAATTGGCTCATAGTTCTTCATACCATCCTCAATCAGATGGGCAAACTGAGGTTGTTAATAAATGTTTGGAAGGATATCTGCGTTGTTTCACTTCAGAGAAATAGTCTCAATGGGTAGATTGGCTACCACTTGCAGAATGGTGGTATAACACTTCTTTTCATAGCTCATCAAAAATGTCTCCATTTTTGGCACTTTATGGATATAATCCTCCTTCCATCACATCATCATTAAAGGTGTCACCAAGAGTTCAGGCAGTAGAGGACCACTTGCTTCATCAACAACAGGTACTTTTAGGACTCAAGGAGAATTTAGCTATGGCACAAAATTGAATGAAACAACAGGAAGACCAACATCATAGTGAAAGAGATTTTGAAGTTGGGGATTGGGTCTTCTTGAGATTGTAGCCTTATAAACAAATCTCACTGAAGCAACAAAAAAAGAATAATAAGTTGTCTCTAAGATATTATGGGCCATACCAAATTATGCAAAAGATTGGTAGTGTTGCCTACAAGCTAGAGTTGCCACCAACAACAAAGATACATCCAATTTTTCACGTTTCTTGTTTGAAGAAGGTAATTGGGTAGAATATTCCTACTCAAACAGTACTACCAGAGCTTGATGAAGAAGGAAGAATAATTTTGGAACTAGAGTGCATTCTTCAAACATGCACGAAGAAGCTAAGGAATAGAACCCTCACTGAGTATCTCATCTAATGGCAGAATTTACTAGTTGAAGAGGCCACATGGGAGGATGAGGAGTTCATTCAAAAGAATCTACACTTGGTTAGCATTGAGGACAATGCTTCTTTGAAGAGGGGGGCATGCTACACCCTTAATATTGGTGTACATAGGGTTATGAATAGTCATCTTGTGGCTATCTTAACTCCTAATTAAGTCATGTTATCATTATTATATTATTATTTAGTTAGATAGGTCAGACTAGGTGTTATATAGGGGTGTGTCTACTCATCCTAAGCATAATTAGGTATATATAGGAGGATGTGAGTCTTATTTCATCATCATATTGTGAAGTGTGTTCTCATTAGAGATATTTGGAGGTTGCCCCCTCAAAGTGGCCTGCTATTCTCAATTATTATCAAGTATTTGTAGAATATTTCGTATTATCTTCTTCCATTGTGCAAGATATTTCATTACACGCACTCAATCTTCACCTTGGTAAGACTACAAATAGCCATTGCCCGGTCAAGGGATTGCTATGAGAAGAGTGTGTTTGCAGATATACAAACTTGATGAATCCAAAGACTAGAACAAATGGAATGGACTCACTGGACATTGTCAGTCAGAATGTCATGATTATAATATTGATGACTTAGAGACTATCACACAGATAGAAGGCTCTGCACCAGCATCATCGCTAAGGAAAATACAATATTTTGAAGAAGATGATGTAGTTTCCAGTTTTTGTCCATGATTCTTGTAAGGCTTACAATTGATCATAGCTTGACAGTAGAACCCACTCAAAGTTTAGAATCTTGCCCTTCCATGCAAGCTAGAGCTATTAGTTCTCCTAGTACTGGTATTGAAGAGATTATAACATATCAGGAGAAGACGTTCTAAGGTCCCTTCGATGAAACGATATGTATTCAAGAACATAAAGTGTATCAAAGAGATTATACCATATCAACAGAAGGTACTTTAAAGTCCCTCCAATGAAAACACTTCACATGAAAGAACATAAACATTATCGAGCAGACAACAATATATTGGGAGAACATGTTTTGAAGTCCCTTCGATGAGATGATCAGCATTAAAGGACACAAAAGATTATTGAAGAGAATGAATTATATCAAAAGGAGCTTAAGGAGCTTGCAAAAGTCCCCCCAATCTAATAATACTATAAAGTTTGTCATGGTTCCTAATGTGTACACTGACAAAGGATTTGATGCCTGCACCAAATAATAGAGATTCTATGCCAATGAAAATGAAGATTAACATATTAGAGGTGGATAGATTCTACTCAAGTAAGATGCAATTAAAGAGTAATAACAAGCCTGATGTACATCTAGATTTATATGAAACTATGTTGCATATGAAATCTTTATTACAGGAGCAAAGGAATTTGATCCATGCATATATCAGAAATACTGATGAAGAATTTCTATTTGAGGGAATAAATATGACCCTAGCCAGTGATTTCCAAGGTCTCTCTTGAAATGATAAGGACCCTAGTCAGTGATTTAGGTTGGGTGTAGAGGGAAATGTGTTGTACTCAAGGATAATTAAAGTAGAATCACTGACATTTCCTTTCTTGCACATACTACTGTAAGGTAGTAGTAATTCATGGTCATATTACTGTAAGATAGTAATGTAATCTCTTTTGTCCTCTGATGTGAGGTTTAAAGTGTTATAGGGTAACATTTGCATAGCTCAATCTAACTCTGTTGCCCAAGTAAGGCACCGGTCTAGAAGTCTTTTTGCATGAAGGCCTTGGATGCCCATGATCCCAATGTCCAATCCCTTGAATTCATTTATCTCTTCCTTTTATGTTTTCGTTTGCTTTTGACAGGTTAGTTGTAGACTAGGTCTTGCCCTTATGCACACAGTTCAATGTTATGTATCCTGTCAAATCCTAGGTAAAACCTGCAAAGGATCTTGATCTTAGAAGAGTTGTGCATATGGTTCTGTTAAGGTTAATGGTATTATGAGAAACCACAACTAAACACATCTACAAGGGTTATTAAATGATTTATCTTATGGTGGCATCCCATTAACCCGATTTCCTTAAATAGAGATCTCCTTTGTAATTATATTGTTTTTGAATCTGTTGAGATCTGTGAGTACACCTACTCGAGTTTGGTAAGGTTCAAAGTGTAGAGGACTTCAACCTTTTCCCCAAGGTTGAATCATGTTCGTTGAATTTTCTCACCTTCAACTTGAGTATAGGTCTCTTCCCTTTATCAAGGCTTTATAGACCCTTGGGACCTTGTTAATGTTGCAAATATCTTAGAGTTAAAGGAGTGTACGAAAAAGAACCAACATTACTAAAGTAATAAAATGGTGTAGGATAGAGTCAAGAGAACATGTGTCAAAGATAACCTTGAAGTTCTCCTACAACTCCAAGAGGTTGTTGAGTAGTCAAAGACAGTTGCATACATGTCCTATTATCTTGCACAGGGTTGTTGAGGTAGTTTGGGTGACTTGGAGACCAGTTTGAAGGAATATAGCAGTAGTTGGAGTATTTATAAAGGCAATTTGAACAGAAAGACAACATGTGTAAGCATCTAGGAGTACATAACAATTGAAAAGATCAACTTTTCTTTTTCCAACACCACCAAGAAGTTTCCAAGCATTCAAAGCATGTGACAAAGGCAGTTTCAAGTGCCCAAGGTTCAAGGAAGCAGTCAACAATAGTCATAAAGGAAACATTTAATGAATTTTAAACCTGTCCTACTTTTCCTCTAGCGTAGGATAGTCAAAAGTAGAGTTTACTTTCATTTTTCCTCAGTTCTTTTCACTTTTGGAAAAGCATTGCAAGTTGAAACAAGATTCTTTCTGTCTTTTGATGCATTGTAACTCAAAAAATCAGTTTCTTGCTCATTCTTTGAACTATGTATTGTAACCATGAAGGTTTTTTTAGGAAAGAGAAAGCATTGTAACTTATTTTCAGATATGTATGTTGTTTGTAAGCATTTTTTATTAATAAAACAAGTTGTTTTTACATTCTCAAAGCTATTTCATTGTGCAAGCTTCAAAATGGTTGATGTGTTATTGTGGTGATGCTTCTACCCCTTGAAATCTGTCCTATTTTTCATTGCCTTTATGATTAAATATATGACCAATTGATGACAAAATAATGATTAAAATGACTAAATATACTACCAATAGATAGAAATTAGTTAATACAAATGACTAAATATACTACCAATGGATGGAAATCAGTGAATAAAAATGACTAAATATACTACCAATTGATGACAATTAATGATTACAATGACTAAATAAATGACTACCATGACTAAATAAATGCCCAGTTAACAACAATCAATGACTAAATTAACAACTAAATATACTACCAAATTGATCAATTAAAACACCAATAAATAACTAAAAATGGTTTAGTCATAAATTTGGCCCCATTATAAATGACCGACAATAAACTACTAATGGTCACGTGACCAAGCTTAGTCATTTATATGCAATTTTTAGTAATTTTTTTAGTCATTTATCATTATTTTGCTACTAGTGTCACCTAGTTTATTCAGCTTTCTCCATAAGCACAAGATTGAGGAAGAAGCAAAAATAAGATCCTTAGCCTATATATGTAGTCATGTTGTAACAACTCCTCCCTTCGTGGCTTTCCAACTAAGAAAGTTTTGAAATTAAACACAATAAGCCTAGTGTGTAGTCATAGACTTTCCATGAGCCTAAAAGATTGATCCTTCCTCAACTGGGGAGGCATTAGAATACAAATTGTAGTTAGAGAGAAACGTATTTGTTTCCTCTATACTAGTCTCCTAAATCATTTCACAGTGTTGCAAACTACATGCTAAAAGTGAAATCCCTAACATAGCTTTCGGTTCTAGCTATAGCCTCTCACTTCCAAAAGTGGTTTCAAAGAAACTATAACCATTGTATGAACCTATACTTCTTGAATATGAAGGAGAGCTAGGAGAGGGATTTAGGAGGACAATATTGCAAGTGTTAGAAATGAAGGAAACCACTGCAATATGGAAATTTGAAATATAGCTTCTAGAATATCAATGGAGATATACCAAACATCAAAGAAATGAGCAATACTCAAAAGCCATAACATGACACAAAGGTTTACATGGATAAAACCATTTTAGATTAAAAAACTCCACAAAGAAAAGAGGGAAAATTTATATTATCTTGAAGAAGATTACAATACATAGAATTTCCTCAATCTTGCATCCAATCTGACAACATCTATGTACCTGCAAACAAATTCCTCAACTCATGTTTTTGCACTTCTCCATAGCTCATTTTATAGAATAACAGAAGCCTCATGAAGAAGCTACCAAAAGTGGTGCCATATTTGGGAGAATCCCAACACCCTCACCAAGAAAGAACTCTTGTAACACTTGTCATGAGATTCCTAGCACCCACCTAGAGCTTTATACCAATTGGACCAAAATAGGCTCTTACACCCTCAAAGATTCTCTTACAATATGACAGATGCTCTTACAATGTCACAAGATGCTCTTACAATATGACATATGCTCTTACGCTATCATAAGATTCTCTTACACATGTTAGATTCTCTTACACCTTTTCATTTACCAATAATAGATTTGGGCACCTCATTTTTACTAGTAGTAATCTTGAGGTAAATAGTAAATAGTAACTATTACCGGTAATTAATTAGTTACTATTGCTAGTAAATACTTAATTATTGTATTAGTAAAAATAAATTACCATGTCAGTGGATTTCTCACTCTAAGGAAGATCCTGATGTGTAAATTGATAGGGATGACCACATAAAATGTGATGAGGACCAAGATAATTATTGTGAGGGTTTAGATGATACAAATTGGGAGGAAAATGAGGTGGAGGAATAGGAAGAAATGAAGGGTAAAACAAAAGAAGGTGAGGTTGTTAACCATGAACATTATGAAGGGAATGAAGATTTCAATACAAATGGTGTGGAGAACACTTATGGTGAGAACTTCCAAACAGACATAGGAACCTTTGAAGCTCAAATAAACTATCCTAATAAAAATAAAAATTTCCATAACAATACAGACCTACAAAATCTGGCCGAAAGGTTGGATAAGCTTGAAGGATTTTTTAACAAGAGGGTTAATTGTACAACTTGCCAAGAAAGATAGACAAATATGTATGAGATGTGCAACATGTTCCAATTCAGGATCGATAAGTTGGAAAAAGGCATGAAGGATCTGGTAAAAGTCATCAATAGCATATTGAACACTACTGTGGAAGAAGTTAAGGAAATTAACATTCGACTGGAAAAAAAGAAACACATGCATGACAAAGATCATTAAACAGATAAGAGGCATAAGGCTAATAGGGACCACACTACCTGGGAGGAGGTATTGAAGAAAATGAAGAATGATTGAAATAGTCCAAAATTCTAGCTTATCTTCTTGTTTAAGTTTAATAGTTCAAGTTGTTCTTTTGTTGTTTTCTACCCGTTTTTCTCTGCTATATAATATCCTAGCCACTAAGGTTATTATCAGGATTATGTGTCTATATGATGATACTAGTTCTTATACTTTTAGTTTTGGTTTTTGGTTATGCATCCCTCGCAACATAAGGGTTATTATCAGGGATGGTGCTATAAACTATTATGGGGGTTTTTTGGACATGTTTATAAAACTGTAAGACTATTATTGTGATGGCTCTCTGGCCCTATTGGGTTATTATTAGGGAGGGTCTATGTTGTGCTGAGTATATCTGCAGATCTACTTTTTGTATGGGTTTGGGACCCTTTTCCCAGCTAAACATAATAAAAAATAATTACAATATTAGGAGTAATTAAATAATTGGGTTTACAAGGTTGATGACACCTTAATCCTAAGATTCTCCCCCTTGACATCATACATTATAAATACAACCATAGGAAAACATAAATCAACTAAGTACATGAAACAAGGATTGTGGCCTCCCTGCACCAAGTGAACTTTTTTGTGCTCACAGGTTTCATAAGATAATCTACAACATTCAACCGAGTGTCAATTTTATTCAACTCAATCTGTCAATTTGCAACTATTTGATGAAAAAAGTGGTACTAAACATACACATGCTTAGTTTGAGCATGATACATTGTATTCTTGGCCAAACAAATTGCACTCTAGCTATCACAACTAATCTAAATAGTCCTGTAATCAAAACCAATACCTGTACACAATCTCTGTAACCAAACAACCTTCTTAGAGACATGAATAGCAACCATATACTTTGCTTCTATAGTGGATAAAGCAACTTTGAGCTACCTCTAACTCATCCAATTCACGGCTCCTCCAAATAGAGTAAACTCATAGCCATTAGTGGACCTTCGACTATCCAAGTCACTTGCCCAATCTGCATCAACAAAATCCTATACATCTAATGTCTTATCTTCACTGTTAGTACCAGAATAAACCAAATAGTAATTAGAAGTACCACACAAATATATAAACACCATCTTTGCACAATTTCAATGCTCTCTACCAGGGTTAGACATAAACCTACTCAAAACTCCCACTACTTAGGTAATATTTGGCCTAGTGAAAACCATTGCATACATCAAACTTCCTACAACACTAGCATATGGCACATTAGACATATCCTAAAAATTATCTTCACACTTAGGACACATATCTAAGGTAAGCTTAGTGCCAGCTGGTAAAGGAATTCTAACTGGTTTACAATCATGCATATTAAATTTGTGCAAGATGGTTTTCACATACTTACTCTGTGATAACCAAAGCTTTTTGTTACCTCTATCTCTCCTGATTTCCATACCCAATATGTACCTTGCTACCCCATATCCTTCATCTCAAATGTGCACACGTAAAAGTTGAGTTTTTCATCTCACTAATCATATCCTTGATGTTACTAGAAAACAACATGTCATCCACATACAAGGCAACAATTAGTATATGATCATCAATACATCTAATGTAAACACAACGATCTTCTTCACTTCTCAAAAAGCCCAAATTCAACATAAAAGAATCAAAATTTTGATACCACATCTGAGGGGACTATTTCAAACCATAAAGAGACCATTCCAATATGTAAACCAAGTGTTCTTTCCCTTTTACCTCAAAATATTTAGGTTGTTACATATAAATTTCTTCATTTAGATCTCCATGCAAAAATGCAAACTTAACATCCATTTTCTCAATTTCAAAATCATAACCAACAACTATGGATAAAAGAAATATAATAGAAGATAATTTAGAAACATGAGAGAAATTTTCATCAAAATCAACTCCCTCTCTAGGAGTAGCCCTTAACTACCAGTCTAGCCTTGTACTTCTCCAATGAACCATTTACTCCAAACTTCTTTTTGTAGACCCACTTACTACCAATGGCATTCCTTCCTTTAGGCAAATGAAAAATATCCCAAGTATCATGAGATCCTAAAGCCATCATCTCCTCTTGCATGGCTAGTTGCCAAGAATCACTACCATCTGCAAGAATAGCTTCCCTGTAGGATATAGGCTCATCATCAGTACTCAATAAAACAAGTACACAATGGAAATTTGGCAAGCTATACCTATCAATTAGATTATGTTGTCTTGTGGATCTTATTAAGGGTGGAGTAAGAGATTCTTCCTCTTGTTCCTCATCAAAACTTTCGTTTGAATCTTCTTCTTCTTCTTCTCCATCCTCAAATCCATCATTTTGTTCTTCTTGATATGCATCTTCTTTCTATAAATCAAAATGCATTATCTTTTTCCTTTCTTTCTCTTATGGTTGTATAGGATTAGAAATAGCTCTAAGTTCCCTGAAAATCACATATCTACAATGTACAATTTTTTGGTTAGAGGATTGCAAAGCTTATAACCTTTAACATTCTCACCATATCTAATGAAGATGCATTTTTGTGCTTTTAGATCCAACTTAGAATGCTTTTCCTTAGGTACATGAACATAAGCCTCATAACCAAAAACCCTTAAATGTGAAATAGAAGGTTTCTTACCTGTCCACACTTTATAAGGATTAGAATCAAGAGCCTTACAAGGAGATATGTTTACCAACTAACAAGCGATACTCACAGCTTCTGTCCAAAAGCACTTACCCAACTGTGCATCACTCAACATACTTCTGGCTCTTTCCATAAGTGTTTGGTTCATCCTTTCTGCAACACCATTCTATTGTGGTGTATATAGATTTTTATTTTGTCTAATGATACCTACATGCTTACAAAACTCATCAAATTCTTTAGAGCAATATTCCCCTCCATTGTTAGATCTTAATACTTTTATTTTCAATCCTAATCAGTTTTCTACTAAGACTTTAAAATCCTTAAACTTGGTGAAAAATTTAGATTATGCTTCATAAAGTAAATCGATGTAAATCTGGATACATCATTAATGAAGGTAACAAAATATCGTGACTTTCCAATTGAATAATTATCCATAGGACCAAACACATCCGTATGAATAATTTCTAATTTATCTTCACCTTATTACTTCCTAAAGGAAATGATGCTCTATTTTGTTTACCAAACACACAGTACTCAAAAATCAAAGTGATCATCGGAATAGGAGAAACCATCCAACAACTTTTTATTGATAATAGTTTTTACTTACGTGGCCCATTCTACGGTGCCACAACATACATGTATTTTTAGATTTTTCTGTCACATAAGTGGATGCACAGATAGTAGTGGCATCAAGCATAAATAGAGTTCACATCCTCATTCCCCTTGCTACCACCAAGATTCCTCTCACCAATCTACAACCATACTTGTTAAATATTACATGTTTTCTCGAATCATTCAACTTTGAAACAAAAATAAGATTTCTAGCCAATCTAGGAATATGTAAAACACCAAGGAAGGTATTAATCCTCCCATAATTGAAACACAACAATACCTTTCCCTGTCCAACTATCAAATATGTAGTGTTGTCACTAAGGTAGATATTACCTCCATCATATTTCTCATATGTAGAGAACCATTCCTCATGAGGAGTCATATGATACAAACATCCTGAGTCAATCAACCACTATTTGTTAGACATAACATTACAAGTAGAAAGTAAAACTTCATCACTTGCATCTGAGGACTTTTTGGTAGAGGAATCCTATTGTTTCTTCTTGTTTCTGCATTATTTTTTCACATGTCCCCTCTTACCATAGTTCCAACACTTAACTTTGTTCTTCTTCCCAGGAGTTTTAGACTGACTTTTTGATCCCTTAAGCCCTTTCTAATCTCCTTTTGGTCCTCTTTCCTTAGACCTCCCCCTAACATTAAGAGTATCCACTGATCTATCCATATCCTTCTTCCTCATATCTTGTGCCAACAAAGTTGCAACAAGGGCATCCATCTTTGGATCTTCGAGGTTAGCAGTGATAGCAAGAATGAAATTATCATAAGAGTTAGGCACAGAACAAAGAATCATAATACATGTATCTTCCTCTTCTATCTTAACATCCATAGAAGCTAACTGACTCAAAATCAAATTAAAAGTATTCAAATGCTTAGCTATAGAATCAACCTCCTTTATTTTAAGAGAAAATAACTTTCTTTTAAAATATAATTTATTTACTAGACTCTTAGCTTGATAGATTTCACCCAACCGCTTCAATAATGCATATGTGGTCTTTTCTACCGAGACATTCAATAGGATAGAGTCTGCAAGGCATAATTGGACAGTACCTCTTGTCTATTTGTCCATCTTGTCCCAATCATCTTGACTGACAGTGTTAGGTTTCTTTTCTTTTGATGTGGCTAACCATTTTTCCCTCTCTTTGAGTAAATCCTCCATTTTCAACTTCCACAACTCGTAGTTTGTTCCATTGAACTTCTCAATGTCTATCTGAGATGTAGATGCATCCATGACTTCCACTCTCACAAATCTACAAAATAGAACTCACACTATAGCACAGAAAACCTTCACACTTGCACTCAATAAACACAGTTGGCCATGCTCTGATACCAAATGTTAGAAATGAAGTAAACCACTACAATATGGAAATCTAAACTAACTTGCAAATCTACAATATAACTTGTATAATATCAATGGAGATATACCAAAAATAAAATAAATTAGTAATACTCAAAATCCATACACGACACAAAGATTTATGTGGAGAAAACCCTTTCAGGTAAAAAACTCCACTAGGAAAAGAGAGAAAATTTGTATTATCTTGAAGAAGATTACAGTACATAGAATTTCCTCAATCTTACATCCAATCTAAGAACATCTATGTACCTATAAATAAATTCCTCAATGCATGCTTTTGTACTTTTCCATAGCTCATTTTATAGAATAACAAAAGCTTCATGAAGAAGCTATCAAAAGTGGCACTATATTTGGGAGAATTCCAAAGCCCTCATCAAAAAATAACTCCTATGACACTTGTCATGAGATTGGACTAGTGCCCACCTAGAGATTTATACCAACAAGACCAAAATAGGCTCTTCTCATATGATTCTTTTACAATATGACAGATGCTCTTACGTTGTCATATGATGCTCTTACAATATGACATATGCTCTTACACTGTCATAAGATGCTCTTACACCTTGTCATTTACTAATAATAGACTTGGGCACCCCATTTTTACCTATAGTAATCATGAGGTACATAGTAAATAGTAATTGTTTAATATGAAAAAGAGGGATTTGATGGATGGTGGGTTTTAGTTTGAATCCTCCTTTCCACAAAACATTCCAAGGGATTTTCAACCAAGTGCTTCTCCTATCGAGAGGAGAGTCATCTACCAGATTGGGTTGCCACTTGGTTTTTTGCTGGGAAATTCAGAAGTTATCACGCAATGTTGTTAATTAATGCTTTAATGCTCTTGAAACCCTAATTTAAGAAAAATAGTAAGTAAATCTATGAATTACGATAAATGCTACTGGAATTAGGCAAAGGGCAAAGAACCTTAACTCACTATTTTTTGCAGCCTAGAAAATGGAAATGTCAAGGACACTAGTGATGGCACCCTAGTCTAAGGTACATGTTTTTCTGTGGAATCTTGATCTCCTTCTGACACTGATTTCTGTTGTATCTTTAGTTTCTGGTGATCTGGCAATGGAGGACAATGTTGATGGCACCCTAGTCCACTAAGGGATTTGCTGCCATATTTCAGAAGCTCTACAAACCCTTATGATAACTATCTAATTTATTTCTGTGGCTTCAGATGTAGAGGACAATGTTGATGGCACCCTAGTCCAAGCAGGCTCCTCCTTCAGGATCTAGAATCTCCACAGTGTCCTCTTGCTCCCTGTAACTCCACTTCTTTCACTTTCACAACCTATAACCTGTAATCACAAGAAGTGTGGGATGGGGTTGTGGTGTTTAGAGGCTTACCTTAGTCAAGCCTCAAAGAGACATTCAAGTCTTCCGAACACCATTGTCAGAGAGAGTGTATCCTTATGGGATAGAGGCAAAAATCCAAATGATAATGATGATAAAATACAATAGATGTCACCTTGGTGATGAAGCTCTCATGGAAGGAAGATGCTCTTCAATGCCATGAGGAGAAGATGAAATCCAACCTACAAAAACAAACACAATAACAATTCTATGCTCTGTAACATAATGATATCATAAAAATCTCAAGTATGCATAAAGTTCACAATCATGAAAACTTTCTAATGATCTTCTAGTTTGCAAATGATAACCTAAACATGCTTATATATGCAACTACTAAGATTCCCGCCAAGAATTTTGAAATTAAAACTTATGATGTCATCCTGGAAACCAAATAACGATCACAAAACTGACATTTTAATTTAGTGCAAACCTAAAATAGGGTTGGACTAGGGTGCTAGTGCCCTTGTCCACCTCCTTGTCTTTGTTCCGGGATCATCAACATAGCACCCCCTAGGTCCTATCTGTCACAAGACCCAAGGGTTTTCTCATCAGGAGTCTGAATTATCATGCAAGATGCTCTAAATGCAATCTAAAGACCTGCCCGAGCTAAACCTTAATAGGAAAAAGCCCCCAAGGATGTATTTTTCTGACATAACAGTAATTACTGCTAATAAATAATTAGTTATTGTACCAGTAAAAATAAATTACCATGTCAGTGGATTTCTCATCCATTATGATTGCATTAACAATTACAATATTAGGAGTAATTAAATAATTGGATCCATAAGGTTGATGGCACCTTAATTGTAACAGCGAGAAACAAGACCCAAAGATCATACTAGATCCTCCCTTCCCATAGCTAAATTAAATGTAGAAGGACTTCATAATTACAACAACAAACTCAGAAATATGAACATAGTGAATGCCTCATTCTTTAAATAGAGAAACAAAGAAAGCTCAAGGGTAAAAGAAATTAAGGACTACAAAATCCACATGTGCAAAATGATAACATCCCAAACTAGATTCTCCATCAAAGAACAAAAAGGAAAAACACACATGCAATTGAGGAAAAGGCCACCTCCTCTTGGAAACACCAAGTCCTAGCATTTTGTGTGAGGCACGTACCATTCAATTCCACATCAAGTGAGTGTAGATATTCATGCCTAGGTGGATATTGTAGAGATTTCTTACCCTCATCTTTTAATCCATCTACCAAATTTTGAATCACATAATCTATAGTTCCCTCCATGGTACTCCTAATTCAATTGATGCCAGCACTATACTAGAGAATCAGTCCCCATCTCCTCATAATCTAGAAGTGTGAGACACCATTAGTATTGCCTATTGCAACTACTTCCATATGTTTGCTGACTAAAAGAACTTTGTGAAAATAATTTCTCCAAACCTAGAGCATCTAGTCTCCATAATTATAGATGGATTGAAATACCCTCACACCAGTGGTGTATTTATACTGAATAAACCCATTTGACTAAATCTGTATTCCTTTTGATTAGCATGAAAATACTATGGGTAACACTACTGACATTAACTCTTTCAAATTCACATGAACCCTGACCATTAGTATTAGTAGGTGTGGAAGATTGATGGCCACAGTAAATGATCAATTATTCTACACATGTTTGCTTCACATTTATGTTTCTACAGATCCTGAGGGTAGGATGGGAGCTTAACACTTATTCTTCTTACTTGTTTTCTTCCATTTGGATCAACTGGGGACCCACCATTCTCTTAGCCAATCATGAATAAGCATATGGAGGACAATAGCGTAGTTGGCATCATGACCAGTTAACACTACATCACAAGCCTTCCTGCTAGAGATCATCCATCATGGGAGAAAAATCACCATGGGATTTCACCTACTCAATATCAACAATAATCACACATTGCAATCTTGGTTTGGAGACCCACACCAAAAATTGTGATGCAAAGAAACCTTGTGATTGAATAGAAAGAGGCTATCTGTCACTCCTATGACATCACTCATGTTGATACTACCACTTCATAACTTTGTTAATTTAACTACCCAATCAAATAAATGCATTCTAATGAATGGGACATGTGGTTAGCACCATGTCACAATCCTTGATGGGAAATGGTAAAGTATAGGGCCTGCCATCTTGTTGTTTGGCGCTACAGGATCCATTGGATCGAATTCATTCTAGATCTATGATCATCACACACCACAAGGATGAGACAGGGCCCACTAGCTAAAACTATGATGTGAAGAATGGATGTGATGCAATGAGACACCACCACCTGTCTAACTGGGTGACATCATCTTGACATTTCCTAGTTCCTCTATAGGGTTCATGACCACGAGCAAGTGGGGAAAGAAGTACCAATAATATCATGCCAAAGTAGGTGAGGCACAAAGCACTTCAGATGACTAGTCAACAGGCATAGGGACATGTAGCATAAGATCATGTATCATAGAATCGATGTTGGGGCCCATAGGTAAAACTATGATTAAACGATGTAATAAGGATAGGCCATGTAGCATTCACAACATAGGGGGACCATATGACCAAGGCGAAGTAGCTAAAGGGTGGAAATGTGTCATAGGCCGTATCAAGCACGTAGGACCAATAAAACATACAGGTTTGAGGAGGACCAAGTGGTGACTTTACATGAGAAGACTAGCAGAAACGATCACTATGCAAACATAAAAAAGGCATAGGTATAAACCCTAACACTTCATGCTTACTAAAATTCTTGTAAAACCCTAAACCTTAGCAACTGTTAAGAAAAGAAGACTGAAAAACATAGTTGCAAGAAAGGTACAAATAGGCTCAAGATCATAGTTAAACCCTAAAAGGGATTATTTAATTCCTTTTGAGTTAAGCATGTGAAGAAGAATATCAAAGCAATTAAAACCTCAAATGGTTGCCTCTATGAGCTTCCTCATATCTCAAGAGCTTTTATAAGCCACTATTTAAATCTATGTGCTTCCTAATTTTTGTAAGAGATTTTCTAAACCATTATTTGAACTCAGATTTCACACCCAAGAAGTGTATACAAAAGGGGACTGAGCCCTACAAGAATATATGTTGTTCCTTTCAAACTTAGCCCCATGTCTCAAGAGATTTGTAATGCATTTCACAATTTTGATAAGATATGTACACTTCTTCAAATTGGAAATGATGGATATTTTATGAATTATACAAAGCCACTTTGTGGTTTCTTTACCTAACTTGGTCTATAAAGAGGTTCTACATAATAAAAAATCCTTGGGAGATATCACTAACCAAGGTAATATTAATTGTATTCCCAAGTCTAGGAATTTGAATCTCATTACCAATTAGAGAGGTCCATGACTTTGTTGAATGTCTCCTATAAACTCTTGGCTAAATCTCTTGTGCTTTATTTGTGTCTCCTCCTTCAAGTAACTGTTAGAATGAGCTAAACCTCTTGATAATGGATTCTATTCCTTAAGATTTATTTTGAGAGGACCTATGATTGTGCATTATGTGACCTTATATTTTGGCCATGCTCAAAGCATTAGGGTTTGAAGATTTCTTTCTCTTCATAATTCAAACCCTCTTTCCTAATTCTTGAACTCACCTCTCCATCAATGGATGCAAATATGAAAGTTGTGGGATCTTCTACTCTATCAAATGAGGTTGTTCTCTTGCTCCTTCCCACTATGTTCTAGCTACAAAAATCTCTTGATAATCTCCTTAGCCATAGAACAAATCAAGTCTTGGTCAAGGGAATCTCTTCCCCTAAATCAAATAGTCATATTTTGATTTGACACTTTGTAGATGATTTTATGTCAGGGCATCATACATGGACCGTGAACAACCCATTTCCTACTGCAACTTTGAATTTGAAATTTTTTCCCCTACCTTTAGGATCCATTTAACCAATCATCTAGAGAAATTGCATGTAATCATAAGGAGAAGACATGAAGCTGGTGAATTCAAATTTATTGGGCCAGACTCTTAGCTATTGCAGTCATTTTTGCACTCAAATTGGAGATTTTAGTGCCAAATTTAGGATTCAGTCCATAAGATGGTATGGGGAACATTTTGAAAGGCTTATTTTGGAACTCAAGAAAAAATGTAGGAGTGGGAGTAGAGATTGGGATGTCCATGTGATGAATGTAGCATTAACAAGGGGCCCATTTAAGCATTAAAATGAGTTTGGAGTAGGATATTTTTGAATAGGGTTTGGGAGGAGAGAAAAGAAAGTTAATGTGTGGTGTGGGGAAGAAATAAAAGTGTAGCAAGATGATAATAGGAAGGCGTTGCACATTGGAGGAGGATAAGGGAATTGTATAGTATACAAGTCCCAATGGCGCATGTGAGACAAGGTGTCAAAAGCAGTAGATTGCATGGGGATAGCCATAAAAATAAGAAGATAGGAATTCTTCATTTTGTGGGCCACATACTTCCATTCGTGTATTGCAAAAGGAAAAGTTATGTTGTGTGGGAGCACAAACAATTGAGAGAGAGGTAGAGCACATGGAGGTAGCATTGGAGAATGTTTAGTTTAGTCTTTTGAGTAAGATAGCTAGGTAGGCAAAATAGGAATGGTATAAGGGACCTTCGTTGGAGGTATGGTACAAGTGGAATGAATAAAATAGGTGATGTTTCAAGTTAAGACAACACAAGTCATGATATGTACATGTCAGTGAGTGGTGCCCTTTACTAGAATGAGTACAAAGATTCAAGGTAGAACATGGGAGGTTTAGCCTTTTTTCCCTATTTTATGTTGTATGAATTAAGTATAAATACAGAAAAAAAAAAGTTAGAGAGGAGGGATTGGGGAAAAAGAAGAAGCTAAATATCATGAGAAAAGAGGGAGTGGTGTATAGAAGAGAAGAGGAGAGGGGAGAGAGTAGTCTGTGGAAGATGAAGGAGAGGTGTGTAGTGGCAAAAAGGAGAGAAGAATTTAGACTTCTCACAATGCACAGTGAAAGAGAGGGGAGAGAATTTTCCATCCCAAGGAAATCATAGTTGTTTCTATGCTACAAATCTAGGAAGTAAGAGGCACATGAGGGGAATGGATAGCGAACAATGTGACAAATTAGAGAGGAGGTTGTGTGTATGAAGAGGAAGTGAGAATGAGATTGTGTCATAGATACAATTAGGAATTTTTGTAATAGTTGGAAACTCATTCTCCTATATCATAGATGTGCTCAGGGTACATTGAAGAGAGAGGAAGTGAAGAAGGGAATAATAGAAAGGATAAAGAAATAGGTGCTACGTGTCAATCTAGGAAGATAAAGAGGCTCAATTTTGGGGCAATAAAGACCAGGTTTGAACATGATCTTTGAAGAGTGTTATAGAAATACGAAGAAGAGGGAGTTGTGAGGGACATCTCGTGAGAAGAGAAGTGCATCCACATGTCGTAGAAAGAGGGAAGATTTAATTTCCTTTCCATTTTTGTAATATTACTGGTTAATGTAAATGCCCAATGGTGCAATTTGGTTGCTATTAATGAAAAATGATATTTTTTTACCCCACTATGCTAAGGGCTACACATCATCCTTGGTGTATGATTTGGGACTTCACTCCCTATGTTAAATGATTGTTTATTTGTTTATGATGATGGAAAATTCCTTATGTTTGGGTAATGGGTGAAATGTGTATATGTATGCATGTGTGTATTAATGTTGCTTACTACAATAGAATTGAGCATGCAATCCATTAAGAGTCACCTGAAGCATTCAAAGAAGGTTTTTATTAAGTGCAACAAACTACCTATAGAAAAGGATTATTTCACTTCTAGTTGAGGTTGTGATGATTGCCTACAACAACATAGCCTCCCTTTCGTTGAGATTGTGTGGAGGTGATCAATTTTTGTCACTGTTGAGTAGAGTGGTGCCATCAATGTAGTATCAAAGTGGGCTACAACTCTAGCAGTGAGTACAGTGAAAGACTGAGTCCTCCAAAAGTTGAAATGGTTTGTGAAGATAACTGATGTGTGTGTGTAGACAACCAAAATGCCATTGAAAAAAAGAGTAGCAAAAGTTACAACCACCAACTTTTTAGAGAAGTTTGAGGCTATGATGAAGGCCTTGAGGGAGACTGAGGCAAGTTTAGAATCCCTGGAGGATGAAAAGAAAATAAGCCATGGATGTGCACTAATTACACCAACAAAGGGGACAAAGAGGAAGACGAACAACAAAATAAAGTGGAGAAAATTATCTTTAAGAGCAATGAGTCAATAGAGGTGCCATGTCGGTAGCCCACAAATGAAGAGAAAATTCACATGCAACCCATGGAAGACCTCAAAGATAGTAGGGAGGAGGAGAAGAGAGTCCTTGTAGATGAGGACAAGGAGGAGAACACATCCAACATGTTACAAGGAGTTGGTACGACAACTAAGACGAAAGAGGAGGCAACCCATGAGTTGCAAGCAATTGGGAAGACAACCATGGTGAAGGCAAACAAGAATTGCAAGAATGAGCCCCATATTTTTTCTAATTCATTTACATTTGTAGGTCTAGAGAACAATAATGTGGAAAAGAAAGAAATCATTATGATACAGGATGAGATTACAAGAGAGGCATGCTAAAAGGAGGAAGGCATGGAGGTGCTAGTGTGTGCACCTAAGGTTGGAGAGATGCTTGGTGAAGAAGAATGAAATAGTGCAACCATGAATGAGTATTCAAAAAGGATGTAGAAACCAAAGAAATGCTTCAAAATGATGGTCTCAACCAAGGGAGCTTGCCACTTGAGGAGAAAGGTGAGAAAGGGTGCCATGAGGAAGACACAAAGAAGAATTGAGATGAGAGGCTACATGTGGGGATCAGAGGGTTCCCAAAGTTTTTCAAGTAAGTGAAATGAAGGAGAAGTCAATATGTGTGGTTGCAAGGATGATAAAGAAGGTTGTCATGGAGCTGCAAGTAGATGTAGCTCAAGTGTTGCAAGTAAGAACAATAAGGGATGAGTGCATGGAGAAAGTTTCACATGAACTCTTACAAGTGAATGCAACCAAAGAGCATGGGGAAAATGCTACATGTTCAAAAGAAGGTACAAGTAGGTGCAATAGATAAATGATGCAGGCATGAAGATACAAGTGGAGATGATGCATTTTTAGAGATGTTGCAAGTTAGAGAAACAAAGCAAAATAGAGAGATAATGATAGTGAGAATAGAGGAGAATGGTAGAGAGATGATACTAGTAGATGCAATGAAAGAGCCTAAGTTGGGAGTTGTGTAAGAGATATTACAAGTACATGTAGTAAAGGGAGTTGGATGTGTAAACTTGTGCATATGTTGGTGGTGGAGTCTTCAAAGTGCTGCAAGTTATAGAAGCGGGTGACAATGAAATGATGTTGACAATTGATGTAGTTAAGGAGAGTGAGCATAGTGAACTAAATGCTATAGTAGAGATTATGCAAGTAATGACATCATCCAACAAAGAGCCTTTAGACATGGAGGAAAAAGAGGAGAGAATGCAAGGTGCTATGAGTAGGAACAACATGTGATGATAGTAGAAAGGTGTTGCAATTGTTGGCAAAGTGTGATAAATGTAAGAGACCTCCAAGCATGGAAGAGGAGGTGAAGAAAATGTTTATTGCTAGAAGTATGGAGTGGAGGTACAACATTGTTTTATCCTTTTAGGGGAAAGGAATTGTCAATGGACATAGTACAGCCAAGTATGGAAAAAAGAGAAATGATAGTAGTTGCAAGAGAAGAGGAAAATAGGCAATGGATTTTCACTTCAATTTAAGAGGATGAAAGTGGTTGTGAAGATGCAGTGCAAAAAATGGAAAAAGAGATGAATAAGGCAATGTGGAAGGAAGTGCCTATGACAATTAAATACTACCTTAATGATATTTCTATTAATGAGGAAAAAAAGAGAGTTTAGCTTTAGGGTTGAATACATCACCATTTTTAATGATTTACTTATTCCATGCATACTACAAAGGGAAGTTGATTTTGTAAGGATAAACAAGAGATTAAAGTTGGTGGAGGATAACAAATATGTTGGGTACATGAAGGAGATTCAATGGTGTAATAGGTAGGAGGATAGAGAGGAGAAATGGCTCATGTTGAAGGTACAAAGGATGAAGAAATGATAGAATATTTAGCTACAAGTTTACTTGTATTAATAAAAAACCATGTGTTGTAAGGTACAATTTGGCAGTGAGTGGGGGCTCACAATTTTGTAACCCTTGGAGTTTGATGTTGGGGCATCGTACATAGATTGTGAACAACCCATTTCCTACCACAACTTTGAATTTGAAATTTTGTCGCTTGCCCTTAGGAGTTGTTCAACCAACCATGGGGACAATTTACATGTAGTCAGAGGGAGAGGACAATAAGTTGGTGAATTCAAATTTATTGGGCCAAACTCTTAGTTGTTACAGTCATTTTAGCACTCAAATTAGAGATTTGAGCACTAGATTTGGGATTCATTTGATAAGATGGTATGGAGAACATTTTTAGAGGCCTATTTTTGGTGCTCAAGGAAAAAAAAGGTAGGAGCAAGATTCAAAGTTAGGATGGCCTTGTGGTGAATGCAACATTGACAAGGGCCCCATTTGGGTGTTAAAATGAGTTTAGAGTAGGATTGTTTGGAAAATATTTTGGGAGGGGAGAAAATAATGTGTGTGGTGTGGGGAAGAAATCAAAGTGTGGCATGAGGATAGTAGGAAGGGGTTGTGTTGTCATATTTTGCCCAGGCCCAAATAACCCAAAAAAATCCCATCTTCTTCCTGTTGGGAATTAAGGTGTCTCAACCTTGGTAATTCCTTACATTTGTAATGTTTGCATTTATTATTTAATTGCCTATGTTGTAAATATTTGTAAATTCCATATTGTCTTATTGTGGGATGTGGCACGATGATGTGTCAATCCTACATGGAATATGACAACTTATAATTTTGTCCTCACATGAGGAGATAGGCATCCAACTTTGTGATAGGAGCATTTTTCCATGTGTCAGCATCTTCCATGTTGTGTAAGGGAATGTTTGATTGAAATGATTATGATGGATTCCTATGACGAATCTATGACATGTAAGAGTCAGAAATACAAGTCTGTAAGACAAGTAATGACATATGTCATGAAGCATTTTTGAATAAGGCATATTTGGGCACTCCAAGGTGGAATATGACATGTTGTAAGAGAATATGCTATTTATAGCATGTGTATGACAGATTCTCTTACAGCTGTAAGTTGTAACCACTATGATAGGTTCTATGACGATCGTAAGTGTCATAAGAGCATCTGTCATAGCCCATTTTGGAAATAGGTGACCTATTTGGGATGGGAGCTATGGACAAGTGTTAGGCACATTCTACAATGTTGACCAAGTGTCCCTAGGCATGGGTTTTGGTCCATGAACCCTTGTTGGACGCCCATTTCAAGAAAGGTCCAATATTGCCTTATATTTCCTATTTAAACAAGTGCTTGGAGATGGAGTTTGTATCACAGGTTTATAGGTACTGTTATGCTGCTGGATTGACTCCAGACACGAGTGTCAAAGACCATTGAAGATTGCATTGCAAGTGTATTGTAAATAACTTTCAGATTTGTTAATACATTGTGTAGGTTTTTGAGTGTGGGGTTTTTCACCCGATAAGGGTTTTCCCCACCATAAATCTTTGTCTCTCTTCTTCTGTCTACTTTCTAGTTCTTGTGTTTTGCTGTAATATCTCATGTTAATGGTTTAACATTGATGTAATAGTTAGGATAAATTTGATTTTGTATAGCCCTCTCCTCATTAGATTAGTGTAGGAAGCGATTTTCACACACCTAGCTTCCTTTCACTTCCATGAAAAATATCTGATCTAAGAAAGCCTAAATGGAAGAAGCCCCCTTTTCAAAATCTCAAAAAAATCAAGTATTTTTCCTTAGTCGGCAAAATTCAGGTTTGGTGAACCTTTGGTTCACCGATTAGCTGATTAGCCAACTAAAGGAACTAGAAAGTGGGTAGAAAGACTAAGTCAAAAGGGCAAAAGGAGAGAAAGTTGCCTTAGTCGGCAAATTTTGAGTTTGGCGAACTCAAAGTTCGTCGATCGGCAAGTTCACCGATCGGCGAATTCACCAACTAAAGAAGGCAGGGCAATGGGTGTTCTCTTTGAAGAAGCAAAAGAAAGACAAAGTTTTTCCTTTATTGACAAAACTTAAGGTTGGTGAACCTTAAGTACATCGATCAACAAGTTCATCGATCAAAAAATTTGCTGACAAAGGAAGCACTAAGGCAAGGAACAAAGGTAAAGAGAAAAGTTGGTTCATGAGAAGAAGTTTTCATCGACCAAAGAGAGGAAAAGAAAGGCAAACCATCGGCGGCAAAGTTGGCAGACCATTGAAGCTTGCATTGCAAGTGTATTGTAAACAACTTTCAGATTTGTTAATACATTGTGTAGGTTTCTGAGTGTGGGGTTTTTCACCCGATAAGGGTTTTCCCCACTGTAAATCTTTGTCTCTCTTCTTCTGTCTACTTTCTGGTTCTTGTGTTTTGCTGCAATATCTCATGTTAATGGTTTAACATTGATGTAATAGTTAGGATAAATTTGATTTTGTATAGCCCTCTCCTCATTAGATTAGTGTAGGAAGTGATTTCCGCACACCTAGCTTCCTTTCACTTCCATCAAAAATATCTGATCTGAGAAAGCCTAAATGGAAGAAGCCCCCTTTTCAAATCTCAAAAAAATCAAGTATTTTTCCTTAGTCGGCAAAATTCAGGTTTGGTGAACCTCTGGTTCACCGATTAGTTGATTATCCAACTAAAGGAACCAGAAAATGGGTAGAAAGACTACGGCAAAAGGGCAAAAGGAGAGAAAGTTGCCTTAGTCGGCAAATTTTGAGTTTGGCAAACTCAAAGTTCGTTGATCGGCAAGTTCATCGATCGGTGAATTCACCAACTAAAGAAGGCAGGGCAGTGGGTGTTCTCTTTGAAGAAGCAAAAGAAAGACAAAGTTTTTCCTTTATTGACAAAACTTAAGGTTGGTGAACCTTAAGTACATCAATCAACAAGTTCGCCGATCAAAAAATTTGTCGACAAAGGAAGTACTAAGGCAAGGAACAAAGGTAAAGAGAAAAGTTGGTTCGTGAGAAGAAGTTTTCACCGACCAAAGAGAGGAAAAGAAAGGCAAACCATCGGCGGAAAAGTTGGTTTGTGAAATATAAATTTTGTCGACAGAGAAGAAAGAAAAGCCAAAGGAAAGTGGTTCATAGAAGAGAAAGTTCGTTGATAAGGCAAAAAAGAGGCAAAAGATAGAGTGAAAAAAGGAGAAATTTGGAAATCAGTAAAAAACACCAACTTACCGATCATTTCGTGGTTTCTCAAGTTCGCTAATAAGGTGATTTGCCGACTAAAGAGGACCAAAAGGGAAAACAAAGAGGGCCCAATGGTTTGCCAAGTGAAGATTTTGTCGAACAAAGAGGGATAAGTAAAAGAAGGAAAGAAAGTCGGCCAAGGGATTAGTTCGTGAAATGGGGGTTTCACCGACTAAAGGAACAGAGAAGACATAAATGGTTCACGATGGATAGATTTTGCTGATAAGGAAAAATAATAGTCTAAAGTAAAGTAAAGTAAAAATCAATGAAAATAAAGCTTGTAATATGATGTAGTACTTTAGAATATTTTAAAGAAATTTAAAATATTTTAAGATGTTGTAAAAGCTTTTAAAAGGCATGACTTTTCTGGGTGCCTAAAAACATGCCTCCACAAGTGATGCCCTTACTATAGGTCGAGGTCATGCATGTAGTTGGAACAATATAATCCTTCAATGCACAAGTACATGAAATGAATGAATCAGATGAAGTATCCCGCAACCCATACTTCTGTAGGTCCTTTGAAGGCCAAAATTAGTGTGCAGGATATGGGTGGCCATTGAGACTGCAGATTCGTTAACATGTAAAGACTGCACATTCTTTGAATATGTAGGTCTTCTAACAGGGCCCTGACGCCAAATTTAATGCGGCATGGGCATGTCTTGTTGCCTGAATTTTATTGCCCAAAGCTGCACGATGAGTGGAAAAGGCTATATATGCATGTGAAAAAGATGTATTTCTATTGGTTGGTCATTGGGTCCTTATTTAGGTTGAAGTGCTGAATATTTGATCATGGCCTCATGATATTTCCTAGAATTGTATGAATCTAATGGACTATGTCCTCTTTTGGACCTCTCTTGTCTTCATGTCTAGTTCAACTATGAGGGGAAAGTTATCATTATGTGTCTTTTTGATCTATATGTGAGGCCTATTTATTTCACTCCCTTATTTTGTTTTATCATACTTACAGTTGATTAGATTTAGACATTTGGGGACTGTTGATCACGATATGCAAATTATCTGGACTATTTTCCTTTATTTTGATTAGCTATGCTTAGTATGTGGTGATGTGACTATATCCTGATTTTGATTCACTGATGATGATTAGACATGAGATGTGCATTTTGGCACTATTAGAGATACTTGTTGTGAGATCATTATATGGATTTACTATGTGATTTAGATTCTGAGATAGTATATAGAAATGCAATTATGAATCATATTTATGATGTACTTTGTATAATGTTTTAAATGATTATTCGATGGCGTGAGTGTTTGCATTTCCTTGCTTCAACTATGATATATATATATGTCAGATTAACCTGTTTGTTCAAGTGTGCAGGTGATTTTCCAGGCCACAGAAAATTGGAGATCGATCTCCAACCTAATGTGTTTCGCGTGTTAGACCGATCTATTCCCAAGAGGGACAAGGATCATGTGTGATTGTATGATGCTTTTGCAAATGTCTACATTTTATTATTTGGCTTAGATTTCACCCTCTTATACTGTTTAATTGAAATGTTGTAAAAATATGTGTTTTAATTACACCACTTGGTGTCTTTTATTTTTGTGGCCATTTTATGTGAATTTTTACCTCTTTAAGTGTTTACTATGGGCTAAAATTAACCCTAGGTGGTACCCCTAGAGTTTAGGGCCCATTTGAGCATGCCAAACCCTAGGGTTACCCCTATCTAGTCACCTTAACCTTAGGTTAAAAAAAGTGGCGAAAATTCAATTTGAATAAATGTGGGAGATGAGTCATGCCTTGAAAGAAGACCCATCTCCCTTTCCAAGGCATGGAATCCCACCACCTTGAAGACTTGGGGAGTCTTCAAGACCCCCAAGTGTGTGGAACCTTCCTCCAATGCTCTCACACATGTGTGAGAGCATCTTGGAGTAAAGGGGCTCCCTTTAGAGAATAAGGTGATGACATGTGTCATCTCTTATCCTCTTGGAGCCCATTTGGAGAGATACCACCTCTCCATCTTTGCTCTCACACATGTGGAGAGGGTGAGGTTTGAATGGATGGGAGGGTGACACATGTCACTCTCACATTCCTTTTCCCTTGCAAGTGGGATGGGAAGAGGAAGGAGAAGGTGACATGTGTCACCTTCTCATTTCTCAAGGCTTTGGAATGAAGCCTATTTTAATTCCTCTTTGAGAGGGGAATAGGTTTCTTATTTTTGCTTAATTTTCTATCTTTGGAGGGATTTTGGGGCAGTTAGAGAGATTTTGGAGGATTGGAGGCTTGGAGAAAGACTGTGGGCTCTTCTTCAACTTTCATCCATTGTTGGGCTCTTAAGGTAAGCCTCAAGGCATTTTAGCCTTCCTTATGCTTTGTTAATTTTTTGGTTGTGTGCTTGAAATGATTTGGGTGTTTATTTCTTTCTTGTTGTGGGTTTTTTGGGTGTTTTGGGATGAGACTACCAATCTTGGTGTGTCCATCCATGTGTGGGGTGGGGGAGGAGTGAACCTCCTTGAGGTCACCCTCCTGGTATTGGCATTTTGTGGCCTTGAGGGCAAGATATTGGAGTATGGAGTATTTTTGTTTGGCATGAGTGCCATGGTGAAATTTATATATTCATGGAGTTATCATTTTGGGCTTGAGGCCTTATTTTTGTGTTGAGACTATAGACACCTAAAAATGTCCAACACCTTGTCATTAACATGTTTTGCCCTACGTACCCAAGTCATCACCTAATTAGTTAAATAAATTTTATTTATTTGACTAATTTCATTTATTCCCTTTCTATCCATTTATCCTATCTTCTATAATTAAATAAATTTTAATTATTTATTTAATTATTCATGACCATTAATCCTCTCTAGTTAAATAATTATTTTAAATTATTTAATTAGTCACTTATCTATTTCTCCTTCAAATAAATTTTATTTATTCAATTCTTTCCACATCATCTCCCATCACAAATCTAAATTAATTAAATAAATTAAATATTTATTTAATTAATAAAATCCTAATAAAATCATCTTGCTTTCTTTCTAAAAATACAACTCATGCATATCTAATTAATTTATTTAATTAGATAATTTATTGATTTATTCTTCTCATCTTTTTAAGATGTATTTCCTTTAAAGCAAAAAATAAAATCGCTTTATATCTTTTTAAATCCTATCTTATCTCCTTTCATTTCCTCTTTTGTCCAATAAACCAAAAATCAAATCAAATCCAATCATTATCTTATCTTCTTCCCTCCACATCAAAAATCAACCCTTTATCTATAAATATGGCTTCTCACAAGCCATTTGAGGGGATCATCATTTGATTTTTGAGCATCCTTATTCTGTCAAATCATCTTCTCACTGTTATGTTGCATCTGTGGGCAATCAACATTCAATCATCTACATCGATCAATCTTGCATGTATCATTTGAGGTATTCGATAAAGTTTGGGTAAAAGGTAATTTACATTGTATTGTTTTATCTTGCATTTATCCAAATTTTATTGATTACATTCTAGCACACCCGGTGGACTCACTTAACTCGATCATTTTTTGCAAGTTTTTGTTATAAAAATTTGCATTTTTTTCTAACCCTTGTGTTGCAAGTTTTGCAAGTGATTGTTACAGGTGACCTCCTAAGCTAAAATAGACATCACGGTTGTGTCCAGAAGGGCCAAGAGGTGAAGAAAAACATAAAATTTAACCCTTTTTGGTGCAGGGAAAATTTGAGCCAATGTTTACAGGGTGATGAATAGTGTTTCCGGTGGTGAACAGTGCTTTCCAGTGATGAACAATACTTCCGGTGATGAACAGTGTTTCCGGTGATGAATAGTACTTCTAGCAGTGAACAGTACTTCCGGTGATGAACAGTGTTTCCGGTGATGAAAAGTACTTCTGGCAATGAACAATACTTCCAGCAATAAATAGTGTTCTTAGGGCATGAACATTGTTTTCAGGCCTTGAATAGTGCTTTTTAAAGCTTAAAATAGTTTTCTTTTTTAAACTGCCATAACTTTTGCATATCATGTCAGATTTTTGTGTTTGTATAGGTGTTGGAAAGCTAACAAGACAAACTTCGTAGTTGTATAGGTTTCATCAGGTGAACTCATCATTTCATTAGGTATTTTTGCAAGTAAACTTTAGCTTTTGTTCAAACTTAAAATGCATGTATCTTGAGCAAAACATATCCTTTTTCAGCAATTTTTTTAAAAATTGCATAGAATTTCATGAACTTTCCAATTTTGCAATTTATTTCGCTATATCAAATCACCACTTGCAAGTTTTTATCAGACCATATCTTTTGAACTAATCCTCTTTAGCAGCTAACATCCATCTGTGCAGCTTGTCTTAATTGCTTGCCAAAGAATGGAGCAAACAAACTACTGACATATCTTCTACAAGTTCAAGCAGTCAAAGAACAATCATTTATCACTAAAGTAGGCACACTTCATTTGGTGCTTAAAATTAACAATCTGCCTTTTTCGTGCTTGTTTTTCATTTTCTTCATTTGTTTGCTGAGGTTGTTTGTTACTCGATTTGGCAATGAAGGTATCCTCTCCCCTTGCCTAACCAACGGATCTGGGGTGCACGAGAAATCATTGTCAACTTTAGAGAACCTGCCTTCCCATTGTGAGAAGGGGTACGACCCAAGTGGAAACAGGCTAAATCCAAGCCATTCCAAGCTGCTATATAAATAACGTGTTCGTGATGAAAGTCACAAATGACGGGTGTTGTTGTGCTATACTGACAAATGTTTCCCCCAAAACCCTATGGAGTGTGACCTCTATAGGCTGGGAAGCCTCCATTAATGGAGCGAATTGCCGCATGTATGGCCACCCGAACGGAAGCCCTTACTAGAAACCTTTGTGTAGAAGCCAAAAACCCCTGTGTTGGTACAGGAGAAAACTCTGATAGCCGTCCCACATTCTTGCAGCTTATGGTAGAGATAGCAAGGTACCTTAAGATCTATGCATCTTGAGGACCTGGAACTTGGTGTGCCTGAGAAGTGAGTGAACTATAAGGGGAAGCTCATGCCTCAAGTTCCTGGAGCTATACACCATAAGTAGGTGTGGCTGGGTAAAACCAATTGGGAACCCAACAGGTATCATCTCAGCCAACCTAGGTGGGAAATGTTTGTGAATGGCTTGTGCAAGAGTGTTTTCTATCTTGTCTTCTTTCCATAAAATTGCCAAAAATTTGTCAAAAACAAACTCCCTATCACGAGACAATTTCATCCTAATCATCAATCCAAGTTATCCCACCTTGTTATCCCACATCATCCTTATCATTATCCTAATCCATCCAAGTCACCTAACCCGATCATCCACACCATTATCAAAACCCAAAATCCAAATCAGCGCAATCAAAAATCAAGACCTTATTTGATCATTATCAACATTTATCCAAACTTGCTTGAGATCATTAGTCTATCTCAAGTAAGTCATCCAATTAAATCATCTAATCAACTCTATTACTTAAGTGTCACTAGTCTACCTTAAGTATAGAGAATCATCCACTCTTTGAAGCAAAACAAATCATCCTAAGGTATTGAAATTTGATCTCCAAAATTGCAACCCCTCCACATCCTCATATCCTACTCTACCACTTGTAAACATGGACATGGCATTTCTAAACAAAACCTATGAAAATGATCCTTATGGCACCAAAATAATGCTTGATCAACTTAGGTGATTATATATAAAGGAAGAAGACCCTATGCCACCACAACATCAACAATTCCAACATCAAACCCAATCACTACATCAACAACCTCCATATCAATCCTATATATCCACCCCATCAACCTTATATCAACCTTCAACACCCTACATTTCATCCCCATCCACATCATATAAACCTTTACCTTCATATCAATCTTCATCCCCTTATACATCCATGCCATCATACCTGTCCAACCAATCAATACCTCCAGCTTATCCATCTCCCAACCTTTGTCATGCTAACTTTGACAAGGGAGAAACCAACCTAGCAAGTGCCTCCTTTGAGTCACCTTCACTGTCCAATCATATGCCAACACATGAGCCAACTAGTCCTATCCCAACACCTTTATCAAGCCCTTCATCACCTTCATCCCCATGTTCCACTAATCTTTCATTAAAATATTCCATGGAGATACTTTTAGAGAAATTGGTCCAAGCAAATTTTATACACACCCTATCCATGTCAAGATCCCTCTACGCTCATTTGGCCTTGGATACACACCCCAAGGTGAACAATCTAAAAATGCTGGTACTTCCTCCATGCCTCCTAAGTCCACCTTCCATCGTAAACCCTATCACATACCTAAATCATATGTTGCCATTCCACCTCCATCATCTTACAAATGTCAAAAGCATGTGACCATTCATCTTCCACCATCTACTTTACCTCCTCTTCTTCCCACTCCTAATATCCTTCCATCAAATCTACCTCCACTACTTCTAACACCTTATCCATCCATCCATAAATCCTCTAAAAATCCCCATCATGGCCAACAAATGCACACATTGTCTAAACAAGGAACTTCCACGTACCCTGCTCATTCCACCATACCCATGGGATTCAAAAGAAAAAATTTGGATGCCTCTACACATAAAGAAAAAAATCCTACAAATACCTTAGGGTACAAATGCAAAAATTCAAAGCAAAACCCATCCAAGCAGCAATCCAAGCCCATACCTCAAAAAGGAAAGGTAAAAACTAAATTGGTTTGGATCCCTAAGCAAAAAGAAGAAATCAAGTCTAATAAGGCATCCACCTCTCAAGAATCCCAATCCTCCTATTCCATCCAAAAATCTCATTCCATCTAAAAGTCTCAAATTCCTCTATCCCACAGGCAAAATAAAAGTCATAAAAATACTAAGTCTATGTGGGTACCTAAAGCACTTCATCATCCATCTCCTAAGCAAACAACACCATTGCTTCCTACGCCACCATCACATCAAAATCTGCAATGTTCATCATGGTGTGTACAACCATTGGCCATGGTTCCATTTCATCACCCAACACTTCCACATACCTCCATCTCCCCACCTTTCATCCACTATCTTACATATCTCACCCATCATATCCCTATGGTCCATGCTTTTGCATAAGACTTTCACCCATCCCCTTGCATAAATCCATGTCATAATCCACATCATAATCCATTATCGCACCTCCCATAATCCGCTATCTACCTACTCCATCTTTCACACAATCACCCTACCAACATATATGAGTGACACTTGACATGGTCCATGCGATGACATCCATCTAACAGGACTATCACTTTCACGGAACTAGACACTTGAGTCCCTCCCATTCATATCCATCTATCCCATCCAAATATCCAAAAAGTCAAAAGAAAAAAAAAATCAAAAGAGTAAAGAGAAATCCCTTCGTCCAACGGTGAAAACTTGGTAAACAGGCGCCTTGGATAAGTACCATGATGAAAACCTGGCAAACAGCGTCATGTGTAGGTTGATCTTCTATGTCACTTACACTTGGGGGCACATTGTCTCATCCACACCATCATATCATGTCCTATCTTGCCATATACCATCCTACCATCCTTAGTCATTACACCCACATACCTATCCTATTGAGTACATCCATCGTCCCTTCCTCCTTTTGATCTTGATGAAGACATGAGGGAAAAATGTTGAAAAATGCTTTGGATATCTCTTGATATACCTCACCCTTTCATACCATCCTATCATTATCCACCTATCATGAGCCTTGTCATGTAAAATCCATCATGTCATCCTATTGTCATAAGTTTTTGTCATGTAAAATCCTAAGTCTACTACCTAGAATGGGGCATGTTATTCCTATGTGACATAGTCCTTGGAGATCACATCATATCTCCCTTATGATGCATATATCCCACCCACTATAGCCTATCCTCTTATCCACCTATCTATCATAACCTTTCTATCCTATTGCCCATCCTTTTATCCATTTCATCCACCCAATCCTATCTATCCTACCTCCCTGCAACTAGACTTGGTCCTCCCTTGTCATTGGTATCTAGCGCAAAAGGCTACCCCAAATTATAAATTCATTGACATCCCAAAACATAACAAAATCTAAAAAAATTGAAACATCCAAAAAAATCCACAAAAAAAAATCATAAAACATTCTGAAAAAATCCCTAAACATCATAAAATGTCCTAAAAAAATCCATAAACCTCATAAAATGTCCTAAAAAAATCCCTAAACATCATAAAATGTTTTGAAAAAATCCCTAAACATCATAAAACATCCTAAAAAATCCAAAAACATCATAAAATGTCCTGAAAAAATCCAAAAACATCATAAAAAGTCCTGAAAAAAATATAAAAAATCAAATATCCATAAAAAATCCACTCAAATCCATCCATCACATCACTCAAACAAATCCAAACAAATCATCAAATCAAGCCAATCTATCAATCAATCAAAATCACATCAATCTAATCCATATTATCCCATCCATAACATCAGGCATCCAATCAATCCCAATCAATCCATAACCCGATCAATTCATCAACCTTCACCATCATCATCATAATAAATTAGAACTACATCTCATCTCTATCGTTAAGTGCCTTGATCCGATGGACACAGATATGTAGGCAGTCTGGAGCACGAAGGAAGTGCCTAGATTCAGGCACAAGGTGATATTCCTCTTTCTTCCATCTCATCATCTTCTTCTATCATATATCTTCATCAAATCATCAATCCATCACTTCTTCCAATCAATCTCAATCGAAGAAATAGATCTAAATGTAAATCATTCCTTAAAACCATATTAGTCAAGTTAATCAATCTTGCCAAATTATCTAATCACATCCACAGTCTTGATCCTATCCTTGTTGTAAATCCAATCAACCATCAATTAATCAATCCATCAATCATCCTTCTATTGATCTAGGGATATATCATTCCCCACAATGAAAACACTATCATCATCAATCAATCATCATCATCAATGGGATATATTATTCCCACATCCTTGTGTTGATCTAGGGATATATATCGTTCCCCACCATGACAACACTATCTATCATTATCATCATCAATCAATCAACAATTAATCATTGGCTTACAACTTGACAGGGGCAATACCTTGTTTGTTTTTTGTATCATTTGTGCATGCTTGCTTGCTTGCTTGTGTGTGTTATCTTTTTATCTTGCATTTGTATCACATCTGTATCATTCCATCTAATATTCATAGCTTGTGTATGTTGGAATAGCTTTTTGCATTATCCTTTGCATCTAAGGTCACATCATACCTTTTGTGCGTTAGGACTTTAATGCTCTAAGTTTTCTTCCTCATGTGTTGGACAAGGTTGTATTACACTGGGGCACGAGACACATCATCACCTTGGTTCTCATACCCTGGTGCATAATGTCTAGTGCTATATTAAACATCATGATTGCTCACTTTCATTGTAGCATAACACATCATTCATTTCTTCTATTCATTTCTTCTTTGACCAATCTCTTTCATGTCAAGAGCCTACCTATGTTTGTCCAACCTGCCTATCCTCTCAAGGGGGCATCCTCATCCTATCTTTCCATTACGATCTTTTCTTCTATCCATACCTTAGCTTCTTTGAAATGATGTTACTCGACACAAATTTCATCATCTCGAACATCATCTCAAAGAGGGGCAAAATGTAGACACCTAAAAATGTCCAACACCTTGTCATTAACATGTTTTGCCCTAGGTACCCAGGTCATCACCTAATTAGTTAAATAAATTTTATTTATTTGACTAATTTCATTTATTCTCTTTCTATCCATTTATCCTATCTTCTATAATTAAATAAATTTTAATTATTTATTTAATTATTCATGACCATTAATCCTCTCTAGTTAAATAATTAATTTTAATTATTTAATTAGTCACTTCTCTATTTCTCCTTTTTTTTTATATAAAGGGGTAAAAACTTTATTGAAATTCAAAAAAGAACAGTACAAATCATCAAAGGGCCAAGGCCCCAGTAATCCATAAGAAACAACCATACAAAGCATGAAACAACATCATCCTTCACCAATACCATTCCCATCCTCAGCAAGAATCTTCTCCAAGTCATGTCGAAGCTCATGAGGAACCTGCTCCCATTCATCAATCTTCCAGCCATCTAAATGCTCAGAAGCCCACTTAGCCCAACAATCTACTGCCCTGTTCCACTCCCTTGGAATATGGACAAAAGACACCATCTCCATCAAAGAACTTATCTACAAAATCTGCTGCACCATCATAGCCAACTGCCAACTAACATCAGAAACCTTCTGTGTATTCAGCAAATTAATCAAAACCTGTGAATCAGACTCACAGATAACCTTGCGCCATCCCAAAGCATAAGCCCTCTCCAAAGCATAGAGGATCGCCAAACCTTCCATAAGGTTGATAGTTTGCCATCCTTCATGAACAGAATAGAAAAAAACCACCGATCCTGAAAAATCCCTGCCAGTCCCACCAATCCCACCAGGCCTAGGATTGCCCCTTGAAGAACCATTAGTATTGAGCTTCAGAATGCCATCCGGAGGGGGAAGCCATCTCCCCTCCCTTTGAACTTTCTTTTTCACTCACCTTCCTCTCCTGACACAAGCAGAAGCTGGAGACAACCCCTAAATACCCAATCTATCCACCAGCTCAACATCTCCTTTCTCCAAAGGGAACACCACATCACACTTAGATTCCACCGTCTCCCAAATCATACTCATAATTTTGTGCCAAACTTGTTGAATCAACAGCTTCTCACCTCGAAATATTCTGCGATTCCGTTCCAACCAAATCTACCATAGTATGAAGGAAGGCCCAACATACCACACATCTTGCAAGAAAGAGGCCATAGAAGGAGGTCTACCCAGACTACTCCAAAAATCCACCAGGGAGGAAGCATGAACACAGGGGCTTTTCCAAACTTCCCACCAAAAATGCCAAAGCTGCAAAGTCAAGGGACAACGGAAAAACAAGTGAGAGGAGTCCTCCTCTCCACATCCACACATAACACACATAGAAGGACCTTGAAAACCCCGCTTCCGAATATTATCCCAAGTCAAGCACCTATTCCAAGCCAAAGTCCAAATAAAGCAGTTACACTTCGGCCAAGAAAGCTTATTCCACACTTTCTTCCACCAGTGAACCTCCACCCCATCCAGCTGGTTAGATAACAACACCTGATATCCAGAAGCAACAATATAGACACCCTTAGGATTAGGAGACCAAGAAAGAACATCCCCTTCCTGGAGGGAGCTACAACGTCTACAAGAAAGGATACTATGAAGCTCAGCACATTCCTCCTCCATACCAACAATAGGCCACTCATCAGGATTCTTCCATCTCGCCACCACCAACTGCCCATGAGAAGAAAAGGACTTGAATTCACTCACCCTTGACCAACCTACTTCACAGAACCTCTGGCACAGAGTCACCAAATTAGGAAACTGAGAAACAATGGGGGGAAAACCATCCCAAGAATCAGACCAAAAATGAGCTTTTGTCCCTCTTTTACAAATCCAAAATAAACCATCCTTGACCAGAGCAGCCCCTTTCTTGAGCGTACTCCAAATCACCGAGCCTTTCCCCACCAGTGGATAACGAGGAATATCAATTTGAGGGATCCCAGGGAAGTATTTCTGAGTTAATATCCTGGCCCAGATCCCATCCTGCTCCACACACCACCGCCAATACAATTTAGCAGCCAACGCCATCCCTGACAACGACGATTGCCTTAACTCGAGGCCGCCAAACTGCTTCGAGCTACAAACAATGTCTGATCTAAGAAGGCTCCATTTAGAGGACAATAAGCTACTAACCCATAAAAATTATCTTGCTAAGGATTCCAATTCCCTAACAAAACCCAAAGGGGCCACCTGAATCATACATCTATAAATGGGGAGGGCCTGCACCACAGACTTGAGCAACTGAACATGACCCGCAAAGGACAACCAGCGATGGGTCCAATGATTAACTTTCACACGAAATTTATCCAGAATATTCTGCCAAGACTCCTTAGCAAGTCTTCCAATAGAGATGGGAACACCAAAATAGGTCAAAGGGAGAACCCCAGTCTAAAATCTCAAGATATGAGCAATTCGCCTCTGAATGGAACCTGGAGTATTGAAGAAAAAGATGGAAGACTTATCTTCATTAATCAATTGGCCCAAAGCTAGAAGATAAACATCCAACACCTTGCACAAATTTGAAGCTTGCCTAATTGTAGCCATACCCATCAAAGAAGTGTCATCAACAAACTACAAGTGAGATTGTGGAGGTAAACCACCTCCCCACGCCCAGCCCTGAATGAAACCTAACTCCACATTCCTTCTTATCAAGCGTCCCAGACCCTCAACAAGAAGAAGAAACAAGTAAGGAGAGAGGGAGTCACCCTGCTGCAAACCCCGAGAGGCACCAAAAAGCTCAGAGTGCTCACCATTTATTAACACAGAGAAGGAGACCGAAGTAACACAACTCATAACCCAATAAATCCACTCATCCCCAAAACCAAAAGCACCAAAAACCTTTAAAAGGGAGGACCATCGAACACGGTCATAAGCCTTAGCCATATCAAGATTGATGAACATTGCCTTATCTTTGGAATTAGCCATAGAGTGAATGGTTTCAGTTGCAATAACAATCCCATCCAGAATCTGACGTCCTGCCACAAAACCACTCTGTTCCTTAGAAATCAGCACTTTAAGCCACTTTTTCAACCTATCAGCAATTAATTTAGAGATAATTTTATAAATCACATTACAAAGAGAGATAGGACGAAATTGACTTAACCTATCCGCCCCATCACACTTTGGGATGAGAGCAAGGAAGGTAGAAATCAAATCTTGTAACATCTGTTTATTCTTATGAGACTCCTGAACAACTGCTAACAAGTCCAACTTGATAATCTCCCACAATTCTTGAAAGAACTCAATCAGGAAACCATCAGGGCTAGGAGCTTTCCCCCTCTTCATTTGAAACACGATCCCCTCTAGCTCCTCAATCAAAATATCACTCATAAGATGCTCATTCATCTCCCTAGAAACCAAAGAAGGGATACAAGAAAGGACCTGAGCTTCCTCATCAGAACCCCCCTGCAAGTCCTCCCTGAATAAAGAAGCAAAATATTGCATAGCTTCACATGTGATTTCATGAAAAGAAGAAAGAGTTTCACCCCTGTCACTTACTAGAGCAGAAATAGAATTGCCATGTCTCCTGGCTTTCACCAAGTTGAAGAAAAAAGTGGTATTTTTATCCCCTTCCTGAAGCCACTCAATCTGAGCCTTTTGTTTCCAAAAAACTTCCTCTCGTAGCTCACACTCTTCCAATGCTTTCAAAGCCCTAGTCTCTTCCCAAAGCAAGTCCTCAGTTACTCCATTCTCCCTGATCAACCTCGTAATACCATCCAACTCAGCCTGGGCAGCAATCTTAGCATGGAAAATGTTTCCAAAGCCCTGCCGATTCCAACGTTTAAGCTGATACTTGACAAATTGAAGTAACTTAGCAAAAGTATACATTGTTGTACCATAAGTAGGTCTACCATACCTCCACCACTCAACAATATAGTCATGGAGAGAGGAGTCACGCAACCACATAAGCTGGAACTTGAAAGAAGGAGACCAAGGCACACGAGCTGAAGAAATAGCCAGCTTGATAGGCCAGTGATCTGAGCCCCTCCAATCCAAAATTTCAGAGCTAGAAGACCACAACCCACCAACCCAGTAGCAAGAAACCAGAAAGCGGTCAAGTCATTCCGCAATGCAGTTATTCCCAATCCTCTGATTATTCCAAGTAAACTGGCCATTAATGGGCTTGATATCCACAAGATTTAAAGCTGAGATGTTATCCTGAAGTAGCAATGCAGAAGGCTCAAGCCTCGCAATACCACCCCGCTTCTCAGCCAACTCAGAAATAGCATTGAAGTCTCCAGCCATAATCCACGGATGGAAAGGAACCATGCTTCAGACAAACTGGATATGGGACCACAAAAGTTGTTTACCCTGAAGTTCAGTAGGCACATAGATATTGGAGAAGAGAACAAACTCCCCTGTCTCAAAACAAGATGCAATCATAGAGAAAGAAGACGGAAAGGACAACCACCAAAGAGGGCGGATCTTCCGAGGATTCCATAAACAAGCCACTCCTCCAGTAGACCCTTGATCACCAATACACTGGCACTCTCTGCTCCCCCACAACTTAGGCACTAAACCAAACATACACTCCACTGATAACTTAGTCTCCTGCAGGAAAAGAACATCATGAGATTGACTTCTAACCAAATCACGAACAGCTTTTTGTCGATGGCCATTATTCAAGCCCCTTACATTCCAAGATAGAACAATCATTTCAAGGGGCTCAAAAAATGAGAATCCAGAGTCTTAACAGACCCTGACTCTACCAAATTTTCCCCTGTTAATTTAATCTTATCCAAATCTTTTTTTCTACCAAGCTTGGAAGACTTCTCCCCAGCCCCTTTTTTTGGATCCTTTTGATGAAGACCCAAATGAGAAGAAGAAGACTTATTAATCTTCACCCCCTCAGTACCTACATTTGAAACAAGAGGAGATCCATCCTCACCACCCTTCTTCCCTACTATAATAGGAACCGATTCCACCTGGACTTCCATTTGAACATCTGTGTCCATTTGCAAAGCTCTATTATCCTGCAAAACCTGAGTAGCTTCAGAAAGAAGGCCCTCCTGTCCTGTACCTGAAGCACCCTGATCCATATTCACCAAGCCTGGATTCACTTCCTGCTGGCTGAAATCATCTAAAACTTCAAATCTGTTGAAAGAATCTTCATCCTGCCTTTCCTTCAAAGTCCTCTTTTGACCTTGATTCCTGTTTCGAGCCTTGATAGGAACGAAACCATCAGCCCCATCCACATCACCAGGAATGGGTTCCTTCCCCTTTTCAACTCTAGGGGGATTGCGGGGAGGCTGAGAAGACTGGGAGTCCACAGGCCTAGCCTTAGGGCATCTCCTCTGTAAATGTCCATATTCATGACAAAGACGACACAGAAAAGGAAGAGTCTCATAGTCCAACTGCTGCACCCAAGAGTAAGGACCCACACACATATCCACCGAATCTGGCAAGGGTTTACTTAAATCAATCTCAACACAGATACGAGCAAAAGTCATCACCTTTTTAACTTGAGTCTGCTGTGAAGCACCAACTGGTTTTCCTAGCATTGAAGCCAACAAGTGTAAAACATCATCCCGCCAACATTCCATAGGAAACCTTGGAAGTCAAACCCACACTGGAACCCAGTTCGGAAGCTCTTCAGTAGGACTGAATCCCGCATGCCAAGGTTTAATAAATAACCCAATCTGATTATGAAAATAGGGGCCTCCTTCAAAGGCCTTGTTGCGATCCACCAAGCAATTGAATGAAACCATGAAAAAGTTATTTGCTAAAAGCATAACATCCATTTCTCCCTCTGGCATCCAAGTCTGTTAGGCCCATGATTCAAGAAATTGTAAAGAAACGCGCATCCCCATAAACTTGCACAGCAATGCATGCTTCGAATAATAATCAATATCTTCCGCAATCATCTCCAGCGAGATAACCAATTTTGGCCTCTCCTCACAATGTTCAAGACATCTATTGATCTTCGTAATCCGAGTACCACCAGACAAACCTGAACCAACCAACCCCAGATCTGGTGAGAACAAGTTATTATTAAAAACCTTTGAAGCATCCGAAGGAGAATTTGCACCAACCGCTGCTGAGCGAAAATCTATCTTGGGACTAGCCCCTGAAGACTCCCCGATCGGCATTGAAACTAAACAAGATCCAAGGCGGGCAAGCAGGCCCCCAAGAAAAAAGAACCACCACTAGGGTTTAACCGATCCACCACCCAACATTGCCTTTGAACTGCAGACCCAAACCAACCAGGCACAAAAACCCCACCCACGGCCTCCAACCAAGCACAAAACCCCCGCACGCTTAGGGAGAAAGATACATCGATGCAGATGAAAAAACTTTGCACTGATAAAAAACACAACCCCAGACCTCCCCAAAACGCATGCACTCCCCACACTTCGCACTTCCAAGAAAAAACTAGAGGATCAGGCTAGGGCACGAAAGCCCTAGCTCGACATGCAGAGCAAAAAATTGACATCAAAAAAATCAGCTACCATAGTTCTCACCTCCCATCATAGCATCTACCTTTACTATTATTTACCCTCTTTGTAAAACTAAAAATTTTATCATCATAAAGAGGTTTCACTTCTCTATTTCTCCTTTAATAAATTTTATTTATTTAATTATCTTTCCACATCATCTCCCATCACAAATCCAAATTAATTAAATAAATTAAGTATTTATTTAATTAATAAAATCATCTTGCTTTCTTTCTAAAAATACAACTCATGCATATCTAATTAACTTATTTAATTAGATAATTTATTGATTTATTCCTCTCATCTTTTTAGGATGTATTTATTTTAAAGCAGAAAATAAATCGCTTTATATCTTTTTAAATCTTATCTTATCTCCTTTCATTTCCTCTTTTGTCCAATAAACCAAAAATCAAATCAAATCGAATCCTTATCTTATCTTCTTCCCTCCACATCAAAAATCAACCCTTTATCTATAAATATGGCTTCTCACAAGCCATTTGAGGGTATCATCATTTGGGTTTTGAGCATCCTTATTTGTCAAATCATCTTCTCACTGTTATGTTCCATCTGTGGGCAATCAACATTCGATCATCTACATCGATCAATCTTGCACGTATCATTCGAGGTATTCGATAAAGTTTGGGTAAAAGGTAATTTACATTGTATTGTTTTATCTTGCATTTATCCAAATTTTATTGATTATAGAGACTTTGGTTTTTTTGTGGAGTGACCCTCTGAGTAGAGTGATGTCCACTCCCCTACCCCTTCAAATCCATTTCTATAGATTTTGTGATGTGTAAACCTTATGGGTGTTCTTCATGATTTGTGTGGTTTGCTTATTGTTGTGTTATGGTTTGAGCCCCATGTGAAGATCGACCTCCAAGCTCGGGGGTGACCCACTTGCGGGTCTATGGTCGGGAGGAGAGTGTTTTTGGTGGCTTGGTTATCCCTCCATTGTTTAGTTTCTTGCAGGTTTATTTTGGTGATCCTTAGAGCTTGGGAGATGTCATATTTTGTTGGTGTTGTAATGTTATTGTGGCTATCTGAGAGCCATGGCCAAGAATGGCCTATTTTGTAGTTGGACAAAAGAGAAGAGAGAAAACCGTCTCTTAATATGCATTTGTTTAAAGGTTATTGAATGTTATTTTTCATCTTCTTGTGATTTCAAAAATGCAATGTGTGTTGCTGTATTTATTTCATGTAAGAAAGTTTACAAATAGAAAATATATATATTGCTGGTTTTTCCTATGTTGTTGTGAGAAAGTTTGTGTTGAATATATTTAGAAGTATTAGAATATAACAAAAGAGTTGTTGGTTTCTTTCAAAAAAAAGAATTATGATGTTGTCTTACATTTATTGTTTGCACAAAAGAAAATAGTTACTGGTTATTTAAAAAAAATAGATAGAAGTTGTTGCTCTTATTTTTAAAAAATAGTTAAATTTATTCTCTACTTTGCAAAAGAAAGGCCTAATTTTAATCCTGTCAATTTAATTCTCTCATGATACCAAGTAAAAAAAAAAGATTACAGATAAAATTGTCTATATTATTAGTATGAGAAAACATATTCGTGTGAATATTTATACTTATGCATATATTTCCAAATACATACATGTTTATCCTTGTAAATATATATATATATATCTGATTGTGTTTTATTTTACAAAATATATTTCTGTGTGACAGAGAAAATTATATATATATATATATATATTACCAAATCCATAACATATAATATCAACTTAACAACATTTATTCACTGTTGAAACTATAGAGAAAAAAGAAGAATTTTAGGAATTTAATCCTGCAAGGCCAAAGGCCCTAGTCACCGATGGGAGGTAGGGATTATGGAAGGGCGGCGGTTGTGTGCCGCTTAATAAAAAAAATGGCAGTGCGGTGGGGGGACGAACCCCCCACCCCACCACTCTTTGCAAAACAAAAACCTTGTGTTGGAATGTTAGCCGCGGCATCGTCCGCTCAGTGAGGTTGCTCCTTGAATCTTCGGCCCTCTCCTGCACATTGAACTTTATGCCATTTTTAAAACTATATATATATATACTCCCCTGTGTATATTTCGTTTGGCTGCATACAAAATTTAATCTAAATCTGTAGCATATACATATTTTCAAATATAAATGAATGAATGAATATATATATATATATATATATATATATATATATATATATATATATATATATATATATAATAAAAGAGGGGCTTTCCAAATACACATATACTCGGGGAGTATACCTCACTATGGTGTGTAACCATGGCTGCCATGGTTGCATACCTGCAAAACAAAATGAGAGGAGAGAATAAAAGAAATAGGAAATAGAAATGATTAAGAGAGTTTAGGGTTTTGTTCTCATATGGAAACTATTATTTTAATGTGAGAGCTTTTAGGGCTTGGAAAGGGAAATTTAAAATTGCCTTTTCCATGTGAACATGGGATTTATTTTCCCTCTTCCCTTTTGACTTATTAATTGATTCTTATCCCTTGGGTGAAATTTTTTAAAAGGATGTAACTTCTTCTACCCCTAGGGTATTTTGTTATTTTATTTAAATTTTTATGTGGGTTTGATTTATATGTTACTAGAGCACTTTATTTTCTTAGGTAAATTAAGTTTATTTTGGGTTATATAGATGATAATTTAATATTTATGGAGAACTTTATATAAAATATTTAATCGTAGCATGGGGATATTTATTAGACCTTAGAATGGAATTATTTTAGATGTGAGCCTTAATGATGATGTTATTTAATTAATTTAATTTAACCTAGGTAGCAATTTAAAAACCTTAGTGCGGTAAAATAATTTGACCTAGCAAAATGTATAACTTAATTAAATTTAATCCTACTTGAGAGGGTTCATAGAGGAAATTTTTAAATTAAAATAATTTCTATGTATGCCCTTGAAGCGTTATGCTGCCAAATTTTTCTAGGATTCAGTAGAAGTTATTTGATCAACTTAATTCAAGCGTTGTTTTATAATTTAATGTTTTCACAAATATTTATGGATTACTGAAACTATTAGCTAATCTTTATGCATTAGAAATAGGGTTTTGGTTTTGACACAGGTCAAAATCACGCCATTCATCTAGGAAACTTAGGGGTTCGTAATCAAATCGATTCAGACCCTAATGGCAATGCTCCTCACATCGCATAAACCCCCTTAGTCAGCTACCATCACATAGGGGTTGTGATAGATACTCACAATACCCAACTTTTGATTGACATGTTTACACCTTATGTGTATTGCCATCGAGCACGCTGAAGTGTGCGAAGGGGTTTCTAGGGATGCGTGTAAATTTTTTGATATTTTGTGTCATGACCACATGACAAATGTGGACATGACACGTGTGTTGCATGTCGTGACCGCATGGGAAATGTGGGCATGACATTTGGTATCAAAGCCCAAGTTTAAACACTGGGCTTGTTTAGGCACATTATATATTCTGCATTTTCGATTGATTTGTAAATACCTTGTTCTTGTAGGATGCCTCCCAGAACAAGGCGAGCATGTTCACACACCACTGCGTCTGTGGAGATACGTAGTGAGTCATCAGTTAAGGGTTAGGGACCACCAGCACCACAGGGACCACAAGCACTGGATTTAGGGCCACAGATTCTTCAGGTATTATAGGCAGTCTTAGAGAGGTTACCACCAGCCGTAGCAGAGCCATGTGTCAAGCCACGGGTAGAGCTGCATGTCAAACCCCACATTGAGCCACGTGAGGAGCCATGTGTTGAGTCGCATGTAGAGCCATGTGTCAAGCCCCGTGTAGAGCCGCGAGTGGAGCCATGTGTTGAGCCGCGCATGGAGCCACGTATTGAGCCGCATATAGAGATACCTGACACCACAGTAGAAGAGGTTGGTTCAACATACAGAGCTCATAGTAGGAGTCCTCCATGGCATGCAAGGCGAGAGGAGGCTGTGAGGATAGAGCAGGAATATCATGGACCTTACGATTATGGATGGTGAGAGGAGGTGGATGAGCCTTTCAAAGGACACAGAGACTGAGGGGACCCCATCAGGTATTTACTTAGGCTGAATCCACCCACCTTCGCGGGGACCACAGAGGAAGCCAAGGCTGAGGCTTGGATTATCATCTTGGATAGGTGCTTTGCATTGCATCCCTATGGGAGCAACACAAAGGCAAGCGTAGCAATTCACCTTTTGAGAGACATAACAACGACATGGTGGCACACTAAGGAGTGCAAGTGTTGCCTATCACTGGATACTCTTACATGGGACACCTTCATTAAGTGCTTTAACGCGCATTATCTCTTGGATCACTATAGATAACATCAGATTAATGAGTTCCATGATTTATAGCAGCAAGGTTCTACTGTAGTGCAGTATGAGAGTAGGTTCATTGAGCTGTCATGATATGCAAAGTATCTCCATGATGAGAAATTTCTGGTTCAAAAATTTATCAGGGGTTTGAATCATAGGATATTAGGACTAGTGGGCATGGCAGACCCCCAGACCATGAGTGAGGCTATCGAGAAGGCGTACATCGTAGAGAAGATTCAGGGGCGGGGTTAAAGTTCATGTCCCCAGTATCAAGACCATAGCCAACAGTAGCATCACAGCTTCCATCGACCACCACCACCACCTCAGAGGGGAGGATTCAGTTATGCACCATTACCTCCTAGACCTCCATAGAAGAAGCATCAACAGAGGTCCAGGCCATAGTTGAGGGCACATGGGGGTCATAATCGTGGTTCGTAGCAGCAGGGCCCACGTAGGGATCAATGATAGCAGGGACCATCTGCAGGGCCTGCTAGATCACAACAGTCATTCAGAGGTTCTCAGGGTTCCACGAGTCAACCTGGGCAGTAACAGTTGAGTAGGACATAGTCAGTATAGGTGCAGGCTCAGGGACCATGCTATGTTTGTGGTGGAGTAGGTCATTTAGCCAAAGAGTGCCCATAGGGCTATACGGTAGGGGGACAGCCTCGTGTAGGTGAATCTGAGCAGACAATTGGGGATGTAGGTAGGTCCTACCATATGTTTGCAATGGTTGATAACTACCAAGCTAACTTTCAGGCCTCTATGATCGAGACCACAGGTATGATTGGGGATGTCCCCATTGCTATTTTATTTGACTCTGGCGCTACTGATTCCTTTATATCTTAATCATTAGTGGAGCATTGCAGGCTGGTGGCCTCTAGGCAGGGCGATAGGTGGGAGGTTGAGTTGGCCACAGGGGCTAAGATGGCAATAGATGCTTTGGTTCATGATTGTGAGATATCTTTGGGAGCCTTCACTACATTATGCAACATTAGGGTTATGCCCTTGGGATCTTATGGTGTGGTTTTAGGCATGGATTGGCTTGCGGCTCATAGACCCAAGCTAGATTGCTACCGAAAGGTGATTAGTTGCTTAGACGACCATGGCATGACAGTAGAGATAGTGGACATTCAGAAGCCCACAACAATTCACATGATATCCTCTCAGCAACTTAAGCACTACATGCGGAAGGGATGTCAAATGTTTGTTATTACTATTAATGGCAGGTCAAAGGATGAGCCGGAGGCTTCATTAGATGATCATCCCATTTTGAGAGAGTTTGTCGATGTTTTCCCACCAGAGTTACCAAGGATGCCACCTCGCAGAGAGGTAGACTTTCACATTGACCTTGTGCCAGGTACCGAGCCAGTGTCTCATGCACCCTATAGGATGACTACCCATGAGCTCACATAACTCAAGTTATAGTTAGAAGAGTTACTCGAGAAGGGGCACATCTGACCTAGTATCTCACCTTGGGGTGGACCGGTCATCTTCGTGAAGAAGAAGGATGGGTTTCTTCATCTATGTATGGATTATAGGTAGCTTAATAAGGTGACGGTGAAGAATCGCTATCCTCTGCCTAGGATTGATGATCTTTTCGACCAGATGCAGGGAGACGGAGTGTTCTCTAAGATAGACCTGAAGTTCAGTTATCACCAGTTGCGCATCATAGAGACAGACATCCATAAGACCGCCTTTTGAACTCGATATAGCCACTATGAGTTCATTGTGGTACCCTTTGGCTTGATGAACACCCCTGTAGTGTTCATGACTCTCATGAACGGGGTGTTCCATACTTACTTAGATTAGTTCATGATTATATTCCTAGATGATATTTTGATCTATTCGCGAACCGAGGAGGAGCATGAGGAGCACTTACGTCAGGTTTTGTAATGCTTGAGGGAGCAGCATCTATATGGCAACTTGGCGAAGTGTACATTTTTTAGATCAGAGGTGCAGTATTTGGGCACATCCTATCTGGTGGTGGTATCTTCATAGATCCATCAAAGATTAGGGCTATCAGGGATTGGCTAGCACCAATCAGTGTGATAGAGGTCAGGAGTTTCATGGGGTTAGCTAGGTATTACCGTAGATTCATTGAGGGCTTCTCCAGGATAGGACACCCCATCACTTCCCTTCAATGGAAAGGGAAGAGTTTCACTTGGACTGAGCACTGCGAGAGGGCCTTTGGGGTCCTTAAAGAGCACCTTACCAGTGCTTCCATCTTAGCGGTTCCTGATCCAGCAGCAGATTTCATGGTTTGTACTGATGCATCATTAGAGGGATTGGGAGTTGTGCTTATGCGAGGGGGTTGAGCGATCACGTATGAGTCGTGAAAGCTCAAGACCCATGAGTTAAACTACCCCACACATGATTTAGAGCTCACAGTGATGGTTCATGCTCTTGTTCGTTGGAGGAACTTTCTACTGGACTGTCATTTTGAGCTACATTTAGATCATCATAGTCAATAGTACATATTCACGTAGCTGAATCTAAACGCCTGCCAACGGCGTTGGATGGAGTTCCTTTGCGAGTACAACTTTGATGTCCACTACATCAAAGGGAAGGAGAATGTAGTTGCTGATGCATTGAGTCAGAGGCGCCATGAGATCCTGACCTTAACGCTGAGTGTGGACTTGAGAGGGTGCATCATACAACATCTACCTGAGGATGAGTGGTTTCTTGAGGTGCAGCAGGAGATCCAGTCACAGAGGGCCCTTGTGGGCAAGTTTGTAGATTATTCCCTAGAGGCAGATGGGCTCCTTAGACATTGACAATGTATCTATGTACCCCGTGTAGGCAATCTACATGTAGTGGTTCTATCAGAGGCTCAGAGAGCACCTTATGCAGCACACCTAAGGGTGAAGAAGATGCATGCCGACTTACGATAGTTGTACCATTGGGTGGGTATGAGACAGGATATTGTAGAGTTTGTTGCTCGATGCCTTGAGTGCCAGAGGGTCAAGGCCAACCATTAGCATCCAGCAGGTCTTTTATACCCTCACGAGATACCTGAGTGGAAATGGGACACCATTTCCATGAATTTTATAGTTGGTCTTCCTATGTCATCTTGTCACCATGATGCCATCATGGTGATGGTTGACAAGTTGACCAAGGTGGTGCATTTCTCACTTGTACACACGACATACAATGCACTGGCAGTGGTGAGAGTATTCTTAGATGACATTATGAGACTACATGGGGTACCTCGCCACATTATTTCTGACATGGATTTAGTGTTCACATTAGCCTTTTGGAGGGCATTGCAACAGGCATTTGACACACAGCTCAACTTCAGTTTTGCTTATCACCTTGAGACAAATGGTCAGATGGAGAGGGTGAATCAGGTGTTAGAGGATATGCTCTGCATGTACATTATGGACCACTAGTCTAGATGGGAGGAGTATCTATGTCTGGTTGAGTTTGCCTACAATAATGGGACTCACACCTCGTTGGGTATGCCTCCTTATCAGGCCTTGTATAGCAAACCTTGTAGGACACCGTTGAGTTGGGACCGTATAGAGGACAGGGTTTCTATTGGGCTAGAGCTGGTGCAAGATATGGAGCAGCAAGTGACCTTGATTAGACAAAGACTTTAGGAGGCACATGATTGATAGAAGAAGTATGTTGATGCTAAGAGACTACATTAGAGCTTCTCAATTGGTGACAGAGTTTTCTTGAGAGTGTGGCCACATAAGAGTCCAATCCATTATGGAAAGGGCTCTAAGCTCACAACACGGTTCGTTGGGCCTTTTGAGATCTTGGATCAGATAGGACCCATAGACTACCATCTAGCCTTGCCACCTAGCCTGTGGCGCATCCACGATGTATTTCATGTGTCTGTTTTGCGGTGATATATATTTGATTTATCTCATGTATTGGACTAGAGTGCTCTATAGGTAGAGGCAGACGGGCAGTTGGCTTTGGAGATAATTTGCATATTGGCTCGTCGGACATTGGGCCTTCAAGGTCGAGAGCTGGACCAAGTTAGGGTTCAGTGGGATAGATATGATGAGGTCACAATGACATGGGAGGATGAGCTAGATTGAGGACACTTTATCCTCACCTCTTCGACGAATTCTAGGAGGAAGTTTAGTCTTAGGGGGGAGGATGTGAGGCCTATTTATTTCACTCCCTTATTTTGCTTATTTCATACTTAAAGTTGATGACATTTAGACATTTGGGGACTATTATTCCCGATATGTAAATTCTCTGGACTATTTTCCTTTATTTTGATTAGCTATGCTTAGTATGTGGTGATGTGACTATATCCTAATTTTGATTCACCGATGATGATTAGACATGTGATGTGCATTTTGGTACTATTAGAGATACTAGTTATGAGATCATTATATGGATTTACTATGTGATTTTGATTTTGAGATAGTATATAGAAATGCAATTATGAATCTTATTTATGTTGTGATTTGTATAATGTTTTAAATGATTATGCGATGGTGTGAGTGTTTGCATTTCCTTGCTTCGACTATGATATATATATGTTAGATTAATCTGTTTGTTCAAGTGCGCAGGTGATTTTCCAAGCCATGGAAAATCAGAGATCGATCTCACACCTAATGTGTTTCCCGTGTTAGACCGATCTATTCCCAAGAGGGACAAGGATCATATGTGATTATATGATGCTTTCATAAATGTCTACATTTTATTATTTGGCTTAGATTTCACCCTCTTATATTGTTTAATTGAAGTGTTGTATAAATATGTGTTTTAATTACACCACTTGGTGTCTTTTATTTTTGTGGCTATTTTATGTGAATTTTTACCTCCTTAAGTGTTTACTATGGGCTAAAATTAACCCTAGGTGGTACCCCTAGGGTCTAGGGCCCATTTGAGCATGTCAAACCCTAGAGTTACCCCTGTCTAGTCACCTTAACCTTAGGTTAAAGAAAAGTGGCCAAAATTTAATTTGAATAAGTGTGGGAGATGAGTCATGCCTTGAAAGAAGACCCATCTCCTTAAGGCATGGAATCCCACCACCTTGAAGACTTGGGGAGTCTTCAAGACCCCCAAGTGTGTGGAACCTTCTTCCAATGCTTTCACACATGTGTGAGAGCATCTTTGAGTGAAGGGGCTCCCTTTAGAGAATAAGGTGATGACATGTGTCATCCCTTATCCTCTTAGAGCCCATTTGGAGAGGTGCCACCTCTCCACCTTTGTTCTCACACATGTGGAGAGGGTGAGGTTTGAATGGATGGGAGGGTGACACATGTCACCCTCACATTCCTTTTCCCTTGCAAGTGGGATGGGAAGAGGAAGGTGTCACCTTCTCATTGCTCAAGGCTTTGGAATGAAGCCTATTTTAATTCCTCTTTGAGAGGGGAATGGGGTTCTTGTGTTTGCTTAATTTTCTATCATTGGAGGGACATTGGGGGAGTTAGAGAGATTTTGGAGGATTAGAGGCTTGGAGAAAGATTGTGGTCTCTTCTTCAACTTTCATCCATTGTTGGGCTCTTAAGATAAGCCTCAGGGCATTTTAGCCTTCCTTATGCTTTGTTATTTTTTTGGTTGTGTGCTTGAAATGATTTGGGTGTTTATTTCTTTCTTGTTGTGGGGTTTTTGGGTGTTTTGGGATGAGACTACCAACCTTGGTGTGTCCATCCATGTGTGGGGTGGGGGAGGAGTGAACCTCCTCAAGGTCACCCTCCTGGTATTGGTATTGTGTGGCCTTGAGGGCAAGATATTGGAGTATGGAGTATTTTTATTTGGCATGAGTGCCATGGTGAAATTTATATATTTATGGAGTTATCATTTTGGGCTTGAGGCCTTATTTTTGTGTTGAGACTTTGAGATTTTTGTGGAGTGATCCTATGAGTAGAGTGATGTCCACTCCCCTACCCCTTCAAATCCATTTCTATGGATTTTTTGATGTGTAAACCTTATGGGTGTTCTTCATGATTTGTGTGGTTTGCTTATTGTTGTGTTGTGGTTTGAGACCCATGTGAAGATCGATCTCCAAGCTTGGGTGTGACCCACTTGTGGGTCTATGGTAGGGAGGAGAGAATTTTTAGTGGCTTGGTTGTCCGTCCATTGTTTAGTTTCTTGCAAGTTTATTTTGGTGATCCTTGGAGCTTGGGAGATGTCATATTTTTTTGGTGTTGTAATGTTATTGTGGCTATCTAAGAGCCATGGCCAAGAATGGCCTATTTTGTAGTTGGACAAAAGAGAAGAGAGAAAAGCCTCTCTTAATATGTATTTGTTTAAAGGTTATTGAATGTTATTTTCCATCTTCTTGTGAATTCAAAAATGCAATGTGTGTTGCTATATTTATTTCATGTGAGAAAGTTTACAAATGGAATATATACATAAATATATATATATATATATATATATATATATATATATATATATATATATTGTTGGTTTTTCCTATGTTGCTGTGAGAAAGCTTGTGTTGAATATGTTTAGAAGTCTTAGAATATAACAAAAGAGTTGCTGGTTTCTTTTCAAAAAAAAAAGAATTATGATGTTGTCTTAAATTTATTGTTTGCACAAAAGAAAATAGTTACTAGTTATTTCAAACAAAAAAATAGATAGAAGCTGTTGCTCTTATTTTAAAAAAATAGTTAAATTTATTCTCTACTTTGCAATAGAAAGGTCTGATTTTAATCCTGTCAGTTTAATTCTCTCATGACAACAAGTAAAAAAAAAAGACTATAGATAAAATTGTCTATATTGTTTGTATGAGAAAAGTGAATATTTATACTTATGCATATATTTCCTAATACATACATGTTTATCCTTTTATATATATAAACATACATACATACATATATATTAATGTGACTGTGTTTTATTTTACAAAGTATATTTTGTGTGACAGAAAAAATTATATATATATATATATATATATATATATATATATATATATATATATATATATATATATATATATATATATATATATATATATATATATATATATATGATTTGTGTGGTTTGCTTATTGTTGTGTTGTGGTTTGAGACCCATGTGAAGATCAACCTCCAAACTCGGGGGTGACCCACTTGTGGGTCTATGGTAGGGAGGAGAGCATTTTTGGTGGCTTGGTTGTCCCTCCATTGTTTAGTTTCTTGCAGGTTTATTTTGGTGATCCTTGGAGCTTGGGAGATGTCATATTTTGTTGGTTTTGTAATGTTATTGTGGCTATCTAAGAGCCATGGCCAAGAATGGCCTATTTTGTAGTTGGATAGAAGAGAAGAGAGAAAAACCTCTCTTAATATGTATTTGTTTAAAGGTTATTGAATGTTATTTTCCATCTTGTGAATTCAAAAATGCAATGTGTGTTGCTATATTTATTTCATGTGAGAAAGTTTACAAATGGAATATATATATATATATATATATATATATATATATATATATATATATATATATATATATATATATATATATATTGTTGGTTTTTCCTATGTTGCTGTGAGAAAGCTTGTGTTGAATATGTTTAGAAGTCTTAGAATATAACAAAAGAGTTGATGGTTTCTTTCCAAAAAAATAGAATTATGATGCTGTCTTAAATTTATTGTTTGCACAAAAGAAAATAGTTACTAGTTATTTCAAAAAAAATAGATAGAAGTTGTTGCTCTTATTTTTAAAAAATAGTTAAATTTATTCTCTACTTTGCAAAAGAAAGGTCTGATTTTAATCCTGCCAGTTCAATTCTCTCATGACAACAAGTAAAAAAAAAGACTATAGATAAAATTGTCTATATTGTTTGTATGAGAAAACATATTCGTGTGAATATTTATACTTATGCATATATTTCCAAATACATACATGTTTATCCTTATATATATATATATATATATATTAATGTGACTGTGTTTTATTTTACAAAATATATTTTGTGTGACAAAAAAAATAATATATATATATATATATATATATATATATATATATTACCAAATCTATAACATATAATATTAACTTAACAACCTTTATTCACTATTGAAACTGTAGAGAAAAAAGAAGAATTTTAGGAATTTAACCCCGCAGGGCTGAAGGCCCTAGTCACCGACTGGAGGTGGGGATTATGGAAGGGCGGCGGCTCTGTGTGCCGCTTAATAAAAAAAAAAGGGCAGTGCGGTGGAGGGACAAACCCAGTGGGTGGGGAGTCTTCCCCCCACACCCCACCACTCTTTGCAAAAGAAAAACCATGCGTTGGAATGTTGGCCGCGGCGCTGTCCGCTCAGTGAGGCCACTCCTTGAATCTTCGGCCCTCTCCTGCACATTGAACTTTATGCCATTTTTTTAAACTATAATATATATATATATATATTCCCTGTGTATATTTCATTTGGCTGCATCTAAAATTTAATCTAAATCTGTAGCATATACATATTTTCAAATATAAATGAATGAATGATTATATATATATATAATAAATGAAGGGCTTTCCAAATAAACATATACTCAGTGAGTATACCTCACTGTGGTGTGTAACCATGGCTGCCATGGTTGTAGACCTGCAAAACAAAATGAGAGGAGAGAATAAGAGAAATGGGAAATAGAAATGATTAAGAGAGTTTAGGGTTTTGCTCTCATAAGGAAACTATTATTTTAATGTGAGAGCTTTTAGGGCTTGGAAAGGGAATTTTAAAATTGGAATTTAAAATTGCCTTTTCCATATGAACGTGGGATTTATTTTCCCTCTTCCCTTTTGACTTATTAATTGATTCCTATCCCTTGGGTGAAAATTATTAAAGGGGTGTAACTTCTTCTACCCCTAGGGTATTTTGTTATTTTATTTAAATTTTTATGTGGGTTTGATTTATATGTTACTAGAGAACTTTATTTTCTTAAGTAAATTAAGTTTATTTTGGGTTATATAGATGACAATTTAATATTTATGGGGAAGTTTATATAAAATATTTAATAGTGGCATGGGGATATTTATTAGACCTTAGAATGGAATTAGTTTAGATGTGAGCCTTAATGATGATGCTATTTAATTAATTTAATTTAACCTAGGTAGCAATTTAAAAACCTTAGTGCAGTAAAATAATTCAATCTAGTGAAATGTATAACTTAATTAAATTTAATCCTATTTGAGAGGGTTCGTAGAGGAAATTTTTAAATTAAAATAATTTCTATGTACGCCCTTGAGGCGTTATTGTTGGCAAGAGACACTGTGTGGCTTCATGAGTGTTGTCATTGATGGTAACAAAGTCCATCCCACTCATCCGCAGCACATAGTATGTCTATACCGGAAGTCTGATTGAAGAGTGTTTTGGTCCGGTGAACAAGAACAGAGAATGCAGCAAGGTCTGACAATCAGGTTTGGATCTCTCAGAGGAAGTATCTCAGCAAAGTCCAGACTTGGGGAAGTCAAGAGTAGTACCATGACTTCCACATTCCAGAGATTGAGCATCTGGTGATGAAAGAGTGAAAAGATATGAGCACCTAAAATGATGGGCTTCTGACAGGTAGAGTAGACTGAGCAAGCACTAACCGGCAAAGCATCAGACCTTAATCCGGATGAGGAATTGTTGGTGATCAAGTTTCTTGAGGGATCATTCATGGTTGGCCGACATGATTGATGACTTCTATATCTATCTCTTTGATACGCATCACTTAGTAAGCAAGGATTCAGCCGACAGACCAGAGTTTGGATAAATCTTGAGTATTCTAGATGCTGACTAGAAAGATGTTGAAATCCTTGGTGCAGATATATATACCAAATGGATTTCAGTGTGAAAGTGAGTGTGGTGTGAAATAGTGTGCAAAGAAAAGCAGAGAGCAGTGTGGAAGCAGTTATACAAATTTGGTATGTGACAGAACAACACTAAGCAGAGGAAGAATGAAGTGTAGTAGATCAGTATATTGAGCCTAACCAGAACTAAACCTCAGCATATGTGGATGCCCCTGATCAATTCAAATACTTGGTTACTTTTTATATACCTTGTAGACAGTGAGTCTCTTATAGGCAGTGAGCCTCTTGTGAGCAGTGTGCTCAGGCAGTGAGCCCTAATTGGCAAGTGTCATTTTGTACTTCTTATTCTTTTAACAGAGGATACAATCTTGGGTTAGTCACCCTGTGGTTTTTCCCTTAACAGGGTTTTCCACATCAAAATCATTGTGTTATGTGTATTATTTTTTCTGCTTTCATGGTTATGCATGCTTATATGTTTTGACGCTGCACTAATTGTAAAAGAAGAATAGAAAGTTAAATTATTTAAGATAATTGATTCAACCCCCCCTGTCAGTTATCTACTTTATTTCCAACAATTGGTATTAGAGCTAGTTCCTCCTAACAGAGCCTAACAGCTTGAGGAAGATTTGGGAATCTCAATGGATATGTATGGTATGAGGGAACAACTTCAGTCTGCCCTAGATGATCTTGAGCAATCTCACTCTGAAGTCAATAACTTGAGGGAAAGACTCAAACAAGCTAATGATTTCATAAATGAACTAAAAGAGAAACTGAGTATCTCTATGAAAAAGAGAAAGGAACTACTTCAACAATTAGCAAGTCAAAGTGAAGCCAATGATACTCATGAAGATCTGAATGAGAAGAATAAGTTATGTGAAAATCTATCAAAAGAGGTCATTATGGTAAGACATGAAATGGAATTAGGGGTTATGAAATTCACCCAAGAAATTGAAGAGAAGAGAAAAATTGAAGATAATCTAAAACAATCTCTCAAAGAGAAGTTAGAAGACTGCCACAAAATGGATAGCTGGAATCTGATCTTGAAGAAGCTAGAGATAATGAAGAACAACTTGAGAATCAGATTGTCACTCTTCAAAGGGATCTTAAAACAACAAATGAATACAAAGAGAAATTCAAGATAAGCTCTGCTCAACTTGAAGTTCTTCTTGAAATCTAAAAGAGAGTAGATGACAAGCAAGGCTTGGGGTATGAGAAAGGTGAAAGCTCTGGATCTAGTCAAAAGAACTCTAGATCAGCAAATCCAAGGAACAGGCCTAGAAGACCTCCGGTAAGGCAATTAAATGCCCAAAGATATCCATCCTTCAATGGATACTGCCACAATTGCAATAACTTTGGTCATAAAGCAAATCAGTGCAGAAGAAGAATGAATCAGACTAATTCATCCTTCTTTGGACAATGTTTTAACTACAAAAGGTATGGTCACAAATCTCATGAATGTAGAAATATGCAAATAAGCAATTCATTCAATGGTAGATGCTTTGCATGCAATAGAATGGGACATATGGCTAATCAATGCAGATCTAGAGGATATCAGTCAAATATGCAAAGAAATATTGTTTACTACAATTGCAATAGATTTGGTCATATTGCCAAATTTTGCAGAAGTAATAATCAAGACAAAAAGGGTCTGGTGCATCATAATCAAAATCAAGACAAAGGAAAAGGAAAAATAAATGCAGATGAAATTCAAAGGGAGATGAACAAGATTTGGGTGAAGAGAAGTACAAAAAATGTTGGGGATGGATCCGCACCAGAATTTGGTGCTGATATTCCTTCCGAAAACTAAATAGATGAGCTCTGGCTCAAGGGGAGTCACAAAAGAAAATAATTTCCCCCAGCCAGTCAATTAGTGCCTAAAATTGGCACATGGAGTGTTGCGGATTGAAGAGTTCTCAAAGAGATATCTTAATAACCCTTGGTAAAAACATAAAAGATCTACAAGAAGTTTTGAAGAAGTTAATCATCCAAGATTGATCTAGTTCAATAGTCATCCGGTAAGAGAAGGATTTTCACAGTTAGATCCAGTATGATTCAAAAATTGAGGTATCTTGATCTGTGGATAAATGGAATGATTGGAGAAAGGAAGATAGATTGTCAATAATCACCGAGAATAACTCTAAGTACATCTCAGTGATCCAAAAAGATCTCTCAGGATAAGGAGAACATGGTAACCGAAATAACTTAAGTTGTGCATTTATTGCAAAATGGAATTAGGGTTTGCGTAGAAATAAAAGGGTTATTTTATTCATCATTTGCACATTTATATTCGAGAAGAAGGAAGAAAGAGCTCTGCAACAAGATTGCTTCAACTCTCTCAAGGATCAACCGCAGAATTTGATTCAACCAATGATCTTTTCAGCTCTTATAGTGAACCCTAGAAGCGTAAAAGGTATTTTCTGCTCTTGAATATCTTTCTCTGAATCCTTTGAAAGATGGCTACTCCAAATGTTGTTAAAATCTCTGATAGACCGCGCCCTAAGTTCAAGAAACATCCTTACAAATCCCTAGACGTTGATCCCCTAGGCACATTCTCTAGTATTCCGCATGGGGTTCTACATGTAGAAGATGTTAGGGTATACATTCACACCAACATTGAGGAATTTGGGGAATCCAAACTGATGGATATCTATCACAAGCAATTAGTAGATGAAACATTTGAACTTAAACCTCAATTCAAGGCCATCCGGGATAAGCATTTTAGACAGTGCATCCATTTCCCCTGTTTTGCAGAAGATGAATGGGTCAGGTATGTTCTGAGTAGAATGCATGACAACTTCATGTGGTTGATGAGGCCATTTAAGATGACAAAAGATGCCATTAGGGTGGTAACCGGATTGCACTCATCTGGTGGGTTGCCTGCTCTCAAATCAGTCAAAAACCAAATTGTAAGTGAGGCTACCAGATCAAAATTTGATAAGACGGCAATGACAATAGAAGACATCATAGATCCGGATATCAAATTTGCCTCTATGATAATTGGTTACAAAATCTATCACTCCAGTAGGGAGAATTCAATATCCGAAACTGCTATATATACTGCATATGAAATGCTAAGGAAAAATGTTGACTATGATCTTTGTGAGCTTCTCCTGAACCAACTGTTAGATAATTTGCATAAAATTAAGAAGGATAAAAAGAATTCCTTTAAGTACAGTGGCTTGATATTGTGTCTATTCTTTTACTATATGAATGAGCTACCCAGATCTAGTGGTTGGGTATGGCAAAATGACAGACCAGTTGCCATACAAATCAAAGATTATATGTATGGGCTTGGTGATGCCAAGGCACAAAGCACAACACTCTAGGGTTACTTCAAAAACTTCCAAGGCATGATGCAGGCAAGAGAGAGAATTCCCCAATCTCCAGTTGAAAAATATAAAGATACAGTGTGTTTTATGGTAGATACTGATCAATGCCTAATGGAGGCAGTAGAGCCCAGAATAGTCTGGATTATGCCAATGGGCTATGAGGTGGATGAAAAAATTCTAGAACTCCATGTCCAACACCTACTAAGTCAACCCAAGGACCTTGAGGTTGAAAGGTTTGGGACCTTTCAAGAATTGAGTGTGAAAATTCATGTTGAACTTAGGCAACCTAAAATAAAGAGAAAAGTCTGGAAGGAAGTAGAGGAAAATGCCAAGAAATATGGCATATCTAAGGAGGCAATTGATGCCAACAGAGAGAAGGTAGAAAGAGCAGAAAATGAGAGACAAGAAGCAAAAAAAGAAAGTGTTCCGGTGCAAGCCCCTTCCCGGACTAGATCCTCAAAGAGCTCTGCACCTACCACCTCTAAGAGCTCAAAAGCCTCAAAACTGGAAGCAAAGACATCCAGAAAAGGAGAGAAGAGAACAAAGACAAAGGCCACAAGGTCATACGCAAGCCACAAGGATGATGAAGAGATAGAGACAGATGAGGAGGTTAAGAAAATGAAGAAGAAAAAGAAAACATCTGTGGAATTTCTCTGTCGGCAAGAACAAAGAAGAAGCAGAAGAATTTGTTGAAAGGGCTACTCTCTCCATTGGTGATGTCATTAAGGCAGTCACTATGGATGGAAATCTGCAACCAATGATAGAATTCTATGATGAATGTAGTGAAGCTGACCAGAAGATCTTGCAAGATGCTATAGTCAGGTACCTAAACATCTATAATAAAGCATTCATTGAAATCATATCTCTAATTCCCAAAAGCCTAGAGAAGGAACTTGAAATGAGAAAGAACAATCCTAAGGAAAAAGATATGGAGATCCAGGAACAGATAGCTATTCAACTATATCCTTCCATCACTCCTAAACAAATGAATATGATCTTCAAGGATTGCAAGGATGAGTTCCAGAACAAAGCCAGAATGAACAAGCTTATGCTTGGAGAGACTGATCAAGTGGAAAAAGAGACTGAAGACATCCTCTGGAATGCATATAAAAGATTCAATCTTCTGATTATAGAGGACATAAGTGATAAACCTTCTGATGTCGAAGGATTAAGTGCATCAAAGGAAGACTCCACTGAGAAAATTGTAGAAGAGTCAAAGGAGATAGGTGAGGAGAAGACTAAGGACCCAGATTCCTCTATTCTAGAAGAGGAAGTCCATGAAGAAGTAAATATCTCTCTTCTGGATCCCCCAACAGACTCTGGAATTGAAGGAGAAGCAAGACAAGAGGAGAAAGCAAGTCAAGAAGAAGGGAAAAATGGAAGAAAAGAAGATCAAAAAGAGAAGACCTCAGGTGACAATTCTGAGGCTACAGAAGGAAAGAAGACTATGTCTCTGGCAAGAGACACTACAGAAGCAGTCAAAGATTTTCTGACCAAGGAAATGATGGAATTAGATGAACCAGAGATGTTCAAGGACCACTCAATTTTGACTCTCTCTCTCTGGTCCAGACAATGAAGGTCGCATCTTTTGCTCAAGCTAAAGCAAAAGAAAAGCTTTTGAAGTCTCACATGGAAGATTGTCAGCTAATAGAGATTGCATCTGGTGTGCTAGAGAAAATCATGCCATCCTTTCAAAAGGATCCTACGGCCTCCTCATCCAGTAATCTGAAATCTCTTGTTAATTCTGTTAGCACACATTTTGATTCCTTAGAGAAATCAGCAGAAGAGAAAGTCTGGAAAAAGTTTTTGGGTAAGAGATTCTCTAAAGTACAGGGGCTAATAACAAATGATAGGAGAAATTTGGATATTGGGATAAAGAGCTTGGAAAATGCTCTTAAAGATGGCAGAGATTTATACAAATTTTGTCTATCTTGGTCCACAGTGACAACAGACATTGCCAAGAAGGTGGAAGAACAAGAGAGCAAACTATCAAGTTTATCTCAAAATTTTGATCCTCTCACCTTTTCCATAATGAATCAAGAGTGTCAGACTATTGCCACTATAAATGAAATAAAAAGGCTTGAAAAGGAGAAGAATAGAATAAGCAGGCTAAGTGAACTAAGAGGGATAATTATCCCCAAGTTAGAGGCAATGCATGAGGCCCTAACTGATGCCCAGACCACAGCCCGGACCACTGATTCGACAGACCTAAAGAGGGTAGAAGCTTTTGCATTTTTGCTAAGTGGTCACATCTCAATTTTGGATAGGATGAAGTAGAGTTGGGTAATAGAATTTGTCCAATTGAAACCAACTTTTGCAGATATACTCAAGTATATGTAAGTATAACTTGTATATATACTTATGCAGCTATGTATAGGTTAAATTTTGCAAATTTTGGTGTGCGGATTCCATCCTTTTCCATTGATGTCAAAGGGGGAGTGAGGAGTAGTGAAAAATATGGAATCCAGCTAAGGGGGAGCTCCGGTAAAAGTGTACATAAGATAGAGCATCAGCCAAGGGGGAGTTAGTTATAACACTTAGTCATTTTTCACTAAGTGTTGCCATCAATGCCAAAGGGGGAGATTGTTGGTAAGAGACACTATGTGGCTTCATGAGTGTTGTCATTGATGGCAACAAAGTCCATCCCACTCATCTGCAGCACATAGTATGTCTATACCAGAGGTCTGATTGAAGAGTGTTTTGGTCTGGTGAACAAGAACAGAGCATGCAGTAAGGTCTGACAATTAGGTCTGGATCTCTTAGAGGAAGTATCTCAACAAAGTGCGGACTTGGGGAAGTCAATAGGAGTACCATGACTACCACATTCCAGAGATTGAGCCTCCAGTGATGAAAGAGTGAAAAGATATGAGCACCTAAAATGATGGGCTTTTGACAGGCAGAGCAGACTAAGCAAGAACTAACCGGCAGAGCATTAGACCTTAATCTGGATGAGGAATTGTTGGTGATCAAGTTTCTTGAGGGATCATTCATGGTTGGCCGACATGATTGATGACTTCTATAACTATCTCTTTGATACACATCACTTAGTAAGCAAGGATTCAGCCGACAGACCAGAGTTTGGGAAAATCTTGAGTATTCCAGATGTTGACATCCTTCGTGCGGATATATATACCAGATGGATTTCGGTGTGAAATAATGTGCAAATAAAAGTAGAGAGCAGTGTGGAAGCAGCTATACAAATCTAGTATGTGACAGAATAGCAGCACTAAGCAGAGGAAGAATGAAGTGTAGCAGATCAGTATATTAAGCCTAACCGGAACTAAACCTCAGCATATGTGGATGCCCCTGATTAATTCAAATACCTGGTTACTTTTTATATACCTTGTAGACAGTGATTCTCTTGTAGGCAGTGAGCCTCTTGTGAGCAGTGTGCTCGGGCAGTGAGCCCTAATTGGCAAGTGCCATTTTGTACTTCTTATTCTTTTAACAGAGAATACAATCTTGGGTTAGTCACTCCATGGTTTTTCCCTTAACAGGGTTTTCCACGTCAAAATCATTGTGTTATGTGTATTGATTTTTCTGCTCTCATGGTTATGCATGCTTATATGTTTTGATGATGCACTAATTGTAAAAGAAGAATAGAAAGTTAAATTATTTAAGATAATTGATTTACCCCCCCTCTCAGTTATCTACCTTGTTTCCAACAGTTATACTACCAGATTTTTCTAGGATTTAGAAGTTATTTGATCGACTTAATTCAAGTATTATTTTATAATTTGATGTTTTCACAAATATTTATGGATTACTAAAACTGTTATCTAATCTTTATGCATTAAAAATAAGGTTTTGGTATCGACACTGGTCGAAATCATGCCATTCATCTAGGAAACTTAGGGGTTCGTAATCAAGTTGATTCAGACCCTAACGGTGATGCTCCTCGCGTTGCATAAACCCCCTTAGTCAGCTACCATCGCATAGGGGTTGCGATAGAAACTCGCAATACCTAACTTTTGATTGACATGTTTACACCTTATGTGTATTGCCATCGAGCATGTTGAAGCGTGCGAGGGGGTTTCTAGGGATGCGTGTAAATTTTTTTGATATTTCGTGTCATGACCACATGAAAAATATGAACATGACACATGTGTTGCATGTCGTGAACACATGGGAAATGTGGGCATGACACTGTATTCATCTTTTCTCTCTTTGTAATGGATATTTAGCCTCTATGATTAATATAAGCAACTGATTCTGCCTCTCTCATATCCTTTTACACTGTGTTTGCTTGAATGTTGCTCACTTATCTTATGGATAAAATGGTCCCTTTATAGGTTTCTGTATTCTATTTTGGCCTCTATTAAAGATCAGATGAGTTTGTGTTAGTTTATTCAGCACTTGGAATCATTACTATGTTATGTCAACTCCAGCTAATACTCTAAATCTAGTGCATCACCTTTTAATTTTAGTTTCTTAGCCTTCCCCTTTTCCTTGGTGATTACTAGCATAGTTTTAGTTACATTCTCTAGAACTTAAGTCTAGAAAGAGGAATTAGTCTTCTCTGGAGGTCTAATCTCATTTGCATTGTCTGACACCTTGAGATCATTCCCAGGTTTCACTAAATTTGTTGGAACTGCCAAAAGCTTCAACAACAGGGTGCAAATTCAGGTGACAACAGGTTGCACATTGGAGAATAAGGGAACCACATAGTAGCTAAAAGTCCCAGAGGGGCACATGATACAAGGTATCAACAATAGTGGATCATGTGAAATAACTATAATAGCAAGAAGGCATGCATTCTTTATTTTTGTGGGCAACTTTTACATGAATCTTATGAGGAAGCTGAAGGGTCAGATTTAGAGCAGAAAGGTGTTTATTTGGTAGACAAGAATTACAATAGGTGATAGTAGGTGGGTGAAAATAATGAATCTTTTAATTTTAGAAACTTACAGGACACTAGTGCATCACACTTATGTTTGTGCATCAAGCTCATGTCCTAGAGAAATCACTAAAAAATTAACATGTGGTCTTAATTTAGTAAGAAGAATCAAAATGTGACAAAGAAATTTGGTAGTTTGGTGGAGCAAAGGATGGGGCTAAAATAATCCTTAAAACATGCTAAGGGAATGGACATTATATAATCCCAAAACATAACATGAAATCACAAGGGCATACAATTTCCTACATTACATTTTGCACCCACTTTAGCAGGTTGATGACACTAGGTGATAAGCTATGCTAAAGTACAAAAAAGAAATAACATCATAAATGATATATAAAAATGATACTATAGAAGATACAAAGATCTCTTGAAGTAGGGGAATGATGCCTTGAGGATAAGAACCTGCATAACAAATGCATTAGACAACACAATTCTCCAAAAAAAGCAATGTTAGAAAATATATAAACATGTATCACAAGTACATCAAAAAGAAATAAACTTGCAACACAGATGTGTCAAAAAAGGAAAAAATAATACATAAACATCACATGCACAAAGGAAGAAGGCACATAGTAAATAAGGAAAGAAAAAATTAGGTCAACGTTGAAGAGACCTAAATGTAAAAGTTATCTCAATACTTTACATCGTTTCCAAAATATAATGAAAATGCAAGAGATGACAAATACATGAATTCTTATATAGTGAGAAGAATGTAATGAGCCAATTGATTACTCCAAAGAGAAAATAAATTAATACACACAAAGATAAATAAAAGTAATCTATATCAAAAGGAATACATGACTTGTGCCCTAGCTTGCTTTGTCACCAGGAGTCATGAGAAGAGAATGAAAAGAAACAAAAGTTGTTAAGTGGAACAACATGACTCAAGTTCTAGCTTAATTTTTTGATTGGATTCATGAGATAAAATGCATGATTTAAGGACTAGCTTACTCTATGGCTATGAATCACAAGAATCAATGAATCATCTGTACTAGTGTGCATTGTTGCTAGGTAATTAAGATGTTTGATAAAATGTAGGATCACTTGGACTAGCATGCTTTGTTGCTAGGTGATCCAAGATAAGGGTGGCCATGTCCAAGTGTACTCTATACTTGAGACCACAAATTACAAATTCTAGGGAGCATGCCAAAATGTGAGAATGATAGATGTATAACCCCCTTAAAATAATTGCATAGAAGAAGTATATGCAATTAATTTTAGGGTAGATGAATGGGGATTGAGAAAGGAACAGGTTGTTAGCACAGTAAAAATTTCAAAATTTTACTATTTCCTTACTCCATCATATTTGAATAAACCCTGAAGAATATCCCAAAAAGACCATAATATAAAATTTTTGTATCTCATAAAATGTCTAGGGATGAGCAATGTCAAATTTCACCAAAATCAATCCATCGGCAAGAGGTCGTGTGGCTTACACCGATACACAAGGAATTGTTTGAAAACAACCATCGGCGTGAAAATAGAGATCGGAAGAAGAATTATGGAGGTCACCGATGGAGTAAGCAACACCGATGACTTTACATTGGCAAGAAAGGCAAGTGGTCATGCCGATCGGTATGACAAATATCTATCGGATGATCTTTTAGAAGCTGCCCCGACGGTATATATCATACCGATGAAGCACTTTCGGCAAAAGTTTCACTGAACAGTATGCGAGGGTAACAAAGCAAATAGTCATCGGTGAGAAATGAACCATCGGAATAGAAAACAAGTAAGCCTCCGATGATCAAGAGTCTTGGCGATAAGAAAGCCATCGGCAAGACTCACAGCGATGCACCTCTATCGGGATAACTTGACATATCGGAACAAAAGAAACAAGTCTTGCCGATTCATAAGTCACGGCGATCAAAAGGTGTCAGTGACACTTTACTAAACTTTGCCCGATGAAGGATATGACAAAGGGCATCGGGGAGATGATTTGGATCGGGATATCTTGAGAAAGCTATCCCGATAGTGAATGTCATTCCGATAAAGATAAAAGTTCATACATGAAGAGACTATCGGTAAGACAATAAAGATCGGGAAAACATAATTTTAGTATCCCGATGGTCTCAATCTTCCCGATAAGCAAAGCATATCGGTGGGACTCGCCATATCGCAGAGAGATCTAAAACCCTTGGCGATGAAGGAAGTCATGCCGATGGTCACACCCACTTGAAATATGATACTACATGGCGTCGGGAATACAATTGAGGGGTCACGCCGATTGACTGTCCGCGCCATAAAAAACGTTGAGGTCGCCCAGACATTTCAAAAATCACGCCGATAAGAAGAGTTATGGCGATGTGACACTTCACAGCGATGAACATTGAATTGATCAGATAATTAATACAAAACGGCTACGAAGTTCATACGATCATTATAATTGCAAAAAACCGTCCGAGAGCAGAATACAGAAGAATTCTCAGGGCAAAAGCAAAGGCTTCCAATTCCAGCCATCGAACGACAGGTACACATACACAAACCACTATATTGCCTGTATTTGAATTTCCTGCCAAATTTTTCAAAAAATGGAAACTCCGGGGAAAGGAAAAGGAAGAAAATCACAAGGGGAAACCAGTAAGCCAAAAAAGCAAAAAACTGATCAAACCCCTGAAGAAAAAGTGAAAGACAGAAAACTAAATTAGGACTTGATTGATCAGTTGCCTGGGTCAACTCCCAAGGCCAGGAGGTCTGCCCAACTCAGGGCAGAAGTAGAAAAATTGGAAGACAAACATAAGCGCCTGGGAGATATTTGGACCCCAATTAGGGGATATGAACTCTTCAGATTCCACTACAACAGAAGATTTAGAAATGCTCCTGTGTCAAACCCATGGCACATGAATTTAGGCAAACTGGTTGTACCTAATGTATTCTTGAATGTAGAACTCCTGCAACTGTTAGCCAGGCATTACAATTCAGGCCTGAAAGCTATCTGCAACCCTCAAGGAGAACCAATTGTACACCTATCAAAAAATGCTATTTGTGAGGTGTATGATTTGGATGATTTGTGCACTGTCCCTATTGTTTATGAAGATTTGGATAAAGAATACTGGAGAATGGATACAACCTACAATGGATGGAGGTTACCCATTCATAGACCCAGGATTGAAGGAGAAGTGATACCCTTGACTGAGAATGATGGCCCTCCCTTTCATGTATCCATTTTTGAACCATACATTCAATATACTTACTATTCTGTAGGCCAAGTCCTTGGCTCAGAGGTCCCTGAGTTCATGACTATTCCTCTAATGGTCATAACCTCTGATATTCAATGTCACAATGCCAGACAATTTGATTATGCCTCCTATGTTGCTACTAGAATAGACTCTGGTCTATCTGCAATAAAAAACAATGCTCCAGCATGCTCTTTTGAGCATTACTCGATGCTCATGCATATGGTCTTATACTATGGCCAGGAAGTAGGATTGTGGCCAAATGAGTTTCAAGTTGTTGCTGCGGATAAGAAAGGGGAAAAGATACCTGTACAAATGTAGACCAGAATCTGGGATAGCAGGTATGCTAACTCCAGCTATGCTCAATTTGAAGAGCATTGTGTTAAAGTGCTATATAGGTATTTCAACCACCCCTGTGAATATTCAATTTCAAATGAAATAAAAAGATTCCTCAGACCAAAAGATTTTGGTGGCCCCCCTACTGTCACTCATAATTGGGGAGATTGGTATTGTTTTGAGGATGCTACTATGATCAGAGTGTATGGTTTTGAGGATGCTCCATTTATATTGCCTAAAACTGTCCCTGACAGAATTGCATATTTGGAAATAATTAGGCAAATGCATTGTTCAAATGTCATGCATCTAAGTTCGCATGATAAACAATCATTCATGCCCAGTACTTTGTGCTTTGGAGATTTTACTGTGGTTTCAAAAGAAGGATACAATCTCATTTTGGATAAACTAATGCATTATAACATGGTGACTGCTGAGGTAAGGAAAGGGTTTGACCCTGAAGGTTTCATTGACTATGCAAGAAGAAAACAAAATCTCAGTGGATACATGCACATACATTATCCACATGATGATGTCATTAGAAATTTGGAAGAGGCTGAAGTTGACTTGGTGGTGGAGAAATATAACAGAGATTTAAATGAAAAGAAAAAGCAGTTGGCAGAAGTTGAAGTGGTATCCTCTGAAGAGGAAGAATTGACTGAACAAGAACAGCCACAAGATAAGACAATAGAAATGTCTAAAAGAAAAATGCAACAATATCAGCCTCCAGTTGTGATACATGATGAGGAGGGGTCTGCTGATGAAGATCCACGCCAAAAGGCTTATGATTCTTTTGTGTCAGATGATACATTCATTCATTCGAAGGAATTTAAATCATTCCTGTATAAATACAAGGGAAAAGAAATTAGAGAGTCAGTAGATAATGTGTCTGCTGACAATGAAAAACAGTTATTAGATATGTTGAAGGAGACAGTGGATAAGGAAATGCAGGACATGACACCAAGCAGAGGCAGACAGTTGCTCAAAGATGCAGGGGTTATGATTTTTCCCGGTTTGGATTTAAATTCTGCTTTGGTTTTTGATAGCTTTTTGAATAATGCTAATGACAGGTATAAGCTTACTCCAGAAGGAGTTAATGAAGTCTATATGGGAACGAGATACAATAATGATGAAAATTCCTTAATGATATGGGCATTGTATCCTCCCCATAAGAAGACGGCCATCATAGACACTGAGAAAACTTTTGGCCATGTTATGACTTTCAGAGCAGGTGAAACTGACCCCATAATTACTGCAGACATTGGTATCAATGTCGCAAAGTTAAATAAAGCACAAGCTCAGATGTTAATCAAGGAAAGAGATGCTTATAAGCTGAATTGTGAAAGATTAACAAAAGAGAATGACTACTTGAAGGACGCTGTTAAGAGCACCTTTAGCCAATCAACAAAAAGAATAACTCAAGGTGAGAGCTCACAAAGTAGTCAAGTAATATCCCATGATCAGGCCAAACAAATTCAAATAGATGCATTTGTTACAATACTGCAGAGCAGGTATGCAAACATGGTACGGTGGTTAAACCAGTTTTGGGATAACTACTCGGAAAATCATAAAGCAGTCAAAGAACATGAAAGGCTTGATAAAACGATACAAGAAAAGGTGATTGAGTTGCAAAACAGAAGTGCCACTGATGGTACAGATATCTCTGATGCAAGAGCATTGCTCAAACGGCACCAGAATTATTATGATAAACTCAAAGCTGATGCTAAGGAAGGGACTGATGCCTCAGACGCAGGAGTGCCCAGGATATTTAAAGATAACAGGGAGGTAAAGAGCAAAGAAGAGTGGACTGTTGATTGTCAAGTTATATTGCACAAAGCCACAGGAGCTCTAAAAGATAAAGCCTCTGTGTCTACAGAAGTTTGCAAACAATTGGAGGAAATGGTCACCCTTGATATAATCACCAGGAGTGCAATTGAGCTTACTGATTCTCACCGTGCGCAGGATTATTTAGATCATCTGGCAAAAGTCTATTTATGGCTAAACAGAGCCTAATTAAGCTTATGTAATTATTGTTTATGTTGGTTAAAATCCCAAGAGACTTATTGAAGAGTTGTATCTCTTCATGAAGATATCTATATAAGTTCAAACAATCTATGCTGAAAAATCATCAGCAGTAGAAGATATTCATATATACATATACATAATATTCCAAAATGACTGTGTTGCATATTTTATTTTGAAGAAGAAATTTGAAGTTCTCTGATTCAGTATTTCTACTTTGGTATCAGTTATTTGTTGAAATTATTCAATTGTGTGGCTGTCTCCATTTCTGCATTTCCCTGTTATTCAGATTAAGATATCAAGTATATATTTAATCTGTCAATACACATTTGCTGTATCTGTGTGATTAATTCGGTTGGTGTCCATCATAAGGAATTAAACCCTTCTGATTTATTCATAGTAGCCTGGAAGTAGTAAGTTGGGATTACTAAGTAGAGCCATATAATTAGGATTGACACACTGTCTCCAGTAAAATATTATCTGTTAATCTTGTCTATTCATTTCATTTGGTTCCTTCAAGTAAGGATTAAAGTACCTTCTGGTGAATTATAAGATATCTGATTTTATTTGGTTGGATTATCAAGAAGAGTCTGTCAGTCATTTACTTGCACGTTTATACAAGCTATAAACCAGAACTGTGCCAAATATCTAGAATTATTACCATTTAGAAACTACTGTTCTTAGTCCTTCAAATTGACTCTGTTACCCAACAAGGCACTAGTCTCATTCAACTCATTAATTAAAACCTTTTTTGATATTGCTTATACAATTTCTGCCAATCACTTATTAAACATTATACATAGAATTAATTAGTCAGCTTTGTCATCTATCCTACATCCTATGCCATTGTAGATAGACCTAGTTAGTCCATTCATCCACACTCAGACTGCTCTAATATTTCAAGGTTCACCCACCTAGGTGTAGCAGGACCTAAAGTGTAGGAAATCATCAAACCTTGAAGGTTGATTTCGTCAAGTTAGTTCAAAAATGTTGCAAATCCAAACATAGAGCCTGGCATCCTCTTAGGATTAGCAACTTGCATTTTTGAGACCTAACAAATTGGCGACTCTACTGGGGACTTAGTAAAAAGACCTTAGAAATTAATCCTTTCTTTCATAGAGTCATTTAAAATTTCTTTTTGGTAACTCTGCTGGTGACAAGAACCTTACAGATAAAAATATAAACTTTTCCTATTCAATAGGTGGCGACTCTAGTTACAATTATAACAAAAATTTCAAATGGATGGTAGGAGATCCAAGATGGAAGGCAGAAATTTGCAGTCATCTCCACCACTTAGAAACATCTCCAAAAGAAATGTGAATCCAAAATATTCCCACCAAGATAATAATCTAGACATCCAGGAGAATGATTCAGAACAAAATATTGCAATTCACAACAAATTCACACCTCTGCATGATTCAAACGAGAACCTCAGTGGAGCAACTGATGATATTTTGGCAAGGTACAGACCCACTCCTCAAGAACAGCGGGATCATGATGCAAAGGTCATGAGGGATATTGATAGGAACCAAGCTGAACATGATTTCAAGGTCTCGTTTGACCAGGGAGAAGAGATAGGATATGAATTGTCAAATCAGGGAATGAATGACAATCCAGAATATCAGGAAATAAATAATCAAGACATGAGTGATGAGAAACAGGAAATACTCATGCTCAGGAAAGAACTCAAAAGGTACAAGATACAAGAGGAGAAGGAGTTATTGCAGCAAGAAATTCAACAGAGGAGAAATAAAGCCAAAACAACTCCCCCTAAATATGTACCCCCGCATAGAGGGAATATTTCAAGAAATACACAACAAAATACAAATAGTGCTCAAAACTCACATGCTTCTGGAAGTCATCAGAACACTATTCCCTAAAACCCCAGACCACCTCCCATACGTAATGCATCCCTACATATGGCAAATAATTACCCACCCCCTGGTCAACAATATTATAGGCCACAAAATCAACACATAAATCCCCATATGAACCAACATCAACAATATGCATATCATCAGCCACCAGGTGGATATAATTACTATCCCAATCCACCACATCTCAATTTCCCTCCCCAAAACCTTGCTAATATATGCAGTCAATTTGATTTGACTGGATATCAGTTATATCCATATCCTATGGATAGTACTTGGAGAAACATGGTTCCCAAGTTTACTGGAAACAATGCAGTATCTGCAGAAGATCATATCAGAAGTTTTAATGCTTTTGTACAGGATATAGGTATGGGCTGGGAAGACATTAGAATGAGGTTATTTATGATGTCCCTCACTGAAGATGCCAGAGATTGGTTTAATAGCTTGCCCGATGCATCAATCAATTCAATAACTGATTTCCATAACCAGTTTAAGGATCAGTATGGTAACCAATACGCTCCTGAGTTTGCACTACATGAACTAATAAGTATACAGAAGTATCAAAATGAATCAGTATTTGATTTCAACCTGAAGTTTTCCAAGTTACATAATAAGGTACCACATGGAGCCAAGTTATCTGACCAGGCAGCACTGAGTATCTATATGAAGGCATTTGACCCCAAAACAGGATATGAACTCAGAAACCGGTGTCCTGCAACGTTGGCTGAAGCACAGAAAATAGCCATAACTATTGAAAATAATAGAAAGGCTGCAGGAATGGTCAGTAAAAGGGAAAATCATAGAAATCTTCAGAATCCAAATGCTCAACAGATTAAACCAGAGGGTCAGCATAGGCAGGATAGACCTAGGTTACATGATATGCCTTACAATACAAATTGGAAGGATGGAAGACCTATTGACAACAACAGAAAGCAGCCATATGGAAAGGATACTCCTGATCCATTGAAGAGAAACATGGCACATATGGCAGAAAATAAACCTTGGTGTTCTGTATGTAACTTGCCACATTCACCTGAATACTGTGAGGTAGCTAAATCAATACAGCAAGAGGAAATGCTATACAACTATAATAGGGATAATCACACCATCAATATGATGCAGGATACACCATGTGTGGTAACAGAAGATTATTCTTCTTCAGAGGAAGAAGGGTATGAGTATGATGTAGGGAACCAAAAATATCATGTTAACATGGGAGAACAGCAGGTATTCTCAGACCAGGAAGATATTTATGACAATAAACCATATGGTCAATGGAGAAAACCTACTGAGGATGAAAAAGAAGCTCTCACAGTAGCTGCAGTGGCTCAAGCTCGAAACACTTATAACTTAAGGAATAGAACAACAAATGCTGGGCAAGGAACTCCTGGGAGTGTATTCATAAAAGACCAGAATAACAAAGGGAATAATACAAAATCATCACCTAAAGAACCAGAAAAGGGGGATAAAAATAAAATGAAAGAAAATATAGAAAAAGAGAATACAAAAACAGAAAAGAATGACCATATCATAACCCCTTCTTTTGACATTGCACAGGCAGTGTCTCAGGTGAAAATATCAGTCCCACTCCTAGAGATGATGAAAATAGATAAATATAGGAGTACAGTTGTCAAGATGATTTCTGATACACCTAATCCAAAACATAAAGGATTTGAAAAAACAACAAATAATGTGCATCAGGAAAATTTTAAGATGCCTGAGGTTTACCTTGGTGATACACTTACAAAAAATCCCTCACAGGTAGATCCATTCTATACTACACTAGTAATCAAGAACAGAATAGTCAGAAATTGTATGATTGATTCAGGTGCTGCTATGAATATCATGCCTATAGCAGTGGTGAAAGAATTGGGGATGTGGGTTGATACTACGTATGGCCAGTGTTATGCAATGGATAACAGATCTATTCCAGTAGTTGGTATTATGAAAGATGTAGAGATAAAACTTGCTTCACATCCTGAAGCAACATATAATATTGACATCACTGTGGTTGATATCCCACCGTATTATGGAATGCTGTTATCAAGGCAGTGGGCTGCAATGGCGGGTGGCAATGTTCAATTAGATCTATCATATGCCACCATACCAGTAGGTGACAGGGAAATCAAGTTGTGCAGAGAACCAAGGTATGACAATATTATAGAAAGAATGGACCGGCATCAGGTGAATTTCTTTTGTGACACAGATTTAGGGGTTTTCAAAGTTGGAGAAACTACCCCAGAATTGCATAACACTGACCCAATACACACTGAATCTATGAAAAGAGAAAATGATTTGTGGAAAATGTATTTCGATGGTGCATGCAGCAAGATAGGAAATGGGGCCGGAGTAGTTTTTATCTCACCAGGAGGTAAAACATTCAAATACTCTTTCTTATTGACATTCGAATGCACCAATAACGTAGCTGAGTATGAAGCCCTGCTCATTGGCCTAAACATAGCCACCAAATACAAAATAAAAAAGTTGGCTGTCTATGGTGATTCTGAATTGGTCATCTCCCAAGTAAGAGAAAAATATTTATCTAAGAATAAAAGATTAAGACAGTACAGAAATGCAGTTTGGGATAGTGTTGAATTATTTGATGCTTTTTCAATCAGCTGGGTTGATAGGTCTAAAAACATCATGGCAGACTTTTTAGCAAACATTGCATTAAAGAGAGATGATCTAACATTAGGAGGGATCACAGAAGTAGAATTTAAAACTAGACCTACCATCCCTGATAATATACAGAACTGGCAGGTGTTTGATAGCGATGCTGATATAATCAATTTCTTACATTGTGCTGATTATTATGAAAATCAAGAAATTGATTTCAGTGCATTTGTGGAGGAACACGATGGGAAAGAAACCCTATTTGGCCAAGAAGTGGTTCAACTGAAGACAAATAAGATACCCAAAGGGCTTATTGCATTAGAAAAAGCATTTGATGGGCATGATAGATACAAGAAGAAAGAAACACCAGTGATACCTGAGAATCTTGAGGAAGTGAACTTGGGGACTCAGACAACCCCAAAAAATGTATATATTGGGAGGAATCTTGACCAGAAAATCAGAAGTAGAATTATCAATCTACTTAGGAAGTATAGGCATGTGTTTGCTTGGTCATATGATGACTTAAAGGCATATAGAGAGGATCTATTTCAACATGAGATACCACTCAAACCAGATGCAAAACCATTCAGACAGAAACAAAGACCGATTAATCCTACATTAGCTCCGAAAATGCTGGAGGAACTTACAAAGTTAAGGGATGGAGCTATAATCAAACCTATTAGACATTCTTCCTGGGTCTCAAACTTAGTACCTGTCAGGAAAAAGAATGGTGACATTAGACTGTGTGTGGATTTCAGAAACCTGAATAAATCTTCTCTCAAAGATAATTATCCTCTTCCCAATATGGAGGCGATATTACAGAAAGTTACTGGATGTGAATTACTATCCATGATGGATGGTTTCTCCGGCTACAATCAGGTAAAGGTTAAGGAGTCTGAACAATTCAAGACCGCATTCACCACTCCGTGGGGAACATATGTATACTTGAGAATGCCATTTGGATTAACTAATGCTGGGGTAACATTTCAAAGAGCGATGGATGTAGCTTTTGCTGAATTGATCAATAAGATTATGATAGTCTATCAAGACGACTTAACAGCATATTCAAAAAAGGCCGAAGATCATTGCACACATCTAGAACAGATATTTGTCAAAGCCCTAGAATATGGAATATCATTGAATCCTAAAAAATGCCAATTTGCAGTAACAGAAGGAAAATTGCTTGGCCATATAGTCTCGAAGGAAGGAGTTAAAATAGATCCTGAAAGGGTGAAAGCAATTGATCAGGTCCCTATTCCAAAAAATGTAAAAGCTATACAATCATTTTTTGGTCAGATAAATTTTGTCAGAAGTTTTATACCAAATTTCGCAGAGATTGTTTGTCCTATATCAAGAATGCTGAAGAAGAACTCAGATATGAAATGGACAACAGAAGCAATGGAAGCATTTGGTAACATTAAGGAGGCCATCAAACAAGCTCCAGTCTTAATATCCCCCGACTTCGGCAAACCTTTCCAACTTTTTTCATTTGCTTCCTATCATACAGTGGCAGCAGTGTTGTTGCAGAAAAACAATGATGGATATGAACAGCCAATCTCTTTCTTTAGCAAGTCCCTTCAGAATGCAGAGTTGAAGTATGACATTATTGAAAAACAGGCATATGCATTGGTAAAAGCAGTAAAAAACTTTAGACCATATTTGGTAGGGGCTAAAATCATAGCATATGTTCCTAATGCTGCAGTGAAGGATGTACTGATCCAAACTGAGGTCACCGGTAGGAGATGTAGGTGGATCAATAGGATTCAGGAATTCAACATTGAAATCCAAATCACTAAATTAGTAAGAGGACAGGGTCTTGCCAAATTGATGGCTGAAAGTAATCTAGAAGCTTCCCATATATGTAATGTTGATGCAAGTACCAGTATTGAACGCACTCCATGGTATACTGATATAGTATATTATCTAACACATATGAAGAGTCCTGAAGGATATGATGATAACAAAAGAAGGACACTCAAACTACAAGCTTCAAAATATGTACTCATTGGTGGGGATCTCTATTGGAAAAATAGAGATGGGGTTCTACTATTATGTTTGGATGAATATCAATCAAAACATATTATGAAGGAGTTGCATGAAGGCATGTGCGGAGGACATTTCTCAGCAAAAACCACAGCCCACAAAATTTTGAGGGCAGGGTACTATTGGCCTAAAGTCTTTAACGATTCATACCAGTACACTAGAAAGTGTGAAGCATGCCAAAATTTCTCAGGGAAGTTAAAGTATCATGGAGCACTACCTTTAAAACCTATGCAAGTTGAGGCTCCATTTTATCAGTGGGGTATTGATTTTATAGGTGAAATTTCAGAGAAATCAAGTGGGGGGCACCGATGGATTTTAGTAGCTACTGATTACTTTACAAAATGGGTGGAAGCAATCCCAACCAGACAGGCTACTAGTAAAGTTGTGATAAATTTTCTAATGGATAACATTATATGCAGATTTGGTACTCCTGTAAGACTGATTACTGATAATGGGATGTGCTTTAGATCTGATGAATTCAAAGGTTTTTGCAGCACACATGGTATCACTGTTTCTTATGCTGCTCCTTACCATCCACAGGCCAATGGACAAGCTGAATCAAGTAATAAGAGTCTGTTGAAAATCATAAAAAGAATGTTGGATAGAAATAAGAAGGCTTGGGATTCAAAATTAAGAATGGCAGTATGGGCTGACAGGATTACTATAAAAAGGGCAATTGGGAGATCCCCTTATGAATTGGTATATGGAACCCAAGCAAGATTACCATTAGAGAATCTTATACCAGTATACAAATTCATTCTCCAGGAAGACTTGAATATCCCTGAACCAATGGAGGAAAGGTTGGAACAATTAGCAGAGCTTGATGAAACAAGAAGAATGGCTCAGAAACAGAATATTAAATTACAATCACAGGTAAAATATCTCTTTGACAAAAAGGCCAAAGAAAGAAAGTTTGAAATAAATGATCTGGTACTAATGTGGAATGCAAGATGTCAAGACAAAGGAAAACATGGAAAATTTGAAGCCCTGTGGTTGGGTCCTTTTGTTATCACTGGCAAGGGAGGTGATGATTCTTACTATGTACAGAATATGTCAGGAGAGGAGCAGGAATTGCCAGTACATGGGCAATACTTGAAGCAGTTCTTTTCATAAACATGTACAAAGAGAATTGAGTGTTGCCAGTGCATGGACAACATTCAAATAATTCTCAAAAATATCTTATTCCATGCACAGTAGTCTAGGAATCATTCCCGCTCCCCATCATTTGTTCCTTTCCTTTTCCCAGTTTCATAAAACCTCACCCCAAAATAATAAAATATGTGGTCTACTTCCCCAGGAGATCTGGATCCTTGTATACTCACAGGGAGTATACATCCCAGACAGAGCCACTGTTAGCACAGTAAAAATTTCAAAATTTTACTATTTCCTTACTCCATCATATTTGAATAAACCCTGAAGAATATCCCAAAAAGACCATAATATAAAATTTTTGTATCTCATAAAATGTCTAGGGATGAGCAATGTCAAATTTCACCAAAATCAATCCATCGGCAAGAGGTCGTGTGGCTTACACCGATACACAAGGAATTGTTTGAAAACAACCATCGGCGTGAAAATAGAGATCGGAAGAAGAATTATGGAGGTCACCGATGGAGTAAGCAACACCGATGACTTTACATCAGCAAGAAAGGCAAGTGGTCATGCCGATCGGTATGACAAATATCTATCGGATGATCTTTTAGAAGCTGCCCCGACGGTATATATCATACCGATGAAGCACTTTCGGCAAAAGTTTCACCGAACAGTATGCGAGGGTAACAAAGCAAATAGTCATCGGTGAGAAATGAACCATCGGAATAGAAAACAAGTAAGCCTCCGATGATCAAGAGTCTTGGCGATAAGAAAGCCATCGGCAAGACTCACAGCGATGCACCTCTATCGGGATAACTTGACATATCGGAACAAAAGAAACAAGTCTTGCCGATTCATAAGTCACGGCGATCAAAAGGTGTCGGTGACACTTTACTAAACTTTGCCCGATGAAGGATATGACAAAGGGCATCGGGGAGATGATTTGGATCGGGATATCTTGAGAAAGCTATCCCGATAGTGAATGTCATTCCGATAAAGATAAAAGTTCATACATGAAGAGACTATCGGTAAGACAATAAAGATCGGGAAAACATAATTTTAGTATCCCGATGGTCTCAATCTTCCCGATAAGCAAAGCATATCGGTGGGACTCGCCATATCGCAGAGAGATCTAAAACCCTTGGCGATGAAGGAAGTCATGCCGATGGTCACACCCACTTGAAATATGATACTACATGGCGTCGGGAATACAATTGAGGGGTCACGCCGATTGACTGTCCGCGCCATAAAAAACGTTGAGGTCGCCCAGACATTTCAAAAATCACGCCGATAAGAAGAGTTATGGCGATGTGACACTTCACAGCGATGAACATTGAATTGATCAGATAATTAATACAAAACGGCTACGAAGTTCATACGATCATTATAATTGCAAAAAACCGTCCGAGAGCAGAATACAGAAGAATTCTCAGGGCAAAAGCAAAGGCTTCCAATTCCAGCCATCGAACGACAGGTACACATACACAAACCACTATATTGCCTGTATTTGAATTTCCTGCCAAATTTTTCAAAAAATGGAAACTCCGGGGAAAGGAAAAGGAAGAAAATCACAAGGGGAAACCAGTAAGCCAAAAAAGCAAAAAACTGATCAAACCCCTGAAGAAAAAGTGAAAGACAGAAAACTAAATTAGGACTTGATTGATCAGTTGCCTGGGTCAACTCCCAAGGCCAGGAGGTCTGCCCAACTCAGGGCAGAAGTAGAAAAATTGGAAGACAAACATAAGCGCCTGGGAGATATTTGGACCCCAATTAGGGGATATGAACTCTTCAGATTCCACTACAACAGAAGATTTAGAAATGCTCCTGTGTCAAACCCATGGCACATGAATTTAGGCAAACTGGTTGTACCTAATGTATTCTTGAATGTAGAACTCCTGCAACTGTTAGCCAGGCATTACAATTCAGGCCTGAAAGCTATCTGCAACCCTCAAGGAGAACCAATTGTACACCTATCAAAAAATGCTATTTGTGAGGTGTATGATTTGGATGATTTGTGCACTGTCCCTATTGTTTATGAAGATTTGGATAAAGAATACTGGAGAATGGATACAACCTACAATGGATGGAGGTTACCCATTCATAGACCCAGGATTGAAGGAGAAGTGATACCCTTGACTGAGAATGATGGCCCTCCCTTTCATGTATCCATTTTTGAACCATACATTCAATATACTTACTATTCTGTAGGCCAAGTCCTTGGCTCAGAGGTCCCTGAGTTCATGACTATTCCTCTAATGGTCATAACCTCTGATATTCAATGTCACAATGCCAGACAATTTGATTATGCCTCCTATGTTGCTACTAGAATAGACTCTGGTCTATCTGCAATAAAAAACAATGCTCCAGCATGCTCTTTTGAGCATTACTCGATGCTCATGCATATGGTCTTATACTATGGCCAGGAAGTAGGATTGTGGCCAAATGAGTTTCAAGTTGTTGCTGCGGATAAGAAAGGGGAAAAGATACCTGTACAAATGTAGACCAGAATCTGGGATAGCAGGTATGCTAACTCCAGCTATGCTCAATTTGAAGAGCATTGTGTTAAAGTGCTATATAGGTATTTCAACCACCCCTGTGAATATTCAATTTCAAATGAAATAAAAAGATTCCTCAGACCAAAAGATTTTGGTGGCCCCCCTACTGTCACTCATAATTGGGGAGATTGGTATTGTTTTGAGGATGCTACTATGATCAGAGTGTATGGTTTTGAGGATGCTCCATTTATATTGCCTAAAACTGTCCCTGACAGAATTGCATATTTGGAAATAATTAGGCAAATGCATTGTTCAAATGTCATGCATCTAAGTTCGCATGATAAACAATCATTCATGCCCAGTACTTTGTGCTTTGGAGATTTTACTGTGGTTTCAAAAGAAGGATACAATCTCATTTTGGATAAACTAATGCATTATAACATGGTGACTGCTGAGGTAAGGAAAGGGTTTGACCCTGAAGGTTTCATTGACTATGCAAGAAGAAAACAAAATCTCAGTGGATACATGCACATACATTATCCACATGATGATGTCATTAGAAATTTGGAAGAGGCTGAAGTTGACTTGGTGGTGGAGAAATATAACAGAGATTTAAATGAAAAGAAAAAGCAGTTGGCAGAAGTTGAAGTGGTATCCTCTGAAGAGGAAGAATTGACTGAACAAGAACAGCCACAAGATAAGACAATAGAAATGTCTAAAAGAAAAATGCAACAATATCAGCCTCCAGTTGTGATACATGATGAGGAGGGGTCTGCTGATGAAGATCCACGCCAAAAGGCTTATGATTCTTTTGTGTCAGATGATACATTCATTCATTCGAAGGAATTTAAATCATTCCTGTATAAATACAAGGGAAAAGAAATTAGAGAGTCAGTAGATAATGTGTCTGCTGACAATGAAAAACAGTTATTAGATATGTTGAAGGAGACAGTGGATAAGGAAATGCAGGACATGACACCAAGCAGAGGCAGACAGTTGCTCAAAGATGCAGGGGTTATGATTTTTCCCGGTTTGGATTTAAATTCTGCTTTGGTTTTTGATAGCTTTTTGAATAATGCTAATGACAGGTATAAGCTTACTCCAGAAGGAGTTAATGAAGTCTATATGGGAACGAGATACAATAATGATGAAAATTCCTTAATGATATGGGCATTGTATCCTCCCCATAAGAAGACGGCCATCATAGACACTGAGAAAACTTTTGGCCATGTTATGACTTTCAGAGCAGGTGAAACTGACCCCATAATTACTGCAGACATTGGTATCAATGTCGCAAAGTTAAATAAAGCACAAGCTCAGATGTTAATCAAGGAAAGAGATGCTTATAAGCTGAATTGTGAAAGATTAACAAAAGAGAATGACTACTTGAAGGACGCTGTTAAGAGCACCTTTAGCCAATCAACAAAAAGAATAACTCAAGGTGAGAGCTCACAAAGTAGTCAAGTAATATCCCATGATCAGGCCAAACAAATTCAAATAGATGCATTTGTTACAATACTGCAGAGCAGGTATGCAAACATGGTACGGTGGTTAAACCAGTTTTGGGATAACTACTCGGAAAATCATAAAGCAGTCAAAGAACATGAAAGGCTTGATAAAACGATACAAGAAAAGGTGATTGAGTTGCAAAACAGAAGTGCCACTGATGGTACAGATATCTCTGATGCAAGAGCATTGCTCAAACGGCACCAGAATTATTATGATAAACTCAAAGCTGATGCTAAGGAAGGGACTGATGCCTCAGACGCAGGAGTGCCCAGGATATTTAAAGATAACAGGGAGGTAAAGAGCAAAGAAGAGTGGACTGTTGATTGTCAAGTTATATTGCACAAAGCCACAGGAGCTCTAAAAGATAAAGCCTCTGTGTCTACAGAAGTTTGCAAACAATTGGAGGAAATGGTCACCCTTGATATAATCACCAGGAGTGCCGTTGAGCTTACTGATTCTCACCGTGCGCAGGATTATTTAGATCATCTGGCAAAAGTCTATTTATGGCTAAACAGAGCCTAATTAAGCTTATGTAATTATTGTTTATGTTGGTTAAAATCCCAAGAGACTTATTGAAGAGTTATATCTCTTCATGAAGATATCTATATAAGTTCAAACAATCTATGCTGAAAAATCATCAGCAGTAGAAGATATTCATATATACATATACATAATATTCCAAAATGACTGTGTTGCATATTTTATTTTGAAGAAGAAATTTGAAGTTCTCTGATTCAGTATTTCTACTTTGGTATCAGTTATTTGTTGAAATTATTCAATTGTGTGGCTGTCTCCATTTCTGCATTTCCCTGTTATTCAGATTAAGATATCAAGTATATATTTAATCTGTCAATACACATTTGCTGTATCTGTGTGATTAATTCGGTTGGTGTCCATCATAAGGAATTAAACCCTTCTGATTTATTCACAGTAGCCTGGAAGTAGTAAGTTGGGATTACTAAGTAGAGCCATATAATTAGGATCGACACACTGTCTCCAGTAAAATATTATCTGTTAATCTTGTCTATTCATTTCATTTGGTTCCTTCAAGTAAGGATTAAAGTACCTTCTGGTGAATTATAAGATATCTAATTTTATTTGGTTGGATTATCAAGAAGAGTCTGTCAGTCATTTACTTGCACGTTTATACAAGCTATAAACCAGAACTGTGCCAAATATCTAGAATTATTACCATTTAGAAACTACTGTTCTTAGTCCTTCAAATTGACTCTGTTACCCAACAAGGCACTAGTCTCATTCAACTCATTAATTAAAACCTTTTTTGATATTGCTTATACAATTTCTGCCAATCACTTATTAAACATTATACATAGAATTAATTAGTCAGCTTTGTCATCTATCCTACATCCTATGCCATTGTAGATAGACCTAGTTAGTCCATTCATCCACACTCAGACTGCTCTAATATTTCAAGGTTCACCCACCTAGGTGTAGCAGGACCTAAAGTGTAGGAAATCATCAAACCTTGAAGGTTGATTTCGTCAAGTTAGTTCAAAAACGTTGCAAATCCAAACATAGAGCCTGGCATCCTCTTAGGATTAGCAACTTGCATTTTTGAGACCTAACACAGGTCCTTAGGAAGGATGCACGTAGGACATATGTCCCCAGAATGAGTTTTCCATGCCCCTAGAATATGAGTTAGGACAACAAAGATGAACAAGGTTATGTTGTTACCCAAGAAAAGAGAAGATGGTTATACTTGTGTCGTGCTATTGAATGACAACAAACAAAGAAAGAAATCTATGTGTGCCACATAAGAGGTACCAACACAATTGAGTGATAGTAGAATCAACTAATGACTAAGGTGAGGTGATTTAATGACTTAGCCAAGTCCACCTCACAAAGAGAATGAAGACGAGAGTTCTTTAGACATAGAGTTGTAGCATGAGTGAATATAGAAGTTATAGGAGTAACATTAGTAATGGATTGAAATAACTTCTCATCACAAGAAGGAAGAAGTGTTCAACTACAATAGAAATAGGGGACATGGAGGCTATAGGAGAAGCCTTAGAAGTGGTAGTGTGCTTGTTCTCCAATACCAATGGAGTAGTGCCATCAAGATAAGATGAGAGAGGTGTACCATTAGAAAAAATGATAGTGACTTCATAAAGAAGATATTGAATCTTAGACTTTAGAGCACAAAAATGATTAGTTGAGTGGTCAAACATCCTATGTTGTGCACATGAAAAAAGAAATGAGGGACCACACTTAGGAGGATGCCTGAAATGGGTAGGTGGAAGTGATATAATCTTGGATTCTAAGGGAATGGGTAAGATATGCTCAGGAGGGTCAAGAAGAGGTGTATAGGATCTAGGTTCAGGTTTGGATGGACAGGATGAAGGTTGGGTAGGTGAAGAAGAATCAAAAGGGGTATCCATGGGTGGAGAGGTAGGAGGGGTTCATCATATTTGAGGTGAGGATGCTCTAGAAGGATTTGATCAACTTCAAGCGAATGAATAACTAAGTTAGAAAGAGAACAAAACTGCTCAAAAAACTATAGCCTATTGAATATGCAACAATAGTTTCTTGTAGAAAAGAGGTAGAAGAATGCCATTAGAGGGATGAAAACTCCATAAAACAAGCAAGGAAAAGAAATGAGAAGTCAAGCCTTGGACACTCTCATTAACTCCTATTTTGCATTACACCAAGTGTGTAAGAGAGACTCTAGGCTCCATGCAATATTGAAAGTGAGATATAAACACATGGAAAACATCAGAGTGTAAGGAATCAATAGATAAGGTGTAGAACCAATCTATGGTAATATCTATTAATGTGCTAGGAAAGAATTTTCCCAAACATAGTCATCACATGTATGAGTCAAGCATATGATGGAGAAGTGTTTAACATGGTGTAACAGATCACCATGGCCATTATATTTATTAAAGGAAAGAGTTCCATAACAATAGGAGAGGGGTATGTGAGAATCTCATAAGATAAAGGAGAGCATACCTATGTAGATATAGAAGGAGCGGTAGAAGGTAGCTCACAAGAAATAGATGGTAATGCCTCTGGAAAAGAAAATGATTTAGAAGTGGTAGTATGCAAAAAAAGGTGGACAAACATAATAAGGGTCTAGGTTTAGAATAGATGGCTCTGATGTAAGAGAGGAAATAGTAGATAAAGGATCATGTGAATGATGCTCAATATCTATCAAAGGAGGAATTTCAACTAGTGTGACATTAAGGAAGTGATGAGTGATGCTAGTATGCTCAACATTGTCTACAAGATGGAGTTCATCCTCTAAATAAAAAGGAAGATATGAACAAGAAATATGTCCATCTTGCAAAGATAAAGGATCAATAGAAGCATGAGCCTCATTTTCACTCAAAGAAGAGTCATCAAAGACACTAAAAGAAAGATTATCAATAGAAGTTTGAGAGCCATGTGGTGAAGAAGTATCATCAACTGTAAGGATAGAAGCCTTATAAGTGATGAGAGAAGAGGAAACCTCAACTTCCTTTGGGAGGTCCATGGAGATTTAACATGCAACCAAAGGAGGGAGAGAAATGGTAAGAGACATGGTAACATCATCGACTATGGAAGATGTAGTAGAATAGTAATATTTGATATAATGAGAATTAGAATGAGAGATAATAGAATGACTATCAATATCATCTATCTCATGCAATGCATTATTGTGATAGTCATGGAGATAAATGTAGTGAAGTTTTCTAATATAGAAGGGAAGACATGCATAAGATCTATAACTATATAAAGGTTAGAGAAGTAATCAAGGATCTCATGCACGGAACATGTAGAGGTGTCCATGTTATAGATGATGGTTATATCATCCAAGAGATATGGATAAGGATTAATGAAGTGAGAGAGTACCTCATAGTCCATGATGTATACATGTAAATAATCCCTAGAGAATGAATTAGAATAATCCATGAGAAAGTATAGGAAATAGAAAATTGATGAAGAAATGTGTTGACAATCTGGCCAAAGGCCAACATTTTTCTCCTTTAGGACTATGGAACAAGATCTAGGGAAACACCCAAAAAAATTGAAGAAATAAAAATAATTATTTGACTTTTGGAAGAAAATTGAATGAAAGAGAAGTTTTTGAGTGTTGAAACAACAAGTTCACCAAAATGTAATGGAGAAAAGTGTTACCTTTAACTTTTAAACCTATATTACATTAAATGTGAGGTGGGTTATAAAATGTTAATTTATAATAGACTGAAATATAGAATCAACAGACTTAATTCATAATTGTAAATGACAGAGAAATGAACTTGATAGAAGAGAATGAAGCTCATTGTCTTCCACACTATCGTAATCTACAAATGTCTATGTGATACACTATCATCCAAATTTAGTGTCATTTTTTGGTTTACATGTCGTCATCCCAAAACAAAGGAAAACTCAAGTTCTTGACCAAATTTCAAACTCACTTGCATAATAGGAAATAGGGACAACAAAAGCAACAAACTAGGGGATACTAGATGATAAATAAATGAAGTAAACCTAACTAGAACAAATGAAATAATGAAATGAAAAGAGAAAGGAAGAGGGAGAGGGAGAGGAAGAGATAAAAATGAAGCTTCTATGCAGTTGTAGTCTTCAAAACACCTGTAGGATAAGAAAATGGTTGGGACTGCTTGGGAGCTTGTCAAGAATGGTCAATCCCCTAATTTAGTCTTTCAACCTTTATGGGAAGTCAAATATAAAATATTAGAATAGTGTGTGTTCTTATCCTACATGCATCTAGGACTAAAAACAACAAATTAAAATAAAGCTATCAATATCAAATCCTAGGTTTACAAGGATTGATAAATTAGTGTGCGTGTGGGATCAGATAAAGGGTCATGATGGTCACCAAGAGATTTTCCAATATAAATGTAGAAGGAAATGATAATAAAAAGTTATGATATTATTAAAACAAGAATAAGATTGTATTGAAACAATATTACCAATATGGTGTAGAAAATAGAAGTGATCACATCTAGTTGTCAACAAAAGAAATCTTCAACAATGGAGATATGTTCAACCAAGAATAGCCAAGAGAAGGAGAGAAAGATATTACATGAGTTAGATTCAAAGGTTAATTTTGCATGAAGCTTATGAGGAATCTAAAGCCCGTCAAATTTGGAGTATAAAGGCATTTTTTTGGTAGATGAGAATTATAGTAGGCAACAACAAGTAGCTAGGAAGGAATAACCAACATTTTGATTTTGGAAACTAATAGGATGCTAGCACATCATGCAAACATTTGTGCATCACACTCACATCGTAGATAAATCACTAAAAATTTAACATGTAGTCTCAACTCATTTAGAATAATCGAAACATGATAAAAATGTTTTTGGCAAGTTGGTGAGGGAAAAGGCCAAGGTTGAGGCTAAAATGATCCCTAAAACATGCTAAGGAATGGACACTAAAATAAGCCCAAAACATAACATGAAATCACAATAGTATACAATTTCCTACACTACACTTGGACCTCTATATGTTGTAACTCATTATCAAGAGTCCTTGTTCTTGGTAGCATTTTATGTAATTTATTGAGGCCTTACCTTGTCTTGGGTGCATATGCAAAATACATCTAATTTAGTTCAAAATCTCAATCCAACGATCACGAATTTATGTAGTGCTTAATAGTTAGTATTTTATCATAAGCTATTTGTTTTGAGCATAGGTGCTTAGATGGTTCATTTTCTACTGCATATCTTCTTCAGAAGATGAAAATAACAAATGAGTAGATTGTGCAACACTAGTTGCATGGAATGGTCAGGACTTTAAATGAAATGCAAATGATTATATTGCATAATGGAGAAATTGCTAAATTAGTCAAAGTCTCAAGAGTCTAGGGAAAACAGTCGAAGAAATCAATACCTAAGCCTCAATCCTATGAAGTTCAAGTATTCTATGGAGGCAAGGGGATATAGAGGTGTTAGAAGATGTTGATAGATTTTTTATCTAAAAATCCCAAAAACTCATAATCTGACTATCATTTTGTCAAAATCAAAGCACTTGGCCCAAAACCCTCATAACAATCCATTTGCATATTTTTTCTTCCAAAAATATTTTGTTTGCAAAAGGTCATACACCTCACATAAGTCTTGAAAAAAACTTATGTTTGGTTTGTTGGAAAGAGGGTTTTAAGAGATTTCTAGAAAGTAGTCACAATAAAGATTTGGAGTAATATTGAGTAAGATATGATGCTCTAAAGTTGACATCTAATTCTACTTTGTCATTTTTTATCATGATTTTTAAGAAAATTATTAAATTTTGTTATATGTTGCAGGTTGAATTAGATCTATAGTTTTAGTAGTGTAGCTTTATTTGGAATTTGTAACACATCAAGATCAATACCACTTTGCACTTTTTGGCAAGTGATAATTGTACATGCATAATATAAAGTGCCAAAATCATTTTGTGCCAAAGCATTGTCATAATTGTGTGCTTTTGGAAGGTTGTGCATTGTGTTCTGCCAAGATGATCTTGTATTTGATTAATTTTGGATATTTCATCATGGTTCCCATTGTTTTGTTTCACCCTTTAGTTTTGAAATTGACTCCATGAAACTATTACTCCTATTTTAGAGGGATTCAGAATAAATGCATACAAATAGATCTATTATCCTATAAGGCATGATTGTGAGCCAATATGTTTTAGATATAATTATAAATGGAGTGGTGATAATGATATAGCTCGAAAATCAATTTGTCGTTCTAATTGTAGATATTTGAGACATCACATCAAGCACACTAAGTGTTCTTATACTACTTGACCATCATCTAATAGGTGTTTGGAGACCCCAATCGTCACCCATACAATCGTGGTGCTTTCCAGGAATGTCAAGCACATGTGTTATCATGAGTTCTCTACCGATGTTTTGAAAATGATCCTATCTACTCTATTAGACAATACTCTCTTCAACAGGACCACTCATGTCTACAGGACTCACTTCACATGGATGACTACTTATAAAAAATCTCTTGTTTGTTTATAATCTTATATTGATAATCTTGTAGATACCATTATTCACACTTATACATCTTGTATGGACACATAATTGGATGAATAGTGTAGTAAGATGACATGCACTGAGATCTCATTTCCATCATCATCTACTACTTCCACCAAGTCTAGTGTTGCTTCATCTATGGATTCTAATGATTCGGTGCAACAAGACATTCTTCATCTTCCAAAGACAACTTCTTGGGATGAGTACTTGATAGATCTTGCAAGTTCATTTTGTGAGTCCCTTCTTGTAGATTAGGAATACACCTTTGAGGAAATCCATATCCTCTTTGATGATGTGAGGCCCATTCATATATGGCATACTTGGTTGCACTATTAGACATGTTATGGTTGTTATACCTGGATATTGGACTTATTAGTATTGGGATACCTCGACATTAGCCTGTTGATTTTGGTTTATGATATTTGGATAGACTATAGTAGACATTGTTCCTTTGATTAGATTAGATATTTACTTGCATATGGTGATGGTGACCTAATTATGAGATAGCTTTATCATAGTTGATTTTATGTGATGGAGGTATGTTTTAATTGATCTTATATGTTGTTTAATTATGTGTTATGGATTATGATATTAAACAAGTTTATGTGAATTTAAATTGAATATATGTGGTTAGTAGAATAGTGTGATGCATATGTGATGACATTAGGAGATATTGTGGAATAAATATTGAAATTGTATTGATATGTATTTGATATCTATATGGATTGTGATTATCGTTTGGAGTATATATGTTTGTATTGGATGTGATTATGATTGAAATTGAATTCAAGTTGCTTCGGCTCTATATGCTTATTGGATATATTGATGTGTGCAATTGAGTTGTGTAGGTACCTTCAATGACCAATGGAAAATTTAGAGGTCAACTAGAAACCCATGTGAATTCCTTTTGATGCCCGACTTTAGTCTATATGGGCATGACAAATGACATCTCCATCACAATTGTTATCCTACCATCTTCATCTTTAGATCTTGTTCTATATTCATTTCCACAAGGTTCTAAAATGTTACTTTATTTAGTTAGGCTTGGGACTGTTGATTTGATTGTGGTACCTCGCAATGGCAACATGACAACATTTGAGTAGATTCTAAAGAAATCATACATTTTGAATTTTCTTCCCTCATATTTCCTTCAAGAATGAGGAGATATTTTACATAAACATATGTGTTTGTTTCTTCCAAAGGGGAGAAAGGTTGTTTGATGATCATGGGTTCTCTTTAGCATTAAGTGTTGAGCATCTACCATCAACATAAAAGACTACACTTTGGGGGGATACATGGTCACTCTTCTTTATCCTCTATTTGGAGGGAAGGTTTATTCTATAAAATTCTTATCCTTCTCATCTTCTAAGGGGTATCATTTTGTACATGGGTACTTCACATGGCTACACATTTACTAGGACCCATCCATATATCTTTCCTACCCACCTAAGTTATGCTTATGGAGGACGTCAGTGCACATATCTAAGATATGATAAGATTGCTTAGGTAAATATCTATTTAAGTAGGTTGTATTTGCACATGTGACTTATACTTTCCTTGTTTGATGGAGTTGTACTACATGTTAGCCCTTGTGCCTTCATTCCAATATCTAGTGTTTTGAGCCCTTACAAATTGTGTGTTTTTCTTCCTTCCTCGGTCTATTTTCACCTATATGTGTTATGCTTTTAATTCTAGACCCTATTAGGATTGAGGTGCCATCAACCTTGTAAATCCTATGTAATTTATTATTCCTATTATTGTTTGTAAATCACCCATAAGGGATGAGAGGTTTCACCAGTGGTGATCTTGTTTCAGTCACGTGTTTATATATGGTACCCAACGCTAATTCATTTGTGACAGGAGGTCACAGGGGGGTTTTCCCCATGAGAGGGGTCTGGGGGGATCACCCCTCGGTGAGGGGTCCAAGGGCCATGCACCCTAGTGGGGGTTCGGGGGTAGTACCCCTGAAACCACATTTTATTTATATTTTATCATTGTAAATTCGGATCGTTCGTCATTAGATCACAGATCTAACAGTCGATATTATGTCAGTTTTCTTGCCCTAGAAGGCAACCCCCTTTTATAATGATATTTGTACTACATTTTTAGTAGAGTTGAGAGTAACACGCACTGTTGGATTGAATACTGAAGAAGAAGAGGAGGAAGTGCATGTATTGTATTCTCATATTTGAAGATAATACAACTTGGAGCTCTTTTCTTGGTGGAATTTTTTACCTGAAAGGGTTTTCTCCACGCTACATACTATATTATGTGTTCAGTTCTTAATGTATGTTATTTTTGTGTAGTGGGTTTTTATTTTTGTTGCAACCTCCATTGATTCTACATTATTTAGAGGACATTAATAAGGTTTGAATCAAATTTCCATTGTGTAGTTTGCACCTTCATTTCTAACAGATCCATCTTGTATCTTATCATTTCTAGGATCCCCAAAAAAATCTAAAAAATACTTTAAAATGTTCAAGTTTTGCTCCTTGTTGCAATTTTGGGCCCTTCTTGCACATTTCAGAGTTGTACAAAGGACCTGGAAAAGTCTAAAACCTCAAACTATAGTATAAATGCCTTGTTTTTGGCAATGTGTAGTTGGCCTACATTTCGTTGAATTTCTAAAGGCAAAAGAGAGGCCAAAGACAAAAAGAAGGGAGTTGTAATGTTTTGTCAACGATGTGTGAATGACTTGCATATCACTAAAACATCGATGTATTGGTACTTCAGGATGGTGCATGAGTCCTACATTTCTCCAAAATGTTGAGTGAGAAAACAAGTTAAAGGATGTTGTTAGCAAGGTGCAAGGGGCATGTTAAGTTCCAACAAGTTCATTGGCAAGGTGCAAAGGTGTTGCACATCTCCAATACTCCAACAAGGAACATAAAGAAAGACATAAATGAAGAACAAAGTGATAAGGAAGGAAAGGATGATTATTTTAGTGAGTTGTAAAGGTATTGCGTATCTTTGAAATCCTGACAGGTGAGTTATCAGAAGGTAAAAAGAGAAGAGAAGAATGGTTTTTGCAAATGTGCAAATAGCTTCCACATCATTGAAAGTGTGACAAACAAAGAAAAATGATAATGAAAGAGAATACAAGGTAGAGATAAAGAGAAGAGGAAGATGAAGTGAGAGTAAAATAGGATTTTAGTGAAATTTAGAGGTGTTGTAACTTGCTAAAATCCTAACACAAAGGTGCAACAACTTGTAAAAACTCTAACAAGGCTCATTTTGAGGCCAAAAAATTTAGTTTCAATGCATTTATTTTCTTCTTCACTCGCCATGCCTCCATAAAAACATAGTAAAGGTAAGATTGTGGGTTGGTGGGCAATGAATGAGGTTGGTGGGCTAGGTGAAATTATTTTCTCACCCAAAACAACAGATCAAACACCAAGATGATATATATGCATTAAACAAGATGTGTTCAGTGGTCTTTTGGAATTTATTCAGGCAAAGAAGTTGTTTAGCATTTTAGGGTTCCAACAAGCGAAAGTCCTATTTTTCAAGGGGTAGCATTGAGATCTATGTGCAGATTGAAAGTGTATTTGTTATCATCTATGAACTTCTCCATTATTTTATGTATTCATGCAAGGAAGGATTTATTCTTACCATGTTGTATGGCATGCTTGTAAGCACTGATTTGATTAATAGGACAAATTATTAAAACATTGCAGCCTTTTAGTGATCATTTCAATATTGCATGTGAATGAATGTAGTAGAATAAGGGATGCTTAAGTATATTTATTGTTTGATACCAAATCTCCATGTATTTTAACATTCAAAGAGACATCCATGTATTTTTTTTTGTTGTTTTCCTTTGATAAATTGAGGACTCAGTAACCCATTGGATAGGCATCAATCTGGGAATGTCTAGTCACCCACATATTTCAAAACAAACTAAATTAGTTGAATGTGGAATAGAGATAGGTATTAGTGTCTATGCATCATTTGGTTCTACATCTTAACCAGGGTATATCTTCTACAAACTAATCAATCTCCTATATTATTGAATCAAACATGCATACCTACATCTTACATTGTTCTGAAGATGCCTTAATCAACTTAATGATCAAGGTTTTTAATAGTACATTAGTTTTTGGGCTAGTGACAACCTTGGTATGAACACTACAATTTTGGTACTAGTGTTGTTTTATCATTCATACACAGTGTGTTGCAATCAATCCCTACTAAGGGATACCTCTAGGAACACCCTCCTTGGTTTAGTTGAGCTAGAAGTGAAGAGGAGATTACCCATTCCTATCAATTGACCCTTAATCATCCTCAACCTATTGATGAGCCTCTTTTTTGTCTCCTTGATAACACCCCTATCCTAGGAGATTAGGAAATACTCTAGGGTTTTAGATTTGGTATTTTGGGAACCAATATTCTAGCACTGTTGCCAAGGATGGTCTGATTTTGGTTATAAATTTTTTTGTATCTCTGCAACTCAAAAAATCTTATGGTTACAATAGTGAAATCAATTTGTAAGGTAATTTCTCCCAAGCGAGAGTGGCAACTATGTTCAGGTCAACCTAGATATTAGTTTATAATTAAAAAAATTATATAATGGATAGAAGAAGGAGGTATCGAGATTAATCGACACCTGAAAGCTCTTCAGACCGTAGAACAAGCCAAAGAAACAAATGGAGAGAAAGGGATACAAGTGAGTCTTCTAGACCACATGCACATGAGGAAGGTACCTTAGGTAGAAATGATGCATTTATAGATTTAAGAAATTAGAATCGATATACTTAAGAGGATTTTACTGATAACCTACTTAGAACAAATAGAAGAACAACTAGAAAAGAGTATGAAGTTCAAAGAAATGGAAACCTCACTGGTAGGGGAAGTAGGTACATGTTTAGAGGTGCGCTCAGGAGAACATTTGGCATACCAAACCTAAATTTGGAAACATACATGGCTGGTCAAGGTCCTACTTCACCACAAAGACAATATTATTGCTAGTGTTAGTCAGCCAACACACTTTGATGCATAACAAAAGGAAAGGATTCTCAATGAAGAGTTGGACTTGCTTGATCATATCAGATAAAGAAGATAGGAATTGTAAGTAGAAATTGAACAGTAGCAAGATTTACTTGCTCGGCAAGCCCAGCAACAAAGTATGAATCAATATTATGATCAACCATGAAAATAACCAAATCAGTAGTTTGGAAACATTCTAAATCCCAAACCTGCATCCCAAAGATAGGCTTAGAGGTTCCCTCTAGCTAGGAAACCTTTGGGAGTAGAAAGGTACAAATAATTATATTTCTTTGGCATCCTTGATTTCCCAAATATGATTCCATATGAAACAAGGGGAAAGATCCCCATGTTTCAGGGTAATAATGCAATCATTGGGGAAGAACACTTGAGACACTTCATTAATGTAACAAATGAGTATGAAATAGACCATGAGGATGTGATGATGAAGTTGTTTGGGCAAAAGAAAAAAGATGTGTCACACTTTTGGCCAACAAAGCAGTTCAGAGCGAATCATTTTCTCATGAGTTTGACTCGCCCAAGTTAGTTTTGCCTGAAAACACGTGGTTGTTGCGTGGCGCATATGTGGCAAGATATTTTTAGGTGAGTTGATATCGAGAGAGATTGTTTTGCCCAAAATCATGTAGTTAAAAAGAAAAAAAAATGAAATTGACACATTTCACGGCAGTCATTTTTCGACAGCGACAGTGGTAGGGTTTGAAATTTTTTTCACATGAAGGGCATCCCCACCACCTTTTGCAATAGTCTCGTCACCTTGAACCAGGTATGCCATCTTCACCTTAGCATTTTCTGTCAAACATTTTGTATAGCATGGTGTATAGAAGTGTTTGAAACAAACTTGCACCTTATATGATTGTATGCAAGTAAAATGGGTTTGTATGTCTTTGATTTCAATGTCAAAATGGGTAAAATTTGTTTAAAATTTGTGAATGGGTACAAAATTTGTATTAAAACTGTGTATATGTCATCTTTATGCTCAAACTGCCTTTATAAATGCTCCAACTACTGTTATATTCCTTCAAACTGGTCATACAACCTAGAAAAAGAAAGCAAAAAGAGATCATAAACAAACAATGAAATTTTAAAGAAAATGCAATTGGCTAGTGTAAAGTCAAATTCCACAACCTTTGCCAGCATCCTCCCTCATGTCCATCAATACATCTATGAATCTGAATGGATATGAGGGAGTTAATAGAGCCACACCTACCCTATACCATTACGCAATAGGAAACTACAAGGAACATCAAATTTCATCCACACAATATAAGCTAAAAATATATATCAAAATTTGAAATCATTCCAGAGAGAATTTGTGCATAAATTCTTCTTTATTGAATTTTGTGCATAAGTTTTTATCAAGGTTGTGGTGATGGAAAATTAATCACAATTTGAAACCATTCAAGAAAGAATTTGTGCATAAGTTATTGGAAAGGTTGTGGTGATCAGAAGTAGCAAGTGGCTGATGGTTGTTGGGTGGGAGTCAATTCACACATAAAACATGTCAAATCAAGTGCTACAGCAATGCAAGACATGCAATTTTATCCCTTGTAAGGTTATCCATTCAAATTTGCCCATCAAATGCTAGGGAATAACATGGTTAAAGAAGGAAATAACATACACTAGATATATATACATATATAATACTCTAGAATGTTAAATAGAGTATGGCAATTTATTTAACATTGATAACATATTTTGCATCCTCGGTATTTGGGTTTATTATCTTGGTACACCTTGCCACCTACATAGCAAAAACAAGAACTAACTAAATATACACTGAAAATCAAAGCATAAAAGAGAGGAATTTTGATAGATGTTGTAGTTGCAACAACCCTGCTAGACATGTATGAAAAATGTGGAAGCATAGAGAAGGCACATGAACTATTTGACAAAATACCTCAAAGAACTATAGGATATGCACAAAAGAGTTTAGGCATCATGTCTATGCTTCCACATTTTTTATACAAGTCTACCAGGGCGCTTACAACTGATACATCTGACAAAAACCCACAAGATATGCACAAAATGTGGTCTCATGGACTACAATGATTGCAGGATATGCACAAAATGGATTTGTTGAAAAGTCTTTAGAAAATTTAAAGCAAATGCAATTGATTGGTGTAAAGCCAAATTCCACAACCTTTGTCAGCATCCTCCCTCATATCAATCAATACATCTATGAATCTGAATGGATATGAGGGAGTTAACAGAGCCACACCTACCCTATACCATGACGCAATAGGAAACTACAAGGAACATCAAATTTCATCCACACAATATAAGCTAAAAAATATATCAAATTTTGAAATCATTCCAAAGAGAATTTGTGCATAAATTCTTCTTTATTAAATTTTGTGCATAAGTTTTTATCAAGGTTGTGGTGATGGAAAATTAATCACAATTTGAAACCATTCAAGAAAGAATTTGTGCATAAGTTATTGGAAAGGTTGTGGTGATCAAAAGTAGAAAGTGCCTGATGGCTACTGGGTGGGAGTCAGTTCACACATAAAACAGGTCAAATCAAGTGCTACAGCAATGCAGGACATGCACTTTTATCCCTTGTAAGGTTATCCATTCAAATTTGCCCATCAAATGCTAGGGAATAACATGGTTAAAGAAGGAAACAACATACACTAGATGTATATACATATATAATACTCTAGAATGTTAAATAGAGTCTGGCAATTTGTTTAACATTGATAACATATTTTGCATCCTCTGTATTTGGGTTTATTATCTTGGTACACCTTGGCGCCTGCATAGAAAAAATAAGAACTAACTAAATATACAGTAAAAATCAAAGCATAAAAGAGAGGAATTTTGATAGATGTACCATATTCTACTCCAAGATAGATGATTTTTCTATTTCTTTCTGTCCAACTATAATTTTCGTTGCTTCAACATGATGGGCAATAAAAACTATATTATGATGAATTGATGCATTCTCTTTGACAGTAACTTCATTATCTTGAATCCTTTGGGTTAGAGGACATTGATGTGACTCAAAAGGAAAGTTGCTTTTCACTCTACTCCAATGGCTTTGAATTATGATAAAATCTTATTTATATAAATTCCTATGGTTGTCATGTCAACATGCTACATGTGACTTCAAATTTGGACTTTCTATGTATTCCTAATTCTATGTTTTATGGTTGATTTAGACTTGGTTGGTAGGCTTATTAGTTATGTATTTGCAAGTATGTAAGGTGTAGGTTTATTTGAGAAGCACGTGTGCATTTATATCATGGATTTTTTAAAGATGTATATAGTAGTTGGAAAATTTATATGCTTCTTTATTTACATCATGACATAAAATATGTTTGACAAAAAAATTAATTATCATGCTACAGATAAATTTAGATACATGGATGACCAATCTTCACATCAATCAGATCAGTCAGGTCAACCTGACAATTGTGATAATTCTATGTTCTATGCTGAGACCATTCAGAGGTTTGAAAAAGCTTTGGATGAACTCAACAGTACAATACACAATACACCAAACTTGTCAAACATAGACAGGTTGGTTAGGATTAGAGATGAGATAACACGTATGATCAAAGTTGTTAGATCATACAATCCCTATGATGAGATTAGTGTTGACAAGTTCTATGCATCACTTTCTCAGAGTGTTGTCAGCCAAGAGAAATGGCCATCTATTTCTAGGTTGGTTTAAGTAGATAATGTTCTTAGCATGTTCCCTTCTTATAGGAGAAAAGAGAGAGTGAGAGGCTATTGTCCCACCAATTGTGTGGATGCAGTTGGCAGTCCTTTCATCTATCCTAGGTTCTTGGCAGCTCATCACAAATGGCCAAACAATGATGAGTTGCCATTATATTTTTGCAAACAATTGTATGCAGAGTTTCATTTACATTTACCTGTCGATTATACATCTTTCCCTAAACATGCTAGTTAGGGGAAAGGGAGGTTTGCAAAGAGACCTGAGTATAGAAGACTAGATGCACCACCTCTTGAGAACAAGAGGTCCTTAGTTGGTACACACCTTTTGGTTCTTCCAAAACATGTGGAACTAGCAAATGCCACCCAACGAGCATTGACGCCCTCGAGATGCACAATTTTTTAGAGCATGATGACTATTGCCACTAAGGTTGATTAGTTGTCATCCAATCGTGTTGGAAGATATTTGTTATGCCTGCGGATTGACATTCCATCCACTAAGGCCACATTGACCAGCTGTTTAGATCGTTACATTCGTGCTTATATACCATCACTACATGATGTGGCATAGATTAGTGGAGAGAGTGCTTTGCAGAATATGACTAGATGCTTGGCTAGTGATGTATTAGATTCATACCAGTTCATCAGCGATCAGTATGGGATCCCACTTGATGCTATATCCTCACATCTCGAGCGATATTTTGGTAGACAAAGGAGCCATGGTGAGTCAGGTTCACAGGGTTTGGTGGGACATTGGGATGTTCCAGTTGGTCCTACAAGCTCCGCCCCTCTGCATGTTCCAATTGGTCCTAAGGTTGAGGTTACTGCACATGATGTTATGGGAGATGAGTATAGCAGGCTTCTTTTCAGCACTGAGACTGCACCATCTACACGTGTATCATTGTCTCTCCATGATTCTGACCTCAGTGGGATTGGGAGGGCCTTTGCTAGTGCAATTGAGGTATAATTTATTTAAAAATTATAATCTAAATTCATAAATTATATATTTAAAAATTATAAGTTCAATTTTAAATTAAATCACATACATTGAAGCTCTGACTCTTGATTGCAATCTTAAATGTACATGTGTATTAGACACAAGCTACTATTTTACAACCTAGATCTGGATATTTACATCATACTGGTGATCCTAGTCATCATCATGAGGTATTTAAAAACCAGGTCTATATATCACATGTACATATAAGTTTGATTTAAGTGTACACATATATCAAGTTAACTTTCTACATACAAACATCAAGTGTACAAGTTGTCTAACTAAATACACATATGCTTATATATTGTATGAACACATGTCATATATAGGTTCCAAGATCAGGTCATGCTTCTATTGAGACTCCTCTACATGATGTAGATCGTGTATGTCAAGTAATTTAGATTTGTCAAGTACTATTTATTTATTTAAAATGAAAACAAATTATATTTGTGTGTATATATATAGAATTTGAAAATTTTATGGTGTTTCATGTGTAGACCTTGACCCACAACTCAGCACAGCGCTCAGGTCATGGATCAGTCGAGGGCTCCAATCAAGGATCAAGACATAGCTCGAGACACAACTTGAGACAAATCGAGGCTCAATCCACTAATAGAGCAAGACATTTATGAGTTATTGTGATTCTAATGTTTTATATTTACATACATTTGGACATTATGAGTTACATGTTATTATATTTTATCTAGACGTTTTTATGAGTCACATGAACTTTTATATCTAGACGTTGTTATTATTAGTCACATGTTTTATATTTGGACATTATATACACTTATGTTTTATATATTAGAGATGTTCTTATTATGAGTCACATGCTTTATATTTACATTTCAAAATCTATATTATGAGTTACATGCTTTATATCTACATTTCAAAATTTATATTACGAGTTACATGATTTATATTAATTATTTGGACATTTACTTTCCCCTTTATGAATAAATTTAATGCATTGATGTAATATAGATATAATTGCTTGGTATTATTCAATCCAAGGATAACCAAGTGCCATGTTTAATCTACTTGTTGTTGGTATGATATGAAACAATGTAGGATCCAACCTTGTAAATGACATAATGTTTTCAATGGTTGAATAGGTATCAAAGTAATCACATTGTCCCCTAAAATAGAAGATTAAGTTCACAATATTTCACATGAAAAAATAAATCTATAAATGATGCATAATGTTTGTGTGAATGGGAAAAGGTAAAATACTTATTTTTATGTGGTAAATTATTTTCAATTACCTACCCTAATGTTCCACTATAAATCTAACATAAAAAGAGTTTCATTTAGTTAAAGAAAACATAAGTAACTACTCTACCCAATAAGTTAAGTGTTATTTTTCCTTTTATCTAAATTTCTAAATGTGTCCTAATTAGGCTATATTCTGAATCTAAAATAAGATTAAGTTGGGAAATAGAAAATGAATATAGGAAGATATCTAAGCAAATGAAGTAGTACATATAAATATTTTGAAGTAGTACATAGCAAATGAAGATATCTCAATGCTTAAATATTTTGAATAATAAATGAAATGTAATCAAATATTAAAGAAATTTGTACATATTTTAAAAAGCTAGAGCATATAAATACCATTAAAGATCTACCTAAACTTCAGTTAAAATAACAATCATCATGTTAAAATCCAAATTACAAAAGAACTCTTAGAAGAGAACTCATAAGCAGGACCAACAAGTCCTGATGCTTCACCCTTGTGAATATCACTTAGATGTAATACATTCTAGCTTTACAAAATTAATGCTCATGAGAGATAAGTTCTTGCGAACCATTGTTCCTAAAATATGGGAGATCTATAAACTTTACTTTGGAGTTTAGAAATCAATTAAGATACTCAATGCTTTCCTATTTTCTTTGCAATGGAAAATTTTAGATTACTAAGAGAAGGAATTACTATGCTTATGCATACTAAAATATGTAAAATACTAACAACACAAGAACTTTATCCTAGAAAACCTCTAATTATGTCAAGGAAAAACTAGTTTTGGTAGTGGCAATGTTCCTTGCTACCCTCCCTTATTACTTTGCAAATAAATGATACAACAATTGGCAAAAATTACCTTCTACTTCTACTTATTTCTCCTACAAGAATAGAACATACAATAATTCCAAAATTCTCCAACTAAAAATGGATTGAATGCTTTCATTCAATGCCTATTTATAAAATTTCCAATGTTTAGCTAAATTTTGTTGTATGCTAGGTGAAGATCAACAACCATTGGATGTTGAATTGATGCATGTATAATTTGAATTTTGAGTTTTGATGTTGGTATGGCCATGGAAAATAGCATATCTATGGTGTGGTCTAGACACCAATTCACCTATGCTATCATCTTCCTAGTGATGCTATCATCTATGCTTCATACAATTTGTAGTGCTATGACACACTTGTCCTAAAGCCTAAAACTTGTTCTCTGCTCCTATTTTTGAACCATTTTTGATCTAGTACATTACCTGCAAGTTCATATTAGCGAAGTGCATGCTTTACACATGCTCCTGCTCTATCATGCTCTCCTTTTCCATGTCCACTCTCAAAAAATTCCATAAAAACTTTATGCCAGATCTAGCATGTTGTTGCGTTAACCAATTAAATGCTTTTGTAGACTTAAATTATCCTGTATAAATAGTTATATATAAACAATGATTTGAAAACCAAAAATTAGTTAAAAATTCAAGTCTTAAAATTTTATAAATTTTTAAATTAAAAATTAAAAATTAAAAAATAATAATAAAATCAACACTTACCAGCACATCCATCAGACCAAATCCAGTGTTGTAATGCAGTAATGGCACGTTGTCTCAAATCTTCAAAAAACATTCGAAAGCAATGTGCTACATAGCTTCTATCATGACTCGTATCATCACTGATATAAAAGTGAACCTCCTTGATGATAATTTGTTCATCTTCGGTACTCTCTACCTCATCCACAAATAATTCAGCATGTCTATAGCAAACTTGTACAAAGATTGCAACTTTCTCTGAATGATAATATTGAATTTGAATCTTAGTTCGAGGACTAAATGTATAATTTTTAGAAAAATCTACAATAGAAAGAATACAATTGGAAAACAATTCTTTGAGTCATGAAATTGCTTAGCCTGCATCTTGCACCATGACAATGTCGGATATGTGGGTATACAATGTTACAAAATTTGTTCATAAACTCATTGCAGGGCAATTCACTCTCTCTCAAAACAATTTTTTTGGATTCAACTCCTGACTTCGTTGAGTATTTCTCATATTCAAATCTCTTCCAAACAACTGACATTGAATGATCAATATTCTCAAATGGTAAAAATTTCGTCAAATTTCCACAATCTACACATATATTTCTTATACACTGTACATTGAATTCATCTGAATCTTCTAATTTTTCACATAAGATAGAGTTCACAAATTGTGTTGTACTTCCAGGGATGGCTACATTTGGATTAACTATTGCCATAATTTTTTGATATGACTGTAGGTGTAGATGAAATTCAACATGATTTCGATAGCAACAAGTTTTATGTACTTTATTTATACATACAAAACATGGTAGTAAATTCTCAAACATCCTTTGAGAAATCTTCACCTGTGAAAATTCTTGCTTGAATGCTTCGAAAAATTCACTTTGTGTTGCATCTATAAAATGCTTTGGATGAGAAATTTTTTACCATTTTCATCTTTTATTTGTATAGTGTCCCTTCTATTGGAAGAAACACGAGAGTGCTCGGTCCAATATCCAATTACTTTTTGTTTTACATCTTCTGAAATTCTATCTCTCCAAGGGACTCGACAAATATTTACCCGATTATTTTCAATGTTTTCATCTAATCTATTTCTCTTCTTGATATATCTTTGAATAGTTCTCCTAGATACATTTACTAATTGAGCAATTGCTTTAACTTGTCTTCTATGTGATAATTTCTTACTAGAAATTATAGTCATCAATACTCTACATGCAGCACTTAAATCAGAACTTCGACTCTTGGTTTGAATACAATCCAATGTTGTTTGCAAGTTTTTAATTACTATCTGATTTACTAAATTTGAAGATTTTTTTCTTGTTATCAACTCCTAACAACTCCAAAATAGGGGTCATTTCTTTTCGCCCAAATAACTTTGCACATAATTGTGCTCTTCCAATTAGAGATTTATCTTCAAAAAATTTATCCCAAATTCTTTTAGAGTGCAATTTTATTGTTCTTTCAGGTAACATATGTTCAGGTGAAATATTTTTGAAAAGAGCATCCTCATCCATCTCCATAAGATTTTTCATTCCATGCAAAAAATTTATATCACTACTACCAATTTCATCTTGTACTTGCTCATTAACACGCCCTTCAACTTGTTCATCAATAATTTCAATAGGTTGTTCTTGACTAGATGTTCCTAGGGTTTTTTCATCTCTTTTTCGGTCATACAACCTTGATCTAGTTCTTTTATTATCCATCACAAATTGCTTGTTTTAATTCACCTACACACACATATACATCCTAATAAATAACTCATGAAGTTTAATTTCTACATGGTAAAATGAGTAAATTAGTTGGGAATCATGTTACATACCTAAAAATTTGTAGCCTCTCTTGCCAAAAAAACTCCTTTTGTGTGGTTTCTCCAAATGCTTGAATTGAAAAAAATTTAAAAAACAATTTTTAGCCTCTATTGCAAAAAATTCTGCTGCTTCTATTTTCTCCTTGATGCTTGAATTGAGAAAAAACACAAAAAATAAAGCCATATATATATATAATTAAATTTTAAAAAAAAATGATGACCAATGGTGGTTGCCGAAATTATATGATTTTGAGCCAGTCAATCTCGCCTAAATTTAATCCGGGCGATTCGAAATCGAGCGAGTTTGATTCACCTGAAATTGTCTATGTGGCATTCCACTTGGCAGCCACCTCCTCATTTTTTAGGGTTTTTTGAAATTCTCAACTTAAACTGAATATTTCTTCAATCAAAATGAATTATTTCAAAAATAAAAAAATACCTTGTCGTAGAGCTCTGAGTCTAGAATCCAAATATGAGTTTTTTTTAATATTTTAATTAGTTTTAATATGTTTTTTTTTAAATTATTGCAAGTAGGTTGTTAAAATCAGAGATGACACTGATTAGAAATTAAAAAATATATATCAAAACATATCCAATTTTTTTCAAAATTATATGGTGCACTAGAGGAAAGAATCCTCTCTAAAAGGTATAATTGGTTTTGTGAAAATGATAAAAAAAAATTATACAAAAGTTGACATGGAATGAAAACTATCAGATTCTATAAAGTTTGACTTTAAAATGATATTACGAAGAAAATATGCATTGAAAACCTTTTTTTTTCTCCATGCACTAGATATTGAACTAGTCTATTTCGGAAAAAAACTTAGGAAAAAATAAGATTGTTTGCTCTTTTTTTTGTGACGTGGACTCAAAGTCACTTTTTCCTGAAATTTTCAGTAATACAAAATTTGCTCTTAAATTTATAAAAAAATGTCAAAATAATTTTTTAAATTTTTTGAAAAATTAAAAGCATAAAATTCATCAAGAGATCTACATTTCATTAGTTTACATCATTTTGAAATTCAAAACATAAATGCCACTTTTATGAGATCGAAGTTGAAACTTTTTGCTTGTGTTGGCCAATTCCTTTATAAAAGTGTGACACAAGTTTGTGATTTTACCCGTTTGTTCATTCACTAGAGGAAAGTGCCAAGGAATGGTATCAGAGTCTCCTTCAGAATAGTGTTGATTTGTGGGAGGAGTTTATGGGAGTTTTTAGACTCCAGTATGGGGATAGGATTGATCCCAACTTTACTATACATGAACTTACAACCATTAAGAAAGGAATTAATGAAACTATAGTGGAATTCAATAGTAGGTTCATCATAACCACAAGGAAGGTATCTCTGAATCTTAGACTAAATGAGTCAATGTGTCTAGTGTTGTATTGTGGTGCTTTTAATTCCAAGATTGGTTATTGTCTAAGAGATAAGAATCCACAAACATTGAGGGAAACATATTCTATATCCATCAATATCAAGAACAACATGAGAGCTTTAGGTAAGCACATGTTAAGAGATCAAATGTAAGAATCACCCAACCAAGTAAATAAATCATGAATAAGCCTCTCACAACTGAAGATAAGATCGACAAGTTGATGGGTACATTATGAAAGAATTGTCATATAAGGTAGCAAGAAATGAAAAAGGGATGCCACCTCAAGGTGCAACAACACATTTTAATGAAGGCCAAAGATTGAATAATAGGCCTTATAACACTGATTGGTCCAAGAGGCCGTAGTAGAATGATAGGCAAGACACTCCCAAGAAAATGAGCTTTAAACAACATGAGAAGGACACATCATATCTGTTAAGGAGAGATCAAGTTAACTTTCAAGAAGATTCACCATGGTGTAAAGCTTGTTTTCTTCCACATGACTCAACCAACTATGTAGTTGCTCATTCTATGACTAGGGAGGAGGAATTTCCTAATGAATAGGATGGTGTTGAATACTATGAGGATGAGATCAATTAGTTTAACACTGGAGATTATGAACAAATGAGTGAGGATGTTGATTATGACCATTGTGATGAAGATAATAATATTTTTTAGTATGATTATAATGCAGCTCCTAAAAAGTATGAATTTCCATCTCATGATTTTGAGCATTTGAGAGGGCTTATGCACAAGAAGTATCAACAGTCCAAACCATCAAGAGAAGAGATGAAGACCCTTACTGATGCAACCATAATGCAGGTACAAAGTGGGTATTAATTGAGAAATAGGTATGTGTCTATACAAAATAACCTTCCTACAAAACCAAGTGGAAATGAAGTTGAAACTAAGAAAGAAAAGCAGAAAATGGACAATGGGAGAAAGAGAAACAATGTCCAAAAGAAAATACTTGAAAGGTGCTACCACAATAGTGTGTCCCACTTATGGGACGTCCTATTTTTTATCTGAAATCACATATTTTTTAGAAAAATTAATGATTTAATCCTTGAGGGTTTTAATTGAAGGGGGTTTAATAAACCCTCCTTAGATCAAATCCCCTTGGGAATAAATCCCCTAGTCTTCAATCAAACCCTCGATGGACTCTCCTTTGCACCTATCAAAATGCTGACAAAAAACCAATTTTGCTACACCTTTTAGGGGATCAAATGAAGTCATTTAGAAATTATATTTGTAAGTATGTAGCCCTTAGTATAAGCTTTCCAAAAAGTATGATTTTGAATATATTTCATTTGATTATTATTATTTTTTTTCTAGTGAACATAGGTTTTTCACCAACCATCAAGGTCTCTATTCCACACACACAGAAAAAAGAAAAAAATAGAGAAAAAATTCTAAAAATTATCTACACACTAGATAAATTGATGTCCTTGTTTCAACAAAAAAAGTAGTTAGTTTGGATACATAAAAGAAAAGTTTTGTATGGTATAAGTCTATGTCTGAATTATAATTAATCTCTTCAAAAATTAATTAAAAAAATCTATGCAACAAAAAATTATGAAAAAATATCCGTGCACTAGATATTGGTGATAAAAATCTATGTTTAAAATTTTATAACTTTAGCCTTTCTATAAGTTTTTTATGTTGTATGGTATAAATGTTACTTTTCAAAAATATTGTTAACTATAAAAATAAGTTATTAAAAGTTACGTGAAAAAAATCAGAAATTATTATTATTATTATATTTTTAAATACATTTAGAATCTACACACAAAATTTCAAAAATCACTAGTTCACATCATCTTCAAATTCTTAATGGATTAGTTGCTATAGGTGTCAGAAAGTGAAATTTTGGTTAGAAATATTGATTTCAATGTCCCACTTTGGCCAAAAAGTGGGACACATTATTGTGGGTTGACCCTGAAAAGAAGAAGGTCCCAATGCATCAACCAGTATAAAAAAGAAATACATACAAAAGGCTCCAGCACATGTGGTGCAATCTACTGCTACACCAGTCCCAAAAATTTAGAATTCAAAAGATAATGCAAGGCACAATCAGTCCCAACCACCTAAAGAACAAGATAAGAGCAAGGATAACAGGAGGGATTTCAAAAGTAAGGATGTTTCTTCTTGTGGCCCATTTTTACCTTTCATCCCTAATGCAAATTATCTTACCATCTCATGTATCACTCCTCTACCAAATTATAACCCTATAGATATGGATCTGCTGCCACAATAGTGTGTCCCACTTATGGGACATCCTGATTTTTGTCTAAAATCACATATTTTTTAGAAAAAATAATGATTTAAGCCTTGAGGGGTTCCATCTAAAGGGGTTTAATTGAAGGGGGTTAGATAAAATCCCCTTAGATCAAACCCCCTTGGAAATAACCCCCCTAGTCTTAAATCAAACCATCGATGGAGTCTCCTCTGCACCTATCAAAATGCTAACAAAAAACTAATTTTGCTTCACCTTTTGGGGGATAAAATGAACTCATTTATAAATTACATTTTGTAAGTATGTAGCCCTTAGTATAATCTTTCCAAAAAGTATGATATTGAATATATTTCATTTGATTATTATATTTATTTTCTATTTTATAGTGAACATAGGTTTTTCACAGAATATCAAGGTTTGTATTCCACACATGTGGAAAAATTAAAAAAATAGAGAGAAAAAATTATGAAAAATATTTACACAGTAAGTATTGATGTCCTTGTTTAAAAAAAAAGAACTTAATTTGGATACATACAGAAAAAATTGTGTTGTATGGTATAAACCAATGTCTAAATTATAATTAATATCACTTCAAAAATTAATTTTAAAAAATATGCAACAAAAAATTATGAAAAATATCTGTGCACTAGTTATTGGTGTTACAAATCTATATTTAAAAATTTAAAATTTTGTCCTTGCTATAAAAAAAGTTATGTTGTATGGTATAAACATCACTTTTTAAAAATGTTGTCAATGATAAAAAAAAATAAGTTATTAAAAGTTATATAGAAAATTCACAAATTATTTCTTAAATTTTAAAAAATATATATATTTAGAAATTACACACAAAATATCAAAAATCAGTAGTTCAGATCATCTTCAAATTCTTTATGAATTAGTTGCTATAGGTGTCAGAAAGTGAAAATTTGGTTAAAATGGTGATTTCAATGTCCCACTTTGGCCAAAAAGTGAGACACAATATTGTGGGCTGAAGTTCTTAGAATCCCTAAGAATAGGTATAGGGATTTGTCATATATCACTATTGTCAATGCACCAGAGTAGCATGTTCCTACCTCAGGTCATAATGATGAAAGGAAAATTGAAGAAGAAATTGTAGAGGTATATTTGGGGTCATCCATAGTTAACAGTCAGATAGATGTTGATCCTTTCTACACAACACTGATTATTAATGGATGGTTGTTACACAACTGCATGCTTGATTTTGGAGCCTCTAGTAATATAATGCCATTAGAGGTCATGAATGACTTGGATCTAAAAGTTTTTAAGTCTTATGGAAAATATTCTTCCATGGATTCTGGAGAAGTCAATGTGATTGGCCTTGTGAAAGATGTTGAGGTTCAACTTGCTTCTTATAAGATAAGTCATTCCTGATGGACATTATTATTGTGGATTTCCCTGCTAAATGGGGTATGTTGCTATATACAAAATGGGTAGCTTCTATCGGGGGCAACATCTAAATGGACTGATCATATGCAATCATCCCAATGTATGGATTAGAGGTAAAGCTATATAGGGAGAAAAAATTGTCAGATGGCATTGAGGATCACTACAAGGCAGTTGATGAGGCAAATTTCTTTGATATTGAGATTGACCATTTTATGGGATATTGTAATGAATATGATCATGACATTGTTGTTTATCTTTCCCATAGTGCTATCCTTGATCATGATGTAACTAACTTATGGATAATATGCTTTGATGGTGCATGCTTTAGAGATGGCTTAGGTGCATGCATTGTCTTGATATCACCAAATGGGGAACATTTTGTGTTGTCCTTCAGGATTGATTTTGAATGCATGAATAACATTACTGAATATGAAGCTCTTTTATTGGGCATAAATATTGCTCATAGACATGGAATCATATGTTTGAAAATCTTGGGAGATTACAAATTAGTGGTACAACGAGTCAAAGATATTTATACAGCCAAGGACAACAGATTGAGATCATATAGAAATGTTGTATGGGATACACTGGAATTATTTGATGCTATTGGAATTGAATGGATTGGGAGTTCTAAAAATGTAGAGGCAGATGTTTTAGTTGTGATAACTTTCAAGTTTGATTAGCCTCTTTTCATTCTTAGTACGCTCTTGAGTTTCTTACTAGACCTTCCATACCTAACAACATCTATAGTTGGCAAGTGTTTGATGACAACAATCAAATTTATTAGTTTTTGAATTGCATGGATGAATTTGGCAACCAAGTAATAGATTGGCAGCCTATGGTGAAAGTTGAAGATGGTAAAGAAATTTTATTTGGTAATGAGGTGGTGCAAGTAAAAATAAACACAATTCCTAAAGGGCTTGTGGTGTTGGAAAGAATGTTTGATCGTGCTCATTGCTACAAGAGTAAAGGCAAGCCTGTTGAAAAGGATGATGTTGAAGGTGTGAATTTGGGGAGTGAATTTACTCCCAAAATGATTTACATTGGTAAGAAGTTGAAACCAAATGAAAATCAAATGTTGATTACATTGTTGAAGAAGTTTAAGAAATGTTTTGCATGGTCTTATGATGAACTTAAAGCTTATAGAGAAGATTTGTTTCAACATACCATTTGACTCCAACCTGATGCAAAGCCCTTCAGACATAAATAAAGACCGATAAACCCTACTCTAGGTCCCCAAATGCAAAAGGAGTTGGCAAAGTTGAAAGAAGGTGGTATAATCAAGCCTATCCAACATTTAGAGTGGGTGTCAAATCTTGCCTTTGTGAGGAAGAAAAATGGAGAGATAAGATTGTGTGTAGACTTTAGAAAGTTGAATATAAAATCTCTCAAAGATAATCATCCTTTCCCAAGCATGGACCATTTATTGCAAAAGGTGACTAGATCGGAATTAATGTCCATGATGGATGGATTCTTAGGCTATAACCAAGTGATGATCAAGAAGTCGAAACAGTAAAAGACAACATTTACTAATCCTTGGGGCACTTTTGTATACGTGAGGATGCCATTTCAGTTGAAGAATGTAGGTTCAACATTTTAAAGAGAAATGGATATTGCCTTTGCGGGTCTTATAGATGAAATCATGGTATTTCATCAAGATGATTTAATGTCATTCCCCAAGCAAATAAAAGGCCATTGAAAATATTTGGATCTAATATTTGAAAGATTCCTTGAGTATGGAATATCTTTGAATCCAAAGAAATGTATGTTTGGGGTTGAAGAAGGAAAACTACTAGGGCATATTGTATCAAAGGATGGACTGAGGATAGATCAAGAAAGAGCAAAGACAATTGAACTAATCCCTCAACCCAAATCATTTAAAGCTATCTAGTCTTTCTTTGGACAAATCAACTTTGTGCAGAGGTTTGTCCCCAACTTTCCTAAGAAAACCAAAGGTATCTCTAAGATGATGGAAAAAGGACAATCAATCACATGGAGTCAAGAGCCAACTACTACATTCATGGAAATAAAGGAGGCTCTCAAAGATACTCTAGTCTTGGTAAGCCCAAATTATTTTGATCCCTTCCAACTTTTTTTTATTGTGCCTCATTCTACACTATAGTTGTTGTTCTACTTTAAAAAACAAAGATGCTAATGAGTAGCCTGTTCCATTTTTTAGTAAATCATTGCAAGTTGTTGAGATCAAGTATTTAACAATGGAAAAGTATGTTTATGCTTTAGTCAAAGCTATAAAAAACTTTAGGTCATATCTCATGGGTGCAAAAACCCTTGCATATGTCCCACATATAGTTGTAAAGGACATTTTTACATAGCAGGAATTCTCAGGAAGAAGATGTAGATGGATGAACAAGATCCAAGAATATGACATAGAGGTGCAGGTCACCAAATTGGCTTGGGTTCAAGGATTGGCCAAGCTAATAGAAGATGCAAAGTTAGAGGCAACAAAGGTAAATGAAATAGATTTGACTTGTACGGTTAGCTCTTGTCATAGTAGATAACCAATGGTATAAGGATGTCCTCTTCTATTTAGAGAATGTGCTTCCCCCAAGGGATGAATGAAAATCAATAAAGGACACTTAAAATTTAGTCCCAAAGGTATGTACTGATTGAAAATGAGTTGACGTGGAGGAATCATGAGGAACTGTTACTCAAGTGCTTAGATCAAAATCAATCCATAAGGATAATTGAAGAGTGCCAGCAAGGTAGATGTGGAGGACACTTTCATGCTAAAAACACATCACATAAGATCATCAGGGCAGGATATTGGTGGCCAACTTTATTTAGGGATGTTGCTAAAGAAATCAGAAAATGTGATCTTCTTGCCAAAGGTTTCCAGGTAAACTAAAGCATGTTGGCAATCCCCCTCTTATGACAGTTATAGATGAGGCACCATTTTAGCAATGGGGGATTGATTTCATAGGAGAAATTTAAGAAAAAATCAGTAATGGATACAAATGGATTCTTGTGGCAACCAACTACTAAACACCAAGTGGGTTGAGGCTATTTCAACCCACAATGCAACATCTAAGGTAGTGGTAGAGCTCTTGACAAACAATATTATAACCAGGTTTTGTGTGCCACATAGAATCATTGTTGATAATGCCATGTGTTTTATATCCTAAGACATATTGAATATGTGATCTAAGTACAAGAGTAATTTGATAGATTCATCCCCTTATCATCCCTAGAGTAATGGATAGGCTAAATCTAGAAACAAGAGCCTCATGAAAATTATAAAAGGTACCCTAGATATAAACAAGAAGAGGTGGGATGATAAATTGAAGTATGCAGTTTGGGTTAACCAAATAACATTTAAGAAGGCCTTTGGCAGGAGTCCATTTGAGTTGGTGTATGTGATTGAGGCCAGAATGCTAATCACCCTTGAACTACCCATGTGTAAACTACTGCAACAAACTGAGGAATGTGAGGACGATGTTATTTCTATGAGGATACACAAATTGACTGAGTTGGATGAGACTAGGAGGGATACACGTGAAAATAATAAACTACAACAATAGAAGGTCAAACATTTGTTTGACAAAAGGGAAGTTAAAAGATGTTTCCATATTGGTGACACGGTCCTTATGTGGAGCTCTAGGTTAGCAGATAAGGGAAAACATGGAAAATTTGAGGCCTTATGGGTAGGTCCATACCAGATTATGGAAAGGTACAACCAAGACATTTTTACATCAAGGGCCTAGATGGAGAAGTGATGGAGTTAGCTCATGGTCAGCATCTAAAGTAATACTTTTCTTGAGTTGTGAGGTACTTCTTTTTGAATTGCATATATTTTTCTTGGTGTGTTTGTTGTGTAAATACGTTCATGTTTTACCTTTTCTTCATTTTTGTTGTCTACCCCTAGAGAGTGTTCTAGCTTCTTATTGTGCTAGTTTGACACACATCCCCAACTAGAGTCGGTGTTAGCCCTTGCTCCTTCATTGTAATATCTAGTGCTTTGAGCCCTTCAAAATTGTGTGTTTCTCTTCCTTCTTGGGTCCATTTTTACCTACATGTGTTATGCTTTCAATTCTAGACCCATCTTGTGTCTTATCATTTCTAGGATCCCCCAAAAAATCTAAAAAATCCTTTAAAATGTTCAATTTTTGCTCTTTTTCACATGTATGGGACTTTCTTGGACATTTTAGAGTTGTGCAAAGGACCTGGAAAAGTTTGAAACCCCAAAATATAGTATAAATGCCTTGTTTTTAGCGATGTGTAGTTGGCCTACATTTCACCAAATTTATGAAGGAAAAATAAAGGTCGAAGACAAAGAGAAGAGAGTTGTAATGTTTTGTCGGTGATGTGTGAATGTCTTACATATCACATAAATGTCAATGTATTGGCTCTTTGGGATGGTGTATGACTCTTGCATTTCTCTAAAATGTCGAGGAGTGAGAAAATGAGTTAAAGGATGTTGTCAACAATGTGCAAGGGGGATGTTAAGTGTTGATAAGGTGGAAAGCCCTGTTGCACATCTTTGATAATCTAACGGGGAACATAGAGAAAAACAAAGAAAGACATGAACGAAGAACAAAGCGATAAGGAAGGAAAGGATGATAATTTTAGTGAGGTGCAAAGGTGTTGCACATCTCTGAAATCCTAGCAGGTGAGGCATTAGAAGGAGAAAAGACAAGAATGGCTTTTGCAATTTTGCAAATGGATTGCACATCATGAAAAGTGTGACAAACAAAGCAAAAGGATAATGAAGAGAATATAAGGTAGAGATAAAGAGAAGAGGTTTAGATGAAGTGAGAGTAAAATAGGATTTCGTTGAAATCCAGAGGTGTTGCAACTCACCAAAACCCTGACACAAAGGTACAACAACCCGTGAAAAATCTGATAAGGCACATTTTGAGGACAAAAAACATAGTTTTAACATGTTTTTTCACCTGTTCACTCAACATGCCTCCATGAAAGCGTAGTAAAGGTAAGATTGTAGGTTGGTGGGCAATGAATGAGGTTGATGGGTAGGTGAAATTATTTTCCTATCCAAAACAACAAACCAAACACCAAGATGATATATATGCATTAAACAAGATGTATTCAATGGTCTTTTGGCATTTCTTTAGGCAAAGAAGATGCGGAGCATTTTAGGGTTCCAACAAGCAAAAGTTCTAGTTTTTCAAGGGGCAACATTGAGATCGATGTGCAGATTGAAAGTGTATTTGTTATCATCTATGAACTTCTCCATTGTTTTATGTGTTCATTCAGGGAAGGATTTCCTCTTTCCATGTTGTATGGCATGATTGTAAGCATTGATTTGATGAATAGGACAAATTATTAAAATATTGTAGCCTCTGTAGTGATCATTTTAGTATTACATGTGAATAAATGCAGTAGAATAAGGGATTATTAAGTATATTTGTTGTTTGATATCAAATATCCATGCATCTAAACATTCAGAGAGGCATTCGTGTATTTCTTATTTGTTATTTTCCTTTGATAAATTGAGGTCTTAGTAACCCATTAAATAGGCACCGATTTGGAAATTTTTGGTCACCCACATCTTTCAAAATAAATTAAATTAGTCAAATGTGGAATAGAGATAGATATTAGTGTGTATGCACCATTTGACCTTCTACATTTTAACTAGGGCATATCTTGTACAAACTTAAATCAAGCTCCTATATTATTGAATCAAACATGCATCCTTGCATCTTGCATTGTTCTGAAGATGCCTTAATCAGCTTAATGAGAGTTTTTTAGTGTAGTAGGTTAGTTTTTGGTCTAGTGACAACCTTGGGATCAAAACTACAATGTGGGTACTACTGTTGTTTTATCATTTCATACACATTGTGTTGTAATCAATCCCTGTTGAGGGATACTTCTAGGAACACCCTCTTTGGTTTAACTGAGCTAGAAGTGAAGAGGAGATTAATCACTCCTATCAATTGGCCCTTAATCATCCCCAGCCTATTGATGAACCCCTTTTCTATCTCCTTGATGACACTGCTAGCCTAGGAGATTAGGAAACACTCTAGGGTTTTGGACCTACTATTTTCAGAACCAACACTACACACACGTGAGTACATCTCATTTATCCCACATTGGTTGCACATTCATTTCTCTTGGTGGTGTATCCTATATATATATCCACCCCATGTACTCTTGTAAATAATCTCATTTATATATTTACATCATTTAATAGAATAGAATTATTCTCTCATTTTAGGTCACTTTTGTGCTTTTATTGAAGCTCATTGATCTTGGGTGGCTATCTCCATAGACAAATTGTACATGGTATCAAAGCATTTTATATTAGCTCTTACACTACCAACAATAGGACTCCACCCAACTACTAGCTCCTCTCACCTAAATTAGGATTCAAAAAACCAATCCCTATAAATTATAATTTGAAACTACTTAGCAATACAAAAACCAATGTTGCCATCAGACTCACTTAAACATCACATTTAAATCCACTAGTCTCTTCAAAATCTTGAGCCCTCCTATACCATCTACACGATATCAGGCAAACTTAGCTTAGATTAGACCCCTTATTGATCTCTTCTGAAATGAATAATTGTTCATTTTCTATTGCTTTATTGGAGAGGAAGTTTGGCATATAATTTGTCTCTCTATAATAGTGACAACATTCAAAAAACATGAATGAATCCGACACCACCTAATCCCCCTACAAGATGTAATCCAACTTCTAGTTTTGTGTCCCCTTCTTTTAGATTGTGTTTATGATGATCATTGAGTCTCAGGCTCAATATCCATAGATGGTAGATACCACATTCTTTGGCTAGAGTGATCCCCAGCACCAAAGCTTGAGCCTCAACTTCATTGTTTGTTTCCCAATCCACCTTTCAAGAAGATACCTTGGTCAAAGAGCCTTGTGAATCATAAATCACATCCTACACCAAACAATCTTAAATTTCCTTCTGAAGCCATGTTAAAGTTAAGTTTGAAAAAATAATCTGGCGAGGAACCCGCTTAACACGTAATATTCTTGTTTCTTGGCTTTATTGCCCACAACCTCATGAGTAGGAAATTTAGGTCTAACTGTTGATTATTTAATTAGACTCTAAATTAAAGTAGAGTGTGCTTTTATTTCCATATAACATCATGTATAAGTTCTCATTTTTTTAGGATGACTTTGTTATTAATATTTTTTATTCAAATATTAATTGAAAAAGTGCATTATATAATTTATGTTAAAATAATAAGTTTTGAGAACCATCATAAACCTTTCTTTCTTGGGGTAGTTTTTGTCACTTTCAGGTCCTATGAAAACACTACTTTACAACTTGTTAGTGAACAAATTTTGTCACCACTTATAATATAAGACTCGCCCAATTTGCAGTGACAAACCCCTCTAATAGTTGGACAATTTCATAAATTGCCCTCTGAATATTTTAGAAGGTATAACTCCCTTCATAAGATGAGATTTTATGTTTTTTGATACGCTGTTGACCTGAAAGCGAGGAAGGGGATTTTTCCACAACTATAAAACTGTAACAAAACCATAATACATAACGTATTACATGCAAGAAACTAACTCACAATGATTGAGATCAGCCAATTTTCCTTCCAGAGATACGAATGGAAGAATAATAGTAAGCAAATCACAATAACTGAATCACCATATACTGCATCAAATTCCAATGTACAAAAGAAGACACTGTAATGGTAATGCAATCATAAAGGAAGTCGGTTATCAATATTACACACAGAACAATATAGATATCATATTTTCACCATGCCATACATCCAAAATATGAAGAATAAATGGCCATACATAGAGACATTAGACCCACTGTCAATCTTCTCATGTATTAATGAAATAAAATAGAACAAAAATACTTTGTTCTCTTCAAAATGACATCACATATGATGTATAAAATATCCCCCTTTCTCCCTGAGATTAAAATTCAATGTCTAATGATCTATTCATGAAAATAAATTTCACCATGTAACGTCAGAAAATGTCCCCTTGGGGGCTTTTCCCTCTTTAGGTTTAGCTCCCAGGTCTTTTGTGTGCATTTAAGATATTTTACATCATATTTCAACATCCCGATGAGAAAACCCCTAAGTGTCTTGACAAATAGGACCTAGGGGGACTACTTGAGATAACCCCTGCCTAAAATAGGGGGAGGACTTGGGTGCCTATGCCCTAGTCCTGCCTTATTTTGGGGTAGTCCCAATTTTTGGTTGTCAGCTTGTAACCGTTATTTGGGTCCTATGCTGACACGGTAAGTTTGAATTACAAAATTATTGGCGGGAGTGTTTGTAGTTGCATATAAAAGCATGTTTAGGCATTCATTTGTAAACTAGATGATTACAAGATTTTAATTAGATGATCATTGTGAACTTTAGGCATTGTCAAGGTGATTCAAGGCTTTCATTGTGTTGCAAGAGCATATTTGTGTGGTCTATGTGTTTGTGTTTGCAGATTTGAGCATCTATTTCCTCATGGAATGAAGAGCATCTTCCTCCCATGAGATCTTCACTACAAGGTGACATTTATTGTGTTTGTGATCATTATTCATTTGGTTTTTGCCTCTGCCTCCCTAGGCACGCACTCTCTATCTGACAAAGGTGTTTGGAAGACTTAAGTGTCCTTCCGGGGCTTGACTGAGGCAAGCTCCTAAACACCACAACCCCCTCCCAAAGTTTTATGGTTGTAGGTTACAAGTTGATGAGGCAGACAAATTGAAGTTGCAGGAGGGCATATTAGAGTGTCAAGATTGCATATTAGAGAATAAAAGAGCACCTTGGACTTGGGTGCTCGCTTATTAGTCCTCGAAGTTTCGTGACGAAAAAATCTCTGAAGCAGTAGAAACAAGTTACAGACCGAGTGTCTAGATCCCAACAAAAAGCAGGGCCTTGGACTTGGGTGCTCACTCTTTTGTCCCCAGATTTTCTGCCTCAAAACCCTGAAAATAGGTGCACAGTTATTTGTTATTTTACAGCTTTCTGTAGAAGCATTTTCTATTATTCATCTATTTACTGTCATTTTCACATAATTAGAGTTTTGATGGATAATTGAGCATAAGAGAAGGAAAATTGATAATCAAATACCCTAATCCAAGTTTCCCTACATTTGTAAGTGACCAAGGACCTGATAGATCTCTACCACTCGATCTGAAGGTCCTTGAATGTAAAGGGTGAAAGGAGGATTTAAACACTAAACTAAACAATCCAAATTTTACCCTAAACATTTTGGTGAACCCATATTTTTGGACTTAATTGCAACTTATTGAGTGTTTGTCTTCATATTTGGGTTGATTTCATTCATGCATATAGACATTCATCTTATTGCATTGAGAAAATTTTCAAAAAAATGGAAAAAAATGGCATTCTAGGGTTACTAATTTGCATCAATTCATTCTAATTTTTCCTAATTTATAATTTTTGCATCAGATCTGATATAAACTATAGAAAAATATAAAAATTCAATAATTTGCATTGCATTTTCATCATATAATTGCTAGGGTTTTGTAGAAATTTTGACAATTTTCATATAACCTAGTAATTCCAAAATCTAGGGTTAGTAGGAAAAATCTTCTTTTATATTTTTATACTAATTTTAGAGACTCATTCAAACTTTCATTTGTCTGTAGTCTTGCATTTTAGTGTAAATTTGCATTTAGATTTCAAATATGTGCATTTTTGCATAGAAAATTTCAACAAAAAACTAGCAATTTTCATGCATTTTCATTAAATTTGTACTTGCATTTTGCATCTTAGAGCTTGAAATTCATTTTCAGATCTGAGTACACTTCATTTTCATCATAAATCAGACTTCAAAATGTTCATATAGCATTTTGTGTCAAGATCTCAAACCTAAGGCTTGAAAAACATTGATTTTCACTAGATTTGGCCTTATCGACTCTCTAAATTTGCACCATAGGCATGTTGTGAAGAGTATTTTCACATTAATTGATTATTTTTTATCAGGGTAATTATTTTTTGGCACTCCTAAAAATCTTCACAACACCTTTTTATTGGCCTCTTATATTGAAAATTTGGTGAAAAACTACACATTTTTGCTATTTTTGCCCTAGGGTTTGGCCTAGATTGCACTCCAAGTGTGTTGTGACAAATTTTATGGATTGAGGTGACTAATATCATTGCTATTATTTTATGTACCCCCTAAAATTCTTTACAACAACCCTTTTTCTAGGTATTGAAGTTGAAAAATCATGAAAAATTGCATATTTTGCTATATTTTCACTAGGGTTTGACCTTGAGTGGCACTATAAGTGTGTTGTGATGGATATTTTGGCATTAAGTGGCTATTATTACTGATATAATTTTCTATCCATCATTATTTTCCTCACAACACCCTTTGTCATGCTCTTTTGCATTGAGATTTGGTGAAAAAATTGCATATTTTAATATATTTTCACTATATTTTGACTTGTCGTCATCTTAGATTTGCATCAAGAGCGTGTTGTGAAGGATCTTATTGTTGTATTGAAATAATATCAGACATATAATTTTCTGCCCCTAATCAAAATCCTTACAACACCTTTTCTTTCATATATTTGCATTGAAAAAGTACAAAAAATCAAGCATTTTAGGTCATTTGTGCATATAGTTTTGCACTTGTCTTTTGCTTCACATTTGAAAAACTTTTAAAATCTAATTTGGCATCTTCATGTTATTCATCTCTGAAATCTTTGCATGAGTATATCCTAGATTTTGAAAATTTCTCTAATTTTATTAATGAGAATCCTCATGTTCTAGAACACATAGCTTCTCCAAGTGGTATTGATGCTTCTATATGTTCTACATATGAGCTACAATTACTTTGTTATACACATGATTTTAATAGCTTCACACTATTTATAGGAGCATATCCTTTGATAATAGAATATTTAAATAAATTCATCTCTAGGAATACTCATGAGAAAGATGAGAGTGAAAATTCTTTTTCTGCTAATACTTTGAAATCAATTGCTAAAGAACATGATGATGATGATCCCAAGCGTTATACTACCTCTCCTATAGTTCAATGTCCAAAAACCTTAGATAAGAAGACTAGGGATAGATTTAGTAATTCCACTGCTCTCCCTGGCCAAGATGAAGCATTAGTGAATGAAGAGCTCCCTTTAACAAAGAACATTCCATGGGTAGACAATGAACATTCATTTAACAATAATCAAAATCCTATCCTAGTGCATGAAACCTCTATGGATCATCTCATCAACCTTCTTCCTTTAGTTGATTGTTCACACACCTTGGGTTTCACTAAGGAAGAGAAGACCTTTAATGTCCCTCCTTTGTTTGAATATTCAAGTCATTTGGACATCACTAAGGATGTAGCACTAGTGGATGAGAAGTCCCTCACATTAAATCCTTTAAGGATGGATGTTGAGATCACTCAAAATAATTTGCTTCTCCCACCACCTAAGAGGATAGTGAAAAATTATGCTAGTAAGCTTCAACAAGAAAACATTCCACCCAACAGTAAGTCAAACCAAGAAGCATTTAAGACCGAACAAAAAAATAATGACAAAGATGTGGCAATGGTACCTTACACACCTTTTCTCTCTAACATTTGTGATTGGAAAGAAGATAATTTGATTGTTGATGACTTCTAGCATGGGCTTCCCTACAGGTAAGTATTTCTAACCCTTTATCTCTCTCGTGATGTGCTTCCTCGTGATGTGTTATGTGTTGTTTAGGCCTCTTGGGATGACCCCTGATTCTCTTGTAAGGTCTGGGATACCAGGAGACTGCCTCTATTGTGACCTTCTTCTATTTGTATCATCATTATTCTATATTGCCTCTCTCTGGTTTCATTGTTGTGTGTTGTGTCTTACGGACATAACATTGCGACTGGTGACTTGGGGGCACCCTCCTACGTGACTATCCCTAGGACACTTGTTTCTCCTCTCTTATTTATTATTTCCCTTCCTCTAGTGTTTCTATCTAGCAGGCAGATGACAAAAAAAATTATACTGATGCGAACCTAGTGTCCCTTTCGAGAGCAATCAAAAAAATTGACTTAGTTTCTAATATGACGACGGGGTTGTAATAAATTATCTGAAGCTTGGCTAGTAGAAGCACTCTGTGCTTTCTGCGTAGTGATTTTGATGGTATGATATCTCAATTACAAACCTTAACAATATTGTTGCTCTGTGCACCTTTGTTTGTCTTTGAATCTAGTCTTGGTGGTACTTGATTCGGAGAGCTTCATGATATAGCCCCACAGTTATCCTCGAACTCCAAATTCATGGTATAACCTTGGCTTTTTGTGTGGTTAATCATATGCATTATTGTTGTTTATCATGATGTTGTAGACACTAACATGCTTCTTGCAAGGATGTGTTTGTGGGAACATTTGTCGATCATGTCACCTTTGGGGGGCATGGGCTTTGTGAGAGCTTGTGTTCCCTTGTGAGTTTTCTTCCTACCTTAACGTGCTTGATATCGATACCTGATATCAACCACCTTAAGGTGGGGGCATATATAAGGTAAGTTATATGTTGTAGATGTTAGCTATGTGCTTGTCCTCAGATACAGTTTAAAGACTAGCTCGATGAGTGCTTCCTATATCCTGAGTTTGTTTGCAATCAATCAATCAATCATGTAAGCCCTCTGCAGCGGCGGGATATTGCGTATATCCTTTTTATCTTAAGCCTTCTGCGGAGGCGAGAATGGTGTATTTCTTGGAGCAGATTGCATCATCTTGTCATTTTCAAAAGTCCTCTACAAAGGCGGGGAGTGGTTCTATGACTAACTCAACCCTTAAGTGTGTCTTCGGTGATTGTTGTGGTGAAGCCCAATCGTCAGTGTGTGCCTGTAATGTGCTTGAGATGGCGTTGAGCCTAGAAATAGGAACACTCCATCGCTTGTCTACCGTGTTTTCTATGTGTCTTCAAGTGTGTGTGTTTGGCATGCTTGCTTTGTTTGGTGTGTCTATTACTCCATATGTAGTCTAAAAACAAGCTCAATGAGTGCTTCCTGCATTTTGTGAGGTTTTACGTGTCTTGCGTGTGTGTTTCCCCATATATATAGTCTAAAAACTAGCGCGATGAGTACTTCCTGCATTATGGGAAGTATGTTTACTTTCCAATACTTGCATCTGCATTTCATATATATAAGAAAAAGAAAAGAAAAGAAATCATGCATGTCTTCCATGAATTAATGTGTCTTCCATTCATTTGTTGTCCTCTCCATGTTCTGTGTGACTGTAATTGTCTTCTCCGTGTTTTGCGTGCATGTCATTGTCTTCTATGTGATTGGCGTGTCTTCTCTGTGCTTGGCATGTTTGTTGTGTTTGTGACCATACTTTAATGCATGTATTAGCCTTGTGTTTATACATACATTTAAGTGGGGGCTAAATGTAACGTCAAAAAATGTCCCCTTGGGGGCTTTTCCCTCTTTAGGTTTAGCTCTCGGGTCTTTTGTGTGCATTTAGGACATTTTACATCATATTTCAACATCCCGATGAGAAAACCCCTAAGTGTCTTGACAAATAGGACCTAGGGGGACTACTTGAGATAACCCCTGCCTAAAATAGGATGGGAGGACTTGGGTGCCCGCGCCCTAATCCTGCCCTATTTTGGGGTAGTCCCAATTTTTGGGTGTCAACTTGTGACCGTTATTTGGGTCCTATGCCAACACGGTAAGATTGAATTACGAAATTCTTGGTGGGAGTGTTTGTAGTTGCATATAAAAGCATGTTTAGGCATTCATTTGTAAACTAGATGATTACAAGATTTTAATTAGATGATCATTGTGAACTTTAGGCATTGTCAAGGTGATTCAAGGCTTTCATTGTGTTGCAAGAGTAGATTTGTGTGGTCTATGTGTTTGTGTTTGCAGATTTGAGCATCCATTTCCTCATGGAATGAAGAGCATCTTCCTCCCATGAGATCTTCACTACAAGGTGACATTTATTATGTTTGTGATCATTATTCATTTGGTTTTTGTCGATGCCTCCCTAGGAACATACTCTCTATCTGATAAAGGTGTTTGGAAGACTTAAGTGTCCTTCTGGGGCTTGACTGAGGCAAGCTCCTAAACACCACAACCTCCTCCCAAAGTTTTATGGTTGCAAGTTACAAGTTGATGAGGCAGACAAAGTGAAGTTGCAGGAGGGCATATTAGAGTGTCGGGATTGTAGATTAGAGAAGAAAAGAGCACCCTGGACTTGGGCACCCACTCATTAATCCTCAAAGTTCCTGGCAAAAAGCAAGGCCTTGGACTTGGGTGCCCACTCTTTTGTCCCCAACTTTTTCGTCTCGGAACCCCGAAAATAGGTGCACAGTTATTTGTTATTTTATAGCTTTCTACAGAAGCATTTTTTGTTATTCATTTGTTTATTGCCATTTTTATATAATTAGGGTTTTGATGGATAACTGAGCATAAGAGAAGGAAAATTGATAATCAAATACCCTAATCCAAGTTTCTCTACATTTGTAAGTGACCAAGGACCTGATAGTGCTCTGCCACTCAATCTGAAGGTCCTTAAATGTAAAGGGTGAAAGGAGGATTTAAGCACTAAACTAAATAATCTAAATTTTACCCTAAACACACCAAAAAGATCCTGACCCTCTTTTACTCACATTATATCTAAGTAAAAGAGTTGGAACCAACGTTTTCTCATATAACTGTCTTATACAACTAACAATTAAATATAATGAAGTTTCTTGAAACCAAATGAGACATAGTCTCAAATAATAATAATATAAGTCTCAACATAAACTTAACAAAGCATGAAAGTTTAAAGAAGCTCTTAAGAGGACACATCTATATCTTTCCCATCCAATGCATAAGGTCCAACCTATTCATCTATGCATGTTTTCCTTGTTTCACTCCCTACTCTCTAAGTGGCATCCAATTTAGCTTAAAGAACTTTGAATTTGTTTAAGATTGAGATGATACCTTTAGCATTGAGAATGCTGGTTATCATCAATCTTGTTTTCCACATTTGTAGCATACCACTGGACTCTTCATATTTCCTTTGCATTTCTAACACATCTTTCTTGAATCTCATCAAATAGGTGGCTACATTGTTCAACTTCTCCATAGAATTACCAGTTGCATCTTTTTTAATCTTCAATTCCTTACTTAACTGGTCTTTGAAATCTTATTTGATAACAGCAACACCTAATATATTGGATTTGGTTTCATCATAGAGATCTACCCCCAAAGAAACACAGGAACTTCTAAGGTTGAGAAAATAAGACCTATTATTCTTGGCAAGTTTTTTCAAGTCACTTAAACATTGTTTCACCATGCTTAACTTCCATTCCATTACAGTCAACCATTTAAGTGATTCATTCTCCTTGGGTTTATCTATAACCTGCTCTACAACCAAAACACTAGAATCTAGTTTTACCATAGTTGTTAGCCCATTTTTTGCTACATTCAGCATAACTTCCTCCTTCTTGATCACTTTTAGGCCATTCAAAATTTCAGTTTGTTTGTTGGAGATCTTAGAATACAAAAGAAAGGTATCATGAATGAAAAGAAGCCCGTCTACTGTGAGCTTTTCTACCCACTCCTCCACTGCCTTTCCCAAAAAATTGTATTTATTGGTCTGGTTAATGACTTCAGTTCTCACACCTTTAGGAATGTTAGTAGTAGCATCTATAGGCTGGGAAGTGGTATCAACGATGGATTTAATATATGAATTCATTATGTTCACCTGGTCCTCCAATACCTCATTCTCTTTTTCTCTTTCCTCTAACTGGGTGGCCAAAATCTCCATAGAAAACTTAGTATTATGGATGTCCCCCTATACAAAAGATGGCCCCAAATCTACTATACTGACATGAAATTCATCTATAGACACATCTTTCATTTCTTTGTCTACCATAGGCTTAACAATCTCCACATATTGGTGTTTTGAAAGAAGATCTACCATAAGCCTTGACATCCTCTTAGCTTTCTTAGGAGTGGATTCCAATTTTAGAAATCTTTCTACTACATCAAACTCTATATCAATAATCTGAGAATATCTTCTCTTATTTCCAATCTTAATTTTTAACCAAGCAAGGGTTGCCATCACTGAACAATCACCTGAAGCAGCATGAGAGACCTTGTCTATTTTAGGAGTGTTATCTACTCCTTGTTGTTGTTGAGGAGAAGGAGTTTGAAATACTCCATCTTAGGGGGTGGGAGGAGGAGTTGTATCATGATTTGAAGGGGGTATTGTCCCTCCATCCTCTTCATCCTGCAGTCCCTGCCTTTGTTCTAGCAGTTTATTAGCCTGGGGCTTCGGGCACTTTTGAGTTTTCAACTTCTTCTTGGGAGCATGGATACCCTTCTCACTAGAGTCTTTTGAATCTGCTTTCTTCTAAGGCCTTTCTCCATCACCCCAATCTATGGTTGAAGATTGTAAATTGGTATCTTGAATAGTGACAGGTGTGCTTGGGTTAGAAGTACTTGTAGATACTTGTTCCTCCGACTTGCTCCTTATGAGAAGGATAACCTACACCACCACCATCCACCTTAGATCTTGGCCATTGTTGGCTTCTATGCAATACAAAATAAGAACTAGTCTTAATATCTGTTATTTCATCTAGAGTCCAATCACCATTATGTAGGGGTTTGGTATTCTCAACAAAAAAGGAAGGGTTAACCAAATTACTATAATGATCCACCAAGTTGGGCAGATTCCAACCAAGTTGATAAATTCTCATTTAGTCTAAGGTTAACCTTGGTCAATCTCTTCTTACTTCAATCTCATCAACACAATGAGCCCAAAAATCCTCCAAGTGAGGTTTGTGCTCTCTTAGCATGGGAAAATTGTTAGAAATGAAAGCACAACTACTTCAATGGAAATATGATTCAAATATGTTTAATGATCTTTAATAGAGTATTAGAAATGGAGATTGCATTACAAAAATAAACCCACAATATAAAAATATACCAGAAGCATAATGAAGCACATAAGACAATATATAACGTGGAGAAAACCCTTGCGGGTAAAAAACTCCACCAAGAAAAGAGGCCAAGTTGTATTATCTTCACAAAAGGAGATTAAAATGCATTCACTTCCTCTGTCCTTCAACCTTCACTCTGATAGAACCTAGGTACCTGTAAACTTGTTATCCAACTCATCTACAATGCCATGGTTATATAGAATTTACAATCCTCAAGATAGGCGTCCACCTTGGAATCTCCACCCATGCAACAATAAATGTTGTTATACATGCATCCTACACTTGGAAAAAGATGCCCATGCAAAATTAGGCGCCTAGAGCCAAGAATGGCATCTTACAACATCTTATGATGTGTCATAACCATCATAGATACCACTAAAGTGTATCTTCCCAAGATAGTCGCCTGGGGCTAAACATAGCAACTTATAACTCATTAATATCCGTCATAGTGTCATAAAATCTTATGACAACTTGTAGCTATCATAGATTCTTTACATGCACCCACCAAACATTATGATGTGTGTCATAAATGCTAAAAATAGTAGATTCTCCACATGGACGCCCCACTTTGACCAATTACCATTTACCATAGTAAATGACATCCCGTAACTACTGTCGATAACTCCAGAACTTACCAGTGTAGTAACTCCGTAATTGGCATGGACAGTAAATAATTTTTACCACTATTAGTGAAACTAGTACATCCCTTATGGCTAATTACAAATAATAAATGGAATAATACAATAATGGGATTTACAAGGTTAATGGCACCTTATCCCAACATTCTCCCACTTGACATTATACATTGTAAATCAACCCATAGGAAAAAATTATGAAAAATAATCAGGCACTAGAAACAAGGCCCATGGCCTGTCTACACCACACGAACTTCTCTATGCTCACAGGCTTGGTCAATGAATCTGCAACATTCTCTTATGTGTCTATCTTCTTCAACTCAATCTATCTATTTGTAACCAACTCTCAAACAAAGTGATACTGAACATCAACATGTTTAGTTTGAGCATGATACATAGGATTCTTGGCCAAATAGATAGCACTCTGGCTATCACAACCAATCTGAATGATCTTGCAATCAAAACCAATACCTGTACATAGTCTCCTCAGCCAAATTGCCTCCTTAGAGACATGAGTAGTAGTCATATACTCTACTTCTATGGTGGACAAAGCAACTGTGGGCTACCTCTTACTCATCCAACTCACTGCTCCAGCTTCAAACAGAGTAAACACATAGCCACTAGTGGACCTTCGACTATGCAAGTCACCTACCCAATCTAAATCAACAAATCCTTGTATGTCCAGAGATTTATTAGCACTATCAGTACCATAATAAACCAAAAAATGATCAGGAGTACCTGCAAGATACTTAAGCATCCTCTTCGCATAATTCCAATGTTGTCTACTCAGGTTAGATATAAATCTGCTCAAAACTCCCACTACTTGGCCAATATCTGGCCTAGTGAAAACCATTGCATACATCAAACTCCCTACAACACTAGCATATGGCACATTAAACATACCCTTAAAATCATCCTCATTCTTTGGACACATATCTAATGAAAGCTTAGTACAAATGGGTAAAGGAACTCTAACTGGGTTACAGTCCTGCAAACTAAATCTCTACAAAATAGTATTCACATACTTACTCGGTGACAACCAAAGATTTCATTTACCTCTATCCCTTCTGATCTTCATTCCAGAATATACCTGGTAGCTCCAAGATCCTTCATATCAAATGCACCTAAAAGTTGAGATTTTAGCTCACTAATCATACCCTTAGTATTGCTAAAAAATAACATGTCATCAACATACAAAGCAATGATCAGTATGGAATCACCAATATAATGAATGTAAATATAGTGATCCTCCTCACTCCTAACAAAACCCAATTTCAATACAAATGAATGAAACTTTTGATACCACATTCTGGGGGACTGTTTCAAACCATAAAGTGACCTCTTTAACCTGCAAACCCAATGTTCTTTTCCTTTTACCTCAAAACATGTAGGCTATTGCATTTAAATTTCTTCTTCAAGATCTCCATGCAAGAACATAGTCTTAACATCCATTTGCTCAATCTCCCAATCAAAGGTTGCAACAATGGATAAAATAAATCTAATAGAAGTCAATTTAGCAACAGGAGAGAAAATCTCACCAAAATCAACTCCCTCTCTCTAGGAGTAGCCCTTGTCTACCAGTCTAGCATTGTACTTCTCCAATGAACCATCTGCTCCAAACTTCTTCTTGAAGACCCACTTACAACCTATGGCCTTTCTTCCTTTTAGAAAATGAAGAAGATCCTAGGTGTTACAAGAGTCTAAATCCATCATCTCCTCCTACATGGCTAACTACCAAGACTCACTATCATCTACAAGAATAGCTTCCCTGTAGGGTCTAGGCTCATTGTTAGTACTCAATAAAGCAAATATACAACAGAAATCTGGTAGGCTATACCTGTCAACTAGATTTTGTTGTCTTGTGGATCTCCTCAAGGGTGAAGTAAGAGTCTCAACTTGTTCTTCTACATGATCATTTGTACCAACTTCTTCTGTAACAATAGATTCATCTTCATCAGAACTACTCAAATCTTCTTCTTCTTCACCCTCCAATCCATCATTCTATTCTTCCTAAGGTGCATCTTGCTTCTCTAAATCAAAGTGCACTCTTTTTACCTTTTCTTCTTTTTCTTTTGGCTTCTCAGGTTTAGAAATAGCTCTAAGTTCCTTGAAAATAACATCTCTAGAATAGATAATCTTACGGGTTATGGATTCCAAAACTTATAACCTTTGACTTTATCACCATATCCAATGAATGTACACTTTTCAGCTTTTGGATCCAACTTAGATCACTTTTCCTTAGGCACATGAACAAAAGCCTCATAGCCAAAAACCCTTAAATGTGAAATAGAAGGTTTCTTACCTATCCACACTTCATAATGTGTCAAATCAAGAGCCTTACAAAGAGATATGTTAATCAAGTAGCAAGTAGTACACACAGCCTCTGCCCAAAAACATTTATCCAACGGTGCATCACTCAGCATACTTTTGGCTCTTTCCATAATTGTTCGGTTCATCCTTTCTGCAACACCATTTTGTTGTGGTGTATACGGAGTTGTCTTTTGTCTGATAATACCTGCATGCTTTCAAAACTCATCAAATTCCTTAGAGAAATATTCCCCTCCATTGTCAGATCTTAATATTTTTATCCTTAATCCCATTTGGTTTTCAACTAGGACTTTAAAATCCTTAAACTTAGTGAAAACTTCAGATTTGTGTTTCATAAAATAAATCCAAGTAAATCTGGATACATCATCAATGAAGGTGATAAAATAATAAGATTTTCTGATAGAATAATTATCCACAGGTCCAAACACATCCGTATGAATAATTTCTAACTTCTCTTTTGCTCTATTGTTTTCTAAAGGAAATGATTTTTTGTTTTGTTTATCAAACACACAATGCTCACATAAATCAAAGTGCTCATCATAATAAGAAAAACTATCCAAAAAATCTTTATTCTTAATAGTTTTCAAAACATTATTACTTGTGTGGCCCAATCTACGATGGCACAACATACATGTATTTTCAATACCAGACTCAGATACATAAGAGGCATTACAAACTCTAGTGGCTTCAAGCTTGAACAGGTCTCCCAATCTCTTCCCCTTCACCACCACCAAGTTCCTTCTCACCAATCTATAGCCATGCTTGTCAAAAGTTACATGCATTCCCAAATCATTCAACTTCAAAATTGAAATCAGATTTCTAACTAATCTAGGAACATGCAAAACACCAGGGAGGGTTTTAATCCTCCCATCACTGAAACACAACAATACCTTGCCTTTCCCAACTATCAAATATGCAGAGTTGTCTCCAAGGTAGATATTACCTCCATCATACTCTTCGTATTTGTAAAACCATTCCTCATGTGGGGTCATATGAAATGAGCATCTTGAGTCAACCAACTAGTGATCATTAGAAACAACATTACATGCAGAAAGTAAAACATATTCACCTGCATTCAAGGACTTATCAAAAGCACTCTCCCACTACTTCTTTGGGTTTTTGCACTCCTTCACATGTCCCCTTTTATCGCAGTTCCAACACTTAACTCTATTCTTCTTCCTGGGAGTCTTAGATCAGCCCTTAGACTTGTCCTTAATCTCTTTCTAATCTCCTTTTGGTCCTCTTTCCTTAGACCTTCCGCTGACACTGAGAGCATCACCTAAAATATCTAAACTCTTCTTCCTCAATTCTTGTGACAGTAGAACTGAAACAAGAGCATCCAACTTTGGATCCGCGAGGTTAGAAGTGATAGCAAGATAACATTCTCCCAAGACTCTAGTAAAGAACAAAGAAGTAAGATACATTTATCTTCCTCATTAACCTCAACATCTACAGATGCAAGATGACTCAACAATAAATTAATTTAAATGCTCTGTGACTGATTCACCCTCTTTCATTTTCATGGAAAACAATTTTCATTTTAAATAGAGTTTATTTACCATATTTTTGGCTTGGTAGAGCTCACCCAACCATTTCCACAAACTATGTACAGTCTCTTCCTTTGCAACATTCAGCAGGATAGAATCTGCAAGACACAAATGAATAGTTTCCTGTGCCTTTTTATCCAATCTTGCCCATTCATCCTGAGAGGCATCATCGGGTTTCTTCTCATTTTGAAAAGCCAACCATTGGTTTCTTTCTTCCAACAAATCTTCCATTTTCAACTTCCATAACTCATACCATGTTCCGTTGAACTTCCCAATGTCTAATTGAGAGGTTAATACAACTGTGGATGCAGCCATAAAAACAACTCAATATCTACAAAACAAACACAACCAAATATCCCACCACCCAAGAGTCAAAGTTGGCTAGGCTCTGATACCAAATGTTAGAAATGAAAGAACAACTACGTCAATGGAAATCTAATTCAAATATGTTTAATGATCTTTAACAGAGTATTAGAGATGGAGATTGCATCACAAAAAATAAACCCACAATACAAAAATATAGCAAAAGCAAAATGAAGCACATAAGACAATATATAACGTGGAGAAAACCCTTGCGGGTAAAAATCTTCACCAAGAAAAGAGGCCAAGTTGTATTATCTTCACAAAAGGATATTACAAATACATTCACTTCCTCTATCCTTCAACCTTCACTCCGGTAGAACCTGGGTACATGTAAACCTATTATCCAACTCATCTACTATGTCATGGCTATATAGAATTTACAATCCTCAAGATATGTATCCACCTTGGAATCTTCACCCATGCAGTAATAAATGTTGTCATACATGCATCCTACACTTGGCAAAAGATGCCCATCTAAAATTGGGCGCCTAGAGCCAAGAATGGCAATCTTACAACATCTTATGATGTGTCATAACCATCATAGATACCACTAAAGTATATCTTACCAATATAGGTGTCTGTGGCTAAACATAGCAACTTACAACTCATTAATATCCATCATATGTGTCATAGTGTCATAGAATCTTATGGCAACTTGCAACTATCATAGATTCTTTACATGCACCCACCAAACATTATGACGTGCGTCATAAATGCTAAAAATAGTGGATTCTCCACATGGGCATCTCACTTTGACCAATTGTCATTTACCATAGTAAATGACATCCTGTAACTACTATCGATAACTCCGAAACTTACCAGTGTCATAACTCCATAATTACCATGGACAGTAAATAATTTTTACCACTACCGGTGAAACTAGTACATCCTGTTAGGAATTTGCAGGTCTAATTAAACCAATTCCACATAACCCAATAGGAGAAACAAGATGCTGAAACAAACCATAATGCAAAGATCAAATGAACAAGCAACAAGGAACACAAGATATACCATGGGAAAACCCTTTGCATGGAAAAACTCAGCCTCCAAAAGAATCCATGCTCAAATGTATTATTTAGCAATATGAAATTACAATACAATCCATGAGCCTCCATGAATACTTCTAAACCCATCAAGCATCTCCAATGCATCCTCCATGTGTACAAGCATGAATCCACACATCACCTACCATGCTTCACAATATGCACTTACAGGAGAGAGCCCAATACAATGACAACCTCTCACAAACCTCCAATCCACCTACAATGAAACAACCAACATTACCCAAACCACTAACCATGTGCTTGCTTTTATAGACCAAGCTCACACAAATACAACTTGTGGTATTGGATAAAACCATGTGCCCCAAAAACCATGGTAACACAAAACCATTAACTTATAAAACCATTTGACCCCACATTTGACTATTGGTACTAGCTTTTCCCAATTAATCAAATAATATAAATAATAATTAATTACTCTCTGTGTCCCACACACATAAAATAACTAACCCAATGTTACAATACAACTTATACAAGTGGTAACCGAATACAATAGTACAATATTATGCAAGGTGTACAACACCTATCCCAACACATCCCTTATGGATAATTACAAATAATAAATGGAATAATACAATAATGGGATTTACAAGGTTAATGGCACCTTATCCCAACAAAATTGAGATTCTTCTTCACAAAATCTTTACTATCAAAGAAACTCTTGGAGCTAAAAGATGACAAATGAAACTTGGACAGGAGCTTGTCCACTTTTTTAGCATTCTCTAGCTTAGTTAATGTGTAGTGGGTTAACTTCAATGTAAAGGAGTATCCCTTCTTAGAATCATAATATATTTTACTAGCAAGGTATGCTTGTTTGCATACCTCCAAAAGTATCAAGTAGTCAGATGCATATAGAGGTAGCTTTAGAGGAGGAAATTCAAATCCACCTAGCCTGATGTATATGAATTTGTCAAGTTGGATGAAATAGCTTCCAAACCTCATCACCCAATTGACTGCTTCAGTTGAAATTCTAATTTCAGGGTTTTCATAAATCTTCTTCACCATTAGCATTAGAAAGGCATCATTAACTCTCCTATAAACTTTATTACCATTCTCCTCTTGTAATTGAGGAAAATAATCATAGACCTATGTATCTTGTGTCGTGGGACCAACAATGTCTAATCCTAGCCAAACCTGTTGGGTTGTGGCTAATAAATAAATCAAATAGGAGTACATGTGGAACTTCTTACCCCTGGGCTAGAAATTGAATAGTTGATCATGCAAATGCTCACTGATAATTTGGGACTAGTCTATATACTGCTTCCCAGTTATAATAACAAGAATGAATTGACACATCTAATTGACAAAATCATTACAGTCCTCACTGCCCACTACCCTATGCAATAATGTGATGATGTTTAAAATGTCATCTTTAAACAAGGCTTTGACTAGGTTTTTAGGCAATTGGGATCCACCCTTCTTTTCCTTATTGAGCCATGTGGTAGCAATGGAGTAAATTTACACATTTTATTTCCATCTATAAAGAAATTCCAATTGGTTTCCTATGACACCTTAGCATATTCCTCATGCCCTGGTAAACCCAATCTATCATTAATAGTGGTAGCATTTATTTGCAGGATTGTTTTACCACTCACAATTCTAATCTCTCAAGGTTTAGAGTGATAAGTATGAATGGAAGCCATAATCAAGTCTGTGCATTTGATTACCAGGGAAAACCACTCACGTCTGCTAATCAACTGTCTAAGGTCTTTTAAACAATAGGTGTTCTTAGGTTGGCATTCATTCTGGACCAAAATTCCTTGAGGTTGACATGACCCAAATCGGTATCTTTTATCCCTGCCAACTCATTCTCAATGATAAAAGAAATGTCCAAACCATGATATTTATATTTCATCTTAACAAACCCAAGTAACCAATGTGTAAGCCCGTTGACAATGGTAATGACCAGGGGTTTTAGGTTAGGCAAGAGGGAGCTATGGTTAATGGTCAAGAAGAACGGGGTTCCACAAGTCATGAAAGATAAGAAAAATGACAAAGAACACCCCCCTCCCCATTGCTAGCTAATAGTAAATTTTTAATTTGAAAAGAGAATAGGTAGTGCACTTACCTTGGATGTGATGCTTACGGGGAAGGAGTAGCTAGAAATATCACAGTTTGGCTCCGAATATCGCATTCCCAATAACAATTATGAAAAATGAGTTAAGAGAAGGTTTACTTTTTAAAGTAAACAAAATGGGGGGTTAGGGTTATGAAATTAAATGTTCCATCATAATAAATGCTACTTTGGCTCAATATGCCAAAACACTTTATCAAGACTTTTCACTTTGCATGAACATCTCACTTTTTACTTAATCAACAAATCTGGCCATCACTTAATTGTCGGCAAACTTTCCATTTTGTGAACTAAATCTCCAAATTATATGCTCACTTAATCAGCAAAAAGATGACTTCATGAACTTTGCATCTCCTCGATTGTATGTATTTGTCGCTTTATCGATGATTTCAAGATTTCACAAACCATGTGATTCTCCGATAAACTTTGCAAGGCTCAAAAGTTATAACAATGGTTGGTAAAAACTCCCTTCCATGAACCTTAGAGAAAATCCATGACTAAGCAATATTTCTCTTTTATCGGTGAAAGATAATTGACATGAACCAAATACAAGTCATTGGGTTATCAGGAAATCAACTTATCGGCAAAACTGACAACTCAAGAACTAAGAAAAAGACTCACGGGTTAAGTTCGTGAAAGGCAAAGAAATCTGATAAAAGAAAACTTGAAGAAAAGTGACAAGACACTAAGGAGAGATTATCAGGAAGGTCAGGGGTTCGTGAACTCAAATATTTATGGACAGAGTTCGCTAACTCAAAAAAATTTCAACAAAGTTTGTTGACTGGGAATTTTTCAATAACATAGAAAAAATAAGTCAAGTTCAAAAAAGCTCCAAAACATTGACAATGCAAGAGATTTAGAAAAGAAAGCCCCAAAACCTTGAGTTTGAGGAAAGAGAAATTTGCCAATAGATGAGGGAAATGACTTGGACTTGAGAACACAATACAAGGACAAGGAGAAAGAAAAGATGGACCAAATTTGAATTGTATAGAGACAAGATCAAAATTGGGGAAACACAACTAGAGAAAGAGTTATACACCAACATGTCACTTAGACCATGAATATCTAATAGCTCCTCTGAGGTGTAGCAGCTACCCAACAACCCCATTATTCTTATTAACAAATAGAGACATAAGGTAGTAAGAAAGAAAGGTTTTGACATATCAAGAATCTAATAAGATTCTTGTAAATATTCCAAGAAACCAATGAGCATGTCTAAATACCAACATAACTCATTCAAGATAATACATAGCCATTAGATACAAGAAATAAATGACACCAACAAGCTTCTTCATATATATATATATATAATTCAATCATTAGATTACAACTTACAAAGTGTTGTCAAGAGTACAAGCACCTCATATATGTATCATCTATCTTCTACTATAGACTTGAATTACATAAAAATACCTAATAGCTTACAAATAATTCTCAAGTGACTAAGTATATCTAAATGACATCTATCCCTTTCCATTAGCTTATCTCTTTATTCTTATATTACCTAGTATCCTAACTCTTATTAGTCACTCTAGCGTAATCATGGCCAACTTTGATTTGATGGAGTAGTGATGATGATCTGGTGGTCTATGATAATGATGATGTCATCTTCCCCACATGATTAGTTGAGGTGCCTTCTTATAAACTTCTTCCCTCTAAAATCATGGTTAGGAATCATCCTCAAGGATTGTGGCTAGGAGTCATCCTTAGGTCTCATGGATCAAATTCATCCTCAAGTCACCATCCTAGTTGGTTTTCATGTCATAGATCCACTACATGTGTAGATATTAAATGAATTTCCTATCAATAATATCCTTCCCTTTGGCTCTTTAGGTAAATATTTTATCTCTTTAGGTAGTTTTAGTCTCTTTCACAAGCCTCTCTTCCATCTTGGTGACTTCCATGAACTCATGTTCTTTGGTACACTCTTTAGGCCTTGGTACTCAAATTCCTAGGCCAGCATCCTCTTTGATTAATTCGCTTATCTTTCTTGAGACAACTTACTCCTTGATTTCCATAGGGTTATTGAATGTTGCTTGAGTGTTGCCTCCATGCTTCTTCATTTGGATATCTCATTTGTCTATTTCTACCTCTCTTGTTCTCATCAACAATAAATCCTCTTTAGGCCATTTCTTCTTAACCAACACTCTTGTTAGAAGATGATACTCTTTCACTGTTAATCTCTAACTTTCTTGCTCTCTACCCACCTTTTACTATTGGAGAACACTTTCACAATTCATTCTTCTCAACCTATACCAATGGGATACAAACTATCTCTATATTACCAACTAATGCAATCAAGTTCAAGGGATTGATGAAACTACCTTAACCATGCATTCTTATGATCAAACTATAACAATAAATTATAAGTGTTTATCTTAATAAGTTGAGGGAAAATAGGCTAGGAGTTAAAATGGATGTTGTAAGGAGTTTTAAGTGGAAATAAAATCATAATATGCTACTATAACAAAAATCATTCCCAAACCATGATTTCTACAAGTCAAATTGTTCCTCTGGGTGGTGAATTCATACAATTATAAAATTTCATACTTCAAGATGATCAAAAGACTAAGAGAACTTTAGACATATTAAAAAGCGTAACCTTTTTCAAATTTGTCTTCAGAACCAACAACTCAAAAAATCTAGGTCTTTGACAAAAGAGACCACATTTAAATAATAAAATGTGTCTAAAATCACATACAAAATTTATACCTCTCCTTTGAAAGGTGGTTCTTCATAAAAATGAAGAAGATACATCAATTATGACTTAACTTTCTAATAAAATTGTTCAAATGTTACAAAACTTAGATATTCCCTAAAACACTATTTAAAAATGAAATCAACTACAAAGAAACACAAATTGGATTGATTCTCCCAATTTATTTCTTAAATTCTCCTCCTCCATTAAATCTCAATTAAATCATGTTTCTTTTTTAATTTTACCACTGTTTCAATTAAAGCATCCTCATGGAATAATTAGCTCATCTTTCTTGAGACAACCTAATCCTTGAACTCAATAGGGTTATTGAATGTTGCTTGAGTGTTACCTCCATGAGCTTCTTCAATTGGATATCTCATTTGTCTATTTCTCCCTCTTGTTCTCATCAACAACAAGTCCTCTTTAGGCCATCTCTTCTTAAGCAACACACTTGTTAGAAGATGTTACTCTTTCAATATTGATCTCTAACTTTCTTGATGTCTACCCACCTTTTACTTGTGGAGAACACCTTCACAATTCATTCTTCTCAACCTATACCAATGAGGTACAAACTATCTCTATATTACCAACTAATGCAATCAAGTTCAAGGGATTGGAGAGAGATTAGGGAAAAAAGGAAAAAAGAGGAAAAATTTTGGTCTGAGAGGAATGAGGGTTTCTGTGAAACCCTCCATGTTCCTTCTTAGAGACATAGCTTTTTGCCCCAGATCTGATACATGCTTTCTTTCTTGTCCAATATGTTTGTTTTGCCAACCTGGTGTTTTTGTAAGTCTTTTTTGTTGTTTGAGTCTGATATAGAGATATATGTTTTTAATTTGTTTTGTGTTTTAGGTTATTTTTGAATTTAAATTCTGGAGGGGCTTTTATCCTGCTTAGAGGACTTGCTGATGTCTGGGCGCGGTGGATGAGTGTGATCCCCAAGGTTCGGGTAGGCCAGGCCGGACTGAGCATTAATGGCTCAGCCAACGACAGTTAATGAAGATAGTTATGGCTTGGTAGAAGAACAGAAAAGTGATAAGATTGGAAACACAAAAAATAAAACTTACAGTGAGATCACAAACGTAGAAAATGCCGCACCTGCGCCCAAAGAGGCAGACTTTAAGGTTTCCAGAGAAGGTGCAGTCGGAGGAACCGTCGGTGGAATCGTCGGAGCAGGAAGTGGTGAAGAGAAGGATGGAATCAAGAATGTGGGTAAATTTTCTTTCCCCTCCCTGGGCATTACATTGTTTCCTAATGAAGAGATGATAATGGTGGTTAATAAAGAAGAGTGTAGGCTAAGAAATACCATCATCTTTCTAGTATGTTTAAGCCTAGATAAACTTCCCTCTAGGGCTTTCTTTGATGGGTAGTTAGCCTCTCTTTGGGGGAGTAAATTGGGCATTCAAGTTAACTTTTGTAGAATGATACAAAGAGGTTTGTTTGTTGTCTTCCTGAAAACCTATGTTATGCAATAAAAAGTGTTAAATAGAAGGTTTTGGAATATCGGTCAGTCGATGTTTAAAGCACACCCCTGGTCTACTGATGAATCTAGGGATGAAATAATGTTTTGTGCCACTCCCAAGTGGTTCGAGTTTAAAAATGTCCCAGAGATGCTTTGGAATTTTATTCCTCAGGTTTTGGGCCACATGGGAGAAATTTTGAGAATCAAGGAGGCTAAAATCACACTGCCTCACATGAATGCCAGAGTTTTAATTTCTTTGAATCTAGGGGTTTTTATACCAGAATGGATTGAAATCAAAGGTTTAGGGAAGAAAATTAGATGTGACCTTGTCATGTTGGGTGGCCTCAACACATGCTTTCTTTGCAAGTCTGATGGACATAAAAAAAATGTGTCCAGTCCATAATAAAGCAAAAAATAATCTTGAAAATGCACAATTCATCCCCAGGAAGCAGAACTTTGGGGGGTCGGCTAGAGGCCAAAACAACCTTGAGGAGGGCACCAAAGGTGGTCCCTCTGATAGTTTGGTGGTCTCCTTTAGGATGACCCATCTTAAAGACTCAAAAACAGAGCCTAAACCTATGGAGGAGGAGTTTGATATTTTGAAAGTGCAAAGGAAATTAAGTGAGTCAGTCTTGGAGGAAGGGGAGGTGGTAGGTGGACGAGTTGGTGGGGACGAGTGCTCTTCCTCTTCACTAGGGGTTGGTGACCCTTTGGTTCCTCCTGTGGTGGACGGGATTGCGCTCGGGTGCCCCTCTGGTGGGGAGGAGATTGTTGGTTTACCCCCCAGAGACTTGGCTCCAACTGCCGCAGCTCCTTCCTAGACAATCAAAGATTTCAAGTTCAATCCTTCCAAAAATGTGGTGGTCAGGGAATATACCTTGGATAATAGGTCCCATGATTCACTAGAGGGATTTGAGATTGACAGCATTGTTAAAAAGAATAAGGGTCCCCAAAAAAAGAACGATCAAGAGTTAGTGTTGGAAAAATTGAAATCTTGTGGTCACAAGTTGGAAAATAATTCCAGTGAAGAAGCTCTTGCTATTAAACTAGGTGAGAAACTATTTACGACAGAAGGTGGGGCTCCAAGCTTTGGGCCTCCTAGCACAATGTCTGTTGATGTTGCCTTGGCAGAATTTGTTAAGAATCTGGAAGGCTTAAAAAATATGGTTTCTTCCCTTATTCCCCCAATAACTGAGGAAAGAAAAAAAAAAAGAAGTATGTGAGGAAGATCCCCTCAAGTGTTAAAACTGAAAGCAAAAAAGAGGAAAAAGTACTTGAGTGATTTAACAAGTTTTGTAAAAAAAGGAAGACAAATCCCCTTGTTATTGAGCAATAATGAATTGTTGCTCCTGGAACATTAGGGGACTTGAATCCTCGGATAGGAAATATATAGTGAGAGATTTTTGTAATAAAAGAAAAGGACTAAACCTCCTAATGCTTCAAGAAGTAAAGGCAACAAGATTTACTCTAGAAAATAACTTGAAATTTATCAGGAAGGATGTAAAATTCTTCTGCACTAAACACAAAAAGGGTAAAGGTGGGATTGCAATTCTGATTGATAAGGGTTGGTCCAAATCTGTGGTGCATAAGGGATATTCCCCATGTAATAGGTGTATTTGGGCAATTTTTAAGAGAGATGGGAATAAGTTTGGTGTCTGCTCGGTGCATGCTCTTAATGATTACCCTAGCAGATCAGAACTTTGGAAATGGATGGAAGAAAATCTTCCTAGGATTTTGTGGATAGTAGGAGGAGATTTTAACATGACAGAGATGGGGGAAGATAAGAAAGGGAGGCTCAAATGGAGTTGGAAAGGAATGAGGCCTTTTTCTAGTCTAAATTGAAGAAAACTCTTAAGTTGTTTGATCCTCTAGAAGGTAAGAAATATGACATCAAGGGCATCTAGTATTTGTGGTGTAATAGTCAAGAAGGAAAAAATAAAATCTACTCCAGATTAGACAGGTTCTATGCTTCAGAAGATAATTTTTTCTTTCTAAGTAAAAAAGATGCTAATTGTGTGGAAGTGATTCCCTCCACCCTCTCAGACCATCACCCAGTAGAAACCTTTATAAGATGGAAAAACTAACAGTTAGTATGCAAGGTCAAAAGAGATAACGCCTTCAAACTTAACTGCTCTCTGCGTCTTGACACAGATTGCTCAGATGGAATTGTTAATCTGAGGAGTATAACCAAACTCTTACATTCCAACTCATCTAGAATATAATATTGGAATGCTCTTATTAGCAATTGTAAAGTGTTATTCCAGACAGTAGGTAAAAAATATGCAAAAGATAATAGAAAGGAGGAAGCATTGCTCCAATCCACCTTTTTGAGATGTGAAAAAGACCTACAATTGATATCGGATGATAATCAAGCCTTAAAAATATTAGGGGAAGCAAAGCATAAGTTGAGGAAATACCAAACCTTAAAAAATCAAGGAGCCAGAATTAGAGCTAGAATAAATTGGCTAGCTGAAGGAGACAAGGAGACTAAATACTTTTTCAACTTGCTAAAAGCAAAAAATGCAAGGGAATATATTGGCCCTATAGTTGAAGATAATGTATGCTACAAGAACAATGAAGAAATCAAGGAGGTTTTTAGGTCCTTCTATCAGAAGTTGTTCTCAGCTAAGGATAACTCAAAAGAATGTAGAGAAGCACATGCATTCTATAAGTTAGTTTGCCCCAAAAGAATAACAGAGGATATGAGTAATGTGTTAACAAAAACAATAACAAAAGAAGAAATTTCTTTAGCAATTAAATCAATGGCAAATCTCTGGGAATTGATCAAATTCCAGTGGAGTTTTATAAATCTAATGAAAAATGGGTTGTTGATGATCTAATGGAGTTATATAGTGAAGCAATCTCTATCGGTTCCTTAGGTGAAGAAATTAACAGAGGGGTGATTAAACTCCTGCCTAAAGAAGGTGATAAGACAAGTTTAAAGAATTGGAGGCTAATAACCTTGCTTAATGTTTCCTATAAGATTATTGCCAAAATTCTAGCAATGAGACTTACAGATATTCTTCTAGCCATCATAAACCCCACTCAAACAAGTTTCATAAAAGGGAGATACATCTCGGAGAACCTGATCACAAGTTGGGAAGCACTAGATTGGGCCAAAAGAAGTGGGCAAAATGCAGGTATTCTTCTTTTAGACTTTGAAAAAGCCTATGATAGAATTGAATGGTCCTTCATTCTTTTGATGTTAGAATCATTGGGTTTTCCTGAGGAATTTTGCAATATGGTTAGAATGTTATTTAAGGATGCCTCTATTCACATAGACATAAATGGATCACTGTCTAACCCATTTACACTAGAAAGATCTATAAGGCAAGGATGTCCCCTTGCCCCTACTTTGTTTGTTATCTCTTCTGAAACTCTTTTCTACATTCTAAGAAATAATCTGATAAAATAAGATGTTAAAGGGATCATGATTCCTAACAATGAGTCCTTACTGAATGTTCAATTTGTGGATGATATTGCTTTATTCCCCATTCTGGAAGAAAGAAACCTTGCCAATCTTGAGGAAAGACTGATGATATTTTGCAAAGCAGCAGGGGCAAAAATCTCTCATGCTAAATCTGTTGTGCTTAGTTGGAATGACCATCTTCCTGACTAGTTAGATGAGAAGCGGTGATAGTGGGGGGATGCTAACAAAATAGTTAGATTTCTCGGTATTCCCTTCTCGGTGAACCCCTCCTTGAAAAGAATGTGGGAATGGATGTATAATAAAATTTATAAAAAGCTAGATATGTGGGATAGGCAGTATTTATCACTGGCGGGAAGAGTACAAGTTTACCATAAAATCTTAGCTGCCTACCCTATATACTATGCCTCAACATGGATGTTTGCAAGTTATCAAGGTACTATTATTCAAAAGAAGGTCAGGGCCTTTTTATGGTCAGATGGGAAAGGACATAGAAAGCATCATTATGTTGCCTTGAGCTGGTGCTGTCAAAAGGAGTCTAGGGGCCTGGGGTTGAAAGACCTCAAAATCCAAGGTGCCACTTTAGTGGCAAAATGGATAGTGAGATCCTTAGTGGGCATTGAACCCTGGAAATTCCTAATTCGTAATAACCTTAAGAATGCAATGCCTCTAAAGGCTAGGGATTGGTTAGGCCTGAGTATGACAGACATTGTGCTAGGTGACTTTAAAGTTAGGCCTTCGGGTTCTGTAGTTTTTACCTCCATCTGGAAAGCCTGGGAAAGCATCAAACCATTCATAGAAAATAAAGATGCCATTGAATGTAATAGAAAGTGCATTGAAAAAAATAGATCTTTCTGGTGGAATTTGAAGCATAATAGTAAAGTTTTAGCCCAGGTCCAGGGTTGTTTAGCAAAGAAATGGTCTAAAATGGGTATTAATTCTTTTGGAGATGTTATACAGAGCAATGCTATAAAAAGTTGGAACCAATTTCAAGTTGAATTTGGCACCCCATATTTGCAAAGGACATATATTGTCCTAGCTAGATCTCTGCAAGGCCTCGGGTTGCAAAACTTTTCTTTAGAATGCTTTTCTTGGGATGTCATCAAATAGAAAGACGACACATTATTTGAGAAGATGACTCCGAAGAATCTTTACAACTTGGTTTTTGGAAATGGGGATATCTCTACACACATAAACTCTGTCTGGGCTGGTTTGCTTGATCCTAATGAGTTGTATAAAACTTTGTCTGTCATCTAGTCCAATATCCTTGAACCTAAGAAAAATTGTTTTAGGTGGCTATTATTGTTGAAAAGGTTGGAATTAGGGTTCAGGTGTCCTTTGTGTCCTTTTTGCAGTCTCCCAGAAAGCTGTGAACATATCTTTTTTTACTATGACTTTGTAAAAAAAGTTTGGAGTCTATTTCTTATGGTTTCAAAAATGTGTAAAGTTAATGTTTCTATTACAAAAGCTAGTGTCCTGTGTGGGTTTGTTAAAAATGTTGACACCAAAACTAATGATTTTTGGCTATGGGTTTCAACTAAAATTTTGTGGTCCTTGTGAAAAATAGGAATGAATGTGTGTATCAAGGAAGGGGCAGAAAGCTTGCTAGGTCTCTTGTAAGATCACACTTTGTTCTATCTCTCAACAGGCTACAGGTACCTTTAAAATGCCAACAGAAAGGTTCATGCGGATTCTAGATGAAGGTGAAGCTACAGTATATAGATCTGACATCTCTACTGCCGAGTTTTGGCCTCACGACTACAAAAAGGCTAGCCAAATAGACCAAGAGGAGAACATAGCTCAACAGAACATGTCCAGAAAGCAGCATATCACAAAAGATGAAAGAGAGAAAGAGATTGTCAATCAAAACTTCGAAGATGAATCATTTGAGGATAGGCCTAGGCTCAGAGTTGATGATCCCAGAGGAGGAGGTACCCCTAGCAACATGGAAACCAGACTGGTCCAGGCTAAATCAAAGGATAAAGTGCTCCAAAACAAGATCAAGTTGGCAGAGGTGGAAAAATGAAGATCAAAGGAAGTTTTTTGGACAAAGAAAGAATTGATGAATGTTTTAATATGTGACTATAAACATTTTTTTTGATATGTAATAGGTGATAAAACTACAAAAATTATTACTCTTTAACTTGCTGCTCTGTAACAGATACTACCAAATGATGTAATTTTGATTGAGAGTGTGGCTCCCTTAGCCACTTGTTGTATATTTTCTCATTAGTAATAGATATGCAAGTTTTAAAAAAAAGTTCAAGGGATTGATGAAACTACCTTAACCATGCATTCTTATGATCAAACTATAGCAATGAATTATTAATGCTTATCTTAATAAGTTGAGGGAAAACCCTATGAGTTAAAATGGACGCTATAAGGAGTTTTAAGTGGAAACAAAATCATAATATGTTATTATAACAAAAAAGCACTCCCAAACCATGATTTCTACAAGTCAAATTGTTCCTATGGGTGGTGGATTCATACAATTATAAGATTTAATACTTCATGATGATCAAAACACTAAAAGAACTTTAGATCTATTAAAATGTGTTAGCACATTTCAAATTTTTCTTTGGAATCTAATAGTTCACAAAATCCTCATATGTCAAAAGAGACCACATTTATATCATAAAATATGTCTAAAATCACCTACAAAACTTATACCTCTCCTTTGAAAGGTGGATCTTCATAAAACTAAAAAAGACATTAATTATGAATTGACTTTCCAATAAAATTGTTCAAATGTCTCAAAACTTTGATTTTTCCCTAAAAACACTATTTAAAAATAAAATCAACGACAGATAAACACAAAATTGGATTGATTCTCTCAATTTCCTTCTTAAATTCTCCTCCTGGGTTAAAGGTCAATTAAATCATGTTTTTTTTTTCTTTGCCACTATATCACTTTATAAATAAAATGATACAAATTTAGTAATATGTTTGTAACTAAACTTTAAAATATGATTTGAGTGACTTAGATAATGGTAAGTTGTTACATCCTATTAATAAGATTGAGTGGAACACATGAAAGTATAGTCCCATTCTAGTGCAGCAAATGATTGCACATGTTGACCTTAAACCCTTCCATAAGGATTTGATTATATAAAAAATTGTAATTCTTTTAAATTTATTGAACTAAAATATTATTAACTAATAGATCTTTTGGTTTAAATCATTTGACTAGTCTCTTGGTTGGGCATGTGTTGGCTTGTTTTTATGTGTTGTGCTTTTAGTGAATTGTCTTGCTACTTGTTTTAGCTAGTCTCTTGGTTACTTCACAAGGCTTCTTTGGTACTTAGGTTTAAACTACTTGACTAGTCTCTCACTTGGGTATGTGCTAGCTTGTTTTCGAGTGTTGTGCTTTAAGTAAATTATCTTTTGCAATCCTACTACTACTTGTTTTAGCTATTGTCTCTTGGTTACTTCATAAGACTTCTTTAGCACAGCTATTCTACCTCATGCAAAAGGGTTTGGGTCCTTTCAAAAACCCGTCTTTACCAATAACATAAAAAAACAAACTTATCAATAAATTGAAGATCAAAAATATGTCCAGCATTATATTTTACAGGAATCACAGATATGGCGATCAGATAATAGACATTTGAATTACAAGTAAAGAAAGACCTACTCATTTTCCTATCCATTCAGCCCTACAATTCATGAATTCTACCTACATTTAGAACACAAAATCTTAATCCATGGCCGTCTATTTAAAACCCAATTAAATTAAAGCTCAATGAAATAACACCACTCAGAACCCCATGGCAATCTGCTCTTCAGCTGTATGGCTGGTTTTAAGACCTAACTTAAACCAGTACTAAAGAAGATGGTCAAGACCAGCAAGACCAGTGGCATTGCTCCAGGCAGGATGAGAACTGCCATCAATATCAGCATGACTATTCCCTTGAGCAGGCCGGTGAGATTCTCCTCCAACCACAGCGTTACAATCTGGGCATCTTGATTTTTGCATTGGTCCCCCGCATTCACCCACAACATAGAAATGGCCATTTGGGCATTTATACCAGTGCCCTCTTCCTCCCACCTCCCTCGTTATCACATTCACTACCTCTTCTAGCACTTGTCGTCCACTCTCCAGGTTTCTTTTGATTTCTTCAGTTTTTGCATGACCAGGGGTTTTCTCCAGAATAATTTCGCAAATTGTCAACCCTGTTTTAAGATCATGGCGAGAATAGCAAACTGACACCCACTGCAACAGTGAATCAATTGCTAACTCATTTTCAGCTTTAATATTTCGATCACTGCTGTTGCTGAAATTCACATTATTGAGGCTGGAAGCAAATTTCGAGATTAGTTCTGGAAGCTTTTCTTGGATTCGAGCTTTATATGAACTGCGTTCCAAAACGAAGAACAGATGCTCTGTGGCCAGCTCATTATCCCTTAATCCACAGAGAGCTTTAGCCATACCAAAATGGGCTTCAAGGGACCCCGGATTGCGCTGGAATGCTTCACTGAATTCTTGTATTGCTTTGTCATAAGATTTTTCCTTCAACATTTTGTTCCCCTTGTTCAGGTTTTCAAATCCTAGAATTAACTTCTTGACTTCTTCAATCTGCTGCAGCCTCACCTTCACAATGTTTGAGTATCGCAATGATTTTCTTATAGGTGATCTACATTCAGGACTGCAAAGTGCAAACCATTTTGCACAATATGCATGTTATGCATGTTAAGGGTCTTCAAAATCTACACTTACTCTACTTAGATATCATTCAAATTAATACAATTTTACATCTCATCCACAATAAAAGTGGTAATGAATGAATAGAGAGATGGAAACTACAGAAATTTAAACTCACCATTGTTTAAGCTTAACAGCAACTGCGCCAGGCTCAGCTTCAAGGACTCTGTCGTCCATATTCATCCATGTATCAAGTCCGCTTACTTCGAATACATGCCCACAGTCTATAAGCTGAATGAATCTATCTGTGGCTTCGTATTCCTCCAAAGTCATCTGCGTAATGACATCGACATGGTTAGGATGGCAGATCCTGCAAAACTTGGGACAAGGCTCCCCACAAAGGCCTATACATGTGTGACCACATCTTAGAATTTCCTGACATGGCTCATCACACGGACGTCTTGAGCAGATTTCATGGCAGAGACGATCACAAGTATAATGCTGGCAATTCCATTCGCATTTTTCCTTGCAGGGAATGCATAGCGCTCCACATAGACGAGTACAACGACTGTGCAAGCACCGTTTCTCACAAGGACGCATGCACGGCGGACATGTTTCTGAACAACCAGCCATGCATTGGTGACCACAGGGCAGGTCCCTGGAGCATCTTTCCTTGCAGGGAATGTGAGAAGTGCCTTGCTTACATGACCCACAAGTCCCTCTGCATGTATGCTCACAACCAGGGCTTAGAACCTTACGACATGGCTCTTTACAGAAGAAGGTAGCAGGGTCTTCACAGCAAAACAAAGTTGCCTTATGGCCACAAGGCAAATCCTTCATAATTAACTTCCTACACGGTGGACAGGGGCCTCCACATTTTGAGGGGCATAGATGACCACAATCAAATCTAACATCACATGGCTGGATGCAGAGGGCATTCTCCACAGGACTAGAGCAATGGAGGACTAATTGATGACCACATTTAGGAAGAACTTTGGGTACTGGCACCCTACATGGAGGGCAATCTTCAGGGAAATGGCAAATCACTGTACACTGATGACCGCATGTATCTTCAAATTTGTTAGGACAAGGCTTGGGGCAAATTATTCTATCGTGATTTGACGGGTGACACCTCCTTGGGCAAGCATGGCCACACTTTAACTGATATTCACAAGGCCTGCTACAACCTCCATCTTCCACTTGCCTGAAATCTTCAGCTCGTGAAACTTTTGTTTCTGTTTGGGGATGGTTTTGACAAGCCAGTGAAAGAGCAGGTCCAATAGATTCGGCACTCCCCAGTTTCTGGATAACTGATTCCCATAGAGAACTTTTAGAGGCTAAAAGCTCCGCGTTTCCAAAGATGTATAGCCCCATTTTGGCTCTTGACAACGCCACACACACTCTGTTTGATACTTTCAGAAACCCAATATTTCCTTTCGATCCTCCCACCCCAATCATTTTATTGCTCCTTACCAGAGATAATATGATAATTTTGCATTCCTCTCCCTGATAATTATCAACAGAACAAACTCGAGGAGTCTTTAATGTTTCAGAGTCCATCCTCTCTGTTTTACTCCGACTAAGAATACGTTGCTCGAGATTTTTCTGAATCTCGCTCATCTGACCTTTATACATAGTCAGAATTGTTATGTCGCTGTTTTCATAACCTTGTCTGAGGAGATAAAGGCAAAATTCCACAATAAGCCAGGCTTCCTTCACATTTACTTTGCTGCTGGCCTCACTTGTCTCCGACTCCATAGCTTTATGATCCAAGAAAAAGACACTGTTTTGAATGCCTTTAGTATTTTCGAAAAATTTAACGCTGTCATGATCTTGCAACGAGGGATACAGGTCTGATATCAATGCAGAGATTGAGGGCCTCATTCTTCTTTGACATCTAAGAGCCACATGCTCCACACCACCCTTTATCAATCGTTCAAAGAGAGATATCTCCAGCTTGTGCTTGGTAGCCAATTCATACTCAGCAACAGAAGGACGCAATTGCAAGTGATCTCCCAACAGAATGAGATGTTTGGTGAAAGACCCAATACATGGCAAAATGCTTGCCTCTAAAACCTCAGCAGCCTCTTCTATTATAACTATTTCTGCTCTCAGGCCCTGAAGAATGTCATAACTTTTAGCAGCTGCAGTGGTTGTCATACCTATTACATTGGCTTTTCTTAAAATATGGAGAGAGAGCTCATCATCCAGCTGTTGAAGCTGACTACATACATTCTTATAAGCCTCCGTTAAATGCTGAAATTCCTCTTTGGCTTTAGCTCGAATTTGGTCCAGCCAGTATTGAAGAAGCTTCTTTCTTGAATTTTCAGGTAAAATCCACTCATCCTTAGAACATAAAACTTCATCCAAGAAAACATCTGTGGAAAATTCATCTGTTGGCATTACCCCCACAGTACTAGCAGTAACATCTTCATCTGCTGGCATTGCCTCCTCAGCAGTAGCATCTTCAAATTCATCTGTTGGCATTACCCCCACAGCACTAGCAGTAGCATCTTCATCTGCTGGCAATGCTTCCTCAGCAGTAGCATCTTCAAATTCATCTGTTGGCATTACCTCCACAGCACTAGCAGTAGTATCTTCATCTGCTGGCAATGCCTCCTCAGCAGTAGCATCTTCGTCTGCTGGCAATAACCCCTCTTCATAAGTAGCATAATCTCTAGATTCTTCATTAATACTGGAGTTATCACTATCATGTTCACCAGATTCGGCAGTCTCATCGGGCTGGTCAACAAGTGAAGAAAATGTATTGCATGTGGCTAGAGCCATGGTTTCCACAACCTTTTGCTTCCCTTTACTTTGGCTACTCCTTTGCTCAGCTTGTTCTGTAATCTCTTCTAACCACATTTTTTGTAGGTTGCGAGATATTTCATCATTAGGATCAAGGGATTGAATGCACTGCTCTAAGGACTTGTCCCTTAGCATTTTCTTGGAAATATGCTGTTGGTTCATAAGGCCCAAACAGCGTTGAATCTGCTGCTGCAAGTTGGTTTTAGTATGTGTAAGTTCTCTGTGCCTTGAACGAAGCGAGGGGGGAATGGTAATTCCACGTTTGATCCCTTTCAAGCTTCGCTTCTGCATAATTTCATTAGAAGACCTACTTCCAAGTCGAATCATATTTGGTTCAATGGAGTAAATGGATTCCAGGAACTGATCCAGTGCATGGTTTGTATAACAGATCACCAGTATAGGACCCCGCTTCACATTAGAAAGCAGAATGTTAGCAATCTTCAAGCCCACATAGGTTTTTCCAGTACCAGGAGGGCCTTGAATAAGAGCCAGCCTTTTTGTTATGCCCTGTTTTACAGCTTCCATCTGGCTTTCATCGAGGCTACAATCCCACTGAGGCCATACTTCTCTCAAGATTTGAACTGTGCCTGTTCCCAAGCATCTACTGATGTTTGGAAATGCACACTGGAAATCATAAGCATCCTTATATCTTCTCTGTTGCACATAAGAAGGTTCCAAGACATGGGGTTGCAATGACAACAAATGCTCCGAGAAAGGAAGCTCTTCCATTTCCGGCCTTTGAAGGCACTTCAAAACATGGTGATAGGCTTCAAAATAAGCTGCCGTGGACTCAATCATTTCATATGTTTTGTCAATTTGTAGATCCACAGGCCCCCCTTCGCTGCTTGGGATGAGCTTCAAAACAAGAATTCCCGTCTCATGTCGTTCCTTCACGATTCCCCATAAATAGGTACGGAATCCATCACAGGAAATGCAAAGCAGTGAACCAAACAACAGTCGTTCTAATAAACTCCAGTTAGCCGCTTTCTTCTTAGAGATTTCAAATGACATGCAATGCTCCACACCCTCATTCCCCACCTGTACTCGCAAGAATTTTACTTTAGTACACCTTTTTATGTTGCTTGGGACTAAATTCTTGCGGAAATCCTGAATAGCGCGCCTTAGTGATGCAAAGCAATCTTCACGGATCAAATGAAATTGTGTCGACAGATATTCAGCCACGCTATTATAACTCTCGCATACTCTATTATTCGGCACCTTTCTGGGACGAGGGCAAGCTATTTCCTCTTCGCTTGGTATTATAGCCCACGATCTAATAGAATCCTGTCCATATCCACACAGTCATAAAATTGTAAGTCAAGAAATACCATAACAACACAGGCCACCCTATTTTTGCTTCAGTGCAAAATCTGCTAGCTAAGCAATTCATTTTAGAATTTGTAACAACATAAAACCATAGAGCATAACTGAAACATTAACTGTGAGAATAAGCTGTACGCATGAACTATAAGAAATTTGGTTCTCAGAGCATTATCATATCTGATCTATTTGGGTTTCTTTGTCATTACTAGTGGCTTTAAGGTGCTTTTTTTTTAAACGTGTCTATTAAACTTGTGCTTTCAATTTTTTTTTTTAAATTTAATTAGTCTTTTTACAGAATCATAACCACATCCTCTTCTTGATGATGGATCACTGAGTGTGATTCGAAACGTTGAAGCAAAAAATACACACAGTTTAATCTAAAAGCATAATCATCCAACCATAACCTTATTTGGTGCTTTCTGCTTCACAACTCTTTGCTCGGCTGCAATACGGGTGAAATGGCGACAATAAACACTTTTTTTATTTTACCCTATTATTTTAATATTTGAAGGGTGTTGGACGTACATTGTATTGCCAGCTCAGGCACCCCGATAATGTTGATATGCTGAAGACGTTTTTGTATAGAGAGGCCCAAACAACTGTTGTACGGCACGGTGTGCATGCATTCCAAGGTCTTTGGAATCCTCAAAAAATGAATCTACACGTTAGATTGCGACTATATCGATTTCTCTAAGATCGCCTCCTTTCTTGTTTTGAGAGCGAAAATGTGATTATTGTATTGAGAGTTACGCGTATTTGGTGCCTCCACAATGTTTAGGCGCCTAATGATCCGTAGTGCATGATGTCATGCCAATAGATAGCTTTCCCTTCTAACTTCGCTGATATGTGTAGGATTTTAATATGGTTGAGCCTTCTCGGAATAAAGAAGATGCTTTGTCGATGAGTTGGTGTGTGAGTTTTCGTTCTATTTTAAAAATTGTTTGGGGTTTGTCAAAATTTGATTTTGGCAATGTTTTCATAGTATGCAATTTAATTATGGCAGAGGTGATGATGGGGTTCTCAAGTGGTTTGAGTCTTGATACTTGAGAAACAATGTTTCCTATTTAAATTGTTTCAGTTAACTTAATTTTTATCTTTTTTTGCCATAATCTTATTTCTTTCTAGTCGAGACTTCAAAAAATTCCTAGCATATAATTTTCATAAACACCTCATTTTTAGCTTATTTTTCTTTTTTTTTTTTTAGCTCATGAAGGTATCATCTAATTTATTGTTAGGGTGTGAAACCTTGTGTTGTGTTTTCGTTACCATTTCAACCGGATTAAGTGGCCAAGCAAACCTATTGTGTGCACAAGTTCCTTATACAATATGACAACCAAAGGGCAAGAAATCAAAAAAGAGTTGACAATAGTGTGGCGAAGGAATTCCAACATATCTCTCCTCAGTCTTTGGCCACTCATCTTAAGCATAAACTCAAGCTCATGGAAAGCCATGAAGATAAAAGTGCCAAATTTGGGTTCCCTTGCATTGGCTCAAGATCGCAGTTAAACCTTCAAAGGAATTATTCAATTCCCCTTGAGTTAAGCGTGTGAAGAAGCATATCAAATCCATTAAAACCTCACATGGTCATCTCTCTGAGCTTCCTCGGATCTCAAGAGCTTTTCTATACTATTTAAATCTATGAGCTTCCTAAGATCTTAAGAGATTTTCTAAACCACTATTTAAACTCATATTTCACACCCAAGAAGTGCTTAAAAAATGGGCCCAAGCTCTACAAGAATATATGTTTAAAGACATGATACTTCCACAGTCGATTTGATGCAAAAAGGCTCTACACAGTTTTTTCCAGAAACAATTAGAACTCAAGAATATATGTTGTTCCTTGCAAACTTAGCCCCATGTTTGAAAATATTTGTGATGCGCTGCACAATTTTGATGAGATATGCATATTGCTTCTTCAAATGGGCAATGATAAATCCCCATACCTTGATGGTTTTTCTTGTGAATTCTAAAAAGCCACTTGGTGGTTTATTGACTTGACTTGCTTCAGGTCTATGAAGAGGCTCTACTTAATAACTCCTTGGGAAATTACACTAAACAAGGTAATTCAATTTTACTCTCAAGTCTAGGAATCCAAAGCTCATTACCGGTTATAGAGGTCCATCACTTTGTTGAACATCTCCAATAAAATCTTTTCTAAATCTATTATACTTTGTTTGCATCTCCTCCTTCAAGTAACTATTAGATTAAATAAAACAAAGTTCATTAAGAGTAGATATATATCCTAGATAATATCATTACTTTCTAGGAACCTAGATTAGAATGGGCTCAACCTCTTAACAATGGATTTTATTCCTTAAGCTGTAAGATTTCAAAGAACTTATGATTGTGCTTTGTGTGACCTTACATTTTGGCCACACTCAAAGCATTAGGGTTTGGAGATTTATTTATCTTCATAATTCAAACCTTTTTTCTTGATGCTTCAACTCATCTCTCCATCAATGGATGCAAATAGCTAAGTTGTGGGATCTTCTGCTCTATCAAACAAAGTTGTTTGCTTGCTCCTTCTCATTATGTTTTGAATACAAAAAGATTTTGGTTATTTCCTTACACATAGAATAAAGCAAGGCCTAGTTAGAGGAATCTTTCTCCCCAACTCAAATAGTCATCTTTTGATTTGACACTTTGTAGATGATTCATTTCTCACGTTGGTTGAGAATAAAACTTCCTTCTATGAAGCCATGGGTTTTTATATCTAACCTACAATGGAATAAGACTCAATGCTATCAACAAAGCATGCTTCCCTTTCTAGATCTAGGAGCTTAAAAAAAATAGAAATAGATAAGAGAAGGGGAAATGCTCGAGTTCCTTGGCATTCTCTTTCCTTTTGAGATCTCTCCCTCCACCCATTGGTCATATATATTGAACACATGGAGAAAAAATTGCTTATTGAATCACCAATCCTCTGTTATTAGTTGATAAGTTTTGTATTTATACTAAAGTGCTCTCTAAAACTCATTTTTGTTACTCCCCATGTTGGGCTCCCTTGAAAGTAGTCTATGACAAGCTCACCAAGCTACTTCATAATTTCCTTTGGGTCAATGCCAAGTAAACTTGAGGTTTTTACAGGGTTGCTTGGGAGATTTGTTGCCTTGTGCAAGACAAAGGGGGAGAGGGCATCACACTTTACACCAAATGGATTGTTAGAGCTATCTCAAAGGTTTTGAGGCTTTGGAAATTATCCTTAGGCATTGCATCTCTTTTGGTCTACCTTATGGAAAGAAGGCTTGTAAAGGAGTTAGTTTCACACATTTTGTCACCTTGCCCCTGATCAAAATTATAGATTTGTTTTTCACTGTAACATCTAGAAGGCTTTTGAGCCAATGAAATCATTCCTTGAATGAGTTCAAGATGGTTTTAAGACTATTTTTTCCTTTAATGACCATAACATTGATGGTGGCCCCCCATTATTAATAGCTCCATCTTGACTTTGTTTGAGACTCCAAGAATTACTTAAACTCTTAGGACTTTTAGAAAAGGCATTCATGCTGTACATGATATTGTTATTTTGAGAGATTGGACTCCTTGGCACATCATATAGAAGAAATATAAGCTTATTAATTATGAGATCTACCTTCTATCCTTTGTATTCAAGAGATTATATGCAATGTCGTGTTGCATAAGTTGTGTCTTCAAATACCAAATACTTGCTAGAAGGATTGGTGTTGGAACTGTGATACACTTTTTAAAAATTACACCTTGAGCTCTTGTATATAACTCTTAGCATGTTCTCCTTATCTCTTGGGAAGTTAAATCATCACTAGGGTTAAATTCTAAGCCTCATACTTAGCTCAATTGGTTCAAGTAGATTTTGAAAGAGAGGCTCATGCCTAAGCTTGTGTACTTTCTTTGGTGTTGAGTTAACTACCAAGGGTTTCCCTTTGGTGGAGACTCCTCCTGATTGTTAGGAAAAATACCCAATATGCACCTCTAGTACCATAAGATCTACTAATTAAAATCTTGATACAAGTGCAAACAAACTATGTCTGGATAAAGCAAAATTAAAATACAAATTAATTTCCCAAATTAACCCTTAGAGGAAAGGATTGCAAATCTTAGATCTTTGAAAATTTTAGTAGCATAATGACATGTAAATAACACTTTAGAAAGCAAGAATGAAAAAGAAGAATAGAAGCACAAACAGAAGAGAAGAGACACTGATATACGAGGGGAAAACCCTTTTGGGCAAAAAAAACCCCACCCTCCAAAGTATCAAACCATTGTATTATTCAACAACAATAATAGTTACAATTTACACTTGCTTGCTTAGAGCCTTAACATGGAGATCAATGTCCTTTTCTAAAGGAAATATGACAGTATAACCTACAATGAAAACTCTTCCCCCTCCCAAACAACTATCCCAAAGCTCTAATATATAGGTAAAGGTGTTTAGGAAACCATAAATTGTTTTCTAGACCATTAGCTAAAACCATGAGCTAAGTAGTCAACTGTTGAGAATTAAGGTGTCTCAACCTTTGCAAATTCCTAATGTTGGTATTTAATTATTTATTTATTTTCAGCCTACTATTGTAATTAAACATGTAAATTTATTTTATCACTTTGTGGGAGTTGGCAAGCTGAAGTGTCATCCTACATGGAAGGTGACTAGATGTAATTTTATCCTCATATGAGGAGGTAGGCATCTCATGTTGACTTGGCACATTTTTGCCATGTGTCGGCACGTTGTGGTCATGGGTAAGGATTTAAGATAGATTCTATGACGCGTACGTTATGACAGATTCTATGACATTGTAAGAGCCAGAAATAGAAGGGATGAGACAAGTGTCATTTTCATTTATGACACTGTAAGAGGCATATTTGACTTAGCCCATTTTGGGGTGCCCAAGTTTTGGATATGACAGGTTGTAAGAGAATCATTTATTAATAGTCAGTTATGACAGATTCTCTTACAACTGTAAGTCGTGTCATATATGACAGATTTTATGACGGTGTAAGAGTATCTGTCACACCTATCTTGGGAAAATTTTGGGCACCCAAGTATGGAGGGTTGTAAGAGATGTAAGGGAATCTTGTACAAGTGTCACAGGAATCAAACATGTGTTTGAAAAGTGTGCCACATGGATTTGGATGCCCATCTCTTGTTTCTTGCTCTAGAAGCTTCCTTCATGCTTGTATTTTGCTATAAATATAGGTGCTTGGAGTTGGAGTTGTATGGTAATCTGCAAGTACTGTTATGTTGTTGGATTTACTCTAGTAATCAACATTGGTGAACACCTGGAAGAAGTGCATTGCAAGTATGTTGTAATCTCATTTAGATTTGATAATACATTGTGCAAGTTTTGAAGTGTGGGGTTTTTACCCCAAAGAGTTTACCCCACGTACATCTTGTGTTGTGTGCATTGGTATTTGGCATTTGTTGATATTATTACCTTTCTGTTAATGTTTATCTTAATTTGTAACTAGATAAAAGAAATTTGCACTATCTTTCCTCATTAGATCAATGTAGGAAGTTGTTTCCACGTACCTTGCTTCCTTTCTGTTGGTATCAGAGCCAAGTTAGTTTTGGTTCTATTGTGAGGTAGAGGATTTTTTGAGCTGATCTTAGTTTGAGTGGGAACTTGTGCAGAGAAATATTTGTTGCAGGAAAGAGATGGCGAGCACATCTTGGAGGTTTCACATAGAGAAGTTTAATAGAGGCAACTTTGAGTTGTGGAAACTCAAAATGGAGGACTTGTTGGTGGATTGAGATATGTGGCTCACAGTATCTGGAACCATGCCAATGGGCATGAAAAAAAAAATTGAGATTTGATGGATCAAAAGGCTAAGGGTTCGATAAGACTTTGTTTGATTGATTTTGTGCTCTTGAATATCCATGAAGAGAAGACTACAAAAGATCTTTGGAAGAAACCTGGAGATGTATATCAGGGTAAATCCCTGGTGAACAAATTAATATTGCAAAAGAAATTGTATTCTTTGAGGATGGAAGATGGAGGATCTATCACTGGTCACCTGAATACACTCAATATGTTTATTTCCTAGTTGACTTCTATTGGTGTGAAGATGGAGGAGGAGAATCGATGTATGACAGTATTGTGTTCCTTACCAGATTCATGGGACCACCTTGTTATGGCCATTAGGAGTACCACTTCCACCTTCAAGATGGATGAAGTGGTTTCTTCGTTGTTGTCTAAAGAGATGCAGAGAAAGTCTTCTAAAACAACTAAGGAGGCTCTTGCAGTTCATGGTAGATCGAAAGAGAAATGGAAGAAAAAATATAAGAAATGAGAAAAAGGAAGATCCAAATTCTATGGGAGATCCAAGTCTCACGGAAAGTCCAAGGCTTTGTGTTGGAACTATAGAAAACCTGGTCATTTCCGCAAGGAGTGCAAGGAGGAGAATAAGTAAAAGAAAAAGAACTATGATTTGAATTCTGATAAATCCTCTCAGGATGGTGGAGAAGCATTTGTCACTGCCTTGCCAACACATGCATCAAAAGATGATTGGATTATTAAATTTGGTGCATCTTTTCACATGATCTCACATCAAGGTTGGTTCTCAAAGTATGAAGAATATGATGGTGGGAAGGTGTACTTGGGTGATGACTCTCACCTAAAGATTGTTGGCCGTGGAAGAGTCTTGATTTGATTCCTTGATGGACAAGTGAAGGGGATCAATGGTGTTCTGCATATCCCTGGTTTGGCGTGAAACCTATTATTTGTAAGTAAGTTGAATAATGTGGATGTGTAGGTTGTTTTCTTGAATGGAGGATGAAAGATAACTAGAGGAGCTATGGTGTTAGCTAATGGTGTTTGGATTGGGACTCTAATTCAATTTGATGCATGCGCAGTTCAGTGCAATAGTGTCTCTGTTTCAAAGAAGAGAACTTCAAAGTCTTAATCCTCGCCATTGGAACTAGTAACGAAGAAGTGTGTTGCATCTACTTCCGATGGTCGTGCTATGTGGGTATTTAAGGGTGATCATTATATGGAGATGAACCTTCCAGCTGAGAAGACAATGCTATGGCACTAAAGGCTTGGTCACATTGGTGAAAAGGGTTCAAGGACCCTAAAAAATAAAAACTTCGTTGAGGGTATGAATGATTGTAACCTTGAATTTGATTTTTTCGAACTTTGCATTTATGGAAAGCAAAAGCATGTTCAATTTTATAATAGTTCTCACAAATCTTCTGAAGTGTTGGACTTGATTCAACTTGATTCATTATGATGTATTTGGTCTAGTTAATGTTCCTTCGATTTCAAAATCTATGTATTTTGTTTCATTCATTAATGACTACAGTAGAAGGACATGGGTGTATTTTCTTAGAAGCAAATATGAAGTCTTTGTAAGATTCAAAGAGTTCAAAGCTCTTGTAGAGAATCAAAAGGATAGAAAGATTAAGTGTTTGAGGACTGACAACCATGGTGAGATTTGTTTAACAGATTTGACAAGTTCTATAAAGAACAAGGCATTGAGAGGCACAAGGCAACTCCATATATACCTCAGTAGAATGGAGTTGCAGAGAGGACGAAAAGAACGTTCATGGAAAGAGCTAGGAGTATGCTAAGTGGGGTTGGCCTTGAACAAAAGTTTGGGTTGAAGTTGTTGTACCACTTGTTACCTAGTTAATAGGTCTCCTACATCAACGCTTGTTGATAAGACACCTATAGATTTGTGGTCTATTGAGACATAATCGAGTATTTTGTTGTGAGGCATATGCACATGTGCCTAAAGAGAAGAGGTCTAAGTTGGAGAACAAGGCTGTGAAGTGTACCTTCATTGGGTATGGTATTGGTGTGAAAGGGTACAAGCTTTGGGATCTAGTGGTTGAGAGAGTTTTGTATAGCAGAAGTGTGATCTTCAAAGAGCTCAGTCCTTCTTCTATTGACCTACAACCAGAGAAAGAAGAGAAGAAAGAGGATCTAGTTTAGCTTCTTTCCACCCCTGAGAAAGTTGAACCGAAAACATTTGTTTGACCTGATGATTAGGAGAGCTCTAGTAGCTCTGATAGTTCAGAAGAAGATGAAGAACCTCAACCTCAACTATTGAGGAGGTCCACACACATAAGGCGACAACCTAGAAGGTTCAGTTATTCATTGCATGATTCTAGTTGCATTTTTTCTTTGATTGCTAACACTAATGAGCCTAGGACTGTTAAAGAGGCTATGGATATGTTAGATGCAGATTCTTGGAAAGAAGCCATGAATGGAGAAATGATTGCATTAGAGAAAAACAAAACATGGGATCTGGTGCCCTTGCCTGAAGGATGTAAACCTGTCAGTTGCAAATGGGTGTTCAAGAATAACTTTGGTCCTAATAGCAATATCGAGAAGTAAAAGGTAAGGTTGGTCATGAAGGGGTATTCACAGGTGGACAAAATAGATTATGGTGAGATTTTATCTCTCGTTGCAAAGCTGACATCTATTAAGTTCTTGTTATCACTTACTGCTGCATAGATTGGGAAGTTGAACAAATGGATGTGAAGACAACTTTCCTTCATGGTGATTTGGAGGAAGAAATCTATATGTCACACCCCGAGCACTACATGGTTAAAGGTAAATAAAATCGGGTTTGCAAGTTATAAAATTCTTTATATGGCTTGAAGAAATCTCTGATGTAGTACCAGAAATTTGATGTCTTTGTGTCAAGAGTTTGGCATTTCTGAGATCAAAATTGGATCATTGTGTTTATTATAAAATGGATAATGATCGTATTCTCATTATTGCATTATATGTTGATGATATGTTGTTCATTCAAAATAATATGAATTTGATTTCTGATTTGAAGTCTCAACTTTCAACACAGTTTGAGATGAAAAATCTAGGGGCAACGAGGTACATCTTGGGAATAGAGATTAGAAAAGACAGAGTTAATAGAAAACTTTGGTTAAGCCATAGTAAGTATGTGAATACTATGTTGGAGAGATTCAGCATGGCAGATTGTAGACCATTGACTGTTCCTCTTATGATGGGGACAAAGTTATATGTTGAAGATTGTCTAAAGTCTCCCTCTGAGATGGAGGTTATGAGGAGAGTTCCTTATGTTAGTGCAGTTAGCAGCTTGATGTATGTTATGGTCTGTGCAAGACTAGGCATTGCCCAATCAGTGGGAGTCATTAGTCAGTTTATGACTGTTATGTGTGAAAAAGATGAATGATGAAGACTAACATGCACACTAAATCAAACCCTCTTCCACAACAACATTCAAGGACAAGATCGGGCCAAATCAGGGTAAATGCACAAAGTTGAGTCCACTTAAGGTGGAAGTTTCAAACTTAGACAAAAACTCGAAATCGAGAAAAGTGAAACGGGATCCCGTTTTCTTTCGGGATCCCGTTTTCTAGAAACGAGATCCCGTTTCATAAAAGGATTAAATAGGAAAAACAAAATGGGACCCCGTTTCAAAACAGGATCCCATTTCTTAAAATTTAAAATCTGGGCCCAGTTTTTGCTTTGTTAACTAGTTCAGGAAAAGGGTTGGGGATCTAAACCTAAGCTTTAGACCTAGTTTGACCTGCAGGTTGAAGGTCCTATCAATGTCACAACAAAATAGTGACTTTGGGCATATGTTTGAAGACCTTTTTGTAGAATTTTTTGACAAAAATAAAACCCATTATCTAGATGAGACAGTGTAGATTCCAAATATGTAATTTTTTTTACAATTGGATAATCATTTCTATTTTTCAATTAATTTCTGATGAAACAGGTCCATAAACTTGAATTATCAAGGTTTTTTAGTATTTTAATAATTTTTTATTAAAATATTTGTTTTTGAGTTGAGAGAGAGTTTCCAGAGGTTGCACGAGGGTTTCTCTACAAACCCCGGTGTGCTTCCTAGTTGGGGATCTCTCCCTGTGTTGGAACCTTTTAGATTTCATAGTGAAAATTCATATTTCATTGGCAGTTTTAAATTGTCATTCTGTGTCTCTGGTCATATGGTCTTATATTTGGCTTGTTTATTCTTTGTCATTCGTAATAGTTACTTTTTTGTATTTTTGAAGTTTTTTTTCCCACCCTGCCTATGGCGTCACCCTAGTGTCACCTGAGCAAGTTGATGGGAGAGTGCCGGTGGGGAATGTACTGGCTAGCTTCAAATTTTATTGCCTGAAATTAATGCGAGATGGAAAATATTTCAGATGGAGGCAGAGATAACCAAAAGGGCCAATCCAAATCGGACAAAGAAATAGTAAATGCAAAAAATGTCAAAGCTCCGCCTGAAAATGCGGGCTTCTCGGTCAATTCTGTACTCAGAAGAAATGGTGGAATCCCCAAGGAAGTGGCTACGAGAAATGAGAATGTTGATCAAGGAAAAGGTGAGACCTCGACCCTGCCAAGGAAAGTTTCTTTATGTCCAAATGATGATATGGTTAAAGCAGTGAAAAATGAAGAAGCTAGATTAAGAAATGTAGCGGTTTTCTTTACATGTATAAATCTTGAAAAACTACCTTCGAGGAAGTTCTTCGACAATTAGTTAATCTCGGTATGGGGCAAAAAACTTGGCATTCACTACTCCTTTTGTAGGATGATTCAATCGGGCATATTTGTTATATTCTTTAAAAATCATAGCATGCAAAAGAGGGTAGTAGAATTGTTTTTTGGGAATATTGGGCCAGTTTTATTTAAAGCCTTTGCTTGGTCCCCAGACACTACCCATAAGGAGATTCATTTTTGTTTGATACCCAAGTGGGTATTGATTAAAAATGTTCCAGTTCAGTTCTGGAACTTCCTACCCCAGATTATCAAACCTTTTGGGAAAATTCTAAAGATAGATGAAACCATGTCTACTTTCCCCCATTTAGATGCAAGATTGCTAGTTTCCTTTAACACAGAGACTCAAATACTAGACATTGTCGAAATAAATTGGGAAAACAAAGTGGTGCAATGTGAAATTGTGGGGCTAGGAGGGTTAAACTCATGTTTCTTGTGCAAAATAGATGGTCATCAAAGGAGGGACTTCCATGTCTTAAACAAGCAAGCTAAAAAAGACAGTTTGGGTTTTGAACCCAAAGATAAGAAATCCCCCAATCATGGTGAAGCAGGGGATTCGAGGGACAATGATAGAGGTCCTAGTAATTTCCCCCCTGAATCTTTAAAAAACAAACCTAAAAAAATATTAATCTTGAACAAGTGAAAGGCAAGGGCGAAAGTCTTAAACCTAATGATCTTCCAAGCAATGGGGTTTTAGACTCTATGGTGTTGGGCAATGATACCCAAGATTATGGGGATTCTGATAACACTCAAAATGAAAGTCTTAGTATATTCTCCATGGAAGGAATTGCTAATGAAAGTTTGATGGAAGATGATCCATCTTTCGTATCTCAAATTGAAGAAACTCAGCTTGATGCCCTCTCTGGGCCAGCAAAGGGGGTTGCTAATGAGGAGCAACCTAAAGAACCAGACAACATTCAAGGCTATAACTCTAATAATGGATTTTCCAATGTGAGGAGGAAAAACACCCAACAGTTGGCCCTTGACAAGATTAGAAAAGTAGCTGAACAAAAAAACAAGTTAGATAATCTAAAGGAGGAGTTCCTTACAAATGAGAAGGAAGCAGATCCCTGAGGAGTAGACTCTGTAATACCCAAGCAAGGCAACTTGAAAGTGGCATTTTCCCCTTATGGTGACAAGAGTGCCTCTCAAGGCAGACTAGATAGAAGGAATTACCTTCAAGAAGACAAATCAGAAGAGGAAGGGAAAAAAAAAAAAGAAAAAATGTGAGCAGAACTAATAGCTCAGTGAAACCAGGAAAGAAGGGAAAGGATAAGCTTATCCCTAAGTACTTTGACAGTATTAGGAGAGGGTAGAACCCTAAAAATGCCTAAATAGAGACTCATATGAAAAGCATTCGTTGTTTCAATTAGAATGTAAGAGGTCTTGAGTCTCCTGACAGAAAATATGTTGTTAGAGACTTCTGCAATAAAAATGAAGATATGGACATATTAATGATTCAAGAAGTGAAAGTTGTAGGGTTTATGATGAAGAATACATTAAGATTTGTGTGGAAAGATGCTTTGGCTTTTGCCACCAAGCATGAAAGGAGCAAGGGTGGTAATGCCATCTTATTGAACAAGAAATGGGAAAACTTTCTCAGAGACTCTAGTCATTCACCCTGTAATAGGTGTATTTGGCTAACCCTAGATGTGGGGGGCTTGGTTGTGGGAATTTTCTCAATCTATGCCCCTAATGAATATCTCAAGAGGGCTGAACTCTGGAATTGGATGGCCTTGGAACTACCTAAGGTGCCTTGGATAATGGGGGGGATATTAACGTGATAGAGCAAATGGAAGACAAAAAAGCTGGTAACCCTATGGAGTGGAAAGGAAAGGAAAAAAATTTCTGGCAAAGGTTAAAAAAGCCTTTGAAATTGGCAGACCCTCTAGAGGGAGATAAGAAAAATAGTAAGGGAATTTGGTACACGTGGTCAAACTTTCAAAAGGCTAACAGGAGGATATATTGCAGATTAGATAGATTTTATGTGGAGAAGGATACCTTTTTAATTCAGAATGTGAAGGAAAGATACAAAGTCTAAGGAATCCCCAATGCTTTATCAGACCATCACCCTATTAAGACAGTAATTTTAATAAAAAATCAAGAGCAAATGGCTAGGATAAATAAAAGCAGTTTTTTTAAGCTCAACTGTGAGCTGCTAAAAAATCATGACAATATGAATGGCATTAAAACCTTGAGAAACATGTGTAAGTCCCTCTATAGAAATGAAGAAATGACCCTTTACTGGAATAGATTGACAGAATCATGCAAATTAGTCTTCCAAGTAGTGGGGAAAAAGTATTCTCTAGACAGGAAAAGGGAAGAAACCTTACTGCAAGAGGATTTTCTCCATGTTGAAGGAAAACTACAGGGCAATCCAAAGGATGAATAGCTAATTGGGGAATTCGTAAAGATCAAACACAGATTTAAAAAATGACAGGTTAGAAGAGCTCAAGGGGCAAAAATCAGAGCACAATTGAATTGGCTAAAAGATGGAGATAAAGGTTCAAAGTACTTCTTGAACCTACTCAAATATAAAAACATTAAAGAAAACATTGAAGTGGTTGTGGTCAATGGAGAATGTCTAAGGAAACAAGAGCAAATCCTAGATGCGTTTAGGGGTTTCTATGAAAAGTTGTTTGAAGCTGAGGATAGTCACCCTAAATGTTGGGATGCCCAAGAATTTTGCTGCAAAATCTATAAGAAGAAAATAAATCATGAGATGAAGAAGAATTTAGAAAAAGAAATCTCAAAAGAGGAAATTGAAAAGGCAATCAAATCTATGAGTAATGGGAAGTCCCCTAGGGCTGATGGCTTTCCTGTTGAGTTTTATAAGGCCAACTTGGATTGGATAGTGGATGATATGTTGGAACTTTACAAGGAGGCTATAGATAAAGGTACTTTAGGTAAGGAGATAAATAAAGGAATCATCAAACTCCTACCTAAAGGTGGAGATAAAACTGAAATTAAGAACTGGAGACCCATTACATTATTAAATGTGTCCTACAAAATTATAGCCAAGGTGTTGGCTCTAAGAGTAAGAGACATTTTGCCGGAGATTGTTAATACAACCTAGACAAGGTTTATAAAAGGCGGATACATCTTGGAAAATATTATTACAAGTTGGGAAGCTCTTCATTGGGCAAATGAGACTAAGCAAAATGCTGGTATACTCCTTGATTTTGAAACGGCTTATGACCGGGTGGAATGGTCTTTTATCTTTAAAATTCTAAGAGCTATTAGTTTTCTTGAAGTCTTTTGGAAGATAATAGAAATGCTATTCCAAGATGCCTCTGCTCAGGTTGAAGTCAATGGTGAGCTTTCTACTACCTCCAGCATGGGTAGATCCATTAGACAAGGATGCCCCCTTGCCCCTTCCTTATTTGTAATTGCTTCGAAAGCCCTCCACTATATTTTAAGAATAGATCTTATTAAAGGCAGAATTGAAGGAATCTCCTTGCCTAATGGAGAAAGGTTGTTAAATGTGCAATTTGCAGATGACGCTGCTCTTTTTCCTAGAGTTAACAAGAAGGAATTGGATAGACTGGATAAGAGGCTAGAGATTTTTTGCTTAGCCTCTGGTGCTAAAATCTCCTCTGCTAAATCTATTCTTCTAACCTAGGATCAGTCTCCCCCAGATTGGCTTGATTCTAGCAAATGGCTGTGGGGGGCCCTACGAAATAGGTTAGGTTTCTTGGGATCCCTTTTGCCATTTGCCCATCGTTGAAGCAAATGTGGGATTGGCTTTTTACTAAAATTGAAAGGAAACTCTTAAGATGGGATAGAATGCATATTTCTCTGGCAAGTAGGGTGCAAGTTTGCCAAAAGATCCTTTCTGCATATTCTATTTTTTATTCTTCAATGTGGCCTTTTGCCAACTATCAGTTTGAGGTCATTCATAAACTAATTAGAAGATTTTTGTGGTCAAATGGAAAGGGGAAAAGAAAAAAGCATTTGGTAAGATGGGAGTGGTGTTGTCTCAGTAAAGGCTTAGGTGGGCTTGGACTCAAGGACTTGAAGATGTAGGGTGTTGATCTAGCAACAAAGTGGATTATCAATTCCTTTTTGGGTGATGAGCCCTAAAAGGTGTTAGTCAGAAATAATATTGAAAGGTCTACTCCAGGGAACAAAAAGAATTGGAGGAAATTTCACTTCCAAGGTGCCTTATTTGGGGATTTCAAGTCTAAGCTTGTGGGATCTACAGTGTTTGGGAGTATATGGAAAGCATGGGAATATGCCAAAGTGCTTATTGAAGGTAGAGAAGTTATTAATCTGAGGGATAGTAAAGTTTGGGGTCAAAGATCCATTTGGTGGAATGTGAACCATAAGGGTAAATATATTGCCTTATTGCAAGGATGTTCTACTAGATTATGTAATGAAAAAGGCCTCATCAACCTAAAAGATCTTTTTGCTGAAGGCAGTCTGAAAACTTGGATAAAAATTAAAGAAGAGTTTCATCTCAATAATAATCAATTCAGAACATACTCCACACTAAATAAAGTATTGTTAAGCAAAATTCAGTTGAACGTAACTATAGTAGGGAAAGAGAGCATTGAAAAGTTAAAATGGGTGGATGGGACCAGTTTTCTAAATGTGAAACCAAAAATGATATATACTATGCTCTCCAACTCCCAAGGCATTTTCTAGCATATACTTGCGACTTGGGGGGACACCATGGGGCACCATGTTTCATCCAAAGCTTTTAAGTTGTGGTCCAGAATATTAGAGCCAAAGAAAGCATGTTTCAGATGGTTGTTAGTCTTAAACAAATTGTGTTCTACTGTAGACAATGTTTTGTGTCCTCTATGCAATGTCTCAGAGTTTGTTCCTCATATTTTTTTTAATTGTTTGTATGCTAATAAGATTTGGTCTTTCTTTATTGGAAACATTCATATGTGGAATCTAACTGAGGTGTCAACTAGGAAAGAAATTCTACGTGGCTTCATTGATGGTCTTAAACCTAATGATGACATATTTTGGTTTGTCATGTCAACTAAAATCATGTGGTTCATTTGGAAAAAAAAGGAATGAAGGAAGGTTCCAGGGCAAGGAGAGAACACTCACTGGGACTTTCTTTAGTCTCGCTTATTACAATTTCTTTGAATAGGTAACAATTGCTATGGAGTTTTCATTAGATAAGTTCAAGGAGCTGATGGAGACTGACACCATGGTTTACAAAGAAGATATAAAAGAGACAGATTTATGTGCTAGAGACATGGGGAAATTTGACCCAAGGTTCTACAATGAGTATATAGATTTTCAGGCACTATATGCTAAACATAAACAAAGAGAGATAGAAAAAAGTGAGCTGCAGAAACAGTGGGAGAGTACAGGACAAAACTTTAGCCTGTGTACTGAACAATTGAGGGATACATCAGGCTTTGGAGATTTTCCCTGCATGGAATCTGGAAGTGACAATGGGCAGCATATTTGGGATCATGAAATGGACTACTTTGAAGATACAAGGTGGGAATTCAGAAAGGTAAGTCCAGAAGAAGAAAGATGTGGAACAAAACTAGACGACAGTCAAGGACTTTATTATCAATATGCAGACATGGAAAAAGAAGGATTAGCAGCTGAAATGAACAAAGATAAAGATGAAGATAAGGTAATAGAATAGAGCAGAGCCACAGGAAATGTCAACAGTGAGAAAGAAACAAAAAGAGGCAATAAAATTAATGATCTGATCATAGAAGCAGAGGATAAAATGCGCCAGTAAAATTTGCAAAAGAGTTCAGAAGAAATACTTGTTTATATGAATGTTTACTGTCAAATAGGTTTTACATACATGGACTCTCTAGTATATACTTTAGTTTTGAAATTTGGCAAAACTAATCGTATGTATTAGTGAATTACCGTCTTTTTTTGGATTGACTAAAGTTGCAACATTATTTTGATGTGGTTTTCTTAACCACAATTATATAACCAAACTTTTATTTTGGATACAATTTGTGCTAGATTCTCAATCCAAAAAATAATAATTTTTTGAAAAACAAATTGTACAAAAATGTACTTCAGACAATTCTTTTCAATTTGAAAAAAAAATTAAAAAATGATAAGTCTAGGTCATCTTATGCATGACATACACAATGATTTTTTAAAACACCAAATATGGCCAATAAAAAATTAACCAAAAAAAAATATTCAATAAAAATTATAAAAAAAATGGAAAACATGCTTCAGTGAGGTACAAATCTTTTCCCAAAAGGATTTAGAAAAATATGATTATTTAGGTCAAAATATGGATGACGTACATGTGCATGGTATAGTTAAAAAAGTGACTTTAAACTGTGGTTTTTAGAAAGGCCTATTGAAAATCAAATTGTATCATCTGGGTATTTAAATAAATTAAATATTTGGAAGCTAGACTCTAAGTACTACATTTTATGATTAGTAACTTTTTCCAAGATTCCATCTCTAAGTGCTTAAAATTTTAAGGTCAAATGTGACAAATTCTGAAAATCAGGGAAAACACTTCCACTTTTTGGCCAAAAAGTGGACTCAACTTCTTGCACACACCCATCACTACCAAATGGAAGCGGACTTAGCTACAGATCTTGTACTTAGGAGTGCTATGGAAAGATCTAATTTAGTCAAGCCTTTTATCAAACCCTAGGTCAATCAATGCACTAAACCCTAGATTTGTAAGGATATGATTATAACATAAGATGCACAACAAATATTCAAAAACCAATTTCACCAAAGCGATCAGAGAGATACCAGAACCCATATCTCAAAAGAGGGAATCTCGAAGGACTATTTGGCGGGTGCCCAAGTCCAAAATGATGAAATCTTCATAAATTGAAAACTGGAGAAATGTAACAGAGAATGTCCTAATGCCGATCTGATGTCTAAACTTAGGCAGGAAGACTATTTCACGGGTGCCCAAGTCTTCCGAAGAGGCATATTCCCGAAATGCTATCGAATCCTGAAACCCTTTCCCTTAGTCTTCCTATACCTTCACTTTTCTAGATCTCACACCTGTAATCTACACACAAGAAGAAATAGGGTTTGGGGGTTATGGTGTTTAGGTACTTAGCTCAGTCAAATCTCGGGATAGCATTCAAGCTTCCCAACACCGTTGTTTGATAGAGAGTGTGCCCTAGTAGGACAGAAGCTAAACAAAATAGTGATAGAATAATTCAAATAAAAATGATATCACTTCGGAGGTGAAGCCCTTAGGAGAATGAAGATCCTTCAACTCATAAAGAGATGGATGATGATTCAAAATTTATAACAACACACACAATACAAACACAAATCTGCTCTAGAAACACAATGAATGCTTTGAATGCTCTTTGCTCTAAGATCATGAGTTTGCTATATCTATCTATCCTCATAATGAATTCAAAAACACACTTATATATGCTTTCCCATTAATATTCGTGAAACTAACCAAAAGAGCCAACAAGGAGAAACCCTTTTAAAGGTCCTATGTCGACATACATTGAAAGTTGCCTCGACCAATCAAGGAGGACTTGGGCGTGGGCGCCCAAGTCCCAAGGCACCTTTTTGGTTCGGGGTAAGAGAAAGTATGGGCCCCTAGTTTCCAATTTGCATTGGTTTTGGTGGATTTTGCATCGAGATGAATATTTAGGTTATATAATGCTATCATGGGAATCTAGGAGCTAAACTCGGAGGTAAAAAAGCAAGTGCCCACTTTTTACTCCATAACATTTAGTCCCCACTTTAATGTGTATACGATCTTACAATCAGTACATGCATTAAAGTATGGTCAAAGCACATCAAACACATTAGACACTAGAGTGAAAACACACCCTAAGTTTGGAAAAACCATTTCTAGCCCCCAAGCTTAGGAAAACATAAGAGAACATAAGAAAACACTTGATAGTCATGCAAAACATAGTGAATACAATAAGGAAGCACACAATACACAGAAGACATGAAACAGTCACGCAATACGCAAAGAAAATATGATTAAACAATTATATATATATAACCCTAACTAGGCGATGGGGGGAGCTCATCGCTACGTGCCACCATCAAAGACACACAAAACACACATCGTGAAGGAAGCTCATCACTACACACCTTTAAACCACTAAAAACACACAAAACACATGGTGTTGGGGGAGCTCATCGTTACGCGCATTTAAACCACTTAAAACACAGAAAACACACAAGGAAGACACACGGAATACACGAGCACCGTAGAGTATGTTGTCGACACACTATGTCTTATACATAGCAAACACAGGCAATAGAGAGGTTCTCATCGCTACACTCCACTATCTAAGACACACCAAACTATTAGACACACAAGAATATTAAGAGGAGGGGTGAATCAATATTTAAACAATTTTTAATTTCAACGACTTCAACTTATCCGAAGCAGATTAAACCTTAAGCATCACAATATCAACATGAAAGAATAACACAATGCACATCAACACATAACATCAGATATATGTGGAAACTCTAAAAGAGAAAAACTACGATGATGACTAACTCACAATATATGAAGCTCAAATAATAACTTTGTTTTAGAGGCTTTAACCCAGGGAAGCTGCTACTCCCTAAGTAAATTTGACTTAGGGTCACTCCCAAGGAAGCTTCTACTCCCTGATGACTTTGTTTTAAGGTCACTCCCAAGGAAACTACTACTCCCTGAAAAGATAACACACTTACAAGATATTACAGTATGACAACCTTTTCTACTGTCTGAAAACTGACATTGAAGATCACACTTTTGATGATTGCACTTCTACCTCCTCACACTTTCTTCTGAAGATCTAATCAGTTAGGCACACTCTATACTTGATCACTATCACAAATTTGTCTTCAAGATGAATCTAGATAGCATCAACAACATCTACTCTTTCTCCTTCAGTCACACATCAATAATGCATTTATTCTATTTTTTATCTGCTTGCAAACCTTTTCAATCAACTTACAATCATACCTCACTTCACTCACTTTGATTCACTATTTATACATGATATTACATTGATTACATTGCTTGTCATCTAGATACTACATCAACAATACATTTACAAGTCAGTCAAACAACACACAATATGAAACGTGTAGAAAATAGGTCCTAAGTGAACACACACGTTACACCAGCAGAAGATCCAAGCCTTGCAGACCCCACCACTTGCTTTACCAGGTCCAAAACATCCTTCACAGCTTCAAACACCAAGGAATTACATCTGTACACTCCACTCATTTGGAAATAGGACAACTCTAAGGAGAACACATGAAGACTTGAAGTATAACGACCACATCAACTTGAAAACCCTTGTGCGGTAATGGAAACAAGAAAGATATTCATGAAACTTTTATAGATGAGTCCACATGACTCATAAAACATCCCAAACACTCCTCTGCCACCACACATCAAAGAATTGTGCCACACATCTTCAATTATTAACTCTAAGAACACTCTGTCATCTGAAACACACTGCAACATGTTGTCATTTGAAAAATTGAGTTGCAGACCACCAAGAACCTTGAAACTGAAAAGAAGCATATAATACACATCTAGAAACATGTCCTCAAAACTGCAAGGGAAATCATTCATTTGTGGAGGAATGCAGAACATTCCAACAAACCTTCAGCACCAACTTACTCTACAATAACATATGCCAGTACTCTATCGTGCACAACTTTCACAACGGAAGGGTAAATGATCTAAATCTCTAGAATTATCATCTTCACTAAAATCTTGACATACCTTCAGAACTACATAGCCAAATCTACAAATGCGGAGGAATACGAAGCATCATGCTTCCATGTAGTGTCTGTCTTCACAGAACCAACACTGTCTTCACTCTATCTTTTACAAAACATACTTCCGGTAGTCCTCACATCATAAAACTTAGAATATGCAAGATTTATCATTATATTAAGCTATATTCCAATCCACAAATGCCCTAAACCAAACTGATGGAAATGTTGAGCAATTTCCTGGACAGTCTTCAAGGGTGGTCATTCTAAAACAGTGACTATCACCAACTTCCAAAGGCTAAATCTTCATTTCCTTAACATGTGAATTCTTAGGGACAGTAAAGGAGAGCATACAACATATTTTAGTCTATCAGTACCATATCTTAGTGCTTCTAATTCCCATCTGAATATTACTTTATACTCAATTCTGCAATGAACAAGGCATGATATGAACTTCTAATTCCCATCTCAATGTATCTTCAACTTCTAATTCTATATCTTCTTTAGGAGCATTACATCCAACTATGAACACTGTTACACATTCATAACAGTGTTGACATCAATGACAACCTTGTGATAGTGTTGACATCAATGACAAATAATACAACCATTTGAACCATATGTGTAACAATCTCCCCCTTTGGTATTGATGACAACACATACTTGCACATTTCTCCCCCTTTAACATCAAGGACAAAGGGCAACTACTATCAGCTTCATCAACAACCATACATCTGCACATTGTTCTTTAGGTTATAACTTTTTCTTACAACAAACAAACTCCCCCTATCATTAGCAACAACTACCTGCTCCCCCTATCATCAACAAACACTACTTGCTCCCCTGAGAGGTAGCCATCATCAGTCCAGGAAACAAAGATATAACATTAACTCCCTCTGGACAGATGCATCACTATGCATCTTTAGCAAGGAGGAGGGGTAATTACCTCTAACTTCTGTCGAAGATCCTCAAAGGTGTCCTTTGCAAGAGCCTTTGTAAAAATATCTACAATTTGATCCTTTGTTGGAACATATTCCAACTTCACTTCCTTATCTGCAACCTTCTCTCTCAAAAAGTGATACTTGATTGTTATATGCTTGGTTCTAGAATGCATCACTGGATTCTTGGAAATATTTATAGCACTTGTATTGTCACACAAAATAGGAATAGGCTCATCATACAATACTTTGATACCTTTAAAGTTTGTTTCATCCACAACACTTGTGTATAGAAGGAGGTTGCTGCAATATACTCTACTTCTGCAATTGATAAGGACACTGAATCTTGCTTCTTGCTCTGCCATGAAACCAATCTGCTTCCTAGAAAGAAAGCACCACCACTTGTACTTCTATCATCGACACAACCAGCCCAGTCAGCATCAGTGTATGCACTCAAATCAAAGCTATTACCTTTTGGATACCAAGACCATAGTTTGGAGTTCCTTTCAAGTATTTTAATATCCTTTTCACTGTCTTCTAATGTGTTTGCTTAGGATTGGCTTGATATTTGGCAATCACACATACTGTGTGCATATTGTCAGGTCTAGAAGCAGTCAAATACAACAATGCTCCAATCATAGACCTATAAACAATCTGATCCACCTCTGGAGACTCGTCATCTTTGCTTAAGTGACATCCAATGACCATGGGAGTACTCACTAATTTTGAATCCTCCATACTAAACTTCTTCAACAATTCTTTGACATACTTAGCTTGAGAAATAAAGATACCACCATCTAGCTGGGTGAAGTCCAAGGAAGAAAGACATTTCACCAATCATGGACATCTCAAACTCTTTTTGCATCTCCTTTGCAAACCTTTTACACATATCATCATCTCCGCAAAAAATGATGTCATCAACATATACTGCAACTATCAACATCATATCTCCTTCTTCCTTTATATAAATATTACAATCTATGGTACCTTTCTTGAAGCCCTACTAGAGTAAGTACTTGTCTAATTTTGCATACCAAGCCCTAGGTGCTTGCTTGAGACCATACAAAGCCTTTTTAAGTATGCATACCATGTCCAGATCTTCTAATATCTGGAAACCATCTGGTTTTTCAATGTATACTTCTTCTTCTAGGTCACCATTTAGAAATGTTGACTTGACATCCATCTTATATACTTTGAAGTTCTTATGAGCAGCAAGAGCAAGGAACATTCTAATTGCCTCTATACTTGCTACTAGAGTATAAGTCTCCTCAAAATCAATGCCTTCTACTTGAGTGTATCCTTGGCATACAAGTCTTGTTTTGGTCCTTACAACTTCACCTTCTTCATTCAGTTTGTTCTGGAACACCCATTTTGTTTCTATAACATTCTTGTTTGTTGGTCTAGGAACCAATTCCCATGTTTGATTCTTCTCAATCTGATCCAATTCTTCTTCCATGGGTTTTATCCATCCATCATCCTTGCTAGCTTTAGCAAAGGTCTTAGGTTCACAAACACAAGTTTACTTGCTCATGTGTCTTAGCAAACCTTCTCCTTGCTTGCACACCTTCATTCTTATCTCCAATGATCTAATCTGTTGAGTGATTCTTCTAAACATATTTTGTTGGGGTCTTAGGCATCTTCTCTAGTTCTTGTTCCTTTTCTTCTTTCACTTCTTCTTCATCTTCAATGCAAGGAAAGATATTAGATCCAGTATCTTCTGAATCTTGTGAGATCTGATAAAAGTCTTCATCTACTTTGACAGTTGTGCTTTCAATCATCTATCCCAACCTTTTGTTGTAGCATCTTTAGGCCTTGCTTCTAGTTGAGTAACCAAGAAAGTTTCCTTCATCACATCTTGAATCAAACTTTCCTAGGTCTTCTTCATCTCTTTTGATATTGCATTTGCTACCAAAGATCCTAAAGTATCTGACAATGGGAGGTCTTCCATACCACAACTCATAAAGTGTCTTTGTGTTGTTGACCCTTCACTGCACTCTTTTAGTTAGATAGATAGCAGTGTGAATTACTTCCTTTAGTATATAGATAGACAGATCTGCATCTTTCAACATTGCCCTAGACATTTCTTTCACAGTTCTATTATTCCTTTCCACTACCCCATTTTGCTGAGGGGTTCTAGGAGCAGATAAATGCCTCCTAATACCATGATCTTCACAAAACTTTTCAAATTCATTTGAAGTAAACTCACCTCCTTTATCTGACCTTAAACATTTGATCTTAGTATCCATTTCATTTTTAACCAAATCTTTGAAAACTTTTAACTTATCAAGGGCATCAGATTTTTCTCTTAAGAAAGTAACCCAAGTCATTCTAGAATAATCATCAATGATAAACATAAAATACCTTTCACCTTGTTGACTCTTTACTATGGTAGGTCCACATAGGTCTGTGTGATTAAACTCCAATGGCTTTGAAAAAGAATACTTCTTTCTTTTAAAACTTGTCTTTGTCTGCTTTCCCATTTGACATTCCTTGTATACAATGTTTGCAGGCTTGATTATCTTAGGCATATCTCTCATTGCATGAGTAGCCCTGATTCTTACCATATTATCAAAATTGTTGTGTCCCATTATTTTGTGCCACAACCAACACTCACTAGATTGAGCCAACAGACATGTTCTTCCACTTACCTCTTTCAAGTGATAAATATCACCACCTGTCTTGATACCTTCTGCAACTAGATTTCTAGATCCTACCTTCCTAATTTCACAACCATTGGCATGAAAGGTAAGATTGTAACATTTTCTGCACATCTGACTAACATTGAGAAGATTGTGTTGTAATCCTTTGACATAGAGAACATCCTCAGTCCTGTTCTTTCCATCAATAGTTATGACACCTTTTCCACAAATTTAAGCCAACTCATCACCTCCAAACTTGATAGCTCCACCATCCCACTTCTGAAGGTTGATAAACTTTTCTTTGTCACTAGTCATATGATTTAAACAACTACTATTAATAACCCAAGCTTTGGTTTATTCTTTTGCATGGAAGACAGTCCATACAACCATTGATCTTTCATTATTCTGGACTGTTTGCAAGGTATCAAATTTTCCACATTTTCCAACATCATCCTTTTTGTCACCAACACTCATGGCCAAGAAAAGTGTTTCATCATTTGAATCATCATGATCCTCATCTTCTGAAGAATAACTGTCTTTTATGGAAAATAGACTCCTTTTGAATTTACTATTTCCATTACTTCTCCTAGCTTCTTTAAAAGGACATTTAGAAGCAAAGTGACCAACCTTTCCACAAATGAAACATTTGAAGGGTAACTTACCTTTATATTTGTTAGAGCCTTTCTTCAATGTTCTTACAAAATTTTCTTCAACATCGTCAGGGCTTTCATCTTCATCAACAATTTCATCCTTTGTCTTTTTACTGGCTTTGAAAACAACTTCTTTATTTAGAACATCACTGTCAAACTCTCTCATTTCAAAAGCAATCAAGGTACCAAACAATTGGTCTAAAGTGTATGTATCCAAGTCTACAGTCTCCTCAATAGAAGATACCTTATGATTGTAAGATTTGGGAAAAGATCTCAGAACATTCTTCACAATTTCATCCTCTTTTACTTTACCACCAAGCCCTGTGATGCCATTGACCACTTCATTCACCCGGAGCATAAATCCAGCAATGTTTTCATCCTCTACCATCTTTAGGGTTTCAAATATGCTTTTGAATATTTGCATCTTAGCTTTCTTTACTTTCTTATCTCCATAAATAGTTTCAAGTTTGTCCCAAACTTCTTGAGCAGAATTGCAACTCATCAACTTTGAAAGTTCTTAATCAGTTAATCCACTCATGATATCAAACTTTGCCTTGGCATTATTATCATACTTCTTGATTTCATCTACATCTGTAGGAATAGAAGCAGGAACAATGTAACCTTTCTTGACAGAATCCCAAACTCCACACCCTAGAGAATTAATGTAGGCTTCCATCCTCAGCTTCCAAAAAGCATAATTTGTTCCATCAAACCTAGGTATTTTACTGGATCCACTATGTACCATCTCGGACCTTCCTCAAGCGGTTAAGCTTACTTCAGAGGAATTTGGCTCTGATACGAATTGCAAACACACAAGAATATTGAGAGGGGGGTGAATCAGTATTTAAATAATTTTCAATTTCAACAACTTCAACTTATCCGTAGCAGATTAAACCTTAAGCACACAATGCACATCAACACATAACACCAAATATACGTGGAAAACCCTAAAAGAGAAAAACCACGAACTAAGGATTAACTCACAATATATGAAGCTCAAATAATAACTTTGTTTTAGGGGCTTTAACCCAGGGAAACTAAGACTCTCTAAGTAACTTTGATTTAGGGTCACTCCCAAGGAAGCTTCTACTCCTTGATGACTTTATTTTAGGGTCACTCCCAAGGAATCCACTACTCCCTAAAAAGAAAACACACAAGATATTATAGTATGACATTATTTTCTACTGTCTGAAAACTGACATTGAAGTTCACATTTTTTATGATTCCACTTCTATCTCCTCACACTTTCTTCTAAAGATATGACCAGTTAGGCACACTTTATACTTGATCACTGTCACAAATATGTCTTCAAGATGAATTCGGATAGCATCAACAACATCTTCTCTTTCTACTTCAATCGCACATCAATAATGCATTTATTTTGCTTTTTATCTACTTGCGAATCTTTTCAATCAACTTGCAATCATACATCACTTCACTCACTTTGATTCACTATTTATACATGATATTACATTGATTGCATTGCTTGTCAGCCAGATACATCATGAACAATACATTTACAAGTCGGTCAAATAACACACAATATGAAACGTGTAGAAAATAGGTCCTAAGTGAACACACATGTTACACCAATAGAAAATCCAAGCCTTGCGGACCCCAACACTTTCTTAACCAAGTCCAAAACATCCTTCACAACTTCAAACACCAAGGAATTGCATCCGCACACTCCGCTCATTTGGAAATAGGACAACTTTAAGGAGAACACATGAAGACTTGAAGTATAACAGCCATATCAACTTGCAAAAACCATGTGCGGTACTAGAAACAAGAAAGTTGTTCGTGAAACTTTTCCAGATAAGTCCACATGATTCATAAAACATTCCCAAACACTCCTCTGCCACCGCACATCAAAGAATTGTGTCGCACAGCTTCAATTATTAACCACACATCAAAGAATTGTGTCGCACAGCTTCAATTATTAACTCTGAGAACACTTTGTCATCCAAAACACACTGCAACATGCTGTCATTTAAAAAATTGATCTGCAGACCACCAAGAACGTTGAAATTGAAAAGAAGCATATAATGCACATCTAGAAACATGTCCTCAAAACTGCAAGGGCAATCATTCATTTGCGGAGAAATGCGAAGCATTCCAACAAACCTTCAGCACTTACTCTGCAAGAACATATGCCGGTACTCTATCATGCACAAATTTCATAGTGGAAGGGTAAATGATCTGAATATTTGAAATTATCATCTTCACTAGAATCTTGACATACCTTTAGAACTACATAGCCAAATCTGCAAATGTGGAGGAATGCAAAGCATCATGCTTCCATGTAGTGATTGTCTTCACAAAACCAACACTGTCTTCACACTGTCTTTTGCAAAACATACTTCTGATAGTCCTCACATCATAAAACTTGGAATATGCAAGATTTATCATTATATAAGCTATATTCCAATCTGCAAATGCCCAAAACCAAACTGATGGAAATGCTGAGCAATTTCCTGAACAGTCTTCAAAGGTGGTCATTCTAAAACAGAGACTATTACCAACTTCCAAAGGCTAAATCTTATTTGCCTTAGCACATGCATTATGAGGGATAGTGGAGGAGAGCATACAACATATCTTAGTCCATCAGTACCATATCTTAGTGCTTATAATTCCCATCAAATATAACTTCATACTCAATTCTGTAATGAACAAGGCATGATATGAACTTCTAATTCCCATCTCAATGTATCTTCTTCAGGAGCATGACATGCATATCTCAATGTATCTTAAACTTCCAATACTCATCTCAATATATATTCTTCAGGAGCATTACATCCAACCATGAACACTATTACACATTCATAATAGTGTTGACATCAATGACAACCTTGTGACAGTGTTGACATCAATGACAAACAATACAACCATTGGAACCATGTGTAACACAAACTTACCTGACAATTGAGCTAATCTACCACAATCGCCAAAGACACTCTTAATGGTGAATAACTCAAGATCCAACCTTGTCTCCGTAGACAACTTTCAAAAGGATGTGCAACCACTCAAGGGAAGACACAATCCCGCCTTCCACAGAAGGGCTTTCAAAATACAGCCCCACCCACATCCGCAGACGCCTTACGGTGAAAAGTAAGCATGCTCAAAGTATACAACCCCACATGCATTTGCAGATGCCTTATAGTGAAAATTAGGTATTCGCAAAGCAAAACAAAGTACACAACCCCACCTACATCCGCATATGCCTTACGGTGAAAAGAAAGCATACAAAAACACACTTTATCACAATGTCTAAAATAATCAAGCATAATACCACAATATATGCCCCCACCTTAAAGTGGTTGATCCCGCTTGCCAGTTTCAAACACATTTAAGGTAAAGTGAAAATACACAAGGGAACAAGAGCCTTCATAAAGCCCATGCCCCAAAGGTGTTATGTGTTTACGATCGTCGAATGATCCCAACAAATGCACATGTTAGTATCAAATTTTAATCATCAACAACATTCATGCATAGAAATAAGGTAACATACTAAGGGATCATTCCATGACTAGTTCTATGAGTGGTTGCAAGCTGCCAAGCTAAGGAATAAGATACTAAGGGATTGCAAGGCCAAATTCACCACTAGGGAAAATGTAGTAGATACAACAATGGTAAGGGCAGAGAAGTTTATTGAGGGCATCTGTTGCACCTTATGGGTGGACACATCCCTGTATACCTCGCAACAAGGATTGTTCAAAAGTTCACCATCTTCCTTCATAAGCCTCTGACAAAACAAACTATTGATGATATGATGAAGATGAAGTCTGGGTTCTAGCATTTTTAGGAGGAACTATCTGAATTTAAGAGCTACCTAGTAAAATCAAGATAATAGTCTTCTCCAAGAGGGTGCGCAACAAGTATCATAAAGGTCCAAATCAAAATAATTTAAATGAGTCCATCACTTCCTTTCAGAGTCACTTCCCAGGTAGCACTAAGCAAGATTAGTTGATAGCAATTTTGAAGTGTGGACTTGAAACATTTAATTATTTTCATTCATTATTCTTTGGAAATGTAATAACACAATTCAAAATGAATTTGAATGTAATATAGGGCCTACTCACCAAATACAAATGTTGTAACTTGTGAATTCAATCGTAACTTGTGAATTGAAATTTTGAGCCCATGTGCCAATATAGGACTTAGGCTGACTTGTGGTATAATCCCAAGTTTAGCTGCTCACATGGGGTATATAAGGATGCTTACAAAAGCATTGTAAAAGAGGGAATCTAGGAGAATTTTGCAAGAAGCTATCATTTTGTAATCTCAAACATAAGCATATAGGGCAATTCTAACACATCTTTAGTGTGGAGTTCCTGTTAAACATATGTAATCTACCAATTTTGTTGCAATTAATAAAAATATTATGCTTTCTCCATGTTTTCCTACCTTTCATGGTAATGTTTTTGCATTTTCAATTCAGTATAATTTGATATATTTTGGCAAAATTCTAGTAAGTGCTTCAATGCTTTATTCTTTTAGCAATGAGATTGAGGGATAGAGTATGACTTTTGCACATGTAATATGGTGATCTCATGTTCTTCATTCCAATTTCTCATCAATTCCTTAGAACCTTGCATCTATAATGTTAATGGTAGGGTGAAATACCGATCATTGCATTATAGGTTAATTTGAGTTTCACCAAATCTAAATCAAGTGCATTTGAAAATCAAATGCAAAGGCTATCCTTTTACTTTCTATTATTCCTATAAAACCCTTTATCTTTTACATTTTCTTTTAATCAAATTAGGTTAGGGTTAGGGTTTAGAAATAAATGAACTTGAAATCAAAATTTTCATGATAAAAGAGATCTAACAAATATGGTCCATGTTATTTATTCATAACTACCATCATAAGCCCCTTGAACAAACAAATTACATTGACCACTTAGCTACTCCAACATTGTTGTGACCCAGCTAATAGGGACCTTGGAGGTAACTGATCCACATATTAGTCACCTTTTCATGAGAAGTAGAGTGATCTTCATTCTACTTGAGTTACATCTGCCAAAGTGACCATCAATAGGTCACACACCTAATGTTCTATTATATTTTGAATAGTGATTAAAACATGACCACCTTTGTTGCACTCAATGTTTAATCCTCTTAATCTTCACCCTTAAAAAAAACTTAGTAGTTTAGAAACTAGATTTTGAACACTACAATTCTTCTTATCACATCTTCAAATTTTAAGCATACACGCATCTCAAGTTACTCATTGAAATTCACATTTTGTTGATTTTAGGAAAAAAGTAGCCACTTTTGGCCCCTCATATCCCTATAGTTACCCTTCCCTCTTGTCAAACTAGCGGATAACTCTAAGTTTGCACCACACAAGGCTAAGTACTTTTTTTACCTATCATCACATATGTCTAAACATTCTAGATAGATAGATACATGGAATTTAGACATAAAGTTCAAGATCTTAAAGATAAAGGGAAGATAAGCATTAAGCATACTCATAAGCATGTAAATCATATAAAAGCAAATGATGTACATCAAGAGAAATTGGCCATGTTCACCGTAACACACCCCATGTTGAGGTTACACATGAAATAAAAGAGAATCCACCTAATGTGAAACCAATTACCAATGTCATGCTTATGAAGGATTATCAACAAGAGACACATGTTGTACAAGAAATAAATTGTGAAGAAGAAATGCAAGAATCAATGAACAATATGATGATACATGAAGAAAATGCAAGAATCAATTAATAATATGATGATACATTTTGGGACGAGGATGATTATGATGATCCTCCTAGATTTTTTTGTTGATTCATGAGCTCCTTTATACACTATATACCTGCATACCTTTGTATTTCTTGTTTGCAAATTGGCCTCTTTCTTATACCTTGTTTGTTGTTCTTTCACATATGTTATTTCATACTTTTCCTTCCACCAAGTTTGGGGGAATTTTCCTTCTTTCTTACTCGTCATGTTTTCTCTTATGTTTGTTTGCATCTCCCTTACTTATTTCTATTCCCTTGCACATGCCTTACTTATTAGATTATGTTTCCTCATGCCTACCATGTCAATTTCATATTTTCCCTTATTACTTCCTACTATTGCATGCATCTTTATGCTTGTCCTTACCATGATCATTGTTTTCTTTAACTCCACATGTATGCTCCTATCTTTCATACCTTATGATCATCATAACATGCTTATAATACTTACCTTTTGCTCAAATGCATATGCTATCTTGCTTATGTTCCTTCTCGTGCCTAGCTAGCTCTTGTGCTCATTACTCACATCATATGGTGTCATATTGTGTTTTCATTACCATATCAACTTATTACATCTGGGGCACCATGCTAGCCCCATGCTATTTATGCTTCGATTAACATATCTTTCTCCTAGATCAATCCTAATCGATTGGGGGCACCTTGAGTTACCCATTCTCTATTGTGCTATCATTGGTTATCCTTTTACATTGGGGGGAATTCTAATTTACCCCTTATCATTTTGTGCTTACATAGCCCCAATTTCATATCTAAAGTTTTATTACCACTAAAGACCTATTGCCTTACCACAACCATTGTGTGCCTGTGTTGTTGGATACCATAATGGGGGTATATGCCTAGCCTAGTGGCCTATGTACTTACATGGGTGTTTTTGGCCATTAAGGGCCATAATACCATTTTAATTTGTCTATACTAGGGGCAAAGATTAATTCTTTCACACTTAGCTATATTCAATGTGCTTACTATGCCTATCATTTGAGATGTTTTATTTGATTCTCACATAATGTATTTATGCCACTCATTATTTTACATGATTCTTATGCTTACATGCTTAGTTTATATTTATATTTTATTTATTGTTTTCCTTATCTCCAATTTCTTACATGTTATGGATGCAACCAATTGAAGGGGCACATATCCTAACACTAACACTCTTATACTGAGATTGTAGACAATTACATGTGCCTAGACATAGACTCATTATTATGTCTAGACATATCATGATCACATGACATGGAAGCATCCAATATGCCATGTCATCATACAACTATCATAGGGCAAAACATTATCATTACCACTTTTTGTATAGGCAGAATGTCTTGAACCCCACTCTCGCTTTTTTCTCACCATCTTTAATAGTAAATCTTAGTTTACAATTGTGCTTATCTTTAATTGCATAAAAAAAGTAACTCATGTCATACTTTTTCTTTATTTTGTTAGTTTCCATGAAGAGGATGGACACAAATGATGAGATATAATGGGATCCATTACTTTATATAGACTTTAATATTCTTCTATATTTGAATATTTTCTTTACATGCATGTTTGTGAGAGCTCATTTACTTTGAAATATATGCTCATGTTAGGATTCACATGCACCTCAAAGTGGGGGGAAAATGTAATGGTGAGATTTCCATATACCCATGCTAATTTAGATATTTAGTTTTGGGCCCATTTTAATGAAATGACTTAATGCAATTATGTATTGACAAATGACGTAATCTTGTGCAAAGTTGGGCTCATTTCATAATTTGTTACACTTTCCCATTTACACCTCCTCCTACATATTTGATCTTATTCGTAGATATTTTTGTACATTTGCCATTTATTATACCTATCTTGTACTTACTCCTATGCATTCATTCCCCATTCCTAGATTAGCATTTTCTTGTCTTGATTGAATCTTGTGACGTGCAGAATCAATCCTGCACCATGTGGAGTTGACCCTCAAATTTTAAAAATTAATTATTTTTTTTTAACTCCCACTCATTTCATTGTCACCTTGAGTTGACTTGTTACATGTTTCACGTGATTAATTCAATGTGCACTCATTTATCATGGATTATCATGCGCATATAATTCATACTTTAAAGAGAAATTCATTCTAGGAATCTTTTAATTTGGAGTACTAAAAGGAGTTGTCTTTGATCATTTCCACAACTATAAAGCCAAAATAATCAAGGGGTTGACCTAGGAGAACTTGCCCTTGTGATCTAGTGATTTCCTAAGGTATTTTCAAATACTATCAGTCAACAAAGCATAGAGATCACAATGAAACATACATCACATCAATCCACTATCAACATGTTCCTTCTCATGGATTACAAGTCATATCTATAAAATTGATCCTAATTTTTGAGAGTAATCTAGTTTGGATTTTGTTATTCTACTTCCAATGTCTATAAAAAAAAAAAAATTAATTATAATTTAAAAAATATAATCAAAATAACAAACAACTATCTTTCAACTATCCAAATTAATAAAATACATTTATTTCTGTATTTCCAAATATCTACATGACATGATATTTATTTCTGTATTTCCAAATATCTACATTGATTTTAAAATTTAATTACGCTAGAGGCATTCTACATTCACATCAAGATTCATATTCCCATAAAATTTAGATTCTTTAATGAAAATCATAAAATATTTAAATAAATAAATTCATGTAAATAAGATTCATTGGAAAAAAATTCTTGTCCAATTTTTTTTGGTTCCACAATTTATGATTTTCAATTTCTTTTTTGATTTTTAGTTTTTTTATTTTTTCCAATTTCTTTTTTAGTTTTTATTTATTTATTTTTATTTTTTACAATTTCTTTTTTTGGTTCAATAGATTTTGTGATTTTCTTATTTTCAATTTCTTTTTTTTTTTTTTTTTTTTTTATACCAATTTCTTTTTTAGTTTTTATTTTTTATTTTTTCCAATTTCTTTTTTGGTTTTTATTTTTTATTTTTTCCAATTTCTTTTTCAAATAAACTATGGAAAAGAGATATCCCTCCATTACTTTAAATATATTTTTTTAAATATAAATATACTAGTTAATTATCTCATTCATTAAAACGAAATTTTTGTAAAGGAATTTCTTTATTTTGTATTAATTTTGTAAACCGTACGAACTTAACAACCTTTTATTTAAACCCTTATTTGTATTCTTATATATTTTTTATTAATATGATATGACTACACGTTTCCCCCAAAAAATAAAATTAATTACCTACACTAATATCTCAAAATGTCATTCTAATGCTAGACTACTTTAGCTCTGATTTCCGATTCCGATCAATTTTTTTAATGCTTGAAAGTCCAGGGCTTCAATTTGACTGTCAACCCTACCTGTCAACAATTTTTTTATGACGGTTATTGATTTAAAAGTGCCTTTAAAATATAAACTAATTACATATCATCCTGATGTTATATAAATTTTGACAATATGTCCAAAATCTCTTCTTTCATTGATAGTCTTTTTAAATTTTGATTGTATTTTATGACAAAAATGTCTAAATACGGCCATCAAATTTAGGAACTGCTTGAAACACCTAATTTAAGATCCAGTCTCTGCTTGAAACACCTAATTTAAGATTCGGTCTCTACTTTTTTTTTCTCTAAATCTATTAGCAATAAAAAGAAACTTGTTAATCTAAAATTCTGTTAGATGCTTGGAGTTGTTATGTAACTACAAATCTCACCTGAAGAGCCTCTTCTGACTTTGCAAGAAATTGAAGCCGTTTCAATTTATCTCGATATTCAATAAGCTTCAAAAACTCTGCATAGATTTCACCCTTCTCATCACCTTCACGAAGTCCATCCAGTGCTTCTCTAAGAGCCTCAACTGGAACAAACCTCCAGCCGTCCTCAGTTCGAGTCTGCAATTCATGGAAAAGATGAAGGAAGGGCCATACATCCTTTGCATTTGGCCGAACCATGTTTGCAACATGGGCTTGAATCTGCACAAGAAAAGCAGACCCCAGAAACGCCCCATATATTCTATTTGTATCGTGTTTCTGTAAACTACCCCTGATGTCATCTCTGGTCACCAGCTTAGCTAATTTGAGAACAATGTCGAAGGATAGAAAGCGGTTATCTACAATCTGTGTGAGAGCATGGCGGCCTTCATCTGAACTCAGATAAGAAATGAGATGGGTTGTGGGAATCGCATCCTGGTCATTTAGCCATCTCTCGATTTGAGCTGCAGATTGTAGGTGAGATGTGTAGAAACGATTGTGGCTCCTGGATGCGGAATTCCAGTTAGGGTTTCTACTGTTTATGTTATTTCTATTCCACTGTCTGTTGCTCTTGAATGGCTGGCGCCTGCGCTCAGACTCTGAACCAGACATGGAGATTTTCTGGCAATGACACGATGCCCACAACTACAACAAATCGAAGAAACTCCTTTTCGAAACCCAGAAAGAGAATGCTACCTAAAATACTCCTACATGAAAAAACTCACTTTAAAAAAGAATAAGGTGTAGCATCAGAGCTTTACTTAGGGACGAAGCAACCATTTATTGCTGTCATTTGTTTCACTGTACTGAAAAGACGAATTGATCGCTTCTGCCATATATTTAAAGTTACCGAGTAATATTTTAGCCATTATTACAACTTTGTACGATAGCATTCTATTAAGAATAATAGGAGGTTCAAGGAAAACGCCGATAGGAACAACGGGAGAGTTTAGAAAATTTCCAGGCGTGAATTTTTGTTTACGGCGTGAGACAATTCCGAGCACTATAATGCTCACGTTAAAATTTGACAGTTGACTTTGCCTGTCAAGCAATTTTTTGATGACAGTATGATAGTCTTTCTAAAATTTTGATAGTATTTTACAGCAAAAATGGCTAAATACAGCTATACAACTGTCAAATTTAAGCCCTGCTCGGAGTCACATATAAAAGCCTATCAGCTAATTACAGCAATTGTACAACAATAATAATTAAACATGCGCCTTTCACGTTTGGAAAATTGCGCTGTAAAGGGAAAGTGCTCAGTTATTAAAGTTGTGAATAGTAGTAGCTATTTAATCCTATTGTGGGGTAAAACGGTGTGGAGGGAACGGACACGTGGTGGCAAGCGGAATAATTTTTTTGCAACATTTCGTATATCAATTTAGCCACCTATACTTCGCTGGTAAGTTTTGTTCTTAGAATAACTTTTCTTCATTGAATGGTTTGGGGGACCGGTTTGTCGCGGATGTCACAAATATACCCTTGCAATGTCTTTATATATATATATAATAACTCACCTTTATATTATTTACATCCCATTTTCAACAACTCCTATTGTTTTGTGGGGGGTTTAGTCTAATTTTCTACCCTTCAAACCCAACCTCCAACACCACTTCTATATATATAATTTCGAACTTTCTATTCTTTAGACCCAACTCCCAATCATTGTCATACACACACATATATTTTATATATCTCCAACTTTCTATCCCATATATACAGTCTAACTTTCTACCCCTTAAACCCAACCTCCAACACCCCCTCATATATATAATACAGAGCTTTTTATTCTTTAGACTCAACTCCCAACCATTGTCATACACACACATATATTTTATATATCTCCATCTTCATATATGTATGTATGTTATTTTATATAAAAAGGTATATATAAATAACATACATACATATATGTCTAAGGGACACACACACACACACACACACACACACATGATAATGTCCCACCCTGATTTTTTCTGATTCCTGTTGTTTGTGTTTCAGTTTTGTGTTTGTTTATAGAAGAAGACGGATATGCAAAAGTTTGTTTTTATAATAGATATAGTAGCAATTCAAACAGAATTGAAAATAGCTTCACAAAACACATATTTCAAACACTCATATTCAACTACAATCTGAAAGTACATTATCTCATCAAAAGGAAAGATAACCAGATGGGGAAATCTCATTACAATGCAATAACAAACATACCCATTTGTTGTTTATAATTTTGTAAGTTTGAAAATGGTGATTTCAACAATCTAGAGCTACAAAACCACCTCCAAAGACAACAAACCCTAATTTCTCCTCCTTGCAAATGTGGTACAACAGATAACATGCCCTAGGTGCCTCCAATGAAACTAAACTGATGCCAACACACTAGGCGTTTTGGCCTAGAAAGCTCACGCCTTGCTCTGGGGGTTGTACAGCCTGGTTTGGGAGTGTAGCAGCGACAAAACAACTCACAAACACTCTTCCAATTTGCTCCAAATACCCTCCAAAAACCTATAAGTCTGATGCATAAAACCCATGCTCAAAAAGAAGAGGAAATGCCAATAAATGAAGCTTAGAAATTAGTTACAAATGGTACAACCTCTTCTTGGAATGGTACAGTCACCATTGGGATTTTGGCAACACTTCAAAATCAATTCACAAACTATAAATCTCTTTCAAAATAATATTCATAGAATCTTCATTATTTTGCCTATAAAACCCCTACAAACAAAAACTTCAAATCTGCATTGGCAACACCAACATAGCCTTTAAATAAGACTATCAGCAATCACCATAGAGAGGTCTTTCACTCCTACAGATGATGATCTCTATGAGGGTTTTCATCCTCACAAAGCCAAAGGTAGAACTCCGTTCAACCAGCAAGAACCTGTGCAAAAATATTTTTCCCATGCATATGCAAATGAGCCTCAAAAAATACTTTTATTTGCCTTCACCAAACCCTACGCCCATGTTGGCAATTAAAACATTTAATTTTATTTTAACTCCTTATGTCTCCCATAAAGTGGCTCTCATATAGTCACTTTGTAAATTAATGTATTAAATAACGATAAAGTTAAATCTTTAATTTAACTTTATAAAATAATAACTCGTCGTTATTTAATTTAAACTCATTTGACTATATCAAATATTGAAATGTCGATATTCACCACTCCCATCGACATATCCAGATATAGTAACCCTGTTAGCTAGATTAGTTGGTGCCCATAACCGACTTACTAAAAAGACTAAGTATTGGAGAACTCAACCAAAATCACCTCAAAAAGGGTGTTGTGCACATTGTAGCCATCAGAGCTCAAAAACACATCTGATAATGCCATCGTTCTTGATAAATTGTCACCTCAAAATTCCCTAACCCTAACATATTAACTTATGGGAACCCACTGAATAGGCTAATTGTCCATCAAACTGAATTGATTAGGAAGGGGACATTATATATATATATATAGGATTTATTGTTGAAAATGTCAATATATAGAGTCAAGGCCCACCCAACCTATTAGAGGCCAAAGAAACTATAGCACAACCATGTCGGCTAGACTTTTGATCAATGAATTGAGGCTCTATTAGGGCCCTATATATTTGTAGGCCTTAGGGTCATGATGATGGGGCCCTAGGGTAGTCATATGATCTAGAATTTATGGGAATTATGAGATGGTTTGGCCATTACATGTAGGGGCTGCCCTTTAGAATAGTAGGGGGGCCAGCCACCCCTATGTTTCAAAAGTTCCCCTTCCTCCTTCCACCTAATTAATTTCTAAAGTAGACATTGTGGGAGGAGGAAGGCCACCAAGATTGAACCTATCTTTGTGGGCATGTTATGTATAGAATTTGGCCCTACCATATAATTGGTTGGGTGGGCCCCTACTCTCTATAGGTCTTTAAATAGTTGGTTCAATCGGTTCAATGCCTACTGTATCATAAATAATCATATTCAAAAAATGAGTTTGATTTGAAACAACTTAGGGAGGGAGAGTATTCCATATGTAACATTTCAAAGTTTCAAACTTTAGTAGATTGTTTAGACTCTCAAACGACATTAAAGTGCAATAATTATGAACTGAAACATATTTTGTTCAAAAGAAAACAAAGGTAGTTTCCCCCCTCTAGTTTGGTTGAAAACTTCACAGCTATAGTTTGTGCATGGGAGGTAGAAAGGAACCCCAAGTCGGTTGGCATTGCTTTATTTGGGCATAGATGATCAGGGTTGATACCTAGTAGTAGTGGTTTGAGTCACAGATCCAGTTGATCAAGTTCTAGAAGTTTGAGTGTATGCATTTGTTCCTGTTAGTGTAGTACAATCTATTCTTGCTAGTGTTGTTCTGATATAAGTGTGTGTTCTTACTACTTGTGATGTAGAGGCTTCGGTGGTAGCATAACCTATTTACCCATTTTACCAAGCAGCTATATAAGCACCACTCACAAAGGTGAAGGTTGTAGGAACTATTTATCAGTGGCACCACCATTAGTAGACCCCAAGCTATCAACATAGATGTATTTTGAGACCGAGATCTAGACCCTATAGATCAAGATTGAAAGCCTACAACAAGAAAGGAAGGAGAGGGAGGGATAAAGCATTGGGGGAAAGACAAAGCATTGACAAGGAAAGGGAAGAACACATCAGCTAGAAAACACTAAGCACAAATAGAAGCAACACTAATTGCCTAACTTGCTCACCTAAGAAATGGCACAAACACATCTATTTCCAATCACCAATCAAACCACACATGTGGTAAGCACAACTTACTAACATCGACCAACCTGACATTTACCAAGAAGCATCAAAGGCAAAGATAACTATCCATAAGGGAAGAATAAAATTGTCCACACCTATTCTAGGTGGTAATAACTATAGTAGTTTTGACAAACCTAGTTAGAGTTTGAGTGGATCCACATGGGTAGCTCCCTACATTAACTAGGTACACCTTAATCGATATCTTTTTCCATGAATAACCCACCTCACACTTGAAGCCCCTACATAGAAACCATCTAGAAATTGATCTGAGGAACAAATAAATAAATTTAAATTTTACTTAGGATTTTCGGATATTACGTATTTGAGGCAAAGGTAGGGGATTGAAAGACAACTAATAAGGTAGCAGCTTCTCCTCTAGGTGACCCCTCAATAGTTGTTGACTTGGAACCAGTTCGCTAAGAGCCAACACCAATAGATCCAAATCTATATCCAATAGGTTCTATCGTAGATCTAGTTGGAGTTTACCTAATTCTAGCTTCCCAATTGTCCATTGTATCGATTCCATATCAAGATCTAGAGTAATCAACATTACCAATAATAGAGAAAGCATCCCTTCCTGTTTGAGAGCTAGGCCCATAACCAATAGAGAAAGTAGTAGCTCTAGGCACAACTACTAAAGATCTAGATCCCACGCTGATTGATCTAGTTATTTATATTTCCATTTTACACCCTCCAGTTATAGATTCATAGCAAGAAAATTCACCTGCATTTGCATAGTAAGTAGCATAGCTAACAGAGTAAGCAGAGGCAAAGATTGGGGTAGAGGCTATGGTGAAAGATGCTAGGGTAAAGGCATATAGAGGGATGGAAAATTCAATGAATCTAGCATCATTTGTGAAAGCATAGGTGGGGATGACAACATATACAAATGCATAGCCCTATAATAGGGGTTACCCCGACCTGGAATCACCTACAATAGAGGTAGGGAATTGACCAAGTTGATTTAATTGACTCAGTTACATATCTAGTAGTCGTTTGAAGGTGAGCTTGAGTAGTAGTTCCAGAACTACTAGTTCTAGATCGAGATCGAGTTTATCTAGTTCTAGGCACATAGCCAATTGATGAACAACCTTTGTAAGTAAAGGAAACATATGAGAAAGGATCAAAAGAAGAGGTAGCTTCATTTGATAACTAGAAGGCAGACACATAAGGAAGGCATAAGAGATCATCAAGGTGGAAGGCATGATTGTTAGTGTAGGTTTTTATTTCTTTTTCCTAAGATTTTTACTACACTTTTATTAAGCTTTCTTAGGTTAATAAAGTGAGTTTAATTAAGTGAGTGGAGTGTTGAAGTGTTGCCATCTTACAAGGAAGTTGCATTTACTATGTTTAGACTATTTGATGGTCTCTCCCTATGGGCTAGCTTTGCCACCTTCACCCTCTCCTTGAGTCTATATAAACTCACTACCTAGCTTGTATTTTGCATCTTGGATATGCATCCTTTGTTGCAACTTCCCTTCGTGAGCTCTTAATGTAGATTTTAAATCTTGGTATTTTGCATCTCTCAAAATCTCTGGTATGTTTTTGTGTTTATACATTTATAGTTTTATAGCTTGAAATCTCTCTTAAAAGGTTCTTGGGCCATGCATTTGTTTCAAATTTCTAACATGGTTTCAAAGCTTTTGTTTCGAGAGTTTTGAGTTCTAGAGTTCTTGATTTAGATATTAAAGTTTGTTTTTGCAAGATCTTGTAAAATCTTGTATGATCTTCTCTTGCATTTTTGAATGATCTGGAGAATTAGAAAGGATTTATGAAGATCTAATACCCTCTATATTTTGCATGTATGTTCTGTGAGATTTGGGTGATTGCAACTCTTTTGGTTATACTGACAATATTTTTAGTTGTTCCAATGTGTCCAGAAGGCTCAAGAAAGTTAGGATTGGCTTACATTTCACTATTTTTGGAGATCACATGACACTGTAGCAAATAGGGGTTTGAATCTCAAGATCTAGAAAAAAAACTTTTATCTGGGGCAATTTTAGGCCAAAAGGACCTCACCATTAAGTCCAAAAGGCCCCAAAAGCCTTATTTTCATATAAAATTTATCAAATTTGGGCATAGGATCATTCTGGGCAAAAATAATTAGAGGTCATACAGACACGAAATTTGAGATTTGCACAGAGTTAGTTAATTGCTAGAAGTCACATTAAATGCTAGAGGCTTGGTAACCACTAGCAACTAGCTAACTACCAGTGAAACCACCATCCACTCACAAGTGGTTTCTTACCCAAAATATGTTGGAAAAAGGGAGAGAGCACAAGGTAACTTTGCAACTACGTAGCTCTTAAATGTGTTTCAAATATGAAATTAATAGCATGTGTAAATCTAAAAATTACTTTCAATTTAGATGTAAAAGTATTTCTCCAATTTAATCAATGTAGTAGAAGAAAAAAAAATGATAGAAGTAGACATAGATTTTACGTGGAGAAACTTGTTGGCAAGAGACACTGTTTGGCTTCATAAGTATTGTCATTGATGGCAACAAAGTCTATCCCACACATCCGCAGTACATAATATGCCTATACTAGAAGTCAGATTGAAGATTGTCTTGGTCCAGTAGACAAGAATAGAGCATGCAATATGATCTGACAATCAGGTCCGGATCTCTCAGATGGTGTAACTCAGTGAGTTGTGGATTTGGACAAGTCAAGAGGGGCATCATAACTATTGTATTCCAGAGATTTAGTCTCCAGTGACAAAGCATGCAAAAGATATGAATATTTGAGTCTTGGGCTCCAGTCAAACAGAGTAGACAAAGGAAGAACTGACCGACAGAATATCAGACTTCAATCCGGATGTGTAAAAAGTGTTGATCAAGTAATTTGTGACATTGTACATTTTTGGCTGACATGATTAATGATTTCTATGTCTAAGTTGTTGATGTGCATCATTAATCAAGTATGGATTCAGTCGACAGAACAGTAACTTGCAAATATCCTAAGTGTTCTTGTTGCCGACTAGAAGGTTGTTTGAAATCCTTGATGCAGATATATATACCTGATGGATTCAAGCTTGTGAAAGTGTGAAAGTGAGAAGTTTTGATGAAGCGTGAAGAAAAGCAGAGAGAAGTGCAAAGACAGTAATCCAAGCTCAAAATATGACAGAAGAGTAATACTAAGCAGAGGAAGAATGAAATGTGCTAGATCAATTTATTGAGCCTAATCGGAATTGAATTCTTGCATATGTAGATGTTGTTCATCAGTTCAAACACTTGTATATCTTATGTAAGTTATGTAGACATTGAGTCTCCTGTAGGCAGTGGGCCTCTTGTGATTAGTGTGCTTAGGTAGTGAGCCCTAACTGGGAAGTGTCATTTTGTACTCTCATATTCTTTTAATAGAGAATACAATCTTGGGTTAGTCACCTCGTGGTTTTTCTCTTAACAGGGTTTCCATGTAAAAATCCTTGTGTTATATGTGTTAATTTCATTTATGTTCTTATGGTTGCTTATGCTTGATATAGAATTGAATGTTAAGAAAGTAAAAGTAAGAAAAGTTTTAAGATAACTGATTCACCCCCCCCTCTCAGTTATCTGCCTTGTTTCCAACAATTGGTATCAAAGCTAAGTTCCTCTGAACAAGCCTAATAGTTTGAGGAAGATCTGGGAATCGCAATGGATGCATATGGTATGAAGGAACAACTTCAGTCTGCCCTAAATGATCTTGAATAATCCCACTATGAGGTCAATAATTTGAGAGAGAGACTCAAGGACGCTAATGATTTCATCAATGAGCTGAAAGAAAAACTCAGTAATTCTATGAAAAAGAGAAAGGAACTAATTCAGAAATTAGCAAATTAGAATGAAGCCAATAATACTGATGAGGATCTGAATGAGAAAACTAAGCTATGTGAGAAGCTGTCAAAAGAAGTCATTATGATAAGACATGAAATGGAATCAAGGGTTATGAAATTCACCCAAGAAATTGAAGAAAAGAGAAAGACTAAAGATAACCTAAAACAATCCCTTAAGGAGAAAATAGAGGATTGCCACAAAATGGACATAATAATCAGGCATCTTGAATTTGATCTTGAAGAAGCTAGATACAATGAAGAACAACTTGAGAACCAGATAGACACTCTTAAACAAGATCTTCAATTTGCAAATAAATACAAAGAAAAATTCAAGATAAGCTCAGCTCAACTTGAAGTTCTTCTTGAAAGTCAAAAGAGGGTAGATGATAAGCGTGGCTTGGGATATGAGAAAGGCAAAAGTTTTGGATTTGGTCAAAAGAACGTTGGATCAGGAAGTCAAAGAAATGGGCCTAGAAGACCTTCTGTAAGGCAACCAAATGCCCAAAGATATCCATCTTTCAATGGAAATTGCTTCAATTGCAACAAATTCAGTCATAAAGCAACTTAGTGCAGGAACAGAATGAATCAGAACAATTCATCCTTCTCCAGTCAATGTTTTAATTGCAAAAGCTATGGTCACAAATCTCATGAATGTAGAAATATGCAAATGAACAATTCTTTCAATTGTAGATGCTTTACATGCAATAGAATGGGGCATATGGCTAATTAGTGCATATCAAGAGGATATCAACCAAATAAGCAAGGAAATGTTGTGTGTTACAATTGTAATAAATCTGGTCATATAGCCAGATTCTGCAGAAGCAGAAATCATGATGGAAAGGGTCCGGTAAAACATGATCAGAAACTAGACATGCAAAGGAAAAGTGAATGTGGATGAGATTCAAAAGGAGATGAGCAAGATTTGGATAAAGAAGAGCATGATGAATACTTGTGATGAATCCGCACCAGAATCTGGTGCTGATAATCCTTCCAGAAATTAAAAGGTGAGCTCTGGCTCAGGGGGAGCTATAGAGGAAATCAAATTCCCCCACCCAGTTAGTAAGTGCCTGAATTCGGCACAATGGATAAGGGTTAGAGGTTGTAGATTAAGGGAGTCTTGAAGGTTCATCAAAAATCATTCAGTTGAAAGTTGAGTGATCCACATAAAGATTTGAAGAAAGTATGAGTAGTTCCTGCTTTGGTAGCCATCTGGTAAAAGCAAAACTACACATACAAATCTGGTATGATTTGAAAATCCAAGATTATGATATGCAGATTTGGAGATATGTTTTGGAAGGTTAAATGTGTGTTTCCAACTCACTTGGATGATGACTTGAAGATCCGCACAGTGATTCATGAGAAATTCACTCAAAATAGGGTTACCAGATGACTTAAAAATATGCATTTATTACAAAAGGGAATTAGGTTTTGTGCAAGGATAAAAGGATTTTCACTCATCATTTACAACACTTTGCACTCACGAAGAACAAAGAAGAGCTCTGAGAAGAGATCCTGCAGACTACTCAAGTTCAAGCTGAAGATCAAAATCAAGTAGAAATTCGCTCCAGCATTTGCTACAAACCCTAAGACGTAAAAAGGTATTTTCCTTCTGTAAATTCTCTCTGAATTTCATTTCTAAAATGGCTACTCCCATGGTTGTTATAAATATCTCTGAAAGGCCGAGACCAAAATTCAAGAAACACCCTTACAAGTCTCTAGAAGTTGATCCCTTGGGTGCATTTTCCAGTATCCCGCATGGTGTTCTGCATGTAGAAGATGTTAGGGTTTACATTCATACAAACCTTAAGGAACTAGGAGACCTAGAATTGATAGAATTGTATCGCAAACAGATAAGTAATGAGAACTTTGAACTCAAGATGAAATTCAAGGCCCTAAAGGATAAGCACTTTGCACATTGCATACATTTGCCGTCATTTGGAGAAGACAAATGGGTCAGGCATGTCTTGAGCAGGATACATGATAACTTTATGTGGTTAATGAGTCCATTTAAGATAACCAAAGATGCCATCAAGGTTGTAACTGGGTTACACTCAACTGGTGGGCTACCTACACTCAAAGCTATGAATAATCAAACGGTAACAAAAGCCACCGGATCAAAATATGACAAGAGGGCAATAACTATAGATGATATTACTTATCCGGATGTCAAGTTTGCATCAATTATAATTGGTTACAAGATTTATCACTCAAGCAAGGAGAATTTTGTATCCAGTACAACAATCTATGCTGCATATCAGATGCTAAGAGAAAATGCAAACTATGATTTGTGTGAACTTCTATTGAATCAACTATTGGAGAATCTGGAGAAGATCAAGAAGACAAGAAAAAATTCTTCAAGTATGGCAGTCTAGTATTATGTCTATTTTTCTACTTCATGAATGAGCTACCAAGATCAATAGGTCTGATATGGACAAATGACAAACCAGTTGCTATTCAAATCAATGATTATTTGTATGAACTTGGTGATTCACAAGCCCAGAAGGCAGCTCTCTGGGGTTACTTCAAAAACTTCCAAAGCATGATGCATGCAAGAGAGAGAATACCAAAGTCAATAGTTGAAAAATACAAAGACATAGTTTGCTTCATGGTTGATACATATCAGTGTCTAATGGAGGCAGTTGAGCCAAGGATTGTATGGGTGATGCCCATGGGTTATGAAGTAGACAAAAAACTATTAGAGGCTAATGTTCAACATCTGCTAAGTCAACCCAAGGACACTGAAGCAGAGAGGTTTGGCACCTTTGATGAGCTAAACATAAAATTGCATGTTGAGCTAAGGAAGCTTGAAACAAAAAGGAAAGTGAGAAGGGAGGTTGAAGAACTTGCTGGAATGTTTGGCATAACAAAGGAGGCAGTTGATGCAAATAGAGAAAGAATAGAGAAAATTGAAAGGGAGAGGGAAGGTGCAAAAAAAGAAAGCATTCCGGTGAAAGCCTCTACCTAGACGAGATCTACTAGAAGTTCTACCCATGTCACTCCTGAAAGCCCAAAAACTACCAAATCAAAAACCAAACCATCTGTCAAAAGTGAAAAGAGAAGGAAGACTAAGGCCACAAGGACATATGTGAGCCTCAAGGATGATGAAGAGATAGAATCAGATATGGAGGTCAAAGATTTAAAGAAAGCCAAGCACAAACTCTCCAAGGATGAAAAGAATGATGAGGAGCAGAAGACAAAAGAGTTTGTTGAGAAACCCACTCTCTCAATTGAAGACATCATCAAAGCAGTCACGATGGATGGAAACCTGCAGCCGGTGATAGAGTTCTATGATGAATATAATGATGCAGATAAGAGAATACTTGAGGAAGCAACTGTCAGGTACTTGAACATCTATAACAAAGCCTTCATTGAAATAATTTCACTAATTCCTAAAATCCTAGAAGAAGTACTGGAGCTAAGAAAAGAAAATGTAATTGCAAAAGACTTGGAGATCCAGGAACAAATAGTGATACAGTTATGTCCATCTATCACTCCAAAACAAATGAACATGGTTTTCAAGGACAACAAAGAAGATTTTTGGAGCAAATCTAGAATGAATAAACTCGTGCTAGGAGAAACTGACAAAATAGCTAATGAAACAAAAGAAATTATTTGGAAAGCCTTGAAAAGGTTTAATCTTCCCATTGTAGAAGAAGCAGATGAAGAGCCTTATACCATGGATGTTGAAGGATTAAAGGAAATCAATGAAGAATTCTCTAACAAGGATGTCAAAGGATTAAAGAAAATTGATGAAGAGCCATCTAAGGCATTAGACTCTTCAGTTCTGGAAGAAGAAGTTCACAAGGAAAAGGAAACACTGACAGGAGACACTGGTAATGTCACTCCTCTGGATCCCACTGTTGCCAAGACAAATCTTTTGGTCATTGGAGAAGTAGAGGAAGGAAGAAAAGAAGAGGAGAATCAAGAGAAAGAAAATAAGGTAAAAGAGGAAGGAGAACAAGCAGAAAAGGATGGTGAGTACACATCCAAACCAGCCAGTTCAGACACCTCTAAAGGGAAGAAGTCTGAATCATCAGCAAGAGACACTACAGAACTTCTTGGACAAAGAAATGATGGAGCTAGATGAACCTGAGTTGATTCAAGGGCCACTGAATCTAGACTCTCTCTCTGGTTCAGATAATGAAGATAGCATCTTTTGCTCAGGCCAAAGCAAAAGAAAAACTTCTAAAATCTCATATGGAGGACAGTGAACTGCTGAATATTGCATCCGGAGTACTAGAGAAGATCATGCCCACATTTCTGAAGGATGCATCTGCCTCTCCATCTAGTAATTTAAAAAACTTGGTTAATTCTGTCAATACACACTTTGAATCTTTAGAAAAATTAGCAGAAACTAAGGTCCGGAAAGAGTTCTTTGGAAAAAGATTTAGTGAGGTACAAGGACTAATTGACAATGACAGAAAAAACCTAGACATTGGCATAAAGAACATTGAAACTGCTCTTAAGGATGGTGGAGATATATATAAATTTTGTTTATCCTAGCCTAGAGGTGCAGAGGACATTGAGAAGAAGATGAAAGAACAAGAAAAAAAATTGACAAACCTATCTCAGAATTTTGATCCTCTTACTATCTCTCTGGTAAACCAAGAATGTCAAGAAGTTGTTATCATAAATGAAATAAAGAAACTGGTTAAGGAGAAGAGGCATCTAATGGATAGAATGGGTGAACTTAGGGGAATAATCCTCCCTAAGTTAGAAGTATTGCATGATGCTTGAACAGATGCTCTAAGTATAGCCCGGGCCAGTGATCCAACAGATTTGAAGAGGGCGGAAGCATATGCATTTTTTTTAAGTGGACACATCTCCGTTTTGGATAGAATGAAGAGGAGTTGGGCCACAGAGATTGTAAAACTAAAGACAACCTTTGCGGATACACTTAAGTATATGTAAGTATAACATATGAATTGTATGTAAAATTTTGGTATGCAGATCCCACCCTTTACCATTGATGTCAAAGGGGGAGTGAAGAGTAGTGAAAAATGAGGAATCCAACAAAGGGGGAGCACCGGTAAAATAGTGTAAAGAAATAGAGCACAAACAAAGGGGGAGTTATTGCGACACTTGGTCATTTTTCACTAAGTGTTGCCATCAATGCCAAAGGGGGAGATTGTTGGCAAGAGACACTATTTGGCTTCATAAGTATTGTCATTGATGGCAACAAAGTCTATCCCACACATCCGCAGTACATAATATGCCTATACCGGAAGTCATATTGAAGATTGTCTTGGTCTGATAGACAAGAACAGAGCATGCAATATGATCCAACGATCAAGTCCAAATCTCTCAGATGGTGTAACTTAGTGAGTTGTGGATTTGGACAAGTCAAGAGGGGCATCATAACTATTGTATTCCAGAGATTAGTCTCCGGTGACAAAGCATGCAAAATATATGAACATTTGAGTGTTGGGCTCCAGTCAGACAAAGTAAACAGAGGAAGAACTAACCGACAAAGTATCAGACTTCAATCCGGATGTGTAAAAAGTGTTGATCAAGTAATTTGTGACATTGTACATTTTTGGTTGACATGATTAATGATTTCTATGCCTAAGTTTTTGATGTGCATCATTAATCAAGTATGGATTCAGTCGACAGAACAGTAACTTGCAAATATCCTAAGTGTTCTTACTGCCGACTAGAAGGTTGTTTGAAATCCTTGATGCGGATATATATACCTGATGGATTCAAGCTTGTGAAAGTGATAGAAGTTTTGATGAAGTGCAAAGAAAAGTAGAGAGAAGTGCAAAGATAGTAATCCAAGCTCGGAATATGATAGAAGAGTGATACTAAGCAAAGGAAGAATGGAATGTGCTAGATCAGTATATTGAGCCTAACCGTAACTAAATTCTTGCATATGTAGATGTTGTTCATCAGTTCAAACACTTGTATATCTTCTGTGAGTTCTGTAGACAGTGAGTCTCCTATAGGCAGTGGGCCTCTTGTAAGCAGTGTGCTCGGGCAGTGAGCCCCAACTGGCAAGTGCCATTTTGTACTCTCCTATTCTTTTAACAGAGAATACAATCTTGGGTTAGTCACCTCGTGGCTTTTCCCTTAACAAGGTTTCCACATAAAAATCCTTGTGCTATGTGTGTTAATTTCATTTCTATTCTTATGGTTGCTTATGCTTGATATAGAACTGAATGTTAAGATAGTAAAAGTAAGAAAAGTTTTAAGATAACTGATTCACCCCCCCTCTCAGTTATCTACCTTGTTTCCAACAAAACCCTTGCAGGAAAAAACTCCACACCCAAAGATGTTTATGCTTGTATAAGTACCTTCAAGAAAGATTACTGAAACTTCTCTAAATCCTGATGCACATTTCAAGCTTCTTAAATCTTCTAAAACCTGTAATACCTGTTATGTTGTAATGTTTTTCATACAACTTCAAAGCTTCTATATTGAAAGCTTGAAGCTCAAATTACATTAAATTGTATTTGATAACTTGAGATAAGTCCTTATGCAAACCCAAGTGCTCCAAATAGAGAACTCCAAAGTCAAACAGTAGAAATCAACCTGTTAACTACCAGTCCTGATTATGGGTGCCCAAATTGTCCCATTCAAACTTAGTCAACATAAATATATTTTCACAAATAAAAGCACAACTAAAAGTCTCAAGATTGGGCACCCAAGTTGTCCCAATCTATTTCAGTCAACTGAAGTGCACCAACATACATCAATCTCATGCAAACAACATGCATGATTGATGTCTCCAATATTATTATGAATCAACCTATTCTTTAACATGCAGGAGACATGCAAACACCTGTAGCACCATGTAAGAGTTATCCAAAATTGATCTTGAGTTCAAGTGTTATGCAAGATATATGCAACACCATATAAATGACATGCAACAATATGCAAGTCCATACAACTGATATGCAACAACATGCAAGCACATGCAAGTGACATACAACAACATCCAAGTTCATATTTAAGTGACATGCAACAACATGCAAGTCCATTTAAGTGACATTCAACAAAATGCAAGTCCATGTAAGTGACATGCAAGCACATGCAAGTTCATATAAGAAACATGTAACAACATGCAAGTCCATATAAGCAACATGCAAGTCCATGCAAGTAACATGCAACACATGCAAGCACATGCAAACTCATATAAGTGACATGCAACAACATGCAAGTCCGCGCAAGTTTTTATGAGTTCATACAAGCAATATGCAAATATCATGCATCTCTAACTTCACTGTTAACTACCACATCATATTCATGCAAATATCATGCATCTTTGACTCCTCTGTTAACTACCACTTCATATTCATGCATCTCTGATTCCACTATTAGCTGCTATATCATGTTCATGTAAATATCATGCATCTCTAACTCCGCTGTTAACTGCTACATCATGTTCATTTAAAGTGTATCAATAATATCCACTCATGCACACAAAAAAACAAACTCCCAGTCTAAATATAAGACACCTCCAAAGTGGGCGCCCAAGTTAACTCCCACTTACTAGGAGTTGTCAAAAACTCAAAATAAACTTCAAGGAGTTGTCAACAAGTCGTCATGGACCCCACTCCAAAAGTGGATGCCCAAGTTTGACCCTACCATTAGTAGTTAATTACAACATGCCAAGTGATATAATTAAATATTATTTTATCTCTCAAGTCCTTATGTGTTGAGGAACACATTCCAAGAACTTTGGAGACATATGAAATTCGTTAGGATTGCAAAGTTAATGACAACTTATCCCAACAAAATAGGTAGTTTTCATTTTGAAAAGGGTGGTTTTGACCTCTAAAAGTGGGTTTGGAAAATTTCAAGGGTGGTTTTGGAATATTTTGGTGACAAAATATTTTGGGCAAATTTTAGACTATTCCTTGTTGACATTAGTGTGACATCATCATTTTCTACCCTCCAATCCTGCCCCCTCACAGATGTAGTTTTTGTTTTTGAAGTCCAAATTCAAAGGCTTCTTTCTTAACCATACGAACTCCATTTTTTGAGCAATTTTTTTATTCGGGCTACTCTTTTGTTCTCTACATACTGGTGCAGGTATTTTTAGATTTTGATGCATGGTTTGACTAGAATTTGTAGATTCTCATAAGTGACATTGTGCAGTTATCATTTTGGAAACTTCAAAGGCTCCATCCAGGCTCATACAAGCACCTTTTCTGGTACAATTTTTTTGAAAGTGCATGATTTTTTGTGTACCTTATAGTGGTGCTATTTATTTCACTTGGTTTTACTCCATAATTCTACTTTCAACATATAGCCTTGTTTGAGCATTTATAAAGCATTGGAATCAAGTCCACTTTATGTTTCTTGCTAGTGGCAATTGTATTCGCACTACTTATGAAGTGCCAAATCATTTTTGCTGGGGGGGTGATTTCTGAGACTAGTGAAAAGGGGGGTTGTCTTGTGTGTTTTATTTCTTGCATTTTTGTATTTTCTTTTTTGCATAAACTGCAATCTACTTTTCTACACTAAAACGGATCAAGTAATAGCTCCTATTCTAACACACTACAAATACTTTGAATGGAAGTCAAAAATGACAATCTACTTGAAAAAGAAAGGATTGCATAGGGTAATAATGGGTCTTGAAACTGAAGCAAAATTAATTGTAGAAAAATTCAAATGGCATAATAAGTATGATGAAGCATTTGGTACCTTGCACATGTCTATATCTCTAGATTTACTCTTTCATATTGAATTTATCTCTACACCAAATGAAGTATGGACCACTTTGGAAAATCTCTTTGGTACATAGGATGAGTTGAGACATCACTAACTAGAGAATGAGCTCATAGGATTAAGTCCTTGTAATTTTGATACAATTCACAACTTCTTCACTAAACTAAAAGCCATTATATTGCAACTAAAACAATGTGGGATTGAGAAGAAAAATACACAATTGATTTTGAGCATTCTCTCTAAATTTTGTCCTAACTATTCAGTGTTTGTTTCTGCATTTCATGCTCCTCAAAGTGCCTTAGGGACCACGTTCAAAATGCACAACTTATTCACTAAACTAAAATCCATTAGATTGCAACTAAAACAATTTGGGATTGAGAAGAAAGATACACAAGTGATTTTGAGCATTCACTCTAAACTCGGTCCTAACTATTTAGTGTTTGTTTCTACATTTCATGCTACTAAAAGTGCCTTAGGGATCACGTTCAAAATTCCTTCTCTAGATGAGTTTTCCATTGAAATCACAAGGGAGTAGGATAAGTTGGTTCAAATGGGCACTATAAAAATTTCTAAGTCTCATGTCTTGGCTGTAAATCAGGGCACTAAAGATAAAAAAAGGTTCTTCCAAGAAAAACAAGAAACAAAAGGACCAAGGAGAGAAGAAACAAGGTCCAAGACTGATTGCCTCAAATACATCTTCTAAGTCATGTTCTTCCAAAGGTGACAATTCTAAGAAGGAGAAGGCAAAGTTTTCCTTTTGCAAGAAATTTGGTCATGATGAGCATAAATTCCTGAAAAAGGAGATAGCTCATCTTACACATCTTCTTGAAAAGAACACATCAAAGTGCCAAATTTAGCTAAGCAAGATTCATCAGGAGAATCTTCAAAGGACACAACTATTAGTAAGGGGAAAGGAAAGGGCAAGGCCCTTGTTGCAATAGATTCACAACCCGACACTTGGGTAATTAACTCAGGTGCTTCTCACTACATGGCCAGTTCACAGGAAAATTTCTCATCCTTGGAGCCATGTTTTGTGCTTGATATTCTTATGGGTATTGATACACCTAAGGAGGTTATTGGGAAAGGGTTTGTTAATTTTGGTGACTGGACATTTCATGATATTTTATGTGTGCCTTCCTTGTCAACTAATCTCCTATCTATCTACCAAATCACCCATACAAGTTCTTGCAAGCAAGTTGAATTTGCACCAAACATAGTGGTTATCAGTAAACTACATAGTTCCATGGGAAAATATAATAATAAGTCTAGGCTTTATCACTTTTCTCATTTTGTTCCTAACTCTCCTTTGGCTGCTTTGCTTACTCATTCAGATGAAGTGAACAATTTGTGGCATCAACAATTTGGCCACTTGAATTACCGTTACTTGCAGTAGTTCAGTCAACATGGAATGGTTTTAGGATTGCCTACAGTTCATTTTTCTAATCATGTTTACTAGGGATACATTCTTGGTAAGCATCTAGAGAAGTTTGACAAGGGAAAATTGTGGAGAGCTTCACAACTTCTGGAGTTAGTACATAGTGATCTAGATAGACCATTTCCACATCCATCTTTCAATAGAGCTCGATATGTTTTGAATTTCATTTATAATCTTTCTAGGTATACTTTTGTGTATTTTCTCAAGCAAAAGTCTGAAGTCTTTGATTCATTTTAGGACTTCAAAGCATTTGCAGATCTAAACAAATTGGGAAGTCTCTCAACCTTCTACAAATAAATAATGGGGGAGAATATGTCAACCACAGGTTTGAGTAGTTTTGTGCCTATGATGGCATTGATCTTAAGTGCATAGTTCCCTATAATCCACATTAGATTGAAGTTGCATAATGGAAGAATCAGTCCTTGAAGGAGATGGTTAATTGTATGATTCACTCTAGATCTCGTACACCACCATACTAGATAGAAGCCATTAACTATGTGTTATATGTAGATCTAAATTCCTCATTGAGATGTTAAGAGAATAACTCTTTTCCAAGCTTGGACTAGTTGTAAACCCACAGAGAAACACTTTTGAGTGTTTGGCTCCCCACATGGGCCCACGTCCCAATAGAAAAATGTAAGGTTATGGATCCACAGAGTAAGCCTTGTATATTTATTTGGTATGTTGATGGGGTCAAAGGCTATAAGATTATTTATCCTACCACTTGTGAATTGTTCATTGAGAGGAGTGTTCATTTTGAGGAGAGTCCTGCCAGCTCTTCTTCTACCACTTCTCCATCATCCATCACATTGGAGACACTGTGACATGATGATAGTTATTTTGATGATATAGATGAGGAATCTTCTTCCTCCACTTTTGATGACGACGATGATGACGATGATGATGAGGATTTACTTCCTTCCACACCTAGTCATCACTTAGAGGGTATTCCTCTAAATTCTCTAGTTTCTCCAACTTCAGGGCCTCTTTAGGCTCATCATACATTGCAGTCAGTAGGTGATTGGGTTGGGGACCCATTAGATACCAGAAGGACACAGTCACAGTTTCAACAGGCTCCACATAGATCTTTCTTACTTTAGGTTTTAATCCAAAATCTTTTCAAGAAGCTTCTCGTGTCTGTGAGTGCGATGCTACCATGCAAGAGGAGTTTAGTTCTTTGGAGAGGAACCACACTTGGGACTTAGTCCCCCTTCCTAAGGGAATAAAACTTGTTTGATGCAAGTGGGTCTATCAAACAAAATGTAATGTACCAACTAAAAATTCAGATATGAAAATATAACTTCAACCAATCCACCAAAACTACACCAAAATTGATGAAATTAGCTAACTAGTCTTGCAATGAATTAACACACAATATGTTGAATCTTCACCAAAATGTTTTTAATTGATTTTCAGATGTAAATAACATATTATCAGGTCTATGACACTAGTCTATAGAAGCAACAACATTACAACTTCAAATAACAAAATCTAGGCAAAACCCACAAAATCTACCAACACCGACAATCACCAAAATACACAAAAAACACCCCAAATTGAAATAGTTTGATTTATTGATGGAAATTACATGAAATATGATATGATACAATCAAAATAACAGAAAAAAAAACTTACAACACTCAGCAGCAAACTACACAACCAAATATTCACCAAAGGCTGAAATACAGCCTATGTATCCAAACCCACAAAGCCAAAAACAACACAACACTGCTCACAACACCTAGAGATGATCTCTAGCACAAGGAAATGGAAATCTACAGCTACTACATGGAAAACAAAATAAAATAACAGTAGCAGCACATTCCAACACTTCCGGAATCACCGTGTCAACATAAAGAAGACCTGCACACACAAACAATGGAAATTGCCAGAAACTACTGAATCCTTGAATCTCTGTACAACCTCTAGATGAAGGTACTCCTTTTGAACAAAGGGTTTTCATTCTATGGCCACCTGAGACTCATGAGTTTTCATCCATAAGCCTTCTACTCCAACAGGGTTTCATCCATTGAAGCCACAATCTGCAAGTTTGAGAGAAAAAGTCATATCAACAATACCTCCAAATGACTAAATTTTCATCTTTTGTATCAATCTTTCTTGGGAGAGATGGGAACCCAAGTTTCCCATGTTTTCCTTGGATTCCTTTCTATTTTGGGGTATGATAGTTGATATAAGCTGTCATACATTGTCATAAATTCCCCCACCACTTGTGATTTCTATTGGGTGAATATTTTGTTTTCAACTAACTGAGGACAAAATGGTTATATCAACCTGTTGGCATTTCAATTCGCACCTCTGGTATGCGATTTGGAAATGGACAGCTATGCACAGATAAACTACTCTCCTATTGGAAGGGGGAGTTCCCTTTCTTGCTGATGTTCGCTGAAAAGATAACTTGAATGAAACTTCGCCTATCTTCTTTTTGATTCTCAGCTGCGAGCACAAGGTTATAAAACTCTAAACACTGCAGAAGAGGTTTTTTCTTTTTTTATAAAACTTCTACTACAACTAGCATAGACTAATGACACTTTCAACCTCCTGAGTAAATTCAAAGCAAAGGAAGTTGAAAGTGAACGAGGAATGATTGTTAACACAAAAACTTAAGCAATTTTCTTTCGGATTAACATCACAAGACTAAAAGTACTTTAATGATGAAAGCTGAAAATGAAAGCTGCAGAAGCTACACATCTGACGACGATAACTTAATGAATAGATGTAGAATATCAGAGCAAAGTAGGCATGAGACTTCTATTCAATATCACAAAGTTTAATACAACTCCAGGACAACAATACTGTAGCAAAAGGTAGGCATACAGTAAGTGATCAAACACCAGAGAACAATGAACACAAAGTGAACAAACACTTGGAATAACAATGTTTGTAGGCTAGAATAGGCACAACAAATTTGCTATCACAAAAGTCATTACAAACAATGGGCAAGGATGCCCTTATTTATACTAAAATCAAAGGAGTAGGGAACCCTAAAATCTCCTTGATTAACCCTAACTTGCCAACTCGCAAGCTTTATTACTATTCTAAGACAAAGATACAATAAACAAATGCTTTAAAGCAATATGCTTTAAAGCAAAGAAGATTCCATCTATCACAAGGTGATTTCTTTCTAAATATAGAATGGATGAGATTAGGATGAAAGCACATGCTTTAAAACAAAAAGCATCTAATTTAAAGCTGCTTTATTTTGGAATGCATCCTCATCAACATTCTAGCTTTTTTGGTGATGTCATCCGTTGATATTCTGGGAAACAATATCTTCTAAAAAGCGAGTGACCGCATCTTTGCCAGGAACACTGATACTCTCTAGAATGATATTCTGATTCTCTAACATTTCTTCACCATTGGCAACCATCTGAAGAAATTCGTGAACTTCACCTGCAGCCTTGTCAAATTTCACTGACATTGCGGCAAGACGACTCATCTTGCTGGCATTGATATCATCATTAAAGTTGTCATGGACGAGAGTCTGGAACTCTGCTTGCACTTCCCCAAGATCATACAGGGTACCATCTTCTTTCTCATACGAACACGGGATCTGAGAGACAAAGGATCTGACGAACTTGAGGATGCCGACTACCTTTTCTTTCCATTCTGTCAACTCTGAAATCATACTGTCATAAGTTTTTACTGTGAAAAGATATTGCACTTTCTAAGTAGAAACTGTCTTCTTATCTTTAGCTGAATCAACAGTATCAAGTGCAATCTTCAAGTCAGAGATAATGATCTCAAATACTGGTCTATTTTCTGCCATGATCTGCTGCGACCCTTGTATGCCTTGGCATAAATCATGAGCATTGTACTTCAACTGATAAAGCTTTGCAAGTACAACTCTCCCTTTGGTCACAAATTCTTCTACCTAACTGTCCATGTGCCTCCCATAGAGGACCAACTTACTGAAATGCCGTTGATCGGCTGGTGATCCAAGACTTGGTGGAAGAAGCAAATCAATCTGTGAATTGCCATGGAAAAGGTTGGAAATGTATTGCCGCAACTGTCGAACTTCAGCTTTGAGAGTTGCCTTGTCTTCTCCGTGTCTCAACACCCTTTCCTTAAAGCTATCCGCTGCAACCTCGAAGAGATTGACATCTGTATGGTGAGTACTTCTGCCAAGGTTAGCTTTGACAACTGTGAAGTCATCAACCTCGACATCATTAGCACTTCTATTTTCTGGAGGTGTTGCAGTCTCAAGAATGATTTCTCCATCCGCATTCTTCTCAATGCGAACCTGCCTCTTCAGCTGCTTGTCTGGTGTGTCTTGATAGATGCTTTTTAGCTCTGTTAAATCCAGCTGATATGAGGGCTTTCTTCTCTTCCTTCCCAGAATGTTTTCAAGCCAAGATGAGCCATCCTCTCTTGGAAACTTGGTTCTCACCTCATTAGCTCCTGATGAATCAATGCTTGCATCAAAGTTGCGAGCCAGTGAATCTGGCTCTGAATCTATGTGAATAGGAGAAGGGATCGGTGAAGAAAGTGGAGATACATGATCTGAAGGTAACACTTCAACATGCGGTGTTGTTTCAACAGGAGCTTCTGGTTCAACTGGTGGATGTTCCTGTTGGACATGAGCTAGAGACTCATCTTTTTTCCTCTTTAACTTTGCCATTTTTGTTCCCTCTGGGAGAACACTCATAGCTTTTACTCTTTGTTTTGGCTTGGAAGTGGAAGGTTCTGATGGTTGCACAACTGGCGACTCTGCTACTGGAATATCATCCTTCCGCTTAGTCTTCAAGAATATCAAACTATTTTTAACCACTCGACTTGTTCTCTCCTCAATGGAAGTACTCTCTTTTACTGACCAATTAACTGGCGGCAATAGTTGTTGCTCAATTTGGTCCCTAAAATACATGGGAAGCAGAACTTCACCACTTTCTGTCAAACCTTCTATGTCTTCTGATAGGATATCAGACATTTGTTGAAGAGTGAACCTACTGTAACTGCGTCCTCGCACTTCATACTCATCAGCACAATTAGCCTAGAAGTCTTCAACTGCAAACTCGTGTGTACAATTCTGACCAAGATGTGATGCATAAACACCACAGGGATCATATGAAGATCTCCTGTCAAAAAACTTAAGACCATATCTGGATGATTCATTACCGATTGCCTTGGCATCTGCTCCAGATCTACATTTGTAAATACTCATCCCAAGTGGAAAATTGAAGGCAGTCTTGCGTCTGCTACACAAAAATGTATGCACTTCATAAGCTTGCCTCAAAAATTCCATAAATGCTATTTCATCTGTAGGATATTGTGGCAACATGGCTGGCTCTCTTGAGAAGCCATATACTCTGATGTAGGAAAAAGTAGGAAATTAGATAAACCAATCAGCCCATTCTGCCATTGCTATTCTAGCCTCTACAGAAAACCGTATATGCAACTCCTTGTCCATGTCTCGCACTGCATGCATCAAGAATGCATCATTCACCCGCCTATAATGTCGTTTAGCTTGAGAGATCTCTAACTGCGGGAAATGATGATACACATGCTGAGTACCCAGAGTTCCAACAACATTCAAACCTCTGAATTGACCTTGAAAAGCCATCAAATACACGAGGTATGATATCATATGGAATTCATGAGCCCTTTGAAAATCAATTATTTGTTGGTGGAGACAATCACTGATTAGTGCCGACCAATCATAGAATTTGGTTCCGTCCACAATCTGGGACATGATGTAAAACATCCAAGCCTGAAATTTATTTGCATCTGCTTGACCTGTGATACGACTTAGCAGAGTAATCATTATTGCATGCTCCTCCTTGAATTCTCCACGTCCAACATTCCTTGGCATAATGTTCTGCTTTTCTTTCAACCACCTCTAACCAATCTTTTTTCTGTATTTTTCCTTATCATTGTTCCAAACCCTCTTGCATTCTTCAAGTGAAATAGTTAAGTTCTCTCTCCAAATAGGTATTGTAAAACACTTTTAATGTCGTTTGGCCTCAAGCTGCAGAGCACATGTCCATCACCTGACTGAATTTCTCTTGTGACCGAGTTGTAATGTGTCACGCAAGCAATCACAAACTCGATACTTTGCATGGTGATAGGAAAGGATGCCGCTGCAAGCAAACCGGAGTGTCCAAGATTCCTGATAGCATTATTTCCTGCATCCTCCAAGGAGTGTAAATTGATTACTGGAAGTACTTTATGCAAGTCTATTTCACAAGTTTTCAGGTAATCATGAACCAATGTTGTTTTGTGCCTAATTTGTGTTGGAGAGTACTACATATTGGAAGATTTGAAAATCGATTGTGAACATGCCTATGTTGGAAAAAGTATTGGACAGATGGCTAAAAATTATTTGCTAATTTTTAGAAAAAGCAGAGTGTGAGCTAAAAAAGCTGGCACATGGGTTTTGTAGATAATTCCAGTTCTAAGCAACCCAGATTGTCAGATTTTGAAAAAGCGGAGATTTTCTCAAAAAAGCAAGAAAAAAGTAGTTTCCTAAAAAAAAGCACAACTCCCAATCTTCAAGAGGATGATAATCTGGATGGACCCATCTCGATGAAAACTAAAAAAGCTCTGGTCGGATTTCTAAAAAATGATCTCCTTGAAACAAGGACCTTGAAAAAGCAAGCCTCTCTTCTTCCTCAACCCGAATCTATGAAGAAAACTGAAAAAGCACCTGGTTTGGGTCTTTGAATCTTCATTGAAAGAAAAATAAAATTTTCCTCTAAATGCAACCTACAAAAGAAAATGAAATAAAGAAGCCCAAAGCTTGTCTTTATAAATCTTTTGGTCGAAAAAGCAATTTTACTTGTGTGAGAAGAAAACTTCATCATCATCTATGAAGAAAGCATCTTTTAAAGCATAAATCCAAGTGGATGTCTTCGAATAGGAAGAATCCCTATTTTGTAGGAGCCTATGGCTTCATGTGCAAGATGACAAAAATATCTTCTTTGATGATGTCATCGAATGCGCAAGTTGGAAGAAGTGCTAACAAAATTTTCTTCATTTTCGACACTTCAACACTCGCTTTGACTCAAATATGGCCTGTCTCCGACTTCAACAAGGCAGAAAAATGTTATCATGAACTGAAAAAGCTAACTGATCTTGACATTTTGAAGATTGATCAACTGAGATTCCATCCCCTGCCTCCGTTCGACGATCTGACATCGTTTGACCAAGTTTGACCTCCCAGAAACTGCCAACGGGCGAAGATTGGTAACAAGGCATGTCAAAAAACACTAAAAACATGAATATATTCTAACACTACTCAAGATGGGCACCCCAAGCCTCCTGGGGCGCCCAGTTTCCCAACACTTAGCTATTTTTTTCAGTTTTTTTCAACTTTTTCAATTTCTTGGTTTGCGTGCGCGTTTCAGAGGCACAGGACCCCTGTTTGGCTGTCAATTTCTATCAACTAGGATGAAAATGAGTCTAATGATCTGGAAAATATGCAAGCCTGATGAAAACTAAGTTGATTGTACATTCTGTTTGCCTCGAAAAATGTGCCAAACTGATCAACACTGAACCGGAGCGCGCTGACGGAAGGAGATCCATGTTTTTCAAGAAAAAAACATCAAAAATAATCTAACTCTAGAGAGTTTGGGTGCCCCAAGCCTCCTGGGGCACCTGGTTTCTCAACACTTAGAAAAAATTTCAATTTTGTACCTTTTCTTGATTTCTGTGCCCAGGGCTCCTGTTCGATCTTTGATTTCAGTCGTTCTGACAACTGTCGAGGTGGGACGGAGGGTGATCTAAGTAGTCTGAACATATCTATGATGAAATCCTGGCTTTGACTAACTTTTGACCAAGTTTGACCAACCGGAAAAGAGCTGACGGAAGCATTTTCGATGTTTCTCAAAAAACGTGAAAAAAAACTAACACAGGAGAAGATGGGTGCCCCAAGCCTCTTGGGGCGCCCAGTTTCACCAGACTTAGCCATTTTTGTGATTTTCCAACTTTTCAGTTCACCTTGGATCCATCTTGCATCGTTTTACATGCATCGTCGAGTCGACAGCCGTTTGTCAGTTTTGCGTCGTTGAAACAGCGTTGGAAACTCGTCGAAGAGTTTTGGCAGGTGAACTTTTCTGTGTTGATGACTTTCAAGCTCATGCTTCACCTTGTGAAAAAGCAAAAATGACCCAGTAGAGAAAACTTGGTCGTTTGAAGATTCCGTCTGAACCGTGCCGATCGTGGAGCCAAATCAACCAATGAGAATCGAACGCGACACCTGACTTGGAGATTCTATTTTTAGAAAGTTTTGCCAACATCCATATCTCAAGAAACCCAGAAAACTGAACTCGATGTCTATTTTTAGACATTTCTAAAAATAGAAATTTCTATTTTTAGAAATTTTTCTTTTTTGACTTTTTGACGAAAAATTTTCTAGACTTGTTTCAAAATGCCTTAATGAAGCAAAAAATTTGGTTGGGTACAACACAACCATAATATGATGAGATTAAATCTCTCCTCTCAGAAATGGGAGGCTCCCTTCTTATTGTTATTTGAATCAACTAATGATTAAACTATGCTTATTTACACTACAATAATCTATGAGGGTGTTTCCATTAACATATTCTCTTTCTTCAGAATAAGAGAAACAAATTACAATAAAGACCTTGATAATTATAGTGGCTAAGGAACTAAATAATACCAATTGTAGCAATAATAACCAATATACAATTCCATTAGATGAAAGAATAACATGAAAGATACCAGCAATTAAGAGTAATTAGAAAATACACAGGAGCACAAAGTCTTCTGCCACTTTCAGCGACGATTTCACTTAAATAATCTGTGCAACAAATTATAGCTCAAAGACTATTAACTTGCAACACCACAAACTCACAAGAATATAGATGATACTTGTTGCACAAAGTCTACAATCTCTGAACAATACTCATTTACAAAACATATATCTCCAAATATAACAAGATAACAAAAAGTTTACCAGTGTTAAATCTAATTTCCTCTTCAACAATGAAATACTAGATTACCCACAAATCAACTTCAAGATAATATGAATAGAGAGACATAAGAACACTCTTTCATACAACAAATACATTCCCAAAACAAAGGTTAGAGACAAATTCACTTCTTTTATTGATAATGAAGAGACTTAATGTCTCAAATTACTACTTGGAACCTATTTCCTTTCATGTTTCTTGTTCATCGTTCAATCAGCAAAAGTTGAACTGTCGGCGAACTCTTGAACTTGGTTCATCAGGTTCAATGGTTCAATCGCTATCCATTGGTTACTTTGTTGAAGGCTTGAATTGTTCATTGCGTTCAATGGTTCATTGAACTGTTCATCGAGTTCAAGGTTCAATGTTAAAACTTAGGTTCAATGGTTCACTGAACTGTTCGATGGTTCCACAAGTTCAATGGTTCAGTAAACTGTTCATTATTTCCAAAGGTTCAATGGTTCAACCATTGGTTCGAGGTTCAATGGTTCAACCGATGGTTCGATGGTTCCACAGGTTCAATGGTTTAATCGATGGAGATTGAATGTTTGGACATCGGTAAGAAAATTATCATCGACGAAGTTTAGAGATATCTCTCTGACTGCCAGTATCTTTTCGATGTACGGTGAATGGTAAACCCGTTGGTTTTGTTGACATATGTGTCGACAATCTATATTCTTTTGGGCGTGTATATATATTACTATTATGCTTGATGTCCGATGCATGTGGGATTAATCATCTCACTAGAATGTGAACTGTCAGAAGGTAGTTACGCGACGGTTGTGACAGCGATGCTGAGTCAGTTGAAATGAGCAGTTAGGGCAGAAGTGAAAATGGTTCTTGCTCTTGAAGACTGTGGTTTATATACATATTTGGTGAGCTCGTCATAGAAGAGGAAGAGATTTGATTATACAGTTTTATTCTATAAATATACAGATGAAATAAAACAATTTTTTGTAATTGTTGAGGATTGATACCTGAGTAAAAGAGCTGGGATCTTTATTGTAACTATTCTATTTACTGTAATAAAGATAGTCTCTCTTGTGGTGGTGGGTTTTTTACCCAAAAGGGTTTTCCCATGTAAATCTGTTGTCATTCTTTGTTGTCTGAAAGTTTATTCTATTTTTTCTGGTGTGTTTATCTGTAGTTTTTTGAATTGAAATTTACCTGTCTGCATTATCTCCTTTGAATTAACATTAGGGAAGATGTATTCTGCACCTCTGCTTTCCTGACAAGTGGTATCAGAGCCTGGCCAGTTGTGTTATCCTTGTTGGTAGGTTGGGTTTTTTGTGTTAGTTCAATGAGTGGGAGTTCTGTAGAGGTCTATTTTGTTAAATAAGATGGCAAGTACATCAAGAAAAATAGACATTGAAAAATTCAATGGCACAAACTTTGAATTGTGGAAGATTAAGGCTGAAGATTTGCTGGTCGACAGAGATCTTTGGATTGTTGTGTCTAGGGTTAAACCTACAAGCATGAAACAAGAAGAATGGGACCTAGCTGACAGAAAAGACAGAGGGTTGATAAGATTAAGTCTTGCGGATTCTGTTCTATTGAACGTCCATGAAGAGAAGTCAGCCAAAGATTTGTGGAAGAAGTTGGGAGATATTTACCAGGACAAGTCCTTGGTGAATAAACTGTTCCTCAAAAAGAAGTTGTATTCTCTAAAGATGGATGAAGGTGCATCTGTAGCAGACCATCTGAACACATTTAATCTGATTGTTGCATAGTTGACGTCTGTAGGTGTAAAAATAGAAGAGGAAGACCGCTGTATGCTTCTATTGTGTTCCTTACCTAACTCATGGGATCATCTTGTGATGGCTATTGGAAGTACAACAACCACGTTTACAACTAAAGCGGTTGTTACCTTGTTGTTATCTGAAGAGATGCGGAGGAAATCTTCTGAGACAGCCAAAGAGGCTCTGTCTGTTCGAGGTAGATCAAAGGAAAGAGGCAAGAAGAAGGACAAGTCTAAGTCCAAATCAGAGGGGAAATCAAAATCTCCTGGCACAAAGTCCAAGGTGAAGTGCTAGAATTGTGGGCAGAAAGGACACATCAGAAGAGACTATAAAGAGGAGAAAGGAAGAAGAAGAACTCTTCTGACAATGATTCTTCTCAGAGTGATGTTGATGCCTTCATTGTTGCCTTGGCAATGCCTGCATCTGAAGATGTGTGGCTGGTGGATTCAGGAGCATCTTTTCAGATGACATCTCATAGAGAATGGTTCACAAAGTATGAACCGTATGCTGGTGGGAAGGTGTTCCTGGCAAGTGATTCAACATTGGAAATTGTTGGCCGAGGAAGAGTCAAAATCCAGTTCCCAGATGACAGAATAAAGGGAATGAATGGAGTATTACACATCCCAGGTCTGGCTCAAAATTTACTTTCTGTTAGTAAGCTTAATGATGTTGGTGTGCAAGTTATTTTTGTGAATGGTGGATGTAAGATGACTAGAGGTTCTATTGTACTGGCAAAGGGTGAACACATTGGAACTTTGTATAGGTTAGATGCTAAACCAGTATGCTGTAATATTGTTTCTGTAAAATTTGAAAAAGCTACTATTGTAACACATGATGCAAACTCTATGGAAGTTAAACTTCCTGCAGAGAAAACAATGCTCTAGCATCATAAACTTGGTCACATAGGTGAAAAAGGTTTAAAAACCTTGAAAAACAAAAACCTAGTAGATGGGCTGATCGATTGTAATCTAGAATTTGATTTATGTGAACATTGCATATATGGCAAACAGAACCGTGTTTCATTTTACTCTAGTTCTCATAAATCTTCTGGAGTTCTAGACTATGTACATTTTGATGTTTTTGGTCCAGTTGATGTTCCTTCTCTATCTAAATCAAGATACTATGTGTCATTTATTGATGATTATTCGAGGAGGGCATCTGTATATTTTTTAAAAAATAAATCAAAGTGTTCAGTCAGTTTAAAGAATTTAAAACTCTTGTGGAAAATCAGACTGGTAGAAAAATAAAATGCTTGAGAATAGATAACGGTGGTGAATATTGCAATGTGGATTTTGATAAATATTGTGTAGATCATGGTATAAAAAGGCATAAGTCTATACCTTATACTCTACAACAAAATGGAGTTGCTGAAAGGTTGAATAGATCATTGATAGAGAAAGCAAGAAGTATGTTGAGTTATGCTAGTCTTGAACAAAGGTTCTGGGCTGGGGCAGTTGCTACAGCTTGTTACTTGCTGAACCGTTCTCCTACTTCAGCATTGGTTGATAAGACGCCTATGGAAGCGTGGTCTAGAAAGAAGCCGTCTTTGAGACATCTTCATGTCTTTGGCTGTGAGGCATATGCTCATATTCCTAAGGTAAAAAGGTCTAAGTTGGATTACAAGGCGATCAAATGTATCTTTATTGGCTATGGAGTCGGTGTTAAAGGGTACAAGCTTTGGATTCCTGAAACTGAAAAAGTAATTTACAACAGGAATGTAATTTTCAGAGAGCTGAAACCTTTGGTTATTGATCCTCAACTGGAGAAGACAGAAAAGAAGAAAGAAAAGAGTGTTGTTAATATTCCTCTGACCCCTGTAAAAGAGGAACAACAAACACCAAGTGTAGATGATTCAGAAGTGAGTTCAAGTAGCTCTGAAGATTCAGATCCAGAGCAAGAACCTGAACCTGCACCTCAACCATTGAGGCGGTCTACACGTGAAAGAAGACAACCAGATAGGTATGGATTTTTAGTACTTGATTCAAGTTGTGCCTATGCTTTACTTACTGATACTGATGAACCTAGGACTATGAAAGAAGTTATTAGTTTATCTAATTCAGATTCTTGGTTGGAAGCCATGGATAATGAAATGTCATCATTGGAGAAGAGTGGAACCTGGGATCTGGTGCCCTTGCCTGAAGGTAGAAAACTTGTGGGCTGTAAGTGGGTATTTAAAAAGAAATATGGTCCAGATGGTAGTGTTGATAAGTACAAGGCAAGATTGGTTGCTAAGGGGTAATCCCAAAAGGAAGGTATTGATTATGGAGAAATTTTTTCTCCTGTAGCTAAGCTGACATCCATTAGATTTCTGTTGTCACTTGCAGCAGCATATGATTTTGAAATTGAGCAGATGGATGTGACGACAACATTTTTTCATGGGGACCTTGAAGAAGAAATTTATATGTCCCAGCTAGAGCATTTTGTGGTAAAAGGTAAAGAACATCTGGTATGTAAACTTAAGAAGTCTCTTTATGGTTTGAAACAGTCTCCTAGAATGTGGTATAAGAAATTTGATACATATGTTTTATCTTTGGGATATGTGAGATCTAAATCTGATCACTGTGTCTATTATAAAATTGATGGTGATCAGATTCTTATAATTGCATTGTATGTGGATGACATGTTATTCATTGGCAATGGTAAGGGAATGATCTCAGAATTAAAATCTCAGTTGTCCTTGAAATTTGAAATGAAGAATCTGGGGGCAGCAAAGTACATTCTGGGAATGGAAATCAAAAGGGACAGATCTAAGAGAAAGCTTTGGCTCAGCCAGAGCAAATATATTACTAATGTTCTTGATAGATTTAATATGTCTGATTCCAAACAACTAGTTGTTCCAGTTTTGCAGGGAATGAAGCTATCTGTTGAAGATTGTTCTGAATCTTCGAATGAAATTGACGACATGAAAAACGTGCCTTATGCAAGTGTTGTTGGCAGTTTAATGTACGCAATGGTCTGTACCAGACCAGACATTGCCCAAGCAGTGGGAGTTTTGAGCCGGTTTATGGCAAATCCAGGCAGATCACATTGGGATGTTGTGAAAAGGGTTATGAGGTATTTAAAGGGAACTTCTGACTATTCTATTTGCTATCATGGAAACTCAATTGGATCTCAGAGATCTATAAACATTTAGGGGTATGTTGATTCTGATTGGGCAGGGGATATTGACAGTAGAAGGTCTACCAGTGGATATGTGTTCATGTTAAATGGTGGTGCTATCAGTTGGATGAGCAAGCAGCAGGCTTTAGTCGCTTTGTCCATAACAGAGGCAGAGTACATGGCAGCTACTTGTGCATGCCAAGAAGCTGTTTGGTTGAAGAGGTTATGTTTTGATGTTGGTTTTAATGCAAGGCAGATACAAATACACTGTGATAGTCAAAGTGCTATATGTTTGGCAAAGAATCCTACATTTCATGCTAGGACAAAACATATTGATGTCCAATATCACTTTGTTCATGATATGGTGGAAGATAGGAAGGTGAAGCTTGAAAAGATTGACACTTTGGAAAATGCCGCTGATGCCTTAACTAAACTAGTGCGCACGGCCAAGTTCAAATGGTGTTCAAATGAAATGGGTCTTCGGGCCCATATTTTTTAGTAATCGAATGAGGATTACAAGGTAGTAGTAATCTCTTTGACAAGTGGGAGATTGAAGAGACTTAATGTCTCAAATTACTGCTTGGAACCTATTTCCTTTCATGTTTCTTGTTCATCATTCAATCGGCAAAAGTTGAACCGTCGATGAACTCTTGAACTTGGTTCATCGGGTTCAATGGTTCAATCGATATCCATTGGTTACTTCGTTGAAGGCTTGAACTGTTCATCGGGTTCAATGGTTCATTGAACTGTTCATCGGGTTCAAGGTTCAATGTCAAAACTCAGGTTCAATGGTTCACTGAACTGTTCAGTGGTTCCACAAGTTCAATGGTTCAGTGAACTGTTCGTTGTTTCCACAGGTTCAATGGTTCAACCATTGGTTCGAGGTTCAATGGTTCAACCGATGGTTTGATGGTTTCACAGGTTCAATGGTTTAATCGATGGAGATTGAATGTTTGGACATCGGTAAGAAAATTATCATCGGCGAAGTTTAGAGATATCTCTCTGACTGCCAGTATCTTTTTGATGGACAGTGAATGGTAAATCCGTTGGTTTTGTCAACATATGTGTCGATAAGTAGGAGGTATTTTTCGCAGCATGTCAAATTATGATATTGTATTTCAGGGTTTAACTACGTAGTTTTTGAGTCAAACACATGACCCATATTTCATGAGTAGTGGTTCACATGTACCCATCTCTCATGTTATTGAATGGTCCACTTAGCACTCATTGCATCTAGGTGATGCTCACAGGGGTGAAGCATTGGGACTTCTCGGGAGGTCACCCATCCCAGTACTACTCCGACTCAAGCGCTTTTAACCATGGAGTTTCTCCAAGATCAAGCTCACATATGTGTTGATAGTCTATATTCTTTTGGGTGTGTATATATATATTACTGTTACGCCTGATGTCCGATGCATGTGGGATTAATCATCTCACTGGAATGCGAACTGTCAGAAGGCAGTTATGCGATGGTTGTGACAGCAATGCTGAGTCAGTTGAAACGAGCAGTTAGGGCAGAAGTGAAAATGGTGATAGTGACAGGTTGTCATTGATGTCAAAAGTGTGGTCAGTATGATGATGTAAGTTATTGTAGGACATCAAGAGGAGTACATCAGCAGAAGTATATCATCTTGTGTGTTGTTGCAGGATTACATTATCTTGTGTGTTGTTAAATTTGTCATGATTGATCTTTACATATCCATATATCAATTGAAGTTGTGAGTTGATCTCAGTATTCAATGGCATAGTCTTCAGTTGTGAGTTGATCTCAGTATTCAATGGCAATGACATAGTCTTTAGTTGTGAGTTGATCATCATACAAACAAATGTTGAAATCAAGGAGTTTGGTCTCCATAATATCCTTTATTATGTTAAATCCAAAGATTGATTGAACAGGTCATATGTTGAAGTGAATTTTAGAGATTTGTTTATGATGTCATACATTTGGGGTCATATGATGTGAATTTAAAAGTAACTGGTTGTGATCAAGACAAGGTTGTCAGATTGTCAGGTTACTTCAAGGTATGATATGACACACTTCAAGGTCTGGGAAGATCAGTTGGGAGTTGGAGTTAAGTTTGTTAGATGAAGAAGTCTTCTCTTAACCTTTCATGATTTAGTTGATATTTGAAGTTGATCACCTTTCATGATTTAGTGTTTGCTTTTACATGTCAAAAAGGTTGTTTTCAAATTGAAGATGGTATTAGTCACTGACAATTATCTCTGCAAAAGTTGTGAAAAGTGTAGTCTTTTTGTGAATTTAAGATAAGGGATGTAAATTAGAATTTAAATATTCTAAATTCTAAACAAGACTAAATCCCTAATGCTGCCCATAGCATAAAAGAAGCACTTTTTGTCTATTCGATCGGTGACCTGTTAGTGCAAGTTGTAAGGTTCTTAAGTCACAACTAAGGGGTATAAAACACATTGTTTGACTGGCCCCATTGACATGACTAACCTGTTGTTTAGGTCTTCATTCTAAGTCATCAGGTGACAAATACAAATCAATGGTGGAGTTTAAATATGTAAAGGCCGATCAGTGACTCAAATTCAAATTCAGACCTCCCTTGTGGGCATTCTTTTTGACGGGCTCGGGGATGTCAAGGCTTTGTAACAGCAGTAAATGTGCTTTTTTTAAAGGCTATTATTGGTATGATTAAGAGGAAAATTTGCATGAGTTTTTAAAGGTATCTTTTGAAGATTTTATTTCTATCCTCGACTCCTTAGTGACAGAGAAGACTAAGAAATAAAGTTTTTTTTTAAATGATAAAATATGAGAGATTTTTTAAGGAAAAAGATTTTTAAGAGTATCAAATGAAGGAGAGTTTTTGGGTGGAATTGTTTAAAGTTTATTTTAATGATTTCTTTTGGAGATGACTAATGGCTTAATGGATTTAAGTCCATTGAAGTTTCTGCAGAGACAAGAATGAGGGCAAATTAATAAATTGATATGAAAGATGAACGGATTTCTTTTATGAAGAGAAAATAAATAGTGGAAATTATTCATGATTTCTTGTAGGAGAATGATGGAATTTGAAAGGTCTTTTGAAGATAAAATTGCACATAGAAGAATATCAAAGTTGATCATTTATTTTGAAAGAATTTTTTTGAAGGTTTTCTTTTGCAGAGAAGATGAATCTTTGAAAGGGACAAAATGTTTTTATTGATCATTTATTTTGTGAATAAGATTTTCTTCTTGCAAATGGATTGGTGTTTGGATTTCTTGATGTTTTTATTATTGCAAATGAAAGGGTTTTGATTTACAAAGAGAAGGTGAAATGTTTTTGTTTGTAGAGAAGATGAAAATGATTATAAAGAAGTGAAAAGTCATCTTGTATATAATGGCTTTGCAGGTGGATTGATAAGTAAGTGTGTGGTGATGTGGATCAATATGAAGTGTTGTTTAGTGTATCCGGATGAAGGATTGATTTTGAATAGAATGGCCATTTGATAGACATATGTTTTGTATTGAATGGAAACAGAGTATCCCTCTGATTTGTTTATTACATCTGTTGGTGATTTGGTTTACCAGTGAGGCATAGTATGCCAGTGAGGCTTGTGGTCAGTGAGACCTTTCTATGCCAGTGAGGCTTGTGGTCAGTGAGACCTCTATATATGTCAGTGAGACATTTGTAAGAAGTTTTTCATTTAAGCCAGTGAGGCAGTTTTGGAGTGGTTTTTCTACCCCTGATGGGTTTTCCACTCATGCATATCTCGTGTCATGATTTATATTGATCTACTTTGTGTGTGTTTGATTTACTTATGAAGTTTTGTTATCTTTCTGCATTCACAGTCATGTGCATATGTATTTGACAAATCAATGGTATCTTTCTTTTTGTGCTTTGAAAGTTAAAGTTTAAAAAAAAAAAAGATTTGAAAATTCACACAACACTGATTCACCCCCCCTCTCAGTGTTGCCCTTTACTCCTACAAATGGTTCTTGCTCTTAAAGACTATGGTTTATATACAGATTTGGTGAGCTCGTTATAGAAGAGGAAGAGATTCGATTATACAGTTTTATTCTGTAAATATACAAATGAAATAAAATGGTTTTTTGTAATTGTTGAGGATTGATACCTGAGCAAAAGAGATGGGATCTTTATTGTAACTATTCTGTTTATTGTAATAAAGATAGTCTCTCTTGTGGTGGTGGGTTTTTTACCCGAAAGGGTTTTCCCACATAAATCTGTTGTCATTCTTTGTTGTCTGAAAGTTTATTCTATTTTTTCTAGTGTGTTTATTTGTAGTTTTTTGAATTGAAATTTACCTGTCTGCATTATCCACTTTGAATTAACATTAGGGAAGCTGTATTCCGCACCTCTGCTTTCCTGACAGATAAGTTCTTGATTTGCACTTTCAACACAAAGTTTAAAATATGCTTCACAAAATTGGTAGAGCTTCACTTCCAAGATTAAAAGGTATATTTACAAAAGAGGCCCTCTTTATTTATAGTGAGAGGCCAAGAGCAAAAATAGGAAAACTATAACTACTTTGACTTATTCTACATAAAAGTCCAAATTGATTTAGGACTTCTATGTCTTTACATGTAATTACATATTGGAAAAATACATGTAAATATGTCTGGAACAAAAAGCATAAAGCATAAAAACATTAAAAAATAAACTAAGGCATGATCAATCTTCTCCATCGTCTTTCTTCATGATATCTTCATATTTCTTCATTACTAATTGTACTTCATCTGCATAGGTCCTGAAGTATGTTTAGAAATAGCAAGAGCCCTGGTTACGGAATCTTTCATGGTGTTGCTAGATTTCTCAGGCCTTCCCAGAACTAACTTGAGATTGTCCAAGGTCAACTGTATATCCAATAACTTATCCATAGAAGCCACTGAGAAAGCTTGATCTTTGAACTCCTTCTAGATCATATTATTGAATGCATGTATCACTGTATATGTGGAAAGAAAATTTTTGTTGTCATCAAGCAAATCACAAGGAAGTTTTTCAATTTTGTTGACAAGATTTACATCATTATCTTCACTAACTTCTCGAGTATTCTGCAAATCCTTGATCAATCCTTTGAGAACACTTATTCAGTGAATCATAGTTTCTTTGATTTCCACATATGATTCTCGATTGGGAATGATCCCAATTTCAACCAAAGTGCCCAACTTTAGTTTCTTCATGTTAGTCCAATCCTGTAGACTGTCCTCCAAGACTTGTTGCTCATCAGAAAAAGTATCAACAACCTTATCCAACTTAGATCTTACACTTTCCATTCTCTCCATTTTTTCCACAGAGGATTTTAAGAGTTGTGATCCTTGTGCGAGCATCCTGTCCAGGAATTCACCAACCACTCTACCTCTTGTATGAATCTTTTCAACCTTTTGAATAACAGGATCTTCCATGGTGATAGCCACTGGTTCCACTGATTCAGAAGACAAGGTAATCTTTTGGAGCACTGAGGTCAACTGTTCTTCTTTATCCTTGTACTAATCTTTCATCTTCTTCTCATGATCAAACTTCACAATCAGAGAATTCAAAGTAGACTGTGCATCAGCTTTAGCACTCTCATGAGTGATCTTTCCTAATTCAACCCTTGAAATAGAATAATCATTCATATCAAACTCTTCAATAGATATGTCAGGAGGAGGCTGAGCTATTTCTACATATCTATGACCCTTGTCTTCAAATAGCCTATAAAAAGTCTTCGGCTTCTTCTTGGTATTGGTCTTCACAAGTGTCAATTTCTCAAAGTTAAAGTCATCTGGGGAGACAACTTCCTTCTTCCTCTTTGGTGTATGAGATGATAGCCAAGGATGAAGTGTAGACAAACTTACATCTAAACCAACAGTCATGGTTGGTATAGGAGAAACTGCACTTACAAAAGTTGAAGTTACAATAGGTGAAGTGGTAGTGAAAACAGCACCAAGAACATCTACATTTGGAATTCCCCCATAATCAGTCAAGAGTTGCTCAAAATTAGATTGGGCATGTATATCAAATGAAGGTGAGGATAGACTAGGCAAAGATGAGGAAGAACCAAAAATCGTTTCCAAATTCTGCTTGAGATTGTTAGTGTAGGTTTTTTATTCCTTTTCATAAGGTTTTTCCTACACATATTATTAAGCTTGCTTAGGTTAATAAAGTGAGTTACATTAGATGAGTAGGTTATGAGGTGTCACCTTCCTACAAGTGAGCATCCATTAGTTATCTTGGGAAGATGCTTTTTCTATCTTTAGTCTGATAGATGGTTGCTTCTTATTGGTTGGTGTTGCCACCTCCATCCCTCTCTCTAGTCTATTTAAACTCATACCTAGCTTGTATTTTGAAAATTTCCATGCTATTGTTTTCTATTTTGTGAGCAATATATTTAGACTATTCTAATATGATTTCTTTTGCAATATTCTCTTGGTGCTTGCCTTTAGCTTTCTAGAGTTTGGGTTGTGATTTCATAACAAAATCTAAGATGGCATCAAAGCAGGTGAATGCCTTTGGTTAGTCATTTAAAGATCTAGGATTTGAGATCTTGGTTGCTCTTGAAAGTTGAGTATGCTCTCTCTTGCATCTGATGGTGACCTAGAGAATTAGAAAAAATTGATATAAATACCAGTTTTCGGGGAGGGTTTTGTATGTGGCATTGTGTTGCAGGTTCTTTCAGAGCGTCTTGGAGACTTTCTAAGCTCAAATCTGACAATCAGCTTGCATATTCTATGTTATGATAAATCTTGTAGGTTACAACATGCCTTTTCTTGTCTTAGGTAGCTGATTCAGTCTTTGAATGCCATTTTTTGGTTATTGGGGTCATTTTTTGTTACTAAAAGTATTTTTTTACATTAGATCCACATCTTTTGTACAGCAGAAAGAAAAATGCCTTCTGGGTTTTGTCTATAGCATCAAAAAACCATCTAGGTATCTATTACTTTTTGCATACAACTTATATATGTTGTAGAAATGAAATTGGAAAGCTACAGCAGACCCCCTCATCATTGCAGTTTTCAGTTTTGCACTTGAACTTTGAGAGGCCCATTCTCAATCATACAGAGGTATTTGTTAGTGCATTTTTTTAAAAAAAGGGTATAATTTCACGCTCTTCATACTAGTGTGATCAGGTTTTACTCAAGTGATCCTATTTTTCCATAATTTCTATTTTCTCATCAGATCTGACAGGCAGTTTCAGTTTTTAGAACTTCAAACGGCTATAACTTTCACATATGATCTTGGATCGAGGTCATTCAATTTTTGAAAGTTGATATTTTTTTGAGCACTACACATTGGTGCTATTTCGAGGTTATGTTTCTAAGATATTTCTATACTTTTAGTATTTGGGTCCATTTTGGACATTGTAAAACTTTGGAAAACTCAACTCCAACATGATGGTGTCAGATTGTCATTGATGTCAAAATGTCAAAAAGGTCTTGCAGGATCTTGGGTTGATCAGGAGTTTGGTCAGTGTGAATGCTTGGTCATCAAGGTTGGAACAAGGATGAGTTGATCACAAAATATCAAGATAGAACAATGAAATGATCTTTGTTTGAAGTTTATAGATGCAGATATTACTGGCATACTCTGTATCAAGGTTGTTGGTTTCATGAGTGGTTTGGTATGCAATTGATCTACATTTGATATGGTGTGATCTCAGTATTCAGTAGCATAGTCTTCATTTGATCTTAGTTGCAGTTGTGACTTGATCTTCATGCAATCAATGTTTACTTCACAGTGTTTGTTCCATGATGGTATATTCATGTTTGCAATCTTTATTCCCATAATGGTATGATTATGTTTGCAAGTGATGAGCAGTCTTCATGTTGGTATCCTCAGAATCTTACTTGTTGAATTTATCTTGTATCAAGAGAATGTTATATGGCAGAGGTATGTATTAAGAAGCTATATATTCCTTGAGTTAATTATGATGTCCTGTGATCAATCTTGGAGTTGATTCTTAGGGAAGATGTTCAAGATATGTGTTGAGTTATCGACAAGTCTTAATTCTTCATATAAGGTGCTTGCCAGTTACAGTGACAGATTAAAATATTGTCTTCACTATATGGTTGAGAGGATCTCAGTTGAACAATATATGATGCTTGTGCTTCAAATGTTGAATATTCATAATATAGGAGTTCATGTTGCTTGGAGTTGATTTGAGAAGTTGAGTTGTTCTTGGTTTGGACTGTGTAGGGGCATCAATTTTTTATTCTCTGAGGTTTGTTTTTGGAGGCATCTCCTATTTAGGATGTGAGCATAAGAGAAGAAAAATAAGTCCTAAGTTCAGTCTCAAAGCTCATCTCAGAACCATCACTCACCAAATGCACTTTAAGTTATATTGGAATGTTGACTTATGATCAAAGGTTTATGACTTAAAAGTCACCTGCCAAAGGGTTTCTAAACATTTATCAACCAGCCCCATAGCCTAGAAGAACCGGTCTAGCAGGTTGACTTTATGTTTTAAATGGCAAAAAGGCAAATCAAGGGTGTTAGTTGAAAGTGCGATTAGTGGTTTTTTATTAATCAATGGTTATGATTTAAACTTGGTGGGTGCACAATTTAAATTAAGCCCTTGACTTTTGAGTATGCATTTTGACGTGTTCATGACCATCTTCATGCTTTTTGACAGTAGATAAGTTTGTTTTTAAAGCTAATTTTAGCTATTAAAGTGGAAGGTTTTAGTTGGAAATTTTTATTCTATTCTTATCCTTTTAACATTCGGTGTGACAGTGAAGTGTTTAAGAAGTTTCTTTTGAAGATTTGTTTCTATTTTAGAAAACTCAAATAACTCATCATATCTCAGAGTTTTATGTTTTTTTTTGAGGAGAGATTTTTTTAAGGGAAGATGGATTTTTTGAAAAAGATTTTTTTATGGAGAATATGAAAAATTTGTTTGTTGAAGATGTTAGATCTAGGGCACACAACTGAGAGGGGGGGTGAATCAGTTGTGTAAAAACCTTGCTACTATTTCAAACACTTAATTCTTCTTGTTAGTTAGCAGCATATCAATTAATCATTCATGAAAAGCAGAAAGCATAAACACCAGAGCAGATAAACATCAACACATTAGACACTAAGATTTTTGATGTGGAAAACCCGGTTAAGGGAAAAACCACGGGGTGATTAACCCAAGAATTATTCTCTGTTAGAAGAATAAGAAAAATGCATGGCACATGCCAGTCAGGGCTCACTGCCTGAGCACACTGCTCACAAAGAGGCACACTGCCTACAAAGAGACACATTGTCTACAAGATCATAAGGATCACAACCTTGAACTGGAGAGCGACATCTTCACCATGTCTGGATCAGTTCCATTTAAGCCCAAAACACTTCTGCTCTGCCTTTCGCTCTTTTGCTATATCACACTCATCCGCTCCACATCCACACTTCGAAACGAACTCACAATCCTTTATTTATACAAGACATCAACTTAGGAACAATCATCTAAGTCATAAATCAACCATAAGAACATCTGCAAGATGAATAACACATCTGGTCGGCCATCACAAGAACATTCGCAGGATGAACAACTCATCCGGTCAGCTAGTCAGAACAAGAACTTCATCCGGAAGAATATCTTCAATTCTGGGCTCTACCATCAATGCGGACCAACAAAACAACCTCAACATGATCCAAGAACCTTCACAAGCCTGCCTGAATGACCAGGTACATCCGCACTTCCTCTGCTCACTGGAAACTCTTCTCTTCCTCATCTGGAACTACAAGAACATAGTCTATCGCCACTGTCATACTACAAGAGGTGCTTCCGGACCTCCAAACCACATACCAAACGAGATGACACATCACCAGGACATCCCAAACACTTTGTCCAATCCGTAGAATAGGACAATGCACTTCCGGATCTCACCGGACCTTTTTGTAACACTCTGTCACTCTAGAGCATCTCCAGGAACCGGTTCTACTTGATCGATCACAACTCCTTCACATCTTCATGCGGACCTCTGAAATCTTAACTGGATCATCTCAAGACTCATATCTACAAACCCTTTAATCCGCATCCTCTAAATCGCAACCTATTGAGTACTTTTGCCTTCTTTCCATCATTGTTCTTCATTGTTCCTTATTGAGACTAATTTTCTCAATATCCTCAGCACACAGCTCATCCAATCCTTCTTGTCAAAGCAATATGAGTATGTTGACATCAATGACAACACTGGCTAACCTCATACTTGCAACAGAAGATTGAAGAATACAAAGGATATTGTTTTTACAAATGAAGATAAATTTGGAGACAGAAGAATATCAAGGATATTTGTTTTTGAAATTGAATATCTTTTTTTTTAAAGAAATTTTATGCAGGAGCAAAATGATTTTTTGAAGATTTTTTATTGTAGAATTTGAGGAGTTTTTGAAGACATTTTTTCTTACAGGAATATCAAGAGATGAATTTTTTGAAGGAACAAAATGTTTTTATTAATTATTTTGTGAGCAGGGCATTGGATGAAGTTTTTAGTTTTGAAGATAATATTTACAGAGAAGAGAATATGAAAAGATTCATTTGAAGACATTGAAGAAAATATGAAGAGGATTTTCGCAGAGGAAAGGAATATGAAAAGATATTCAGAATTTGTATATAATGGTTTTACAAGTACATTGACGATATGTGTGTGTGGAACTGTATACAGAAATGAAGACATTTTCTATGACATCCTTTTGAATGATATAGATTGAATTGAATCAAGAAAGAAGATAATATGAAATTGAATATGCAGAAATAATCTAAATTAGGTGAATGAATTGTTTGAGCAACAGATGTAGGATTGGAGACATACACATGGAGAAATCACAAATGGAGGTTGTATTATGCAGAGATGAAATATTGAATTGAATAAAAACAGAGTGTCCCTCTGATCTTGTTTATTACTTCAAGTGAAGATTTGGTTTGCCAGTGAGGCCTTGTATTAGCCAGTGAGGCTTGTTGGTCAGTGAGACCTATTTGTTTACCAGTGAGGTATATCAGTGTTGGAAGTGGGTGCTTCTGTTTGGTATTGGAGTTGGTGCTCCTAGATACATATTGTAGCCAGTGAGGCATGTTTTATCAGTTAAGCTAGTGAGGCTGTTCTAGAGTGTTTTTTCTACCCCTGGAGGGTTTTCCACTCATGCAATTCTTGTGTCTTGATCCATATTGACCTTCTCTCTATGGTTGTATGTTTTACTCAAGAGTTTTTGTTTTTCATTCTCAATTATGTGCATATGTGTTTGACAAATCAATGATAGCTTTCTCTCCTTGTGCTCTGCAAGTTAAACTTTGTAAAAAGATTTGAAAATTCACACAACACTGATTCACCCCCCCTCTCAGTGTTGTCCTTGACTCCTACACAACATTGTAAACGTATTAATCTATAAAGTGCAAAATCATTTTTGCTGGGGGGATTCTTGATTGAGTAATTCAGGGGGTCTCTTAGTGTTCTTGCTTTTGTTGGATTTAGTCTCTTAATTGGTCCTATGTGTGACTAAATTTAAGGAGTAATCATGGGTATCACAAATCATCCAGTTGTAATTGAACTAAAAAGAGGGAACTATAAATCTTGGTGAGATGGTATACTAAAACATTTCAGATGGCTTAATCTTCTGCCCTATCTCTATGAACTTGTTCCTCAACTAGTATCATTTCAGAAAAGCATGGTATGACACCAAAAGAATGGTTATGTAGCAGCATTCCTTCGTTCAAATGGCAACGTTGACACAATGAGTACATTAACATGGGTTTTTTCCCCTTGTGCTTATTTGACCAAACTTTCAGAGATGTATGGTAACTTGGATGAGTCACCATTTCTAGAGGATCCTGTTGTAGATTGTTTAAAACCACTTGATGTTTTTCTACCATATGATTTTAAGACATCTATGAAGCTTGATGAATGGAAAGCACTTGAATGTCCAGATAACATAGAGACTTTTACTGATACTCCTCCTTTAGAGAATTCATTCAATCCAACATTAGTAGATATTTCACATGTTCATACTAAGCCATCTTATATGGGCACACCATTTGGGTATGAACAATGTAGTTTGATGACATGCATTGAGATCTCATCTCCTCCTTCATTACCTATTGCTCTATCTGAGCCCAATGTAGCTCCTTTCATGACTTCCAGTGATTCTGTGTAGCAAGCTCATATTAGTCTTCCAAAAGCAGTTCCTTGGAATATATTCCTACCAAACATCTCATCTGTGTTTGTAGAGTCCAACATTGCAGATTTGGGAGACACTATTGATTGCATTCATCTTCTCTTTGATGAAGTTGATTCTTCTTCATATGTTTCAAGGGAACATTCAGACCTTCCTATTCCTTCTTTTCCTATATTTTCTTCTACAATGACAGTTTCTATAGATACTCATGAGTCCACACATCCAACTCTGTCATCATTCATGTTGACATCCTCTACAAAAGTACCAGATTCTCATTGATCTAGTTGTCTTACCGATGGTGAGCACCATACATCCATGGTTACTGTACCTGAATCTTCTATGGTACCCGATCCATATCAGTATTTGTCACAGTTTGGCATTGGCTTAGAGATCATTGAGCAACATTTGGAGGAGGCATCCTTGTCTTCAGAGGAGATATCCTCATCTTTGGATCATGTTCTATTTTAGTTTCCACTTGGTTTTGGTTTGTCACTTTCTCCTAATTTGGTCACGGCATCCTTCAGCATCGACATGGAGACACATGAGTAGTTTTCAGAGATTTCATACATCTTGAGCTTTCTTCCTTCATATTCCTTTCCGGAATGGGAAGACATTATTCATACACCTTTGGTTTTGTTTCTTCCCAAGGGGAGAAATGTTGTTCGACGAGCGTGGATCATCTTCTCCATCCAGTTCCGAGCATCCACCATTGGCACATTTATTTCACTTTGGGGGGATTCTTAGTCCTATTCTCTCTATCTCTATTCTGGGGGTGTTCTCTCTCTATTTGTGGGAGGGGGCTTCTATTCCTTTGTTTTGGGGGGGCTTCTTCTCTTTTGGGGGGATATCATTGTACATGGGTACCTCATCAGGTTGCATTTGACGAGACCCATCTTTTCACCCACCTAAGCTATGCTTAAGGGGGATGTTAGTGTAGGTTTTTATTCCTTTTCATAAGGTTTTTCCTACACATATATTTAAGCTTTCTTAGGTTAATAAAGTGAGTTTAATTAGGTGAGTAGGTTATGAGGTGTCACCTTCCTACAAGTGAGCATCCATTAGCTATCTTGGGAAGATTCTTTTGCTAACTTTAGTCTGATAGATGGTTGCTTCTTATTGGTTGGTGTTGCTACCTCTACCCCTCTCTCTAGTCTATTTAAACTCACTACCTAGCTTGTATTTTGAAAATTTATATGCTATTGTTTTCTATTTTGTGAGCAATCTATTTAGACTATTTTAATACGATCTCTTTTGCAATCTTCTCTTTGTGCTTGCTTTTAGCTTTCTAGATTTTGGGTTGTGATTTCATAACAAAATGTAACAAGATTATCAAAAGTGGCCCTAGATGAACGGGATAAATGCAAGGACAGAGGAGACCCAGAAGACTGAATATTGATTGGAATAATTGGAGTAACTGAGGTAGTACGAGTGGAAGTTAAAACTGGCAAAGTGTCCAAGGAAGAAGAAACATGTGGCTCTTATAAGACATTCTCATGAGAAAACATATTAGGCTCTTCATGTTGTTCATGTTCTTGCTTTCTTCTTTATCAATCTCTTCTCTTCCCTCTGAAAGAGGCTCTTCAGTAGCTTGCTCCTCAGCAGATGGCCCCTCATTAGCTACTTTTTCCTATCCACCCTTTGAAACAAATTTGATCTTGGGCTGGGCAGTTTTACTTGAGCTAGGTACATCACTTTTATTCTTGGTCCTCAATTCTATCTTATTACCTGTTTCTTTTTCTTGTGTTTCCTCTTCTGATCTGGTTACAGAATTCTTCAAATGAATTCCTTTTCCACTCAACCATACATTAGTGTAAGACAAAATTATTTGAAATCTTTGCCAGATAGAAGTTATCTCCTTTTTCAACCATTATATGATTGGCAAAGCAAAGTCTGCAATGTTTTTTGTCACATAGGTGGGATCCAAAATGCCATCATCATCAAACATGCCCTCTGGAATATCGACCAAGTCAAATTCTTCAATTTGACTCAAAGTCAACCTGCAATAATCCATTTTTCTGATTTCTTCTTCTGTTCACAAATCTGCCCAAATATCCTCCACTCTAGGCATATGGGTCAAAGATTTCTTTTTGATCTTATCTTTTACCCCTCTGTAATCAAAATGGGCCCTTTTCTTATAGAGTTTGATTGTAACCAACTGCATCTTAGACTCTATAGCTTTGGCCTTATGAGAGGAAGAAATGGAATACTAGCCAATCTTAATTGGAAATCTGAAACCAGGTTTCTTTAACTCCATTTGCTTACTATGCACTGTCATGATTTGTCTGCATAGTTCCATCAACACGATCTTGTCACTAGGGTACCTTGGAAGCATATAAGGATACCCCATGAATCAACCAACCCTCAAATAAGTAAATGTGGGAAATTACAAATACATACAACCATATTTGTTTACCACTGACCAAGCTTCATCAGAAACCCTTCTTTGTTCCAATCAGGGATCAAACAAACATAAGAAAACAACAAAGAGAGCATCATTCACCCTTCTAAAGTGATGAATTCCACCATCAAGGGTTAACTAAGGATAATATTGATAAACAGGAACCACTCTTTGATCTCCCTCTGATGTCAAACCTAGAAAACTCCCCATCAAGGCAACTACATAAACAAGATACGATGTCATGTAAAACTTGGATGAATTAGACACCTTTGTCAACTATTCATGAATGACATTATTGATTTGTTCTCCCTAGAATATCTATTGCCTTCCCTTCAATATGAACTTGATGTATAAGTACATCCTCATGAAAGGTGGAAGATGTAGGTAGTCCTCTTACTCTACTCAGAAGAGTAATCAAATCACTGACCTCTTCAATGAAATCACTACGAGGAAAGCTTTTAGGCCATCTTGAGAGATTTGGCCTTATAGACTTCAACCATTTGGTATTGATTATCTTCTTTGCAGCCTCAGGATCCTTATCATATTCCTTCTGTGAATAATCAAAGTTAATATTTGTACATGAGTCAATGCTATGACATATGAAGGTTTATCAAAGAATTCTGGATCCAATCTTATGATTACATTCCCATTGGAATCACTGACACTCCTGTTATCCTTGTTATAATGAGCTACCACTTGAAGGACAAACTTAGAATTGTGTGTGGCAATAGGGAAAGTAGCCACCAAATGAATGTTACTTTCCACAATTAGTCTCATGATTTGACTGAGAGGTTGCTTTCTAGTTCTCTCTACAAACTCGGCCATATCAACATGACTGATCTTAGTGTCCTTGATTTCATCTACATTGGAAGTTGCCGATGTCACCGGAAAAAACCCCTAGTACTTGTACTTCATGGATTTTAACTTTTTTGGAGATGGATTAGTCATCCGAAGCACAAAAATCTCTATTGAAAAATGGACCTCAAGAAGCGTGCATAAGAAACTACAACACAAGATTTAGGGTTTTACAATGTTAGGAAAATATGGCGATTGGACTATGCAATGACAGGAAATTATGAGCAATGATCGTGAGCTTTGCGGGGCTAGAGCATGATTAGGGTGAAAGCGGAGTGAAATTGAGCAATTGGTCGAAAAAAAGAAAATTTCCCAGAGAGAAATTTGGGTGAGTAATGTAATGGCAGCAAAAAATAGTGCCTCTGCATGTACGTAATATTGATTTTGTGCAAGGGTGGTGAAATTTGCAGCCCATGCAGAAAGGGTAAAACTTTGCATAGGTATGAGCGGCGAAATTTGCCACCTTGGCATATGATTGATAAAACATTATGTATAGACGATAAATTTTACTACCCCTACATTTCATTAAATGGGTAAGTCCTAGCATGGGTAGTGAAAAATGTTGCTCATGCTCGTTTAATAGAAATTAAGATATGTGCGGGTGGCAAAATTTGTCGCCCATGCATATGGCAAAAATTTTCAACTTCTGCAGAGCTGGCAAATTCTATCACCCATGCAGTTGGGTAAAACAGACCTTGGTAAGATCAGCAATTTTCACCGACTACGCCAAGGGAAAAACATCATTTGAATAGGTAACTGTGAATGAGATAGTGGTAGATTTCACCGCTACGGGAAACATGACAACACTACTAGTTTGAACAAATGGCAAATAACTCCGTTGAAAGACATTTCAAAGATGAAATAAAACAGTGAAAAATACACACTATAGACACCCAGAATTGTCCATGTTATAACACTACCTAGTCACACATGACCTTGTAAGACATCTTGTAATATTTTATCCTAGGTCATTACATTATCCCACTTATCCCACTTATAAATCCCACTTGATCACCTTCCCAATTAATTAAATAAATCTCATTTATTTAATTAATTCCCCTTCACATCTCTCAAAACAATTCAAATTAAATATTTGAATTAATCCATCACTTTTACCACATTGCAACATGTGTCACATGACTACAACTCTTCACATGCACACATAATTTAAATAATTTTATTATTTAAATTATGAGATTCCCCTCACACCCTATTTTTAGCCCCACTTATTTGTGCATCATAAGCATCTTTTCCTCCAAAATAAATAAAAGAATGCCACTTATTTCCTCTCATCCTATTTTTAGCCTCATGTTATAACCCACTTAATATGTGTCATAGGCACTAAAATCAACTTTTAATCCTAGCCATACACATCACACAATTGACTTTTAATCTTGGCCATTGAATCAAATCAGCCCCATCCTATAAATCTAGCCTCACACATGCCATTTGAAATCCATCTTCTTCTAGTATCCTCACTCTGTTGAAATTCTTCCAATCCTCTCATCTATCTATCTATCTTCTTCTATCATCTTCATCTTAGTGTTATGCTGCTAAATTAGTGAGCACCCAACATTCTTCCAACAATCAAACATTCAAAATCTTGCATTTTCATGCGAGGTGGAGAAGAGCAATGGAGATAAATCGAGCGTAATATGGAGATCAATTTGCATTTGTGTTTGTTATTTTGATTTTTATGTTGTCTTGTGCTTCATTGTGCATTGTTAGGGTTTTATCATTATTGTTATTCATTTACCCTAATTTACAATTTTTACCTTCACTACATTTGGCATGCCCAGTAGGACTAACCCTTGCCTTTTGCAAATCTACTAGCTTTTTTTTTTTGCAGGTTTTATTAATTTTTTGTTGCAGATCTACCATTTTTTGGACAAAACCCTAGGTTTTCAAGATTTCATCATATCTTCCAAATGGCTATTAATTTTTCTACAAGATTTTCATAGAAGTTTGTCCATCATCTAAGGAGGTTACAATAGAAACATTGCGGGTTTATCACCATTTTTGTAGGAGTTTTTACTATTTTATGTTTTTTCATAAAATTGACTTTTTGGGTGCAAATCAATGAATTTTCTAGAAATCCTTACATTTTTGGAAAGCTCTTGAAATTCTAAGGGGGTCTTGTTTTTTACAAATTTTATTTTCAGGTCAAATAAGGTGCTAAATGATCCAATCTTTGTTTTCTCTAGAGTTTTCATAAATCCGCATTTTTGGGTGCAAAACAGGGAATTTTTCTCACTTCTTTACATTTTTGAAAATCTATCAGAAAATTAGCAGGGGTCACTTCTTTGATTTTTTAGTTTTAAGATCAAAAATGTCTTGAAACAATTAAATCTAATCCGGCTATGTCAAAAAAAATGTATTTGAAATCGCATTGAAGTTTACTTGTTCTTTCTTGGTCTTGGTGGATTTTAGGTGAATCTAAGGAGCTGGGACAACATTGGTATCAATATCTACAACAAATTTGAGGATGAAAACAATCAGGTGCACACATTCCATCTTTCACCTCTAATCATTGCTTGTCAACACACTTGCATTTGGGACTTAAAAAGAACTTGTTTGATCACACATTTGGATTTTGGGCTTAAAAAGAACATCTTGTTTGCTATCACATCATTGAATTGAGCTAAAACAAACAACTATCTTCCTACACATTTGGCTTTGGGGTTAAAAAGAACGAGTGCTTCCATTGTCTGTTTACACACATCTCATTTTCTAAGGGCAATTAATCAGTGCGAGTGTGAATCAAGTGTGTGTGTGTGTGTGTGTCTGTGTGTGTGTGTGTGTGTATGCTCTCTCCTCACACTATAAGGTGATCTTGAAGATCAAAAACACCTTACTTAGTTTTCTTTTATCATACCTATCTTAGGAGGTCTTCTTGGAGACACACCACTCCAAGGGACGACCTCAACTGAGGTGTGAATTGAAAGACACCCTCCTTGGGAGTTGAAATCTTGTCACTCTTGGCTAAGCCCCAAATAACTTTATACCTTTGGGAAGTGAAGGTGAAGGGTGGGTTACCCCTTTCTCCCGGCTATGTGGTAGGATTTCACTTTCAATTCATTTCCTTAGTCAACCTTGTGCAACCTAGCTTAAAACCTAACTGGCCATACCCCACTTGACTAATCATTAGAGTTTGTTGGTGTGTCTTCAAGTGTTTGCTTAATCATAACAAATAATCTTGAAAGGAAAATTGAACATTGTGTTTGATGTGTGTGTTCATGCATTTACATGTGAAATTTTGTGTTTGATATTGCCCAAGTCAAACTTTCAATAAACACTTTCCACATCATCCTCAACCTACTTGTCATAACACACATCCTAAGCTACATCATCCAAATCATCCAATCTTGTCATTCCACATCATATCTTAATCATCATCATCTTTTTAATCCAATCAACATCATTTTTCATCATGCCAACATTAGAAGACATAGTACCCAACTTCCAAGACCTCCTCCAATCACTTTATCAAGCACCACAACCCTTAAACTAACAAACTATACAAAGGCTCCAAGGCATCATTGAACAACTTCAACCTCAAGCAAGTCAATCACCTCAAATGCAACATCTCATAGCCCAAGCCCAACAACTCATAGCCACATGTCAAACCCAACAATCACATCATCCTCTATCCATTCATTATCAACAATCAATGCCACCTCAACCTTACATGTCATCACCTCCCACTTCATATCAACTTCATCCATCTACATGTCCCATCACCCCTTCATCAACTTATCACACCTCTTCTAATCTCAATCACTATCCATATCAATCTATATCTCAACAACCATTATCCTATGCAATCCCTCCACCACAACACCATCACAACTTCCAAAACATTCAACCACAATCCTATGTGTCACCTCCATCCATCTATTATATCAATGTCATATCAACCTATCAATGTCCACCCCAAAATTATCCACTTCCTCATTCCAACCTTACAACACATCACCCAACCCATTCACAAGGCAACCAAGTGTCCTCACAAGAACCACATGCAAGTTCAAGTAACCCTTTGTACATAAATCAAGCGAGCCCAAGTCCACTTTTGCAGCAAGACCTAATAGACTTAAGTCCACCTATGCTACAAGACTTAATAACCTTTGACAAGGGAGATACCAATGTAGACTTTGTATCCTATGAGAATCCCCCATCACCATCCACTCAAATGCCAATCCATGAGCTTACTAGTCCTATTCCAACACCACATGATCCTACTCCTAGTCCATTGATCCACCAACCTTTTAATCCATCCAACCTTATTATCCCTCCATCCAATCCAAACCGTAATATATCCAACCTTATTATCCCTCCATCCAATCAGAATCTTAATATATCCAATCCTACTATTCCTCCATCCAATTCAAAACCTAATATGCCAAATTCCATTATCCCACCACCTAGTCCTAATCCATCCAACCCAATTAGTCCTCAACCTAATCATGATGATAAGCCTACAACACCATCCACCATTATTGCCCATCCCCTATATTATCCATTCACACATACACTTGCAAAGGATGTGATCCAATGACTACTAGCAAAGAATAAAACATCTCCATGTCATCAAACACTTATCCTTGAGCCTCTTAAAGAGCCCTCCATTAACATGCCTAGCCCTTCAAGCCAATCATGTGACCCACAAGCCATCGAGCCTATTCAAGAGCCTCCTATCATGAGCCCAAGTCAAAGTCCACCATACTTTCTTATTGATGAATATCAAGAACCCATCAAACTTATCCAAGAGTCATCCACTTCTGTTCAAGAAAACCAAGAGCTATGTCAAGAGTTTAATCCTAAGCATGTGGAAACATCAAGCCCTAGTCTTAGTCAAGATCAAATCACTTTCATCCACTCTATCCATAACCTATATATTTTCTATGATCAAGATATTACCCATTAAGAAGCTATCCATGAGCAACTTGATCTTGTACCTATCCATGAGAAAGATATCCTGAATACACCTCCACCTAGTCCTATCCATGATCCACCAACATCCACTTGTCATGATGAGACACATGCCTCCCAAGCAAATGTAGAAGATCAAACCAATAGTGTGGATCTAAATGAACATAATCAAGATCCTAACGATCCTTCCACATCCACTATCAACCATGTTTCAAATCCACCTTCATATCCACTTGGTCTATCCACCTTCATTCATGAATGTTCCTCCCTATGAACACAACCACCATTATCTAACACCTCACCTTCTCCATCGAATAATGAACTCAAGTCTAGTGTCCAAACTACACCTAGTCCCATTGTCCATCACATACTCCAAAACATGAACTACTAAGGTAAAGGCTTAGGCCTTCATGAACAAGGTGTTTTGGAGCCTATACATGTCAAAGTCCCCCCATGCTCATATGGCCTTGGATACACACCCCAAGGTAAACAATCTAAAGATGTTGGTAATTCCTTCATTCCTCCTAAATCCACCACTTTCCATCACAAATCCCATCATATCCCCAAAACATATATGGCCATTCCACCTCCATCATCCTACAAATGTCAAAAGCATGTGACCATACACCTTCCACCAACCAATTTACATCCACTTCTTCCAACTCCTAATATACCACCATCAACTTTACCACCATTGCTTCCAATGCCTAATATCCCTATCATCCATAAAACACCTTACATTCCTAATCACAACCAAAAAATACACATATCATCTAAACGTGAAGCTTCCACTCATTCCACCATGCCCATGGGATTCAAAAGTAAAAATTTGGACGCCTCCTTCCATAAAGTCAAAAATCATAAAGATCCTAATGCCTTACTATACAAATGCAAAAAGTCAAAGTAAAGTACATTCAAAGGGCTACCCAAGCCCATACCTCTAAAAGCAAAATGGTATGGGTACCTAAGCAAAAAGAAAGCAAGTCAAATAAGGCATCCACATCACAAAAATCCCAACCATCCTCTTCCATCCAAAAATCCCATTCCATTCCAAAGTTTCAAATTCATAAATCCCACAAGCAAAACAAAAGTCATAAAAATACTAAGTCTATGTGGGTCCCAAAAATCTTACATCATCCATCCCCTAAGCAAACATCTCTATTGCTTCCTACACCACCTTCTAATCAAAAGCTTCAATTTTTATCATGGTGTGTGCAACCATTGGTCATGGTTCCCTTCCATTCCTTAACATTTCCACATACCTCCATCTCCCCATCTTTCACCTATTATCCTACATACCTTCACCATCACTTTCCTATGGTCCATGCTTTGGATAAACCTTTCATCCATCCTAGCATATACCTTTCATAATCCAAATCATAATCCATTATCCACCTACTCTATCTACCTCTTTCATGTCATCCCTTACCAATATCTATGAGCATAATGACATTTGACATGGTCCATGCGGCGTCATCCATCTAGAGAGACTATCACCTTTCATGGAACTAGACACTTGAGTCCCTCATATCCACCTATCCCATCCAAAAATCAAAAAAATTAAAAAATAAAAAAAAATCAAAAAAGTCAAAAAAAATTTTAAAAAAAGAAATCCCTTCGTCCAATGGTGAAAACCTAGTAAATAGGCGCCTTGGATAAGTACCATGATGAAAACTTGGCAAATAGGCATCATGTGTAGGTTGATCTTCTATTTCACTTACACTTGGGGGCACCTTGTCTCATCCACACTATCTATCCTATCATATCACTTTCTACCATAGACTACCCTACCATCTTTAGCCATCATACATACCTATCATATTGAGTCCACTTATCCACCCTTCTCCTTTTGATCTTGATGAAAACATAGGGGAAAAATGTTGAAACATGTTTTTGGCTATCTCTTGACATACCTCATCCTTTCCAATCCAATCTTATCACCATCCTATTGTCATAGGCTTTGTCATGAAAAATCATTAAACATTGTACCCAGAATGGAGGCATGTTATTCCTATGTGACATAGTCTTTGGAGATCACATCCTTTCTCTTATGCATACATCCATTGACTATAGCCTATCCTTTTATCTATCCATCTATCATGAGCCTTTTATCCCTTATCCTATCGCCCATCCTTTTATCCATCTATCTAATCCAATCTTACATTATCCTTGCATCTAGACTTGGCTCTCCCTTGTCATTGGTATCTAGCACAAAGGCTACCCAAAATGTCATCCAACACCATCCCAAAACATTTCTAAAATCCAAAACAAAATAAAAATATTCCCAAAAATAAAATAAAAAATCAAATATTGAACAAAAAATCCAAGTAATAAGATCAATCACATCATCAAACAAATCCAATCAAAACAAACCCAATTAAATCATCAAATCAAATCAAGCTAATCTATCAATCAATCAAAATCGCATCAATCCAATCCATATCATCCCATCAATGACATCATATATCATCAAACATCCAATCAATCCCAATCAATCCATAAACCAATCAATCCATCCATCTTCATCATCACCACCAATAAAACACAATCAGAACTACATCTCATCTTTATCGTTAAATGCCTTGATCTTGTGGATACAAGGTATGTAGGCAATCTGGGATACGAAGGAAGTACCCAGATTCAGGCATAGGCGATAGCCCATTTCCATCTTTCATCCTTCTTCTAATCTTTTGCCAATCATCATCTTTATCCATCTCATTTCTTCTATCATTTATCTTCCACACCTAAAATCCAATCAATCATCACTTCATTCCAATCAAATCACTTCCTCAAATCATCAATCCATCACTTCTTCCAATCAATCTCATCATCAATCAATCCAAGCAATAAATCCAAATGCAAATCAATCCTTAAAACCATACCAACCAAGTTAATTAATCTTGCCAAATTATCCAATTGCATCAATGGTCTTGATCCTAGCCTTGTTGTAAACCTAATCAATTAATCAATCAATCAATCATCATCATCCTTGTGTTGATCTAGAGATATATCGTTCCCCACAATGAGAACACTATCATTAATCAATCAATCAATTAATCAATGGTTTATAGCTTGACAGGGGTAATACCTTGTTTGTTTTTGTATCATTTGTGCATGCTTGCTTGCTTGCTTGTGTGTGTGTGTGTGTGTTATCATTTTTATCTTGCATTTGCATCAAATCCAAATCACTCCCAGCTAATATTCATATCTTGTATCTAGACAAGGTTGTATTATGTTGGGGCATGAGATACATCACCACCTTGGTATTTATAAATCGGTACATAACATCTAGTGCTATATAAAACATCATTGTTGCTCACTTTCATTGCAGCCTAACACATCATTCATTTCTTCTATCCATTCCCTTATCTTTCTTTCTTGACCAATCTATTTTATTTCGAGAGCCTACTCGTGTTTGTCCAACCCGCCTATCCTCTCGAGGGGGCATCATCACCCTATCTTTACATTCCTCATCCTATCTTTCCATCATCATCCTATCTTTACATCATCCTATCCTTTTCCTCTATCCGTACCTTAGCTTCTTTGAAATGATGTTACTCAACATAAACCTCATCATCTCGAACATCATCTCAAAGAGGGGCAAAATGTAGACACCCAAAATTGTCCATGTTATAACATTACCTAGTCATACGTGACCTTGTAAGACATCTTGTAATATTTTATCCTAGGTCATTACATTATCCCACTTATCCCACTTATAAATCCCACTTGATCATCTTCCTAATTAATTAAATAAATCTCATTTATTTAATTAATTCCCCTTCACATCTCTCAAAACAATTCAAATTAAATATTTGAATTAATCCCTCACTTTTACCACATTGCAACATGTGTCACATGGCTACAACTCTTCACATGCACACATAATTTAAATAATTTTATTATTTAAATTATGAGATTCCCCTCACACCCTATTTTTAGCCCCACTTATTTGTGCGTCATAGGCATTTTTTCCTCCAAAATAAATAAAAGAATCCCACTTATTTCCTCTCATCCTATTTTTAGCCTCATGTCATAACCCACTTAATATGTGTCATAGGCACTAAAATCAACTTTTAATCCTAGCCTTACACATCACACAATTGACTTTTAATTGTGGCCATCGAATCAAATCAGCCCCATCCTATAAATCTAGCCTCACACATGCCATTTGAAATCCATCTTCTTCCAGTATCCTCACTCTGCCAAAATTCATCCAATCCTCTCATCTATCTATTTATCTTCTTCTATCATCTTCATCTTAGTGTTATGCTGCTAAATTAGTGAGCACCCAACATTCCTCCAACAATCAAACCTTCAAAATCTTGCATTCTCATGCGAGGTGGAGAAGAGTAGTGGAGATAAATCGAGCATAATATGGAGATTGGTTTGAATTTGTGTTTGTTATTTTGATTTTCATGTTGTCTTGTGCTTCATTGTGCATTGTTAGGGTTTTATCATTGTTGTTATTCATTTATCTTGATTTACAATTTTTACCCTAACTACACACATGACTATAAAAATAAAACAAACATTCTAACCTGAGATACGAATGGTTTTAATAGTAAACACTAGGGTTTTGACAAGTTTCAAAAAGAAAAGCCAACAGATTCAAACGAAAAGCATACAATAAACTTACAAACAATAAAACCCTAATGTTAAAAAACATAGGAAAAATGAAGAGGAAAAAGGAACTTAATCGGCAATGGAAATAAGAATCGATGACAACCCTAGTCCAACTCACTAATCAAATTCGCTCAGCTATCACACACCAAGAGATTTAGGGGTTTGCTAAGGGTAAATAGTAATCACGTAGGAAGAAAGAAGAAGGAGTAATGAAAACAAAATGATTAAAACCCTTTAAAATCCCCCCCAAAGTGTTAGGATCAAAACACATTAATTACACTTGAAGTGAATTAATAGTTGCTAGGGTGGTAGAATTTGTCGACCTAGCAACTATAAAGGGGAAACATACAGGAGCGGTAAATTTTAATGCCCTTGCATAAGACAAGGACTCTAACATGTAGTGGTGGAAAAATTCATCGCTCCTGCATGCTAATAAAACTTTTCTAACTCCTGAAAAACTAAAACTTGCAACTTGGACTATTTTGCAAATTTTGAGAGATTGACACAAGACGACGCTCAGATAGACTCTCTAAGGATAGGGGAATGCACACAAGGACAATTGTGATTGCCTCATTTCATGATCTTAGAGTTGTGGGCTATGAAATAGACAAGTTTCGTAGGGGTCATCCCACAAATTGAGCGTAGCTAAATTTGAGGATAACAACTGGCTCTAACTAGGGAGATTCCTCCGATCATCCTTTGAAACAATCGAAGGGAGAAGAACTCTAGTCTCTAAGTGCCTTCATCCATCCATTGGGCTATAGAGTCAGTTGACACAACAAAAATAAACAAAAAGACTTAAAAGAAAAAGACTCAAAACTGTACAAATATTTACAAACTTATCTGTTGCTTCACTGCGAGAAAAGCTTTAGATGTTGTCCAGTGTGAGGCAGCAAAAAAGGTGTCCCATCTTGATAATCTAGAAGGAAACTATTTTCACCATAGAACTGATGAATGACAAAGGGGCCTCTCCATAGAGAATCAAACTTCCCATGCATTCCTTTTGGCTCTCTTCTTTTGTCCCACAAGAGGACTTGATCACCGACTTGGAAATTCTGAGATTTCACTTTTTTGTCAAATAATTTCTTTACTTGACTCTAGTGTTCTGCAATTCAATCCACCACCTTAACGTATTGTTCCTCAAGTTTAGAAAGGAACATTACACATTTGTCAATGGAGATATCAAAAATTCCATCCTTAATGGCCTTAGCCAACTTCAAAGTGGGCAACTCTAATGTAATTGGTATCTCGGCATTCAATCCATACAAAAGCTGAAATGGAGACATGCCTATTGCTCTTTTAGGAGTAATGTGATTTGCCCACAATGCATCGAACAATTCCTTGTGCTAGGTCATCTGATTCTCATCAACTAGCTTCCTGATGATAGTAACCAAGTTCTTATTGCTAGACTCAACTTGACCATTCTCTTGAGGGTAATAATCAAACGAGTGAGCAAGAATGATCCCGTAATCAAAATAGAAACTAGTTATTTCTTGGGAAGAAAAATAGGTAGCATTATCTACTACTATCTTGTTTGGCATGCCAAACCTTGATATTATATTTTCTTTGAGGAACTTGCAAACTACTTCAGAAGTAGCATGTTTCACTAGAATAGCCTCCACCCACTTAGTGAAGTAGCCAGTTGTCGTGAGAACATAGTTGTGCCCTGCACTTGACTATGGGTTTATTGCACCAATGAAGTTGATGCCCCACTTCTGAAAAGGTTCCTCAATTATTATTGGCTTGAGAGGTAATGTTGCCAACTTGGGTTTCCCCACAAACTGTTGACACAGTTCACACTTATGCACCCAGTTGTATGCATCTTGGAAAAGTGTGGGCTAATAATATCTAGCTCACAAAATATTGTGAGTCGTCACTAGTGCTAAGAAATGTCCACCACATGCCAAACTATGAAATGGCTCCAATAGTTTACCTTGTTGTGCCTTATCAACACAACATAGAAAAATTCCATCAAGACTCCTCCTATACAAACCGTTGTCCCAAAGAACAAAATTTGCAGCCTTAAGTTTGATAGTCCTCTTCTCTTTGTAGGACAAGTGTTCAAGATATTCACCATAAGTGAGGAAGTGTGCAATGTTAGTGTACCATTCATCTGTTGTGCTAACAAACAAAATAGTAGGAACTACCTCATTCTTTGCTTCTTCATCACCTATTTCTTTTGGCACGTTATCAATGATTAGATTATACAAACCTTTCCCACATACCAACTTGGTGGGTTTGATATCTAGATTGTACTCCTAGATTTTAGCAATCCAGTTGCCTCTCTTACTCCCAAACTCTTGTTGAGTTAAGATGGACTTGACTATTGAATCAGGTACTAATGCAACAGTATGGGAATTCAAGATGTAAAATTTGAAATGCTTGACTACCTTGACAACAACATAGGCATGTTTCTCCATGGATGAATATTTGAGCTCATGATCCTTCAAAGGACAACTCATAAATGCAATTGGAGATTCAATGCCTTCCTTGTTTTGTTGCACCAGAATCACTGACAGTGTATGCTTAGAAGCATAACTATACATGATGAAATCCTTTGTGTAGTCTAGACAAACCAAAACTGGAGCATGAGAAATGGATTTCTTGATGTCCTTGAAAGCTTCGTTACCTTCCACGCTCCAACGGAAAGTGGACTTTCCTTTCATCATATTCACATTATGATGAGTTTTCTCTACAAATTCTGGAACAAATCTTCGCAGAAAATTCACCTTCCCAAATGAGTGTATAGCCGTCTTACTTGAAGGCAAAGTAAGACTTTGAATAGATTTGATTCATTCAAAGTCAATTTTTGTACCTTCTTTGGACACAATATGCCCAAGAAGCTTACCTTCTGTCACCCCAAAAATAGACTTTTTTGGATTCAAGGAAATACCATGTTGCTGACATCTTTCCAGAACTTGTCTTAAATGATAAGCAAGATCTTGACATTTTTTGGAAAAAATGGTTAAGTCATTAAGATAAAAAACAATGAACTTGCCCATCTCATCATGAAAGGCAAGATCCATTTCTCTTTAGAAAGTAGCGCCGATGTTAAGCAATCCAAAATGCATTCTGTGATATGCAAATGTGCCCCAAGGGGTGGTGAAAGTAGTTTTATGTTGGTCTTATTCACTAACCTCCACCTAATTATATCCCAAGAAATCATCAAGCATGGATAGCATCTCTAAACCTATCACCGTTTGTAAAACTTGATCCATTACCGGCAAGGGGTAATTATCCTTCAATGACGATTGGTTCAAATTGCAAAAATCCACACAAATGCGAATCTCTCCATTCTTTTTTCTTACCAGAACAATATTGGCTATCCACATTGAATGGTGAATAGGAAAAATTATTCAGGCATTAAACATCTTCTGAATCTCAACTAGAATGGTACCTGAGATTTTTGGATTATATTGCCTCTGTTTCTATTTGTGAGGCAAAGATCCCATCTTGAGTGGAATCTCATGTTGAACTTCCTTCAGCCGAAATGACTTCAAGTCATCATATGAGTAGGCCAGCACATCAATGTCATGACGCAAGAGCGTCACAAACTTGAACTTCTCATCCACCATGCATTATTTACCAATGTTAACCATTTTAGGATCACTTTTCGTGCCTAGATTCACTTGCTCAAACTCAATAGATGAACCTGTTTTGGATTGTTTCTGTTGTTTGACGTAGCAGTCGTGCTTATCAAAAAGTCTCTCAAGGGAAACCAGACCTTTAGGAATCTTGATTCCTTTCAAGTGCAATATCTCCTTGCCTGTTTCTTGATCAATATTAGACACAGATTCTTGGGGAGGAGAATCACTTCCTTCAAAATAGAGTTCACTAAAATTCTCTGATTTCTCCAAGAATGCAATGATTTGATCATCGCCATTGAAGACTTGCCAATGGTGAAAATTATTAGGTACACTTGGTCTAAAGAACAACTCAATGGTATATTTATTAACCTTAAAATCCTTATGAGGAACCATAAGAGTAGCCAATACAACCAATGAATCTACTCTATCATTGAATTCTCTTGGAGCAGAAGAAATGTTAAATGTATCAAAATCTTTAATGCAATCCCAAACGTCATGCGGTAGTGCCTTAACCTCTTATTTTTAGTCTAGTAAAGATTTCTTACCTGACAAACAATTAGTTCTGCATCTCCCTGTGCATGGAGATTCTTGACTCCTTTTGTGTGAGCAACTTCCATTCCCAACAACAAAGATTCATACTTGGTAGTGTTATTGGTATTATCAAACTATAGCTTGTAGGAGAAAGGAAAGATATCTCCTTCTAGAGATATGAGTACTATTCCAGCCCCAGATCCTGTTAAAGAACAACTACCGTCAAATTCCAAAGTCCAAACATCACTTGAACTTTTTAATTTAACATTTCAAGATTAGGGAAATCTTCACTTGAGGAAGAAGAATCCTCTATCATCAAGATTTCATTTGAGTCATCATTTGACATCTCGAAAACCTCATCAGTAGTCAGAAAGTAATTACCTATACCTGAAGATTTGAAAAGAATATGTGCCTTCGGATCATCAGACTTGGTTACAATATACTTAGCCTCTCTTTCAGGAAGAAGCTTTTGCATGACACAATTTACAGGTATCCTTGTCTCAGACCTATCCATGTTGATTTCTCCACCAACATCCTTGCAAAAGTTTCATCCCAATAATATTCCGTATGAAGCTGGAACATCGGCCACCAAAACTGTCATCTTTATTCTCTTTTCTGGGAAAGCAGCGAATGCAAACTGTACATCCTTGATCTGCCCTATGAGAGGATCTTTTTTCATCTCCATGAAGAAACAATGACCAAAAGTCTTAGTCAAAGTTAAAACTAAGGCATTTGCTACCTTGATAGGCATAACATTATTAGAAGCTCTAGAATATATAACACAGTTATTGAGCTTATGACCATTTACTAGCAAGGAAATATTAAATGGTTCAATTTTTCTTGTGGCAGTAGAAGGAGAGGCAACTAGATTGCTTTGAGTAGGTCTCATTTTAGGGACAAATAGGAGTGGTTTTACAAGAATCCTGCCCAATAGGGGCAGCTTTATTTTTAACAAACTTAGCTAATCTTTCAAACTGGTCAGGATTAGCTTGCAGGTATTCTACCTCAGACATTTGAATCTTTATCTTTTTAGCATGATCTATAATATCAAAAAGTTGATATGGACTAGCTACAGAAGACAAAATATTCTCATTTTGAGGTTTTACATAAGGGGTACTGGTCTTAGGTACTGAAGATAAATTAGGAGAATTTGATGTACTTGTTTGTCTCTAGCCACATCTCTTGGTTGGAAAGGTAAAGGAATGCCCCTCTTAGCAATGGTAATTGTAGGATGAGGATCTTCCCTTGACTTTCCTTTTTCAGCCACATGTTGATGGTTAGATTGATTTTGTGACCATTTGAGAACAACATAAGATTCACCATATGCACCTTCTTCTTGTTCCATCTCATCTTTGAAATTCAAGAAACCAATATTAGAGTCACTAGCCAACTCTTCTTCACCCTCTATGAAGAAATTAGCACCATATTCCTAATCAAAATTTGATTGAGGAAGGTTGTCTTGCTCCGTTTCATAGTAACCCACTACTGCATTTACTGGTGGTGCTTCTAAAGCAAGCCTTCCTTATGGTGGAGGAAGCCTGTTTTACCCTTGATTTCTTGCAGCGTTGCCTTGATAATTGGGAGAGTTGGGAAACGTTCTCCTTGGTATGTCCTTGTAGGAGGGAATGGACATATTCTAAGAAATTTTCTTTTTAAGAGCTAACATCTCATTAGCCAACTTCTACACCATAGGATCCGTGGTGCTAGTAGAAGGCATGTTTGTCAAAGGCTGCCCTCTAGCTCTGTTTGTGTATTTCCTATCTTTTCGACGAGGATTAGATCATCCTCAATTTCAGTAGCCAAGCTATAAGCTACTGCCAAATTAGGTGGATTTTCCCGTAGCAGAAGAAAACTTACTTCTGGCAATTGAGTGTTTATGAAGAAACACTTCTGATTTTCAGCTATGGGTCGAGCAATAGCTGGAATCTGATTTGTCAGCTTGTTGAACTTCACAATATCATGCATGGGTTCTTGTGGCTCCTTCTTCATTTGTGTAAGATGAGCTAATAGTGCATGTGCATCTTCGGTAGGCTTGAACCTAGCCTGAAACTTGGTTCAGAGAATATTCCATCCAATGATGGCTTGTGATGGCAGATGATAAAACCAATCCGCATCTACACCCTGAGGTGTTTCAAAAAATAGTATTATAGACACATCTTCATGTTCCATCCCCAAAACACCACAAGTGATATAGAAAGCCACAATGTGTTCACCAGGGTGAACTTTTCCATCACCATAGAACTTAAGAAAATTCTTCCTTGAACCACGGGGTAGTTCATGTACTGGTGGAGCGAGATTCAAGGGCCCGAAAGCATTACCCCATGGACCTTGAGCGGCCTGACCTAAGCAGCCATTCTTCCTTGGTTGAAAGGAGGAATAACAAACCTTTGAACTTGTACAACAGCTGGAGTTCTATGAACACTGGAAGCTTCACTTGGTATAGGAGATCTCGCGTTAGTAGGTGGAAAACTCCATTTATACTAAAGAGATCTCGTAGGCAGAAGATTGAAATTATGTTGTTGCATCAACTCAAAAATAGGATCTATGAATCCTTGTGCTCTTCTGCTTCATGTATACCTCGATTATGCCAGAATAAAATTCAACAAATAAAAGATAAACAATATAAAAACCTATTACAAGAAATATGGCCAGTATACTTCAAACAAAGGCGTGAGGCTCTTGGTTGCATGCTTGGTCCCTAGTGGAGTCGCCAAAAACTATTGGGTGAATATTTTGTTCTCAACTAACTCAGGACAAAATGGTTATATCAACCACAGTATGATGAGATTAAATCTCTCCTCTCAAAAAGGGGAGGCTCCCTTCTTATTGCTATTTGAATAAACTAATGATTAAACTATGCTTATTTACACTACAATTATCAATGAGGGTGTTTCCATTAACATATTCTCTTTCTTTAGAATAAGAGAAATGAATTAGAATAAAGACCTTGATGATCACAGTGGCTAAGGAACTAAATAATTGTTGCAAGTATGTGCCTAACCGGTGTTGTCATTAATGTCAATATATCCGTGTTGTCATTGATGTCAACTGTGCTCCTAATTTGATAAGTTAGATGCTTTGTATTGGCTCATGGAAGTGTTTGTGAAAATGAGTAAGTGATCCAGATATTGAGTTTCCAAGTTCTTTTGAGAAAATTTAATCCTCCTATGGAAATAGTGTATGGAAGTATCCTTGTTTACTGAAGAACAGTCTAGTAGATTGCTTCGTATTTCCAGTAGAATGAATATCTTTGTTTGTAGATTGGAAATTATTTAGAGGAATATCTAAAGATTCTATATTCCAAGTATGAGCCTCTGATATGAAGATTCGAGTGAACCATGTTCACTAGAGTGAAAACTGCTTTTCTGTATATTTGATGGTGATAGGGAGAAAGTATTATGCTGCATTCCTCTGCATTAAAGTATTTTTGTTTGTGGTTCTAGAGTTAAGTCTAATATAATGTTATGTTCCTTCAACTCTAATGGTTCGTGATCTGGTGGTCCGCAAGCGATCTTTTCTTTATGACAGTAGTTGGCAGTGGTGTTTATGTGCTCCGGTTTAAAGAATCTTCTTGACAAATTGGTTAGAAGTTGTGCAGTTGTTCCTGATGATCTCAATGTGCTTGTGGATGTCTCCTGATCATGTTCCTACCCTTGGATTGGTCTGCAAAGAGAAAATTGGATCGTGGATGAAGAATGTTCTTAGTAGACCTAGTGTTCTCACCAGTCTTAGCTGACTTGGTTGATTTTACTATTTGCAGAGATGCCTTGAAGATTGTAGAAGTGTGTCGTGGCATGAAGGACTGCATTTGAGTCCTAGCTAAGGCATGGCATGATTAGCATACATCTTTACATCTTTCCCTTAGCTAATTTTCATCATAGGTCTAGACCTATTTCTATGTATGTTTTTGTAATGTCGACCTTGGAGATTGTTCCAACGGTTGATGAATGTATTGCCGACCTTGATGTACATTCCAAGGTTGATGACTTGTATAAATAATTGTAATGTAATTGCAAAAAATAGGGGTGAGGGTGAAAATGAAGAGATAAGTGCGAAGGTGTAGAAGAGCAGAGCAGAGAAGTTATATTGTGCTTCAATGGAACTGAACCCAAGCATGGAGTAGATGCTACGAAATTAGTTTACCATCATTTGGGCAGTGAGCCTCTATTTTTGGTATTGCTATAACTTACATATCTTGTGGGCTAACACCCACTGTGGTTGTTCCCTTATAGGGTTTTCTACGTAAAAATCTAGTGTCTCATGTGTTGATTATGTTATTGTGTTGAGCTTCTTGTTTCATGCATTCATTGTTAAATCTGAACAATAATAAATAAGTGTTTGAAGAGTTGATGTTCATAATTGTTCAAAGTTTTAGGGACAACTGATTCAACCCACCCTCTCAGTTGTCTAGTGCATTTCAACAATTGGTATCAGAGCAGGTTCCTCAGAAGAAAGCCTAACAACTTGAGGAAGATCTAGGATGTCTTTTAAAAAAGAAGCTCCACAGTTTGATGGGACAAACTATGCTCTGTGGAAGGTACGAACGAAAATCCATCTCCTTTGTCTAGTTATAAAGTGTGGAAAGCTACAGAGTCAAAATATACCATGCCTCCAAATAGTTTAACAACCTAAGATGAAATCCAAGAATATGAATTGAATATAAAAGCTAGAGATGCCCTACTAAGTGCCTTGAATGACACTGAATTGATAAAGGTCATGGATCTTGAATATGCAAATGAAGTTTGGGAAAAGTTGAAAAAACTGTATGAAGGAGATAATTCTATAAAAGAAGCCAAGCTATAGGGACTGAAAGCAAAATATGAGGGTTTAAAGATGAATGAAGATGAAAACATAACAACCTTTATGCAAAGGGTTGATGAATTTGTCAATGGAATAAAAGGTATGGGAGGAACTATTGGTGATAAGGAAGTTGTGATGAAAATTCTTAGATCACTACCAAAGTCCTATAGTCACAAGGTAGCTACAATTGAAGAAGTAATGACTGTAAAAACTATCGACAATGATCAACTACTTGGAAAGCTTACAACCTTTGTGATGAGAGAGTTTGGTGATGCTTTGCCAAAAGTTGAGACTGCTTTTAAAGCTAGTACTTTAGAAAAGATCTCCAGAGCTAAGAAATATAAGGTGGAACCTGTTGATGACTTTGATGGGATTGAAGCTAACTTTGTTGACAGATTGCAAAGAGGTTCTGGTAAGTTCAAAGGAAAATTACCTTTCAAATGTTTTTCATGCGGTAAACTAGGTCATTATGCTTCCAGATGTCCTAAAATAATTGAAAGGAAAAGAAAAAAATTTGAGAACAAGCCTAGAGCTCCAAAGAAATACTACTATGTTAGAGATTTTGATGATGAAGGTGTGACTGATGATGAATTTGATGATGCTAGTACTAGTGCAAATGAATGCCTGTTTATTGCTATTAAAGAACCTATGTCTACTAATCTTGCTAGTTGTGTGAAGGAAGAAAAACCAGTGGAAGAAAGTGCTTTGGCTGTTCAGGTTGAAAAACATAAGGATGAATGGATTATTAACAGTGGATGCTCACATCACATGACCAGTTACAAAAGTAAGTTTGTAAGTTTGCAAAAGTATGATGGAGGACTGGTTAGGTTTGGAGACAATGCAGCTAGTAAGATTTGTGGAAAAGGATCTATCTCATTTGATGGAAAACATAATACTACTAATGTCCTATATGTGAAGGGTTTGAAGCATAACCTTTTGAGCGTCGGTGAGATGTGTGACAAAGGTTATGATATGAGATTCAAGGACAATAGGTGCAAGATCATGGAAAACTCTAGAACTATGATTGCTGCCGGTAAGAAGACCAAAGGTAACATCTATCAATTAAGAGGAACTAATGATTACTATTTATTAGCCCAAGTAGATGAGAGTTGGTTATGGCATAGAAGGATGTGTCATATAAACTTTGATAATCTGGTAAAGATAAGTTCACACTATGAGAGATCTACCAAAACTTGTGAAACCTACCATTACCATTTGTAAGGAATGTCAGTTGGGGAAGTAGACAATAACAAGTTTCAAGAGCAAAGAGTAATTTTCTGCCTGTTTGTTGGATCTAGTACATATAGATCTATGTGGTCCTACAAGGATAAGAAGTCTACAAGGTGATAGGTACTTCATGTTGCTTATTGATGATTATTCTAGAATGACTTGGGTTACTTTTCTAAGAGACAAATCTGAAGCCCTAGAGAAGTTCAAATCCTTCAAGGCAATGGTTGAGAATGAAGAGCAAGGAATAAAGAGACAGTTGTCTGCACCTAGGACTCCTCAGCAAAATGGAGTTATGAAAAGAAAGAACAAGATAGTTCAAGAGGTTGCTAGAACAATGATGAAGGAAAGAGGTCTGCTAGAAGTTTTTTGGAAAGAAGCTATACATACTGTTATTTACATTCAAAATAGAGTTCAAGTGAAAGGTAATGGTACTAAAACTTCCTATGAATTGTGGTATGGAAGAATTCCTACAGTAAAATATTTCAAAGTCTTTGGAAGCAAATGCTATATTAGAAGAGATGAAGATCTAGGGAAATTTGATGCAAGATGTGATGAAGGAATCTTCCTTGGATACTCTACCAAGAGTAAGGCCTACTGGTGCTACAATAAAAGGCTGAAAAAGATTGTTGAGAGTGTAAATGTGATGGTGGATGAAGACAATGGAAAAACATCAGATCAGAGTGGCTATGAATCAGATGAACCTACTGCTATAACATATGAAGAAAAGTTGAACAAGAAGACAGTCAAGATGAAGAAGAAAAGGCTCCAGAAAGTGTTGCTAAGACCCCCAGGTATATAAGAATCAATCACTCTAAAGATCAAATTATTGGAGACAAAAACAAATGAGTACTGATAAGGAAAAAAGTTGTAGAAGAACAAGTGAATTACTGTTTGCTCTCTACAGTTGAACAAAAAAATGTGAATGAAGCCTGCAATGATAAAAATTGGGTAAAGGCAATGAAGGAAGAACTAATGCAGATATAGAAGAATAAAACTTGGGAAATAATTCCTAGACCTGCTGACAGAAATGTTATTTGGACCAAATGGGTTTTCAAGAATAAGTTGAATGAAAATGGAGAAGTTGTAAGGAATAAAGCAAGGCTTGTGTGCAAAGGATATTCTCAAATTGAAGGAATAGATTTTGAAGAGACTTTTGCTCTAGTAGCTTAGATTGAAGCAATCAGAATGTTTCTAGCATTTGTAGTTCACAAAGATTTCAAAGTGTATCAGATGGATGTGAAGTCTGTATTTCTGAATGGTGAATTGGAAGAGGAAGTCTACATTGAGAAACCAGAAGGATTCCAACTATCAGATCAAAGTGATAAGGTATGCAGGTTGAACAAAGCATTGTATGGACTTAAGCAAGCTCCTAGAGCCTGGTATGCAAGGTTGGATAAGTACTTACTGAACTTAGGGTTCAATAAAGGTATTGCTGATAGTAATCTCTATTTCAAGATTAATGGTGATCAAATTTTGATTGTTGAAGTCTTTGTTGATAATATCATCTTTGGAGGCAATGAAGGTATGTGTATGAAATTTGCTAGTGAAATGCAAAAATAATTTGAGATGTCTATGTTTGGTGAGATGAATTTCTTTCTAGGTCTGCAAATCAATCAATCAGATAAAGGAATCTTCATATCTTAGTCTAAGTATGTGAAGAATTGTTGAAGAAGTTTGGGATGGAAGACTCTAAACCGGTATGTACTCCCATGGTGACTGGCTGCAAGTTGAGAAAAACTAATGAATTGATGTAGGAGCATCCTTAGATCAAGAGCAATCTTGCATCAACCAAAAACATTTGCAATTCAGTTTGTTTCTTTTCATTTTCCAGTTTAGTTCAGGCAGTTTAGTTAGTAGTGGTTTCTATATTTTGGTCCGTATTCTACTGTAGTTGCATTTTAGATCTTGCGGAGTTGGACTTAGCATCTAGATTCATTCATCTACATCATATCTAGAATTTAGAGCATTTGGATTAAGTACGAAAAAGTTATCGCTTGACTGTTCTCTCATAACAGAGCATCCTGACAGTCTCACACAATTAGCTAAAGGAGAAGACTTGCAGAGCATTCCTCGACTTATGGAGCCTAATGGCATATCATTCAATGATCTTTGGTTCATGGCCAACCTCCCCCAAGATCCACACATCATTCCATTCATTTGCGGAGGTGTTCTACATGGTTAGGTCTGACCTATCCGTGTACACACGTTACAACTCTTCATTAGAGTTTGTGATCTTTCTTGGCTGATGCGGAGGAATCTTTTGTACCAGAGATGATATATATTGATGTAATAGATCCTTAGGAAAGTAGTTCATGATAAGAGTGATAGTTCATAGTTTTGGATTCTTTGCGAAGGGACTTCAAAGCTATATCTTGTGCATAGTCTGACATTTTGTAATCAAGCCTTTGAGCCCTAATTGTAAGCCTACATGATGCCGGCCATATTGTATTTGAATTCAATGATATACTGAATGACTGAAACTACATTTGTTCTATATCTTTGAGTTGTTTCCATTGTGTTTACTCTTGCTGCACGGCCTGGATAGTTCATTCTGTGAACCCTCCTACCGTGACTATGTTGCAAGTATGAGGATAACCAATGTTGTCATTGATGTCAACATACTCATATTGCATTAATGAGAAGGATTGGATGAGCTGTGTGCTGAGGATATTGAGGAAATTAGTCTCAATCAGGAACAGTGAAGAACAGTGATGACAAGAAGGCAAAAGTCCTCAATAGGTTGAGGATTAGAGGATGTAGTTTAAAGGGTTTGTAGATATGAGTCTTGAGTTGTTTTAGTCAAGATTTCAGAGGTCTGCATGAAGATCTGAAGAAGTTATGATCGCTCAAGTAGAACCAGTTCCGGCAGGTGTTCAGTGGTGACAGAGTGTCATAGATTGGTTCGGTGAGCTCTGGAATTGCATTATCTCATTCTGTGGATTGGAGAGAGTGTTGAAGAAGTTTGTGTGAAGTGACAAATAGATTTGTTCATGGTTTGGAGGTTCAGAAGCACCTTTTTCATTATGACAGTGATGACAGACTGTGTTCTTGAAGTTCCAGATGAAGAACAGAAGAATTCCAGTAAGCTGATAAAGTGCGGATGTTCTTGATAACTTAGGAAAGGTTTTGGTGATCTTTGGATCGTGTACAATTCTTATTGGCAGTCCGCATTAAAGTTAGAGTTTGCATTTGAAGAATAACCACAGATATTGGTGTTCTTCTTGAGACGGGCTGATCGGATGTATTACACGTCCTGCGAATGATCTTGAAGGTGCTTGCTGACTTAGATGATTGTTCCTAAGTTGATGCCTTGTATAAATAAGGGATTGTGAACTCATTTTGAAGTGTGTCTTGGTGTGGATAAGTGTGGCATAGCGAAGAGAAGTGTGAAAGGCAGAGCAGGAGTTTTTGGGCTTAAATGGAACTGATCCAGGCATGGTAAAGATGTCAATCTCTAGTTCAAGTTTGTAATACTTGTTACTTTGTAGACAATGTTTCTCTTGTAGGTAGTGTGCCTCTTGTGAGTAGTGTGCTCAGGCAATGAGCCCTAATTGGCATGTGCCATCTATTTTTTCTTATTCTTCTAACAGAGAATAATCCTTGGGTTAATCACCCCGTGGTTTTTCCCTTGACTGGGTTTTCCATGTCAAAATCTTGGTGTCTCATGTGTTGCTCTGGTGTTTATGCTTTATGCTTTCATGAGTGATTAATTGATATGCAATTAAATAACAAAGAGGATTTAAGTATTTGAATTAGAGCAAGTTTTTGTACAACTGATTCACCCCCCTCTTAGTTGTGTGCCCTAGATCTAACAGACTACACCAAGTGGTATCAAAGCGAAAGTTTGAATCTTTGGGAGTGAATTGAGCAAAGTTGGTGAGGGAATTCCATAAGATCTTGTTGTGGATAGATCACTGAATTGAGGCAGGTTACTTGTGTCGCAACCAATCGCCGATTGTGAGGCAGTTGTCACCTTGTAGCCCGATCGCCGAACTTGAGGCAGTTTGCACTTGATCCTAGGAAGAATGCCGCCGAGGAGAATCCCTGCTGTTGGAACAATGGATGATAGAATGGATGAGATGATGGAAATGATGAAAATAATGAGAATTTTATTAGATGTTGCTGAAGAAGACAGACAAAGAGGATTGACACCTAGAACTAATGTTGAAAGTAATGATGACGAAGAATTTCAATTTGTTGAACAAGTTGGTAAAACCCTAGGAGGCGATGAAGAAGAAGAATCAGATCAGGTCAAGATGTTGCAAGCTATTTCAAAGATTGGAAAGAGACCTAGAGTTGATGTACCAAATTACACTGGTAATTTGAACCTTGAAGAATTAATTGTCTGGATAAATGACATGGAAGAATACTTTGAGTATGAAGAAGTTGAAGATCCGGAGAAGGTGAAATTTGCAAAGACAAAGTTGAAAGGACATACCCCTATATGGTGGAAAGACGTTTAGTTGGATAGAAACAAAAATAGAAAAGAAAAGATTACAAAATGGGATAAGATGGTGATAAAACTGAAGAATCAATTCATACCTGCTGACTATGAGTTAGAACTACTGAAGAGATTACAAAACCTAAGACAAAAGGAGAAATATGCGAAGGAGTATACTGAAGAATTACATAAGATGATCATAAGGACATGACATAGTGAAGCAAGAAAAGAGAAAGTGGCTAGATACATCAATGGACTGAGATTGAACATTCAAGAAGAACTAAGTTTGGTGAGGATGACATCTTTGGAGGAAGCATATCAGTTTGCCCTTAAAGTTGAAGAAAAGTTGAATAAGAGACATGATAAGAGACAGAGAGATAGAGGAGGTAAATTTTAGAGGAACAGAACATTTTCTAGAGGAGACAGATCACATCTAGAGAAAAACAAATTTGACAACACATTTAAGAAGGATGACAGAGATAGAAATGCATAGTGGAGAGATGACAAATTTTTTTATCAGAGAGGAAACCCTAGTGCATACCAGAATGAAGGACACAAAAGAGAAGGAAGAGGAATTGATAAGAGAACATTTAGAGGCACTTTTTTCAAGTGTGGAGATGAAGGACATAGATCATTTGAGTGTAATCAAGGGAGTACAAGCAAGAGAATAGAGAACAGTGGAAGAGCAGCCTATGTTGAAGAAGAACCTGTTGGATCACCTAGTTCAGTTGGTAAACTAGAGAAGGGAGAATCACTTGTGATGAGGAGAGTGATATTTCAAATGGAGACAAATGAAGAACCACCGCAAAGGAAAAGTTTATTTAGAACCAGATGCAAATCGGGAGGTAAATGTTGTAAAGTTGTAATTGATAGTGGTAGTTTAGATAACCTAGTTTTAGAGGAGATGGTGACTAAGCTGAAGTTGGAAAGATTGAAACACCCTAAGCCCTATCAGATAGCATGGATTCAAGATGATCATAAGGTACTGGTGAGTGAACAATGTTTGGTGAAATTTCATATTGGATCTTATCATGATGAAGTCTTGTGTGATATTATGCCTATGGATGTATTTCATATCTTGTTGGCTAGACCTTGGCAGTATGATAGAAGAGCTATACCTGATGGGAGAAAGAATACATACACTATAACATCAAATGGGGAGATAATTACCTTGATTCCTTTGGAAGATGATCCTAAGAGTGAAGTATGTGGGAATGCTAGAATCTATTTGGTAGATGGAAGAAAATTTCAGGATGGTCTGAGACATAATAATATGTGTTATGCTTTGATTCCTAAGAAGCCTGAAACATTGAAGAAGGAGACTGAAGAACCACAACTGGTGGAGATAACGGAGTTACTAACAGAGTATGAAGACATCATATCAGACAATGTACCTGAAGGATTGCCACCAATCAAGAGTATCAGTCATCACATGGATCTTATACCGGGAGCTAGTTTGCCTAATAAAGCAGCACATAGAATGACACTGGTACAGAATGAAGAATTGAATAGACATATACAAGAATTGTTGAGGAAAGGTTTGATTAGAGAAATTTTGAGTCCTTGTGCAATACCTGCAGTGTTAGCACCTACGAAGGATGGAGAGTGGAGAATGTGTACTGACTCTAGAGCAATAAACAAGATCACAGTTAAGTATAGATTTCCTTTACCTAGGATGGATGATATCATGGATTGTTTGAGTGGAGCAAGATATTTCACAAAGATAGATTTGAAGAGTGGATACCATTCGATCAGAATCAGAGAAGGAGATGAATGGAAGACTACGTTTAAGACAAATGAAGGATTGTATGAGTGGTTAGTGATGCCTTTTGGATTGACAAATGCACCTAGTACATTCATGAGATTGATGAATAAAGTCCTAAAGAAATTATTGGGTAAGTTTGTTATTTTATATTTGGATGGCATTCTAATTTTTAGTAAGACAAAAGGAGAGCATCTGTTGCACCTAAGACAAGTTTTGCAGAGACTGAGAGAGGAGAAATTTTTGATCAACATCAAGAAGTGTAGTTTCATGAAGGAAGAATTGGTATATTTGGGATTTGTGATTTCTATGGAAGGATTGAAGATGGACCTTGAGAAAGTAAGAGCAATTATTGAATGGCCTACACTGAAGAGCATTGGAGAAGTCAGATCGTTTCATGGATTGGGTAGTTTCTACTGGAAGTTCATTAGAAATTTCAATTCAATTTGTAACCCTATGACAGAGACAATGAGAGGTGACAGAAAAATTTCAAGTGGACATCAGGAGCAGATAAAAGTTTTGAACCATTGAAGTAGAAGGTGACAGAGAAACCTATTTTAGCATTACCAGATTTCAATAAGGTATTTCAAGTTTATTGTGATGCAAGTGGAAATGCAATTGGAGCAATGTTACGTCAAGAAGGTAGACCTGTATCATATTTCAATGAGAATTTGAATGATCTAAAAAGAAGATATTCATTTTATGATCAAGAGTTCTATGCCATATATCAAGCCTTGAAGAAGTGGAGACATTATTTGTTGCCTAAGGAGTTTGTGTTGTATATAGATCATTAAGCTTTGCAGTATTTGAACAATCAAGGTAAGTTGAGTTAGAGACACATGAGATGGGTAGAGTTCATGCAGAGTTATACTTTTCTATTGAAGCATAGGAGTGGTAAATCAAACAAAGTTGTAGATGCATTGAGCAGGAGAAGGAACTTGTTGATAGAAATGAGATTTGAAGTGATGGGATTTGATGAATTGAAGAACATGTATGCGAAAGATCTTGATTTTGCAGAACCTTGGAAAGCATGTAAGGAACCTGTTGTGATAGATAGGAGTAAATTGTTGGACTATTTCATCCAAGAAGATATGTTGTTTAGAGGAAATCAGTTATGCATACCTAGAAGTTCAATGAGAGATAATTTGATCAAGGAGAAACATAGTGGTGGTTTGGCATTACATTTTGACATTGATAAAACAGTAGCTTTGGTGAGTGAAAAATACTTTTGGCCTCAGATACATAAGGATGTTAGGAAGTTTGTGCAGAGTTGTAGAGTTTGTCAAGTTGCAAAAGGGAGTAGTCAGAATACTAGATGACAGTACCGGAGAGACCTTGGGAAGACATAAGTATGGATTTTATAATGGGATTGCCTAATACACAGAGAGGACATGATTCTATATTTGTAGTGGTAGATAGATTTTCAAAGATGGCTCATTTCATACCTTGTAAGAAGACAACCGATGCAGTGCATGTAGTAGATCTATTTTTCAAGGAGATTATGAGATTTCATGGATTACCTAAGAGTATAATTTTAGATAGAGATGTCAAATTTCTTAGATACTTTTGGAAGACACTTTGGAAGAAGATGAAGACAGATTTAAAATCCAGTTCAACATTTCATCCACAAACTGATGGACAGACAGAGGTAGTGAATATGATTTTGGGAAACTCATTGAGATGTTTGGTTGGAGAAAAGGCAGGAAGTTGGGATTTGATTCTTTCACAAGCAGAGTTTGCATACAATAATTCAGTGAATAGGATCACCGGAAGAACACCTTTTGAGATTGTTACCGGAGCAAACCCTAAAGGAGTTGTAAAACTAAGAGATATCGGCATGGAAGAAAAGAGAAGTGTAGAAGCAGAAGAATTTGCAGACCACATGAATGCAGTGCATGATTAGGTTAAGAAGTGTTTGGAGGAAATGAATAGTAAGTATAAAGAAAAGGCAAATGAGAAGAGAAGACACAAAGAATTTGTAGTTGTCCAGATGAAGTGATGGTATACTTGAGAAAAGAAAGGTTGCCAGTTGGAACATATAACAAGTTGAAGATGAAGACATTTGGACCTTGTAGGATACTTAGGAAATTTTATTTAGGAAATGCAATGAAATGGAATTACCAGAGACATTGGGCATATCACCTATATTCAACATTGTAGACCTATATCAGTATCATGAAGTAGAGTTTAGTGATAGCATGGCAGAGGACTTGAAGAAGCAGTTACCACAACAAGCACCAGAGTAGATTGAGGACATTTTGGATAGCAGAGTTGGACGCAAAACCAAAGGAAGACAATGCAAAGAATACCTTGTGAAATGGAAAGGCAGACTGGAAGAAGATTCATCATGGATTTCTCAAGCTGAGGTGGACCGTCTTGGTTCTCCCCCAACCCAAACAAAGTGAGGGACTCACTTTTTCAATAACCCCGGATGTCTGATGCAGGAGCATCCCTAGTTCAAGAGAAATCTTGCATCAACCAAAAACATTTGCAATTTAGTTTGTTTCTTTTCATTTTCTAGTTTAGTTTAGGTAGTTCAGTCATTTGTAGTTTTTGTATTTTGGTTCGCATTCTACCGTAATTGCATTTTAGATCTTACAGAGCTAGACTTAGCATCTAGATTCATTCATCTACGTCATATCCAAAATTTAGAGCATTTGGATTAAGTACTGGAAAGTTATCGCTTGACTGTTCTCTCATAATAGAGCATCCTGACAGTCTTAGACAATCAGCTAAAGGATAAGACTTGCGAAGCATTCCTCAACTTATGGAGCCTAATGGCACATCATTCAATGATCTCTGGTTTGTGGCTGACCTTCCCTGAGATTCACACATCATTCCATTCATTTGTGGAGGTGTTCTACATGATTAGGTCTGACCTATCCATGTACACGCGTTACAACTCTTCATTGGAGTTTGTGATCTTCCTTGGCCGACGCGGAGGAATATTTTGTACCAGAGATGATATATATTGATGTAATAGATCCTTAGGAAAGTAATTCATGATAAGAGTGATAGTTTATAGTTTTGGATTCTTTGTGAATGGGACTTCAAAGCTATATCTTGTGCATAGACTGACATTCTGTAATTAGGCCTTTGAGCCCTAATTGTAAGCCCGCATGATGCTAGCCAGATTGTATTTGAATTCTATGATGTACTGAATGACTAAAACTGCATTTGTTCTATATCTTTGAGTTGTTTTCATTATATTTACTCTTTCTACATGGCATGGATAGTTTATTCTGTGAACCCTCCTGCCATGACTACACCATGAATCACCTAAGATTGATAAAAAAAGTAAAATCCATGATTGGAGGATTGCTCTATCTAACTCAAACTAAACCTGATATTATGCATGGATTTTGTCTTGTTGTAAGATTTCAAGCAGATCCAAGAGAATCACATGTGATGGCAGTAAAGAGAATCTTAAGGTATTTAAAAGGCACACTGGATCATAGCTTATGGTATCTAAAGGATAATTATTTCACTCTCAATGCTTATACAGATGCTGATTGGGCCGAAGATGTTGATGACAGGAAGAGTACAAGTGGAGGTGCTTTCTTTTTGGGTAACAGGTTGGTTTCATGGCTGAGAAAGAAACAAGATTCAATCTCCTTGTCAACTACAGAAGCAGAGTATATTACAGCAGCATGTTGTTGTACTCAAGTGTTATGGATGAAGCAAACTTTGAGGGACATAAGAGTTGTGTATGAAAATTCAGTTGCAATCTTTTGTGACAATACAAGTGCTATAAATATTTCAAAGAATCTAGTGATGCACTCAAGAACAAAACATATATCTATAAGGTATAACTTTCTGAGAGAAAAAGTGATAGAGAATGAATTGAAGTTGGAATATGTGTCCACAAAGGATCAGATTGCAGATATATTCACCAAGCCTCTGCCTAAGGATACTTTTTAGTATCTCAGAGAAAAGTTAGGGGTCATTACCCCTCCTACCCTAAACTAGGATGCATGGGAATGCATCAGTCCAGTGGTGCTAAATGTCTCATTATTTGATCTAGATTGATGTTTTGAGTGTTATCTTTCAGGGGGAGTAGCTAGATGTTACCAGTATGAGCTCCTGATGAAGAAAGTATTGATAACAGAAAAAGTTCAGTTGGTTCAGAACATCAGAATGCAAGTATGTGTCCTTTGCCATTTATGTCAAAGGGGGAGAGAAATCATGTGAAAAAATCAGGGGGAGAAAGAGCGCAGATGTGTAAGGAGAAAGGGGGAGAATCTTGTCTTGATGGTCTTTTCAAAATTTCACATCATATGTTGCCATCAATAACAAAGGGGGAGGTTGTTGCAAGTATGTGCCTAACCGGTGTTGTCATTGATGTCAACATATTCGTGTTGTCATTGGTGTCAACTGTGCTCCTAAATTCATAAGTTAGATTCTTTGTATTGACTCATGGAAGTGTTTATGAAAATGAGTAAGTGATCCAGCTGTTGAGTTTCCAAGTTCTTTTGAGAAAATTTGCTCCTCTGGTGGAAATAGTGTATGGAAGAGTATCCTTGTTTACTGAAGAATAGTTTGGTAGATTGTTCTGCATTTCCAGTAGAATGAATATCTTTGTCTACGGATTGGAAATTATTTAGAGGAATATCTGAAGACACTATTGTTTACATCAAAATATAGATTTTATTGAAAGATTTGAGATGTATTTTGCAAACCGTAAAACCTACATTAAGTGTAAAAGAAAGATAAATGATAAACTATTGAAACCAAATAAAGATAAATGCAGATGTTACCAAATGATTCAAATGTGGTTGCTCATTGTTTTTGCATAACTCCGTTATAAATTTGCCAGGGATGGTAAATGAAAATGAGGAGAGGCTTTATAAAGTTTGGGTAAAAGTGGTTTGGATGGTTAAATAGTAAAGTAGTTGAATGGCTTGGTAGGTACAATAATGGGTTTTGATTTAATTTTACGAATGATTTTTTATGTTTAGGTTTTAGGTTTTGTTTTGTAAATAATAAATTAAATTTCTTGATTTTAATTTATTATTTACAGGAGGGTTAAAAGGTGAAAAGGTTTAATTAATTAATTAAAATTAATTAAACCTTAGGATTAGGAATTAAGGAGCATTTAATTAATTAATTAAAATTAATTAAATTTCTTGACTTAGGGAATAGATCGATTGGTCAATTTTTGATGTCTACAGCTATATTCCAAGTATGAGCCTTCGATATGAAGATTTGAGTGAACCATGTTCACCAGAGTGAAAACTTCTTTTTTGTATATTTGATGGTGAAAGGGAGAAAGTGTTATGCTCTGCATTCCTCCGCATTAAAGTATTTTTGTTTGCATTTCTAGAGTTAAGTATAATATGATGTTATGTGCCTTCAACTCTAATGGTTTGTGATCTGGTGGTCCGCAAGCGATCTTTTCTTTATGACAGTAGCTGACAATGGTGTTTATGTGCTCTAGTTTAAAGAATATTCTTGATAGATTGGTTAGGAGTTGTGCGGTTGTTCCTGATGATCTCAATGTGCTTGTGGATGTCTCCTGATCATGTTCCTACCCTTGGATTGGTCCGCAAAGAGAAAATTGTATCGTGGAGGAAGAATGTTCTTAGTAGACCTAGTGTTCTCACCAGTCTTGGCTGACTTGGTTGATGCAAAGATGCCTTGAAGATTGTAGAAGCGTGTCGTGGCGTGAAGGATTGTATTTGAGTCCTAGATAAGGTGTGGTGTGATCAACATACATCTTTACATCTTTCCCTTAGCTAATTTCTGTAATAGGTCCAAACCTTTTTCTATGTATGTTTTTGTAATGCCGACCTTGGAGATTGTTCCAACGGTTGACGAATGTATTCCCAACCTTGATGTACATTCCAAGGTTGATGAATTGTATAAAAACTTGTAATGTAATTATGAAAAATAGGTGTGAGTACAAAAATGAAGAGATAAGTGTGAAGGTGTAGATCAAGAGCATAGCAGAGAAGTTATATTGTGCTTCAATGGAACTGAACCTAGGCATGGAGTAGATGCTACCAAATCAGTTCACCATCTTTTGGGAAATAAGCCCCATAGGTAGTGAGCCTCTATTTTTCAATATTGCTATAACTTACATATCTTGTGGGATAACACCCACCGTGGTTTTTCCCTTATAGGGTTTTCTACGTAAAAATCTAGTGTCTCATGTGTTGATTATGTTATTGTGTTGGGCTTCTTGTTTCATGCATTCATTGTTAAATCTAAACAAAAGTAAATAAGTGTTTGAAGAGTTGATGTTCATAATTGTTCAAAGTTTTAGAGACAACTAATTCACCCCCCTTTCAATTATCCGGTGCATTTCAACAATAATACCAATTGTAGCAATAATAACCAATATACAATTTCGTTAAACGAATGAATTATAGGAAATATACCAACACTTAAGAGTAATTAGAAAATCCACAGGAGCACAAAGTCTTCTACCACTTTCAGTGATAATTTCACTTAAATAATCCGTGCAACAAATTATAGCTCAAAGACTATTAACTTGCAACACCACAAACTCACAAGAATATAGATGATACTTGTGGCACAAAGCATGCAATGTCTCAACCACACTCATATAAAAAACATATATCTCCAAAGATAATAAGATAACACAAAGTTTACCAGTATTAAATCTGATTTCCTCTTCAACAATGAAATACTAGATTACACACAAATCAACTTCAAGATAACATGAATAGAGAGACGTAAGAACACTCTTTCATACAACAAATGTATTCCCAAAATAAAGGTTGGAGACAAATTCACTTCTTTTATTGATAAGTTCTTGATTTACACTTTCAACACAAAGTTTAAAATATGCTTCACAAAATTGGCAGAGCTTCGCTTCCAAGATTGAAAGGTATAGTTACAAAAGAGGACCTCTTTATTTATAGTGAGAGGCTGAGAGCAAAAATAGGAAAACTAGAACTACTTTGACTTATTCTACATAAAAGTCCAAATTGATTTAGGACTTCTATGTCTTTACATGTAATTGCATATTGGAAAAATACATGTAAATATGTCTGGAACAAAAAGCATAAAGCATGAAAACATTGAAAAATAAACTAAGGCATGATCAATCTTCTCCACCATCTTTCTTCATGAAATCTTCATATTTCTTCATTACTTATTGTACTTCTTCCATATCAGGTCCTAAAGTATGTTTAGAAATAGCAATATCCATAATTATAGAATCTTTCACAATGTTGCTAGATTTCTCATGCCTGCTTAGAACTACCTTGAGATTGTCCAAGGTCAACTGTATATCCAACAACTTATCCATAGAAGCCACTGAGAAAGCTTGATCTTTGAACTCCTAGATCCTATTATTGAATGCCTGTATCACTGTATTTGTGGAAACAAACTTTTGGTTGTCATCAAGAAAATCACAAGGAAGTTCTTCAATTTTGTTGACAAGATTTACATCATTATCTTCACTAACTTCTTGAACATTCTAGAAATCCTTGATCAATCCTTTGAGAACACTTATTTGGTGAATCATAGTTTCTTTGATTTCCACATATGTTTCTCGATTCAGAATGATCCCAATTTCAACCAAAGGGCCCAACTTTAGTTTTTTCATGTTAGTCCAATCCTGTAGACTATCCTCCAATACTTGTTTCTCATTAGAAAAAGTATCAACAACCTTATCCAACTCAACTCTTACACTTTCCATTCTCTCCATTTTTTCCATAGAGGATTTTAAGAGTTGTGATCCTTGTGCCAACATCTTGTCTAGGAATTCACCAACCACTCTACCTCTTGTATGAATATTTTCAACCTTTTGAATAATAGGATCTTCCATGGTGATAGCCATAGGTTCCATTGATTCAGAAGACAAGGTAATCTTTTGAAGAACTCAGGTCAACTATTCTACTTTAGCCTTGTTCTGATCTTTCATCTTCTTCTCATGATCAAACTTCACAATCAGAGAATTCAAAGTAGACCGTGTATCAAATTTAGTACTCTCATGAGTGATCTTTCCTAATTCAACCCTTGAAATAGAATAACCATTCATATCAAACTCTTCAATAGATACGTCAAGAGGAGGCTCAACTATTTCTACATATCTGCAACCGTTGTCTTCAAATAGCCTGGAAATAGTTTTTGACTTCTTCTTGGTCTTGGTCTTCACAGGTGTCAATTTCTCAAAGTCAAAGTCATATGGGGAGATAGCTTCCTTCTTCCTCTTTGGTGTATGAGATGATAGCTAAGGAGGAAGTGTAGACAGACTTGCATCTAAACCAGTAGTCATGGTTGGTGTAGGAGAAACTGCACTCACAAAAGTTGAAGTTACAATAGGTAAAGTGTTAGTGAAAATAGCACCAAGAAAATCTACATTTGGAATTCCCCTAGAATTAGTTAAGAGTTTCTCAAAATTAGATTGGGCATGTATATCAAATGAAGGTGAGGATAGACTAGGCAAAGAGGAGGAAGAACCAAAAATAGTTTCCAAATTCTGCTTGAGATTATCAAAAGTGGCCCTAGATGAAGGGGATGAATGCAAGGACAAAGGAGACCCAGAAGACTAAATATTGATTAAAATAATTAGAGTAATTGAGGCAGTAGGAGTGTAATTTGAAACTGACAAAGTATCCAAGGAAGAAGAAACATGTGGCTCCTGTAAGACATCCTCGTGAGAAGACATATCAGGCTCTTCATGTTGTTCATGTTCTTCTTGCCTTTCTTCTTTATCAATCTCTTCTCTTCCCTCTCAAACTAGCTCTTCAGTAGCTTGCTCCTTAATAGATGGCCCTCATCAACTGCTTTTGCCTTTCCACCCTTTGAAATAGATTTGATCTTGGGCTTGGCAGTTTTACTTGAGCTAGGCACATCACTTTTATTATTCGTCCTCAATTCTATCATATTACCTATTTCTTTGTCTTGTGTTTCCTCTTTTGATTCTGTTAAAAAATTCTTCAAATGAATTCCTTTTCCACTCAACCATACATTAGTGTAAGACAGAATTATTTGAAATCTTTGCCGGATAGAAGTTACCTCCTTTTTCGACCATTGTATGATTGGCAAAGCAGAGTTTGCAATGTTTTTTGTCACATAGGTGGGATCCAAAATGTCATCATCATCAAGCATGCCATGCCCTTTGGAATATCAGCCAAGTCAAATTACTCAATTTGACTCAAAGTCAACCTACAATAATCCATTTTTCTGATTTCTTCTTTTGTTCTCAAATCTGCCCAAATATCCTCCACACTAGGCATATGGGTCAAAGATTTCTTTTTGATCTTATCTTTTACCCCTATGTAATCAAAATGGGCCCTTTTCTTTTAGAGTTTCATTGTAACCAACTACATCTCAAACTCTATAGCTTTGGCCTTATGAGAGGTAGAAATGGAATACTGGCCAATCTCAATTAGAAATCTAAAACTAGGTTTCTTTAACTCCATTTGCTTACAATGTACAATCATGATTTGTTTGCATAGTTCCATTAACACAATCTTGTCACCGGGGTACCTTGGAAGTATATAAGGATACCCCATGAAGCAACCAATCCTCAGATAAGTAAATGTGGGAAATTACAAATACATACAACCATATCTGTTTACCACTGACCAAGCTTCGTCAGAAACCCTTCTTTGTTCCAATCAGGGATCAAACAAACACAAGAAAACAACAAAGAAAGCATCATTCACCCTTCTAAAGTGATGAATTCCTCCATCAAGGGTTAACTGAGGATAATACTGATAAACAGGAACCATTCTTCGATCTCCCTTTGATGTCAAACCTGGAAAACTCCTCATCAAGGTAATTACATAAACATGATACGATGCCATGTAAAACTTGGATGAATTAGACACCTTTGTCAACTATTCATGAATGGCATTACTTATTTTTTCTCCCCAGAATATTTGTTGCCTTCCCTTCAATATGACCCTGATGTATAAGTACATCCACTCATGAAAGGTGGAAGATGTAGGTAGTCCTCTTACTCTACTCAGAAGAGTAATCAAATCACTGACCTCTTCAATGAAATCACTACGAGGAAAGCTTTTAGGCTATCTTGAGAGATTTGGCCTTACATACTTCAACCATTTGGTATTGATTATCTTCTTTGTAGCCTCAGGAGCCTTATCATATTCCTTCTGTGAATAATCAAAGTTAATATCTACACATGAGTCAATGCTAGGACATATGAAGGCTTTATCAAAGAATTTTGGATCCAATCTTATGATTACATTCCCATTGGAATCACTGACACTCTTGTTATCTTTGTTATAATGAGATGCCACTTGAAGGACAAACTCAGGGTTGTGTGTGGCAATAGGGAAAGCAGCTACCAAATGAATGTTACTTTCCACAATTTGTCTCATGATTTTACTGAGAGGTTGCTTTCTTGTTCTCTTTACAAACTCGGCCATATCAACATGACCAATCTCAGTGTCCTTGATTTCATCCACATTGGAAGTCACCAATGTAACTAGAAAAACCCCCTGGTAGTTGTACTTCATGGCTTTTGACTTTTTTGGAGATGGATCAGTCATCTAAAGCACAAAAATCTCTGTTGAAAAATGAACCTCGAGAAGTGTACAGAAGAAATTGCAACACAAGATTTATGGTTTTGCAATGTTAGGAAAATATAGTGATTGGAATATGCAATGACAGGAAGTTATGAGCAATGATCATGAGCTTTTATGGGGCTAGAGCACAATTGGGGTGAAAAACGGGGTGAAAGTGGGTAATTGGTCGAAAAAAGGAAAATTTCCTAAAGAGAAATTTGGGTGAGTAATGTAAGGGCGGCGAAAAAGAACGCCTCTACATGTAGGTAATATTGATTTTGTGCTAGGGTGGTGAAATTTTCTGCCATGCATAAAGGGTAAAACTTTGCATAGGTATAAGCGGCAAAATTTTCCACCTTGGCATATGATTGATAAAATGTTATGTATATGCGGTAAATTTTACCGCCTCTGCATTTTATCAAAGGGGTAAGTCCTAGCATGGGTAGTGAAAAACACCACTTATGCTTGTTTAATAGAAATTAAGATATGCATGGGCGACAAAATTTGCTGCCCATGCATATGGCAAAAGTTTTCAACTTCTGTGGGGTTGACAAGATCGGTGATTTTTGCTGACTACGCCAAGGGAAAAACATCATTCAAATAGGTAACTGTGAATGAGACAGTGGTAGATTTCACCACTACGGGAAACATGACGACACCACTAGTTTGAACAAATAGATAATAACTCCTTTGAAAGATATTTCAAAGACAAAATAAAAAAGTGAAAAACACACACAACTGTAAAAACAAAACAAACATTCTAACCTAAGATACGAACAGGTTTAACAATAAACACCAGGGTTTTGACAAGTTTTAAAAAGAAAAACCAATAGATTCAAATGAAAATCATACAATAAACTTACAAACAATGAAACCCTAATGTTAAAAAACACAAGAAAAATGAAGAGGAAAAAGAAACTTACCCGGCAATGGAAATAAGAATCGATGAAAACCCTAGTCCAACTCGCTGATCAAATCTGCTCAGCTATCACATGCCAAGAGATTTAGGGATTTGCTAAGGGTAAAGAGTAATCATGTAAGTAGAAAGAAGAATGAATAATGAAAACAAAATGATTAAAATCCATTAAAATCCCCCCAAAGTGCTAGGATCAAAATGCATTAATTACACTTGAGTGAATTAATAGTTGCTCGGGTAGCATAATTTTCCGACCCAACAACTATAAAGGGGAAACATGTAAGGGTGCCAAATTTTAATGCCTTTGCATAAGACAAGGACTGTAACATGTAGAAGTGGCAAAATTTTCCACTTCTGCATGCTAATAAAACTTTTCTAACTCTTGAAAAACTGAAACTTGCAACTTGGACTATTTTACAAATTTTGAGAGACCGACACAAGACGATGCTCGGATGAACTCTCCGAGGCTAGGTGAATGCACACAAGGACAATTGTGATTGCCTCATTTCACAAGCTTAGAGTTGTGGGCTACGAAATAGACAAGTTTTATAGGGGTCATTAGACAAATTAAGCGTAGCTGAATTTGAGGATAACAATTTCCTAATATTTTCAAAATCTTCATGCAAATAGACACATCTCAAAACCCAACACCTTTTTTTGAGACTCAAAATATTTAATTTAATATTTAACTTTCCTCAATAATTGAATTATATTTGGACAATAATAAATATTAAATTATTTATTCTTCCTATGCTTGCCCAATTAACCCATAGAAGAATAAAATGGGTTAATATTGATCATTAATCAAATATTAAGAAAGAGGGACATGAAAAGTCCTCCCTCCTAGAAATTTCTTGTCCTCAAGCAATGCAAATTTGGATGCTCAAGTATATCAGGTCCTTCCCATATGGCATCTTCAATTGGCAACTTCTCCCATTTGACTAGATATTCAGTAATGCTTCTATTTCTTACCCTTTTCTCCTTGGTGTCCAAAACCTTTTCAGGAATCAAAATCAATTTTCCTTCCTCATCCAATGGTGGTAACTCTATTGTGGGAACAACTTGTTGTCCAATAACCTTCTTCAAACATGATACATGGAAAACATTGTGAATCTTGCTATCATGTGGAAGTTCCAACTCATAGGCTACCGCACCAATCTTCTTGATAATTCTATAGGGCCCAAAGAACTTAGGCTTGAGCTTTTCCACCCCACTCTTCTTCAATGAACTCTATCTATATGACTGCAATCTTAAGAAGACCAAATCTCCAAACTCAAATTTTCTTTTTGTTCTCTTTCTATATGCATACATCTTTTGTTGATTTTGTGCATACTACAGATTATCCTTTAAAGACCTCAAAATTTCTTGACTTTGACTAATAAAGTCACTTGTTGTAGGTACTCTACTATCTGTGAATAACAAATCAGAAAAATAAAGTGCATCATAACCATAAAGAGTTCAGAATGGAAGCATACCAATTGGCATATGATGTGATGTATTGTAATAGTACTCTCCCAAGTGCAACCATTTGACCCAAGTAGTTTGTTGATTTGAAACATAATTCCTCAAATACCCCTCTATCCACTTGTTAACAATTTATGTTTGTCCATCTATTTGTGGATGGTAACTTGTGTTGGGTGTGAGCTCTGTTCCTGCCAAGTGAAAGAGTTCCTTACAAAAATAACTATGAAACCTACTATCTCTATCACTAATAATGTTCTTTGGCAAACCATGTAGCTTAAATACCTCTTTGAAAAATAACTCTGCTACTTGATAAGCCTTAAATTCTGAAGTGATGGGAAATAAATGAGCATACTTTGTTAATCTATCTACTACCACATATATGCAATCCTTACCTTGTACCTTGGGAAGTCCTGTGATAAAGTCCATGGAGATGTTTTCCCATTTATGTTCAAGAATTGGAAGCGATTGTAGGAGACATGCGGGAAAAATCTACTCACCTTTGTTCCTTTTGCAAGTCATGTACTCTTTAATATGCTTGTGGACATCCTCTTTCATCCCCTTCCAAAAAATCTCACACAGATCTGCCTATATGTTTTGAAGTAACCTTGATGACCAGCCAAGGGAGTGTCATGAAAAGCTCTTAAAATCTTCTCCTTGATTTTTGACTCAGGAACAAGGAAAATTCTATTCTTGTAATAAATCAGCCCATCATTCACTGTATACTTGTCATCTTCTACTAAATCATCCAACACATTAGATGCAAAAGTGTTCCTAACATACTCAACAATGATAGAGTCTTTCCATTCTGTAGAAATAGAAGATAATGAACACAATGTTGGCTTCCTAGAAAGTGCATCCGCTACTAAATTTCTTTTACCCTTCACATATTCTATTTCAAAAACATATGCTTGCAACTTACTTACCCACCTTTGTTGGCGATCATTCAAGTCTTTTTGATCAAGAAAATACTTCAAACTATTATGATCAGTCTTCACAGTAAACATCCCACACACAAGAAATTGTATGAACTTCTCTAGTGCATGCATAATTGCCAACATTTCCTTGTCATATATGTGATATGTTTTCTCTAAACTATTTAGTTTCCTACTCTCAGAAGCAATTGGATGTCCTTTTTGAGTTAGGACAGCCACAACACCTTCACTAGAGGCATCACATTCTACTACAAAGGGTAATGAAAAATCAGGAATAGCAAGCACAGGGCATGAAACTCATTATCTCCTTAAACTTGTCAAAAGTTTTCTAAGCTTCTTCAGACCATGCAAAGGCTCCCTTCTTAGTCCAATCAGTCAATGTAACAACAAGCTGAAAAAAAACTTTTACAAACCTCCTGTAATAGCAACATAGCTCAAAAACTCCTTTCAACTGTGTCACGTCTCAAACCTTCTAAACTTCCTGAACTCAACTATATTTAGATTTGTTAGATGTTTCATTTCTGATTATGTTATAAATAGGTAATTGTCTATGAATAAAAAGTGAAATGTTGTCTTTCCTTTTTCAAGTATACAATTAGGAAGTTAGTAAATGATGAATACAGATGATATGTGATGCTTCGACTATGGATTTTTTGTTACTAACCTATTAATCAAAAAATTGAGTTGAATGAGTGTAGGTATGTGTCAAAGGCAAGGGTTTGGTTAAGGTAGAGGTGACCTAGCTGCTTGACAAGAAATGTATGGAGAAAACCTCGATGCTCACATACACAAGCATGTAGCTCATATTGCAATTGCATTTTCATCATTTCATGGAATGATCTTTGTTGAATGGTAGTGTGGTTGATGGAATTGATTGATTACTTATGTTAGAAATATATCTCTATTATGCTTCTTTTAGACGTGCAATTAAATGATTTGCTCACTATGTTCAAAGGGTCTTTTTATTTGAAATAGGCTAAATTAAAATTGTATATTCTCTTTTATTTAAATTTTATATATAAAGATAATGGTTTTTCTTTTTAATTTTATTTACTTATTCTCCTAAGAGAATATAGAAGTTTAAATCAATAAAAGAAAGTGAAAAGAAGGGTCTATGTGCTAATTAAAAATTATATAATATATATATATATATATATATATATATATATATATATATATATATATATATGAGTTTTCTTTATATAATATCAAGTTTAAAAAGAAAGAAAAGAAAAAAAGAAAAAGAACGCAAAAATAGAAGAAACTGCATACAAAAATTAAAAAAAAGAAGACAAAAATAAAGAAGATAAATAGAAACAAGCTATAATGAAAGGAGGAGGAAAAACTTAAAAAGAAGGCAATGCTTGGAGAGAGGGAAGAAAAAATTGAGAATGGAAGGAGCAGTGGTTGGAGCAACAAAGAGTCCTTTTTAGTGTTGAATCAAGTACCATTCTCTTTCACAATGGCCTCTAGAGATCAACCTTTAAGACTGGATGTTTGTTTTGATCTGTAAATTAATCAACAACTTGATAATTCTAGGAAACAATCTCTTTACTAAGACTTCCATATTGCATTTTGACACCTTAGTCTAATCGATTACTTTCAATGAAAATCTGTATTCTTCGTTATATATCTTGAATTTAATAAGGATGACCTGGTTTAATTTGATCAGATAACATCTTATGTCTTTTGAATCAACCATATTTTTCTTCTTTGCTGATTGATTTTACTCCCAAACATCTGGTTTTGAGATATATCTATATTCGGTGGCTAGTTTATTCTTATACCTTTGACTTCCACATTATATATGTGATGCCTCCAAATCGATCCGCCCTCCACTCGGCCTATGTGGCCTCTTCAACCATATCAATCACCCTTTTATTGCCTATTTATTGATCTATTGAAACTGGTTTTGTAGGCCAAAGCTAGGTGGCTTATATTAGACCATCAACCTCCTTGATCATGATTGATCAACCCTCCCTCAGATAAAATCACCAGTTCCCATTTTTATCATCTTTCATATAAATTTAAAGTGCCATAGACTCTTGTGAATGATCTTATTTAATCCTCTGGCTGACCAACATCAACTTTTCTTTTTCTATGTATCAAACACCAATCTTATTGTAGACACCCAAATTTGTCCCAACTTTGTTCATGTCTTGCAACACCTTGATAAAAACATTATTAAGACATCATGTAACATTTTGTCCTAAATCAGAGTGCTTCCATCATGAAACCCTAACCCTACCATCATCAAGGAATCTAATCTAAATGAAGCCAAAAGAACAATGCAATGCAAGCATAACATCACCTAGACCGTGCGATTCCTTGTTTGAGAGGGAAATGTGGACTGCTTCTTCAACAATGAACAATCACAAAGCTGAAAGCTGCCATTGATGGATGATAAAAGCTCAAATGCTCGAATGCTCAAGATGATAATGGAGTTGCTATATGATTGTTGGATTGCTAGATACTATATGAATTCTGGATTGCTAGATTTCTGGATCGCTAGATTTCTGGATGTCTCATATGGAATGAGAGGCTGTTTATATAGGACTCAACCAAGATCAATCAACGGTGGAGATTCAAAGGCTATGTGAATGGCTCAGATTGAAAGTTACTAAATTTAGGTCCAATTAGTTGTACATGTGAAGGATTTTAAATGAAAGTTGTCTTACAACACATGATAAATGGGAAATGGACAAGTGTTGAAATGTGATAAATGATAAAGGCTTAATTCAAATAAAGTATTTGAATTAGTGGGATATGAGTTGGAAATTAATTAAATAAATAAAATTTATTTAATTAATATGATAAATGCATAAAATGAGATAAGACATGATGTGGAATTAATTAAATAAATACAATTTATTTAATTAATTGGCTAAGTGAATGAGAATGGGATTTTAATTAAATAAATAAAATTTATTTAATTAATTGGATAATGGATTAGGGATTTAACAAGGTGTCGCTAGACATGGACAAATTTGGGTGTCTACATTTTGCCCCTCTTTGATACAATGTTCGATAGAACGTTGTGTCAAAGAAGATGTGAGATATGTTCGATAAACAAGTTATGCCCCAGTGTAACTGGCAGGTGATGCCCCCTCGAGAGGTAAGCCAGGCGAACCAGGAAAGACTGGGTTGGCGCTCGATAGAAGAAAAGGCAGAAAAGAGGGCAGATGCGAAGAAAATAGGCTGTGGTATAGAAGAATTAGGGTTTGGAGAAGGGCTATAAGTAGGGGCTGCAAGGGCAAATAGGCTCATTTGTGCTCAGTTGTGCTTAGAAACCGAGAGAAATCCAGAGCTCCTGAGAGTGAGAGTGGCAGAGCTAGCAGGATGGTGATTCCACGCAGAGATCATCGTGCGGAGCGAGTGAGGACACATGGACGACCAGAGGGAGCAGGCGCACCGGTATGTCTCAAAACTTTTCCCAAAAGCGTGCATTTAATAGCCTAGAAGTGTAATTAATTCACACACGTCACCAAAAGCGACTAGTTTAGGACATGGCACATATAGGTCGCTTATGTAGGAGTAGAGGTCGCTTAGAGTAATGTAGGTCGCTTATAGGCGCGGGTAGGGCGCTTAGGAAAAAAGTCGTCGCATCCTGTCGGCGGGAAAATAGCAGCGGAAATGCGCGTGTAGATGAAAACTAGTCGCTTATGAGCAGATAGTAGTCGCATAGGGTAGTTTAGCGCGCATAGGACTAGAAATAGATCGCATATGGTAGATAGCGCGCATATAGGGCGAAAATGGTCGCTTAGTGTGAGTTGGCTCGCTTATGATGAGAAAATAGGCGCATATAGGAAAAGGGGCTCGCGTTTGGAGTAAACAGACTCGCATGTGGGATATGGCTCGCAGATAAAGTAAGGATGAACGCATATGGTAATAGTGGTCGCTTTTAGGAAAACAGTGAGCGCATGTGCAAAAGAGCTCGCATGTAGGCAAAACAGAGGCGCATATGGTGAAAGGGGTCGCTAATGAGCAGAAAGAGGTCGCTTGTGGTAAAGTGAACCGCATATGGTAGGTGTAGGAGAAAATAGCAGATAGATAGGCAGATTTGGATATGAATGATTAACGGAATGGACTGACACGAGGAAATGGATGATGCAGGATGTACTACCGCCATTACTATCACGGGAGCCCCATCCGAGAGATTTGCGGCTAGTGAAACGGTTGGATGCAGAGGAGCTACTGGTGTTAGAGATCCTGGGTTTGGAGCATGTGTCACGATTAGAGCCAGTGCAGGCACATCGAGGGCTGATGACTGCGATGGTGGAGCGATGGATGAGCGAGCACAGTTCATTCTTGTTACCGACAGGAGAGGCGACCATCACCTTGGAGGATGTGTTCCGGATTTTGAGGATTCCGATAGATGGGGATCGGGTAGATTATGATCCGGAGATGGGCCCAGCTGCATTCAGGAGATTGTTTGGGACACCAGACATCAGAGCAGAGGGTTCGGAGATACCGATGGGGAGGATGGAGGAGCTCTGTGACAGGTTGCAGCGAGTGGTAGTGGCTATCATTAGATGGCTAGTGGGTGATAGGAGAGCGAGAGGGTTTCCTGTAGGATGGGGGACAGTGATGGAGGGCATGTTCTCCTATGGCACGAGATATGCATGGGCAGAGTGCGTGTTGGGACAGCTCTATCATTACCTACATGATTGTGCATATATGTTCGGAGCCAGTATGTCAGCAGGAGTGACAGTGTTGCACGTATGGGCTTATGAGCACATTCCAGTGATGAGACCAGAGGGATGGGTGGCTAGAGAAGCAGGAGAGCCATTTGCACGGATGTATAGAGGAGCCTTGACGTATCGACAGCGCCGAGGGGTGGTATACTGGCGACGGAGGTTGGATGAGATAGACAGGTTTGTATGGAGGCCATGGCTAGGATGTGAGCAGTGGGAGGAGGAGGATGCCGAGCTTGCTTATGCGAGACAGGCGAGGTACATTTTTGGACGCGGCGTGTACATTATAGAGCGCTATTTGCCAGAGAGAGCCCTGAGACAGTTTGGAGAGGCACAGGCAGTACCTGTAGGGGATGCCATTTTTGGGAGGACGAGGCAGGAGGTGTTCGATTGGGGTCCAGAGGTTGTGGTGGACACAGCCTTGGCAGAGAGAGATGGATTGCAGCCAGTAGCATGGCAGTGGAGACAGGGTCCGGCAGATCCAGGTACATTGCCAGAGTATGATGCATACTGGGCGACAGCTAGGCCGACTCGGTTGACACGAGATGGAGAGATTGGGGAGATTGGGATGGAGAGACCAGTTCGGAGGCGATGACGACGGGCTCCACCAGCACAGGCAGTAGTGCCAGCTGCACCAAGGATACAGATGCCAGGGCAGGTGCCAGGTCAGCCAGCTATATTAGCACAGCCACAGGCACAGATCGGAGCAGGGGATGATGTGGGTATTCAGCAGCTGCGGAGACGGATCAGAGAGGAGAGGAGATGGAGGCAGCGAGCACAGATGAGGCTGAGGAGGGTGGAGATGGATAGGCATCAGGCCGTGATCAGTCTGAGGCATGCTAGAGCACAGGCACAGGCTTATCAGACGCAGCTACAGTTGGGAGCGCAGAGAGGAGATGGACAGGATGATGGGGCGCTCGCGAGAGTTACAGGAGAGAGGGATACAGCTAGGCAGCATGAGCAGATGATGAGGCTTGAGCGAGATACTGCAGTACAGCAGGAGCAGGCTATCAGAGCAGAGAGAGATGGTCTGCGAGCTGAGAGAGATAGTCTGTGAGCTGAGAGAGATAGGGCAGTACAACAGCTGCAGGTTATGACTAGTGAGCGGGATAGAGCAGTGACTGCCTTGGGGACTGATGGAGCTACTATGTACTTAGCCACACAGCTGACAGCGGTACAGGCTGAGCTTCGGAGAGTGCAGGGTGAGGCTGAGTATTATAGGGGCTTATATTATGGAGCTGTGCCGGCAGAGCAGAGACAGCCTAGCTTCAGGAGCAGGTCAGGGGCTTCGAGCTCACGAAGGTCAGGTGGATCTCGGTCAGTAGCTTCAGTGATGGGGCCACCGAGAGATGGAGGACCAGGTACAGGACCTGTTGGTGGTGGTGGTCAGGGTGAGGGAGCTGGCAGTAGTCGCTAGGGCATACCTTGTTGACATTGTATCATGATGAGGCCTAGAGTCATTGTTGTACATTCATTCTTTTCAGGGCTCAGCTTGTATTGTAGACACTTGTATTTTGACACACATGTATATATATATATAGCAGTTTTGGCGATCTATATGATGTTATAATGGTTGTGATGTTGATATTATGATGGCTATGCATGTTATGTGTATGGATTATATATGGATTATGGATGGATATTTATGCAAATGGTAATTGATAGAAAATAGTTGAAAATGTAAAGGGTAATGACATGAATAGATGTATGCATATAGGTAGATGGTAAAGAAAAAGATATGTAATGGACTTATGTATGGCTAACACTTGTTTTGCAGGAGCGGGAATATGGACAAAGGATGATGGAGATGATTGATCTTGGCTGAGGATGACGGAATGAATGGATAGATAAAATGGATAAGATAAGATGATGATGGGCAGCTTTCAAGTAATTGCTCAAAATGAAAAGAAATGCAGTCCTTATGTTTGATATAGCATATGGATGTTATGCACCAGGGTATAAGAGACCAAGGTGTCGAGGTATCCAATGCGTAACTAACGTGTTACAATCTTGTCTGAACGCATGTGGTCAAGATGTTGAGCCAACATGCACAAGATATGAATAACAGCTAGTGTTGGACTTTGACGCTACAAACAATGGTTTGAGCTTATCTCCACTACACATAATGATAGCTTGCTGGTTATATGTATGGAGTTAGTCTTAACATAGAATAGTCTCTAATGCATAAGAGACTGTTTAGCTTCTCAGATGCTAGAGATATTGATATGTAAGATGCTAATCCCAACACGTACAAGATACCAAGACGCATAGGAAGAGAATAAGATCATCCCGCAAACACGGCATACGAAAGCTATATGACCATGCCCCAGTCCTTACTTCATCGCAACATACCAAGATATAAATAGATCAAGGCAGTCTTAACTAGGTACAGAAAAGGGACAAAAGATAAATCAAAAGATAAAACAAAAGATACTGTCATCACGTTCTCTTGCCAAAGTTGGGTGCTCGTGGATAGATTAAGCTGGCGCCTTGTTAAGAGGAAAGCTACATCCTGTTGAAGGCTAAAGTTGTTGATAAATGGCTATAGCAAATGTTGGCTTAAGGCATTCGGACAAATAGCTTCTGGCTTACCTATGATTGGTTAAAGTGCTTGAGCTTGTAATATACACATGGATTGCTTCCTGTTTGAGCTGATCAAAGAGGAGAAGATGGATGATGCATGAAGATGAAGAAGATGGGGGGATCATCGGTGCTTGAGTACTGGAAACTTCCTTCGTATTCCAGACTGCCTACATACCCTGTATCCACGGGATCAAAGCACATTTACGATGAAGATGAGACATGATGAATATGTAGTTCTGGGTTTTATTGATGATGTAAGTGATGAAAGATAGAAGAATATGAGCTGAAAGAGTGAAGAATGTTTAGAAGGAAAGATGACAGATGACTGATGAAAGGGGCTATCGTCTTAGCCTGAATCAGAGTGCTTCCTTCGCATCTCAGATTGCCTACATACCCTGTATCCACGGGATCAAGGCGTCAACGATAGAGCTGGATGTAGTTCTTATTGATGTGGCTAATCGATTGGATGTTTGATCAAGCAATGTTTGTTGCGATTGTTGGATGAATGTGGATGAATTGTGAAGGTATGAGTCCTGGTTGCAAGTCGTTAGGTCATAGTTGTCGGTGGACATGTGCCATGGCTGAAGTTGATAAGGTGTGCTGTGTTGAAAGCTGAGTTGTTTGATGTGTTATGAGCTAGAGATAACAGGATCCACTTCCAAATAAGACTAAACAAATGCCCCCAGTGTGGGATGAGGGTTATTATGCAGAAGCGACAATGCAGAAAAGATGTGGCCAAGATGCTAAGGTGCCAAAAGATATAGATATCACGACAATGTCTCACATATGATAGCTAGCATTGGCAAAGGATGAAGAGGAAAGGCTATGTGTGAGATTGCGATAGGGCTTATGAAAATGGCTTATACAAGATGCAGTGGGGAAAATGATCAAACGAACCAAACAAATGAGGGAAGCTGATCACTACACATAGCGCCTGTTTGCCAGGTTTTCACTATGGTACTTATCCAAGGCGCCTGTTTACCAGGTTTTCACCAGAGGACGGATTATTTATCTTATGTTTTTTTTTTTTTTTTTTTTGAAATATTTTGATTTTTTTTGTTTTTTTTTTTTGGTGTTTTTGTGGGATAGCTGAGATTCATGGATAAAACTTCTTGAGATGAACGCTGTTGACGGGTTCATCCAAGGGAATGCCTTCAGGTGTTGACAAAGTGTATGCACCAGATCCATAAACTGCTGTGATAATGAAAGGACCAAGCCAATTTGGTTCAAACTTGCCCTGTTTCTCTCGATGTTGTTGATTCCTTTGGTTTTCTTTAAGGACAAGGTCGCCAACCTGAAATCTGCGTTCTCTGATCTTTTTGTTGTAGCTGCGACGTAGCCGGTTTTGATAGACTTGAAGATGGTTCAATGCTGTAAGGCGGTGTTCATCTAAGAGCTCAAGATCATGGAGTCGGGAGACTCGATATTCTTCATCTGAGATAGTATGTTGCAATGATATGCGCAAAGAGGGGATCTCAACCTCGATAGGCAAAATAGCTTCAGTGCCATAGACTAGAGCATAGGGTGTGGCGCCAGTAGGAGTTCTGACACTTGTTCTATATGCCCATAAAGCAGGATGCAGTTGTAGATGCCAATCTCGACCAGTTTCATTAACAGTCTTTTTAAGGATCTTGATAATTGTCTTATTAGAGGCTTCAGCTTGACCATTGCTCTGAGGATAATAAGGCGTAGAGAACCTATGTTGAATATGAAACTTATTGCAAAGATCTCTAACCTCTTGGTTCTTGAAAGGCCGGCCATTATCTGTGACAATAGCTTGAGGAACTCCATAACGGCAAATGATGTAATGTAGGATGAATTTAGCTATTTGTTTACCTGTGATGTAGGTCATTGGTATGGCTTCTACCCACTTTGTGAAATACTCAGTGGCAGTGATAATAAACTTATGACCATCTGATGAAGTAGGATGGATTTTACCCACAAGATCAAGTCCCCATTGCAAAAAAGGCCATGGAGTGACAATAGGCTGAAGCTCATGTGCTGGTGCATGTATTAGATCTCCATGTTTCTGACATTGTAGACATCGCTTTGCAAATTGTTGGGCATCTTTTTCCATAGTTGGCCAATAGTATCCTGCTCGCAGAAGTTTCTTAACAAGGCCAGGGCCAGCGGAATGCGAACCGCAGACACCTTCATGTACTTCACGTAAGGCCATTTTTGCTTCCTCAGAATCAAGACATCTAAGAAGGATACCATCAAGACTTCGGCGATAAAGGGTGTCTCCTAAGATAGTGTAACGAGAGGCTCGACGGATAAAAGTTTTACGTTGGGTGTTGGATAGTTGAAGAGGCAAGGTGTGATTACGGAGATACTCGTATATATCTTTGTACCACAACGAGTTGGGACCAACAATCTCACATATGAGCTCAGACTGTGGAACTTCAAATGCGGGGATCAAAAGCTGTTCGACCAAGAATTCACATTTATGGGTGTTAGATGGCATGTCTAAAAGAGATCCAATCATAGCCATGGCATCAGCTGCTCTGTTTTGTAGTCGTGGAATTTGCTCAAAGGTAATGTCCTCGAAATATTGCTTGAAATCATCCACCATTAGTTTGTATGGAAGAAGCTTCTCGTCTTTTGTTTGATATTCATCTAAGACCTGTTTGATAACTAGCTGAGAATCACCAAAGACTCGTAACTGTTTGATAGCCCATTGTACTGCCATGCGCAAACCTGTGATTAAAGCTTCATACTCTGCTATGTTATTGGTACATGGGAATGCTATTCTGTATGATTTAGGTATGCAGTCTCCTTGGGGAGTGACGAACAAGATACCTGCTCCAGATCCGTGTTGAGTGTATGATCCATCAAAGTATAGCTGCCATCGTGCTGGAGAGCTGAAAGTAAACAATCCTTCATCAAGGAATTCGGGATATATTGGCTGAATGTCTGTGATAGGTGCTGCAGCTAATTGATCAGCAATGACTTGTCCTTTGATAGCTTTACGGTTCACATATTGTATGTCAAATTCACTCAAGATCATAACCCATTTTGCTAATCTCCCTGTGAGAAGTGCTTTTGAAAGGAGATACTTGAGGGGATCCACATTAGAGATGAGCTTTGTTGTTTGGTTCAACATATAATGTCGCAACTTTTGGGAAGCAAACACTAATGCTAAACAAGCTTTTTCCATGAATGAGTAATTAAGTTCATATCCCACAAGAGTTCTGCTAATGTAATAGATGGCTTGTTCTTTTCCTGAATCATCATGTTGAGCTAGAAGTGCACCCAATGCTGCGGTTGTTGATGATATATAAAGCAGTAATGGACGATCAAGTACAGGAGGTATTAACACAGGAGGTGTTGCCAAGTATTCCTTTATCTTATCAAAAGCCTGTTGACACTTTTCATCCCACTTAAAAGGTTCACCCTTGCGAAGAAGATGCTGAAAAGGATGACATTTATCTGCGAGTTGTGAGATAAATCTGCGGATAGATTGTAGCCTACCTTGTAAACTGCGGAGCTGTTTGAGATTCGTTGGTGGAGGCATTTCTATGATAGCTTTTACCTTAGCTGGGTCCACTTCTATGCCTCGTCGAGACACAATATATCCCAATAGTTTTCCTGATGTTACACCAAATACACACTTCTTTGGATTTAGTCTGACTTGGTATTTCTCTAATCGATCAAAAATTTGTGCCAATACCTGTAGATGTCCTTCCCTTGTCTTAGATTTTCCCAGGATGTCATCAACATAGTCTTCCATGATAGTATGAAGAAGGTCATGAAAAATAACTGTCATGGCTCGTTGATAGGTAGCTCCAGCATTTTTGAGACCAAAAGGCATTACAACCCAGCAATATGTGCCCCATGGACAAATAAAAGACGTTTTATCTTGGTCTTCCTCTGCTATTCTGATTTGATTATAACCAGAAAATCCATCCATCAAAGATAGCATTTCATGTCCTGCTGTAAGATCAACAATGTTGTCTATGCTTGGTAATGGAAAATCGTCTTTAGGACATGCTTTGTTAAGATCTCTAAAGTCCGTGCAGCAGCGAACTCGTCCATCTGGTTTTGCTACAGGTACCAAGTTTGAAACCCATTCTGGATAATCAATAGGCTTTATGAACTTTGCCTCTAATAGTTTCTGAATTTCTGCTTTAACCAATAAGGCAACTTGTGGATGCATTTTGCGCAATTTTTGTTTGACAGGCTTTGCATCAGGGAATACTGCTAAATGATGTACCACAAGTGAAGGATCTAGTCCTGGCATGTCTGCATAAGTCCATGCAAAATTTATAGCTCGTCTCAGGAAAAATGCTGTGAAGTTCTTTCGTTCTTGCTCTGATAGTGATGCTGCCAAAAAGGTGATCTTCGGATTTTGTTCTGTTCCCAAGTTCATGTCTTGTGATTTTTCAACTAGCACAGTTGATTTCTCATGGTAATCAGCGGTGACAGGAAGATCAAATCCCTCATCCTCAGGTGCCTCAGAGAGGTTTTCACCTTCGGATACGTCCTTTATTTTTACTTTTTCACGGTCAAGAGGCGCCTTGCGGTTTTCACCTAGTGACCTATTTTGTTGAATTTTGTTTATTTCACTTTTGCGACTGAAGGATTTGATACTTCCGCCAAAATATGCTAGTTTAGGTAATTCCATCATGAAACCTGCTTTGTGATCACCCAATGGGATACCTTGTCTCAAACCCATGAATTCTGCAATGGCTTCGTCATTTTCAAATGTATCTAATATTGGTGCCCCCTGTTGGTCCCAATCGATGAGGTCAGGATATACGAGTGAGAGGCTAATGGAGGGATTGTGATGGCTAGAAGAGATTGCGGAAAACATGAAGATGGAATGTTCTTGAAAGAGGTCGGTGATATGAAGGGAGGAGTTGTCGATGGTATCCGAGTTAGAAGTCTCTCCTACCGAAGAAGATCCAACGTCAATATCAGAAATACACTTAATGTCTTTGGATCGCGGTACCTCCGGTTGGTAACCAATGCCTTGCTTATTAAACTTCTTAGACACAATAAGGGGCTCAATAGGTCCTTGTTCCTGTGATCCCAAGCCGCCATGTCCTTTATAGCCCATGTTCTTTATGATACGAAACCCGTTGTTGTATCGCTCTACTTTAAGTTGGACTTGGTCATTTTCATCAAAGAATATCCAAGAGTCTATGTCCTCAATGTCTTCGTCATCCAAGAAACCACCTTTAATGAATACGGTAGGGGGAGCTTTGATAACAACGGAGGATGAAGTGGGCTTAGATATAGAAGGCTTACCGTGGGATTTAGGAGATAACGGAAGGGTGCCAACGCAACAGGATTCCTGCAAGTTGTACTCACCAGGGCCATGTTCGGTATATTTGATATGGAGGTTGGAAGCGGCTTTGCTAGATGAGGGCTTGAGGAGATCGGATGGGTCGACATAGGAGGATGATGGATATGCCTCGGTGTTGAGAGGGATACGGTTTGGACTCTGATATTTAGCTTGAAAAGCACGGCAAAACTCAAATGGATTAGGATCAGCTTGAATGGTAACTTCAACACCCTTATGCGGAAATTTAAGGCATTGGTGATATGTAGATGGAACTGCTTTAAGGGTATGGATCCAAGGGCGACCGAGGATGATGTTGTAAGGCAGATCAATATCAAGGACTTGACAGCGAGTTTCTGTAATGACCGGTCCAACTTGAATAGGCAATAAGATGATCCCTTCAGTATCTCTTTCAGCGTCATCATATGCTCTGATAGTTATAACCTTGGAGGTGTCAACATTTTTCTCAGAATATCCCAATTGTTTGATAAGTTTCAAAGAACATATATTTAGACCAGCTCCCCCATCTATCAAGACTCGTTTGATACGGCGTTGGTTAACAAATACTTCAATATGGAGGGCCTCATTGTGTGACGGATGCATGGAGGGTTGAAGATCTTTGTCAGAAAAGGTTAAATGACAAGGGGCTGCAATGCTAGCGACCATGGATTGAAATTGTGTGATATTAATATTATTAGGCACCGAAGATTCTTGTAAGGCCTTATCAAGGATAGCTTTATGTGCGGGGGATATGCGGAGCAGCTCAAGGATAGATATGTGTGCGGGTGTTTTGCCAAGGTGATCCAAGAGGTTATAGTCAGAGAGAGGTCGAGGAGGATGAGGAGGTGCTCCTTGAACGGTAACTCGACCTCTTCGCGTGGTTACGGCACAATCAGGTGCTCCTTGGATGGTAATGGTAGAAATGCGAGCATGGTCAATGCGGCCAATGGTAGATGATGCATAGCTATAGGGAATAGCATTTCCAGCTTGAAGGTTATTTGTCTGATCATGAGATGGAAGTGGATTCTTGAAAGTCTCTAGATCATAGTTTGATGTGGATTGTTGAGCAGGTTGAGGTGTTGAAGGTGTGACGTTGATTAGACCTTGATCAATGCAGTCTTGGATAACATGTTTTAAGCGCATACAACCATTTGTTTTGTGTCCTTTAACTCGATGGTAATCACAATACTCATTCTCTTTGTACCAAGGAGCTCGAAAGAGTGGTTCGCCATTTGGTGGTGCATCGGGTAGAATAACATCTCCGGCTTGAAGCAGCTTTCGAAGAATAACTTCCATGGGTTCCACTAATGGTGTAAATTGTCGGCGTGGATTAGAAGTTTGGCGTTGGTTTCTTCGTTGTGGAAAAGACTGTCTTGGTGGAGAGGCTGCTTGAATGTTGATAGGAGCTCTCATAGTTTGGATATTCTTTGTATCAACAATACCGTCATTGACAACATTCTTGTTCTTGTTCCAAAAGCGAGACTTATCATTGGAATTTTGGGGAGAATCTTTGTTATCACGAAAGATCTTGATAGTTCCTTTGGCAATTAAGGCTTGTTCAATCATAACTCCTTTGGAAACTAGTTCGTCAAAGGTGCTAGCACTTTGCAATTGTAATTGGAATGACAGCTCAGGATGAAGATTTTGAACAAAGATGTCAAGCTGTTGTTTCTCAGGGATTTCCCATGATAATTTGCTAGCCATATTACGCCATCGTTGGGTAAATGAGGAAAAGGTTTCACCATTGCGTTGTTTGTTGTTGACAAGGTCATTCATGTTTACCTCATGTTCAATATTGAAGGCAAAATGTGATCGAAACTTGGTTGCCAATTCGGGAAAAGTCTTAATTCCTGGAGGTAAATGGGAAAACCATTCGAGAGCTTGTCCTGCTAAGCTTCGAGGAAATAGTCTCAAAAGATATGTATCATCATAGGCAACATCGAGACATGCCACGAAAAAGGCTCGAAGATGGTCATCCGGATTTCCTTTCCCTTTGTACTTATCAAATTGTGGGATTTCAAAGTGTGGTGGAAAAGGTATCATATTAAGAGACTTGTCAAATGGATAAGCGCATATGTTTTCGAGAGAGAAGGGTTTCTTGCCTTGTCCTACCCTTTCATCGATCATCTGTTGGATATCGGCTGAGGATAACTGCTGTTGTTGCAAAGGGGGTGGAGTGTGATATGAAACATATTGTGATTGCGGTTGTGGTATATGTGGAGTTGTGACAGTTTGTTGTGGTTGTGGGATGTACGAAGCTGTAACGGTTTGTTGGGGTTGTGTGCCCACAATGTATGTCAAAGGAGTGGTATGTGACATGTATGTGTTAGAGGATTGCTGTCCTTGAGACACAAGTGGTAAGTGGGTGTGCATTACATGAGAAGTGGATGTGGGATTGATAGTAGCAGATGGTTGGGAAGTTGGAATTGAATTCATGACATGGTAAGTGACGGAGGGATTGGTAGATACAACAGAAGGGTGAACATTGGGATTGGTATTTTGGACAATATGAGGATTGGTATATGTCATGTGTTGGGTGATATTAGAGAAGCCTTGGGTAGCATAAGATGGATTGATAGTGTGTGAAGGATTGGAAGAAGAGGACAGCATGGATGTAAGTTGATCAACATAAGCGATCTTATTGTTTGGATTGGCTTGAGAAATGAGGGGATCACTCATGTCAATAAGGCTAACATTGGGATTATAGGATAACATGAAGGAATTAGCAGTTGGTGTATGAGATGTGGTAGTTTGCAATGGTTGTGAAGCATGGAGGACATGTGTTGTTGGAATGGTTTGAGAGGTATGCACACCGTAAGATATGGGAATTGCTTGTGATGCTCGAAGTGTTTGTGCTTGCGTTACATGGACAGCTTGTGTGACGTGAGGCATGGAAACAGTCATGGTAGAAGGAGAGATATGTTGAGGGACATGAAAAGGTGGGATGTTGAGATTTTGTGACATGAGAGGAAGCACATTGGTGGGCACTATCAATGGTTCTAAGGTATGCTCTGATCGTGGTAACTCAAATGAATATCAAAAAATTTGGATTTATAAATGGAAATGATCAAACAATTGAAATGCATAACCTAAACCCAAATAATTCAATACCTCGAAGATGCAAGATGAGCTTGGTTGATCACTTTGTTGTGTTGGTTGCTTGATTCTGCAGCATAACATTAAGATGAAGATGATATGAGGATGATAGTTGAAGGATGCAAAGGCTCTAGTGGTATTTCAACAGAATAAGGGTACTTGAAGCTCCCTGCATTTTAGAAAATTTGGCAGAATAATGGTACTTGAGGCTCAATGCATGCTAATGGCTTGTGAGGGGTTTGATTTATAGGAAAGGCTTGGTTCAAATGAATGGTTGAGATTAAAAAGCTAATTGATTGATGTGGACGGCTAGGATTGATTAGGTATTCCCACTCTTCAAGGGAGTTGTAGTCATTTGACAAGTGTCAAGGAGAATAGGGCTCATGTGTGCTTGTGTACATAAAAAGTACTACATATAAAAGATATTAAATAAAAGGCTGTAGAAACCACTTATCTTTTTTAAATGAAAGAGGCACACATGTCGGCTAAATGATAAGATAAATTAATTAAATAAATAAAATTTATTTAATTAATTGGAAAGTCGGCTTATGATGAGAACTTAATTCAAATAACATATTTGAATTAGTTAGGATATGAGTTGGATATTAATTAAATAAATAAAATTTATTTAATTAATTGGATAAATGAATAGGATGAGATAAGATATGATGTGGAAATTAATTAAATAAATAAAATTTATTTAATTAATTGGCTAAGTAGGATAAGGATGGGATTGAGGACAAAATGATACATGATGTCTAAATGATGTTTTTAACAAGGTGTTGCTAGACATGAACAAAGTTGGGACAAATTTGGGTGTCTACACTTATCTCCGACGGCTTTTATTTCAAAGGTGATGGGATTGTTTTACTATCTATTTTTCTATTCATGAAAGCTCCCAACGTAGTCGATAGGTTTCGGTTCTTCCTTTTGTCTCCAGTGATCTCTTCTCTCTTGTTGGTTATTCTTTAATGGCAGCGATATTTAGCTCTCAGTTGGCCTTGTTATGCACTTTTCTTGATGAATCGATCTCTTACTAACTGATAGCTGGTAGACGTTAGATACCAGACGATGGTCTTGAGTTTATTTTGGTTGGTTTGTAGTTGTAAAAGTTGTTTGTTGGATCTCCTTATAGGAGCATCTTGTGTATTAGACATCAGTCCACTTTTCCTTGTCTTAATGACTTATTTCCTTCAACTTTCCCATAGCAGAATAGGAATTAACTCCTTTCTACTAAACTGGCAGCAATTCATTCTACAGTCGGCCTTTTTGTATTTCTTTCATACATAGGTGTTTGTGTTATGTAAAATTTATGTCGAGAATAAAGATAGAAGTTTTTTTTTTCTTTTTTTTGTCTGCCCATGCTGGTAGGACTATGTCGACATCTTTAAATGAAGGCCTACTTCTTTATGAATTGGAGTCAGTATGATTAAAAACCTTTCCTTAAGAGCTTTAGTAACCTCTTCACAATTTAAATCGTAGTGGCTTTTAGCAACTTAGCCTATCTAAATTTCTAGTGGCTTATCATTAATTGATAAAGGAATTAAACTTGTTTCAAATGTTTATTTATTAATTGTGAGTTGAACAAAAAATTACTAAAACCTTAACTTAGCCTTATTACTATTCAACGACTTTTGAAATACTCCCTCAGCCTATTCGCCCTTTTCTTATATTTTCCTTATATATTTTATTAGAGAGAAAAGAGGTCTTCTAAAAAAATTATTTAACTTACCTATTATTTAAATGTAACTCGCCTAAATTAACTCTTCCGGACTTAGTCTTCTTAATTCTTTTCATATAGATATCAATGCATAGGTAATGTATTAAGTACAAGCATGTAATAACTCATACATGTTATAATGATATTATAACCATAGAGCATACTGAATTACATTTTGATAGATTAGACTCTTAATGGATAAAATCATGAAAGTAAATGCATTAAACGACTAGGTATAGAAGTTCATCTATACTTCCCTTTCTATTTATTGCATTCATTATTAATCTCCTACCTAGTTGAATTGATAACTTGAAGGAATTAGTAGTATCCATGAAATGACAAAAGCTTGTGAGCTCATTATGTTTATCTATATAGAGGATTGTGAAATAGAATTATATTAAATTATTTCTTTACAAGAAGGAAGGACTAGTTAAAATCTTAGTCGAATGCATGTGCTATTTTGATTGATTTTCATTACCGAAGCAATTTAGCTTTGTTTGTGAGTAATTGAGCTTACCTTTCAGGATAGGATGCCGAATGTGGGCTAACAAAAAAGGTAGATTCTTTTACAAGTTTTACCAATTTGTGTTTATGTTTTGGCCAAAGCTATATTGTACCATTGAAATAGATGGATATTTAATGCCTAGTAATTAATATTGTTCTCTTCCACATCATGTTTGTAAGAAATATGATCACTCTAGATTAGAATGCATATAGGCATCAGGGATGCATCGAGTGTTTCCCTCCTACACATTTGTTCCGAGTTGCTAGGCACCTCATTTAGGGTTAGGTATTCTTTGAGATAGGAAGAATTCTAGGGAAGTGTAGTGCTTTGTGGTCAGGTGGAAAAAGCACCTTAACCATACTCTTGTCCTTTGGCTTGCGGAAAACTAGTGGGTAATGGCAGCTGGAGATGTATATTTGTATATTTGATCATCATTATGTAATTCAGAAAATTGATATATCATTGTATGAAATAAGTGTATGGCTTGCTTAGCCAAGAGATGTAATTGTACTATCTTTGTAATGTTATTTTGGTTGCACTGGAAAAATTTGTAAGATGTTATACTTTTATGATTATCTATGTTAATAGAATGTTTTATCTTCCATTTTTAGATTGATATTTGCTTTACGTTGGTATTTTTAGTAAGTGGAAACTTAGTACTTTACATTAGGGAAAAAACATCTTAACCATGCTCTTGTCCTTTAGCTTGCAGAAGACTAGTGGGTTATGGTGGCTAGAGATGGATATATGTATATTTGATCATCATTATGTAATTTAGAAAATTGATATATCATTGTATGAAATAAGTGTATGGCTTGCTTAGCCAAGAGATATAATTGTACTATCTTTGTAATGTTATTTTGGTTGCACTGGAAAAATTTGTAAGATGTTATACTTTTATGATTATCTTTGTTAATAGAATGTTTCATCTTTCCATTTTTAGATTGAGATTTGCATTACTTTGGTATATTTAGTAAGTGAAAACTTAGTACTTTACATTTGGTATCAGAGAGTCTAGGCTAAACACTAGGACCTTCGCCTATTGCATTAAAGATGCAAATTTGATGTAGATTGATCACGATGGATATGAGGCACACTAACAGAAGTGGAGGATCCCACGGTGACCAAAATGAGAGATTGGACTAAATCCTCACCCTACTGACCCAACAACAGGCTAGGATGGACAATCTAGAGCAAGAAATTAGAACAAACCAAGTAGGGAAAAATCAAAATGGAAATGAGAACCACATAAGTGATGTGCGGAACCCTGAAAATGAAGGAAATGTAAATAATCAGGGTAGAGTTGCTGAGGAGTTGGGAAAGGACATTAAGAAGGTTACCCAACCTAAGGTTGATGGAAAAACCATCAGAGATGGGGCAGAGGCATGGATCATAGAAATGGAGAGATATTTTGATCTTTGCAACTTGTCTAATGAGACAAAAGCAATTTGGGGGTCATACTAGCTCACTGGTGAAGCAACCACTTGGTGGGACAATGAAAAAGTAGAGAAGTGGCTGTTACCCAGAGAAATAACATGGGAATACTTTCTAAATCTTTTTAGGAAGAGATGGTTACCCCAGTTATACTTTGATAAAAAGATGATTGAGTTTCAGAATCTTACTCAAGGAGGGATGATAGTGACAGTATTGGGAAAGATTCTCCCATTTGTTCAAATATGTACCACAGTACCAGTTAGACGAGAGATTCAAAATCCAAAAATTTATCATGGGTTTAAGGCCCCAAATTAAAGAAGATGTGGACATTCACAACCCCTAGACTATGGATGAAGTCTTCAAGAAAGCAATCAAACAGAAGAAAAAGTTGCAACAAAGTTGGCAACTACTGCAAGAGTAGGGATGTGAAATATGGGAACAAGAGGTTCCAGGATAATAACAATAATCAGAACAACAATCAAGGCAACAACAACAACCGGTAGATTTAGAATTTGAAAAGAGGAAATAAATCTCAAGAACGAAATGGTGGGAATTAGAATGGCAACAATAAAAGAGCCAACTACAACAACATCAATAACAGTAACAGAAGAGATATGGCAGATAAACCCAGAGCACCCCACGGAGGATATTATACTTGTGGTGGAGAACACTATGCTAGTGTGTGTCCTCGATGAGCAAATAATCAAAGGGATAGGAACCAACCCATATTGCCACAACACCAGATCCATGTGGCAGTTGACAATCACCAAGCAGATTTCCAAGCGACACTGATCCAATGTACCGGTAAGCTCTATGACTGTCCTGTTTCTATATGAATTGAAACTGGAGCAATCGAATGTTTCATAGATCCTAAAATAATTTCTAAGTTATTTGTTAAACCTAGTTATATGGCTAATTCATGAAAAGTTCAGTATGGAAATCAGGTAGAGAAGAGGGTAGAGTTGTGCCTCGTTTGCAGTGAATTAGACCTTCCCAGCTTCCAAACTCAAGACAACTTGTACATAGCCCCCTTAGGGTCTTACGATGTAATTTTGGGAATTAATTAGCTCACTGAACATAATTCAATAGTAGATTGTGAGGAGAAAAGTGTGAGATGTTTGGATGATTAGGGAAATCATGTGGAAATTCATGGCTCAAGGAGACCCCTTGAACTTAGGCAAATCTCAGCCATGCAGTTGAAGAAAGCTAACATAAAAGGGTGTTCCATCTATGTAGTTAAGGTTAGAGATCTTGAAAACTTAGAAATTTCATTTAATGACTATCCTATTCTTAGAGAGTTCCAAGATGTGTTTCCAGATGAACTGACTGAGTTACCACCAAAAAGGGAATTTGACTTTTCGATAGATTTGCTACCTGGGACTGAACCTCAGTCGAAAGCACCATACAGGATGGCAACCACTGAGTTGTATGTTCATAAGACCCAGTGTCTCTCCATGGGGAGCATCAATTATTTTTGTGAAAAAGAAGGATGGGACCTTACGGTTGTGCATTGACTACTGGATGCTCAATAAGGCTACAATAAAGAATAAGTACCCACTCCCAAGGATAGATGAACTTTTTGATCAAATGAAGGGAGCCAAGGTGTTATCAAAGATAGATCTAAGGTCTGGATACCATCAATTAAGGATTAAGGATGATGACATCTCAAAGACAACATTTAGGACTCGATATGGTCACTACGAATTCACTGTGGTACCACTCAAGTTAACCAATTCTCTTGCAACATTTATGAACCTGATGAATATTGTGTTCTGAGATTGTTTGGATGAATTTGTGTTAGTATTATTGGATGACATCCTGATCTATTCCAAGTCAATAGAAGAGCATGATAAGCACTTGAGGATAGTCTTACAGTGCTTGAGGTAGCATAAACTTTTTGGTAAACTATCCAAAAGCACTTTTTATCAAAGTAAGGTGCACTATTTAGGTCACATCATTTTAGCAGAAGGGATAGAAGTGGATCCAGAGAAGATCAAAGCAGTTATGGGGTGGCCTGCACTGCAAAATGTAACAAAAGTCTGGAGTTTCATGGGACTTGTCAAATATTACAGGAAGTTTGTAAAAGGGTTCTCTACAATAGCAACACCCATCACTTCGCTTTAGAAGAAAGGAAAGAAACTTGAGTGGAATGACAGGTGTGTGCAAGCATTCCATATTTTAAAGGATAAGCTCACCATAACACCTATCTTTACTATGCCAGATCTAAATGGGCACTTCACAATGATAATTGATGCTTTAGGGGAAGGAGTAGGAGGAGTACTTATGCAGGATGGACAAGTGGTGGCATATGAGTCCCAAAAATTGAAACAACATGAGTTGAACTATGCACCGCATGATTTGGAGTTGGCTGGCATAGTGCATGCCCTTAAAATATGGAGGCATTACCTTCTAGGAAAGCCTTTCGAGTTGAAGATGGACCACTTGGGGCTTAAGTACATCTTCACTCAACCCAACCTAAATGCTCGTTAGAGGAGATGGCTGGAGTTTCTGAGTGAGTATGATTTTGGAATCAAAAATATTAAAGGGAAAGAAAATAGAGTGGCTGATGCCCTTAGTAGGAGGAGACATCTTGTGCCTATGCTCATTATAAGATCAAATTTCAGGCAACAGGTAATTTAGGCTCTACCAGAAGATGAATATTATTCAAAAGTGAAACAAGCCTTAGAGTAGGATCCCTCTGATCACAGGTTTGATGGATATATGATTGAGATAGATGGACTTTTGAGATATCAAGGAAGGATGTATGTTCCTGACTTGGGGTAGTTAAGAAAGCTAGTTCTCGAGGAGTTCCACAATGCACCGTAATCGAGGCACCCCAGAGTAACAAAAATGATAGAAGAATTGAGACCCTTCTACTTCTGGCTAGGACTCAAGAAGGATATTATAGAATTTGTGGCGTGATACTTGGAATGCTAGTGAGTCAAGGCTGAGCATGTGCATCCGATAGGGCTTCTATACCCCCAGAGTGTACCAGAGTATAAGTGGCAAGTAATCAGTATGGAATTTATTCAGGGGCTGCCAATGACCAAGAATCGACATGATGTCATCTTGGTTGTAGATAAGTTGACAAAGGTGGCACACTTTATTCCAGGGAATCTCAAGGATGGATCTTTAATACTAGCCAAAAAGTTTATCTAGGAAATCTTTTGTTTGCATGGAGTGCCAGAGACGATCATTTTTTATCAAGACACTCGCATGACTTCCTAGTTTTGGATGACATTGAATGCAACCTTGGGAACTAATTTGAACTTCAGTTCATCCTATCATCCTCAAACTGATGGATAGATGGAGAGGTTGAATCAGGGTGTGGAGGACCTCCTCAGGTTGTATTGTATGGATCAATAGTATAAGTGGGAAGAGTATCTTTCATTAGTAGAGTTCGTGTATAATGATTCATATCATGCCTCCTTAGGAATGACACCTTTTGAAGCTCTATATGGGCATAACTGTCATACACCTATCAGTTGGGATAAGGTGAAAGACAAGATAGTAATTAGACATGATATACTCAAAGAAATGGAGGATCATATGAAATTGATTAAAGAGAAATTGAAACAAGCTTTAGATTGCTAGAAGATTTATGCAGATAGGTGATGAAGGGGGTAAATCATAAAACACACAATAACAGAAATTGCACATAGAAAATAGAATGATATTTTATTAATATGGGAAAAACATTACATTACAGAAGCTCAAATACAATCAGAGGATGAATCCCCTACAGGCTACAACACATTATAGCTCCCTCTCTCAAAACTCTGGAATCTTCAGTCTTTTGTAATTCCCAAATCAACTAGGGTTTCTAATTTCCTGCCTTTCTTGACTCTACACCTTCCCCCTTAACTCTACTACCCTAAGGGTTCCCAAAAATGGTTATATATGGCCCTTTTGGCGACCACGAGCTTAATTTCGAAATTTGCATCTCCCTCCAAAAATAGGTCAAATTCGCAGGGCCATAACTTTCGATCCGACTGTTGGATTTTCAATTATAATACCTTTTTGGAAAGCTCTCGAAAAGACGATGGAGCATCAAGTAATACCAATAAGTAGACTACTTGGGTTTCCCACCAAATTTCGAGCCCATCCGGAGCCTCTAAGTGCCTCAAATTTGACTTTGAATATTTCAATAGGATTTTTAGAATTTGAAATTTTAATATTTCACAAATGACAAATGATATTGAAGTGATTTCTTCACCATTAGCTTCAATTCACCATCCTAGAGGTCTGTGTAAGATTTTGTATCCAACCGTGCACAAATGCAAACTTTCTAAAAAAATAGTAACCCTGCCTACCAAATTTAGCCCTTATTGAAAAGAAACAACATTTTTTTTGGGTTGATGCAAGATTGCTCTTACACCCTAGATGCTCCTGCATCAGACACCTGGGGTAATTTGAAAAGTGACCCTGTCACTTCTCATGTGTTAGAGGGAAACCAAAACAATTAACCTCAGTCTCAGATAACCATGATGAATCTTCAACAGGCCTTCCTTTCCATTTCACCAAGTATTTTGTATACTGCATGTTTCTTGTACTCTTACTCACGCGGCTATCCAGAATGCCCTCTATCTCTCCTTCTCTAAAGTAGCTGCTGGAATGTCCCAATCTGTTCCTTTATCAAGTCCATCATCATGATACTCTGTTAGATCTGAAATGTCGAACACTGGTGAAATATTGATGACATCAGGCAACTCTACCTCAAATGCATTTCCTGAATTGTGCTTCTTCAGGATTCTACATGGTCCAAATTTCCTCATCTTCAACTTATTATATGTACCAACTGGAAATCTTTCTTTTCTCAAGTGAACCATGACTTCATCACCCTCCTGAAACTCCTTATGCCTCCTCTTCTGATCTACCTTAGTCTTGTACTGAGAATTCATCTTATGGATATGCTTTCTTACCTCTTCGTGCAAATTCTTCATGTGCCCAGCAAAATTTTCAGCTTCGGCACTACTCTTCTCCCCCTTATCCATCCTCCTCAATTTGGAAGCAGTTCTTGGGCTACTCCCATACACAACCTGGAATGGAGATTTACCTGTGCTCCTATTGACAGACTTGTTGTAAGAAAATTCTGCCCGTGGTAAAATCAAATCCCATCCCTTGGGCTTATCTCCTACTAAGCATCGTAGCAGGTTACCCAAACTCCTATTCACCACTTTTGTCTGTCCATCAGTCTGTGGATGGTGTGTAGAACTCAACTTCAAATCTGTCTTCAACTTCTTCCACAATGTCCTCTAGAAATAACCAACAAACTTGGTATCTCGATCTAAAACTATGCTCTTAGGTAGACCATGTAGTCTCACCACCTCCCTGAAAAATAACTCTGCAATGTGAATAGCATCATTAGTCTTCTTGCAAGGAATAAAATAGGCCATCTTTGAGAATCTATCCACCACCACAAAAATGGAATCATGCCCTCTCTGTGTCCTTGGTAAACCAAGAATAAAATCCATACTGATATCATCCCATGGCTTCTCTGGTATAGGTAATGGCTGATATAGCCCTCTATTCTGACTTGTTCCTTTTGCCATCTGACACACTCTGCAACTCTGCACAAATTTCCTCACATCTTGCTGCAATTGTGGCCAGTGATAATGTTCACCAACAATAGCAATGGTCTTATCTTGACCAAAGTGTCCAGCTAATCCTCCACTATGCTTCTCCTTAATCGGGTTCTCTCTCATGGAACTCCTCGGAATGCACAACTGGCTTCCTCTAAACAACATGCCATCTTGGATTATGTAATCCAACCATTTTGTCCTGTCCAAAGTAACAGGTTCCAAACAAGCTTTTCAAGCCTCTACAAAATCTAGATCTTCAGGATACAAACTTTTGAGTTCATCAAACCCAACAACCTCTATCTTCATTACTATCAACAAATTTCGCCTTCTGCTCAAGGCATCTACAACCCTGTTGGACTTCCCACTCCTGTGCTTCAAAACAAAAGTATAACTCTGCAAAAACTCAACCCATTTAAAGTGCCTTTGATTTAACTTTCCTTGACTATTAAGATACTGCAAAGCCTGATGATCAGTATATAAAACAAACTCTTTTGGCAACAAATAATGTCTCCATTTCTTCAAAGCCTAGACTATTGCATAAAACTCTTGATCATAAACATAATACTTTTTCTTGGCATCATTAAGCTTCTCACTAAAATAGGCAATGGGCTTACCTTCTTGACTTAGAACAGCTCCTATACCACTACCACTAGCATCACAATCTACCTGAAATACCTTATTGAAATCTAGAAGTGCCAACACAGGTTGTTCTATGACTTTCTGCTTCAATGTATCAAAGCTCTTGTCTGCTCCTTTAGTCCATCTAAACTCTTTTCTATCCCCTCTCATTGTCTTAGTTAGGGGTGCACAAATGCTACTGAAATTCCTGATAAACTTTTTGTAAAAACTTGCCAAACCATGAAAAGATCTTACCTCGAAAGCACTCCTTGGTGTAGGCCATTCAATGATAGCCCTCACCTTCTCTGGGTCCATCTTAAGACATTCCTCTGAGACAACAAAGCCCAAGTATACCAACTCCTTCTTTGCAAAACTACATTTCTTTAGATTGATCAACAATTTCTCCTCCCTCAACTTCTCTAAAACTCTTCTGATATGCATCAAATGCTCATCCCAAGTCTTACTGAAAATCAAAATGTCATCTAAATAAACAATAACAAAACTTCCCAAAAATTCCTTCAGTACCTCGTTCATGAGCCGCATGAATGTGCTCAGTGCATTGGTTAGCCCAAATGGCATGACTAACCACTCATACAAACCCTCATTTGTCTTGAAGGCTGTCTTCCATTCATCTCCTTTTCTGATTCGAATCTAGTGATACCCACTCTTCAGATCAATCTTCATGAAGTACTTGGCTCCACTCAAACAATCCATTATGTCATCCATTCTCGGTAATGAAAATCTGTACTTGATTGTGATCTTGTTGATGGCTCAGGAATCTGTACACATCCTCCACTCTCCATCTTTCTTTGGTGCTAGTACTGCAGGTACCGTACATGGACTTAGGCTCTCCCTTATCAGTCCCTTCTGTAACAGCTCGTGAACTTGTCTGTTCAACTCTTCATTCTCTGCTGGAGTCATTCTGTGGGCTGCCTTATTTGGCAAACTAGCTCCTGATATCAAATTCATTTGATGACTTATCATCCTCACTGGTGGTAAACCTTCTGGTACATTATCAAAGATAATATCTTGAAATTCTTCCAACATTTCTAAGACTTCTGCTGGTACATCTTCACATTTCTCTTGACTAATCTTAGGAATCAATGCAAAGCAATGACGCTCATGCTTCATACCCTCCAAAAACTTTCTACTATCTACCAAGCAAATTCTGGCAGTACTACATACCTTTTCTTCCACCTCCTTCAAGGGCTTCAACTTATGACGGACTCCATCCTTTGTTAGGGAGTATGTGTTTGCACGGCCATCATGGATGGTGCTCCTATCATACTACCACGGCCTCCCCAATAACATATGACATGCATCCATCGGTATAATGTCACACAACACCTCATCATGGTAGTCACCAATCTTGAACTTCACTAAACACTGTTCATTGACCAAAGCTCTATGGTCCTTCTGCAACCATGCAATCCGGTATGGATGTGGATGCTTTCTTCTTGTCAACTTCAACTTGTCAACCATCTCCTCTGAAACAAGATTATCAGTGCTTCCACTGTCAATAATAATATCAAAACACTTACCTTCACATTTGCACCTTGTGTGGAATAAACTCTTCCTCTGATTGGGTTCTTTCTCCTCATTCAACAAAGTTCTTCTGACAACTAGGGTTTCTCCCCTTTCTGCATCTTCGGAGTGCTCAGACTGTGCATCTTCATCCACATGTGTAACTCGTGCATTACCTTCAGGTCTTCTATTCATCCTTCCTTGATGTTGGGGACACTCATATGCTCGATGCCCTTCTTCTCCACATTGGAAACATGTTCCTCTGAAACCTCCTCTTCTAGGTCCTTGCCCAGGCCTACCTCTTCCTCTTCCTCTTTGCTCACCATTGTTCTGGTCACAAGGGCGGTATGTATTATCTCCTCTCTGATTTCGACTGGTTCCAGCTTCTTCACCTTTCTTTGGATCTTCATTTCGGCCTCCATAGGGTCTTCTGCCAGTCCTTCCGCCTTGACCTCTTCCCCTTTGCTTGCTTTCAAATCTCTTATTCAGCTTCTCTTCCACCTTCAGGGAAAACTGGTATGCATCTTCTATGGTGGTCATTCTGACCAGGCTCAACTCTTCTTGAATACTTGGCCTCAACCCATTAATGTAACGGGCCACCTTCTCCTTGTTGGCCTCTCCATGGCTTGTCCTGATAGTGATCTTATAAAAATCTTCTATATACTCCTTAATAGACTTGTTACCTTGCTTCAATCCTTGCAGCTTCTTCATCAACTCCATCTCATAGTCCATAGGAATGAATTGCTTCTTCAATTTCTCCACCATCCGATCCCATCTGGTAATCTTTGCTTTTCCTCTTCTATTTCTCTCTAACTGGAGCTCCTTCCACCAAATACTGGTGTGGCCCTTCAACTTTGTCTTTGCAAACTTGACTCGTTCAGGGTCTTCCACATCTTCATACTCAAAATACTCCTCCATATCATTGATCCAATCAATAAGTTGTTCCGGATTCAAATCTCCAGAATAGGTAGAAACTTCGATCCTGGGCCTCTTTCCGATCTTTGAAATGGCCCTCAACAACCTAACTTCTGCAGGATCTCCCGCAGCTTCTTGTTCTTCCTCAGATAGCTCTTCTTCAGCTTCATCTTCACTTTCCTCTCTCCTCGGCTCGAACCCTCTTCGCAACTCCTCTTGCAATGCATCGATTTGTCTTTGCAGGGCTCTAAAACCCTCTTCCGTCAAAGCATTCCTCCCACCACAGTTTCTTCATGGAGGCATCTTGATCTATGCAGCAAACCCACAACCTTAGGTCCTGGTGCAAATTGCTTCATGGTCGGCGATCTGTCTACCCACTTAGGAACCCTTGCTCTGATACCACTTGATGAAGGGGGTAAATCATAAAACACACAATAACAAAAACTGCACACAAAAAATAGAATGATATTTTATTAATGTGTAAAATATTACATTACAGAAGCTCAAATACAATCAGAGGATGAATCCCCTACAGGCTGCAACACATTACAACTCCCTCTCTCCAAACTCTGGAATCTTCAGCCTTCTGTAATTCCCAAATCAACTAGGGTTTCTAATTTCCTGCCTTTCTTGACTCTACACCTTCCCCCTTAACTCTACTACCCTAAGGGTTCCCAAAAATGGTTATATATAGCCCTTTTGGCGACCACGAGCTTAATTTGAAAATTTGCATCTCCCTCCAAAAATATGTCAACTTCGTGGGGCCATAACTTTCGATCCGACCATTGGATTTTCAATTATAATACCTTTTCGAAAAGCTCTCGAAAAGACGATGGAGTGTCAAGCAGTACCGATAAATAGACTACTTGGGTTTCCCACCAAATTTCGGGCCCATTCGGAGCCTCTAAGTGCCTCAAATTTGACTTTGAATATTTCAATAGGATTTTTGGAATTTGAAATTTTAATATCTCACAAATGACAAATGATATTGAAGTGATTTCTTCACCATTAGCTTCAATTCACCATCCTAGAGGTCTGTGTAAGATTTTGTATCCAACCGTGCACAAATGCAAACTTACTAAAAAAATAGTAACCTTGCCTGCCAAATTTAGCCCTTATTGAAAAGAAACAACATTTTTTTTTTGGTTGATGCAAGATTGCTCTTACACCCTAGATGCTCCTGCATCAATAGGAATAGAACGTTCAGATAGTTCTCAGTAGGGGACAAAGTCTTCTTGAGAGTTAGACCTTAAAAGAGTTCCATTTCATTTGGCAAAGCATCCAAACTTGCTTCTAGATATGTAGGACCATTTGATTTGTTGGAAGTGATTAATCTAGTTGCATATAGACTTGCTCTACCGCCTGCTCTTGCCTAAATCCATAATGTTTTGAATCTATCTTTACTTAAGCCATATCATCTAGATGTTTCACACATACTTGATTTGTGTGCTTTGCAGGTTCAAGATCCAGGGGTGGTGCTGGTGGAGCCCACTCAAATTTTGGAGAGGCACAACGTTAAGTTGCGTAACATAGATGTTGTGTAGTATAAGGTCCAATGGGACCAATTTTCCATGGATAATGCCACCTAAGAGAATGTTGATGATATAGATAGAACTTTTTCTTATTTGAAAATGTAGCACAAATTCTTTTAATTTGCATAATTATGACATTGTTGATACATTGATATTAGTTGTGTGAGACATTAATATTTAATATATGTGTAGTAATACATCTGGATGATGTCTCTTCCAAGTGGGGAAGGATGTCACGTCTCAAACCTTCTAAACTTCTTGAACTCAACTATATTTAGATTTGTTAGATGTTTCATTTCTGATTATGTTATAAATAGGTAATTGTCTATGAATAAAAAGTGAAATGTTGTCTTTCATTTTTCAAGTATACAATTAGGAAGTTAGTAAATGATGAATATAGATGTTATGTCATGTTTTGGCATTGGATTTTTTGTTACTAACCTATTAATCAAAAAATTGAGTTGAATGAGCATAGGTATGTGTCGAAGGCAAGGGTTTGGTTAACGTAGAGGTGATCTAGCCACCTGACAAAAAATGGATGGAGAAAACCTCGATGCTTGCACACACAAGCATGTAGCTAATGTTGCATTTGCATTCTCATCATTTCATGGAATGATCTTGGTTGAATGGTAGTGTGGTTGATGGAATTGATTGATTACTTATGTTAGAAATATATCTCTATTATGCTTCTTTTAGATGTGCAATTAAATGATTTGCTCACTATGTTCAAAGGGTCTTTTTATTTGAAATAGGCTAAATTAAAATTGTGTATTCTCTTTTATTTAAATTTTATATATAAAGATAATGTTTTTTCTTTTTAATTTTATTTACTTATTCTCCTAAGAGAATATAGAAGTTTAAATCAATAAAAGAAAGTGAAAAGAAGGGTCTATGTGCTAATTAAAAATTATATAAAATAAAAATATATTTTATTAATATATACATATATCGCTGTAAAAATGAGTTTTCTTTTTCTAATTTTCTTTAGATAATATCAAGTTTTAAAAAGAAAGAAAACAAAAAAAAGAAGAAAAGAAAGAAAAAATAGAAGAAACTGCATACAAAAATCAAAAAAGACAAAAAGAAAGAAGATAAATAGAAACAAGCTATAATGCAAGGATAAGGAAAAACTTAAAAAGAAGGCAACGCTTGGAAAGAGGGAAGAAAAAACTGAGAATGAAAGAAGTAGCGGCTGGAGCAGCAAAGAATCTTTTTCATTGTTGAATCAGGTACCATTCTCTTTCACAATGGCCTCTAGAGATTGGCCTTTAAGACTGGTTGTTTGTTTTGATCTGTAAATTAATCAACAACTTGATAATTCTAGGAAACAATCTCTTTACTCAGACTTCCATATTGCATTTTGACACCTTAGTCTAATTGATTTCTTTCAATGAAGATTTATATTCTTCAATATATATCTTCAATTCAATAAGGACGGCTTGGTTTACATTGATCAGACAACGTCTTCTATCTTTTGAATCGGCCATATTTTTCTTCTTTGCTGATTGATTTTACTCCCAAACATTTGGTTCTGAGATATATCTATATTCGGTGGCTGGTTTATTCTTATACCTTTGACTTCCACATTATATATGTGATGCCTCCAAATTGATCCACCCTCCACTCAACCTATGCAGCCTCTTCATCCATATCAAATCGCCCTTTTATTACCTACTTATTGATGTATTGAAACTAGTTTAGTAATCCAAAGCTAGGCGGATTATATTAGACCAACAACCTCCTTGTTCACGATTGATCGACCCTCCCTCAGATAAAATCACCTGTTCCCATTTTTATCAGCTTTCATATAAATCTAAAGTGCCATAAACTCTTGTGAATGATCTTATTGAATCCTCTTGCTGACCAACATCGGCTTTTCTTTTTCTATGTATCAAACACCAATCTTGTCTCCAACGACTTTTATTTCAAAGGTGATGGTATTGTTTTGCTATCTATTTTTCTATTCTTGAAAGCTCCCAACGTAGCTGATAGGTTTCAATTCTTCCTTTTTTCTCCAATGATCTCTTCTCTCTTGTTGGTTATTCTTTAATGGTAGTGATCTTTAACTCTCAGTTGGCCTTGTTATGCACTTTTCTTGATGAATCGATCTCTTACTAACCGATAGCTGGTAGATGTCAGATACCAGACGGTGGTCTTGTGTTTATTTTGGTTGGTTTGTAGTTTTAAAAGTTGTTCGTTGAATCTCCTTATAGGAGCGGCCTGTGTATTATACATCAATCTGCTTTTCCTTGTCTTAATGACTTCTTTCCTTCAACTTTCCCGTAATAGAATAGGAATTAACTCCTTTCTATTAAACTAGCAGCGATTCACTCTATAGTCAGCCTTTTTGTATTTCTTTCATACATAGGTGTTTGTGTTATGTAAAATTTTTGTCAAGAATAAAGATAGAAGTTATTTTTTTTTCTTTTTTTTTGTCTGCCCATGCTGGTAGGACTACACCGACTTCTTAAAATGAAGGCTTGCTTCTTTATGAATTGGAGTTGGCCTAATTAAATACCTTTCATTAAGAGTTTTAGTAACCTCTTCACAATTTAAATGGCACTGACTTTTAGCCTGTCATCCTATCTAAATTTCCAGCGGCTTATCATTAATTGATAAAGGCATCAAACTAGTTTCAAATGTTTATTTATTAATTGTGAGTTTCAACAAATTACTAAAAACGTAACTTAGCCTTATTACTGTTCAATGACTTTTGAAATACTTCCTCAACCTATTCGCCCTTTTCTTATATTTTCCTTATATATTTTATTAGAAAGAAAAGAGGTCTTCTAAAAAAAATTATTTAACTTACCTATTATTTAAATGTAACTCGCCTAAATTAACTCTTCCGGACTTAGTCTTCTTAATTTTTTTCATATAGATATCAATGCACGGGTAATGTAAAATGTACAAGCATGTAATAACTCATACATGTTATAATGATATTATAACCATAGAGCATACTGAATTACGTTTCAATAGATTAGACACTTAATGGATAAAATCACGAAAGTAAATGTACTAAACGACTAGGTATAGAAGCTCCTCTATACTTCCCTTTCTATTTATTGCATTCATTATTAATCTCCTACCTAGTTGAATGGATAACTTGAAGGAATTAGTAGTATCCATGAAATGACAAAAGCTTGTGAGCTCATTATGTTTATCTATATAGAGGATTGTGAAATACAATTATGTTAAATTATTTCTTTACAAGAAGGAAGGACTAGTTAAAATCTTAGTTGAATGCATGTGCTATTTTGATTGATTTTCATTACCAAAGCAGTTTAGCTTTGCCTGTGAGTAATTGAGCTTACCCTCTGGTACAGGATGCCGAATGTGGGCTAACAAAGAAGGTAGACTTATTTTTCAAGTTTTACCAATTTGTGTTTATGCTTTGGCCAAAGCTATGTTGTACCATTGAAATAGATGGATATTTAATGCCTAGTAATTAATATTATTTTTTGCCACATCTTGTTTGTAAGAAATATCATCGTTCTAGATTAGAATGCATATAGCCATCAAGCATGCATCGAGTGTTTCCCTCTCACCCATTTGTTCTAATTTGCTAGGCGCCTCATGCAGCATTGGGTATTCTTTGAGATAGGAAGAATTCTGGGGAAGTGTAGTGCTTTGTGGTTGGGTGGAAAAAGCACATTAACCATGCTCTTGTCCTTAGACTTGCATAAGACTAGTGGGTTATGGCGGTTGGAGATGGATATTTGTATATTTGATCATCATTATATAATTCAGAAATTTGATATATCATTGTATGAAATAAGTGTATGGCTTGCTTAGCCAAGAGATGTAATTGTACTATCTTTGTAATGTTATTTTGGTTGCACTGGAAAAATTTGTAAGATGTTATACTTTTATGATTATCTCTGTTAATAGATTGTTTCATCTTTCCATTTTTAGATTGAGATTTTCTTTACTTTGGTATTTTTAGTAAGTGGAAACTTAGTACTTTACAAACTGTGTAAGATTTATAGGTGGAGGCCAATCAAGTATTGCTTGAATCTTTTGTTGATCTACTTGAACACCCTTGGAACTTATGACATATCCCAAGTAAAGGATTTCAATTAATCCAAACTCACATTTGGACAACTTATCATAGAAATATTGTTGCTCCAAAATACCCAAAATTGTATCTAGATGTTCCAATTGTTCCTTCCAAGTTTTACTAGATCAATATATCATTAAAGAAAACGAAGAGAATTTTTTTGAGCTGCTTACTATATAACTTATTTATACATGATTGGAAAGTTGTTGGTGCATTAGCGAGGCCAAAGGGCATGACCAAGAACTCAAAATGCCCATAGTGACACCAAAAAGTTGTCTTTTCCACATCTTTGTCTCTCATCCGAATTTGGTGGTACCCCGATCTCAAATCAATCCTGGAGAAGTAAACATCTCCATGCAACTCATCAATGAGTTCATCTATCCTTGAGATAGGATATCTATTCTTAATGGTCTTCTTATTCAAAGCCCTATAGTCTATGGACATACTCAAAGTGCCATCCTTCTTCACAAGAACTACAAATGATGTAAAAGGACTAGAACTTGGTCTAATGACTCCCATATCTAAGATCTCTTTGATAGTCTTCTCTATTTCTTCCTTCTAACTCCTTGGATGTCTGTATGGAGTAGTTATAATAGATTTGGCATCCTGTTCTAACTCTATAACATGCTAAAATCCCCTATCCAGAGGTAGTCCTGGAGGTATATCACTGAAAACAATACTATGTTTATCTAAAATTTCTTGAATTTCCAAATGAAATTTACCTTTTCCATTCAAATGAAGAGCTGGAAGGATGGATTAGACAAGTGGCTACCCAAGTGATGCAGGGACTTCTGGAGGTCATAACTTTTGACTTGGATGTGGGTTTTCTACGAAATTTTACAGGTGGATGTGTTATGAGGTGGCCAGTGGTTTTCCAACCCACCCTAGTCAGTTGGACCTCGTCTTGGCACTTTTTCGGGGCTTGAAACTTTCATCTTGGCCCTCAAAATGGCAAATTAGTGTTTTTTTCTAGTTTTTTAAAAGTTGCTTTTTTTAGTAACTCGAAACTCATGTTTCGAATTTAGGATGTTAGTTGTTTTTTCATCCTACCTTAGCTTTATGAGTTTTTTCGAAAAAAACTGGATTCTCAAGATATGATTGTAAAATTACCTAAAATGGCAAAATCTAACAATTGTTGAAATCTGCCAAAAACGGTAATTTTTTGATTTTTTCGTTTTCTTGGATATAAGAGAGTTTTCTCTCATTGTAGCAGCAGAGTTGATGAATAGAAGTTTTTTATGTTTCAGTCTTCAGATATTTGGCTCTCACATGATTAATCGAAAAAATATATTGAGTGTATGTTGTGTGCTACATCACCAAGCAACTTGACCTCTTCTGAAATTCCTCTCCATATTCTTTGTTGTCACCACTCTTGAAGCTCTATTTGAAATCCCTCTAAGTAAAACCTCCTTGTCTTTTGATTGAAACTTGAAGTCCATAGTTTGATAGTTTTGATAGTGTCCTCCAATAAAATGCAACCATTGAACACCCAAGAAAACATTAGTTTCACCAATATCAACAACACAAAAATCATCACAAACCCTGTAGTCTCTGATGGGACCATCATTTGTCTTGTTTTTATTTCTTTAATTACCTATTTCCCAAAGACATTTCCAGACTCATATATGTATTATTTATGTCCATGTTTATCCTTAAGAGACTAAAGCATCAAGATGGTATATAATATGCTGATAATTAATTATGTGTGGATAATAGATTGTTCATGTGATAAGTTAGTATTTTATGTTGATTCTAAGTGGTAGTGATGCATAAATATTATATAGAGTACTAACTCCTCATGCAGCAAAAGCTTGGGTTCGTATCATGAAGAACACTGAACAACCCGCAACTGAAGGAGATGCTGATATCCTTAAAAGATGATATAGGTACCTATAGTCAAAGGAAGAAGATCCTGAATTAACTGGGATGAGTCACCCATGACTCTATAATGGTTATCTTTCAATAAATGATGTAGTTGAGGAACCTAGATCATGCTCTATGATTCTGTTTCTAAGTCATGATTATTCTTTATGGATAATGAAGAGATAGAATTATAGTAGGACTGTGTTATCTCTGTCGCCTTCATGTTAGTTAGTTTCTTTTTTTTTGTTTCTCTGTAATAAAGTCATTTTCCTACGATGTGGGATGATGGACAATTAAGACATTTATTGTTCAGTAGCTTTACTCATAAAAACAATGTTGATCTCGATTAGCTAGATTGAATGGAGTAAGATTAGATTTTGTTTCATATAGTTTTTGAACAGAGATATAGTAGTAGATTTTGTTGTATCCTTGTTACTTTTAGCATTCAATAAAGAAGTATGAGTTTTTGAGTTCTGTTTATGACTACAAAGATCCAGTAGAGATTTAGTTAGATCTTGTGGGATCACAGCCACTCAAGCCGGCCACTTGAGGTACTGTGCTTCTCCACCTTGTTCATATGTTTAGTTTATAAATTGTATGTTTATATATATGTGTGTGATTAATGTTTGTTGTTATGAATAATGTGAAGTAGTTTAACCTTGATAGTTTATGTTGTCAAGTCCATTGAGTCAAGGTGATCATCGACTAAACCACTTGTCAGTTCCTCTTTTACATAGAAGTTACATAAATACATTTGATTACTATTGTGTTAGATAATCTAGTTGTTTTCCATTATTCCTGTTTACTTAGAATATTGTAATTTCTTTATTTCCCTTACACAACCTCTAGGATAAAACTCAAGAATCCTTAATTGTACACACAGTATAGGCATCATCCAAGAAGAATACGATTCCCTGGTTTGATAATGTAAATGTAGCACATTATGTAACTAGTAGATTGCTTGATAAGGGATCTGTTGGTCTATTGAGTACTATGTATGTCCTTTCTACATCAATATATTGGAAAATAATGGAGTTTGACATTTTTGGCACCATTGCTGGGGATGATACTAAGGTTTAGAGTTTCAGAGTTCTTGTTGATTTATGCTTGTATTTGCTTTATTAGGACATAATACTTTCTTTTCAACATTTAGGATTTCTTAGATATTCTATATATCTCCAAAATATTCACTAACACGGTGCAGGAACAGAGCCACGAGCTCATACATTATTGTATGCAGTGGCCAAGAGACCATAGAGGGCTCTCCAGGTTTCTTCCAACTAGTTCAACAAAAGAAGAAGAAGAACACTTTGAATCATCCCTTGGTCTGGAGTACACTGAGGATTTTAAAGATATTTCAAATCATAACCCAGACAACATGGAAGATGAAGTAGAGAATCCAACTGAGTCAGTTACCTTTTCCTTTCCTATTACCAACCAGGAGAGGGCTAAAACTGTGAAAAATATCCCTCCTTCTGCTTTACCAAACTTTCATGGGCTAATTACTGAAGATCTTGATATATTTCTCTTTGATTTTGATTTACTTTGTAGGAGTTATGATTACACTATAGATACATACAAGCTTAAGCTTTTCCCAGCCACCCTCAAGGATGCTACATTAAGATGGTTTATGGGTCTAGGAGAAAACTTTGTAAATACTTGGGCCATCATGAAAGAAACATTTTTGCAGAAATATCAGGACTATTGTCATGGTAGAGACATGAAGGTGGATGACATCTTCAGGATGTCACAAAAAGAAGATGAGCCTCTGGAAGATTATGTTGAGAGATTTTAGTTTTGCCTCCAAAAGTCAAGATAGAATAGGCTCTCTCCAGAGTCACTAAAGCTGGTCTTCCTAAGAGGTGTGAGTGAGGAATGTATGGATGCACTCAATCTAATTGGAGCAGGAGATATCTCTCAACTAGGATTTGATCAAATTTATCAAATCTATAGAAACTATTCACGTTTTAATCTAAAGAATAATAGAGGTTTTAGAACCTTGTCTTCAAGTAAATCATCCAATGGAGTCTCCAGAGTAGAGCGCAGCAATCTCCTATCCAACATGAAAGAGGATATCATAAGCCATCTGGCGACACAGCTAGACACTCTGCATATAAAGAAGAAATAAGAGGCATTAGAGGTAGATTTGAGTGAATACTGTCCACACTATCGATAGAAGAAGGCCAATTGTCGATGTAAGGGACTTGCTAGTATTTCTGAGGGTAAGAATGAGAAAGCAGATTTTAGAGCCATAGAAGATGAAGAAGGTCAAGTGTTCTACATTACACAACGAAGGCCATGGCAGCAAAGACAAGGTATGTGACGAAGGTGATAAATCATAAAACACACAACAATAGAAATTGCACATAGAAAATAGAATGTTCTTTTATTGATTTGGACAACCCATTACATTAGAAAAGCTCAAATACAATCAAAGGATGAATCCTCCACAGGATGCAACACATTACAGCTTCTTATCTCAAGACTCTAGAATCTTCTACCTTCTATAACCCCAAATCTGCTAGGGTTTATGTTTTCTCACCTATTCTTGACTCTACACTTTCCCCCTTATCTCCACTACCACCAAGGGTTCCTAAAAATGGTCATATATAGCCCTTTTTGGCGGCCACCAGCCAAATTTCAAAATTTGCATCTCCCTCCAAAAATAGGTCAACTTCCGGGAGCCATAACTTTTGATCCGAGTGTCTGATTGACGCACGATTTAAAGCATTGGAAAGATTGCAGAGTTCTCTACACACTAAGAAGCGGTTCTGTTCGTTCTGCCCATTTTTGAGCACATACGAGACCGTTTAGTGCCTCAAACTTAAATTTGAATAATTTTCAGGCATTTTTCAGGAAATGGAAACTTTAATATCTTTTAGCTCACAAATGATCTCTGCATGATTCCTTCACAAAAGGTCTTATTTTTCATTTACAAAGCTTCCTACCAAATTTCACTTTAATCCATGCCCAAATACAAACTTTCCAAAAATAGCAGTTTGCTATTTTTTGCACTTTTGAAAAACTGAGAGTTCTACATCATTATTCAAGCGATTATGGAACCAGAAACACTAATTTTGAAAAGAAATGTAAACAATATCAATGATTTTGAATCAACATATTTTTTTGGGTGATGCAAGATTACCCTTACTCCACTGGATGCTCCTGCATCAGACACCCAGGGTAATTTTGAGAAGTGACCTTGTCACATCTTAGGTGTTTGAGGAAAACCCCAAATGGTCCACTTCTACCTTAGATAACCAAGAAGAATCTTCAACAGACCTTCCTTTCCACTTAACCAAATATTCTTCGTATTGCCTATTCCGAGTACTCCTTCCCATACGGCTATCCAAGATTTCTTCTATCTCCTACTTCTCTGAAGTAGGTGCCAGGATATTCCACTATTTTTTTGTTGGTCCATCCTCTATGCCACCTTCATGATATTCTGTTAAATCAGTAATGTTGAACATAGGGGAAATGTTGATCCCACTCGGCAGTTGTACCTCATATGAGTTTCCTGAATAATGCTTCTTCAAAATTCTGCATGGTCCAAATTTCTTCATTTTCAACTTATTATATGTTCCAACTAGAAACCTCTCTTGTCTCAAGTGAACCATGAATTCATCTTCTACCTGAAATTCCTTATATCTTCTCTTCTGATATGCCTTAGCCTTGTACTAGATATTCATCATATTAATGTGCCTTCTCACATCTTCATGCAAATTCTTCAAATGTTCTGCAAAGTCTTCGACTTTGGCACTTGTCTTTTCTCCTTTGTCCAACTTCCTTAATTCTGAAGCATTTCTTGGACTACTTCCATATACAATCTAGAATGGTGATTTACCTGTACTAGTATTGACAGAATTGTTGTAAGAAAATTCTTCCTATGGCAAAATCAAATCCCATCCCTTGGAATTATCTCCTATTAAGCATCATAGTAGGTTACCCAAACTCCTATTCATGGATGGTGTGTAGAACTGAACTTCAAATCCATCTTCAACTTCTTCCACAATGTCCTCCAGAAATAACCAACAAACTTGGTATCTCGATCTGAAACTATACTTTTAGGTAGACCATGTAGTCTCAGCACCTCTCTAAAAAATAATTCTGCAATATGAACAACATCATTAGTCTTCTTGCAAGGAATAAAATATGCCATCTTCAAGAATATGTCCACCACCACAAAAATGGAATCATGTCCTCTCTATGTCCTTGGTAAACCAAGAACAAAATCCATACTAATATCATCCCATGGCTTCTCTGGTACAGGTAATGGATGATATAGCCCTGTATTTTGACTTGTTCCTTTTGCCATCTGACACACTCTGCATAAATTTCCTCACATCTTGTTGATGTTGGCAAGAGACACTATATGGATTCATGATTGTTGTCATTGATGGCAACAAAGTTCATCCCACACATTCGCAGGACATGGTGTGTCTCTACCAGAAGTTAGAGTGAAGAATGTTATGGTTCGGTAAACAAGAACAGAGCATGTGGCAAGGTCCGACAGACAGGTCTGGATCTCTCAGAGGAAGTGTCTTGGTGTAGTGCGTATTTGGGGAAGTCAAGAGGACTACCTTGAGTGGTATATTCCAAGGATTTAGCCTCTGGTAATAGATGAGGAAAAAGATATGGATAGTTGAGTACTGGATTCCTGAGTGACAGTGTGAACAGAGGAAGAACTGACCGACAGAACATCAAACTTCTTTTCAGATAATTTACTGATTGTGGTAAAGGTTATGAAGGCATGAATCATGTCTGGCCGACATGATTAATGATTTATACAAGCATATACTTGATCCGCATTACTTGATGTGCAAGGATTCAGCCAACAGATCAGAATTAGTGAAAAGATTGACTATTCTGGGTGTCGACTAGAAAGGTGATGAAATTACTGGTGCGGATATATATACACGATAGATTTAGTTGTAAGAGGTGTTGTTATTGTCAAGGATGTGCGAATAAAAGCAGAAGAGCAGAGTAGAAGCAATAAGGAAGATCCGGTATGTGAAAGGAAAGCAGCAAAAGAGAAGAGGAAAGATGAAGTGCAGCAGATCAGTATACTGAGCCTAACTGGAACTGAACTCTAGCATTTGTGGATGCCCCTAATTAGTTCAAGTATTATATAACATTCTCTTTATAGACAATGAGTCTCTTGTAGGCAGTGTGCCTCTTGTGAGCAATGTGCTCGGGCAGTGAACCCTAATTGGCAAGTGCCATTTTGTATTTCCTTATTCTTCTAACAGAGAATAATCTTTGGGTTAAACACCCTGAGGTTTTCTTCCTTAACAGGGTTTCCACGTCAAAAATATTGTGTCATGTGTATCTCTATTTCATGGTTATATTTGCTTGTTTGAATTAATACTACATTAATTAATAAGAAAGTTAAGAAAAAGGGGGAAGAAATAATTAGGATAACTAATTCACCCCCCCCTCTCAGTTATAAACAATTGGTATCAGAGCCAAGTTCCTCCTAACAGAGTCTAACAGCTTGAGGAAGATCTAGGAATCCAAATGGATGCATATGGTTTAAAAGAGCAACTCAAGACTGCTCTTGAGGATCTTGAATAGTCAAACTCTGAAGTCAATGAATTAAAGGAAAGACTCAAACAGGCAGATGATTTCATGAGAGAACTAAAAGACAAATTAAGTCTCTCTATGAAAAAGAGAAAGGAATTGCTTCAGCAATTGGCAAAACAAAGTGAAGCAAGTAATGTAAATGAAGAGCTGACTGAGAAAACTAAGTTATGTGAAAAGTTATCAAAAGAAGTCATTATGGTAAGACATGAAATGGAATCAGGAGTTATAAAGTTTACCCAAGAGATTGAAGAGAAAAGAAAAACTGAAGACAATATAAGACAATCTCTCAAGGAGAAATCAAAAGATTGCCACCAGATGGATAAAATTATTAGACATCTTGAGTCTGATCTTGAAGATGCTAAAGATAATGAAGAAAAACTTGAGGATCAAATTGTCTCTCTCAAAAGGGATCTTCAAACAGTAAATGAATATAAAGAGAAATTCAAGATAAGTTCTGCTCAACTTGAAGTTCTTCTTGGAAGTCAAAAGAGGGCAGATGACAAGTGTGGTTTGGAATATGAGAAAGGAGAAAGCTCTGGATCCGGTCAGAAGAACTTTGAATCAGAAAATCCAAGGAACAGGCCTAGAAGACCTCCGGTAAGACAGCCCAATGCTCAAAGATATCCATCCTTCAATGGATACTGCCACAGCTGCAACCACTTTGGTCACAAAGCTGATCAGTGCAGAAAGAGAGTGAATCAGACTAATTCATCCTTCTTCGGACAGTGTTTTAACTGTAGAAGGTATGGTCACAAGTCTCATGAATGTAGAAATATGCAAAAGAACAAATCATTCAATGGTAGATGTTTTACATGCAATAGAATAGGTCATATGGCTAATCAATGTAGATCAAGTGGATATCAGTCAAATATGCAAAGAAATGTTGTTTGCCAAATCTGCAATAGGTCTGGTCATAGTGCAAAAGTCTGTAGAAGCAAGAATCAGGACAAAAGAGGTCCGGTATATCATAATTAGTTTCAAGACAAGGGTAAACAAAAGATGAATGCAGATGAAGTTAAAAGTGAGATGAGCAAGATTTGGGTGAAGAAAAGTATTGAGAATGTAGAGGTTGGATCCGCACCAGACTCTGGTGCTGATATTCCTTCCAGAAATTAAAAAGTGAGTTCTGGCTCAGGGGGAGACACAAAGAAAACCTTGTTCCCTCAGCTAGTCAATTGGTGCCAAAACTGGCACAAGAAGAGTTGCGGATTGAAGGATTCATAAGGAATACATTCAAACAAACTATGGTTAAGATTTGGTAGATCCGCAAGTTGTTTAAAGTTCAGGATTGATCTAGTTCTTCAAGTTATCTGAATAAGGCAAAACTGGAATAATGTAGGTCGAGCATTTATTGCAACTTGATATTAGGGTTTGCGGAGCAATATAAGGGTTTTCTCATTAATCACTTGTTCATTCTGCACTCAAGAAGAAATGAAAAGTGGAGCTCTGCAACAAATTTCTCCAAGTTCATCGAAGACAATTCGCTAAAGCCATTACTTCCAGAAATCAATCCAACCAACTTTGTGAAACTGAAAGGTGCAAAAGGTATTTTCTATTTTCAAATATCTCACTGTAAATCGCTTGATAATGGGTACTCCAAATATTGTAAAGATTTCTGATAGACCTCGCCCTACATTTAAGAAACATCCATACAAATCCTTGGAGGTAGATCCCCTAGGTGCATTTTCCAGTGTTCCGCATGGTGTTTTGCACACCGAAGATATTAGGGTTTATATACACGCAAAAGTTGAAGAGTTTGGGGAATTCAAACTAAGAGATATCTATCACAAATAACTGTTAGATGATTCATTTGAGCTCAAACCCCAATACAAGGGCCTCCGGAACAAACACTTTGCACAATACATACATTTCCCCTGTTTTACGAAGGATGAATGGGTTAGGTACATTCTAAGCAGAATACATGACAACTTCATGTGGTTGAATGGACCATTCAAGATCACTAAGGATACCATCAGGGCAGTTACCGGATTACACTCATCCGGTGGGATTCCTGTTCTCAAATCTGTAAAGAACCAAACTGTGAGTGAGGCTACCAGATCTAAGTTTGACAAAAGAGCAATGATAGTAGATGACATCACTGATCCGGATGTCAAGTTTGCCTCCATGATCATTGGATATAAGATATATCATTCTAGCATAGAAAATTCTGTACCTGGAACTGCCATCTATACATCTTATGAAATGTTAAGAAAGGATGCAGACTATGATCTCTGTCAGCTTCTCCTAAACCAACTCTTAGAGAATCTGCAAAAAATCAAGAAAGATAAAAAGAATTCATTCAAGTATGGTGGATTAATTTTGTGCTTATTCTTCCTCTTTATGAATGAGCTTCCCAGATCTAATGGTTGGGTATGGGAGAGTGATAGGCCAGTAGCTATCCAAATCAGAGATTATTTGCATGGACTTGGTGATAACCAAGCACAAAATACAGCTCTATGGGGATACTTTAAGAACTTTCAGAACATGATGCAAACAAGAGAAAGGATTCCCCAGTCCCTTGTTGAGAAATACAAAGACACAGTCTGCTTTATGGTAGAGACTGATCAGTGCCTAATGGAGGCAGTAGAACCAAGGACAGTCTGGATCATGCCCATGGGGTATGAAGTGGATGAACATATTGTGGAGCTGCATGTTCAACACATGCTAAGTCAGCCTAAAGATCCAAAGGCAGAAAGGTTTGGAACCTTTGAGGAGTTGAGTGTAAAGATTCATGTGGAACTTAGAGAACCAGAGATGAAAAGGAAGGTGAGAAAAGAAGTAGAACATATTGCCCAGGGCCTTGGGATCTCAAAGGAGGCACTTGATGCAAACTGGGAAAAGAGACAACAAGGTGATGAAGAGAAGAAAAAGGCAGAAAAGGGAAGCAAGAAAAGTGCTCTGGTAGAAACTTCCACCCGGACTAGATCTTCAAAGAGACCAGCACCTGTCCCTGTTAAAAGCTCAAAACCAGAAGTCCAAGCATCCGACAAAGGAGAGAAAAGGTCAAAGACAAAAGCCACAAGGGCTTATACGAGTCAAAGAGATGAAGAGGAAACTGAATCTGATGAAGAAGTCAGGAAATTGAAGAAAAAGAAGAAAACATCCGGTCAACCCTCTACCAGATAGAAGGAAGAAGAAAAGGCAGAGGAATATGTTGAAAAACCCACTCTTAACATTGACGACATAATCAAATCAGTCACAGTGGATGGAAATCTTCAGCCAATGGTTGAGTTTTATGATGATTATGGTGAAGCAGATCAGAAGATATTGCAAGATGCCATAGTCAGGTATCTAAATATTTACAACAAAGCATTTATTGAAATTATATCTTTGATCCCTAAAAGCTTGGAGAAGGAACTAGAAACAAGAAAGAACACTGCCCAAGCTAAAGACCTAGAAATTTGGGAACAAATAGCAATCCAGCTATATCCTTCAATCGACCCCAAGAAAATGAATATGATATTCAAAGATTGTAAGGATGAGTTCAGAAGCAAAGCAAGGATGAATCAACTTATGCTTGGTGAAACTGACAAGGTAGCCAAGGACACAGAAGAGATCCTCTGGAAGGCCTTCAAAAGATTTAATCTTCCTATTATAGAGGACTTGGGTATTGATCCCTCAACCATAAATGTTGCAGAAGAAACTCCTGAGAAAATGACAGAAGAGGTGGGCCCTAAACAGACTAACATTTCTCCTCCAGTTTCCCCTACAGTCTCTGGATCCAAAGAAGAAGAAAAATTATAGGAGAAAGAAGCAGAGGTGAAGGAAAAAGAAGGTGACAGTGCAAAGGTTGCAGAGGGATAGAAGACTTTAGCAGGGAAAACCACAACTGCTAGTGGTGGGAATGTAGGAGAGAAAACTCCAAAGGATAGCTCCAAGACTACAGAAGAGAAGAAACATCTGTCTCCGGCAAGAGACACTGCACAAACTGTCCAAGAATTCCTGAGCAAAGAAACAATGGAGATTGATGAACCGGAGCTTCTACAAGGTCCATTCAATTTTGATTCTCTTTCTCTGGTACAGACAATGAAAATAGCTTCATTTGCAAATGCTAAGGCTAATGAAAAACTCCTAAAGTCTCATATGGAAGACTGTGAGTTGATAGAAGCTGCATCTGGGGTGCTGGGAAAGATCATGCCATCTTTTTAGAAGGATTCCACAGCCTCCTCTTCTGGTAATCTCAAAACCTTAGTCAGCAGTGTTAGTACACATTTTGACTCTCTAGAAAAATCAGTTGAAGAAAAGGTCCGGAAGGAGTTTTTGGATAAAAGGTTCTCCGAGGTACAGGGATTGATCATTAATGATAGGAGAAACATGAACATTGGGATAAAGAGCTTTGAAAATGCTCTTAAGGATGGTGGTGAAATGTATAAATTTTGTTTATCATGGTCCAAAGTAACACTGGACATTGAGAAGAAAATAAAAGAACAGGAGGATAAACTATCAAACCTATCAAAGAATTTTGATCCTCTCTCTTCCTCTATAACAAATCAAGAATGTCAGACTATCACAGTCTTGAGTGAAATCAAGAAGTTGGAGAAGGAAAGAAAAATAGAATAAGCAGGTTGAGTGAGCTCAGGGGGTTAATTGTCCCTAAGCTAGAGGCCATGTATGAGGCCATAAAAGAAGCCCAAATTACAGCCCAGACCAATGATCTAATAGATCTAAAAAGAGCAGATACGTTTGCATTCCTGTTGAGTGGGCATATCTCAATTTTGGACAGGATGAAGTAGAGTTGGGCGACAGAAGTTGTATAGTTGAAGAACACTTTTGCAGACATACTTAAGTATATGTAAGTACAACTTGTATTTATATACTTATATGGCTAAGTATAGTTAAATTTTTGAAAATTTTGGTATGCGGACCCTACCCTTTGCCATTGATGTCAAAGGGGGAGTGAGGAGCAGTGAAAAATGAGGAATCCAACTAAGGGGGAGCTCCGAAAAATGTATATAAAGATAGAGCATCAGCCAAGGGGAAGCATAGTGTAAACACTTAGTCATTTTTCACTAAGTGTTGCCATCAATGCCAAAGGGGGAGATTGTTGGCAAGAGACACTATATGGATTCATGATTGTTGTCATTGATGGCAACAAAGTTCATCCCACACATCCACAGGACATGGTGTGTCTCTACCAGAAGTCAGAGTGAAGAATGTTATGGTCCGGTAAATAAGAACAGAGCATGTGGCAAGGTCTGACAGACAGGTCCGGATCTCTCAGAGGAAGTATCTTGGTGCAGTGTAGATTTGGGGAAGTCAAGAGGACTACCTTGAGTGGTATATTCCAAGGATTTAGCCTCTGGTGATAGATGAGGAAAAAGATATGGATAGTTGAGTACCAGATTCCTGAGTGATAGTGTGAACAGAGGAAGAACTGACTGACAGAACATCAGACTTCTTTCCAGATGAGTTACTAATTGTGGTAAAGGTTATGAAGGCATGAATCATGTCTGGCCGACATGATTAATGATTTATACAAGCATATACTTGATCTGCATTACTTGATGTGCAAGGATTCAGCCGACAGATCAGAATTAGTGAAAAGATTGACTATTCTAGGTGCCGACTAGAAAGGTGATGAAATTACTGGTGCGGATATATATACATGATGGATTTAGTTGTGAGAGGTGTTGTTATTGTCAAGGATGTGCGAATAAAAGTAGAAGAGCAGAGTAGAAGCAGTAAGGAAGATCCGGTATGTGAAAGGAAAGCAGCAAAAGAGAAGAGGAAAGATGAAGTGCAGCAGATCAGTATACTGAGCCTAACCGGAACTGAACTCCAACATTTGTGGATGCCCCTAATCAGTTCAAGTATTGTATAACATTCTCTTTGTAGACAGTGAGTCTCTTGTAGGCAGTGTGTCTCTTGTGAGCAATGTGCTTAGGCAGTGAGCCCTAATTGGCAAGTGCCATTTTGTATTTCCTTATTCTTCTAACAGAGAATAATCTTTGGGTTAAACACCCCGTGGTTTTTTCCCTTAACAGGGTTTCCACGTCAAAAATATTGTGTCATGTGTATCTCCATTTCATTGTTATATTTGCTTGTTTGAATTAATGCTGCATTAATTAATAAGAAAGTTAAAAAAAAGTGGAAGAAATAATTAGGATAACTGATTCACCCCCCCCTCTCAGTTATCAACAGTTGCAACTGTGGCTAATAATATTTTTCACCAACAATAGCAATGGTCTTATCTCAACCAAAGTGTCTAGCCCCCACTATTCTTCTCCTTAATTAGGTTCTCTCTCATGGAACTCCTCGGAATGCACAACTGGCTTCCTCTAAACAACATGCCATCTTGGATTATGAAATCCAACCATTTTGTCCTATCCAAAGTAATAGGTTCCAAACGAGCTTTTCAAGGCTCTCCAAAATTTGGATCTTCAGGGTACAAACTTTTGAGCTCATCAAACCCAACAACCTCTATCTTCATTTCTATCAACAAATTTTACCTTCTGCTCAAGGCATTTGCAACTCTGTTGGACTTCCCACTCGTGTGCTTCAAAATATAAGTACAACTCTACAAAAACTCAACCCATTTTAAGTGCCTCTGGTTCAACTTTCCTTGACTATTAAGATATTGTAAAGCCTGATGATCAATATATAAAACAAAATCTTTTGGCAACAGATAATATCTCCATTTCTTCAAAGCCTGAACTATTGCATAAAACTCCTAATCATAAACATAATACTTTTTCTTGTCATCATTAAACTTCTCACTAAAATAGGCAATGGGCTTACCTTCTTGACTCAAAACAGCTCCTATAGCACTGCCACTAGCATCACAATCTACTTGAAATACCTTACTGAAATTTGGAAGTGCCAAAACAGGTTGCTTTGTGATTTTTTGCTTTAATGTATCAAAACTCTCGTTTGCTCCTGTAGTCCATTTAAACTCTTTTCTATCCCCTCTCATTGTCTCAGTTAGGGGTGCACAAATGCTACTAAAATTCCTGTTAAACTTTCTGTAAAAACTTGCCAAACCATGAAAATATCTTACCTCTATAGTACTCCTTGGCATAGGCCATTCAATGATAGCCCTCACCTTCTCTAGGTCCATCTTAAGACCTTCCTCTAAGGCAACAAATCCCAAGTATACCAACTCCTTTGCAAAACTACATTTCTTCAAATTAATCAACAACTTCTCCTCCCTCAAATTCTCCAAAACTCTTCTAATATGCATCATATGCTCATCCCAAGTCTTACTAAAAATCAAAATGTCATCTAAACAAACAATAACAAAACTTCCCAAAAACTCTTTCAATAACTCGTTCATGAGACACATGAATGTGCTCAGTGTGTTGGTTAACCCAAATGGCATGACTAACCATTCATTAAACCTTCCTTTGTCTTGAAGGATGTCTTCCATTCGTCTCCTTCTCTAATTCAGATCTGGTGATACCCACTCTTCAGGTCAATCTTCGTGAATTACTTGGCTCCATTCAAGCAATCCATTATGTCATCCATTCTAGTCAATGAAAATCTGTACTTGATCATGATATTCTTGATGGCTCAGGGGTCTATACACATGCTCCACTCTCCATCTTTCTTTGGTGCTAGTACTGTAGGTACTGCACATGGACTTAAGCTCTCTGTTATCAGTCCCTTCCTCAACAACTCCTAAACTTGTCTATTCAGCTCTTCATTTTCTGCAAGGGGTCATTTTGTGGGTTGCTTTATTCAGCAAACTAGCTTGTGGTATCAAAGCCATTTGATGACTTATCTTCCTCACCGGTGGTAAACCTTCTGGTACATTATCAAAGATAATGTCCTAAAATTCTTCCGACATATCTTTAACTTTTGCTGGTACATCTTCACATTTCTCTTGACTAATCTTAGGAATCAATGCGAAGCAATGACGCTCATGCTTCATAACCTCCAAAAATTTTCTACTATCTACCAAACCAATTCTAGTAGTACTAAATACCTTTTCGTCCACCTCCTTCAAGGGCTTCAACTTATGAGGAACTCCATCCTTTGTCAGGGAATATGTGTTTGCATGGCCATCATGGACAGTGCACCTATCATACTGCCATGGCCTCCCCAATAACATATGACATGTATCCATTGGTATGATGTCACATAGCACCTCATCATGGTAGTCCCCAATCTTGAACTTGAATAAACACTACTCATTGATTTGATATGGATGTGGATGCTTTCTTCTTGCAACTTCAACTTGTTAACCATCCCCTCTGAAATAAGATTGTCAGTGCTTCCACTGTCAATAATAATATCATAACACTTACCTTCACATTTGCACCTGGTGCAGAATAAGCTCTTCCTTTGATTTGGTTCTTTCTCCTCATTCAACAAGGTTATTCTGACAACTAGGGTTTCTCCCCTTTCAACATCTTCCGAATGTTCAGACTGCACATCTTCATCTACATGTGCAACTCGTGCATTACCTTCAGGTCTTCTATTTGTCCTTCCTTAATGTTGCAGACACTTGTATGCTCAATGCCTTTCTTCTCCACATTGGAAATAGGTTCCTCTGAAACTTCCTCTTCCAGGTCCTTGCCTAGGTCTGCCTCTTCCTCTTCTTCTTTGCTCACCATTGTTTTGGTCACCAGGGCAGTAGGCATTATCTCCTCTTTGATTTCAACTGGTGCCAACTTCTTCAGTCTTCTTTGGATTTTCCTTTCAGCCTCCATAGGACCTTCCACTAGTCCCTCCGCCTTGACCTCTTCCTCTTTGCTTGCTTTTGAATCTTTTATTCATTTTCTCTTCCACTTTTAGGGAAAACTGGTACGCATCTTCTATGATGGTCATTCTGACCAGGCTCAGCTCCTCTTGAATACTTGGCCTTAACCCATTAATGTAACGGTCTACCTTCTCCTTGTTGGCCTTTGCATGGCATGTCCTGATAGTAATCTTATAAAACTCTTTTGTATACTCCTTGACAGACTTGTTACCTTGCCTCAATCCTTGCAGCTTCTTTAGCGACTCCATCTCATAGTCCACAGGAATGAACTGCTTCTTTAGTTTTTCCACCATCTGATCCAAATCTTCATACTCAAAATATTCTTCCATATCATTGATCCAATCAATAAGCTATTCGGGATTCAAATCTCTAGAATAGGTAGAAACTTCAATCTTGGGCCTCTTTCCAATATTTGAAATGGCCCTCAACAACCTAACTTCTACAAGATCTCCTGCAACTTCTTGTTCTTCCTTAGATAGATCTTCTTTAGCTTCATCTTCGCTTTCTTCTCTCATTCTCGGCTCAAACCCTCTTTGTAGCTCCTCTTGCAATGCATCAATTTGCCTTTGCAGGGCTCTAAAATGCTCTTCCATCAAAGCATTTCTCCCAACATGATTTCTTCATGGAGGTAGTTTAATCTCTACAGCAAACCCACAACCTCAAGTCCTGGTGCAAACTACCTCACTGTCAATGATCTGTCTACACACTCAGGAACCCTTGCTCTAATACCACTTGATGAAGGGGATAAATCATAAAACACACAACAATAGAAATTGCACACAAAAAATAGAATGTTCTTGTATTGATTTGGACAACCCATTACATTACAGAAGCTCAAATACAACTAGAGGATGAATCCTCCATAGGCTGCAACACATTACAGCTTCCTATCTCAAGACTCTGGAATCTTCTGCCTTCTGTAACCCCAAATCTACTAGGGTTTCTATTTTCCCACTTATTCTTGACTCTACACTTTCCCCCTTATCTCCACTACCACCAAGGGTTCCTAAAAATGGTCATATATAGCCCTTTTTGGTGGCCACCAGCCAAATTTTGAAATTTGTATCTCCCTCCAAAAATAGGTCAACTTCTGGGAGCCATAACTTTTGCTCTGGGTGTCTGATTGACGTGCTGTTTGAAGCATTAGAAAGCTCATGGAGTGCTCTATGCACTAAGAATTGGATTTGTTGGTTCTACACATTTTTGGGCCTGTACGGGACCGTTTAGTGCCTCAAATCAGAATTTGAATAATTTTTAGCTATTTTTTAGGAAACAAAAACTTTAATATCTTTTAGCTCACAAATGATCTCTACATGATTCCTTCGCCAAAGGTCTTATTTTTCATTTATGAGGCTTCCTGCAAATTTTTGCTTCAATTCATGCCCAAATGTAAACTTTCCAAAAAGAGCAGTTTGGAAAAACTGAAAGTTCTACATCATTATTCAAGTGATTATGGAATCAGAAACACTAATTTTGAAAAGAAATGGAAACAACATAAATGATTTTGAATCAACATCTTTTTTGGGTGATGCAAGATTTCCCTTACACCACTAGATGCTCCTACATCAGTATGCCTCAAGACCCCTTGACCAACTAACTCCATGCCATTTGCACCACCTGCCTCAAATTCTCATAATTGGAATAATGCACCTTGGTGTAACTGGCCACAACAGCAATGGGCAACCATGCCACCTAGTTGGAACAACAATAGGGGGTATGGCCATAGCAGCCATCTTATTCCTCAAATTGTAATCCACAATGGTAGGCTAATCAAAACCCATGGCCACAACAGTGGCGTGGAAACCAATCTTGGAAAAATCCAAATGTGAACTACTCGTAGCCACAACAAACCCTACCTCAGCAACTTGCCCTTATGCCAAATACAACTTCACTACTCTTGTCTAGCATAGAGCTACTCAATTGCTAGCACAACCTGAACCTAACCCTAACAACAAGCCTGTTCAATAGGCCTATACTAATGAGGCCATCCAATACCCAACCTATACGATTGAAGTTAGTGATGTGCACTTGTGCTCAGGAAAGATGCTTGCTGGACCATCATCACTGCTCATTACATAACTTCTTGATGAGGTACAACCCTCTGTCACTGACAACCATCTGAATAACCAGGAAAAGCCTCCTGAGCAAAGCTCTCTACAAGAAGAAACAATTACCAGAAGCCCTCCATTTTTAGAGAGATTGAAAATGCACCCTAAACCAACTCCATCTGAACTTTATTTTGATTTCATGGGACAAATAAAAGATGTCTGTGTTAAAATTCCCCTCATCCAGGCCACCAAGGATGTGCCCATTTACACCAATTCCATATAGGATTTATGCCTTAAGAAACTAGGAAGGAAGAGAAAAGATCCTCAGACAATCCATGTTATAGGACAACTTGTTGATATCATGTTAGGTAACTTGGCTGTCCCAAAATATGAAGATCCTGGAAGCCCTGTGGTTGATGTAAACATCAATGGTACCCTTATCAAAAACACCTTGATTGACCTAGGTGCAGCCATCAATGTAATGACAAAGGAAACAATGACTAACCTTTAGGTAGATAACATAAGACCTACCCCCATAGTACTCTAGATGGTAGATAGGTCCACAATCAAGCGAGAGGGGATTATTGAAGACCTTGTTATCACATTGGATTCATGGGAATACCCTGCAGACATTATGGTTTTGTAGCCCAAGGCTAGCCTAGGAGGATATCCACTTATCCTAGAGAGACCTTGGCTAGCAACAACAGATGCCTTCATAGGATGTCGGTCAGGAAATATGATAATTTCTAGACTGTAACAAATAAATTGGTCCTTTATCCTCTTGCTCAACCTTTTACTGATATGGAGAAATCCATTTGGTCGGACCTAGGGGATCCTGACCAATATTCTCTTCAGACATTAATGAAAATTGAAAGAGAACCACTACTGACAATTCATGATGAAGACGAAGTACTTTCCAATGTCATACAAAACAATTATGGAACAGACATACATCAAGACCCATGTCTAATATGGATGGGTTGTCTCCTTCATAGTGTTCTGCCTACAATCACTACTCCAACCCATGCTTCCACCAACATAATGTTTCATCAGTTGCTACCTCATATTTGTAGTCTCAACTTATCAAGGTTGAATGTTGCCTCTGTCATGCCTATAGAAGTGCCAGTTGACATTACCCCTGGGAGGACACTCAATATCAACAGTGAATTGACATGTGTCTAGAAGACTGAGCTAATTAAAATGCTACAAACTTATAAGACAACATTTGCATTCGATTATCATGATATGAAGGGAATTGACCCCAATCTTTGCATGCATAGGATATACATTAATGAAGGATGCAGGCCAGTTAGGCAGCCTTAGAGAAGGATGAACCCTGCAGTAAGAGACATAGTGAAGAATGAATTGCAAAAATTACTGGATGCAAGATTCATATACCCAATATCAGATAGCCAATGGGTGTCTCCACTAGTTATAGTGTCAAAGAAAGGAGGTAAATGGAGAGTTTGTGTAGACTACAGAGAATTAAATATTGCCACTAGGAAAGATCATTTCCCTCTTCCTTTCATTGACTAGGTCCTAGACTCTTTGGCTGGTAAAAAGTATTTTTCTATTCTTGATGGGTTTAGTGGATATAACCAGATCAAGATAGCTCCTGAAGACTAAGATAAGACCACATTTACATGCCCATGGGGGACATATGCCTATTATGTTCTTCCATTTGGACTCTGCAATGCTCCTGCCACATTTCGGAGAGCTGTCTTAAGCATCTTTGCTGACCTTGCTCATGACTCTATGGAAGTTTATATGGATGATTTTACCACTTATGGATAGTCCTATGAGGATGCCTTGAAGAACCTTGAAAATTTATTGTAGAGATGTCAGGATCATAATCTATCCTTTAGTCATGAAAAATGTTTCATGATGATGTAGGAAGGAGTGGTGCTTGGTCATTTTGTGTCCAAAGAAGGAATTCAAGTGGATCCACACAAAATTGAAATCATTTCAACCTTACCTATCCCTCAAAACCAGAAGGATGTTAGAAGTTTTCTCGGTCATGTAGGGTATTAGAGAAGATTTATAAAGGATTTCAGTAAGATTGTTGCTCCTTTGTTTGTCTTACTCTCTAAAGATGTAGAATTTAATTGGACAACTAACTGTCAAATATCCTTTGACCATCTCAAAGAGTCATTAACAAAGACACCTATACTTAGAGGACCTAATTGGGCAATACCTTTCCACATACATACAGATGCCTCTGGTTTTGTAGTAGGGGTTGTGCTAGGACAGAAAGAAGGTAATGTGGAATATGCAATTTATTACATCAGCAAAAATCTTCAAGGTGCTAAACTTAACTATACTATTACTGAGAAAAAAATGTTAGTTGTTGTTTATGCAATAAATAAGTTCAGGCATTATGTTACTGGTTAACTTGTTTTCATTCACATTGACCATGCAAAAATAAGATGTCTTATGAATAAACTAGTGGTAAGTGGAAGAATGGTTAGATGGTTACTGCTACTTCAAGAATTTGATATCACCATTGTAGACAACCCAGGGAAGGCCAATGTTGTTACTAATTTGCTCTAGGCTTACCACTTGTATTGAAGAACCAGTCATTGATGATTCTTTTCCAGACAAAAATTTATTTGCACTGACTATACAAACTCCATGGTATGAAAATATAGTAAATTATCTTGTCATAGGGAAAACACCTCCACACCTCTCACCTAGAGAAAGGGACCACCTTGTAGAAAAGAGCTTTCCTTATTCACAGATACCTGATTATCTCTTCTATACAAGACCTGATCATATTATGAGAATGTGTATTAGGGAAGAAGTGTATGACATCCTTAGAGCTTGTCATGATGAACCCTGTGGTGGACACTTTGCAGCCAAGAGGACAATAGTCAAAATTTTGAACACTGGTTATTATTGGCCAACATTGCATAAAGATACAACTCTCTATACAAGAAGATATGACCATTGTTAAAGAATGGGCAGACCTACAAGAAGTGATGAAATGCCTCTACAACCACAACTAGTGGTCACACCATTTGACAAGTGGGGTATTGATTTTATTAGACCCATATATCCACCTTCTAACCACAAGGAATATATACTTGTTTGCATTGATTACCTTACAAAATGGGTGGAAGTGAAAGCCTTGACAGTATCCAGAGATAGTAAGGTTGCTACATTCCTCTATGAAGAAATATTTACAAGGTATGGTGTCCTAAGGGAAATAGTCACAGATCAAGGACAACAGTTTACATCTGCACTAATTGCTAGCCTTGTTCAAGAATATGAAATTAGGAATAAAAATTCCAATGGTCAAGTTGAGGTGACCAACAGAGAGCTTGAGGCAAAATTAACAAAGACAATTGTAGTGCATAAGAAGGATTGGGCAACAAGACTCTCTGAAGTAGTTTGGGCATATAGAACTACATGGAAGACTACAATAGGATTCACACCCTATGAGTTAGTTTATGGCAAGAAGGCGGTCCTTCCTATTGAGTTTGAATATAAAACACTGAGAATAGCTATCCAACTTGGTATGGACCTATCAAAATCTCAAGAAGAAAGATTGCATTAGCTTAATGCATTAGAGGAGCCCAGGATGGAAGAAATTCATCACACTGGATTAATCCAAAACCCGAGAATTAAATGGTATGATCAATACATCAAGACTAAGAACTGTTAGGTAGGCGATTGGGCACTTCTCTATGACTCCAGATACAAAGATCATAAGGGCAAGTTGCAAACCAAATGGTTAGGGCCTTATGAGATCAAGGAGGTTTTCACAAATGGTGCAATCCAATTAACCATTATAGACCAAGTCAAATTTTCATTGATGGTTAATAGGCATAGATTGAAATTGTATAAGAAGCCTTTGGTTAAAGCTGCATTTCTTTAGCAATTAAGGGAAGATATGACTCATGATGTTCCAGGGCCTCTTGCCTTAGATGAGGTCTCTAATTCAATAGTAGCTGACAACACTATTCCAAAACTAAACCCAGCTGCCAAATTGAATGACATTTCACAGCCCTCTGCATCTACAGTGGATTCTAGCCAAGTATCAACTGATAATATTGTTCCAAATTTAGTTCAAGCTATCATCTTGACTGAAGTTCCATAAGTCAGTTTGAGTTCTCCAAACTTTGTACATAAATAAAAACACACAATGCACACACATCACATAGCAATAGCAATAAAACATGGTGATCTTCCAATCAAAAGTTCAGGCTCCATCATTTCAACACCATTCTCTACTAGGAATTTCCTTTAGCATTCAACCACTTCATCGAAGGGACCTGTAGCCAAAGGTAATCTATTGTTACATGGGACCTATCCTTGCTACACTCGCAGCCACAAGTTTGTCATTCACTTGGGACCTGTCAAAGCTATACCCACAAGCACTACATATGTGACCTATTTATTTCACGACGTGCTTGCATGCATGCAGCCAATATTGTCTACAGTACATTTTTTCACCCACATACACATGTCACCATCTTTTGAGTGGATAGCACTTCCTTGCCACGTGTCGCACATCCAACACATTTCATCAGCACACCATATCAATCTCACTATCACATCATTGTGATTTGCTCTGGCTTGTTCATCGAGTACATCACCTCAAGCCATCATGCAATCATGTTTACATGCAACAATTCTAGTCTTGAATGGTATTTATCTAATTCATCACTTTAATTGACATTAATTGCTACTTCTTTCATGACTTTCTTTATTTGCATTTAATTAATATTACATACTATATCCATTCGACATGCTTCAACCTGTTTGTCCGTACCCTTGCTAGTCCTTCTCATTTGAGGACAAATGAAATTTTAGTTGGGGGGATTTGAATCATTCCATGTACATTCAAACTTCAAATCAACTTCCAAACCCCTTATTTCATAATTATTACTATCCACCATATGAAATTCAAGATAAGCAAGCAAACGACAAATGCAACTGGTAATAATGTCTTGGTAAGTAGCATTGGGTGTCAAACAAACATGAGATTGAGAAAACAACAAATTAAGAACAAGTTGAAATGGTAGATTGAATTTTCCTGAGATATCATAATGGGGGGTGACCCAATAAGAAGAGAGCCTGCTATTCACACAACATTCTTCGTCGACGTTGAGTCCTTGCTGAATTTTCAGCAGGTAGGTTGGTTGCAATATTTTCTCAAGATAATAGAGTGTAATGAGGACATTACTTAGAAGTTTGCAGAGACATTCCATAATGAGGAAGTTGTAGTAAAAGGTTTAAAGGTTGATGTTTTTGTAGTAGCCATAGCTGAGGTCACGGGGTTACGAGTAGCTAGGGAGGAATTTCCTGTTAAAGTAGATGTCATTTCTGTAAGAGCCAAGTTCATACAACCGGGAGTAAGGTTGGAATCAGCCTATCGAGGTACTAAATGAATTTCCTTACCCTAGTTTTGGGCCTCAGTAGCTTCTTGGGTTATTAAGTATCTTACATGTGATGGAAGGTAGTCTTTACTTTATACTATTCATTTTAAACTCCTAAGCCATCTTTGCCATGGAAGGATAGTTAATGTTCCTAATTTTCTATTCAATATACTAAAGAGGATGTCTACAGAATACTAAAAGAGAAATTGTCAGTCCTCATTGTCCCACCATGGTTTGATTGTCATGTTAGCGAAGAGGAGTTTGTCTACCCATTACCCTGAGTTTTCTTGGGAAAGGTTTCTTGAAGTTGATCATATTAATGAGGGGTTGATGAGAGTGGAACTAGAAGTAGAAGAAGAGGCACATGTAGAAACTTCTCACTCAGAAGCTTCCCCTACTTGTAGCCATGCATTTGTTGAGGAGTAGCCAGCTCCAAGCTCTGCTAAACCCATTGAACAACCTGCTAGTTCCCCTGCACCCGCAGTCTCACCTATTTCAACCGTCATAGCAGAACATGTATCTCCTAAGACCAGAAGCTATAAAAATAGAAAACTAAATTGGAAATTGTGGTCTAGAGCTTCTAGCTCACAAGCCCCAACTTCTAAACTGCACGTGAAATCCCAACTTCTAAAACTGTATGTGAAACCCCAGCATCTGAAACTCCCCATGAAACTTCTTCTGTTCTAAGTGCTACCAAGAAAAGGAAATCCACTTCTTCTAGAAGTAAGGACAAACAAGGAACCCCTATTCAAACAAATAGGTGTTCAGGTCGCCTAAAAGAAAAAGAACTTTCAGGGGAACCTAAGAAGAGGAATGTAGTTGATCTTGATACCGAATCTAAGAGGGAGCACATGTTTGTTGACAGAGGACAAAAAAATTAGGTTACACACTTGTTTAGGAGTCTGATGAGGACTTTGAGGAAGAAAATATATGGACAACCAGGAAAATGCATAGGCCTCCCTCTAATAATGAAGAACCAAATTTCTCATTCCCTCAAGATGAACCACAAGAAAAAGAGTTATTGTTCGAATCCAAAGAAACAGTAGAGGGTGAGAAAGATGAGTTACAACGTGCAATGTAGAAGATTGTAGAGTTGGAGGAGAAACTTAAGGATTATCCACAAAAAGAAACTGGACTGGATGACAAGATTAGGAAGTTAGAAGAACAATTGCATGATTACTAGAAATAGGGGTCATGACTTGAACAGTTGGCCCAATTGGCCATCATTGAGATAAATAGGAGAAATCAAGAGCCTGTGCAACCAGAAGAACAGTCTGTAGAACCTACTCCAATTAAGAAGAACAGTCTGTAGAACCTACTCCAATTATCTTACTTTTAGTCAACTTACAAATGTGGAATGAAATAGATAAACTAATAAAGGAACAAGGTGAATTGAAGGAACAACATGGTAAGGAAACTGAGATGAAAAATGCAAAGATAAAGAGGTTGAAGTTCAAGGTAGACATAATGAAAGACATGACTATACAATTGATGAGATGTAGGCCACCTGCTAGGATGTATGCCCTCTACTTGCAAGAACAGTACCTGAGTTTCCAATTTAGCCAACTATACAGTGATGCCCCTATCTCCTTATTGACACCTGACTTGTTCCTAACCACTTACCAAAAATCTACCCCCAAATTGCAAAACCAATTATGTGAATTCTACCTACATGAACTTGCCATTCCTTATGACACTCACCAGAATCCCCTTGTTGTAATTGGGGATGTACAATTGAGGGCCTTTGCCTCACTTATTCAGAATGAGCATAGGAGGGGAGAATTAATACAGAAATATAATGAAAGAGAGAAGTCAATCACTCTCAAATTGAGGGCAGAATCTCCAAACCCCCAGATGATAGTGGAGGAATGGATGGACTTGATTGAACATCAAGAGGTAGAAAATAAGCTATTGGAATGCAGAGCCATGGACTATCAAAAATTTAGGGAATTGGTAGGAAAGATTGGTAAGGAAACCATGAGGTTTTCATAAGAAAGATGGAAGGAATTAACACCAGCACTACAGAGAAAGGAGCCTCACTCTGTCTTTAACTTGTCAGCAACAATTCACAAAGCACAAAGATATATAAGGTCAGCTAAGGAACATGAGATAACATGGTTACAACTAGTCTTCAATCCTCCTCTGCTGCTCTATCCTATTCCACATTGGATGGGGTAAAGGACTAATCAGATTGTAGAACAAAATAGATGGGACAGATTGAAAATCTAGAAAGGATTCTACCTCAGACAGGAAAGAGGAGTAGAAGATCCAATAGACTACAGGGAGATAGCCCTCTAGTGCAATCTGAGACCTTAGTTTCTGGAGGACCAGCAAGATGATTAGTTGGGGGGTGTGATGGGATCATCATTTGTCTTATTTTTATTGCTTTAATTTCCTATTTCCCAAAGACATTTTGAGACTCATATATGTATTAATTATGTCCATGTTTATCCTTAAGATGTAAAAGCATGAAGATGGTATATAATATGCTGATAATTAATTATGTGTGGATAATAGATTGTTCATGTGTGATAAGTTAGTATTTACGTTGATTCTAAGTGGTAGTGATGCATAAATATTATATAGAGTACTAACTCCTCATGCAGCAAAAGCTTGGCTTTGTATCATGAAGAACACTAAACAACCCGCAGCCAAAGGAGATGATGATATCTGTAGAAGATGATACAGGTACCTGTAGCCAAAGGAAGAAGATCATGAATTAATTGGGATGAGTCACCCATGACTCTATAATAGTTATCTTTCAATAAATGATGCAGTTGAGAAACCCAGATCATGCTCTATGATTATGTTTCTAAGTCATGATTATTCTTTATGGATAATGAAGAGATAGAATTGTAGTAGGACTGTGTTATCTCTGCCGCCTTCATGTTAGTTAGTTTCCTATTTTATGTTGCTTTGTAATAAAGTCATTTTTCTACGATGTGGGATAATGGATAGTTAAGACATTTATTGTTCAGTAGCTTTACTCATAAAAACAATGTTGATCTCGATTAGCTAGATTGAATGGAGTAAGATTAGATTTTGTTTCATATAGTTTTTGAACAAAGATACAATAGTAGATTTTGTTGTATCCTTGTTACTTTTAGCATTCAACAAAGAAGTATGAGTTTTTGAGTTCTGTTTATGACTACAAAGATCCAGTAGAGATTTAGTTAGATCTTGTGGGATCATAGCCACTCAAGCCAACCACTTGAGGTATTGTGCTTGTCCACCTTGTTCATATGTTCAGTTTATAAATTGTAATGTTTATATATATATGTGTGTGTGTGTGTGTGTGTGTGTGTGTGTGTGTGTGTGTGTGTGTGTGTGTGTGTGTGTGTGTGTGTGTGTGTGTGTGTGTGATTAATGTTTTGTTGTTATGAATCACGTGAAGTAGTTTAACCTTGATAGTCTATGTTGTCAAGTCCATTCAGTCAAGGTGATCATCGACTGAACCACTTGTTAGTTCCTCTTTTACATAGAAGTTACATAAAGACATTTGATTACTATTGTGTTAGATAATCTAGTTGTTTTCCATTATTCCTATTTACTTAGAATATTGTAATTATTTTATTTCCTTTACACAACCTCTAGGATAAAACGTAGGAATCCTTAACTGTACACATAGTACAGGCATCATCCAAGAAGAATGTGAGTCCCTGGTTTGATAATGTAAATGTAGCACATTATGTAACCAGTAGATTGCTTGATAAGGGATCTATTGGTATGTTGAGTAGTATGTATGTCCTTTCTACATCAATATATTGGTAAATAATGGAGTTCGACAGTCTCTCATATTGATGCTCAATTTTTTGACCATTATTGTGCATGGTATAATGAATCCATCCGCAATAGTGACATTGAAACCTTTGAATTCTTTAGTATTCAAGCCTCTCTTCATTACTAAAACTTCATCAATAAAATTATGGATTGCCTCACTATCAATCAAAACAATCATTCGCTGCCCTACTAACACACCATGAACCTTGAAAGGATGATATCTTGGTGCTCCTGAAAGTGCAGATAATGGACCTTCTTTTGTAGTCTCCTTATCTTCAACCTCAAGTTTGGAATCCTCTATGTTATGAAACTCCTCATTACCATATGAGTCTGAATCCTTATCTAAGATAAATTCTATGTAATGGACTTGTCCCTTTCCCAAACACCTATGTCCCGACCAGGGACCCAAGGTTCTATGCAAGAATGTAGGGAAATGAGTTCATCTCAGAATGAACATCTAAGAACAGTAGTGTCTTCAGTAGCTTTCAATTTCTTTAGATTACCTCAAAAACATGTACAACTATACCACAAAGTTGAATCAGACATAGTTCATTTCCCACCATTAATCCTATTGAGAAAAGTTCATGCAAGTTTTAACCAGTTTCAACAACATGCATAAAACAGATTCAACAAACAAAATCATAAAGCATGAAAGAAGGAACATAAGACTTGAACACATAGAATTACATGGGGAAAACCCTTACGGGTAAAAAACCCCACTACAAAAGCGTAGACCCATTGTATTATTCAGCAACTAGAAAACATAGTTACAATACAATACAGGCACTAAGCCTTTCATGGAGATTAACATCCTGTTCCATTTGGAGACAGTCCAGCAGCATAACCCCTCTCCAACTCAGTCTCTTTTCTGTTACAATATGCATTATAACATTTAATATTACAGACCTCTTAAGCATCACCAGAAAGCCAACATTTTAACTTCCACAACAAACCAAATAGTTACAGGAAACAACTTATCGCTTCAACTTCCATGACAGTCAAATGGTCATAACCACCAAGTCATACAGCCAACATGTACACCGTTCAGCCAATAACGCACTCCCACAAGGCATTGATTAGGCCCCACCATGGAGTTTATGGGATTGCAAAGTCAACACATTGGTCATATCAGAGGGACTTCATATCACCTCCCACCGATATCCCATGTCACTCTAATATGCTTTGTATCCATTGTCAAAGGGACTACTAGGAGACTTCCACCAAAATGGTTAACTCTCATCGACAGACTCCACAACATGAAGGGTTAACAGTCCATCGAGGAGACTATGTAGAAGGTCCCTATGAAATTCCTCTATCAGCCTGATACACCATAACCTAAAGCCTTACATGCCAGTAAATTTGAGACACATTTTCTAACATGCTCCCACTTGACGAAGAACTTACTAGATTCTTCCATTGCATGAATTCACTATATTAGATAAGACACCTATAACAACATCCAAGATATCCACCATCTCAAGAAGTAGTTCCAACCATCCTCCACAAGAAAAGAATGAGCCATGGTGTATCTACAATAGTCTAAACCAAGACACCTGTACCAGATCCAACTGACAACAGAGGATACAACATACTGCCACCACTCCACTGTGCTCACAACTTATACAGAAGCATCAACAACATCAACTTCAATGCTTCAACCTGAACACAACCATGAAGTCATCCTCTAGAAACAAGATAAAACATCAATTAGAACAACAACCAGAAAACTGACTGCTCCCATCCAACTGAACAAAACCCATGTGACTAAAAATAACACACATAGCAAGTGCTAATCCATCCAATCACCCATACCTCGAAGGCATCCATATCAGAAAACTCATGCCTTCTACATAGCCAACCCCAGTAACTGCAGATACAAGCTCCATGTGTCAACCAGTCGAAGAAGACCAAACACATTCAGAAACTCCCACTGCATGAGTAATGTAGATCTAAAAAAGATTAAGGCATACCAAGTCTACCAATAGCATCATATACAAAGTGTAATCAACATCATCATGTAGTACCAAGGAACCATCCAAAGTGATATGCAAAACCTGTAAACTAATAACTTGCAAGAACAACTCTCACCACTAGTCTAGAACTCTCCCAAGTTCTCCACACTCAATAAAGGAAAGAGATAACAAAACCTCCATGTCATCACCCAAGAACATAAGTGAAAACACATGACCACAAGCTAGTGATCACAATAGTTACAATAAAACCTCAAACCAAAGTAATGTGAAACCAAACATCCAGGAAGATAACCATGACCAAAGAGAGAAACACTGCACATCATATACCTATAGAAAATCCTTCTACATACACCTCTAAATGCCAACTGTGTCAAGTATGATCTCCTCCTCAATTCCCAAAAGAAAAGCCATAACAACACCCAACCGTCCAATTACCAATATCAAACATAACATATGTATCATGTAACCAACATGGATGTAAGCCTCTTAGACCAAAGAAGATCAAACTAATCCATTTCCTATCTCAAGAAATCAACCCATAAACTATCTCCTAACAGTCCTTATTAATGAATGAAATCCTAAACTCAAATGCACAAGGAGATAGCCATTGCATACATCCCTCAAATGAATCCTCTAGAACTAACTACATAGCTCAAGATCCATATCTATGAAAGATAAAGCATAAAACACCTGAGAGAAATAATGGGCAATACCTCTCAAGTAAAAAACTGCCGAGTAGACCAAGAGTAGGAATGAGAATGCTCCTCCAGGATATGCAAGCCACCATGACTCCTCCAAGATCAATCTCCTCACAGGTCTCTATTGAACTCACGTCCAAGAAAGGTGTAGGCTTCTCAGACTTTTTACTGAAATCTCATTCAGAGTAACCATCTCAACAACACTTTTCTCTTCACAAGAGAAATATAGCCTCACCTTATTCTCCATATATCCATGAGTAGCTACAAACAATCATCTCATGCTAAACTCCAAATGCATCACTGCACTATCATGAAGTAATCAAATGTACCCAAAACACAGAGATTCACTAGACCACTATCAAAGCTCCAATCATCTGAATCATAAACTTGTCATGACATCATGATCTCAGTTAACATAACATGACACCTTAACCAAAGACTAAGAAGTCCTACATGGTAGACAAAGATGTCAACATATTCAAACCACATGAATATAACCATCCTCTGTTAATGAAACCAACAATGTTGATGAACACTCACTGCATAGAAGTAAAAAACCAAGCATCCATCCATGACATCATTAAACACTGCACAAGATTATCCATCATCAAAAGATGAGCACACATCATTGCCAACAACTCCCACTATACTATGGTATCGAGTCTCACATGGCATCATGACCTTAACATTCCCCTTAGGGGGATCTAGGCTCCAAGTGAACACATCATGGTCTCAAGAGAAATGCATTATGTCAAAACTATAATCCATAACAAGAATATACCATGACATAAAACAAACCAAACTCTAAACCAACATCACCTGTCAAGCACCACCAACACCTCAACTAAATACTCCACGAGTTTCATGACTCTCAAGATGTTACATATCTTCAAATAGTGCCCCTCCAAATTTGAAAGAACCCTTCTGTAGCAACATGATCTAAGAGCTCCTCCTAGTAACATCTGCAACACTAAAGAAGATCATCCATCACCAAGTGATGAATACGCAGTCATTGCTAAAGCTCCCACTGAATCATGACAACCGAGCTTTCCAAGCATCATGACCAAACATCTCCTAATCTGAAAATCCTCCAGGTCCACTCATCAACACATCCATCTAACAATAATACAAAGTAACACCAAGATCTCCAAACCAAGGAAATACTATCACTGTCAAAAGATTACACAAAACTGTGTATCCAAGCTATTCATGAAATCATGATACATATGCTACAAGTCCCCATAACTAACTATTTAGGTACTCAACACCATCCATCCTCTCATCCTAAAGAAACCACACCAATGCACAAGTGACCACAAACAAGGCTAGATAACAAGTCTGCATTAACACTGAATCAACCTTGTGGATATAGATAGTCCACTTTCGAGTTATCCCACTGCAGCCAATGGGTAGCTAATCCACAAACTACATAACTCGTAGATCCAATTACACTAACACATGCAAATGCATTATTGCACTAGAAATTGCAAATTTGAGATTTTAAAGAGAATAGCATCCTGTAGACAATCATGACTCAAACACCAGATCATACACAAATCTGATTTGCCAAACATGTCCACAACTCGAGCACCATAGTCTAGGAATCCAAAAGCATTACCACAAAAATACTGAATGAGATATCACATACCAACACTCCCATCTAGAGAAAGCATCTCACCTCCTCACCACGATGTAAGAAGCATACATGTAAAACTGCAACTATCTCATCTAGTAACATCCCAAAAGCTAGGGTCTAGAAAATAGCTTACCAGCAGCTTTACAAAACCACAAGTTTTTCTTAATAATGTAAAACCTGCAAAACCACTATGTTACAGAACACCCATGCACATCCATACCCACTTCACATCTGGATGACTCAAAAGTATGAAATTAAAACACCATAATAGTTAATCCAGAATAATGGATTATCATGAATATGCATAACCATAGATTTTAGGAAAAAACTATAAAGCCCCTCAAATCCAAAGAACATGAATCTAAGACATGCAAGTACAAAACATCCTCAAAAAGGAAACAACAGTTTAGGAACTTTAGGCCCAATGGTAGGCCAACTCTACAACCACCAACATACACATGCATTTGTGAGAGTCAGGCTATTACAGAAGCTTCCAGATCATCCAATGATCAACTCCATAGCCTACATGCAATTGGGGTAACAAAAAATAACGCCTTCCAATACCAGGAATAAATACCCAGCATAAGCACATTACTCCTATTGGAAACAATGTAGATAACTGAGAGGGGGGGGGGGGGGCGAATCAGTTATCTTATAACTTTTCTATTTTCTTTCCTTTTCTTAACTTATCTTTTAATGTTATGCCAAAGCAAGACAATCATAAAAGCTGAAAAAGAAATTAACACATGACACAAGGATTTTTACGTGGAAACCCTGTTAAGGGAAAAACCACGAGGTGATTAACCCAAGATTGTATTCTCTGTTAGAAGAATAAAGAGTACAAATTTGGCACTTGCCAATTAGGGCTCAATGCCCGAGCACACTACTCACAAAAGGCCTATTGCCTACAAGAGACTTATAGTGTACAAATGCTTACAGATGATACCAAGGTGTCTGAACTGATGAACAACATCTATGCATGCATGATTTCAGTTCCGGTTAGGTACAGTATACTGATCTGACACATTTCATTCTTCCTCTGCTCAATATTACTTTCCTGTCACATTCCAAGCTTGAATTACTGCCTTCGCACTTGTCTCTACTTTTCTTCGCACTTAACCATACATACTATCACTTTCACCCACTTACAAGCTTGAATCCATTGCGTATATATATCTGCATCAAGGATTTCCAACAACTTCTTAGTCGGCAACAAGAACACCTGAGATATTTGCAAGTTGTTGATTTGTCAGCTGAATCCATGCTTGATTAGTGATGTGCATCAAAAACATAGATATAGAAGTCATAAATAATGTCAGCCAACAATGCATAATATCACAGATTTCTTGATCAACACTTTTTACACGTCTGGATTGAAGTCTGATACCCTGCTGGTTAGTTCTTCCTCTATCTTCTCTGCTTGACTGGAACCCAACACTTAGATGCTCATACCTTTTTCTTGCTTTATTATCGGAGGCTAAATCTTTGGAATACAATAGTCATGATACCCCTCTTGACTTGACCAAGTTCAGAACTTACTGAGTTACACTATCTAAGAGATCCAGACCTGATTGTCAGACCTTGTTACATACTCTGTTCTTGTTCACTAGACCAAAACAATCTTCAATCTATTTTCTGGTATAGGCATACTATGTATTATGGATGTGTGGGATAGACTTTGTTGCCATCAATGATAACACTTATGAAGCCACACAGTGTCTCTTGCCAACAATCTCCCCCTTTGGCATTGATGGCAACACTTAGTGAAAAATGGCTAAGTGTCACAGTAACTCCCCCTTTGCTGATGCTCTGTCTTTCACACTATTTTATCGGAGCTTCCCCTTAGCTGGATTCCACATTTTTCACTACTCTTCACTCCCCCTTTGACATCAATGGAAAAGGGTGGAATCCGCATACCAAAATCTTGCAAAAATTATTCTATACATGGCCACATAAGTGTATATAAATCATATGTTATACTTACATATACTTAAGTATATCCGCAAAGGTTGTCTTCAACTGGATGATTTTTGTGGCCCAACTCCTCTTCATTCTGTCCAAAATGGAGATGTGTCCACTTAACAAAAACACATGTGCTTCTTCCCTCTTTAGGTCTGTTGGATCACTGGTCTGGATTGTGTTTTGTGTCTCTGTCAAGGCATCATGCATTGCCTCTAACTTAAGGATGATTATCCCTCTGAGCTCACCCATTCTATCTACTATGTTCTTTTTTTCCTTAACTAGTTCTTTAATTTCATTTATTATAGCAATAGTTTGACATTCATGATTCACCAGAGAGGTAGTAAGGGGATCAAAATTCTGAGATAAACTTGACTGTTTTCCTTCTTCTTTCACTTTCTTCTTAATGTCCTCTGTCACTTTGGGCCAAGTTAAACAAATTTTGTATATGTTCCCACCATCTTTAAGAGTGTTTTCAAGGCTCTTTATGCCAATGCCTAAGGTTCTTCTATCATCATTAATTAGCCCTTGTACTTCACTGAACCTCTTTCCCAAGAACTCCTTCCAGACCTTAGTCTCTGCTGATTTCTCTAAGGATTCAAAATGAGTGTTAACAGAATTGACTAAGTTTTTCAAATTACTGGATGGAGAGGCAGAAGGATCCTCTTGGTAGGTTGGCATAATCTTCTCCAGCATCCCAGATGCAATCTCCAATAGCTCACAATCCTCCATGTGAGATTTCAAGAGTTTGTCTTTTGCTTTGGCTTGAGCAAAAGATGTTATTTTCGTTGTCTGAACTGGGGAGAGAGAGTCAAAATTTATTGGTCCTTGAAAAAGCTCATGTTCATCCAACTCCATCATTTCTCTATCTAAGAAGTTCTTCACTGTCTCTGCAGTGTCTCTTGCTGGTGATTGAGACTTCTTTCCTTTTGAGATATCAGAACAATCATCATTAGTTTTTTTGTTTGTTCTTCTTCTTTTCCCTTATCCTCTTTTCCTTGAATCTTCTTCTCCTCTCTTCTACCTTCCCCTTCAGCTTCAGTGTCTGGAATGTTTGTCATAGCTACAGTGGGATCTAGAGGAGAGGTGTCACCTATGTTTGTTGCTTCATGAACTTCCTCTTCCAGAATAGAGGAGTCTAAGACCTTAGAGATTTGTTCATTTATTTTCTTTAATCCTTCGACATCCTTGTCAGAAGGTTTTGCATTGATATCATTTGATCCTTCAACATCCATGGTAGAAGGTTCTTCATCTATTTCCTCTACAATGGGAAGATTGAATCTCTTCAAGGAATTTCGAAGGATATCTTTTGTTCACTTGCTACTTGGTTAGTTTCTCCAAGCATGAGTTTGTTCATTCTCGCCTTGCTCTAGAACTCATCCTTGCAATCCTTGAAAATCATGCTCATTTGTTTTAGAGTGATGGAAGGATATAGCTAAATTGCTATCTGCTCCTGAATCTCTAAGTCTTTTGCCTTTGCATTCTCTTTTCTCAGCTCAAGTTCCTTTTCTAGGCTCTTAGGAATCAATGATATAATTTCAATGAAAAATTTATTGTAAATGTTCAAGTACCTAACAGTAGCCTTTCTAGAATTCTCTTGTCAGCATCATTGTATTCATCATAGAATTATGTCACTGGCTGCAGGTTCCCATCCACAGTAACTACCTTGATGATGTCATCAATGGAAGGAGTGGGCTTTTCAACAAATTTCTCTGCCTTCTCTTCCTTATTTTTGCTAGCAGAGAACTTCCCAGATGTTCTCTTCTTCTTTATTTTCCTGATTTCTTCATCTGATTCTGTTTCTTCATCATCTTTATGGCTTGTATATGTCCTTGTGGATTTGGTCTTCATCCTCTTTTCTCCTTTTCTAGATGTCTTGACTTTCAGTTTGGTAGACTTTGAGCTTTTGGAAGCGACAGGAGCAGAGCTCTTGGAGGATCTAGTTCGAGAGGAGGTTTGTACAAGAACACTTTATTTCTTTACTTCTTGTCTTTCTTTCTCTGTCCTCTCTATTTTCTCTCTATTAGCATCTATAGCCTCCTTTGATATGCCAAATCTTTTGGCAATTTCTTCAACTTCCTTTCTTACTTTTTGCTTCATCTCTAGCTGTCTTAACTCAACATGTATTTGTATACTTAGCTCTTCAAAGGTGCCAAACCTTTTTGCTTCAATATCCTTAGGCTAGCTCAGCAGATGTTGAATATGTAGCTCCAAGATTTTTTCATTGACCTCATAACCCATAGGCATTATCCATACAGTTCTTGGCTCAACTGCCTCCATTAAGCATTGATCAGTGTCAACCATGAAGCAGACTATATCTTTGTATTTGTCAACTATTGTTTGTGGTATTCTTTCTCTAGCTTGCATCAGACTTTGGAAGTTCTTAAAGTAACCCTAGAGGGCTATGTTTTGGGCTTGAGCATCACCAAGTCCATAAATGTAATCTCTGATTTGGATTGCAACAGGTTTATCATTTTGCCAGACCCAACCATTTGATCCAGGTAGCTCATTCATATAATAGAAAAATAGACACAGTATTAGACTAAGGAGTTTTTCTTATCATTTTTGATCTTCTACAAGTTCTCCAACAGGGGATTTAGAAGAAGCTCACACAAATCATAATCTGCATCTTCCCTTAACATCTGATATGCAACATAGATTGTTGTACCAAACACATAATTCTCCCTGCTCGAGTGGTAGATTTTGTAGCCTATTATCATTGAAGAAAACTTGACATCCGGATCCATGATGTAATCTATAGTCATTTCTCTTTTGTCAAATTTTTATCCGGTGGCTTCAGTTACCGTTTGGTTCTTCACAAATTTGAGTGCGGGTAGCCCACCGGATGAATGCAGTCCAGTCACTGTCCTAATGGTATCTTTAATTATCTTGAATGGCCTCATTAGCCACATAAAATTATCATGAATCCTACTTATAACATATCAGACCTAATCGTCTTCCGCAAAACACATAAAATGTATGCAATGTCTGAAGTGTTTGTCCTAGAGGGTCTTGAATTCAGGTTTGAGTTTGAAATTCTCATCTATTAGCTGTTTGTGATAAATGTCCATCAACTTTGAGTCTCCATATTCTTCAATGTTTGCATGGATATAAACTCTAACATCTTCTACATGCAAGACTCCGTGCAGAATGCTAGAAAACGCACCCAAAGGATCAACTTCTAGAGATTTGTAAGGGTGTTTCTTAAATTTGGGTCTCAGCCTATCAGAAATATTGACAACCATTGGAGTATCCATTTTTTTCAAAAGATCTGGAGAGAGTTTTTAGAAGGCAAGTACCTTTTCATGCTTTTAGGGTTTGAAACAGAAACCAGAGCGATTCTCTGGTTGAATTCAATCTTCAGTTGAACTTGAGTGAAATGTAGGATCTTCTTTGTAGAGCTCTTATTTTCTTCTTCATGAGTGCAAGTGTGTAAATGATGAGTGAAAGAACCCTTTTATCCTTGCGTAAACCCTAATTTCCTTTTGTAATAAATGCACAAGTTTTTAAGTCATCTGGTTGCCCTGCTTCTCAAATGAGCTTTTCTTAACTTGTCTTACGGATCTTCAAATCATTGTTTCTGAGGGTTGACAACATATCTTCACCTTTTTTCAAACATGCCATAGGTCCACAGATTAAAATATTTCAATTCTGGTTCATACCGGATCTGTCTGTGAAATTCTGCTTTACCGAATAGCTGTCGATACATGATCTCCTCATAGCTAGCTCAAATCTATATGCGGATTTGCCAAATTCTGACTGGATGACCTTCAAGTGAGTCTCCTCAAACCCTTTTAAACCGTAACCTCTTATTTTGACTCAAATTGTCAAATTCAGGCACCCATTGGCTGGCTAGGGGAAAAGGATCTTCTCTGCAGCTCCCCCTGAGCTAGAGCTTGCTTTTTAGTTTCTGGAAGGAATATCAACACCAGATTCTGGTGCAGATCCATCCCCAATATTCATTGTACTCCTTTTTACCCAAATCTTGCTCATCTCCTTTTAAATTTCATCTGCATTTACTGTACCTTTGCCTTTATCTTATGATCATGTTCCACCGGACCTTTTCTATCCTGATTTTTGCTTCTACAAAATTTGGCAATATGACCGGATCTATTGCAATTGTAACATACAACATTTCTTTGCTTATTTGAATGATATCCTCTTGATTTGCACTCATTAGCCATATGTCCAATTCTATTGCATGCAAAGCATTTAAAATTGAAAGAATTCTTCATTTGCATATTTCTGCATTCATGAGATTTGTGACCATACCTTTTGCAACTGAAACATTGATTGGAGAAGGATGGATTGAATTGATTCATTCTATTTCTACACTGGATTGCTTTGTGACCGAACTTGTTGCAATTGAAGCAGTATCCATTGAAGGATGGATATCTTTGAGCATTTGGTTGCCTTACTGGAGGTTTTCTATGTCTATTTCTTTGATTTCCTGATCCAGAGTTTTTTTGACTAGATCCAGAGCTTTCACCTTTCTCATATCCCAAGCCACGCTTATCATCTACCCTCTTTTGGCTTTCAAGAAGAACTTCAAGTTGGGTTGATCTTATCTTGAACTTTTCTTTGTATTCATTTGTAGTCTGAAAATCTTGTTTAAGAGTGTCTATATGATTCTCAAGTTGTTCTTCATTGTCTCTAGCTTCTTCAAAATCAGATTCAAGATGCCTAATTATTCTATCTATTTTGTGGCAGTCCTCTATTTTCTCCTTGAGGGATTGTTTTAGATTATCTTCAATCTTTCTCTTTTCTTCAATTTCTTGGGTGAATCTCATAACCCTTGATTCCATTTCATGCCTTACCATAATGACTTTTTTTGACAGCTTCTCACATAGCTTGTTTTTCTCATTCAGATCTTCATCAGTATCATTGACTTCAATCTGATTGGCTAATTTTTGGAGTAGTTCCTTTCTCTTTTTCACATAAATACTAAGTTTTTCTTTTAGCTCATTTATGAAATCATCAGCTTGTTTGAGTCTTTCTCTCAAATTATTGACTTTAGAGTGGGATTGTTCAAGATCATCTAGGGTAGACTAAAGTTGTTCCTTCATACCATATGCATCCATTGAGATTCCCAGATCTTCCTCAAGCCGTTAGGCTTTGTTCAGAGGAACTTGGCTCTAATACCAATTGTTGGAAACAATGTAGATAACTGAGAGGGGGGGTGAATCAATTATCTTATAACTTTTCTATTTTCTTTCCTTTTCTTAACTTATCTTTTAATGTTATGCCAAAGCAAGACAATCATAAAAGCTGAAAAAGAAATTAACACATGACACAGATTTTTATGTGGAAACCTTGTTAAGGGAAAAACCACGGGGTGATTAACCCAAGATTGTATTCTCTGTTAGAAGAATAAAGAGTACAAATTTGGCACTTGCCAATTAGGGCTCACTGCCCGAGCACACTGCTCACAAAAGGCCCACTGTCTACAAGAGACTTACAGTCTACAAATGCTTACAGATGATACTAAGGTGTCTGAACTGATGAACAACATCTATGCATGTAGGATTTCAGTTCTGGTTAGGTATAGTATACTGATCTGGCACATTTCATTCTTCCTCTGCTCAATATTACTTTCCTGTCACATTCTGGGCTTGAATTACTACCTTCGCACTTGTCTCTGCTTTTCTTCGCACTTAACCATACATACTATCAATTTCACCCACTTACAAGCTTGAATCCATTTGGTATATATATCTGCATTAAGGATTTCCAACAACTTCTTAGTCGGCAACAAGAACACCTAAGATATTTGCAAGTTATTGATCTGTCGGCTGAATCCATGCTTGATCAGTGATGCGCATCAAAAACATAGATATAGAAGTCATAAATAATGTCGGCCAACAATGTATAATATCACAGATTGCTTGATCAGCACTTTTTACATGTCCAGATTAAAGTCTGATACCTTGTCGGTTAGATCTTCCTCTGTTTGCTCTGCCTGACTGGAACCCAACACTTCAATGCTCATATCTTTTTCTTGCTTTATTACCGGAGGCTAAATCTCTGGAATATAGTAGTCATGATACCCCTCTTGACTTGACCAAGTCCGTAACTTACTGAGTTACACTATCTGAGAGATCCGGACTTGATTGTCGGACCTTGTTACATACTCTGTTCTTGTTCACCAGACCAAAACAATCTTCAATCTATTTTCTGGTATAGGCATACTATGTACTGCAGATGTGTGGGATAGACTTTGTTGCCATCAATGACAACACTTATGAAGCCACATAGTGCCTCTTGCCAACAACTCCATGGCTGAGAAACACAAGATTCTCCATATCACCAAGGAACCTCTCACATAGACACCCAATATGAAAGCTTTGCTATAACACAACCACAAAGCAAAGAATCCCACCCCATCCATCAGGATTATTTCATTGTCAACTAGGAGCTTCAGACCACATCATTTCAATATGACCAACTCTAGCTTCTCCATCTTCACCATCCTTCAAACTGCATGTTATCTAATGAAACTAAAACAAATGAGTAATCACCTTCCACTCGCCATAGGATCAATCATCAATAGATTCCTTCTAATTTCCTCAAGCTTTCCAGGTAAGAAATCTTCACAGAAGAAATACCTAGAACCAGAAACACCAGGAACAATCAAATCCTAGTAGAAGGCTCTAATACCATTTGTAGGGGAATGAGTTCATCTCAGAATGAAAATCTGAGAACATTAGTGTCTTTGGTAGCTTTCAATTTCTTTAGATTGCCTCAAAAACACATACAACTATGCCACAAAGCGGAATCAGACATAGTTCAGTTCCCACCATTAATCCTACTCAGAAACGTTCATGCAAGTTTTAACCAATTTCAACATGCAGAAAATAGATTCAATAAACATAATCATAAAGCATGAAAGATGGAACAGAAGACTTGAACACATAGATTTACATGGGGAAAACCCTTACAGGTAAAAAATCCCACACTCCAAAAGCGTAGACCCATTATATTATTCAGCAACTAGAAAACATAGTTACAATACAATACAGGCACTAAGCCTTTCATGGAGATTAACATCCTGTTCCATCTAGAGACAGTTCAACAGCATAACCCCTCTCCAACTCAGTCTCTTTTCTATTACAATGCATTGTAGCATTTAACATTATAGACCTCTCAAGCATCACCAGAAAGCCAACATTTAAACTTCCACAACGAACTGAATAGTTATATGAAACAAATTATCGCTTCAACTTCCATGACAGTCAAATGGTCATAACTGCCAAGTCATACAGCCAACATCATACATCGTTTAGCCAATAGCGCACTTCTACAAGGCATTGATTGGGCCCCACCATGTAGTATGTGGGCTTGCAAAGTCAACACATCGTTCATATTGGAGGGACTTCATATCACCTCCCACCGATATCCCATATCACTCCGATATACTTTGTATCAGCTGTCAAAGGGACTACTAGGAGACTTCCATCGAAATGGAACTCCTGTCGATAGACTTCACAACAGGAAGGGTTAATAGTCTATTAAGGAGATTATGTAGAAGGTCCCTATGAAATTCCTCTGTCAGCCTGATACACCGTAACCTAAAGCCTTACATGCCAATAAATTTGAGACACATTTTCCAACAAAGAAAAACAAAGCTTCTTCCTCCTAAGCTTATTCCTTGTTTCTTCATCCATCTTCTTTGCAACATTAGGAGTTGTACTCTTTTGTACAGGTGCAGGTGCATGGAATGGTTTCTTCTAGAATCCTCCCTTATGATGCCATGTGTTTTGTTTGGAGGAGTGTGAGAAAACATTCTTTGGAATTGATGGCTCAAGGGTTAGAGCCCTCTTGATAGCTTCCTGCAAAGTGAGGGGTGCAAAAGATCTGACAAACCCCCTAAGAGGCTCAGTGAGTCTTGTAATAAATAGATGTACTCTTCTTTTTTCTGATATTTTAGGCACCATCAATGCAATCTTTTGGAAATCTTCTATGTATTCACTTACTGAGCTCTTTTTCTTGATTTCAGATAATTGGTTGAAATATTCTTCTTCCTCTTTCAGATCATACCTGTCAAGAATCCTCTGTTTAAATTCATCAAAGGTCTATATCTGATCATGTCCTAGTGTAGTGAGACCATGGTACCACCATTCATAGGCTTCTCCTTCCAAATGCAAAGTGGCAAATTAAACTGCATCTTTCTCTTTCATGGGGTTGAGCACAAAGTATGTTTCTATCTTTTGCAACCAAGCCCTAGCTGAAATCTTCTCACTTCCATCAAAGATGGTTGCTGTTAATTTTTCCAACTTGTGTTTCAATTCTTTATTTTTGTTATTTCCCTTCTTTTGAGATTCACCTCTTCTCAATAACTCCACATATTTCCCCCAAGACATATCATTCTTGATCTCAGCTACGAAGGAATTATATTCTCCATGCCATTTGTTAAGGGTTTTTGCATTGAACAAACTAGTAGCTGCAGACTAAACTTGTTCAGGTTCCTCTTCAGGTAGGAATAATGGTTTGTTTGCATCCCCTAAATTTTGATTCTCAATCTCCTTCCCTTTTTTGTTGTTACTGTTGTTTGTACCTGAAGTACTACCACCATTATTTTCGTTGTTGCTGCTATTGTTATTGTTGTTGTTGTTGTTATTGTTCTGAATCCATTGCATCATCTGACCAAACATTTCAGCAATTCTGGTTTGTGCCTCAAACATTTGATTAAATTTCCCTGAAGCATCATCATCTTCGACATTTCTTCTATCCACCATTGTTTCCTCCAATTGCAATTTCATTTGCTCTCTCCTCAAATATCTAATTTCTTTATCACTCGGTATCATCAATCATCTGAAAAATATACAGGATGGAAATATCATGCTCTGATACCATTGTAATGTACCAACTGAAAATTAATATGTAATATCAGATCTGAAAATATAACTTCAACCAATCCACCAAAACTACACCGAAATTGATGAAATTAGCTAGCTAGTCTTGCAATGAATTAACACCCAATCTGTTGAATCTTCACCAAAATGTTTTTAACTGATTTTCATATGTAAATAACATATTATCAAGTATGTGACACTGATCTACAGTAGCAGCAACATTACAACTTCAAATAACAAAATATGGGTAAAACCTACAAAAACTACCAATGTCGACAATCACCAAAATACACGAAAAACACCCCAAATTGATATAGTTTGATTTCATGATGGAAATTACATGAAATATGATTTGATACATTCAAAATAATAGTAACAAACACTTACAACACTCAGCAGCAAACTACACAACCAAATCTTCACCAAAGGTTGAAATACACCTTGTGTATCCAAACCCACAAAGCCAAAAACAACACAACACTGCTCACAACACCCAGAGCTGATCTCTAGCACCAAGAAATGCAATTCTATAGATACTACACAACAAACAAAATAAAATAGCAATAGCAGCAGATTCCAACACTTCCGAAATCACCGCGACAACAGAAAGAAGACCTGCACACACAAACAATGGAAAAATTATCAAAAACTACTGAATCCTTGAAGCTTTGTGCAACCTCTAGATGAAGCTACTCCTTGTGAACAAAGGGTTTTCATCCTCTGGCCACTTGAGACTCATGGGTTTTCATCCATAAGCCTTCTACTCCAACGAGGTTTCATCCATTGAAGCCACAATCTGTAAATCTGCAAGTTTGAGAGAAAAGATCATATCAACAATACCTCCAAATGACTAAATTTTCATCTTTTGTATCAATATTTCTTGGGAGAGATGGAAACCCAAGTTTCCCATGTTTTCCTTGGATTCCTTACAATTTTGGGGTATGACAGTTGTAATAAGCTGTCATACATTGTCATAAATTCCCCCACCACTTGTGATTTCCCAATATTTTCAAAATATTCATGCAAATGGACACCTCTCAAAACCCAACGCCTTTTTTTTAGCCTTAACATATTTAATTGTCCTCAAGAATTGAATTATATTTGGACAATAATAAATATTAAATTATTTATTCTTCCTGTGCTTGCCCAATTAACCCACAGAAGAATAAAATGGATTACTATTGATTATTAATCAAATATTAAGAAAGAGGGATATGACACAAAATTTTCTACAAATGGGGGGTTGATAAGCATAAGGCTCATCTAGTCACAAAAGGATTCTCCTAGGTTCCTAGGATTGACTACTCTAAGACTTTTGTGCCAATTACCAAGATGAATTCCATCCAACTTGTTCTTGCCATTACTGCAACTCATTGTTGGGAAGTTCATTTGATGGATGTAGAGAGTGCTTTTCTTTAGAATGACCTTTAGGAGGAAATATACATGGAGTAGCCACAAGGGTTTGTTCAAGATTCTTCACTTGTTTTCCATCTTCAGAAGTCTCTTTATGGCCTCAAACAGGCCCCTTGGGCCTAGTATGCAAAGATGGACTCCTTCCTTCTATCAATTGGGTTCACTCGATGCCATTCTAATCTAAATGTTTATATTCTACAGTAGGTTGATATACTCACCTTCCTTGTTCTTTACGTTGATGACTTGTTGATCACATGGAGTCACATCCACCATTCATGCAGTGAAAATTACCCTTCATGATCATTTCTTGATATCAGACTTGGGCCTTCTGCACTACTTCTTGGGGATTGAGATCACTCAACCTCCTTTTGGTGTCTTTATTATATAGCCTAAGTATGCACTTGATATGCTCTCCAAATTTTGCATGGTTGACTATAAGCTTGCACCAACTCCATTTCTATCATGGGTCAAACTTGAGGCTCATTGTTCTTCACCCTTGGTGGATGCTACTTTGTATCACCAATTAGTTGAGAGTCTCATATCCTTGACTCACATGAGGCTTGTTTTTGATGGAAAAGGGAGACTTAGCTTAATAAGTTAAACTAGATCAAACCCTCTTCTATCAACATTGAAACACAAACCGAATTTTGCTTCTACCTTTGAAGGAGAGACAAAATATAGGGGTTTTGTCCTTTTGTTGTACAAAGGAGTGTCAACCAAATTCAACCAATCAAACTAGGTTAAAACATAAAACCGTAACAGTCTCAAGGTTCTTAAGAGATTTTGTCATATTGATGTATCCCAAAAGGATCAGGATGCATGGGCAAAAAAATGATGCATCCATTAGCAGTAGCCATCCCACCCAAATGTGTTGACACTATTAATTCAATACCACAAGGTGCAGAATGAGAAATATTGAGCTTAGCACCCTTACATTGAATAAAATTGAAGCATTTTGCAACATTGCATTTGCTGACACTAAAAGAAAACCATTAGGAGTTTGGTGAAACTAAGAGGGGTTTATGTAGATTGACCCAATGCCTAGCTATAGGTTTAGACAAAACATTACTAAATTCCACAGTTTAAGAGAGAAATGGCATCAAAGGTTGGCACTTTTTTAGTCTTAGGTATCTTAAATAACTTTGTAGGACTAATGTATCCCAAAGGGATTGGGATGCATGGAAAATTAATGATGCATCCAATAGCATTAACTAACCTAGTGAAACTTGTTGGCATTATCAGTTCAGTACCATGAGGTGCAAAATGCAATGTATTGCTCTTAGCACCCTTAAACTAAACAAAATTGAAGCATTTTTGCAACACTGCATTCAATGCCATTGTGATAAAATAGTCACGAGTTGGGGGAAATTGAGAGATAATTTTATAGATTGACTTAATTTCTAGCTATAGGTTTAGATAGACATTCTAGGTGCCATAGTTTGAGAGAATAATCACATCAAAGTTTGGCACTTTTTGTTGGAGTACAATACAACACTGAAAGGGGGGGTGAATTAGTGTTGTATACTTTTTAACATTTCAAAACTAGATTCAAAAATGTTGTGCAAAGGAGTTCATCGAGGAACATAGTCATCATGATATGTAAAACTTAAATAAAAATGATCAAATAGGTGCAACATAATCAACCACAAGAAAAAGACGTGACACAGGTTTTGATGAGTGGAAAACCCTCTAGGGGAAGAAAAACCACTCAGAAATGCTTCACTAGATTAATCAAGAACCTCACTGGTTACAAACAGGTCACACTGACCATACAAGCCTCACTGGCTACAAAGAGGTCTCACTAATGATACAAGCCTCACTAGCAAATACAATCACCATCATCAAAACATAATGCTTAGTGTGCAAGAAATAATTGCAAGTCAATCTAATTTGCACCATTATATAACCTGTGATTCATCACTCACACAAAGATTCAAATACAATCACTGTAATAACTTTCTTCCCTGAGTTTGCATATCCCTTTGCAATCATACTCAATTTAATCTACATATCAGTCTCATGATCTTTGCACAAATAATTCACCTGATGCACAATCAATTGCATATTTATCTTCATACTTGACATGGTTCAATCTGTAAGTTCTTTGCATAATGTCTTCATCACTGCATATTAGTCCACACACAAATTCATCCATTAATGCACCTATAAATTCATTTTATAAAAATAGAATGTCCTTTCACATTCTTCTCCTCTCTGATTCATTTTCATCCTCACACAAATAAATCTGCTCACAAATAATATCTTCAATATTTTCCAATCTTTCATCTTCCCTGCATAAGATATTTCTTTCATTTTTCATTAAATGTCTTCCCTTGTATGAGAAAATAAAATTTCTCTCTTAATTGGATCCTCTTCTCACAAAATGTTCATCTTTTTCCATTTAAAATTCATCTTTTAAAAAAAAATCTTCTGCATCATATATCATTCCTATAAAGCACTTGCAATAAAATATAAACAAAAATAACTTTTGATATTCCCCTTCTTAAATCTTCAATTTGCAAGAATAATCTTTCTCTATCATATATTCAGATCCCCACAAAAACTTTTAAGCTTCCATAATAACTTCTCAAAAAGAAACTTTCTTAAAAAATAAAAAGCTCCTCCATTATTTCATTTAATGGTTCGAGAGACTCACTACGAACTCTTAAAATTAGAAAGAATTCTCCTTAAAAAATATGCTTTTAAAAACACAAACATCCTATCTTTTTAGAAATTTCTAATAATAATCTTTAAAAGCCACATCCCCTGTAGTCATAAAGCCTATGACTTTTAATCTTCAATTGCCACTAGGGATTTACTTATGCAGTCATAAAATTAGAAAGAAATCTTCTAAGGTAATTTAAAAACCCCTAAAAAGTTTGCAAATAAAGGTCAAAAATAGCTTTTTCAAAACCTTATCACTGTAGTCAAAACCCCTTGATAGCCATTTGCACATCAAATCCAAAGCTCAGGCAAAGGAGTCTCATTGTAAATTATGGCTATTGATCATAGTCATCGTGCCCACCAAAGATTTAAAAGGAACCATTGATAGGTTTTTGGCGCCCCACGCTTATAAGAGGAGACCAGTGATTTCGATGATGCTAGACAAGGGGCTAGTCATATATTATGACTTAAGGACCCTTCACTAGGTCAACTTAAGTGAATTACCTGTAATCACAAGTCACCTTTAAAATAAAACAAAAAGTGATATACAAGTGTGATGGGCAAATTAGGGCAATGATAAAGTATGTTGTAAAGCCTTTTAATTTAGGGTTTAAAAACAAATGTCATTTAGGTCTTTTAAGAAACCCTAAACCTTAACTTAGATGGCATAAAAAATGATTCTCTCAGTTCAATAGTAAATGCTTGAAGTATCAGATCACAAACTGATCAAAAGAAAGAGCTTTCTTTCTCTACATAGTAACATGTAATGGCATAACTTCAATTTACATTTCAAAACATGACATTGATGTATTGTACGACCTTCATGTAATCTCATGAAGAAGTTCTCTGTACTTAAGATCAGATGTCTCTACAATTCCAAGATTATAAGAATCTATGAAGACTCTTTATGTAAATGTAGACCAACCACCTTAAACACCATACCAAAAAGAATACTTGACATCTCATGAAGCAACATATCAACATTAAGTACATGAAGCCCAACATAAAACAAACCATGAACATTAAGCAAGAAACTCCACAACCTCCAATCACTGACATCAAACCATCCATGCATCCTCATGAAGACACTATATCATCCAACCACCTGTGAATAACCTTTAATTACTGATGCATAATCAACTCCAAACTTCATGCAATAAGTATGAACACATGAACTTCTCCATATGTGACATCATCTTGCCAAGACTTGTAACAACCTTTTGTCAATAATAATGAATCATCTGAAACAAATTCCTGACGATGTACAACTTTACCAAATACCCATCTCAAGCTGCCACTAACCATTGAATAGATTGTACTTTAACTTTGCCATTGCCTATGAACTAATCATCCTATTTCAAATCCCAAGAGGCACCAACTGCAAACAATATCAAGACATACTGATCAAACACATCATTGATAAATCTTTTTGACATCAATGACAATCTAATTTCATCACTTTTTTGGTCTCAAGGCTCTTAAGAGACTTTGTTGGACTAATGTACTTTAGAAGCATCAAGATGCATGGACAACAAAATGATGCCTTATAGTAGTATTAAATAGCCCACCTAGATGTGTTGATGTTATCAGTTTGGTGCCACAAGATGTGAATTTCTAGATAGCACTCTCGAGACCCTAATATTGAAGCAAACTAATGCTTTTTACAACATTGCATTTATTGCCAATGCAAGAAAATCGTCAAGAGTTGGAGGAAACTAAGAGAGGTTTTTGTAGATTTACCTAATGCATAACTTTAGGTTTAGATAAAACATTCCTATATGTCATGGTTTGAGATAACAATGACATCAAATTTTGGCACTTTTTTGGTCTCAAGGCTCTTAAGAGACTTTGCCAAATTGATGTATCCTAGAAGGATTAGGATGCATAGACAATAAAATGACACCTCGAGTAGCATTAACTATCCCACTTGAATGTATTAGCACTATCAGTTTGATGCCATGAGGTGTGGATTTCTAGATAACACTCTCAAGAGCTTAAAAGTGAATAAAACTAATGCTTTTACAACATTTCATTTGCTATCACTATGAGAAAACTGCTAGTAGTTGGTGAAATTGAGAGAGGATTTTGTATATTGACCTAATATAAAGTTGGAGGTTTAGGAAAACATTCCTAGGTCCATGGTTTGAGAGAATAGTCACATCAAAATTTGGCATTTTTTCATCTTTAGACCCTTAAGAGACTTTGATGGATTGATGTAGCCTAGAAAGATTAGGATGCATGGGAAAAAATGATGCCTCCAGTAGAATTAACCAACTCACTTGAACATGTTGGAACTATTAGTTTAGTGCCATGAGGTACAAATTTATAGATAGCTCCCTCAAGACCCTAACACTAAATAAAACTGACACTTTTATTAACATTGTGTTTACTACCACTACAAGAAAACTATCAAGATTTAGAGGAAACTTAGAGCATTTTGTAGATTGACCCAATGCATAGCTATAGGTTTAAATAGAACATTCCTAGGTGTCATAATTTGAGAGAATAATCATGTCAAAGTTTGGCACTTTTTTGGTCTCAAGGCTCCTAAGAGACTTTGTTAGATCAATGTAGTGAGTAAGGATCCAGATACATGTGAGTAAAATGACACCTCCAATAGCATTAACTATCCCACCAAAATGTGGTTTTACTATTGGTTCAGTGCCACAAGGTGTGAATTACCAAATAGCACTCTCAAGACCCTAACACTAAAGAAAATTGATGCTTTTTACAACATTGCATTTGTTGCCATCACAAGAAAACCTTTAGGAGTTGGTGAAACTAAGAGAGGCTTTTATAGATTGACCTAATACCTAGTTGTAGGTTTAAATAGAACATTCCTAGGTGCCATGGTTTTAGAGAATTATCACGTCAAAGTTTGGCACTTTTTTGGTCTCAAGTCTTTAAGAGACTTTGTTAGACTGATGTAGCTTAGAAGCATCAAGATGCAACATGCATTGAAATGGTGCCTCCAATAACATTAATTAACCCACCTAGACGTGTTAGCACTATCAATTTAGTGCCTCTCTCTCTCTCTCTCTTTCTATATATATATCTTCCCCCCCCTCTTGTTAGAATCTAAAAAGATTATTAACCCAGAAAACTAGTGCAAAGAATAGATAACTAAATTATGAATGCAAATGATATGAAATCAAAATAGCAACATAGAGTAAGTCTCCAAGAGAGTAATGCAAATACTAGAAGCAAAATAGCATTAAGAGGTTGCAAAAGCAAAAGATACCAAATACAAGCCAGGTAGCATGCTTATATAGACTAGGAAGAGGGAGGAGGTGGCAACACCGACCAATCAAGAGCAACCATTTATCGGACTAAAGATAGCAAAGTATCTTCCCAAGATAGCTAATGGATGCTCACATGTAGGAAGGTGACACCTCGCAACCATTCACCTAATAAGACATGCTTTATTAACCTAAGTGAGATTAATAGAAGTGTAGGAAAAACCTATGAATATAGGGAAAAATAAATAACCCAATTAGGAAATAAAAACCTACACTAACACCCCCCCATAAGCGAAGCTTAGGTGGATGTAGAAATGGGTCCTAGCAAATCAAGCCTAATGAGGTACCCATGTACATAAAATTCCCCCCCAAAGAGAGAGAAAAGACCCCCCCAAATAGAGAGAGAAGAGACCCCCCCCAAAAGTAGAGAGAGTCAGGACTCCAAGTGAGAGGAAGAAGCCCCCCAGAAGATGAAGCATCCCGCACCCCCAGCAAAGCTTGCAAATGAAGGAACTTGCTCTCAGTGAAGGGTTTGGTGAAGATATTAGCAACCTACTCAGAAGTCAGACAGTAGCAAAGGTCGATGACGTGCCCATGGATGAGCTCCCGGATGCAGTGCATGTGGACCTCTATGTGTTTGGTCCACTGATGATGGACCGAATTCCGTGAGATCTGAATGGCACTATGGTTGTCACAAAATATGACTGATGGCCATCTGATCTATATACCAAACTCAGTGAGAAGATTTTGAAGCCAAATGGCCTCAGTGGTGGCATTCATAGCCCCCCGATACTTGACCTCAGTAGAGGATAGAGCAATAGCAGACTGCTTCTTGCTCGACCAACAGACATGACTTGAACCAAGTGAGAAGCTATAACCTGAAGTAGACTTGCGATCCTGAGAATCACCCGCCTAATCTGAATCTGTGTAGCCCACCAAGTCAAGCTCAATGCCCGCTGCATAGTGAATCCCAAAACTATGAGTACCCTGAATGTAGTGAAGGATCCGCTTGGTTGCTTTCCAGTGCAACTCATGAGGCTCCTGCATGAATTGAGAGACCATGCCTACAGCATATGAAATGTCAGGTCTCGTATGAGTCAGATAAATGAGACTCCCATCAAGCTGTCAGTACAAAGTGCCATCAACAAGTGGAGAAGAACACTGAGCCTCAAGTTTGACTCCAGAAAGGAAGGAAGTCAGAACAGGCTTACAGTCAGCCATATGAAACCTCAAGAGAAAATCTAGAGCATACTTGGACTGTGTGATGGTGATCCTGAAAGAAGACTGGTAGATCTCAATCCCGAGAAAGTAATGCAACAAGCCCAAGTCAGTCATCAAAAACCTGTCATGAAGGGCAGTTTTGACAACCCCAATGGTGGATGAAGAACTCCCTGTGATCAACAAGTCATCAACATACATAACCAAAAATAGAAGTGAATCATCCTGCTATAGAATGTAGACATTGGGATCAAAATGGCACCAAGTGAACCCAACTGATAGAAGGAAGGAGTCCATCTTGGCATACCAGGCTCGAGGAGCCTGTTTGAGGCCATAGAGAGACTTCCGAAGATGGCACACAAGTGAAGAATCTTGAAGGAACCCCTGTGGCTGCTCCATGTAGATCTCCTCCTGAAGGTCACCATGAAGAAAAGCACTCTTCACATCTATCTGGTGTACTTCCCAATGATTAGCTGTAGCAATGGCAAGAACAAGTTGGATGGAATTCATTTGGGCAACTGGTGCAAAAGTCTCAGAGTAGTCAATCCCAGGAACCTGGGAGAATCCTTTGGCGACCAAGCAAGCCTTATGCTTGTCAACTGACCCATCTGCTGCATATTTTGTCTGATAGATCCACTTACATCGAACAAGTTTTCTTCCCTTAGGAAGAGGGACAAGATCCCAAGTGTGGTTCCTCATCAAGGAACTATACTCCTGCATAGTTGTATCCCACTCAGAAATACCAGAAGCCTCATGAAAAGATAGTGGATCTGAGGCAGTAGCAATGAAGACATGTGGAGCATCCTGATACTATGAACGAGTCTGCCTAGTGTCTGATGGATCCCCAATCTAATCACCTACAGATTGCAAGGTCTGTCTAGCCCAAAGTGGACCAGAAGATGGAGAATCTGGAGGAGAATCATCAACCTCTGAATGATGACTAGGAGAGGAAGGAGGTGAGTCCTCTGAATCACTCTCTGCATCAGAAGTGGAGGTAGAAGACTGCTTAGGTGAATCTGACTCATCAGAAGATCTGTCATGTATCCCAAGTGACTCCAATGTCAAAGTAGAAGGAGTTGGAGAAGTGATAGAAAGTGAGCTCGAAGAGCCCTCCTCAAACTGAACACTCCTCTCAATGAACAACTCATGTGTAGTAGGGTGGAGCAACTGATAACCCTTCACACCATTAGGATAACCTACAAATATGCAAGGTCTACTCTCTAGATCCAAGGCCTTGCGTTTCTCTGCAGGAATGTGGGCCCATGCAAGAGAACCAAAAACTTGAAAGTGCTTAACTGATGGTTTCTGACCGCTCCAAGCTTCAAAAGGAGTGACTCCCTTCAAGGCTCGATGAGGAACACGGTTCTGGATATAACAAACACAGTTAATGGCTTCTGCCCAATACTGTGGTGCAAGAGATCTGGAGTGAATCATGCAGTTCGCCATTTCCTTCAAGGACCTATTCTTTCGTTCTGCAACACCATTTTTGCTGAGGATTGTATGGAACTGAATGCTGCAAATCAATCCCCTTTGAAGTGCAAAATCTCTCAAACCGATGGTTGACATACTCACCACCATTGTCAATGCACAATACTTTGATGGCTTTCCTGAATTACTTCTCTACAAAAGTTTTGAAGTCCTGAAAATGATCAAATACCTCTGACTTCTGTTTGAGAAAGTACACCCAAGTATATCGAGAAAAGTCATCAATGAATGTGAGGACATATCTAGCCCTACTGAAAGAAGGATGCTAAAATGGACCAGCCAAATCACTATGAACTAACTCCAGTATATGTGAAGCTCTCCATGCCTTACTTTTGTCAAACTTTTCCTTAGGATGCTTACCAAGAATGCAACCTTGGCAAACACCACCTGAAAACTGAACTGAAGGCAACCCTATGACCATGCTGTGCTGGTCGAGCTGCTACAAGTAGCAGAAGTTAAGATGACCAAACTGCTCATGCCATAATCTACTCACATCATTAGAATGAGTGAGCAAAACAGTCGAAGGAGGATCAGGAACAAAGTGAGAAAATAGATAGAGTCGTGACTGATGATCTGCTCTCCCAATTGCAACTATAGAACCACTGTGCAACTCACAAATCTCCACTGAATCAGGAGTGAACTCAACCCGCTTGCCTGAACCTATGTGAGTGATCTGGTATACCGATGGGAGATTAGTTGATAATGAGGGCACACAAAGAACATCATGGAATGTGCCATCCCCCACATCAATAGACCCTCTCCCACACACCTCAACAGGAGTGTCATCACCCATCAAAATAGAAGGCATAGTACAAGGCTCCAAAGATGCAAGTTCTTCCTTAGATGAAGCCATGTGGTGCGAAGCACCTGAATCAAGAACCCAAGTGGATGGTGAAGAAGCAACTACAACAAGGGCCTTGCCCTTTCCTTTCCCCTTGTTATTTTCTTTTGCCTTATTAGACCCCTCATTAGAACTTTGTTTGATAGACTCAGGAACACTAATATTATTCTTCTCAAGAATGTGTGTCAAGTGATCAATTTGTTTCTTCAGACATTTATGTTCATCATGACCGGGTCTTTTACAATAGGCACATTGGACCCTCTCTTTCTTAGGCTTGTTGCCCTTGGAAGATTAGGTCTCATTAGTTACTTTTGAAGCAACCGGTATCTGATCCTTCTTCTCCTTGCTATTCTTCTGTTTCTTATCCTTACTATTGTTGTTACTACTTTGTCCTTTTTGTTCTTTTGTGCCTTGGTTGGCAGCCAAGGCATGTGACTTAGAGGACTTAAGAGTGCCCATCTAGATTAGCTTGTCCTGTTCCTGAGTGATATTGACAGCAAAATCATCTAAAGATGGCATGGTGAATTGAGTACCAAGTGCACCCTTAGTAGCATAGAAGGTAGAAACAAACACAGAATATTCTGAACTTAGCTTAGAGAGAATACTAAGAATCAGTTTTTCATATTTCTTTTCAATTCCACATTGTTTTAACTGCAGCCTTAGTGATTTCAATTTAGTGAAGAAATCCTGGATTGTGTTGAAATTGCCTGGACTTAAACTAATTAGTTCATTTTCCAACATATGACCCCTCATTAAATCTTGTGTGCCAAATAGTTTTTCTGGCTTTGTCTAGATTTCATTTGGTGTATTCAAAGACTCAATGTGAAAGAGCAAATCAAGAGAAACAAACAAACACAATGTTCCATATACTTCATCACATTTGTTAAACCACTTAGGCTTATCTTCATCTTTAGTAGGTTCAGTTTCAAGTCCCATAGTTATCCTATTTAATATAGCTTTCCTTAAGTGAATTGTCATGCATGATTTCCACTCAAAGTAATTGTATGGAGTTAGGATGGGCATATTTGTTTGATCCATGATGAAAAAATGCAGAGAAGAAGTGCCAAAAACAAGAGAACCCAACCAAGACAACCCCCCCCTTTTCACTCAATCAAAGAACCCCCCCAAGAAAATATGATTTGGCACTTTATATTAGTGCATTTACAACTGCCACTAGCAAGAAATACTAAGTGGTCTTGATTTCAATGCATTACAAAACCCTCATGAAGAGCATATGCTGAAAATACAACTTTGGCACAATATCTAGAGAAATAAACAACACCACTGCGATCTACTCAAAAAATCATGTACTTTCAAAAAAAGAATCACCTCGATACGAGGTCATATGTGAAAGTTATGATCCTTCGAAGTTCCCAAAATGAGAACTGTGCAGTGTCAAGTGCATAGAGCATGAAAAAATAGCCAAAATAAAAAAAAAATCGTGGGAAAAGGAGTCTGTATGAGCAAGAATGGAGCATTTGAAAACTGTCTTCAAAACTGCAACTGCCAACGGAGAGGGGTCCTAATGTAGCTTTTTGAGTGCATTTCTACAAAATATATAGACTTCATGCAAAAATAGAAAGATACCCAGATGGTTTTTCTATGCTGTGAACAAAACCCAGAAGGTGTTTTTCTTTCTGATGTACAAAAGATGTTGATCCAGTGTAAATAGAACATCTTTAGCTACAAAAAATGACATGTAAAGGCTGAATCAGCTACCCAAGACAAGCAATGGCATGTTGGAACTTGCAATATTGATTGAAAACACCAAATATGCAAGCTGGTTGTCAGATTTGAGCTTGAAACCTTGGTTCCGCAACTGTGTATGGCGATCTCTGATTTCGGTGAAACAAAAGTCAAATCTGACTTTCTCAAGCCTCCTGGACGCGTTGGAACAGCTGGAAATGCTTCCAGTATAACCAGAAATGTTGCAATCACTCAGATTTCATAAAACACATGTACAAACCCCAGAGATTAAAAAAGTTTTCGTCAAACTTTTCTAATTCTCAAGATCATCCAAAGATGAAAGAGAAGAACATACTGGGTTTTTTTAAAAATTGTAATAAGATTTATTAGCCCCCCCCAGAATCTCTCAAACAAGGAAACTAAAATCTACTCTTGCACATAGCAAAGCTCTGATACCATGTTAGAATCTGAAAAGATTATTAACCCAGAAAACTAGTGCAAAGAATAGATATCTAAACTATGAACGCAAATGATATGAAATCAAAATAGCAACACAGAGTCAGTCTCCAAGAGAGTAATGCAAATGCTAGAAGCAAAATAGTATTAAAAGGATGCAAAAGCAAAAGATACAAAATACAAGCCAGGTAGCATGCTTATATAGACTAGGAAGAGGGAGGAGGTGGCAACACCGATCAATTAAGAGCAACCATCTATCGGACTAAAGATAGCAAAGTATCTTCCCAAGATAGCTAATGGATGCTCACATGTAGGAAGGTGACACCTCGCAACCACTCACCTAATAAGACATGCTTTATTAACCTAAGCGAGATTAATAGAAGTGTAGGAAAAACCTATGAATATAGGAAAAAATAAATAACCCAACTAGGAAATAAAAACCTCCACTAACACCTCTCTCTCCCTTAATCTCTTTCACTTTTCCTAGATAGACAGAAATAAAGGGGCATAAAGATAGAGATGGGGAGATATGGAGAAGGATAGATAGAGAGAGAGAGAGTAAGAGGGGGAGGGAAGAGAGAGGGAGATTAAGAGAGGGAGAGAAAGAGAGTTACAGAGAGGGATAGAGAGATAAAGATAGAGGGGGAGAAAGAGAGAGGGGGAGAGGTAAAGGGAAGAAAAAGAGAGATAGAGAGGAAGGAAGAGAGAGGGGGGAGAGAGAAAGAGAGATATATAGAGGGAGGGAAGGAAGGAGAGAGATGTAAAGAGGGATAGAGAGATAGAGAGGGAGAAAGAGAGTGATATATATAGAGAGAGGGAGGGAAAGAGGGGGGAGAAAGATAGATATAGAGGGAGACAAAGATAGAGGGGAAGAAAGAGGGAGATAGAGAGAGGAGAGAGAAATATAGAGATATGGAGATAGAGATAGAGATAGAGAGAGGGATATAGAGGGGGGAGAAAGAGAGATAGATAGAGGAAGGGAGGGAGAGAGAGAGGGAGAAAAAGAGATAGAGGGAGCAAGGGAGAGATAGAGAGGGAAGAAGAAAGACAAATAGAGAGAAAGATAAATAGAGATAGAGGGGGAGAGGGGGAGAGGGAGAGAGACAAAGAAAGAGTATACAATTATTGGTAATTGTTGATTTCTTTGTATAGTGAGTTTATTGCTAATTATTTTGCATTGTGAGTTTATTATTAGTTTATAAAGATTCTCTTCACTTCAAGAATATGAAATTATCTACTAATGACACAAACCACACGAAGGTGTAATCTTGTTTGGCACAAATAACCCACATTAATAGCATTATAATAATAAATAAAATAAAGGAAAAATGTATTCAAAACACAAAATTAAAAAATTGGACAATATACTTACAAGCTATAAAACTTATGTGCCATTGTACCAAATTCTTCCAATAAACCATGAAAGTTTTCTCTAATCTTTATGGTGTCAAGTATTGCTTCATGGTTAGATTCACAAACATTTCACAAGTTCTTATTGTGCAGTCCACCCCTATATTTGATCAATTGAACATTCGATGCAAGAACAAGGTTAGAATAATGAAGTATTTTTCTATGTGTGTCAAAGTACTGGAATAACCACACATAAGACATTTTCATTAGGTATCTTCTAAACCATGTTCTAGTAACATCCATAGATCCTATAGGATACTCAATGTCTTTTCTATTTGTGATAGGAGAGCTATCAATTTCTTTTTTTGCCTCAACACAATGACATAAATTATAATAATCCATTCCTTCTTCATTATCTTCATATGTAATAACTACATAAACATGATCTACATTAAATTGTAAAAAAAAAATCAATCTCAATAAATAATACAAAAATACTACATAAGAAGCTAAAATATTGATTTTAACTAAATAATTGCACATCTATAATACTTGGTTGCACTAGGTCTAATATATGGTCAAATTCAACTAATGATTCCATCTCCATGAATTGTAGTGCTTATGGAGGTTGATTTGAAGGTCAAATATCTTAATAATTAAAGATATGAATTACAATAGTGCACTCATTATCTATCGTGCTTTACATCAACACATGACCATCAATCATAAGGTTATCAAAGAAGTAAAAACTTATTTCGCTAACTCCATACAAGTGATACACTATGAAATCAATAGTTACATAATGCATACCTGAAATAGTAATGTCATAATATCTTATCTCATCAATGATTACACTAGTAATTTGATAAGATAAGAATAAATCATATACCATAATATAATAAGGCGAGACAAACCGACCCACATCTTACTCTACCTGAGTGATTAATCTAGTGGTTTATCTCTCACCAAGGATCTTAAAAATTCACAAACACAAATGTGGACCAATCCTAGGGGCCAGACCTATCCCTCGGGGGCTCATTAGATGGCCTTGCCTACGTGATGCTCAGAGGCTTTGTAGTTCGAGAACACAACTCTCTGTCCATACTTGTCTCTCAAGTAACAGACAAAATGTACTAAGTGCACTAGATCTCCACACATTTAAATCTTAGTAGATCTATACAAACATTAATGTGTATACAACGACAATTAATGCCTATTTCTTAAGAATGTCCTATCATCTCAACATGATATCTCAACATTCAACAGGATGGATAAATGTATCCAAAGAACAAGTCCATAACTGACATTCAGTCCTTAAGTTTAATTTAAAATAATATAATTATAGGGTAAAATATTTACTGATTAGTCCATCAAGGATGCTAATCCACACGACAACATAATTCCCTAATTCCATCCAATACTAGATGTTACAATGGAAATAATGTCTTACCATCTCATCACGATGAAGTTGGACTAAATTGTCACCTAGTTAACACATATATAAGCTCACCCTTAATCTAGAGGTAAAATAGTACACAATACCATCTTCCACAACCATCAACAAATTTTCTTTTAAAATGTCAACGTTCACATCAAGAGGCTCGACAACAAATGTATTACCATGTAGTCAACGACTATCAAGTCCATGAAATAAATGTACTATCAACAACATGAACATCTAGATATTCTTAATTGAATATTTATCAATAGAAACAAAAAAATGCACATAATTTGTAACACAATTCTATATTGGATACTATATAGAAAATAAGCCTTCAACATATAGATGGTTTAAAGGAAGAACATAAACCCTTAAGGTTAAAGATATTGAGTCCATATAGAACAATTATCATTCAATGCCTTTAACATTGCCATCTAACTTCTATAGGCGCTATTCAAACAATGACCAAACCATCACTTATGAATATTGTAGACATTCTTCCAAAACATAAAAAATAGTAATACTATCAAATCTACAAAATTGACACCAAACTTAAGAACTCGTCACCTCTAACTTAGATTTAAATCCCATCCAAGTTGTTGGATCAAATGGTAAAGATTTTCCCTAAATCCTTCCAATATAAGTCAAATCATTGAATTTCTTTGTAAGGAATAATCATGTCGATTATCCTTAACCATTCTATCAATCTTGTTAGTATCAAACTAAACAAGTATGATCAAAACAGTTAATGTGTAGTAGACATAAAAAGTTCCATAACCCATGACTAAAATTAATTCATATGGTCCGTAATTATGTTGCCATATGATACCATAAGAACTATAGAATATATATATTTTCTAATGTTCAATCGAGCATAAAAAAAAGCTTAGTAGTCATTACCAAATGGTTCAAATATAAATCCAGAAGTATCACTCAATCTATGATATAAAATCTAATTACCACCTGATAAGGATTTATAGATCACTAATCATAGATTTGACTAATCCATACCAATATTTCAATAAAACTTAAGTAATTTCAAAAAGTTAAAAAAAAAACAACAACAAACATAAACAAAATAATTTTTGCATGATTAAAAAGGATAACTTAAGGATAACTTGTATCCATTATTGATATTTAACTATACCTTCCTTTATAATTAATTATTCTAGAAATTAAAGTTCATTAACAATTACACATTAATGAGATGAAACACACTAAGCTCACGAGTAAATGAACCTAATCTAATTAAAATTATGGCACTATCCTTAATTTAACTAGAAAAAGGCAAATCTAGACATAAAGACAATACTCACCCTATCACCTTCACCTTATTAACTAATGTCTTATTATTCCATCTTTCTTTTTCTCATTCACTACGCACAAGGAAGAATACTTTTAAAACATAGGAAGTCAAAGCTATATAGATTGCTTAAAAGTTTGAATATGGTAAAGAAAGAAACATTAAAATAAATACTAGGCAAGGATTTTTATTTTTTTTTTATCATTAATGGAGCGTAGAAAATTTTAACATTTCTGCGTAGAAAGCAATGTGTGAAATGCCTCATTCAATAGTAATATTTGGCATAAGTATTCTAAGGCAGAGAAAAAAAAGATAGGGTTTGCTCCATTATTAACATTTTGGCGCTATGATTATTTGCACGTTTCACGACAATTTAATATTTATTTCTTCTTTTATGAAAGATCAAAGATATGATCATGATTATTTAAGCTAGCATTTAGACTCTTAATTTCTCTTTAGGTCTCTAGTTTTCCTTCAAAGAGGTGTCCTCTCAAGGAGTGCAACGATTGCATGATATGCCAAAATGGATTTGTTAAAAAAAAAAGTTTAGAAAGTTTTCAAGCAGTACAATTAATAGGTACATAATGGCCTCAAGGAGATGTTATCTCATGGAATGTAGTGATTGCAAGATAATATGATTAAAATCATAAATTTAATAATATAATATGATTTAATTTATATGGAATTGAAAGGCACTAATGAGGTTTCATTTTTTTTTTTTTGCTTAAAGAATTTGTAGCAACAAATTTTAGTTTTTGTGCTATAAAAACAAACATTTTATGCAAATATCTTTTAATGTGAAAGGTGATACTTCGCTCTTCCATTCGTGTTCCCCTCCAACTCCTTTTCCACCACATTTTTCCAATCTTCCATAAATGCCACCAAATATGTACCCAAGGTCGATGCTTTGAAACCATGTGCAAACATCCCTCCTCTTTCCCATCCTCAAAAGGCAAAGTTTTGTCAAAATTTTAGTTGGAAAAGAAATGCTCCCCCAAATGTGTACGCCGAAGGTCGAAATAAAAGAATGATCCTCAAAAATAATTGATACCCCAAAAGAAAATCTTTCAGGACTCCTCCCTCCAACATGGAAGCCTAGAAAAGGCACAATCACCACTCTACTTAAATATCATCCACTTCAATGATCAAACAATCAATAGCAATTTTACACCTCATTCACAACAATGATTGGTAAATATTTGTCCTATTTTTATTGGCCAAAATTAACCTTTAACTGTTGAAGTGGATGATATTTAAGAATAGCCCACAATCACTAGTGTATGTAGCTCTGCTCACACATCAAAGGAATGAGAGTGCCTCCCGCATCCCAAGGAAAGAAATGGTTTCCAATATAAGTACACTTGTACCACAACATAAATTATGTCTCTAATATGACTAAAGAAAACCCCACACATTTTGTCCTTAAAATGAACAAAACAAGTGGTTTTAGGTAATAGAATTACCTTGCTCGACTTGAGCCTCGATGCTCATAAAAAGTGAATTGAAAACAATGCCGAACTTAAAAAGACTAAACAAAATTGGTTTTTAATATTAATACATTAAAATATATTTAATGTATATGGATAGTGTATTATTTAATATAATTGTTGACTAAAACATTATATAAAAATACCATTGCCATCCCAATATGTGTATAAGAATAAAGTGATTAGCACACTAACCTTTTGAATATCTCTAGATAGATATCATATTCATCTCAAAGACTTCCTCCTCTTTTTTTAAACCTTTTCTAATCAAGACAAAGATGTGGTCATCAATCGACATCAATAATAATTCTGTAAATGGTGCAGGGGCACCTATAGGTCCAAGAGACCTATCATGAGTTTTCTTCCTATGTTTTGGTTTGCATTGCAATAAGGTCTTGAAGACCATCTTGTAAGGCCTTGGTGCCAATTGTGTGCATGTAGCCAATTAGGACCTAGTTGGTCAACTATGGTCAAACCCTCCATAGGTGTGAAAATGGAGTGGAATTCATGTTTGGAGTCATTCATGGCATTTTGGCATTGCTTTGATGAAGTTTGAAGTAGTCTTGTGGAGAAATTGTCAAATTTGTAAACAAAACATGTTGTATGCATTAACTAGAAGGTGGTAGTGGTCAGTTTGGGAGGTTGTAGAGTTAGTTGCTATTCCCAGTCGATCCCAAACTACCTGCCTTTGATGTCAAAGTGTATAAATTGCCTCTCTCTCATCGAGCAAGGATGGTGTGGGAGATTTTCAAGAAGAAATTACAAAGAACTTTGTTTTTTCTTGCATTTTCTGTGTAATTTTGCTGTTGCAGACCGCATTCTGCCCAGGTACGAAACTGTTATTAATTCTTGGTATGTTGGATCTGTAGAACATGGTGTTACCTTTAATTTAAATTTGGTTTGGGGTTTTGAAACTAGTCTTAAATGGAGATACCACCATTTTTCCATAAATTGGTTATTAAAACCCTAAACTAGGGTGTTGAACAAAAAATGATGAAGAATTGACCCTTCCATTGCTTCTCATCACCATTTGATCAGTGGAATGGGTCTTTGCATTTGTGTTTTTGTTGTTTATAAAAGTTACAGGATGGGAGAAAGAGTTTTGGGCCAAGTTTTGATGGTTTTGGCTTGACAAAACCATGTGTCAAGCCATTAGAAGGAACCCACATGTTCAAAATTAGTGCAGTCAACTGTAGGAGTCTAAAACCCATGGAATCCTTTGTTTTGCCAAGTAATTAACATGTTCTAGTGATTGTGCAAAGTCTGTGAGGGAAACTAAGGGTAGTCTGTGTGTAAAACAGGCCTAATTGCGACTTTGTCCTGAATTGTCAGTCCTGATTTGAGGCACTCTCCCCAAAAGACCCACTAGTCAATTTAACATATGTTATGAGCCTTCCAAAAGGGTACCCTGAAATAGTCTTAGTTTGTGAAAATAAGGCTTCTGCAAAAAGTTATTGCCACTGTTCTCTAAAAACAAGGCTACTAGGAACCTCGGTGGCTTGTGGAGCAAGTACTCATCCCATGCATGCAAAACCTTAACCATTGGGTTAGGATGTTTATGTTAGTTGTTTTGAACCATTTGAAATGACTGCCCTTGAGAAATTTATACATCTTGTGCCATATCTCATAATGAGTCCCTTGGCTTAGGCCTTAAGAACCTTGAAAGATTGTCTTTGTGAAGTAGTGAATTCCCTTCATGTTGAGTGGTTTGATAAACCTATTGAGGTATCTTCTATCCCCTCAAAACCTCTACATCAGTAAATGATTAAACAATACTATAACCATTTTAATTAAATTCCAAGATAATTGTCGTACTTAATTATCGATATTAACTGGATTAAACAAATGGGGTGTGACAAGTTTCCTACACCAAGCTTGGCATATTTAAATGTGAATCACCTTGTGAATAAGGCATTAGACTTGGAGAAATGGGTAGTAGGTTTAAAGAAGGGGGAGACTGAGAATTATGGGAGTTACTTTGACTTTGATGTATGTTACTCAAATTTGAATTCTGAGGAAAACATTGTTATTATTTTTTAAACATATCACTCCCATTTGAGATGTCATCTACAGGCACATATTCCTTTCCTAACTTCCCTTGTTCTAGTAGACTTGGTATTATTTTTTCATTAAAAATCATATCTCTGCTGTGAGTTACCTATTTGGAGACTAGATCCCACAACCTGTAGCCGTATTTCTCTTCCCTGTATCCAACAAAGATGTACTTTCTAGACTTCATTTCTAGCTTTGTTCATTTTTCATATGGAATGTGAACGAAGGCCTCACACCCAAACACCCACAAGTGATTATATGAGATTCTTCTTCCTAACCAATTCTCCTCCAGAATCTTAAAATCCAATCGAGACGATGGACCTTGATTGATCAAATACACAACTATATTAACAGCCTCTGCCCAAAACATTTTACCCAAAATTGCATTAGAGAGCATGCTACGAGCTCTCTCTAAGATTGTTCTATTCAACCTCTTAGTTGCACCATTTTCTTGAGGGGTGAAAGGAACAATTTTGACCCATTGAATAACATTATATGCACAAAACTAATCAAACTCAAAAGAATAAAACTCACCACTGTTATCAATTTTTAAGCACTTAATTTTGTGGCCGGTCTGATTTTCAACTAGTTCTTTAAAATTTTTGAACATGCTAAATACTTCAAATTTCCTCTTTAGCATGTAAACCCAAACCTTCATAGTGCAATCATCTAAGAAAGTAACAAAGTAATTAGACCCACCAATAGATGTTACCTCCGTGGGGCCAAAGACATCAGAATGTAATAGCTCCAACGGTCTTATCTTTTTGTCATGTTCCTTGGTGGATAATTTGGTCCTCTTTTTTTCCATAAATACAATGCTCACACAACTCTAAATCAATAGATTTCAAACCTAGAAGTTGATCCCTTTTGTACAAAATCTCAAAGCCCTTCTTGCTCATATCGCCGAGCCTCTTGTACCAAAGCTCCGTACTGTTGTCTGCAACTGCCATCATAGCTCCCACTTCAACATGGCTCTCTAGCACATACAAAGTGTCTAATTTACTGCCTCTTGCAATCACCAAGGCTCCTTTGGTCACCTTCCAAGTGCTTGACTCAAAAGTGATGCTACAACCTTGAGCATCTAGTTGTCCTACAGAAACCAGATTTCTTTGAGTTCAGGGATGTGTCTCACACCCTGTAACAACCAATTATTTCCATTTTTAAATTTCAATAGCACATCTCCTTTACCGAAAATGTCACAAGGTTCATCGTTGTCAAGATAGACCTAACCAAAGTTAGCTTCTTGATAGTTATTGAAAACTTCCCAGCATGAAGTGACATGAAAAGAAGCAGCAAAATCCAACAGCCACACATCAATTGTAACTTCACTTATAGATAAAACTAATGCACCTACATCATCTTCATATGCTGCATTTACCTCATTTTCCTTTGATTGACTAAGTTTCACCTTCTTGAATGACCAACAATTCTTTTTTATGTGGCCTTCATTGCCACAAAACCAGCAACCTATATTTTTGCCCCTAGATTTAGATCTTCTTCTATTGTTATTTCTTCCACATTCTTGGGAACTCCCCTATTTCCGAAAATCAAATCCTCTCCAAATGAAGTACCTTGATGTTTTCTTCTCATGTCTTTGTTGAGAAGAATTGCAACCGCATCATCAAACTTCAACACATTTCCTTTCTTATTTCTGAATGCCGAATTACTAACGGCCATTACAACACCTTCCTAACTATCGGGAAGAGAACACAAAAGCAAGATGGATTTGATTTCATCTTCAAAATTAATATCAACAAAAATTAATTGGTTGGTCAAACTATTAAATTCATTAAAGTGATTGGAAACGTTGCTACCTTCCTTCATCTTCAAATTAAACAATTTATTTATTAAGAAGACTTTATTAGAAGCGGAATCCCTCTTGTACATGTCAGACAATCAGTCCCATAAACCTTTTGTTGTCTTCTTCATTGCAATATTAAACAAAACATTGTTGGATAGAGAGAGAATGATAGTTGTGTCACGTCTTAGACTTTTTGGATTGAATTCATTTACATTTAATGCATAGAAAACTATTGAACTCTACTTGATGCTTGATTTTAAATAAATATGATGCTGATACACTATTGAGCATATGATTCAATTATTTTATGTCACTTCGGCTATGTTTTTATAGAACTAACCTATTGACCGTGGAAAATGAATGGGATTGGTTGTAGGTATTGTCAAAGGTGTAATGTCCCCCATTTAGCCTAGGTAGTCAAATGAGGAAATTAGCCTATTACCATACTCCCATAGGCTAATGACATTGGTTAGGGGGTCTAATTGGACCAATTCACTAGGACTTACTTCTTATAGTAAGTCAGGCAAGGTAGTGTGGATCAACTTGCTATTTATAGCATTTCTGGATTGGTTGTACCTAGCCCTCAGTTTGTAGTTTCAAGATGGCTAGGATGATAATTGTCGATGTATAAGCTAAATTGAATATTTAACTTATAATATATTCATGGCTTAAGTGACTTTATTTTATTAAAGCGACTTTACTTTATAGAATATAAGTCATAACTTAATGTGAGTTGCTAGGAGATGGGCGCCCCTCATGGTGATATAAGGGACTTAATAAAAGACATAAAATAATAAAATATTCCCTTTCTTGGGTGTTGGGAAGAGAAGAGGTAAAAAAGAAAAGTGTGAGCTCATTTTTGGCATTATTCACTCACTTGGAAAATATTAGATTATCGTGCATTGCTTTGGAGCTTGAGCTTCAAGGGTTTGAGTTTGATTCTGCTGAGACAAAACCCTCTTCAGAGTCACCTTCTTCATGTTTGCAAGATAACATCAGGAAGGATTTTGGAGGTCTCATCCAGGGACTTCATTTGGACTATAAATTGATACAATTTGGTGGTGTTTCAAGATTAAAACAAAGATATCATATAAAGTATTTGCTTGCAGCTAAGATAAAGGGATGTATTGTAGATTTGTGATAGTTTAAAGTGTGATTGTGCAGCTGTTGTTTTCCATTTTTTGGTTGTATCCTCACATGCCTGGTTGTACCTCATCTATTTGGGGTTTTATGTGGTTTTGCTAGCATATTTCTCTATTATTGGGGGCGTTTAGCGTCTACACAGATATCCAACATAAAATAGAGATAACATGAGTTGTTTGGAATGTATTTAATGTTGATAATGACTACCAACTGGGTTGTACTACTCTAGGGGTGATGTGGGCATATATAGAGTGATTTCTACTTCTTTTACAGTGGCTCTTATCACCTTCAATGCTGGCATCTAGGATTGTAGTTGATGTTGCTACAGTGATATTGTTGTAGAGCCTTCATTGTATTTGATTGATGGTGATTTTCCATAGCTTGTAGTGTTGGTTCAAGTATGGAAACAATACAAAGTTGAAGTTTTCAAAATGGGTATGTCACTATAATTAGTTTCAGCCTATTTTATGAACTAGGTCATTACTCTTTTATGCATATCTATTGTATCTTTTTTGGGTTATTGTTGTACGCTCTATACTCTATGTTTTCAATGCAAAAACAATACATGCAAACATACACATAAATCCTAAAATAGAACAACAGTCAAAAAATGAAAAAACTTTGGCATAAAACCCTACCAAGATGGTGTACATTACTGTGGTATCAGAGCAGAAGATCTTGCCATCATGTGTAGTTATTTGGAACATGCAGAACAGGTGTTAAGTAATGCAGCCGAGAACCCATCAGTATTATCTTACACAAAATAGGTCACAACCAGATCTTGAGGTTCCACATCATATAGACCCTTTTCTAGGACCTAATATAGTTATCATTCTCACATAAGTAATGGGGGGTAGAGATAGAGAAGAACCTAGTACCCGTCACATCTTGAATTATTTAGCTAGAGGATAGAGAGAGATGCAACAAAACTTTAATCAGCTGATGCAGATGATGGATAATCATGTTTTCGGCAATCCTGGTAATAATAATAACAATAATGATAAAAATAGAAATAACCAGGGTAATAGGAACAATGGTGACAAGAACAACAATGGTGGTGACAGATATAGGCATAGGGATGATGAGGACATGAGACATGAGGGTGAAGCATCGGTGAATAACATGGAGGTTGCTCATCACATAACATATGATAGGCCTGGTATACCCACCTTCACTCCTCATAACCATATAGTTGAACATGAGCCAACCCAATTGGAGTTTTAGGATGTGATAGTCAGGGATTGGCATGCACCTAGTGATGAGTTCAAGGCTGAGATGTCATTCCGTGAGTATTTAGACTTGCGGATGAAGCATAGATCGAAGGGTGGTAGACAACATAACATAGAGTTGTAGAAGAAGGTCAACAAACTTAATATACCTTACTTTGATGGTTTAGGAAAGACCACAGCCAAAGCATGGGTGCAGAAGCTTGACAGCTTCCTATAGCTTAGCCCAATGCCTGAGGAGGCCATCACATATGCAGCTCTACATTTGGATGGTATTGCCCATGAGTGGTGCCACCATGGGAAGGTTACATTGGGACATGACCGGATTACTTCATATGCAGAGTTTATAGTCATCTAATAGATTTGACAAAAAAGACCCTGAGTTACAATGTAAGGAGTTGACACAGCTCAGGCAGTGGGGTTCAGTTGAGAGCTACATCTCTGAGTTTCAAAATTTGTCAATGTTGGTGACAGATATCTCAGAGCGCAGATTGCTAGTTTTGTTTATTGATGGGCATACATATCCATTATGAGGCTGGATTAAGGGCCTCAACCCACCTTCTCTCCATGAGGCAATGAAGAAGGCTAGAGACATGGAGTCTTCATCTTCCAAAAGCAGATTTCACTTGAAGGGATTCCCATACAGGAAGGACAAGGATAAGGATAGAAAACCTTTCCAAAAGGATACAAGCCAACCAAGGGAGAAAACAAACTAGTTAAGCAATGATCAGTTGAATGAGTACAGAAGGAAAAAACTTTACTTTCATTGCAAGGAGCCATGGGATCCTTCACACAGGTGCCTAAATAAGGCAAAGGAAAACTTGATAGAATACTATTCAGCTAAGGAGTCCCATTCAGAGGCATCGGACTAGCCATCAGACAGAGAAGATAGTGGAGATGAGAGTGCCTCACAGCATATCAATGACACCGATGGAACATTGGCACAACTTTCTAGCTTCCAGAAAGTTGGCTCTTTCAGAGTTAGAGGAGTCCTTGCTGGTCAGCACATCATCACCTTGATTGATACAGGTACAACACATAATTTTATTCATGAGGGGTTGGTGGCTAAGTGAGGACTTAAGGTAGAAGAGTTTGAAGGGTTCAAAGTAATGGTAGCTAATGGCTTCAAACTCACTTGTACTGGAAGGATTTCTGGGTTGACCATATAGATGGGAGAATATGAACTTAAGGATAATTTCTATGTTGTTGGCATAGGAGATACATATTTGGTACTAGGTATGCATTGGATGATGGCACTTGGGGAGTTCACCATGAACTTGAAGAAAATGGAAATGAAGTTTGAATCCAATGGGAAGAAAATAGTGCTTAGGGCATTGTCAGATGGAGGACCATGAGTAGTCTCTCTCAAGAGGATGGCGAGAATGTTGTGCCATGATCAGGTAGAGTGGGAAATAAAGTGTCTAATTATGCCAGAGTCTCTGTAATAGCCTAAGGGCAATTGTCATCCTAATATACAGAAGTTGTTGACCAAGCACAACAAAGTGTTTGGTAGTTACCTCTAGGAGTGCCACCTGACAAAGGTATCGAGCATGTCATTGAGCTTGAGGATGGGTCTAAGCCCATGATCACTACTCCCTATCATCATCCTAAGAGTCTCAAGGATGAGATAGAGAAGACTATCAAGGAACTGTTGGAGATGGGTAGCATTAGGCCACTAAAAAGCCCATTTACATCTACTGTAGTATTGGTTAAGAAAAAAGATGGGACCATTCAGATGTGTATCGATTATAGGGCCTTGAATAAGAAAACTATCCAAAATAGGTATCCTATTCCCCATATAGATGAGTTGATAGATGAGTTGCATGGGGCATGTTATTTTTCTAAGATAGTTCTGAGATCGAGATACCACCAGATTCAGATGAGGGAAGAAGATATAGAGAAAACAACTTTCAAGTGTCACTACGACCACTTCGAGTTCTTGGTGATGCCATTTGGGTTGACCAACGCCCATGCTACTTTCCAGAGTTGTATGAACCAAATCTTTAGGAAGCAGCTAAGGAAGTTTATATTAATTTTCTTTGATGACATCCTAATTTTTAGCAAAACTTGGGAAGAGCACATAAGACATCTGGAGGAGGTTCTAAGTATCCTTGAGAGTGAGTCCCTCTATGCCAAGGAGTCCAAGTGTGACTTCAGCATGAAAGAGCTATTATATTTGGGTCATGTTGTTATATGGAGCCTAATCAAACTCAGAGGTTAAATTTTCCCCACTTTTATCGGCATGGTTTCCCCCCAAATGATTTAACAGGGGTTTGGAGGTAGTGCCCCCAAGACGGGGTCAAGGGGCAGCACCCCTGGTGCGCTCTCAAATGACTTTTATTATTTTATAAAGGTGTCAGGAGTTATTTTTGTACTGGCCAACATAAAAAACCCTATTTTGTAACTAACATAAGTCTTGATAAAAATGACTAAGGGTTAGGGTTTTCTGTTGATATTGTATTGTAGCATTTGCAGCTGTATTGAGTTGCAAGGATCGCTGGTTGTAATCGGTTTGATTTCCTGGATAATAATATTGGACTCTCTGTTGGTGGATGTAGCCCGAGTTTGGGTGAACCACGTTAAAAATTGTCTCTCGTTATTATTTATGTGTATTTTTCATTCCTCTATTTAATCTTTGTTTGCATTTAATTGATATCTTCTGCATACAATTCCTAACAGGTCATATAATCAATGTAGATGGTATGAGGGTTGATCTAGAGAAAATTAGGGCAATCATTGAATGGCCTCCACCGACGAACCTCACTCAGCTTAAGGGGTTCTTTGGATTGTGTGGATTTCACAAAAGGTTTGTGAAAGGCTTCTCGCAGACAATAGCACCATTGACAGATTTGACCAAGAAAGGAGCCTTTGTGTGGACAAATGCAGCGCAACAATGTTTGACCACTTCAAGCATTTGATGTCTACCTGCCTAGTGTTGGAAATCCTTGACTTCTCCAAACCTTTTGTGTTGGAGTGTGATGCCTCGAGAGAAGGGATAGGGGCAGTCTTGATGCAAGAGAAACACCCAATTGCATTTGAGAGAAGGAAGCTTAGAGGTGTGGAGAAGAGCTGCTTGGTATATGACCAAGAGATGTTGGCCATAATTGGCCAAATTTAGACCTTACCTGGTTGGTGGGAAGTTTATCATCAAGACAGATCATAACAACATAAAACATTTTATGAACCAAAAGGATTTGAATGATCGATAGCAGAAGTGGGTCAATAGGCTCCAGGCTTATGATTTTGACATTGAGTATTTCAAGGGAAAAAAGAATGTAGTTGTGGATGCCTTATCTAGGAGACCCCACTTGTGTTTGCTTGGGGAGATATCTACTAATTGGAAAGAGATAATTTTAGTAGAGTATTCTAAGGACTCTTGGGTAGCAGGAGTCATTGAAGGCACTATTCATGATGGCAAGTATTTTATGGTGAATGATTTGATCATCTATAAGGATAGGATATTTTTGGTGCCTAACTCTCAATTTAAGAACAAAATTGTAAGGACTTTCCATGATACACCCATGGCTGGCCATTCCGGGTTCTTCAAAACATACAGACAGGTTTGGGAGAGATTTACATGGAAAGGACTTAAGAATGAAGTCCTTAAGTATGTTCGTGAGTGCCCAATATGTCAACAGAATAAAAATGAACTTACTTATCCAGCAGGGTTATTGCAGCCTTTACCAATTCCCAACCAAAAGTGGGAATATATCTCCATAGATTTTATCATAGGGCTACCAAAGGTTTAGGGGAAGGATTACATCTTTGTGGTGGTCAACAAATTGACCAAGTTTGCGCATTTCTTTGTCATTTCAGCGCCACATACAACAGTACAGGTAGTTGATCTCTTTTTTAGGGAGATATTCAGATTGCATGGGATACCTAAGGGCATTGTGAGTGACAGGGATAATAAGTTCCTGAGCTTATTTTGGTAGGAGTTGTTTAGGTTGTGTGGGACTAAATGAACTCCCAGCACCAACTACCACCCACAGACTGATGGCTAGACAGAGATAGTAAACAAATGGGTGGACGGGTATCTCCAAAACTGTGTTAGGGCAACAGAAGGCATGGATTAGATGGTTGCACCTTGGGGAGTATTGTTACAACATGACATACCACATGTCTATCAAGATGACTCCATTTAGGGCCTTATATGGGTATGATGTTCCTTGCTTTACAAACTTACTACTTGGTGACAGTAGAGTGCCGAAGGCAAAAGACTTGTTGCAGGAAAGCTAATATATAATGAAAGAGCTCAAGGAGAATATGCAACAAGCACAGAATTAGCAGAAGCTCTATGCTAATTAGCATCGGGTAGAGAGGAGTTTTGAGGTTGGAGATATGGTATACTTGAGGCTCTTACCCTACAGGCAATCCACTATGAAAAGGAGTGGGGCAGAAAAACTAAAACCTAGGTTTTATGGTCTATTTAGAGTAGCCAAAAGAGTTGGGGAAGTAGCTTATGAGCTTGAGCTACCAGCAGATAGTTGGGTGCATAATGTGTTTCATGTTTCCAAGCCTAAGAAAGCACTTGGCCATAATGTGGTTCCTTTAGTTGAACTTCCACCATTGGATGAGGAGGGGAAGCTAATCTTGGTTTTAGAGGCTATCATTGACACACATGAGAGGAATCTTAGGAGACAATTCATCAAGGAGTACTCGGTGAAGTGGAAGAACTTGCCAGTTGAGGATGTGACATGGGAGAGTGAGCAGATACTTCAGCATCCTGAGCTAAGATTGCTTGAGGACAAGAAATCTTGGGGAGGGTGGACTGTAATGTCCCCCATTTAGCCCAGGTAGTCAGATGAGAAGATTAGCCTATTACCAGACTCCCATGGGCTAATGACATTGGTTAGGGGGTCTAATTGGACCAATTCACTAGGACTTACTATTTATAGTAAGTCAAGTAAGGCAGTGTGGGTTGACTTGCTATTTATAGCATTGCCGGATTGGTTGCACCTAGCACTTGGTTTGTAGTTTTGAGATGGCGAGGATGATAATTGTCGATGTATAAGTTAAATTGAATATTTAACTTATAATATATTCATGTTGTGAGTGACTTAATTTTATTAAAGTGACTTTACTTTATAAAATATAAGTCATAACTTAAGGAGATGGGTGCCCCTTGTGGTGATAAAAGGGACTTAATAAAAGACATAAAATAATAAAATATTCTCTTTCTTGGGCATTGGGAAGAGAAGAGGTAAAAAAGAAAAGTGTGAGCTCATTTTTGGCATTATTCACTCACTTGGAAAATATTGGATTGTCATATAAAGTATTTGCTTGTAGCTAAGATAAAGGGATGTATTGTAGATTTGTGATAGTTTAAATTGTGATTGTGCAGCTGTTATTTTCCATTTGCTAGTCGTACCCTCACATGCCTAGTCGTACCTCATCTATTTGCGGTTTTAAGTGGCTTTGCTAGCATATTTCTCTGTTATTGGAGGTGTTTAGCATCTGTAGAGACATCCAACACAAAATAGAGATAACAGGAGTTTGTTGGAATATATTTAATGTTGATAATGACTACCAATTGGGTCGTACTACTCTAGGGATGATGTGGGCATATGTAGAGTGATTTCTACTTCTTTTGTGGCTCTTATCACCTTCAATGCTGGCGTCTAGGATTGTATTTGATGTTGCTGCAGTGATATTGTTGTAGAACCTTCATTGTATCTGATTGATGGTGATTTTCCATAGCTTGTAATGCTAGTTCAAGTACGACAACAATACAAACTTGAAGTTTTCAAAATGGGTATGTCATTGTAATTAGTTTTAGCTTATTTTATGAACTAGGTCATTACTCTTTTATGCATATCTATTGTATCTTTTCTGGGTTATTGTTGTACGCTCTATATTCTATGTTTTCAATGCAAAAACAATACATGAAAACATACACATAAACCCTAAAACAAAATAGCAGTCAGAAAATGAAAAAACTTTGGCATAAAACCCTATCAGGATGGTGTACATTACATAAGGCAAGAACATGTTTCAGGTAGAGGGGACCTAGCCGTTTGTCAATGATTGGATGGGTTATGTCTAGTGTTGATGCAGAGGAAAAAGACTCTCACAAGAAACTTAACACATTCCAACAATGGTCCAATACAAATGATGCAAAAGTGCACATTAGTTCACTCTAGGTAATGTGTTCCTAAGCCTAAAACATGGGGGCAACACTTCAGACCTTTTTGGTCATAACTTTCATTTTAGACCCGCTATTAAAAATATAAGACCTTTTTTGAATACCCTTTTGGGTCTTACTACACATATTTGAAAATGGGCTGGGTTACTTTGCACGGAATAGGTCAAAAATAGACTGTTGCAGAATTGGGAACCCTTGGCTGAATCTTGCCCGTCTTCACTAAAATTGCTCTAAAATGCACAAAACTCAATGAAATCTCATGCAACCAAAAAGAAAATGAAAGAAGAAAAAATTCTCCATCTTCCCCAACTAGTTTCAGGCCTGTACTATACCATACATGGGCGTACTAGCATGTTTTCAGAATACAAATTCTGAAAAACATTGTTAGAACAGAGCAGCCTTCACCAAAATGGTCATAGCTTTCACAAATCTCAATGAAAATTGATACAACAAAAATCAAAATGAAGTAGATTCACATGCCCACATGATCCAATTGATTTCATATCATAACATGGGTCGTACAGGTCGTACATAGTAAAAGAACAAGACTACAACGTTAGAAAACACATGAAAACTTGCTTCTATTCACCAAAACTACCAAAATCCATTCTTCTCTCCCTTTATTTGACTTTTTAAGGTGTTTTCCATCATTTCCAACCACTCCCATCTGTTAGAAAATAGTTTCTTGATTTGCATGTAAACATTTCTTGCCTTTTTGACAACTTGTCCAAGTTGCATGACAACTTCTAGTAACATTTGATAACTTTTACACTTTTAAATCAAAAACTCAATTAACACACCAAAAATGAACACATATGATTCTAAATGGTCATAAATGACCTTATGAGACTCCAAAACACTCTAACAACCCTAAAACCAAAAATGACAAAAGATATGCTTCTGAGGCCCTGATGCCCCTGCACCAAGTGCCTATCACAGACACTCACGTAGAAATCATATTGCATAATTGTTTTTCCATTATTTGACTATCTACTTGGCATTCTTGGAATAAGAATAAATGAATGTGATTGTTGTCTTTCCTTGCAAATGCTTCATATGTATGGATTGTTCAATGACTAAACCTGAATTGATTATATGAGTACTTGTTTTCAAACTTAACGGTAATTAAATTATGTATGCCTTGTATTTTATGTCATCTTGATTTCACTATGAAAAGCTCTTTTTCCTTTTTGTACAAATATAATAGTTTGTTAAAATTATTTATGCATATATATAATATATATATAAAAGACGAGTTTCATAATATATATATATACACAAATGTACATGCTTTTCATACTTGTTTTTATTATTATTTGAAGTTATTAAAATGAAGTTGCATGCGGGGCATACTTGTTTTTTTTATTTGAAGTTATAAAAGTGGAGTTGCATGAAATGGACAGAAAAAAAAAAGATAGAAAAGGGCATGAACACTCCGCCCTAAAAGGAGAGGGGAAAAATAGAGTTGGGAAAAGAATAAAAATAAGGAAGATGCAAAATACAGAGCACGTAGAATACAGAGAAAGAAGGGTGTTGGAGTTTGGAGGGCAGCCAGGCTTGAAGGGATTTGCAAGCTTAAAACAAGTTCATTTAAATTGCTTTAGCTTTCATTATAAATTGGAAATATACGAAAGATGCTAAGAGATTTGTGTTTGTTCTTGGTGATTGAAAAACTTATAAACATGCAAATCTACCACTTGAATGATATTTAGGGCAGAGGAAAGTCATTTTTGTTTTAAAAGTCTTTAAATTATTTACAGAGACTATGGCGCTGCCTAAAAGGCAGGCTACAACTCCTTCTATAGGGGCCATGGGAGGCCATTTAGGCCTTCCCATGCCTGACACAACCAGTAGGGGTTGTGCCCCATGATCTTTCCCTCTTTGAATCTAAAACCTTCATCAAAAACTTGAAGAGTTCCTTGTCTTTCATTGTGGTGACAAAATTTTGCACCATTTCAAACTTTTTCAAATGTATAGAGACACAGCAACTAAAAGCCACAACCATCGTCAATAATAGATATAGCAAAATTGATGCGGAGTCTTCCACGCGTCAGATGCAGGAGAAAAATAGAGAAGCACAAAATTGATGCAGACAGTGACACTTGGAGGCTGCGAGGTAAAAGTTGTTGCAACTCAAAATTTAGCAGAATGCTCCACGTGGATGAAGCGTAGCAGAGAGAGAAATAAGTATTTTGTTTCTTTTAAATTGTGGCAACATGTTTTCACAGGATGAAAAGCTAAATTTATAATAATGTGTCTGTTTTAATAATGATGGTGGGTCCCTCTTTCATAAAAGTTGAAACCGTATGAAATAAAATAAAACAAGTAAAGTGGCTCTCATTTTTATTCCTCCACGGGAAAGAACAAAGGCTGCGAGAAGAAACAAAGAAAGAAGCAGAGACAGATATGTGTCAGACAGAGGCAAAAGAGAAGGTTTCTCAAAATTCAGTGGAATGCACCACGTGGAGACACTCGAGAGTTTTAGAAAGCAAGTTAAAATGATGCAGAAGAGGCCACGTGGGTGAGCCCGAAGCAAGGAAAAATTTATTTCATGTCATTAGTGCATCATATGTTACGGGAATTTCAAGGAGTTAAATATAAATGAAAGAGTCTCTTATAATATCAGTAGTGGGTCTCTCATGGAATAAAGTCACGAGAATAAAAGGTGAAAGCCCCAAAGGTTAAATGGGCCACTTTATTTTTCATGACAGAAACTCAAGAAGCAGCAGATAAAGACATGTGTCAGATGTGGAAGCATTAGAAAGGAAATCAAAAATGATGCGGGAGGAGCCACGTGGTGGAGTCTACGCACAGGAGATACAAATGCTTCACTTCATTTAATTAATTGTAAATGTCACGGGATTTTTATAAGAAAGAGTCTTATTAAACAAGTGATGTGGGCCCTCCCTTTAATAAGTAAAACTTATTAAATATAAGTTTCTCATATTCTAAGCTTATGGGAGAGGTAAGTTTTAAAGAGAATATTTTATATAGCCTATTATTTTAAATGATGGGTCCCTTTGCTTGTAAAATAATGCTTTATGAGATAAGAAACTTTTAACTCACGAGAGTTAAAATGATGTAACCCTAAAAGATGAGTAGCCACTTTCATTTTTCACAGCAAGCTACATGTATCAAATGGTGAGCTACAGGAAGTAGTGGCAGAAAGAGTTTTCTTTCATCACACAGGTGCATATTTTTTCCAGCCATGGGCAAAACAAAAGTCACAGTTCAGTTTCAAATAACAGATTTGTGCTGGATTTAGCAGAGTTAGATTTTCTGTTGAGGCCGTTGAAATATTTTGTTAGGTTTTTGGGCTACAAATAGCCAGATCTGGGTCACATTCAAGGAGTTCTTCTAGAGACACATTCAGAGTTCTACATTTCTATAGATCAGAGAGTTGGAGCAGCAGACTCAGATTTCTTTCTTTTCGCCTTTGCAGTTATTTCTTTATGAGAATGTAATAGTCATTTTGTGTAGCAACTTTTGCCTCTGTAATTGATCATTCAAATAAAGAGATGTGTTCTATGCATATTGGATATCTCTGTTTCTTGCTTTTGATTTCTCTGTTTCTCTGCCTCTGTTTAATATGTTTTAAAACTGAGTTTTAATCATGCATATATTGCTCTTTAAATCCAATTAAATCTTTCAAAGTTAACACTATGCAAATAATTGTTTCAAATCCGGCGGATCACCATAGATTAGGCATTTATTTTCTACAATATGGTTTTCTTTCTAACTTTTTTCCAAACCCCCCATTGAAGAACGGAAGAGCCAGCTTCCTTAAAATCTGGAGGTCACTCTGAGGAGCAATCCCATGTCTTAGAGTTTCCCATGTTGCTGCTGGATTAAACCCACAGATTTATACATCAACACATTGCATACTGGTAATTTACTATTGTGCATCATTATTTTGGCATGATAAATAAAAGGGTGTTATTCCTCAGTATATGTTCTAGATCGTGGGTTTTATTGGCTCCCAACCCCCTTTAATTTTATTGTGAATCTGCAATACAAAGGTATGTATGCATAAATATATATAGACTATATGCATACACACCTATGTATGCATTCATATGATGATTACCATGTATATTTCTTATGAATTTACCCTGTAATTGCTTATGAACTCATTTTTGCTACTATATAAAACTTCTTGAGACTAAATTTCAATGCTGATATATAATTCTCTTATGATCCCTCTACTGAATACTCTATATTTTCTTATGGACATCATTGCTGTAAATATTCTTGAAACTAAATGACATGTTGATAAAACACTCTTTTTAGCAAAACTATACTGTTGTCCATTTGTTGTAGCTAAATATTATTGTCTAAACTCTTTGGGGACTGATTTTAGTTTACTATTACAACTCTTTTTATGAGCCCTTTGTTGTATGGGTGTTTAAGAACTTCTATTGGATTGAATTTTTTTAAAAACTAATATTGAACAACAAGTTAACATCTTGAAACTGGAACAATGAATCCTTCCTTTTACTTCTCTTATAGAGTTGAATGTTGCTCATATGAGTGTATATATATATATATATATATATATATATATATATATATATATATATAAACCTCTCTCTCTATATAGGTATATATATACTCACTACTTAAAAGCATACATGTTGAAAGTATCTATTTTACTATATGCCTAAAAATTTATGTATTTTATCGTCCAAAACAACAAAGAAACAAATCAAAATCATGAAAGTTAAAACAATTATACTTGTATGAACTATACTATGCAATATGCTAAGAAAATTGAGTACTTGTGAAAATAAATAGTTGTTGAATTCATAACAGAAACGAATTATTTACTCTTGTATTATTGCATGAAAGAAATGAGTTATTATTTTGTCATAAAATTCGTTTTGGAAAGAGAATGGTTATTTTGTTTTTCTATGCTTTTGTACTTTTTGGAAAGTTACCTTCCAGGACGGGTGCTGAATATGGGTAAAATAAAGAAGTAGGTCTTATTTTTTAAGGTTTACACACCGTTAAATGGTTTCATACTTTGGCCAAAGTTAAATTTTGACATTGAAATAGATGAATGAACCATTGAAATAGATGGATTGTTATGCCTAGTTATTTTATTTTATTCTCTGCCATATCTTGTTAATGTGATGCTTCATTCAAGTTAGGGATACATGTAGGTTAATAGGAATGCACCAGATTCCACCTTGCTAATTGTTTACAGGTTGCTAGGCCCTTTGTGCAAGGTCAGGCATTCTTCAAGTCTGAAGAATACCGGGGAAGCGTAAGCTTCGTGGTTGGGCAAAAAAGCGCCTAAACCATGTTCTTGTCCTTTGACGTAGCAAATGACCAGATGGCCGATGGCAGTTGAGGATTGATCTATATATTGGATTCTACTTGTATATGCTGACATATGTATTACTTCATTGAACCAAACAATTTGTACGGAGAATAAGCCATTATTGAAACTTGTACATATTATTTCATGGAGCTCTATAACTATACTTTAGTATGATGAATTATAACATTATTGTATACCAAATCAATTTATGAAATCTTGTGATTGACAATTAGTAGATCTCTCTCTTTTCTTTGATAGTGTAATTGCAATTACTTTTACTTTTACTATTCTTTTATTTCGGTTATGTATGTGAGGGAATTCAGTACTTTACATTTGGTATCAGAACACTAGGTTCTACACTAGGCCTTTTTGGACTATTAAGCTAAGTTGTAAACTTGTTGAAGATCAATCAACATGAATACTAGAAACTCTGGACGCAGGGGAGCAACCTTAGGATCTAGCAGTGAGCAAAATGTAGGAAACAACAAAGGACACAATGTAGGGAACAATGCCAGAAACAATCAAAGGAACTAAAATGAAACAAACAACAATAATGGACAAAACAATAATGGATAGAACAATGATCAACAAAATAACTAGCTAGATCAAATCCTTGCTCTTTTAACTCAACAACGGACGCAAATGAACAATCTTGAGTAGGAAGTCTGAGGAATGAGAGGAAATCAGAATGAGAATGAAGGAGATGCAAAATAGAGGGAAGAAGCACGAGGCCCAGAAGGTGAAGCGAATGTGAACAATCAAGACAAAATTATAAAGGAGTTGGGAAAAGAACTTAAAAAGGTCACCCCTCCTAAATTTGATGGTAAGACCATTGGTGACGGGGCTGAGGCATGGATAATAGAGATGGAAAAATACTATGATCTCTGAAACTTGTCCAAGGAAACTAAAGCAATGTGGGGATCTTCTCAGCTTATTGGTGGGATAATAAAAAAGTAGAAAAGAAACTTTTACTTGGAGAAGTAACATGGGACCGCTTCCTCAAACTCTTTAGGAAGAGGTGGTTACCACAACTTTATTTTGATAAAAAGATGATAGAATTTCAAAACCTAACTCAGGAAGGTATGCCAGTGACTTGGTATTGGGAGAGATTCTCGTACCTACTCAAGTATGTTCCACAGTACCAACTAGATGAGAGGTTCAGGATCCAAAAGTTTATCTTGGGTTTAAGACCACAAATTGGGGTAGAGGTAGATATTCATAACCCCTTGACCATGGACGAAATGTTCGAGAAAGTGACTAAGCAGGAGCAGAAATTGCAATAGATTGCCAATTATCATAAGACAAGAGATACGAAATATAGAAATAAGAGGTTCCAGAATGATAGTCATAATCATAGTAGCAACAATGGGAAAATGTAGAGATAATATTTTTCCCCTCTTTGATGCAGTGTGTTTTATCACATTGCTTCAAAGAATAAAAATTTCTACAATTTGATACATGCCCTAGTTTGCCCCTAGTACTGGTTTATGACGCTAGGATGCCCCCTCAAGAGATTGGATGGGAAGAAAAAATTTGAGGGCATGAGACAGACAACCTCACGATGAAGAAGGTGAAAGGATACGCGAAATGGTGGAGAAAATAGGTTATGGCTGGGAAAAAATGGAAGAGAAATGGCACGGAGAACATTCAAGGTTGCCACATAGCTAGGTAGGGTTGCATGTCTATATTTAGAAGTTAGGTCCACAATTCTAGTCATTTGCACACATGTCACCTTGTGAGAGATACTAGGAGCTTTGCAGAGCGTAGGAGCTAGAGTAGTCAATAGAGAGATGGATATTTCGGTCGAGGAGCATCATTTCGAGCGGGTCCAACGATTCAGGCAGGCAACGGAGGCAGGACCCCCAGTATGTATGTCAAAAAATTTAGGCTAGGTGCATTTATTAGTGTAATAAAAGCTTGGTAAAGTGACCGAAGCGAATGCACAGCTTTGGGTTTCAGCACATTTGTGCCCCAAAACAACGCATTTATTTTAATTCAGCACATGTGTTTAGTTTTCCTACGCATTTGCAAGGTGTTGCGCATTTAGGTCGTGTAGCTACGCATGTGTATTGTTTTAGCACATCTGTGTTTTGTTGATGCACATTTGTTAGGTCCTACACATTTATGTCACAGAGCTGCACATTTGCTCTGATACTATGCTTTTAAGTTATTTTGTTGTGCATGCATTGTGAAGCTGCGCTTTTGCTCTGATACTGCACAAATGCTACCTGGAATGGTGCATTTGCTTAGGATAGTTAGTTACTTAGCGAAATTGACTCAATTGGTATCTTGATCGATGCAACAATTGATAAGTGATCTCTGAGATTGATAGAATCTAGATAAGAGATGATATGCTTGGTTTGATCAATTTGATATGTTAAGTAAGTGATTTGGATAGGTTTGATAGTTGAGCAGGTTTGCATTGATACAATTATGGTTGATGTTTTGCTTTGTTGATGGCAGGAGGATATTTCTGACTGTATCATGTCACAAGAGTAGTTCCCTGTTATGATGCGGCGACGACACATGTTGACTGAGGTAGATCATTTAGTGCTTGGGGCGATTGGCTTATATTATGTTTACTTCATGCCCGAGGTTCATGCGAACCTCGGTCTACTGACTGCTCTGGTAGAGCGCTTCCATAGTGAGGATAGGACACTCCACCTCCCCACCGGTGAGATCACTATGACTTTGGAGGATGTTTACAGGATCCTTCACCTACGTATAGTAGGGGAGTTGGTAGAGTATGACGCTCAGCGTGACACTGGGCTAACTGAGTGCAAGAGGATATTTGATGATCTTGACATAGCGGGATCAGTGATCAGCTGGCAGGACATGTATGATTACTATGACTACTCCCCAGGGATTATAGCTGGCTTGATCAGAGGTGTTGTATTCCCTGATCGAAGATCACATGGATTCACAGTTGGTTGGGGTCAGACCCTAGAGAGGATGCTGACTGAGGGCACTCGCTTTGGTTGGGGTGTCTGTGTACTTGCCCACCTCTACCATGATATGCATCAGGTTGTATATTGTGGAGCTTCTAGTCTGTCGGCAGGTGTATCTCTGTTACAATTCTAGGCATGGGAGCACACAGCAGTGAAACGACCTATTTGCACATTTCACAGACAACCAGGAGAGCCATACTCTTATGGATACACCAGTGTACTTACTCAACACAGGCTGGGTAGGTTGGAGTATTGGCGCCATGCTCTGGATAATGTAGATGCAGTTGTGTGGTGACCATACCTAGAGTGCAAGGTATGGGATGACGAGGATGATGAGTTACCATACGTGTTTCAAATGCAGTGGTTGATTGGCCAGACCCCACACATTTTTGAGAGGCAGATAGTTAGCCATGTCTTCTGGCAGTTCGGGTGGGTATAGGGTATGCCAGAAGGGTAGGCCCTATTTGTGAGGACATGGGCAGAGTGGTGACAATGGGGTCTCGTGGCTTCCTATGAGGAGGCCCAAGCAAATTTCCTACAAATTCCTTATCAGGCGTGGCCGATGAGGCAGGAGGTAGTGGATGCGGGGATGACGCGAGATTTTAAGGATTGGTTCACAACACACCCATTCCCTAGGTACTTGGGACTAGGAGAGCTAGCTCCTCGCCTAGAGGAGGTTGAGTCAGAGGAGGAGGGTGATGGAGGTAGGTGGAGGAGGAGGCGAAGGAGGAGGAGAGGAGGATGTGGAGGAGGAGGAGATGATGGAGGTGGTGGAGGGGGAGATGGAGGAGATGGAGGAGGAGATAGCAGGCTAAGACATCGGTAGAGAGTGGGGCAGGCCCCACTCCAATAGGTAGCACAACAGGTATAGGTAGCACTAGCAGTTATTCTATAGGTACCGTACGCACCTGATCATCCTACCCTGCAGTAGTAGGTGCTGGGAGATGCAGTGGGTATGCTTCAAGGCTAGATGAGATAGGTTAGAGTACAACTGAGAGCCGCTGAGGCTCGGTTATAGGGAGATGCGGGGGTTATTGCCGGCATCACTGCAGACTGGGATGCCGCACTTGCCAGGGTTCAGGCATTGATAGGGGAGAGGGATGCAGCCATAGCCGCCTTGGGCACTAATGTAGCTACAGTACTACTCGTGACATAGTTGACACAATCTCAAGCCCAGGTGACACAGGTGATGGGAGAGCTGGCTACAGCTCGAGCATAGACACAATACTACAGAGGGTTATACCACGGGGCAATGCCAACAGATCAGAGGGCACCGAGCTACAAGAGCCAGTCAGTGGCTATTTTCTTGCGGAGGGCAAGTGGTTCATGGTCGGAGGCTTTGGGCATGGGTCCACAATAGTCTGGGGTTGGCCGAGGTAGAGGAGGGGGAATGACAGTGCTAAGAGCAACATCCTGCAGCAGCAGGGTTAGTTGTGACCTTGTACAGATTTTTGCTATGTACATACATTTTTTGATGGCTCATGGATAGCCAGATTATGTATATATTACTCTTATGTTGTACAACTACTGAGACATGTATCATTATTATTTTGATGTATGTATACACCCTTTGTGATTCGACTCATGGAGGACAGACTGATATTGTACACATTGGACATTTTTATGTTGTATGTTTATATATGATAATGCAGCTTATGATGGTCTACATGTATGTTTGTTTTATGCGATGATCATGGATGCACTCTATTTTTTATGTTTATATGCTATGCAAATGTTTATGATATCTAATGTGCAACACCTGTTATGCAAATAAGATGGTATGAGATGATTACTGACAGCTATGTTTTTGATAGTTCTCTGATGAGACACTATGTATGCTATGTATGTTGACACAAATGTGGATGATTTAAATGCACCTATATGTATGCAAAATGATTTTAAATGTTCACATTCTATGATGATCTAATGTAGACATTGTGGTGATAGCTATGTTTGTGTGAGATTTTTGGTTAATGCAATGGTATGTTGACTTATGCATCTAAGCGACCACATTATGTGCTAACATGATCTAAATGTTTATTATGTATTGTATGTGATGATACTAAATGATGATTGACCGATTCATGATATGCAAAATGATGACATGTTTTTTTGTTACACCTATCACCTAATATGAAATGCAAAATGATGACACATGGATGATTTAATGCACCTATATGAATGCAAATGATTTAATCAAATTAATGACTATCTCACCTACTATGAAATGCAAAATGGTTACATGTTTTTGTTATGTCCAAGTGTACTCAATCAACATAGAAGATACTCGATGAAAGACACAATGATAGACTGACAGAAGAAATGCGAATGAAGGAATCAGAAGCTTTTATTTGTAAACACTGGCACTGTGAACAAAATCTTTATTTATGGATGGTATATGAAATGTAATTGGATACGGATGGATGCAGATATTTGTCATCTTGATATTGCAAGTATTTTGAAGTGCTTGATTCATCATTGGGCAATTTTTTTGTTATTTTTGCATTTTTAAGATGTAAAAAAATACAAGCACCTAGGTACAATTAAACCAAGATGACCTAAGTATTGCTTACATGGATTTTGATTTAGCAAGTTAATACAAGTATCTGAGTATAATTGAACTAAGATGACCTAAGTATTTTTGCATATCAACAAACAAGGATTTCCCTATTTCATGCTCAAATCTAGAACATCCTCAATGATCATTGTGTTGATCATGTCTTTAGACAAGGCTTCACATTACTAAAGATAAATCCATAAGCGGAAAAAAAAAAAATCATGCCCCCAACATAGCATCTCTAGTTTTTAGGCATCCTTGAGTAGTGTAGGAAACATGATAACAAAAGTTTAAAATTTAAGGCACAACCAATCAAAACAAAACTTTCTAGCATTAGATGTATCTTCTTGCCATAATTTAGATAAAATCATTTAGAGTGTTTAGGATTTCTTTGTTTTACGTTGGATAGGTTGATGTCTTGAGTCAAAATTTCTGTTTGGAAGCAGGCTTTGTTGCGCTTGTGTGGCTGGTGAAAGGTTATCACAATCCTTATTGGTGCCCTCTTAGAACATGTGGCATTGCAGAATCTAACTCCTTAACCAGGTCGAGGACTTTCCCCCAGTCAGGTAAAGGACTGACTTATTATGGGAGAATGGACAATAGACACGAAGAAACGGGGCCTAAGGGATTGACCTAGTGCCTTGGGGGCTCATTGATAAATGGCCTTGCCTACGTGATGACGCAGAGGCAACGTAGTTTGGGGTGAACTTTGTGGACCTAAGACCTAGGTGGTGGGTGAAAAGGTATGGAATGGATGGGTAGCCTCGGGGGCCCATCAATGATGGCCTTTCCTATGTAATGACGCAAAGGCAACGTAGTTTGGGATGAGTAGATACTGACAATGGACGCTATGACAGGCTGACACTATGCATAGGGTAGTGGATAAACCTTAGGCAATAAGGCGATAATGGTGATAGAGTATCAAGCCATGATAGGTTACCATTAGGTGGTTTTTACAAAACAGATACGATCGGATGATGGACAATTGTAGGAAGAATGGACATAAGGTGATGGTTTCCCAAAGATGGAGGAAGCGGTTCGCATCACAAAGAGCACCTGTTTGCCAGGTTTTCACTGCATTTCTTTTATTGCTAAATTTTTTTGTCTTTTCTTATTTATTTTATTTTATTTTTATTTTTTTATTTTTAATATTTTTATTTTTTTATACCCCCTTACATTGGGGTTCTCTAGGTATAGAATCGGTGAAGATGCATACTATTGATTGGGTCATCAAACAACTCACCTTCTGATGTAGCTAACTAGTATGCTCCTGATCCATATGCAACAATGATTACATAAGGATGAAGCCAGTTGGGTTCAAACTTTCCTTTCTTCTCCCAATCTTGCTAATTGCAGGGATTTTCTTTGAGCACTAGATCAACAACATTAAAGATCCTTGGACAGACTCTATCATTATAGCTTCATGACATTCTTTGTTGGTAGGCTTTGAGATGGTTCAAAGCATTCTGACGTTTCTCCTCCAATAGTTTTAACTCTTGCAGTCTGGAAACTTTGTAGTCCTCATCAGTTATAAGACCTTTTAATGACACCCTCAAATATGGTAACTTGACCTCAATGGGCAAAATGGCTTCGGAACCATAGACAAGGTAGGCCCATAGAGTGGGATTTAGTTGCATGTGCCAATCACGGCCGGTGTCGTTGACAATTTTCTTGAGGATTTTCAAGATTGTTTTGTTGGATGCCTCTGCCTAACCGTTGCCTTGTGGGTAATATGGGGTGGAGAAGCAGTGTTGGATTTAGAATTTGTCACAAAGCTCTTGGACATCCTAGTTTTTGAAGGGTCTTGCATTATATGTGACTATGGATGAGGGAATTCTGTATCAACAAATGAGGTAATTAAGGATGAAGGAGGCAATTTGCTTGCCTGTGACATTGGTGAGTGGGACAGCTTCAATCCACTTGGTAAAATACTCAGTGGTAGTTATGATGAACTTGTGGCTGTTGGATGACGGAGGGTGGATTTTTCCCACAAGGTCAAGTCCCCACTGACAAAAGGGCCAAGGTGTCGTTAAAGGTCACAATTCCTGAGCTGGTGCATGGATGAGGTTACCATGAATCTGACACTACTTACATTTCTTGACAAAATGATACGAATCTATCTCCATGTTTGGCCAATAGTATCCCAAATGCATGAGTTTCTTAGCTAAGGTAGGACCACCAGAGTGTGATCCATAGATTCCTTCGTGTACTTCCTGTAAGGCGGTTTGAGATTTGTCACATTCAAGACATATGAGTAGAGTACCATCCAAACCTCAGAGGCAAAGGGTGTCGGTGATAATGGTATAACGGGAGGTTTGGCGGATGAAGGTTCAGAGTTGGTTATTGGATAAGTCAGCTGGTTAGGTGTTATGCTTGAGTATGCTTGAGGTAAGTGTAAATTTTACCATACAAGGGTGAATCAGATCCAACTAGGTGGCAAATGGATTTGGGGATATCATAAGCTGGTTGTACGACTGACTCCACCAATAACTCAAAACGTGACTCATTCTCTGGTATATTGAGAAGCGAGGTGATGGTTGCCATGGCATCTGCTGCTTTGTTCTCTATGCAAGGAATCTGCTCAAAGGAGATTATCACAAAGTATCCTTTAAAGTCATCTACCATATGCTTGTATGGTATTAGCTTGAAATCTTTTGTCTGATAGTCATCATTTACTTGATTGATCACAAGTTGTGAATCTCCATAGACATGTAGCTCTTTCACTTTCTACTCTGCCTCCATCTTAAGACCAATGACTAAGGCCTCATACTTTTTAATGTTGTTTGTGCAAGGAAAAAGTAGACCATAAGACTTTGGTATTATGTCACCTGGAGGAGTGACTAATAAGATTCCTACCCCCGATCCATGGTTTGTATAAGACCCATCAAAGTAGAGCTTCCATGAATGTGGTGTGATACTGAAAATTGATTCATCGAGAAACTCAAATGTCATTGGAGTGGTATCTTGCAATGGTGCCTCTACCAACTGATCTATGATGATCTGACCTTTGATAGCTTTCCTTTCCACATATTCTATGTCATACTCACTTAGTAGCATTACCCATTTAGCTAGGCGGCCTGTTAGGGTTGCTTTTCTTAACAAGTATTTGAGTGGATCAATCTTTGCAATGAGCTTGATGGAATGTGCAAGCATGTAATGGCATAGGTTTTGGGAAGCAAAAACCATAGCAAGACAAGATCTTTTGATTTGAGAATACTACAATTCATACCTCGTCAATGTGCGACTGATGTAGTAAATAGCCCGTTCCTTGCCTTCATAGTCTTGTTGTGCTAAAAGGGCTCCCAGAGCTGTCAGTGTAGAAGATATGTAAAGATATAGTGGCTTGCCTTGGATAGGTGGCATCAAGATAGGTGGACTCATGAGATACTCCTTCAATTTGCAAAATCCTTCTTCAAACTTCTCATCCCATCTAAATGAGATGTTCTTATGCAAGAGATGAGTGAAGGGTTGACACTTGTCTGCCAGTTGTGAGATAAATTGACGGATTGCCTGTAATTTTCCCTGTAAAGACCGTAGTTGGGTGATGTTCCTTGGTGGTGGCATCTCCATGATAGCTTTGATCTTCGCAGGATCTATCTCAATTCCATTTGTTGATACTATGAAACCTAAGAGTTTGTTGGAGGTGACTCCAAACACGCACTTTTTTGAATTCAATCAAACCTTGAAGTGTTCTAGCCACTGAAAGATTTTCTCTAGGACATCTAAGTAAGATTCCCTTGTAAGTGACTTAGCAAGGATGTCATCTACATAGTCTTCCATGGTGATGTGCATCATGTTGTGGAAGATAGTAGTCATAGCCCGTTGGTATGTTGCTCCTGTGTTCTTCAACCCAAATGGCATGACATTCCAAAAGAAGGTACCCCATGGACATGCGAATGCCATCTTATGTTGATCCTCTGGTGCTATTCTGATTTGGTTGTATCTGAAGAAACCATCCATAAGAGAGAGCATGGTGTGTCCAGCTGTCAAGTCTACAATGATGTCAACGTTAGGCAATGGGAAATCATCTTTACGACAGGCCTTGTTGAGATCCCTAAAGTCACTACATAATCTGACTCATCCATCTAGTTTTGATATTGGTACAATGTTGGATACCCACTCTAGATAATTGATTTCTTTGATGAGCCCTGAATCTAGTAGCTTCTTTAGTTCCTCTTTGACTAGCAATGCGATATGTGGATGCATTTTCCTGAGTTTTTGTTTAATAGGTTTAACTCTAGGATCTAGTGGTAGATGATGCAAGATCAAGTCTGGATCTAACCCGGGCATATCTACATAGGACCAAGCAAAGTTGACCTATTTCCTTTTGAAGAAGGGTACAAATTTCATCTTTTCTGCTGGGGATAGAGACTTGGCAAAGTGTATGATCTTTGGGTTACCTTCTGTGCTGATGTCAAAAGGTTCTGTAGGTTCTACCACAATTTGTGACTTCTCCTGATACATGTCGTTGGGGAGAGTGTCAAGCCTTCCATCGTCTGGCACCTCAGAGAGGTTTTCACCATCAGATGCGTCATTTATTTTTACTTTTAAAGGATTCGACACTGTTGTAGAGCGGTTTTCACCATCAGATCCATGTTTGATTTTTATATTTTTTTGACTGGAAGGCTTGGCACCCTCTCCAAAATAAGATACGGTATTGAGTTCTATGGCAAAGCTAGATTTATGATCTCTTGTGGGTAGGTGGTCTTTTAGTTCCATGTAATTAATGTAGGCATCATTGTTCTGGAACATGTCTAGTTGGGGGGTTCCTCGTAGATTCCAATTGATAAGCTCAGGATGTACCAGGGGGAGGGGATCGATATGTTGATATGATTCAGTGGGTGTGATGGTAAGGATGGATACATGATCAAGATGGGGAGTGATAGGAACAAGATCTATGATGGTACTTTCCTCAAGATTATTTATCTCGTGCAAACTCTGACCTTCTTCGTAAGTTGTTCTCTCTGGAATGGGTGAATCACACTCTACTGGTCTAGGCCTTAGAGTTTGTCCCTCACGATAGGGGCTATAGGTGTGAACGATATCGATTCCTTTATCCTCATAGGAATGTTCTGAAAGGTCATCCCATTCATACTCATTAGAATCTGTATCACTATCCTCTTGGAGGTTATGGATTTGTTCCATAAAACAAGTAGTAGCTTTAGCTTTGCCTTTGCCATTGGCTTTGTATCCTAGCCCTCTTGTGTTTCGGGTGGATGAGGATGAAGAGGGTTGAATGGGTTCAGTTATTCCTTCTTTTCTCAGGCCAATGGGACCCCGTCCTTCATAGCCCATTTTGTGTAAGATAGATTGACCACGCCCATAGATTTCTGTTGGGATCTTTGGTTGTTTGTCTCGAGGTGTGTCATCTTCACCTATGTAGAGCCATTGTAGAACATCACTTTCCTTGCTTTCATCTAATAGGGTGCCCCATTTGACAAAGGAAGTTGTGGGAAGTTCAGGAGGAGCAGACAGTTTTGGGGAAGGTGTAGGTCATCCAAAGTTCTTCGGAGATAAGGGCATTTTGGCTAAACAAAGGGTATGCTCGATGGAGTACTCTCCTACCCCTGTTTCTTTAATCTTGACTTTTTTCTCTTTGGCCTTTGATGTGGAAGCTTGGGAGCTAGGATCATGTTGGGAGGTGGAAGATGTGGAAGCTCTGTTATTAGAGATGATGAAATCTGGCTTCAATTGGATAATGTTACGGTGTTGAAAAGGATTAGGGTCACCTTGGATGGTGATCTCTCAGTTGTTGTGAGGGAACTTGATACATTGATGATATGTGGAAGGCACAACTTTCATGGCATATATCCAAGGTCTACCTAGGAGAATGTTATATGTGAACTCCCTGTCTAGGACTTGGAAAACAACCTCTTTCTCCACTGGTCCAATTCTTAACGGTAACACCATGATTCCATTGGTTGTCCATTCTTCTTCATCATAGGCTTTTATTGTTATCTTATTTCTTGGATCCACTGCATTTTCTAAGAACCCCAATGTAAGGATTAATTTTAATGTGCAAATATCCAAACATGATCCTCCATCAATGAGAACCCTTTTGATGCGATGTTGATTAAAATGAAGGCCTCAATATGTAATGATGTGTTATGGGGTTGAGATACGGATAGATCATCCTGTTCAGTGAAGGATAGGATATTAGGTGAGGTAAGATGACCCACCATGGCTTGAAATTTCTCTTGGGCCAAGTTGGTGGGCACAGTGGTTTCCACTAGGGATTTATCAAGAATCTCTTTGTGCGATGGCGACAGACGCAACAACTCTAATATGGATATATGGGCCAGAGTCTTTCGTAGTTGGTCAATGACGTTGTGCTTGTGGTGGGTAGATGGCGATGATGTTGACCTTGAAGGGAGTGTGTGCAAGGTGACTTTCCCACTACAGGTGGTGATATTGCAATTAGATTTGGTGTTGGAATCTGATTGTTTGTTAAATGTGAGCACATTGATTTGCGAGGTATGCTTGGATATGCAATTAACGGTGTACTCAAACAGCACATTCGTGTAGTTAGCATCATTATTCTTGTTATTGTGATTTTTCTGGTTGTTGTTGTTGTTATGAGTGTTTTGCCTGTCATTGTTAAGGAGATGATCCTTGAATGCCACATGTGATTCATTAGAGGGATGATCTTTTGTGCCCACATGATTTTGGTCTAATAAGTCTTGTATGATATTTTTTGGGTGGATACAGTCACCAATTTTATGGCCTTTTCCCCTATGATACTCATAGAAATCAGTATCCTTCCACCAAGGAGGTTTGACTTGAGGGTCATAGTCTTTTGCGATGGGAAGAGTGATCTCATTGTTTTCCACTAACTTTCTCAAAGCGGACTCATATGACTCCCCCAGTGGTGTAAATTTTTGTCTAGGAGGAAAGTTGTATGGTTTTCTTGGTTCATTTGTCGAAGGTTTAATCGGTGTTGCATTGTTTGATGCTCCTTTAAGATTGAAAATTGGTTGCTTAGGAGCCGCTACTTTAGCATCAACCACTCCATCATTGACGATGTTCTTGTTTTTGGTCCATAATTTTGACTTATCCATGGTATAGTTTGAATTAGGAGTGTCCTTGAACAATTTTATTTGTCCTTTCGCGATCATAGCTTTTTCGATGAATAACCCCATCTTAATGACTTTTGTGAATGAGGTAGGGCATTGGATTTGAATTTGATAGCTTAGATCAGGATTGAGATTATGGACAAACATTTCTATCATTTGTTTCTCGGGGACATGATATGAGCACTTGCTTGCTAGTTGTCTCAACCTTTGTAAGAAAGCGGTGAAGGATTCACCACTCTTTTGTTTTATGCTGCAAAGGTCAAGCATGGCTACCTCAAGTTTGATATTATATGAGAAATACGTGACAAATTTATTCACTAACTCATCAAAGGTATAGATACCCAGGGGAAGTCGCAAGAACCACTCCATGGCTTGCCCTCCTAGAGATCTAGGGAAGAGTCTCATGAGAAAAGTTTCATTGTGGGCAACCTCTAGACATGCGGTGCTGAACTCTCTGATATGGTCTCTAGGGTCACCCTTTCCTCTATATGTGTCAAATTTTGGAACTTTAAATTTAAGGGGAAAGGGGATCATGTTCAAGCTCTTATAGAAGGGATACGGCGAGATATTCTCCAACGAATAATGTTTAGTGGACGTCCTTGTTTGGAGGTCCACTAATTGTTGTTGTAGGGTTTGAACTTGTTTTGTCAACATGTCTAAAGGTGTGGTTGAGTCTATGGTTTTCTTTCCTTTGTCTATGCCCAGAGTTCTTTCCTCACGTGTGCTGTCTTCATGAATTATTTCCTCTTCGGTTTCTTTGAACATTGTGACGTTAAAGTCAGAGGGGAGCTTAACTCCTTGGGTTTCTAGGTGGAGAAAGAACTTTCCAGGGTCTTGGTTGAGTACTTTGTCCATCATACAGTAAAAATTTATGTCTTGGAGAGCTTCTTATAAGTCCTCGTGAGATATCTCCTCGTCACTATCGTGAGGGGATGGGACAATTTTGTCAAAGGTTTTAGCCATTTCAATTTGTCTTTGTTTCTGTGATCTAGTTAGTACCATGCAATGTGATTTGGAATGGGGTGGGGTGAAATTGGATGCTTTGTCAAGATGTGTTTGGAGGTTGTAGTGAAGGGGATACTTGTGGTGACAAGATTTGAACAAGGGTATTCTTTGATCAATGGTTTCAAACAAGTTAGTCGATACAAAACAGTAGCTACAAATAAGGATGGTTTGAAATCTGATTACTTGATAGAGACTAGTTTTGTACTAAAACAAACTAGTGAAGTTTCGAGATAGAAGGATGATAGATCTTGTTTAGTGGAGACTTACTACTGATGTTTGAGTCCAGTTTGATTCAAAAATTGCCTTATAGTAACCTGGTTTGGAAAGTTTGACTTGTTCTTGGGAAGTTCTGCAAAAATTTTGATAGGGTGGTTGGTGGAAAAAAGAGTATGCTACAGCAATGAATGGGAGAAGTGATTGCACAGTTAATTTGATCTCAAAAACTGAAACAAGACTGAAATGGGTGCTCAAAAAGGTAGGTGTTTTTCTGACAAACTGTACGGAAGTACTCATTATGACAGATGCACAAGAATGGATGTGCAAGAACAGAGTGTATATGTACAGTAACAGGGAACAAAAGTGCAAATCTAGTGAAAAGCAAATGTGCCAGAATAGAGTACAAATGCGCAGCTACAGGAAGCAAAAGCGTAGATCTGGTAAAAAAGTAGATGTGCAACAGAACTAAGTAAATGTGTAGCAGAAAATAGATGTGCAGCAAGGTGAAGCAAATGCGCAGCAGGATGGAGCAGATGCGTAGATCTGTTTGTTTTGCTTGTTTTTGACTGATTTTGACTTGGTAAAGGCACATTTTTTCAATTTTTTTTGGGTTTCTTTGCTTGAATGTTTCTCTTTTTTATTTGTTTATTTGATTATGGCAAGAAAGACACATCACACACAAAGAATATTTTCATGATTGTTTGATTTTTTTTTTGACTTTTGACTTTTGACGAAAAGCAAGTACAAATCCTAGGATGGCAAGGGCAATACATACCAAAATCTCACTTGGATTACTTCAGCTATGCTATTCAAAGCAGATAACTTCAAGAACTTGGGGCATGGGCTTCCCCATACAAGTGCACAAACTTCTTAGGCACACCAAGTTTCAGGTTCCCAAGGCTTGTAAACCTTAGGATTTCCCTGTTATCTCTACTATTGAACCATAAGAACATGAGGTGTTTCATGCACCGGTAGATAGGGGTTTTTGGCTTCTACAAACAATGGACATGTAGTACAGGCATCTGTTCAAGTGGTTACATGTGCGAAAGCACTACTATCTATTATGGAGCCTCCCAACTTGCAAGGGTTGCTCCTTGCGGGGTTTATGGGGAGAGGGGATGTTGGTGTAACTAATCTGCACTCATTGCTTGAGACTTTCACCTCAAACATAGTTTATTTATACTGGATCAGAAGAGATTGGCGTTAGCTCGTTACCACCTAAGATCGTCCTACTTGGAAGGAAGGAATTCCAAGGGCAGGCCTCTCTAAAGAAAACACATGTGTGAAATGATGATTTTGGCATTTTTTTCACCCAGTTAAGGGGAGAGCATAGTCCTATCATCATTCCAAAATCATGGAAAACATAGGTTCATTCCTCCTAGTTAAAAAGATAAAAACTAAATGAGCTACTCGATTTGGGCACACAAGATTTGTTAACTTTGAAAAAGCTTTTGAAAGTAATTGTTCAATTTTAATCCTCCTAGTTGGGACTATGTTCAAGTTGTGATGCAACAAGTACAAATTACTTCCCTCCTATTTAGATCTAAGTGAAATTTGCATGAACAAGCTCAATTACTTCTTTTACTATTTAGATCTAGATGAGAGTTAACAATGCAACTATATGCCTGACCAACTCTTAACTTGCAAGGTGGATCTGAGGATATTCCTACAAATAATGTTAGCATTAGAAATTATCCAAGAAATATCTCAAAAACCCTAGTAGAATGAATGCGTAGAAACAAATGCGTAGTAACAGAGAACATATGCACAATAACAGTAAATAGATGTGCAGATTGGACCGATGCGTAGTAACAATGAGCAAATGTGTTGTAACCGTGAGTGAATGCACAAATTTAACAGATGCATTGTGTCAATGAGTGTATGCGCTGCAAAAGGTAACAAATGCGCGGATCTAATGGATGCACAGTAATAGTGAGTGGATGCACGACAGAATGTGACAGATGCGCAGAAACATCTTGTGTGCGGATTCTAACACACAAAACTCAATTTTGAAGTTAAATTGGGGCAAGGGCCCCATGGTGGGAGCCAAAAATGTGGAGATAATATCAGTATATAAATATAATCCAATAACTCAATAGAATTGAAATAAATAAGATCAAACACAAAGAACACAATACCTTGCAAACCTTTCTATTTCATGACTTCCATTGGTCGCGTATCTCGAATTGATCTCATGTATGAATAGAGGCCTCAGAAGGTGCACTTCCTTGCTTTTTTCTAAGATGACAATGGAGAATGGCTATTGATAGGTTTTGCAATGAAGAGGATCTTCACAATGCAATGATAATGGTGTGATAATTGATCTCAAGCTATGGAGTGATTTGTGCCAAAGGCGTGCTGTGATTCCTGTAGAGTAAGTTTACAAAAAGCTTGGATTGATATGAAATGCGTATAAAGACCTTGTTTATATAGGCTAAGGGAAGACCAAATCTAAGTGTCAACAGATCCATAAATGGAGGAATTTCCTAAGTTGTGAATGGTTGAGAAAGTTTGAGGGAATATTTAGCTAATTAAATATTAAAATATTTAATTATGTGTCCAACATGGTGAGGTGGATTTTATGAAATTAGGACTTTGGAATAGAGGAAGTTATGATTAATTAAATAATGTGAATTATTTAATTGTGTGAGACATTAGAAGAATTTAGGGATTTGAATTAAATAAATTGATTTTTATTTAATTATGGGATAAGGAACCAATTAAATAAACTTAGAATATTTATTTAATTGATAGAAGAATAAGAATTAAGATAAATATTAAAATATTTACTTAATTTGACATGAGCCAATTTTAGGTGTGTACAACAACAATCAAGGAAATAACAAGCATCATATTCAGAATCTAAAAAGAGGCAACAATTTTTAGGAAAGGAATAGTGGAAATAATAAGAGAGGAAACTTTGGTAACAATAGTAACAATAACAGAAGAGAGATGCAAACTAGACCCATAGGACCCCACGATGGATGCTATGTTGGGAATTAAGGTGTCTCAACCTTGGTAATTCTCTGCATTTGTAATGTTTGTATTTATTATTCAATTGCCTATGTTGTAAATAATTGGAAATTCCACTTTGTCATATTGTGGGATGTGGCACGGTGATGTGTCAATCCTACATGGATTATTGCAACTTGTTATTTTGTCCTCACATGAGGAGATAGGCATCCCACTTAGTGGTAGGAATATTCTGCCATGTGTCAACATCTTCTACGTTGTGTAAGGAATGTTTGACTGAAACAGTTATGACAGATTCCTATGACGAATCTATGACATGTAAGAGTCGAGAATAGAAGGTTGTAAGACAGGTAATGACATGTGTCATATAGCATCTTTGAATGAGGCATATTTGGGTGCCCCAAGCTAGAATATGATGTGGTTTCTTCCCTATTGTCTGAAGAGATGCAGAGAAAGTCTTATGAGGCAGCCAAAGAAGCCCTTGCAGTTCATGGAAGACCCAAGGAGAAAGGGAAGAAGAGGGACAAGAAAGCTGAGAAGGGTAGATCCAAATCTCTTGGAAAGTCCAAGGCTCTTTGTTGGAACTGTGGCAAGACCAAGCATTTCTGAAAAGGAATGCAAAGAGGAGAAGAAGAAAAAGAAGAAAGCTCCTGATTCAAATTCTGACAAATCACAAGATGACGGTGATGCTTTCATCGCAGCCCTAGCAACCCATGCATCTGATGATGTGTGGCTAATCGACTCTGGTGCATCATTCCACATGACCTCGCATCAAGACTGGTTCACTAAGTATGAGGAGTTCGATGGTGGAAAGGTGTATCTGGGTGACGATTCTCATCTGAAGATCGTTGGTCATGGAAGAGTCTCTATCCGATTCCCTGATGGTCGAGTGAAGGGGATCTCTGGGGTTATGCACATCCCAGGCTTAGCACGGAACCTGCTTTCTATAAGTAGTTTGAATGATGCAGGTGTGCAGGTTGTCTTTTCGAAAGAAGGATGCAAGATGACTAGAGGATCTATGGTGGTTGCTAAGGGTACTCAGAGAGGTACCCTGTTTCAGCTGGAAGCATGCATTGCACAATGCAATAGTTCTTCTGACTCAAGGAAGAGGGCAATAGTCACTTCATCCCCACCATTTGAACAAGCAGTGAAGAAATATGTTGTTTCTAGTCTTGATGGTTGTAATCTTGCATTGGAAGTTAAACTTCATACAGAAAAGACAATGTTATGGCATAAGAGATTTGGCCACATTGGTGAGAAGGGTCTGCGTACCCTAAAAAATAATAACCTCGTTGAGGGGTTAGATGATTGTAATCTTGAGTTTGACTTTTGCGAACATTACATTTATGGAAAACAAAACCGTGTTTAGTTTTACTCAAGTTCTCATAAGTCTTCTGGTGTGTTGGACCTTATTCATTCTGATGTGTTTGGTCCTGTTAATGTTCCTTCATTATCAAAATCTGTATACTTTGTATCTTTTATAGATGATTACAGTAGAAGGACATGGATTTATTTTCTCAAAAGCAAATCTAAAGTCTATAGCAAGTTTAAGGAGTTTAAAGCTTTTGCTGAAAATCAGACTGGTAAAAAGATTAAATGTTTGAGAACTGACAACGGTGGTGAGTTCTGTTCTACAGAATTCGATAAGTATTGCAAGGAACTTGGGATTGAAAGACATAAGACAACTCCATACACACCGTAACAAAATGGAGTTGCAGAGAGGATGAACAGGACACTAATGGAGAAGGCTAGGAGTATGCTTAGTGGAGCTAGTCTAGAACAAAAGTTTTGGGTTGTAGCTGTTGCCACTACTTGCTATCTGGTAAACAGATCTCCTACATTAGCTCTTGTTGGAAAGACACCCATGGAGGTGTGGTCTGGTAGAAATCCTTCAGAAGGCATCTTCATGTTTTTGGTTGTGAGGCATATGTACATGTGCCTAGGGACCTTCTTCCACTACTTTGTAGCCAGACGAAAAAGAAAAGAAAGAGGATATTGTTTAGTTTCCTCTCACCCCTGAGAAGACTAAACAGAAAGACAATGTTGGACCTGATGATGAGGAGAGCTCTAGTAGCTCTGAAAGCTCAGAGGAAGAAGCTAAACCTCAACCTCAGCTCTTGAGGAGGTCTACACGGATAAGAAAGCAACTTGAAAGGTTTGGCTTTACATTGCTTGATTCTAGTTGTGCTTATGCTTTAATCACTAATAGTGATGAACCTAGAACTATATTAGAGGCTTTGGATATGAAGGATGCAGGTTCCTGGAAGGAGGCCATGGAGGAAGAAATGGCTTCTTTGGAAAAGAATCAAACTTGGGACTTGGTGCCCTTGCCTCCTGGATGGAAACTCGTTGGATGCAAATGGGTGTTCAAGAAGAAGACTGGTGCAGATGGCAGTATTGAGAAGTATAAGGCCAGATTGGTTGCGAAGGGGTATTCACAAGTGGAGGGTATAGATTATGGTGAGATCTTCTCTCCCGTTACAAAGCTGACATCCATTCGATTCCTGTTGTCACTCGCAGCAGCTTATGACTTGGAGGTAGAACAGATGGATGTGAAGACAACTTTTCTTCATGGTCACTTGGAAGAAGAGATCTACATGTCACAGCCAGAGCATTACATGGTAAAAGGTAAAGAAAATTTGGTTTGCAAACTTAAGAAGTCTTTGTATGGTTTGAAGCAATCCCCTAGTCGATGGTACTTGAAGTTTGATGCCTTTGTGTTGTCAATTGGATTTGTGAGATTGAAATCGGATCATTGTGTTTATTATAAGTTTGATGGTGATCATATTCTCATTGTTGCACTATATGTTGATGATATGTTGCTCATTGGGAAGGGTAAGAATATGATTTCTAATTTTAAATCTCAGTTGTCAGCTCAATTTGAAATGAAAGATTTAGGGGCAGCCAGGTACATTCTAGGAATGGAAATCAAAAGAGATAGAACCAACAGAAAACTTTGGTTAAGCCAGAGTAAGTATGTGAAGTTCGTGTTGGACAGATTCAGCATGGCAGATTGTAGACCATTGTGTGTTCTCGTTTCTTTGGGGATAAAGTTGTCTGTTGAGGATTGTCCAAAATCTCCTAGTGAGGTGGAGGACATGAGCAGAGTACCTTATGCTAGTGTTGTTGGCAGTTTTATGTATGCTATGGTCTGCACAAGACCAGACATTACCCAAGTAGTGGGAGTCCTCGGTCGATTTATGGCTAATCTTGGACGGGTTCATTGGGATGTAGTTAATCGAGTGTTCAGATATTTGAGGGGTACTTCTGAGTATTCCATTTTCTATCATGGTAATGTTTCAGGACCTTCGCATTCTGTTGATATTCATGGATTTGTGGATTCAGATTGGGTAGGTGACATTGACAGTAGGAGATCCACCAGTGCTTATGTTTTTACATTGTTTGGTGGTGCTATTAGTTGGATGAGTAAGCGACAACCTGTTGTTTCTTTGTCCACGACAGAAGCTAAGTATATGGTAGCAACTCATGCTTGTAAGGAAGCCATTTGGCTTAAGAGATTGTGTTCTGATATTGGTGTTGATGTAGGTTAGATCACGATCAGTTGTGACAGTCAGAGTGCAATTTGCCTTGCAAAGAATCTAACTTTCCATGCTAGAACCAAGCACATTGATGTTTAGTTTCACTTCATGAGGGACATGGTTAAGGATGGAAAGGTAAATTTGGAGAAGGTAGATACTTTGAAGAATGTTGTAGATGCATTAACAAAACCAGTGGGCACAGAGAAGTTCAGATGGTGTTCGGAGTCTATGGGCCTCTCAGCCTATAGCAGTTAAATCCTATTTTTCTATTGGCTCTTACAAAGTGTTCAACAAGTGGGAGAATGTTGGGAATTAAGGTGTCTCAACCTTGGTAATTCTCTACATTTGTAATGTTTGTATTTATTATTCAATTGCCTATGTTGTAAATAATTAGAAATTCCACTTTGTAATATTGTGGGATGTGGTACGGTGATGTGTCAATCCTACATGGATTATGACAACTTGTTATTTTGTCCTCACATGAGGAGATAGGCATCCCACTTAGTGGTAGGAATATTTTGCCATGTGTCGACATCTTCTATGTTGTGTAAGGAATGTTTGACCGAAACGGTTATGACGGATTCCTATGACGAATCTATGACATGTAAGAGTCGAGAATAGAAGGTTGTCAAACAGGTAATGACATGTGTCATATAGCATCTTTGAATGAGGAATATTTGGGTGCCCCAAGGTGGAATATGATGTGTTGTAAGAGAATATGCTATTTATAGCATGTGTATGACAGATTCTCTTACAGCTGTAAGTTGTAACCACTATGACAAATTCTATGACGGTTGTAAGTGTCGTAAGAGCATCTGTCATAGCCCATTTTGGAAATAGGTGACCTCTTTGGGATGGGAGTTGTGGACAAGTGTCAGATACATTCTACAATGTTGACCAAGTGTCCCTAGGCGTGGGTTTTGGTCCAAGATGCCATATTGGACACCTATTCCAAGAAAGGTCCCAAATTGCCTTGTATATTCTATTTAAACAGGTGTTTGGAGATGGAGTTTGTATCACAGGTTTACAGGTACTGTTATGCTGCTAGATTAACTCCAGACACGAGTGTCGAAGACCATTGAAGCTTGCATTGTAAGTGTATTGTAAACATTCTTTCAGATTTGTTAATACATTGTGCAGGTTTCTGAGTGTGGGGTTTTTCACCTGATAAGGGTTTTCCCCACCATAAATCTTTGTCTCTCTTCTTCTGTCTACTTGTTGGTTCTTGTGTTTTACTGCTATATCTCATGTTAATGGTTTAACATCGCTGTAATAGTTAGGATAAAGTTGAATTTGCATAGCCCTCTCCTTAATAGATTAGTGTAGGAAGCGTTTCCGCACACCTAGCTTCCTTTCATGCTATACATGTGGAGGAGAGCACTACGCTAGAGCGTGTCCTTGGTGATCAGCAAACCGAAGAGATGGGAATCAACCAGGAGTTCCACAACACCAAATTCATGTGGTTGTAGACCATCGTCAAGCACATTTTCAAGTGACACCCATTCAATTATCCAATAAGCTCTTTGGCCTTCTAGTTTCTATTTTAATTGATACCAGAGCTACAGAATGTTTTGTAGACCCTAAAATTGTAGCAAAGTTATTTGTAAAACTGGGACACATGGAAAACTCTTGGATGGTGTATTATGGTAATAATGTAGAGAAGAGAGTAGACTCCTGTCTAGAATGCAGTGAATTAGATCTCCCAACTTTCCAATGCAAGTCAACCTTTATGTTAAACCTCTAGGATCTTATGACATGATTCTCAGAATCAATTGGCTATCTGAGCACAAGTCCTTAGTAAACTGTGAAGAAAAAGTAGTGAAATGCCTTGATGACTTTGGGAATCAGGTAGAGATTCTTGGTTCTAGGACATCCCTTAAGCTAAGATAGATTTTAGCCATGCAATTAAAGAAAGATAAAAGAAAGGGCTATTTAATCTATGTAATCAAAATAAGAGACCTTGATAACCAGGAACTGTCCTTTGACAATTATCCTATCCTTAGAGATCTTGACAAAGCTACCACCAATAAGGGAATTTGATTTCTCAATAGATCTTGTGCCTAGAACGGAGCCGTAGTCGAAGGTACCCTATAGAATGACAAAAATAGAACTTTATGAGCTTAAGGCACAATTGGAAGAATTGTTGAAGCAAGGGTTTATCAGACCTAGTGTGTTACCTTGGGGCACACCGGTCATTTTTGTAAAGAAGGATGGAACTTTGTGGTTATGCATTGATTACAGGATGCTCAACAAGGCAACTATAAAGAATAAGTATCCACTTCCAAGGATAGATGAGTTATTTGATTAGATGAAAGGTGTGAAGGTATTCTCCAAAATAGATTTTAGATCTAGCTACAGTCAGTTACAAATTAAGGATGAGGATATCTCTAAGACAACATTTAGAACTCACTATGGTCACTACAAGTTCACAGTAGTACCATTCGGGTTAACTAACGCACTTGCAACTTTTATGAACTTGATGAACAATGTGTTCATGGATTGTTTGGATGAATTTGTGTTAGTCTTATTGGGTGACATTCTAATTTATTCTAAGTTGGAAGAGGAGCATGATAGACACTTGAGGATAGTCTTGCAACGCTTGAGAGAGTGTAAACTTTTTGGCAAATTATCTAAGTGTACGTTCTACTAGATTAAAGTGCACTATCTTGGCCATGTGATTTCAGCAAATGGGATAGTGGTGGATCCAAAAAAGATCAAAGCGATATTGGATTGGCCCACACCACAAAATGTAACTGAGGTTAGAAGTTTTATGGGGTTAGCTAGATATTACAGGAAATTTGTGGAAGGATTCTCGACAATTGCAGCACCAATAACCTCATTATAGAAGAAAGGTAAGAAGTTTGATTGGATAGACAGATGTGAGCAAGCTTTCCAGCTCATGAAGGAAAATCTCTTGACAACACCCATTCTAACCATACCTAATCCAAATGGTCATTTCACAGTTATAATCGATACTACTAGTGAAGGTGTGGGAGGAGTGTTGATGCAGAACGAGTAAGTGGTGGCGTATGAATCCAGAAAGCTAAAACAACATGAGTTAAACTATGCACCCCATGATCTCGAGTTGGTTACCATTGTTCACACACTCTAGATGTGGAGGCACTACCTCTTGGGTAAGCCCTTTGAGTTAAAGATAGATCATTTAGGGCTCAAGTACATCTTGACCCAACCTAATCTCAATGCATGATAGAGAAGGTGTTTAGAATTCCTTAGCGAGTATGACATTGGATTTGAGTACATAAAGGGAAAAAGAATAGGGTCATGGATGCTCTTAGTAGGAGAAGATATTTGGTTGCCATTGTGACTACCAGATCCAATCTGAGACAACAAGTGATCCAGAACTTGCAAGGAGATAAACATTATGACCGAGTTAAGCAAGCATTAGAAGAAGACCCCTCAGATCATCGATTTGATGGGTATGTGTTTGAGTTAGATGGGATTTTGCGATACCAGGGAAGGATGTATATCCCAGATTGAGGAGAGTTGAGGAAGCTAGTTCTTGAGGAGGTCGACAGTGCGCCATATTCAGAACACCTGGGAGTGACTATGATGATGGAAGGGCTGAGACCATTGTACTTTTGGCCTAAGCTTAAGAAGGACATAATTGAGTTTGTTGCTCAATGTTTAGAGTGTCAACGCGTTAAGGCCGAACATGTCCATCATGCAGGCCTTCTTTATCCACACAGTGTTTTAGAGTATAAGTGGTAGGTAATTAGCATGGTTTTTATTTAGGGATTTCCCATGTCCAAGAACTGACATGATGTCATCTTGGTGGTGGTGGACAAATTGACAAAAGTAGCCCATTTCATTCATGGAAATCTCTTAAATAGATCGTTGCCCTTAGCTAAAAAGTTTCTCCAAGAGATCTTTCGATTACATGGAGTTATAGAGATGATCATTTCATATCACGACACTTGCATGACTTATAGATTTTGGACCACGCTTAATGCAGCCTTGGGGACTAAGTTGAATTTTAGCACGACATATCATCCTCAAACAGATGGTCAAACAAAGAGAGTTAACTAGGTAGTGGAAGATATTCTAAGGATGTACTATATGGATCAGTAATATAAATGGGAAGAATATCTGCCATTGGTAGAATTCACATACAATAATTAATACCATGCATCTTTAGAGATGACACCATTAGAGTCTCTTTATGGCCGTAAGTGTCAGACACCCATCAGTTGGGGAAAGGTTGAAGACATAATAGTGATTGGACCTGATATGTTAAAAGAAATGGAAGATTAGATGAGGTTAATTAAAGAGAAATTAAAGCAAGCCTTGGATCGCCACCAAAGTTATGTAGACAGAAACAAAACTTTCAGACAATTCTCAGTAGGCGACAAGGTTTTTCTAAAAGTCAAGCCTCACAAGAGTTTGGTTATGTTTGGCAAGGCATCCAAACTCACTCTCAGATTCGTAGGACCTTTTGATGTACTCGAAGTGATCAATCCAGTTGCATATAGACTTTTTATGCCACTGGCTCTCACCAAAATCCATAATATTTTTCATGTGTCTTTACTCAAACCTTATCATCCTGATGCATTGCATATTCTTGATTGGCATGCCCTACAGGTACAGGATCCAAGAGTGGTGCTAGTGGAGCCCATTCAAGTCTTGGAGAAGTGCAACGTTAAGTTGTGTAATAGAGACATAGTGTAGTATAAGGTCCAGTGGGACTAGTATTTAGTGAACAGTGCCAATTGGGAGGATGCTACAGAGATTGATAGATCATTTCTACATTTGAGGAATTAGCATAGTTGCTTTTATTTCATGCATATTAGAGATACTATGATACTTTGATGATGATAAATTTGATGCATTAGTAGTCTTAGTAAAATACTTTATTGATTTTGTAGGATGTAATAAGACATCGAGACGATGTCTCTTCCAAGTGGGGAAGGATGCCAGGTCTTGGACTTTTGGGATTGATTTCATTTGTGTTTAATGCATAGAAAACTATTGAACTCTACTTGATGTTTGATTTTAAACAAATATGATGAGGATACATTATTGAGTTTATGATTCAGTTATTTTATGTTGCTTTGGCTATGTTTTTATGGAACTAACCTATTGACCGTGAAAAATGAGTGGGATTGGTTGTAGGTATTGTCGAAGGCATGAACATGTTTTAGGTAGAGGGGACCTAGCCGTTTGTCAACAAATGGATGGGTTATGTCTGGTGCCTATCACACACACTCACATAGAAATCATATTGCATAATTGTTTTTCCATTGTTTGACTATCTATTTGGTGTTCTTGGAATAAGAATAAATGAATGTGATTGTTGTATTTCCTTGCAAATGCTTCATATGTATGGATTGTTCAATGACTGAACCCAAATTGATTATATGAGTACTTATTTTCAAATTTAACAGTAATTAAATTATGTATACCTTGTATTTTATGTCATCTTGATTTCACTATGAAAAGCTCTTTATCCTTTTTGTATGAATATAATAGTTAGTTAAAATTATATATATATATATATATATATATATATATATATATATATATATATATATATATATATATATTCAAATGGACATGTGTTGCATATTTTAAAAGGAGAGGGGCAAAAATAGAGTGGGGAAAAGAATAAAAATAAGGGAGAGGCAAAATACAGAGCACACATAATACAGAGAAAGAAGGGCGCTGGATTTTGGAGGGCAGCCAGGCTTGAAGGGATTTGCAAGCTTAAAACAGGTTCCTTTAAATTGCTTTAGCTTTCATTATAAATTGGCAATATATGAAAGATGTTGAGAGATCTGTGTTTGTTCTTGGTGGTTGAAAAACTTATAAACATGCAACTCTACCGCTTGAATGATATTTAGGGCAGAGGAAAGTCAATTTTTGTTTTTAAAAAGTCTTTAAATTATTTGCAAAGATTGTGGTGCTACCTAAAAGGTAGGCCAAAACTCCTATAGGGGCCATGGGAGGCCATTTAGGCCTTCCCACTCCTGGCACAGCTAGTAGGGGCTGTGCCCCATGATCTTTCTCTCTCTCTCTCTGAATCTAAAACCTTCATCAAATACTTGAAGAGTTCCCTGTCTTTCATTGCATACTGGTAATTTACTACCATGCATCATTATTTTGGCATGATAAATAAAATGGTGTTATTCCTCAGTATATGCTCTAGATCATGGCTTTATTGGCTCACAACCCCCTTTAAGTTTATTGTGAATCTGCAATATAGAGGTATGTATAAATATATATAGACTATATATATACACACACCTATGTACGCATGCATATGCTGATTACCCTGTATATTTATTATGAATTTACCCTGTAATTGCTTATGAACTCACTATTGCTGCTATATAAAAATTCTTGAGACTAAATTTCAATGCTGATATATGATTCTCTTATGAGCCCTCTGCTGAATACTTTATATTTCTTATGGAAATCACTGTTGTAAATCTTCCTGAAATTGAATGACATGCTGGTAAAACACTCTTTTTAGCAAAACTATATTGTTGTCCATCTATTGCAGCTAAATATTGTTGTCTAAACTCTTTGGGAACTGATTTTAGTTTACTGTTACAACTCTTTTTATGAGTCCTGTACTATAAGGGTGTTTGAGAACTTCTATTGGACTGAATTTTATTAAAACTGATAGCAAACAACAAGTTAACATCTTGAAACTGATAAGGAACGGTGAATCTATTCTTTTACTTCTCTTATAGAGTTGAATGTTACTAATACGAGTATATATATATAAAGAGGTTTATATATATACTCACTACTTAAAAGCATACATGTTGAAAGTATCCATTTTACTATATGACTAAAAAATTTTGTATTTTACCCTGCAAAACAATGAAGAAACAAATCAAAATCACGAACTAAAACAATTATACTTATATGAATTATATTGTGCAACATGCTAAGAAAACTGGGTACTTGTGAAAACAAATAGTTGTTGAATTCATAATAGAAACAAATTATTTACTCCTATATTATTGCATGAAAGAAACGAGTTATTATTTCGCCATAAAATGTGTTTTGGGAAGAGAATGGTTATTTGTTTTTCTATGCTTTTTGTACTTTTTGGAAAGTTACCTTCCCGGACGGGGGCTGAATATGGGTAAAATAGAGAAGTAGGTCTTCTTTTTCAAGGCCGACACACCGTTGAACGGTTTCATACTTTGGCCAAAGTTAAATTTTGACATGAAAATAGACAAATGAACCATTAAAACAGATGGAATGTTATGCCTAGTTATTTTATTTTATTCTCTATCATATCCTGTTAATGTGATGTTGCATTCAAGTTAGGAATGCATTTAGGTTAATAGGCACACACTAGATTCCACCTTGCCAAATTTTTATAGGTGAAGAATACCAGGGAAGCATAAGCTTCATGGTTGGGCAAAAAAATGGTTGAACCATGTTCTTGTCCTTTGACATAGCAGATGACCAGATGGTCGATGGTGGTCAAGGATTGATCTATATATATTAGCTTCTACTTGCATATACTGACATATGTATTACTTCATTGAACTAAATGATTTTTAAGGCGAATAAGCCATTATTGAAACTTGTACATATTATTTCATGGAGCTTTGTAATTGTACTTCAGTGTGATGAATTCTAACATTATTGTATACCATATCAATGGATGAAATCTTGTCATTGACAATTAGTAGATCTCTCTCTTTTCCTTGATAGTATAATTGCAGTTACTTTTACTTTTACTATTCTTTTATTTCAGTTATGTATGTGATGGAATTTGGTAATTTACAAGTTGCCACAACCTTTTTGTCCAATACATCCCAATCTTCTTCGGACATCGAAGGTTTTGGCTTCTTGGACTTTCCCTCAAGTGTTATTGAGAGATCTTTTTGAATTAGGAGAGCTTGTAATTGCAGCTTCCATATACTGAAGTTCTAGCCCAAGGATTTTTCAATTCTTGAATTATCTTCGTCCCCCATCTCTTCTCAAAGGCTCTAAGCTCTGATACCACTTGTTGAGTTAAAAGTGCATATGAGGATCAAACTGAAAATAGAACAACAATAAATAACACACACAGAGACAACAAAAACAATGACACCAAGAGTTACGTGGTTCACCAAAGTACGGCTACATCCACGAGAAAAGTAGGGCAATCACTCTTATTACTTGCAGCAGTGAAAATATAATGTGTCATCAATCAATCCAAGTGATTGAGATGAAAATATATAATGTTCTCTTCAGGGAAAATGAAGATTCGTGAGAAGGGGAATATAAAGAGGCAGTGGCGGTTGGACTTCACATCCAACAATTGGTGACTATAATATGACTTTCTAGTGGTGTGAGGTCTAGGTAATAAACACAAATTCCTTTAGAAGTGACACACACACACACACACATTGTGTGTGTGTGTGTGTGTGTCACTTCTAAAGGAATTTGTGTTTATTACATGATTGCCTCTTTATCTTCCCTTCTCATGACTCTTCATTTGCCCTGAAGAGAACATTATATATTTATCCCATTGAGAATGACATATGGACAGGGTACACACATGCTACACCAATAGGATCCAATTGCAAGACTTAAAAACTAGTGGATATAAAGAGCTCCGTAAATTAAAATTTACAAGGAGACTCGAGTCTAGTGGATTGTTAACATGACACACTTAATATAATCAGATGCAAGTTGCCCTAACAAATACAGTATATAAACCTTTCAAGTTTGAATACAAAAAGCAATTGTCATGAAGACACAAAAGAAGTAAGCTAGAATTTAGACATGAAAACCAAGACTCTAATGACAACCATATAATTTAGATTTAACCATGACCTTGTAAATAAAATAAAATTTAAAACTAGTGGCTCAAAACAAGACATAAATAATGACAAGATAAAATCTAAAGGCTCAAGCACGAGTTGTGATCATCAACAAGGCACCCTTGATGCTAAATATGCATATTAGGAATTACTGAAGCTTGAAAAAGGGAGTTTCCTAGTTCACAAGGAACTAGGGCATGTTGTGGAGGCTACAACAATATATTAAATTTTATGTATTCTAAAGTTTGTGTTCTAAAACTCTTAGAAGAAAAGATGTTTATAATAATTTTTTTATGTATTCTAAAGTTTGTGTTCTAACTCTTAGAAGAAAAGATGTTTATAATATTTTTTTGTTATTTTTTAGAAAAGGTTTCTCTAAATATTAATTATAATTTTATAAGATTGAAATTCACTTTAGAAAAAAAAATTCTAATTAGTTCTTATATGTTTTTCATCAAATTAAATTCACCCTTGTTAAAAGAGCATCACATATATATATATATATATATATATATATATATATATATATATATATATATATATATATATATATATATATAACTCTTTAAATTATTTATAATTTACCTATATCTTTTTCTTGTTTTAATAATAACTAGATAAATTTAATTATAAAATAATAATTCATTATTTTTTAAAATTTGATAATGTTAACAAATTTTGGCCAATAATACACATACTAGTAGAAAAGTCCTTAACTATTAAAAGCAACATCCACAAGTACATATCAATGTAAGCACATATACACACAAATGTGTATATATAGAGAGCATACCCTACCTTTTATTCTTCTATGTTACACTTATCTAAATGACAATGCACACTTTATCTTGTTTTTCACATAAATTAACCTTAATTTTACATCCATCATACTCTAAATAGGTTTATCTTCACTTAAGATGGGATTAGTCTTAATCTTGATTAGGATCCTTCCCCTCTTGCACTAGACAAAGGGTGTCGATATCCTCTCGACAAAATTGCACCACAACCTTGTTCCTATATTTCAAACTCAAGATTTCCCACTCCTAAGGTCAATCCTTTTATAATTTAATTGTTATGTGTTGGTATGCATGCCAAAACACCTCAATTTGAGTATCTAAGATCTTGTATTAAATGATAGTCATAGGTCATTAATACTCACTCGTCAGACATAATCACATCATATCATTGTCGAACATAGGATCACATCGTTGCAAATCATATCTACACTCAAGATTGCATTAGAATTACATCATCACATTAGCATAATAGGCACTTGCATTGCTTTCTCGACATGTCTTTGATCATTGTTAATTGATAGATAAGTTATCAAGGAAGTCATAAACCTTCACTATGAACATAACATACCCCATGATGTTTCTCAACACCACCCTAGTTTTAGACACATGTACAATCAAAGGAAAACAAGTACCAAAGATCATAAAAGTATAGGATAGATCCATGCGAAGACTTAAAGTGTTAGAGACTATATCATCAATATAACCTTGTCCCAAAGTTGGCCAAAACACAATGTAAATTCATTGTGTAGTATAAGCATTATACACAATTTAGAATTATGAATTTGATTGTCTAGTGCAATGTACAACAAAATCTTCCTCATCAACTATGACAAATTAACAAAAGAGCTAAGCCTTTTTAAGCTCTTGCATTTTATCATTTACATGTAATATCTCAACTCTTAATTAGTTTAGATCTTATTGTAAATGATTTCATTTATCAATTAGATTCCCCTAAACTAATAGGATGCACTTTATTTTTCTAAATTTTGGTGAAACCCACATTTGGAACCCACCTAGTGCTTTTCTCTAGGTTTTTTGGTTTTTTTCAATTTTATGAGTTTAATACCTAAATTTCAAAAACTTTTTTAGATCTAAGTCTTATTTTATTTTGTTATCTTTTCATTCGGTAAAATCATAATTTTAGGTTGAATGACAAAGCATCTTCCAAGGTCTCATTTTCTTATTAGAGGTGTAAGATTAGAAATTACACTCTATAATTCCCTTTCTTGAATTATATGCTTATTTTAGATTGTGTGTGTTTTGTTCCTTTTACCCCTTGTTTTGACCTTAGTTCTTGTCTTCCTATTCCTATTCTTAGTTCCCCCTAGTCATCCTAACCCCTTACCTATATGTTTTATTTTATTCTAATATTTGCACCCTTTAATTATCTTCTCTTGGGTGTTTTTACCCTTTTCATGTTCCACTTATCCCTTCCTTATAAACACCTTTTGATCTTTTGCTAAATCAACCAATTAGATCCTATCTCCTAAATCTAGTACAAAATCACCTCTTTTTAGCTTTTAAAATATGTATCTAGAATCTAATCTCAATTAGTGACCACCACCTTTAGATTCCCACCTTTTCCCTTGACCTCTCATAGAAAATTGGACCTTGTCTAATGCAAGAGCATTTAGTGGTGTAAGGGAAATCTTGCATCAACCAAAAAAATAAATTTCTTTTGTTGTTTAGTTGTGTTGGAGCCTAGGTTGGCATTCTCAGTGGTTTAGGATAGTTAGAATTTTCAAAAATCTAAAAATAGTAACCTATTATTTTTAGAAAGTTTGCATTTGTACATGTATGGACCTAAAAATTTAGCCCAATAAGTGTGAATAAATCATTTGAATATCATTTATGGTTTGAGAGATATTAAAGTTTCTATTTTCAAAAACACCTGTAAAAAAGTTTCAAAGTCAAATTTGAGGTACTTAGAGGCCCTGTACGAGCCAAAAAATTGGCCGAAAATCAAAATGTCCCAAAATGGATATTTTTAGGAAGTTTAGTTTTTTGCAATCTTTTCAATGCATCAAATGATTCGTTAATCGAACGCCTAGTTCAAAAGTTATGGTTCTCAAAAGTTGTGTTACCAAATTTCAAAATTTAAAATATCTTGAGCGGGAAAGATACAACTAGACTCTTTGGGTGCCAAAAAAGGATAGACTTTCCTAAAAGGAACAAGAGAAGGAAAGCAAAAAGTAAGGGGAAAGGCAGGATAAGAAGGTAGAGTGGGGAAGATAGAGGCAGTTTTTGAAAGGTAGTTTTTGAGCTCCATCTTGCAAGATTTTAGAGTTAGAAAATATTTCTATTCTCAATTGTAATACAACCCATGTTGTTGTAACATGTGGTCTTAAGAACCTTGAATGTTGTAATTACATTTTTATGAATATAATCTGAAGCAGTTTGTGGCATACTTAATGTGTTATTGTGTCTGAGTGTGTTTGAGGGGGAGTACCCTTCATCATTTTCGAACCCAAGGACCAATCTTAGTGGCAAGTGATTCTTAGTCATCCTGGTCTTTTTCTCCAACCAAGATCAATTTTTGGTAGGATGTGCATTAATTAGGGTGGATTAGGGAAAGCTAGTTTCCTTCCCTAAATTCCCTCCAAAAACTTGATAAAATGGGCCTCCTAAGCCTCATTCTTACACAACAAATACCAATTTTCCACTTGAGAGCATTGGTTGAGTATTATATTATGGAAGAGTGAGCCCATGTTAGTGTTTACTATATTTTATATTGAATTAGATTTTGCATCAATGTTCACAACAATTTATAGGAGTCCTAGACATCAAAAGTTACAAGAGATCTCTTCATTTTGGTATAACATTTTCATATTTTTGCACTATCTTAGAGTAGGTTCTATTTGGTTTTACTAACAAACCCCTTTGATTTCCCTATAATCTACCTACTCCCTTCATACATCTCGCCTTATTAGTCGCCATCCATTTCTCATTATTCCCTTTCCATTTTGTTGTCTTTTTCACTCCTAATTCCCTCCTTGTCTCCTTTGAGCCATAAAGAGCCCCTTCTTAGGTTTAGTTGTCATTTTCTTATAGATTTCCTTATCCATTTGTCAAAACTCTATCATTTCATTGTTACATTAGTCACTGTCACTTTTACTTCATATTTATGGTCCTTTTATGTCACTTTTGCTACCTTTTTCATTCCCCATCTCTCATTTTGCCCCCGTCAGCCATAGAGAGCCTCTCCTTGAGTTTTTCCTCCATTTTCCTTTAGAATTCCTTACCCACTTATTAAATCCCTATCATACCCTTTTTACCTCAATCACATTCACTTTTACTTCAAATTCGTTGTCTTAGGTTTTCCCTTTTGTTTCCTTTTTCCACCCCTACTCCATCTATTTCCTTTAGAAACCCCAAAATGCCTAATTTTAGTTTTGTCTCCAAATTTCTTTGCAAACATACATTATTTTTTCTAAAGTTGTGTTTCCACCCCTTGACTCGACCCTCTTTAGAGTTCCCTTTTCACCCTTTTGTCCATTTTCCCATTTTGATCTCGTAATCTTTCTCCCAACTCCACCTTTATTGTGTATTTGTCATTGTTGCCATTTACCTTATGTAATAAAATTTTGTGTTTGGACTTATAATTAGTGTTATTTTTTAGCATAATATTTGTATAAGTGTTTTTACTAGTATTTGATGCCATGTGGATCTTGTTGGAATGCCAATAAGGAAACTAATTGAGGCAAACTCCCCTTTAACCATTCTATTTTGTAGGGTCTCCTTCATAAATTTCCAACTTGCAGGTGACATATAGGAGAACTTGTGTAGAATCCTTAAGAGGCCATAAGAGAAAACTATTGGAGATTTTAATAAAAATCTCTGTCTTATTTCATAAATTTTTGATAACTTGGACAAGGTCATTGACTGGACCATGTCATTAAGTTGGCCAACCAAGAGGACCAGACCAACCACTAAGGCACTAGGAATCTCAACAACCTTGTCTTGGGAAATGATTTTGATAAATTTTGGTTTCCAAGTCTCTAACAACCTATGTAACTTGTAGTTTCAAGTGTACACTTCTTTGTCTATCAGGTGTATCTCTCCCTATGTATTTTTATCCAATTTATAGTGAATTTTGATTTGTCATCCACCTATTTTGTTGTTTTACTCTAGTTTCTAGTCTTATCCCTAATAGATGACCATACAAACATTTTATTAGGAGAGTGTTTCCAAGAATCCATAAAGTTTTTGGACCCTTTTGACACATAGGACTAGGTTGTTGACTCAGTTGTGCCTTAACACAAAGGTCTTGAATTTAGAATTTAACAAAATTAGGTTTGCCAACTCCTTCAGATGTCCTAATTCCAAATCTAATGATCACATTTAGCTCAAGGTGTACATGTTCTATGTCATTTTTCCTTCCTCTTACCTCCTCTAGTTTGTGAGTTTGTGTTTACAGTGTGTCACATTTTACTATCCAATTTGTTGTTATATTGTCAGTCCCAACTATAGTGATTGTTAATTACTATTATGCTAGTTGGAGGCTATCCTTAGATAACATTAATTTGTATTTATTTACACACAACAACACTTAAAAGGAACCAAAATTTACGTACTTAAGGTTTATCTTTTAGGTTTTTTCATTTGGTGAACCTAAATTTGCTTGCATAATTTCCACTTCTAATTTATGTGACTAATTTAGAAATTTTATATAAAAGTTCCTATTAGTCTTTCTCTTGATTGAAATAAATTAGTGTAACATTTAGAGTTTGATCCATTCATTAAAGTCATTTAGATCTTTTTAATTCATTTCAATTAAATAGTTATTGTATTCACTTTTTCTTTTTTGGTGTTAGCATTTTTCCTTGTTATATGATAATAGGCCTAGTTCATACCCCTATCCATTCTTCCTAAAGACTGGGAGCTTACCCTAGATTCATCCCTTATCTCAGCCCCCATTTAAACCCACAAATCACTAGCTCAACATCATCATTCACATCCATTGAAAATATTGTTCCTTTCTTCCCTATTGTAGAAAACATTGATTAGGAAGATCAACATGACCTTTAGAATTGGTTGAAAATTGTCTCTCAATTATAAGAGGTTAAGAATGCCATCAACTTAAATTTTTCCCCAATCTACCTAATCTAATTGACTCCTTAGGCAACCTTATCCTAACCAATCCAGGTAGCTTAGAGAAGCTACAAAAAATTGGATATATTGTGCATGCACATGCTCCTTCATCCAACATTTTTTGACCCCTAAAAGTGTAACATCTGATTTTATTCCTTCTATCACCATAGCATCCACTAATTATATTCCATCTAGGATTCCTTCTACAACCATCCAACCTCTTCCCAAACCTAATATCCCACCCTTTACTTTACCATTCATTCCCTCTTTCTCTATGTGAACTCCTAACCCTACACCTACATCTTACCCCACACACATCCTTTCATACCCTTATGTGCTCATGACCACCACTACATCCCCACACTACCTCTATGATGTTTTCTTCATCCATATACTCTACTAATACAACACCATATATCCCCCATCATTCCTTTACCCCACCTCCTTCTAGTCCAATATCTACCACATCTACTACCTTTTTTCCTTCCTTCTCCACTTCATTCCAACAAATCCTATCTTATTCTTCACCTCACAAAATTATGTCTCATCACTCACCTAACCAAGCTTCCTTGCATGTCCCCCTACAACTTATTTATCCTCTTCCTTTGATCTTTCTATGTCTCATGTCCTACATTAACTTCAACAAGTGAAATAGAAACTAAATTCCTTACCTACCAACTCAAGAGAAATCACAATGGACTTATATCATAATCCTTTGTATTACAAAATTCTTGCACACCCATTTCCACCCATTTTCAATGCACCCCACCTTCCTCTTTATGATGGAGAAGGAGACCCAACAACACATATAAGAACATTCTACACCTTTTATCTAGACCATGTGTATAATGATTGCATTTTATTTAAATAATTCACATACTCACTCAAAGGACATTCACTTGAGTGGTTCTATTCAATGCCTCATGGGTCCATTCACACATTAAATATGATCACAAAAGCCTTTATCAATCACTTTCAAATATAAATTTCAATCAAAGTAAGCTTTACTAACCTCATACATTACAAATAAAGTCCCCAAGAAAAATTCAATGACTTCATCTTGTGCTTTCAATCCATATTAGGAAAAATACATTATCACTAACATAGAATTTAAAAAATGTTCATGGAGAAACTCACTCCATCTATCCTTGAAAAGATAATGTTTCAAAAATTAATTCATTTTCTAACCTATGTGCTACTCTTACAAACTTTGAAACAAAAATTGACAAAATAAAAGCCCCAACAAATACCTCAACAATCAATAAATTTACAAAAACATGTACGAGAAATTGGATACAATAACAATCTAAATAACAAGGTCACCACAACCTTTCCTCTACTAACCATCACCACTTCACCTTCACCTTCCTCACCATCCTTTTCTAACATTGTTTTTGTTAAACCATGACCATCCAAACAATTCACAAGATTAGTAGGTCCCTACCAAACTATCATGACCCAAGCTTTATGTGAAAACTTTTTTAACTCCCTTAGTTTATTTCCTTGACACTTCACTCCCTCTATCTAAACTATGATTCTAATGTTTTTTCCATTATTATAGGGTTCTTGATTATGACATAAAAAAGGTGCATGACTCTTAAGCATAAAGTGTCAGACTTGATTGATAATAACCTTATCTAGATCATAGGTGTTAATGATAAAGGACACCCTTTTATTGCTCCCCCAATAAAAACTTATAAATATACACAAGCCCATTCCCTCATCACTAAAATAATGTTGAGACAATAAATGTTATATTACCCTTCCCTAAACACCAACTAGGTTCTTCACACAAGGGCCTTGAATGAGCACTTCACAAATTTAACAATATGGTTAGTATAATTTGCATAACTCTTTTGGAGGAAGGCCCTTCTTCTAAGTTTCCACTAAAACACCCATCATTGCATTCACACGAAATGAAATTCTTGATAATAACTACTATGGCCTTTATACAATAGTGGGATTGTTAATAGTAATTCTTGTGAAGGTGTTTTAATTGACCTAAACTCTTTTTAAAACATTATCATAGAAGAATACCTCTACAACACTGACACTCATCAAGATACCTATCTACTATTGGTGTAGATTTAAAATATTATAGTGGAATCTATATAGAGACTCTTGGAAGTATGATCCTACCTCTCAAGATTGGACCTAAGACTACACAAATCCTAGCACATGTAGTACCTATATCTAAGAAGGATTATATCTTCTTCTAGGGAGGCCATATCTAAATGAATTCAAAGCCACACCTTCTATATTACACCAATGTTTCAAATTCATACATGAGGACTCCTTCATCAACATTTACACTTTTGTGTACAAACACAAACTTCACAATGGATTACTTCATTATAAAACTTAGGTTAGCACCAAACTAATGTAAAGAATCAGTGTATAAGGAATATGTAACCCAAAAACATAAATTCAATCAAGACAATATGCATGGTCTTCAACTTAGGGTTCCCAAGTTACTTTTAACAACACCTTCCATTGTAAAAAGCAATTGTATAACCTTCACCTTGCAAATAAAAAAAGTCCCTTTTCACATTCACATTCATCTCATCCACAACATGGTCCACCTCCATCCCTCTCTAAGATCATACCAACCTCTCTGACCCACCATAGATCACCCTCTCTTACTCCTTCCAATGAATTTGTTTTACACAAAAAAAAAGATTTAATCCACTCTCTCACCCCCCCTTCATCACTCCCCTCACTTTTATCAACTCCACTTACTCCCCCTTTACATCAATAAACTAGACCCTCATCCATCCATTTCACCCACTCTCATAATAGACAATGACAAAAAAAATAATCTAAGAATTCAAAAATTGTGTAGCAAAGGCTTCCTCCTCCCATTCCTTCACCTTCACCCCAATCCATTTCATAAACATATTTTGATTCCCTTCATAATCATCTACCTTCCACAATTCATGATGATCCCCCTTTACCACCCTCTCCTTCTCTCACTTATGCCATGAATATAGATGATACTATACTCCCTTTCCTTCAAGGCCTTGATATCTATCCTCCCCTTGCTTTATGATTGACAACTCCTTTTGTGGAGTCCCCCTATTCATGGTAATAATGTGGTCCAAGTTATTCCTTCTACCCTCTCTAATCATCGTCCCATTGAGGTTGAGTGTCTCCCTATTTCATATCCTTCTACCTCCCCTAGTGTCTTTAAAGGTCTTTATAAGCTCAATATATCTCATTCTTACTATAATACATTGTTTAATCTATGGGTGTTCGAATTTAGGTTCTCTAAAGAGTCTAATGTTAGTATATGGAACAAAGTTCTATGGGTGCTTTTGTCAAGTTGGTTGATAACTTTTGGAAAGAACAAGGCTAAAGAGAGTGTTGTTGGGTTCTTAAGGTTATAGGAAGATCTTATTAGTGTGGAAAGTAGTCTCCATGCTAGTATTTTTTCAATAAGTTGTTGCAAAAGAAAGCTCTAGATGTTAAGCACTTGCTAAGATGTGACCAATTTTATAAGGCTGGAGATGATAGATATAGGTCCACGCTTATGTGGTTGCACTTAGGTGATAGGTGGTCTAAATTTTTTTAAAAAAAATTTGTAAGTAAACAATAATATGGAGAATATTAAGAATATTGAGGCGGGGGTGTTATTTGAAGCTAAGGTTTCTCGATTAGGAAAAATTTTCAAAAAAAAAGTAATTTGTTCACTTTTGGAGACAATGATGTTGTTGTGTCTAGTGCTAGGAACATTGTTTCCAAAGTTGTGCTTTGTAAATTAGGGGTTAAATATATTGATGGCCTGGATGTTGATCTTACCTTAGATGAGATTAAGAATGTAATTTGTCATATGAAAAATGATAAGGCACTTGGGTGTGATGGTTTTCATATTGTGTTATAAAAGGTCAATATTAACTAGATCAACAAACTATCAATTGATGTATATAAAGAGGTTGTTGTGGCTAGTACTCTTGGTATTTAGATCAATAAGAGTATTATTAATATGCTACCTAAGGAAGGTGATCTTACTCAATTGAATAATTGGAGATTGATTACTTTGCTCACTGCATCTTATAAGATTTTTGCTAAGGCTAAAACTTTGAGAGTTCAAAAGATTTTACCCAATGTGATCTCTCCTTCCCAAACTAGTTTGTAAAGGGATGGTACATACTAGATAATCTAATAATAAGTTGGAAAGGGATGCATTGGGTCAATTTTTCTAGGAAAATGGTTTTCATGGCTCTTATTGACTTTGAGAAGGCCTATGATTGGATAGAGTGGCCATTTATTATTTTGATGCTTAAGGCTTTGGGTTTTTGGGATTTCTTTTGCAAGATGGTAAGTGTCTTATTTAGGGATGTGTCTGCTCAAATTTTTATTAATTCAGTGAGCTTTGAAACTCTTTCCCCCTTTAAATATATATAAGGTAGGGGTGCCCTCTTACCCCTTATTTTTTGTTTTGATAGGTAAATCTATTCATTTTTTACTAAGAGACTACTCTTTAGGGGTCCTAATTAAAGGACCGATCTTGCCCATAGGCAACTCTATGATTGGAATGTAATTTGTAGATAATACAACTTCTTTTTTGCTAAAATGGATGAGCTCAATTTTGGGAATCTAGATAAGAGATTGGATGTTCATTGTGTTGCCTCAAGATCTAAAATTGCAATGCATAAATCTAATCTTCTTAGCTAGGCAAATAAGTTTCTTGATTAATTATTGAACAAAGGTTGGAATTCTTTAGGACATATTGAAGTAATTACCTATATTTGGGGATCTCATTATCCCTTTATCCTTCTTTAAAAAATATTTGGTGTTGGGTCATGGAGAAAGTGAAATAGTAAAATTGCTAAGTGGCAGGGTAACTTGTTGTCTCTTGCATAGAGATTTTAGAGGTGCCAAAAAGTGTTTTCCTCTTACACCTTTTATTTTTTCTTGTTGGCTTGTGTATTCTTCTCATGTTAATCACTTAAACAAGCTTATTAGAAGTTTTCTCTAGTCTAATAGAAAAGAAAATAATAAGAGGCATGTTGTCTCTTGGGAGCAATGTGTTAAACCTAGTATTATGGGGGGATGGGTTTGAAGGATATTTTCAAGCATGTTGTCTCTCTTGTTGTCAAATGAGTTTTCATAGTGATTTATGGTAATGAGCCATGGAAGAAACTTTTTAGATATAATTAGCTGATAGTGTTCCTAAATTGAATCCCAATAAGGAATGAATTGCACTTGTAGGATGTCCCTTTTGATAACTTTAAAATTAAGCCCTTTGGTTCTAATGTTTTTTTCTCTATTGGGAAGGCATGTCTTTGTGTTAAAGGGTTTACTAAAGGGCATGGGCTCTTTTCTAATGATAAGGGTAAAATGCTTGGCTTTATATCTTTATGGTTGGTTCTCGAGGACAAGTATGTACTCTTCTTGCTTCTACTAGAGGGTGTTCAATTAAGTTTTGGAGAAGTAAATGTATTAATTTTATTGATAGTATTCTTATTGATGTGAGTTTAATGCATTGAGAGATTGTTTAGAGCAAGTTTGGTATTCTTGGTTAGCAAAAAAAGACACAGTTTAGATGGAAAGTTTGAGATCACTCATTGGCATGATATGTTTTGGGATGAGATCCAATGGGTGGGTGCCAAGAAATTTCTTCATGTCAGTCCCAAGTATCTATATGCTTTGTTGCCTTTTTTAATGGAGCAGTTCAACAAACTGAATGCCTTGTGGAGACTACATGACCCAAGGAATGTTTGGTCTAAGAGATTAAAAAAAATTGGTCTAGTTATCTTGAACCTAAAAAATTCTTTTTTAGATGGCTTTTATTATTCAATAAATTAATTGTTGGTGCTAGCATGTTAATCCCTAAGTCTAGGTCTTGTCTTGTTTGTGGGGTGTTGAGTCTATTGCTCATTTCTTTTTTGAGTTTCCTTTTGCAAAAAAGGTGTGGCATTACTTTCTACCTACTTAGTCATTATGTGCTGGTAAAATTTTTATTGAGTGGTATGATATTTTTTTAGATATATTCATTGTTCTTCTCCTCTTGAAAATTTATGGATAGGTTATAGCCAGTTGTGTCTTCTAAAATTTTGTAGTTTGTATTGGTTTCCAAAAATAATGAGATTTTCCAAGGTGGTAGTGAATGCTCATTATCTTTTCTCAAGAAGTCACCTTGTTGATTGTTGCAAATAATGTAGCCTTGTGAATGTAGGTTCACAAGTCAAGAGATGCTATTGAGAAGTTTATATATGATGTCTCTCATATCCCAAATTCCTGGAGTGCATAGAGAGTGGTTGACCCTCAAAATATTGCATATGACAAGGATGGGTGGCCTATTGGTAAAGTTGTTTCAAAAGATGATGGTGCCCATGTTACAAATGATGTTGTTGTTCCAACCAATTCATTTGGTGTTGATTTTTTTGTTGTTCCTCAGTGTTGGTGATGATGTGGGTCCTAATTTAGGTTATTGATATAGGAAAGTATGTTGTAGATGGTTTTCTTCAGCCAAGTGTTGATCAGTTAGTAGGTGATAGTTCCTCTAATAGTGAAGATAATGCCACTACACCCTACCTTCTTGTTCCAATTAGAATTTATCCCAACTCTTAGCTACAAAAATATGTGGACTTCAAGGTGCAATCCTTGAAAACTAATGTAGAGAATCTCATCAATACTTTGGACAAAAAAGGTGGAAGCAATGGCAAATAACATTTTTCATGGATTGCAATCTTGTATATATGTCTTTGGGTGCTATATACTATGTTGTTTGTTCAATTATGAGTATTGTTGATTATGTTATCTTGATGATCATGACTACCATAGATGGGTTGAGTAGTTTATCATTTGACATGTGTGTCTTCTTATTCTATTGTTAAGATGGTAATACCATTCTGATGTTGACACTTTTATTATTACTATTTTGGTGATCTTATGGAGTATGACCATTTTAGTTAGAAAAACTAATTAAGAAAGTGGTTTGCTCTTCTTGGTCATTATTTTAGATAGGATTGAAAGGTGATATGATCTATTAATATTGTATCTTCATTTTAAATGAGTTGAGTGAATGATTTATTTTTGTTGATGATGTCATTGGACCCATTTTATATTATAAGACTTGATCTTTATTGTATTTTGTGATCTATTACTTATATAAGCTATATTCAGTATTAAACTAAAAATATTCTTAACTAATAAATCTTTAACAAAATAAACTACTTAAATTTATTGAACTAAAAACATTCTTAACCAATAAACATTATTAGAATGACAAATACTTGAAATTGCCTTGCCACTAAAAACCATCAAGGTTGTTTATTATTTTGATGGAAACAATTTAAAATATCGTATACCACTAACTTGTGTATCATGTTTACAAAAAAAAAATTATATTGAAAAAAATGCAATTTACAAAGGAAAAAAACATAAACACACTAAACAGCAGAACAGCAGAGCTGAAAACCAAAAGTTGTTGTCCTGAAGAAAGACATCAAGCAAATACAGAGTTGAAGCTAACTTAAACACCAGACTCTGTCAATCTACAAGTCCACCAAGACATATACCCTTGTTTATCTTGTAGAAGCATCACTAAACCAGGAAATACATAAGCAAACTGAAGAAGATTTTGGATGCACTGTCAATCAAAAAATTAGGGGCAAGTATAATTGTCCAAAGGCACCCTTTCTCCATACATAAGTTACATGAACACTATGTCTGTTGGAGATGTTTTCCAAAAGAGGAAACTTATTAAGATACATTCACAAAAGCCTTATAATATTATTACAAAGATACATTCACAAAAGAAACTTATAATATTATTAAGGATTAAACATTGCACAAAAGTCTTCATAAAATTCAAAATCTCTTGTCATGCTCTAAAGTAATCCTGCCCCCTGGAAAATAGAAGAAACAACGAGACTAAGCATTACATCTGTTCATAACCCTGCTAACAAAAGGCATAACCAGTTCAAGAAAGAAGTCAACCTCATATGCATTCTGCTTTACATTCCTATATATCAAAGTGTTCTCACTGGTCTATGCTATAGGATACTGGGCAATGATGGTGGTCATAGTCTTTGCATGTCTAAAAAAAGGATCATCTCTCCTTCAAAAGTAAGATCTCTGGTGCAGGGTCACTTAGCTAAGTTGCAATTTTGGTTTTGTGATAGGTCATTAGGTGTCTTATGTCTTTTTGTTATGAATAAAGTCTATTGAGACCATTTGAATGTAATTAGAGTGATTTGGGGTCATTCAGGCAAATATTGTAAAAATTGCAAAATATTGTAAAAAGGTTGTCAAGCAAAAAGTGCAAAATGTGGAAGCCCAACGGTCAAGGCATTCAAAAGTTGGTTGCAACCGTTGGTTTCTAGTTGGATGGAATTGTAAAAGGTTAAATATACTTGTGAACTTCAGGTTCAAGGTTTTGATATTGATTTTGAAGTTCAAACAATAATACATCTCTGTTTTTCTGCATTTTTCCTTGTGTAAATTGTTGTTTCAAGCCATTGTACGGCTCTGTACTATGTATTTTTTTATCTCCAATGTATTGAATCTTGTGGGAAGTAGAGTTAACTGTCTTTTGGTTCTTGTTTGGTTTGAATTCATCAAGTTTAGATCATTTTATCAAGGATTTACCGAGGACCGGTCTGTAACCATGTTTTAAGTGTTTGAGGGTAAAAAATGGATACCTAGGCCATTCCACCCGGTGAAAAGTGTTGCAACTTGGTAGAATGGCACATGTAGGAGTAGATTTCCTTTTGGTATGGTTGGCCTGAGCAAGGTTGTGGAGTTTGGTGCATGTATGGTGATGCCCTAGGCTGGTAGAGCCTCCATTTTGGGCAAATTTGATGGTTAGAGGTTAGGGTTTGGCAAAGGAACATTGGAGGATCATTCTAATTGATGGATTGAGCATGTGCAGGTCTAATACAAGGTGTCTAAGCCATTAACAAGGTGTGGCAGGGTGTGGAGATCATAGTTTCAATAAACCCCCATGAAACAAGCCTAAAACAAGCCTAGAGCAAGTGTCTTGTGGTTAGGTGAAGTGGGAGGCCTTTCATTGGCCAAAGGTAGTTGATTTGGTCTATTTGAGACCTGTGGAGACTTTTAGAATTGATTTTGGTGTTTTGGTAGAAAGATTCTACAAAGTTGCTTTGTAAAAGTGGGCTAATTGAGCCTTAAAACAGAAGGACAATCTAAATTTGAAGGTGATGGTTCAAAGTGAGGGTCAGTGCAAGAAGTTGGGTCTACTTTTTGGCCAAAAAGTGGAAGTGTTTTCCTTGATTTTCAAATTTTGTCACATTTGACCTAAACATTTGAGGTGCCTAAAGATTGAATCTTTAAAAAAGTTAGTAATATGAAATGTAGTACTCGGAGTCTAGTTTCCAAATATGTAATTTATTTTAATACCTAGATGATACAAATTGATTTTCAATAGGCATTTCTAAAAATCACTGTTTAAAAGTCACTTTTTTTTACCATACCATGCACGTGTACGACCAACATAATTTGACCTAAATAAAAGTATTTTTCTAAATCCTTTTGGGGAAAGATGTGTAGTACAGTGAAGTTTGATGAGGATATTTTTTTATTAATTTTTTATTGACGCTAACTGTTGTTTTCGAAAATCCTCGTGTACAACCAACATAATTTGAGCAAAACTAATCATAAAATGAAAAAAAAAATCGTTGTGTAAAGAATGATGTGAAAATTGATGACATAATTTTTTTTTCAAAAAACTTTAAAAATTAAAAGTTATTAAAATAATACAAACACCTATCATTTCAAGTTTTTGGACCAATTTGCTCATAAACTAAATAATAATTAAAAAAAATACATATTTGAAACTAGACACTGTCATTTGTAATGGGTTTTAATTTCGTAAAAAAATTCAAAAAAAATGTCATCAGCTATATAGGTAAACTCAGCCTTTTCTCTTGTTGTGTACTTGGAAAAAAACTTGCAGGTCCAAGGCAAGGGGTTGGCTTACCGTGTCTTTCTTGAGCCTAAGCTTTTAGGAATGGGTACCCATTCCTTTTGTGTGGGAAAAAAAAGCATGTAATTTTTTTTTTTCAAATTCAAATATCTATATAGAAACGAGTACCCGTTTAGGATTGGGCACCCGTTCCTAAGCAGGTATCCGTTTAGGCTTGGGCACATGTTTCTGTCGAGATTTTGTTTTTTGCCCGCGACTTCCCCTCTATGTGGGCCCAACTTCTTGCACTTACCCATGACCCTATGAGATTTCAATATATGTTAGAATATGCCTTAATGGGTATCTGAAACACCCATTAGTTTTTGGGTTTGAGGGATATTTAGGAAGATATGCCCAAATTTTACTGTTTGGACACCTACAAGGAACCTATGAAGGAATTGTGAAAAAGTTATTGAGTTAGGGTTTCTCAAGATTGAAAGTTTGTTCAAATACCTTGAAATATGATTATTAATTGATTCCCCTCCCTGCTCTGCATCAAGTGGTATCAGAGCATAGGTATTAGATCTTTTGGAGAAGAAAGATTGAGTTTTGAAGAAGTGAAAAGTGGGAAGTTGAAGATACAAGATGCCTCCTAAAGGTAGTGCAGTACTTGCAAGAGAGATTAAGTTGTTGAAAGTGTTACATCCCTATTTTCTAACTTGCTTTACTTTTACTTTTTACTTGGGCATAAGTAAATTTGTTGAGATGTTAAAGACTTAAGACAGGATATGACATGGAATTGTATTGAATATTAATTATGAAATCATGGAAATGATTATGTTATGGTCGATTTAATAACTATATTATAAGATTTGATTTATTAGTTGAATTTATCGAATAAAGATGCACTGATCTCTTATTGTTTGATGACAAGTGAAACAGGATTACAGGGTATCGACTCTCAGAGAGGAGAGAGAGTATCTTTCGAGAAGAGAGAGATAGACCTTGGATTACGAGTGGTCAATTTGCCAAACGAGTCTAGTGTTAAACGATAATGTGAACCAATGAGTCATATGAGGTATGTCTTGTCTTGCCAGTTACTTTCGAATCTAATTCGACGGATAGTCGATACCTTGATTATCATCTAGTCAAGTCGATGGTGAGTCGACATAGTTGGTTGTAAAGTAAACAAAGTCATAGCCATAAAACGGTTGCGTTATTCTTCTTGAGTCACTTGGGGTTTGTTGTCGCTTCTTAACATCAAGACATTTTCATCAAGCTAGATGACGCGAGTATTGTTGACAGATTGTGATGGGGAGGTAAACTCGACCCATTCACATCATCTATAATCCTTAGTGGTCGAAATGAGTTGATCGTCAAATTACTTTTAATTGTTTTCTCTATTATCATATCCGTCTATTCTTTACTTGAGGTATTGAAGAGGGAACCTGGTAAATGGTTATGAGGCAAATGCTACCTCATTGTCGCTTTAACCATTCATGCCTAGATCCTTTAGGAGAAGTCCATGATGAGGACGTAGGCTTCTAAACTTGTAGATTGTGGTTAAGGTGGGACATATAGAAGAGTTTTAATGACTTCGAGTAAAGGTTTTCATAGCTATGTGTTATCTAAACGAAAACTTGAGTTTTAATTTATAAGGCGACGGCTTTAATAAGAAAGATGGTGGTGTTTAATACCATGCAACCTCTCATGTTTACTAGCATTAAGACCGCCAAGGAATGATATTTGCAGTTTTAAAGAGAAATTGTTGCCAACTTTGTTGTGAGTCATTTTGTTAGTTGTGGAAAGTTTAACTACTTTGAGTAGAGATTTAATAACTCAAAATGAGAAGTGATTTTAGCATGCTGACCATTATTGATTGTAGATTAGGCATGGATTGATGTGGGACTGGCATTAAGATATCCACGTTCCCACTTTCAATGATAAGAGTCATTTTTGCGTATCGAAGAGGTTTCCCACTTGATAGGCTTGACCGGTGTTTGGTGAGCCGTCAATCTTTTGCCGTGGGCAGGTTTTAGAAATGTAATTGAAGTCTTTAGTGTTGCTTCCTTGTGGCAAAATCTGCAAACCTATAGGAGGTTGTTTTAACGGTTTTGTTTGAGTCTTCCGTGGTTATAGGAAGAAAGCATCCACGTATGTAGTGGAGTCGAGTAAGTTAGTTGTGGAGGGGTCAATAGTCATTAAAATGTGATCAACCGTAGAAAGACGGCGCGGGGAGTCGGCATACTTTTGGAGAGTTTATATCTAATACGTGGGGAGGAACGGGCCTCAAAAAGAGGAGACCAAAATGGTGAAGTTGGAAGGAGTTAGATGTTAAGTGAGTGTAAGAAGGAAAAAGGAGGACGTGGAAACTTTAGAGAGAAGGACCGACTACAAAAGAAGAGACTAGAAGTCCTTAGTTTCGCCGAGAAGTTTTTGGCTCGGGATAGTCTAAAGAAAAACCGTTACCCGAAAGGCAGGGTATTTTTAACGGTAGTGGTCCATAATGGTGGGCATGTTTTGGTATGGGATGTTATTGCGTGTGGTATTGGAAAAAGAAAGTAAAGTTAATTATAAGTTTCACGATGAATTGTGCATATGGGACGTCTGTCACACTTGACTGGGTCAGACTACAGGGTGCACATACTCTATCCCTTGCCAGATCGAAGTTGTGCCTCCAAGATAGAAACATATAATGTTAACCATTAGGTTCACTTGGGTGTGCTAGGAAAGACTAGGGCAGAATGTCTGCTTTCTGTGGGTGAGAGGGAGAGTGCCAATTGGGCTATTTGCCCTGGATCTCTAGCTGGTAGTCGAGTTGGACAAAATGAAGGGATGGACTCTTAAAGAGGGTCGAAAAGAGTGGAGTAAGGAGATTCAGGAGTCGGGAGAGAGATAGGGGAGTTTTGTGGAGCGAGCATGGGGAGTGATAAGTTAAGTAGACACAGTCGACAGTGGGAGAGGGGAGCCAAGGAAACGAACAGAAGTTTAATGGCATTATGCTACTATCACTGTGGGCAGTCGGAGCATTCGGAGGTTTAGTTATAGAAAACTGAGAGTTAAAGGCCGGGGATACTCCATCATTGAGGGCGGTTATTGTTTAGAAACAAAAACCGCAGAAATGACAATTGAATCCTCTTCACTATGGACGGTAGGAGGTTAGACAGTGGAGGATAAAGTGGAACAGTGAGCAAGATGCCATTTAATCCATCGTTGAGGGTGCAAAACGGGCATCAGTTCGGTTGTTGTGAATGAAAAACAAAAAGAAACCGATTTCCTTGTGTATAGGCATGTAACGGCATTAGTTAAAGGCCATGATACTCTATCGTTGTGGGCGTGCGGGGAAGGAGTTTGCCCACGTTTCCAAGAACCCCTTGTGGGTGCAAGTCCACCGTAATTGCAAACTAATAAGACTAATACACTAAGATGTATGTGGGAAATGTTTTGGAGGGAGTTATTCTTGTTGCAGAGGGGCCATGTACTATGGCTCAGTCTTCATCTCTTAAGGATGGCTGCTAGAGCCAAATGAATGGTTGGTATAGAAAGACACATTCAGATATAGTTATATGCAGTGTTCGAGAGGAATCTAGGGGTTCGTAGTTGGAAGTGACTGATATCTAGTCATGAGGAACATTCACGAGAGTAGAAGAGAGCTTGGTTATGTTGTGAGAGCATAGACTTTGGAGTCTAGAGCTGAGAGGATAGCTTAGTAATCGAGGAAGATAGTTTTGAATCTTAAGAAGACGAGAGGAACAAGAGGGTAGACAGCAACGTCAGCATAGTGGAGGGACGCTGGTTGTGTTGAGCCAAGCTAATTAGTCAATAGGTAAAATCCACACATCATCGGTATCCCTTTGTTGAGGCATGCTCAGGTAAGAGCCGAACCTCTTGTCTTAGTTTATATGCTTTCTTCTTAGAAGCACGTTGTCAGAAACTCGTTGGATAACAATATTGTTTTTATATATTGCCATGGGAAGAGTTTAAAAAGTGATACTTTTATATGCTTATTACAATGAGAATAAAGTATAAATATTGTTATGTAGTTTCATAATTTCAAGAGTCCATAACGTCTAACAGAGATTTATATATATGTATGCTCAATATGAACATACTTAGTTGGACACTGTGTAACAAAATATGCTTATGTCTATACTTTCTTGCATACCATAGGGTTGAATGTAAAACAACTCTCTTATGACAGTGGTGAGTGTGCATGTCATAAGATACTAAGAAATTAGTATTCGTATGCTCACTAGAACACTTTAGTATAAATGATTATTGTTATCATTAGGAAAACAATTTGTTACTAGGATGTTTAGCAAGAGATGTTCCCTACATCATCCTTAGATGAAGACATTCATGCATTAATGAGCCAATATTTGCATATGTGTTAAAGAGAAGGAACCTTGGACTATGGTTATTAATAGTTAGATTATTGATATAATTTATTTACATTTCTTTTTGGAATCAAACAAAATTAGTCGAAGTATAATTATGTTTGGAACCTAGAGTTAGGATATAACTAAGGTATACTCATTTATGAAAATAGTCTTGACTTGGGAAATTTATACGACCACGTAGTTGGAAGAAGACTCGAGGTCGATCTTTCCTATATAATATTACTATTACTATTTCCAAAAACCAATTCGATGCATTATTCCATTATGATGGAATAGGGAAGACAAATCCCTAGATTTAACCCAGAAAGGTAGAGTTATTTAATGTACCTTTATGGTTACATCTTGTCTTAGTTATTTCTATCTGGATCGACAATGAAGGGTCGAGTACCCTAATTATGAATGATTATATTTTCTTGTCAAAGGAGATTTTTCCTAAACGATAATGTTATTCCTTGGTATAAAGACCTATTTGATTGTTTTACAAGTCGTAAGACACAGATTTTGCAAGTATGTAAGAGGAACCATTAAATGGTTAGTCAAACATTAAAATCAATACACCTTTTATCACAACTTCTCTAAACTATTACTTATCGACAAGGGGGTAAATCTCAAACATTGCAAAGATGCAAAGAGAGATACCTAAGAATGGATAGTCAATCCTTAGTGATTAGTAAATTGACGACAGTGTCTTGTGAATTCACCTAAGTTAGAAAGACTAGATTGGAGTTGGATAAAACTCTTTAATTAATCCTTAACTTAACCTAGATATGGTTATTATTGTATTAAGGCATTGTGATAATTATTTAGATCGTGATCGAAGGGTCAAGTGCCCTGATTAGGTACATATATTCTTACTTGCAAGAAGGGAAATTAGATTCCTGGACTATATTGTTTAACCTGGGTAAGGTTATCATCTTAGTCGTAATTAATCTATCTATATTTATTTTGAGTCAATAAGTCATGGACCTCGAGTATTGCAATGATGCAATGAGAGTCCTTGTAAAGGATGAAAGACAAAAGAAAAAGTCTATGGATTTTAGACAGTCAAAGAAAACATGTATTGGGTCGGGAAGACTAGATTGATGAAATCATCAGGACTTCATTAGTTAAACGAAGATGACCAAGTCGAACTGTAGGAAAATGATAGTATCCAAGTCGAGTTGGAGTGGGTGAACATTACGACAACGTTCATTGCGAACATCAATTTATATTGAAAACTATGGCCATAGTAATGCACATGTCTCTGCATGCATTGTCGGTTCATTGTATCTGGATTGCGCATCCTATCGGGAATCATACTTAGCTAGAGGGTATCTAGGGTTGTATGATAGATAGAGTTGTGTAAGATACAACACTATGTACTCAGAAAGGCAAATTACCACTGGTCTCCTTGGTCTATACTTCTCGTGAAGGGAAGGGCCACTTCCGATTAGGAAGGAGTGCGGGAGATTGACGGTCTGTGGTTGGAGGTAAATCACTGGAAAGATACTCTCTCTCTCTAGCAGAAGACATGCCGAGGCTTGCGATAAAGATGTCAGATTTCTGGATGCAGTATATCTTTGAGACTTGTGTTTATTGAGACTAAGTAAAATATTATTTGTTTCAGGTATTTATAATTGATTTATTTTTGTAAACATTGTACTTGAGAAAGTCAATATGGTTTATTGAATTTGTAATGAGATATCTGGTAATTGTAGTTACTCGACTTTATGTTGAATAAAAGAAAAAAAAATTTTGTCTCATTTTTACCTTGTAAATTTACTTTATGGTGAAATTTTTGGTTTTTACTATGATCCTAGAACGTGGATGTTACAGAAAGAGTCACAAGAAGCCATTTTAGTTAAGTTTGCAGCAATGGAGACAAAACAAAGAAGAGGAAAAACCACTGAAGAGGAAAGTGACCGAGAGGAAGAGGGTGAAAGTGAGAACCCTAGAGGAAGAGTGCAAGATGATGAAGAGGAATTGGACCCTGATGAGAGAAGGATGATAAAGATGCTCAAGGCTGTTAAAGGAGATGCTTCTGGTGAGAAAATAGATGTGCCAATGTATAATGGAACGTTGGACGCTGAAGAAGTATTGGATTGGATAGATGCACTGGATAACTACTTTGAGTACAAGGAGGTTGTTGAAGATCAGAAGGTAAAGTTTGCCAAGACTAAGTTGAAAGGTCCTGCTCTTACATGGTGGAATTATGTTCAAGAGGAAAGAATGAAGAAAGGGGAAACAAAAATAAGTTCATGGGATAGGATGGTGTCAAAGATCAAGAGCCAATTTTTGCTAGGTGATCATGCAATACAAACTTTTAAGAAGTTGCAAAGTTTAAAGCAGAAGGATAAAGATGTCATGGCCTACACCGAAGAATTTCACAAATTAAGTATTAGGGTTGGTCATGTTGAAGATGAGAATGAAAAGATAGCAAGGTATATGTGTGGGTTGAGATTTCAAATTCAAGATGAATTGAGTTTGGCTACTCCGAGGATGGTTGAGGAATGTTTTCAGTTGGATGTTAGGGCAGATGAAAAGTTAAAAAGAAGGCAAGAAAGACAAGGAAGAGGATCAAGGCAGTCCTATGAAAATCAAGAAGATGCAAGTAAAAGCAAAGATCAAGTTGCTAATCAAAGAGGTGGCTTTAAAGGTCCTAGAGGAAGATTTGGTGGACAAGGCAGAGGTACAAACACATTTGCAGGCAGATGTTACCATTGTAATCAGTTTGACCATATATCATGGAAGTGCCCTAATAAACCAACTTCTACTTCAAGTGTTGGTGAAAGGAGAGGTGAAAAGCAAGTACAGTTGGTGTAAGAAGATGAAGATGAGAGTGTAAACTCTCCAATGCAATATGTTGCTCCAGAAGTTGGAGAGTCATTGATGGTGGGAAGAACACTCCTTAAAGCATCTAAGGGGAGAGAATCAACACAAAGGAGGAGCCTATTCAAGACCACCTGCAAGTGCAAAGGAAAGGTATGTAAAATAGTGATAGACTTTGGAAGCACTGATAATATGGTGTCTAATGAAATGGTTGATAAACGAAAATTGGAGAAAATACCTCATGAAACACCCTACAAAGTATCTTGGTTGAATGATGATCAATCAATTTTGGTGAGTGAACAAGCATTAGTTGAGTTTCAAATTGGTGGATATAAGGATAGCATTCTTTGTGATGTTTTGCCTATGAGTTGTCATTTGTTACTTGGAAGACCATGGCAATTTGATAGACATGCCATATATGATGATAGGGACAATACTTATCAGATTGAGAAGGATGGAACCACTTTTACATTAACTCCATTGGTAGAAGATGTGAAGAAGCAAACTAAGAGAGCAAGGGTGATAATGTTAGGCAAGGAGTTTGTAAAGATAGAGGAATAAGAAAACATGACATTTGCAACCACTCATACACTTGAAGACACCAAGACAACAAAACAAGAAGACAAGGAGATTGCAGTCACTTTAAAGCATGACCATGTTGAGGCAGCAGGTAAGAGGTTTGATTTACTTTTAGAAGGAGATGGCATGGAATTGAGGACCAAATCTGATTTAGAAAAGGGCAAGGATGAATTGGTTTTGAAGGCTCAAGATGGGCTTATGAAACATGATGAGATTATGATAGGAACAGTGATTTGTCCATTGATGGGACAAGAAGTTAGTGGACAGTTGGATTCTGTTAGTACAGAGGTTGGGAAACCTGATAGGACAGGGGTCTTAGGGGCAAAGAGTCTAAAAGAAGAGATAAAAAGAGAGGGAAGTGATTCAAGGGTGTATGAATAAGTTCAAGTAAGCAGCAAAGGTGAAGAAGAAGATGATTCATGGGATAGATGCTAAGGACATGTTTGCAGGTCAAGGAGCAGGCACAACATTAGTCTCAGATGTGGGCAAAGTCAGAGGTTATCCATCAAGACAGTTTGTGAAGATGGAACAAGGTCTAGATGCCAAAGAGTTCATGAATGCAAAGAATGGTACTACACTCCAATACCCGATCTAGTGGAAAGGGCTACCTGATGGAAGGACACTTGGAGAATAGAGGAAAGATGAGATCAAGCCTAAGTTGTGCAACACAGTCCTCAAAGGGACTTGAGGTCTTTTTTTAGTTCGGGTGTATGGTGCAAGGGCACCTAGCTAGTTGCAATTTTGGTTTTGTAATAGATCATTAGGTGTCTTACATCTTTTTGTCATGAATAAGGTCCATTGAGACCATTTGAATGTAATTAGAGTGATTTGGGGTCATTTGGGCAAATATTGCAAAAATTGCAAAATATTGTAAAAAGGTTGTCAAGCAAAAAAGTGCAAAAAAAGTGCAAAATGTGGAAGCCCAACAGTCAAGGCATTCAAAAGTTGGTTGCAACCGTTGGTTTCTAATTGGATGGGATTGTAAAAGGTTAAATATGCTTGTGAACTTTGGGTTCAAGGTTCTGATGTTGATTTTGAAATTCAAACAATAATACATCTCTGTTTTTCTGCATTTTTCCTTGTGTAAATTGTTGTTTCAAGCCATTGTACGACTATGTACTGTGTACTTTTGATCTCCAATGTATTGAATCTTGTGGAAAGTAGAGTTAACTTTCTTTTGGTTCTTGTTTGGTTTGAATTCATCAAGTTTAGAACATTTTATCAAGGATTTACTGAGGACTGGTATGCAACCCTGTTTTAAGTGTTTGAGTGTCAAAAATGGATACCTAGGCCATTCCACCCAGTGAAAAGTGCTGCAACTTGGTGGAATGACACATGTAGGAGTAAATTTCCTTTTGGTATGGTTGGCTTGAGTAGGGTTGTGGGGTTTGGTGCATGTATGGTGATGCCCTAGGTTGGCAGAGCCTCCATTTTGGGCAAATTTGATGGTTAGAGGTTAGGGTTTGGCAAAGGAACATTGGAGAATCATTCCAATTGATGGATTGAGCATGTGCAAGTCTAATACAAGGTGTTTGAGCCATTGGCAAGGTGTGACAGGGTGTGGAGATCATAGTTTCAATAAACCCTCATGAAACAAGCCTAAAACAAGCTTAGAGCAAGTGCCTTGTGGTTAGGTGAAGTGGGAGGCATTTCATTGGCCAAAGGTGGTTGATTTGGTCTATTTGAGACCTATGGAGACTTTTAGAATTGATTTTGACGTTTTGGTAGAAGGATTCTACAAAGTTGCTTTGTAAAAGTGGGCTAATTGAGCCTTAAAACAGCAGGACAGTGTAAATTTGAAGGTGATGGTCCAAAGTGACTATGAGATTTCAAGATATGTAATGCCTTAATGGGTATCTGAAACACACATTGGTTTCTAGATTTGAGGGATATTTAGGAAGATATGCCCAAGTTTTACTGTTAGGAGACCTACAAGGAACCTATGAAGGAATTGTGAAAAGTTATTGAGTTAGGGTTTCTCAAGATTGAAAGTTTGTTCAAATACCTTGAAATATGATTATTAATTGATTCCCCTCCCTGCTCTGCATCAATCTCCTCCTCCCAATCCACTAGCAAGATCCATGCTTTCCACAGACCGACAGCTCTGAGAGCCTTCACCAAAGGACCAAGTCTGCGGGAGAACACAGAAAATACCCTGCATCGGCTTACAGCAGTGAATTTAAAGAGACTGCTATCACATGCACTGAAATATCAAACATTCTTCAAGAGAAACTTATGCAATGACAGGTTACAGCAGTCTCCCTGTAACTGAGATAAAACCAGAAGAAGAGATATTCAAGTGAGATCAGCAAAACAGGGCAACAAAGTATTACACAAACAGTTAACAGCCCCACAATTTAAGCATAGCTCATAAATAATTATGAAGAATTATTAAAGCAGTGTCCATCACTCCAAAGTTCCAAACACACAAATATGGAATCTGTACTTACAGAATCGTAAATTATCTCTTCACTATTTTAACCTGTGTTTTCTATTAATAATTTTCCATCCCAACTCAACAAAAAGTGTAATGAAATCGTTGTTAAGATCATAAAATACAAACATTATGACCGCTGGGGTTGGTCATAAAATTCCTCCGAGTTCCTTCATCCAGAGGAAGAGTCCGTATTACTTTCATGGAAGACCTTGTTTATTTGTAAAATCATTAAATACTTAGTAATGTGTCGCTGCCTATATTCTGTAGTAAAAAGTAATGCTAAAATATTAGGCAAGCAAGAAACAAGAAAAATATGTACTGCAATATATTTTAAAGGAATCCAGATATGTAAATCCAGAGCATCATGGAAAAGTCAGCCCCCTAACAAAACTTCTTTAAAAAATCAATATCAGGCGATCGGATCATAGACATTTGAATTATAATTAAAGAAAGACATCTTCCTCTAGTTATCCATTCAGCCACACAATTCATAAATTCTATGATTAGAACAAAAAAGCTTTAGAGCAAACGAGTTGTTTGTAATGGCCATGTTTCTTTCTTACTCGAGAATACATGCCCGTCTATTCAAAACCCCCACTAAATTAAAGCTCAATAAAATCACCCCTCTAAGAACCCCATGGCAAACTGCTCTTCAGATGTATGGTTAGTTTTAAGACCTAACTTCAAACCAGTACTAAAGAAGATGGTCAAGACCAGCAAGACCAGTGGCATTGCTCCAGGCAGGATGAGAACTGCCATCGATATCAGCATGACTATTCCCTTCAGCAGGTCGGTGAGATTGTCCTCCAACCACAGCTTTGCAATCTGGGCATTTTGATTTTTGCATTGGCCCCCCGCATTCCCCCACAACATAGAAATGGCCATTTGGGCATTTATACCAGTGCCCTCCTCCTCCCACCTCCCTCGTCATTACATTCACTACCTCTTGCACTTGTCGTCCATTCTCCAGGTTTCTTTTGATTTCTTCAGTTTTTGCATGACCAGGCTTTTCCTCCAGAATAATTTCGCAAATTGCCAACCCTGTTTTAAAGTCATTGCAGGAATAGCAAACTGCCACGCATTGCAACAGCGACTCAATTGCTAACTCGTCTTCAGCTTTAATACTTAGATAATTGCTGCTGCTGAAATTTTCATTATTGATGCTGGAAGCAAATTTAGAGATTAGTTCTGGAAGCTTTTCTTGGATTCGAGCTTTATATGAACTGCGTTCTAAAATGAAGGAAAGCTGCTCTATGGCCAGCTTATAATTCTTTAATCCACAGAAAGCTCTAGCCCTACCCAGACGAGCTTCAAGCGACCCTGGATTGTGCTGGAATGCTTCATTGAATTCTTGAATTGCTTTGTGATAAGATTTTTCCCTCAACATATTATTTCCCTTATTCAGTTTTTCAAATCCTAGAATTATCTTCTTGACTTCCTCAATCTGCTGCAGCCTCACCTTCACAATGTTTGAGTATCGCAATGATCTTCTGATAGGCGTTCTACATTCAGGACTGCAAAGTGCAGACCATTGCGCAAACAACATGTATGTCAGTTGTCTTTAAGTATCTACACAAATTGCAGACCAAAACAAATGAAAACATAAGTTTTGAATAGAGAAATGGAAACTACAGAATTATAACCAACCATTGTTTTAGCTTAACAGCAACTGCGCCAGGTTCAGCTTCAAGGACTCTGTCGTCCGTATCCATCCATGTATCAAGTCCGCTTGCTTCGAATACATGCCCACAGTCTATAAGCTGAACAAATCTATGTGTGGATTCATATTCCTCCAAAGTCATCTGCGTAATGACATCAACATGGTTAGGATGGCAGATCCTGCAAAACCTGGGACAAGGCTCCCCACAAAGGCCTATACATGTGTGCCCACAGCTTAGCATTTCCTGGCATGGCTTGTCACACGGATGTCTTGAGCAGATTTCATGGCAGAGACGATCACAAGTATAATGTTGGCAATTCCATTCGCATTTTTCCTTGCAGGGAAGGCATAGTGCTCCACATTGACGAGTACAACGACTGTGCAAGCACCGTTTCTCACAAGGATTCATGCACGGCGGACATGTTTCTGAACAACCAGCCATACATTGGTGACCACAGGGCAGGTCCCTAGAGCATCTTTCCTTGCAGGGAATGTGAGAAGTGCCTTGCTTACATGACCCACAAGTCCCTCTGCATGTATGCTCACAACCGGGGCTTAGAACCTTACGACATGGCTCTTTACAGACTAAGGTAGCAGGGTCTTCACAGCAAAGCAAAGTTGCCTTATGGCCACAAGACAAATCCTTCTTAACTAACTCTCTACACGGTGGACAGGGTTGCCCACATTTTGATGGGCATAGATGACCACAATCAAATTTGACATCACATGGTTGGATGCAGAGGGCATTATCCACAGGACTAGAGCAATGGAGAACTAATTGATGGCCACATTTAGGAAGAACTTTGGGTACTGGCACCCTACATGGAGGGCAATCTTCAGGGAAATGGCAAATCACTGTACACTGATGACCGCATGCGTCTTCAAATTTGTTAGGACAAGGCTTGGGGCAAATTACTCTATCGTGATTTGAGGGGTGACATCTCCTTGGGCAAGCATGGCCACAGTTTAACTGACATTCACAGGGTCTGCTACAACCTCCATCTTCCACTTGCCTGAAATCTTCAGCTTGTGAAACTTTTGTTTCTGTTTGAGGATGGTTTTGACAAGACAGTGAAAGGGCAGGTCCAACGGATTTGGCACTCACCAGTTTCTGGATAACTGATTCCCATAGAGAACTTTTAGAGGCTAAAAGCTCCGCATTTCCAAAGATGTATAGCCCTATTTTGGCTCTTGACAACGCCACACACACTCTGTTTGATACTTTCAGAAACCCAATATTTCCTTTCGATCCCCCCAACCCAATCATTTTATTGCTCCTTACCAGAGATAAGATGATAATTTTGCATTCCTCTCCCTGATAATTATCCACAGAACAAACTCGAGGAGTTTTTAATGTTTCATAGTCCATCCTCTCTGTTTTAGTCCGACTATGAATACGATGCTTGAGATTTTTCTGAATCTCACTCACCTGACCTTTATACATAGTTAAAATTGTTATGTCGCTGTTTTCATAACCTTGTCTGAGGAGATAAAGGCAAAATTCCACAATCAGCCAGGCTTCCTTCACATTTACTTTGCTGCTGCTCTCACTTGTCTCTGACTCCATAGCTTTATGATCCAAGAAAAAGACATTGTTTTGAATGCCTTTCACATTCTCAAAAATTTTAACGCTGTCATGATCTTGCAACGAGGGATACAGATCTGATATCAATGAAGAGATTGAGGGCCTCATTCTTCTTTGACATCTGAGAGCCACATGCTCCACCCCACCCTTTATCAATCGCTCAAAGATAGATATCTCCAGCTTGTGCTTGGTACCCAATTCATACTCAGCAACGGAAGGACGCAATTGCATGTGGTCTCCCAACATGATGAGATGTTTGGTGAAAGACCCAATACATGGCAAAATGCATGCTTCTAACACCTCAGCAGCCTCTTCTATTATAACTATTTCTGCTCTCAGGCCCTGAAGAATGTCATAACTTTTAGCAGCTGCAGTGGTTGTCATTCCTATTACATTGGCTTTTCTTAAAAGATGGAGAGAGATCTCATTATCCAGCAGCTGTTGAAGCTGACTACATACATTCTTATAAGCCTCCGTTAAATGCTGAAATTCCTCTTTGGCTTTTTCTCGACTTTGGTCCAACCAGTATTGAAGAAGCTTCTTTCTTGAATTTTCTGGTAAAATCCACTCATCCTTAAAACATAAAACTTCATCCAAGAAAACATCTCTGGAACATTCATCTGCTGGCATTACCCCCTCAGCACTAGCAGTAGCATATTGATCTGTTGGCAGTGACGGCACAACCTTTTGCTTCGCTTTACTATGGTTACTCCTCTGCTCAGCTAGTTCTTTAATCTCTTCTAACCACATTTTTTGTAGGTTATGAGATATTTCATCATTAGGATGAAGGGACTGAATGCACTGCTCTAAGGACATCTCCCGTAGCATTTTGTTGGAGACATGCTGTTGGCTCATAAGGTCCAAACAGCGTTGAATCTGCTGCTCCAAGTTGTTTTTAGTGTGTGTCAGTTCCCTGTGCCTGGAGCGAAGCGGAGGGGGAATGGTAATTCCACGTTTAAGCTCTTTCAAGCTTCGCTTCTGCATAATTTCATTAGAAGACCTACTTCCAAGTCGAATAATATTCGGTTCGATGGCGTAAATGGATTCAAGGAATTGATCCAGTGCATGGTTTGTATAACAGATCACCAGTATAGGACCCCGCTTCACATTAGAAAGCAGAATGGTAGCAATCTTCAAGCCAACGTAGGTTTTCCCAGTACCAGGAGGGCCCTGAATAAGAGCCAGCCTTTTTGTAATGCCCTGTTTCACAGCTTCCATCTGGCTTTCATCGAGGCTACAGTCCCACTGAGGCCATACTTCTCTCAAGATTCCAACTGTGCCTGATCCCAAGCATATACTGATGTTTGGAAATGCACATTGAAAATCATAAGCATCCTTATCTTTCCTCTGTTGCACGTAAGAAGGTTCCAAGACATGGGGTTGCAATAACAACAAATGCTCTAGGAAAGGAAGCTCTTCCATTTCCGGCCTTTTAAGGCATTTCAAAACATGGTGATAGGCTTCAAAATAAGCTGCCGCGGACTCAATCATTTCATATGTTTTGTCAATTTGTAAATCCACAGGTCCCCCTTCTCTGCTTGGAATGAGCTTCAAAACAAGAATTCCCTTCTCGTGTCGTTCCTTGACAATCCCCCATACATAGGTACGGAATCCATCACAGGAAATGCAGAGCAGTGAACCAGACAACAGTCGTTCTAATAAACTCCAGTTGACCACATTATTCTTAGAGATTTCAAACGATATGCAATGTTCCAGACCCTCGCTCCCCACCTGTACTCGCAAGAATTTTACTTCAGTATACCTTCTTATGTTGCCCGGGATTAAATTCTTGCGGAAATCCTGAATAGCGCGCCTTAGTGATGCAAAGCAATCTTCACGGAGCAAATGAAATTGTGTTGACAGATATTCGGCCACGCTATTATAACTCTCGCATACTCTATTGTTCGGCACCTTTCTGGGACGAGGGCAAGCTATTTCCTCTTCGCTTGGTATTATAGCACACGTTCTAATAGATTCCTGTCCATATCCAACAAGTCATAAAATTCTAATTCAAGAAGTTATATAGCAACACAGGGCACCCTACTTTTGCTTCAGTTCATAATTTGATAGCTAAGCAATTCAATTTAAAATTTGTAAAGAATATATGAGCATAGATCATAACTAAAACATAGTAACTCATCTATAACTGCGAGAAGCTTTGAGTTGTTACGGCACATTTGGGCACCATGTTAAGTAGATAGGTGGTGTTAAAAATAAGCTGTGCGCATGAGCTATCAGAAATTTGGTTCTGAAAGCATCATCATCTCTGATTTAATTGGGTTTCTTTGTCATTACTAGTGTCCTTAACAAATTTTTTGTGTATTAAACTTGTTACATAATTTTATGGTTGTTTAAATTTTTTAAATTTTATTTGCAAATATTTTTAAAATGGTCATGAAGTTCCACAAAAAATTAGATAAAGAATAGTCCATGTTGCTGCTTTATTTGGTTTTCCCTGTCTTACGCGAGCTTTTCATATATTGTTAAATCCAATTAAGGGATAGAAAGTTCTTAAATATCATCTCTGATTGAATTGGTTTACAATTTCTTAAGACACCATAGCTTTTGTTCTATTATGATAAACAGAAAAAGGGAAATATGACGGATAGTATATTATATCTTTCTTATAGCCGTTCGATTTAAATCTCACCTGAGAAGTCCCTTCTGATCTTGCAAGAAATTGAAGTCTTTTCAGTTTATCACGATATTCTAAAATCTTGAAAAAGTGTGCATTGATTTCATGCTTCTCATCTCCTTCACGAAGCCCATCAAGTGCCTCTCTAAGAGCCTCAACTGCAACAAACTTCCAACCATCTTCAGTTCGGCTCTGCAATTCATGGAAAAGATGAAGAAAGGGCCATATATCCTTTGCCTTGGGTTGGACCATGTTTGCAACATGGGCTTGAATCTGCGCAAGGAAGGCAGAGCCCAGGAACGACCCATATATTCTATTTGTATCGTGTTTCCGTAAGCTATACCTGATCTCATTCCGGGTCACGAGCTTAGCTACTTTGAGGACAATGTCAAAGGATAAATAGCGATTATCTACAACCTGTGTAAGGGCATAGAGGCCTTCATCCGAACTGAGATAAGAAATGAGATACGTCGTAGGAATTGCATCCTGGTCATCCAGCCATCTCTCGATTCGTGATGCACATTCTAAGCGAGGTGTATAGAAAGAATTCCTACTCCTTGACGGGTATTTGCAGTCAGCGTTGCTGCTGCGAATGTTATTTCTATTCTGCTCTCTTTTATCCTTTGACGGCCAATGCCCGCCTCGATTCTGTGAACCAGACATGGAGATCTTCTCTCGACTACAACAAGCCCTTTTTCAACTCTTGACAAAACCAGAGAATAAACTGGGAATAGTTATACCTTTCAGAGCTCACAACATGGATTAATACAGACGTTATTTGTGAATTAAAAGGTGGCCACAGCGCAATACATTGGGCAGAAATCGTACGAGTAGTTAAGACAGAGAAATCTTTTGTTTGTGAGCAGTGAGATTGGTAAAGCACTCAAGCGTGTTGGGGAAGAGAGTTGTGGGATATGGTGCGCTCTGCTTCATAACTCTCTGCTCGACTCCAATACAGGTGAAATGGCTATAATAAATTATTTTGTATTTTACTATTTATTATTTTAGTATTTCTAAAGCGTGGAACGTAAATGCGGGTATGACAGCTACCAGAAAAATACATTTTGGTATTTACTATTTTAATATTTCAAGCGTGTGGACGTAAATGCCGATATATCGATGCGCTAAATACGTTTTTGTATAGAGATGCTCAAATAACTGCTGTACGTGATGGCGTGTGAATGCATTCCAAGGTTTTTGGAATCCTCTAAAATGAATCTACATTTTAGATTTGCGATTATATAGATTTCCCCGGATCACCATTAGTCGTTTTACAAGTAAAATTCTAACGCCGGTTAGGTTATTTGATATTGATGGTTTTTCATCGTGTGAGTATTATGCAATGCAATGAGTATTAAGTAGGTCGTTCATGTTTATTAGAGATGGGTTTTTGTGAACCACTCTACTACGTTTGAAAATACCACCTAAAGTTAAATGATATGATATCAATAGATAGTCAACAATTTGTCCCTTTCTAACTAGTTGATATGTATATGATTTTAATATGGTCGTAAAGAGGATGCTTTGTTAATGAGTTGGTGCACGAATCTTAGACGTTCTATTTCCAAAACTATTGGAGTTTGTCAAACTCTAATTTTCGCAATATTTTCATAAGGTGTAACCTTATTTATGCAATCTAATTGTGGTGGAGGTGACAATTGAGTTCACAAGCAATTTAATTGTCTTAATAGTTAAGAAACAATGTTTCACCTTTAAAGAAATAACAAACCTAGGTTGTCTTAGTTCACTTAAATTTGGCAGCGTCTATGCAGCATACAAAATGCACCAAATGCATTTCATGGTTTCATACCAAGTTTCCAAAATTTTGTGGAAAATCTTGAACTGCTAGCATGCCATGACAAGAAAAGACAGGAAGACCACTTCAAAGAACTTAGAAAATCTTCAGCAGCAAATCTGAAGTAGAATTTTGGAAGCTTGGTATGAAACCATCGGATGCATTTGGTGCATTTTGTATGCTGCATAGATGTTGCCTCTAAATTTTGTCTTTTCTAGCCATCACCCTATTTCTTTCTAATTGATGTTGGAGGACAAACTTCAAAAAAAAATTAACACATAATTTTCATAAACACCTTTTTAGCTTATGAAGGTATGGTTTGACTTATTGCTAGGGTGTGAAACCTTGTGCCACATTTGCCTTACCATTTTAACTAGATTGAGTGGTGGAACAAAACCATTGTGTGCACAAGTTCCTTGGACAATATGACAACCAAGGGACAATAAGTCCAAAAAATGTCGACAATGGCAGGGTGAAGCGATTCTAGCATATCTTTGCTCAACTTGAGCACAACTAGTTTAACACAACTTTAGTCTTTGGCCACTCATCTCAAGCATACAATTATGCTCATGGAAAGTCATGATAAAAGTGTCAAATTTGGGTTTGCTTGCATTAGCTTAAGACCATAGTTGATTCCTCAAAGGAATTATTCAATTTCTCTTGAGTTAAGCATGCATAGAAGCATATCAAAACCATGAAAACCTCACATGGTTGTTCTAATGTTAAAAATTGCATGCCTTACAATTATCACACTATATTTTGCACTTAATTTAGTGTTTGCCTCCTTAATATGTTTTAGGGTACACTAAATTGATAATCCTAACCTATTCCCTCACCAATTGCCAAATTCTCTCTTTACTCCTATTATACTTTATTGTGTATGACTTTTTAACAAATTTTTAGCCGATAGGTTGATATGTGGGAGATTTTTCCTATTAAATTGTCGGACGCTAGGCTTTTTTTTTTACCGTTGTCATTTTTTTCGTTCCCATCATCTAAATATTGCGTAAGTTTGCAGTAGTGTGCGGAGCATTCAATTCTAAGGTTAATTAGAAGGTCGCGAACATTGGATTAAATAAAATAACAAATATATGCAACAGAAGTAGTCCCATTCTTTAATGCAATAATAATTATTGACAAAGATTGTAATCTACACATATGCATTAATAAAAATATTATATTTAATATTATATCCATGCATCTATTTGAAAATTTGTGGATGATTTTTTTATTGAAGAACTATTTTATTTTTTTGATAATAATTTACTTTAACTTTGATTGAAAAACTATTATATTTTTTCTATATAAAATAGAATAGTTCTTAAATAATATTAAAAAAATGTTTATTTTTTAATTATATAAAAATAAATAAATAATATTTAAAATAAAATAGTTTTTAATAGAATAGTTCTTAAATAAAAAATATTATATTTAATACAATATCCATGCATCTATTTGAAAATTTGTGGATGATTTTTTTAATTGAAGAACTATTTTTTTTAATAATGCTTATGAAAAACTATTATACTTTTCTATGTAAAATAGAATAGTTCTTAAATAAAATTAAAAAATGTTTATTTTTTAATTATATAAAAATAAATAAATAATGTTTAAAATATAATAGTTCTCAAATAAAATTTAAAAATGCTTTTTTTTATTATATAAAAGTAAATTGCACTGAAGGAGGTGCAATTTACAGGAGAGTTTATGATTTTTTTTGTTAATAATATTATAATAATAAAAATTTTGGTACAGTTTTTATTAAGAGTGGAAAATTAAATGAAAAGATGGTTAATGCGCTTGTTGGCACCAATTTGAAATAAATTCATTTTAGATCAAATAATGAAACGTTCGCTAGCCATCCCATTAAATAATGGTAATACATGATTTATGTAACATTGAATAAAATGACTTTATATCCATTAAATTGGCCATCCCATCAACAAATAAATTCATTTTAAATCAAATCTTTGAATACCCTAATTCAGATTTTAAGACAAATTTTGCTCTAAGTATTGGGCAGTGGTTCGTGGAGCACTAAGAAGAAGCTAGTCCTTAGTTTTTTTTCACCACCTAGGATTATTGCATTCGTTGCAAGTAATTTTTGCTCCTCCCACATTCTCCTACATGTTTATTTTTTTGATATTTAATATTGATGAAAAATTAACAGCAAGGAAAGAAAGGTGTGTGCCATGTTGACTAATCCACAAATATATTTAGTGAAGTAGCTCTGTTGTTATTTAGAGGACCACTTCCTCTAGTTCTGAAGAATAACTAACTTAAAAAGTAGGACAACAATAGTTGAAAGAAGTGCATGCAAATTTGCACACAAATATATTTAGTGAAGTGACACTATTTTTAATAGTTATTTAGAGGACCGCTTTCTCTATTCTGAAGAATAATGAACTTGAAAAAATTAAACCTTTCAGCTTAATCTAGACTGTTCCAAATAAAATAGAATAAAAGATGAAAAGATGATCTAATTGGCGTCAACTTATGTGGCTAAACCTAGCATTTTAGAATGATGGGATTTTTTTTATAAATTCATGGTCCTAGCTTGAGTTGCAGCACCTAAATTTTCCACCTTCAATATTATGTGATTGATTACCATAGGCAAGGTACATGGTAGTTTAAACACAGGCTGATTCTCACTTATATAAAAAAGAAAATCTAAAACCTCTAATTCTAGGAATTGCAGGAAGTGCCTTAGTCTGTGAAAATTTAAAACACAAAAGAAAAGGTTGAGTTAACATTTGATGCTTTTATTGTAAATGGTTGAGCTATTCTTCAATAGATAGCTGTTATGTAATATCCCAATTCTTACACAAGACTAAGTCAAATATTTACCATGAGATAAAACACATGAGGAAAAGATAGCAATTTTTTGTAATAAGATTCAACAATTTACATAATTTCTTTTCTGAAATAAACATCATGATATAATATACAATGAAGACATTTTGTCTTTACAATTACAAATATCTGCAATAGATGGTGCTTTACATAGTCTTAATAAACCCAAGTCACAAAGATATACTACATCTAGAAATATGACATCCATGTTGCAACATTGCCACTTCGATATCATAAGATTATTATCTCACTAAGATCTCCATTTATATAAATGACAAATATATGCTACTAAATGCAATAATTCATCTATTGAACTATCAAAGTCTCTAACCTAGATATTCACTCAAGACTGATAATGCCTTCAATTTTTGAGTCTATACTCTAGACTTCTTCCATGCAATTGCTTAGAAAGTTTGAGTCTACAATAATAATAAGATAATCTCGACCTCTTGTGGTCTACTTGAGCCCACTGACACTCGGTGAAGATAAGTCAGGAACTCATGATTAACATCCCTTGTTATTCCTTTTAATAATACCTATCAATAATTGACTTATGCAATTGTGATATCAAAATACTAAACATTGGTGTTTCCAACGATATCTATACTATTTTATGTATTCTAGATTAAGTGAATGCCTATCACAAAATCCTTGATAGTAAATAATGAACACATAAAAATATAAAAACTTTATGAGATACCAAGCTTACTCTATCCAATCCACTGGTCTCGTCTCCTAAGCTTAAGATAGAGTTCTAGAGAAGTCCCTTTTCTATGATAAAGATTCTACCAAGGTTGTTCTATTGTTTTAAAATAGCATTTGCATCCCCTGTTTGCTCGGATGTATAAAGAGGTAGGTGATCATCTTCAATTTTTTTTCCTACGGAACTAGTCTTATGATGCTTATGGTTTAATGACTCAGCTTGATTCAACTCAAGTATTAAAAGGATCTTAACCAGCTGTAAGTAAAGTCGGTTTTAAAATAGTTATATTAGCTAGGGTTTAATTAATAATTAACCCATAGTTAGAAAGAGTTTCTTTTTAGATGAACCTTCAATTTTCTACTCAATTTTCATATACAAAGTCATCACAATAATCTTCTTCTATGATACGTCCACAAACTACCATTCATTGGTCACTAATCTAGTAAGGTTTCCTCCATAATAATTTAGTAATGTTGTCAAGAATAGATAAACATAATAATAGGGAAGGTGATGAATATTACTCTGATGACCATCTCAAATGATCACTCAAAGTTTTATGTGAAATAATGATCAAAGTACGTTGATAATACGATTAATAGCATTAATAAAGATGTTTTTACGTAAAACTTACGTATATAACGTGCTTGGGTCGAGCTAGTCTTCCCTTCACGTAAACACACTAAATTATGTCGATTAAGCTTGTCATGAATGTTCATATGATGTTTAAACTATAATCATGACAACAATTAAATCATATATGTTTTTGATGATGCAAACACAACTACTTGCAACATGATCGGCAAAGCATTGTGTTAATTGTAGACAACTAACGTCCTTTCTCCACAATGTCATTTTCCACAAATAGACAAGGTCGACACTCAACTAAATAAAAAACAAATCTAAAATACATCAACAACCTGTCGAGTCAATCCAAAAACTTAACCAAAGAAACATGACTTACCTCAATCAACTCATATTCACAATTTGTTAAACACTATACTCAGTAGCAAATATCAGTTGGTAACCCAAGGTCTATATCCTTCTTCCCTGAAGATACTTTCTCTCTCTTTGTTTCTTGGAGAGTCAAAATTAACCTGTTTTCCTATTCAAAACTTTCACATACAAATCATGATTAGTGTACCGGTGTCCCGGTCATGAAACATAATAATAACAATTCAATTTCCACATCATATAAATCGTTATAACTTTAATCATTTGAAATAGTTATAATTACAAAACCATTTTCCATAAAGTTAATGTCTATAAAATATAGCATCAAATCTCATATACAAAATATTTGTTCACATATTTACTTCTATCCAAGTAACAAGTGAAAAGTAAAAACAAACCAAAATGGGGATGTAACATATCTCTCCCCTAAAGATTCATCATCCCTGATGATTCAATGTATCCAAAATTGTGATAATTTTGTTTAACCTGCAAAAGCGTAAACAATGGATAAAATCTTTGCTATAAAATCAGGGTAAATTTTCCATGTCAAATTACCCTTTGCACGATGGACCTTGCAATGAGTAATCTCTTTGTTTCGCAAGTAGAGCTTGTGATCGTCAAGCGTTTAAAAAGCTTGATTATGACCACTCCCGGGTCTTGTTCCTGTAAAACATTCTAATAATATAATAGTCATATGTTATATACTTTTCAAATATAATGATAAAGATCATATGCCTCTTGGAAAAATAAAATAATTATGTAATCAATTGAATTAATAAATTTGAGAGCTTTGAGGAGTCCCTCATATCTAGGAACTAATTTGGATTACATTCCATACTTTATGAAACTTTTCTTCTCTAATCGAGAATTGTATTAGTGTACGGTTGGCATTTACTTAGCTTTTCTATCTATTATTAGCTTCCACCAATCTTTGTTGATCGGTTTGATTTGTTCATTCATTTCTGACAACATTTTTGGACTAATGGTAATCCTATCTTGTAGCTTACCCAGCTTATAGGAGTTCGACATCTTCTTGAGTCCAATGTTTCAAATGGAGTTATTTTGATAGCAGAATTATTGAAGTTGTTATAAACAAACTCCATAAGGGGTGGTTACTCTTTCTATGTGTAGTAACCAACCACTTTTAAAACATGTTTACCAAGGGAATTTGACCAAAGGTTAATAACATTACGTGGGTAAGGTACCACTATTCATCATGTAAGATACAAAGAATAACATCAACTTTCACTTTTCTAATTGAAAAGGTTATTCATCAAGTACCAATTTCATTTGGTTCAAGCATCATTAAAATAAGCTGATAAGTAAATACAAGAGAAAGGATCAGAATTCCTTATCTAGTTCAACTATCCTCCAAGAATTGGCATGCCATTGATGAGAGGGAAAGCATCACTCGGAGAGCTTTACCTCCAACCACAAATCGATGGTCTCTCGCACACCTTCCTTTCCGGAAGTGGCCCTACCCTTCACGAAGAGTATAGACCTAGAATGACCTACGGTATTTGCCATCTGAGTACTGGTGTTGTATCCTACATAACACTATTGATAATACAATCCCCTAGATACCCTCTAGCTAGTATGATCATTCCAATAGGTTATGCAATCCAGATACAGTGAACCGACAATGCACGCAGAGACATATGCATTACTTTGGCCAAAGATTCAATATAAATAGACGTTCACAATGAATGTAGTCGTAATGTTCACCCACCCCAACTCGACTTGGATACTATCACATCCTGTTGTTTGACTTGGTCAACTATGTTTGACTATTTAGTTTATCAGCTCTAATTCAATCTTCCTGACTTCAATAGGTTTTCAAAATGCTGTCTATGTTCTATAAACCTTATAGATTAATTATCTATACAAGGATACTCATTGCAACTTTGAATACTCGAGATCCAAAACTTATCGATTCTTAAAGAATAAATAAACATAGTAAGTAACTCAAGACACAAACATGTCTGTATTACAATCCATTCTAGTCAATTTGACATAGAACAAATCCTTAATCTAGGTTATACACATAATATAAATAATGTCATGTTTGACATAAGAGTTATAGGTTTCCTATATCCTCCTAGTTTTAATACTAGTGTTTAGCTTCTCTAACCCAATACATGGAAATATCAAACATCCTTGTTTTCCAAAGGTAATAGCATAAGTATAAAAAAACATGAAAACAAATACTTCTAGTCTTTCCTAGATCACTTGGCAATGCTTGAGTTCACATTTCACATAACACGAATAAGCATAGTATTCAAGGTATTTCCTCACCAATATAATATCTAAAAGAATACTATCATCCATATCAATTGTTTTGATCCAAGTCAATTTTCAACCCTAAAAGGTTTGATTTATAAAAGATAATAGTCTACTTTCGACCCCTTGGTCTACTTGACTTTCAACATAAGTCAGGTTTTGAACTTATATATAACATCCTTGTATATATATGTCACATAAACCTTTACCAGTCATAATAGTTTACCACAATCATGTGGGATTGAGTTGCAAATCTCAAAACATGCCCATCCTTGGATTAAATCACTCCAGTGATGCCCAACCTAGGGTTAACTTTGTCTTATGTGCACTAGGCACTAAAATAAGTTCTAATGAACATATAATATAGGGATTATAACTCTCCATCTCCTAGTATGTTTATACCCTTAATCTAGTTACTAGTTTCAATCTTCAAATCTAGGAGAAGTTAATCATTTCTCCTATCATTCTCTTTCTTGAGATAGTTTTATTTAAGTAGTTGTTGCTAATCAAAAGAAATATACATCCATGTAAGTTTTGAAAGAGATTTTACCAAAAATCCAAAGAGGTGTCAAAATCCAAACAAACACTTACTACGCTCTATGTGAATAACCAAGTCACTAACAAGGGGAGTAGATTGCCACACTATACTCGGGTTTTCCAAAAACTTACAGTGGGTTAGTGATCATGCTTCTAACACAACAATTAGATAAGTCCCTTAAGACTTTCTTCTTGCTCAAAAATTTTGCAAACCAAAGGGTTATAACACATCCACTCCTATTTCCTAGTGTATCTATCGTTCATCACCTAGATGATATTGTAAGATGGTGTTATAGAAACACATAGGGACTAAAGATGGAACACAAACTTCTTCCCTTCATTATGCTTAACAAAACTATATTCCCTACCTCACTGAATAGGTTACTTGTTCAAAACTTTAAACAACTTATCTAAAAACACTGGTGATAATTACACTCACCATTGCAGTTGTACTTTCTTGAATTCATACAGACACTGCTCTACCTGAGCTCTTAGTCTGATTATAAATTGACCAATGTTTTACCTTTCCAGTCAAAGTCTCAAAATCTTTCCGCTATGCAACCTTAGTAGAATTTATTTTCTCTTGGAGTTTTAACTCCTCAGTTGGTTCTTTCTCTACGCCATTCTAGCATTAAACCAGTTTTCAAACATTAGTTAATCTACTTGAATGTTGACGAGTTTTCTCGTAATGAGCTCATAGGTCCATGTGTTGAACCTAGTTAGCTCTGATACCATATGTAATATCCCAATTCTTACACAAGACTAAGTCAAATATTTACCATGATATAAAACACATAAGGTGGAAAAGATAGCAATTTTTTTTTAATAAGATTCAACAATTTACATAATTTCTTTTCTGAAATAAACATCATGATATAATATACAATGAAGACATTTTGTCTTACAATTACAAATATCTGCAATAGATGATGGTTTACATAGTCTTAATAAACCCAAGTCACAAAGATATACTACATCCAGAAATATGACATCCATGTTGCAACATTGCCACTTCAATATCATAAGATTATTATCTCACTAAGATCTCCATTTATATAAATGACAAATATATGCTTCTAAATGCAATAATTCATCTACTGAACTATCAAAGTCTTTAACCTAGATATTCACTTAAGACTGATAATGCCTTCAATTTTTGAGTCTATACTCTAGACTTCTTTTATGCAATTGCTTAGAAAGTTTGAGTCTACAATAATAATAAGATAATCTTGACCTCTTGGTCTACTTGAGTCCACTGACACTCGGTGAAGATAAGTCAGGAACTCATGATTAACATCCCTTGTTATTCCTTAACAATACCTATCAATATTTAACTTATGCAATTGTGATATCAAAACACTAAACTTTGGTGTTTCCAACGATATCTATACTATTTTATGTATTCTAGATTAAGTGAATGCCTATCACAAAATCCGTGATAGTAAATAATGAACACATAAAAATATAAAAACTTTATGAGATACCAAGCTTACTCTATCCAACCCACTGGTCCCATCTCCTAAGCTTAAGACAAAGTTCTAGAGAAGTCCCTTTGCTATGATAAAGATTCTACCAAGGTTGTTCTATTGTTTTAAAATAACATTTGCATCCTTTGTTTGCTCAGATGTATAAAGAGGTAGGTAATCATCTTCAGTTTTTTTGTTTTTTGTTTTCCTACGGAACTATAGTCTTATGATGCTTATGGTTTAATGACTCAGCTTGATTCAACTCAAGTATTAAAAGGATCTTAACTAGCTATAAGTAAAGTTAGTTTTAAAATATCTATATTAGCTAGTGTTTAATTAATAGTTAACCCATAGTTAGAAAGAGTTTCTTTTTAGATGAACCTTCAATTTTCTACTCAGTTTTCATATACAGAGTCGTAGAAATAATCTTCTTCTATGATATGTCCACAGACTACCATTCATTGGTCACTAATCTAGTAAGGTTTCCTCCATAATAATTCAGTAATGTTGTCATAAATAAAGGATGCGGTGAGAGCTCGAAGCTCGGTTTAACGTTTCATTCCATAATGGATTCTTTAAACCGTGATAAGTTATTATTACAAAAGGCTCTCAGCTCTATATGTACTAATGGTTTATAATACTTAAAAGTAGATACTTTCAAATTCTTTGGGTTCATACCAAACCTTCTACGATAGGCAATAGCTTGGCAAGAAGCACTAAAGAAAAACGTGCACCGCGTTATCTTAACTAAAGATTTCTGTAGGACCTACGGTTCCAAGGATGCATTGTAACATTGTCTCATAATCATCATTCAGATATCATTTATTCAACATCAAAGAAGTATCGAAGCTAACAATACATCTTATTGACGAGCCATGCATCTTTGCTAATCTATTTCTTCATATATCAATTGAAAACATCATATTGTAGCATCGAGCAAATAAAAGAAAGGTGAGTTATATCAGTAAACACCTGTGAGATTTCAGTGTATGCAAGAAAAGTTCACCTTTCCCACTGTGTAGCTCATGTTGCCACACCCTAGACTTTGATCCTCGCTCTCCAAAAGTATTCTCTAACTCCTGAATATGTATCCTTTGTCTGTCTACCCTCAGTTCTAACTGCGTATCTCTTTCTATATTCTCCATATTTTGACACTGTTCTCTCTATTTTTATCTTCCCACCGCCCCCCACTTGGGTTACTAACCCTACCTTCACAGAGCTCAACATCTATCTCTCTTTATAACAAAGAATGAGTTCTTTGCAAGAATAATTTTCTCTATAACTTACCACTGTTAGCCTCTTGAAATTAAGGCTAAATAATCTTTTTTCGAAGACATGCATACCAGAAGATTCATGGTCATCAAAGACCACTAAGGAAATGGTTAACACTGCTAATGGCTCATGCCTCTATCATTAAGGCTCCACTTATCTAGTCGATGGAAGGTTCTCCACAACTAAGAGTTTCTCCTATTAATAAGCCTCTAAACATTCAAGCATCAACGAGAGGTCTACGTGGATAAAAAAGTATCTCTACTCATGATACGACCCTCTATAGGCATCTTAATGCCCTTGAATTGGTTAAATGGTTTAAATAACTACGTCCACATCGTGGATTTCTCCTATGGATAGACATGAACGATTAAGAAAACATTGAGGTAGTAATTCCTCATAAGAGTTTAAAGATTCCCTCTACAACACATCTCAAGAATAGATAAACATAATAATAGGGAAGGTGATGAATATTACTCCGGTGACCATCTCAAATGATCACTTAAAGTTTTACATGAAATAATGATCAAAGTGCATTGATAATATGATTAATAGCATTAATAAATATGTTTTTACGTAAAACTTACATATATAACGTGCTTGGGTCGAGCTAGTCTCCCCTTCACGTAAACACACTAAATTATGTCGATTAAGCTTGTCATGAATGTTTATACGATGTTTAAACTATAATCATGACAACAATTAAATCATATATGTTTTTGATGATGCAAACGCAACTATTTGCGACATGATCGGCAAAGGATCGCGTTAATTGTATATGACTAATGTCCTTTCTCGACAAAGTCATTTTCCACAAACAGACAAGGTCGACACTCGACTAAATCAAAAACAAATCTAAAAGACACCGACAACCTATCGTGTCAATCCAAAAACTTAAAAAAAGAAACATGACTTACCTCAGTCGACTCAAATTAACAATTTGTTAAACACTATACTCAGTAGCAAATATCAGTCGGTAACCCAAGGTCTATATCCTTCTTCCCCGAAGATACTTTCTCTCTCTTTGTTTCTTGGAGAGTCAGAATTACCCTGTTTCCCTGTTCAAAACTTTCACATACAAATCATGATTAGTGTACCGGTGTCCCGGTCATGAAACATAATAATAACAATTCAATTTCCATGTCAGATAAATTGTTATAACTTTAATCGTTTGAAATAGTCATAATTACAAAACCATTTTCCATAAAGTTAATATCTCTAAAACATAGCATCAAATCTCATATACAAAATATTTGTTCACATATTTACTTCTATCCAAGTAACAAGTGAAAAGTAAAAACAAACCAAAATGGGGATGTAACATGTTAAAACCTACACAAGCGAAACAACAAGAGGGAAGAGAGAAGATAGACAAAGAGAGAAAGAAACAGGAGTTAATGTAGAGACAAACTCAGCAAAGATCAAGAGAGATTAAGGAGAAAAAGGTACTAAAAATTTTAAAATAGCAAGAAGCAAATGGCAAATGCAAAAGCACAAAAAATTATTGCAAAAGTTGTTTGACTCAAAATGACTAGAATTATTTCACCAAGGATAAATATTGTTTGGATGTGTGCAAAGATTAATAAAAAATGATAATGATAATTGTTCATATAGATAGTCTTTGAATACTGTGGACACTTATGTAACATTTTCCTCCAAAGGGAACTGCAAAAATTGAAAGGCAGTAGGTCTTCTAGAATCTAGATATTATACATTTGAGTGCAACTTACTCTGGAAAAAAAAATATTTATTTTACCACTTGTTCTGGTTTAGAATATAGAGATGAAGGATTATTTCCTTGCTGCATAACAATGCAAGATGATTGCAATAGTTTGTTTTGTGGCATTATCTTTACTCAAGGGGACAAGAGGGCTAGATGATTCAAGGACATAGTGTCCTATTATGTAATATGTTTTTTTATTTGCATTAGTTATTTTAGAATTTTCACTTGGTCATGCCATGGCACAGAGCATTTCTGCAATCTATTGTATAGTATATTGAACTTTTGTTGCATTAGTTATATTATTTATGTCACTTTCATGCCATGGCTCAGGGCATGTCCCCATTTTCATATTTTAGGAATCTACTTTGTTAGTTAATGTCAATGGTTGGAGAGGTAACTCAAGCCTCACTTCCACCTTGGGGAAAGATGATTTAAGGTATGACTGATTACAATTAAATAGACAATTGGCAAAGAGTTTGAGAAAATTGAAGAATGATGGATATTGTGCTCTATAATTTTCTATTTGATCCATGCCAACATCACCTTGATCCTTTACCAAAATTATGTTTCAATCAGAAAATCAACAGTCATACTAAAATTTAAAATGAAATGACTGTCAGACTTGAGGTTATGTTGAATGATTGTTAAACCTATTATTCTCAATAAAATGCTAACATTAAATAATATTCATAGATAGTAAAGGCACATCAACAATTGCCCTAAATTCTTGGATTGTAGAAATCACTTCCAAATGGACTCGTATGTCCAATAGTTGCCAACTATATGCACACAAATAATGGGCAAATATGTAGAGTTGTCATAATACATGCAACTGTACTTGTTACATGTAGATCACATAACATAGAGGTAGAATAACAAAGAAATAAAGAATTATATTAATATCCACAAATGACCAGAGCATGCCAATGGGATAAAAAATACAAAAGTCCTGAAAAAAGTTCAAATGACAAAAAATAATATATCTAAAACTACACTTAGAGAGCACAAGAATAACACATGACTAGACCCAAATGAATACTGTCTCAACAAGTCAATATATATATATATATATATATATATATATATATAAGCCATAAAATACAAATCAATCTTGTTAAAGGGAGCCCCCTTGCTTAAAGAATCTGCAAGAGGAAAGAGCCAATGGAGAATGAATCCATAATCTACATCTAAGTTGAGGGTAAAAGAAAGGTTAGCACCCTCATCAAGTGGACACTCCCTACGGAGAAGAGACCTTGCATCTCGATATATAACAACAACCACTTTTTGTCTACGAATACTCGATATTTAGTGTATAATGAGTTAATCCCTCTAATATCTGAGAAAAATGTCCTATTGGGTCATTACACTTGATTGAGTGTGATCCCTAATTTGCATATTCATGATTGGCAACATATGCCCAATTTGATAGTTACACTTGATTGGGATTGGATGTCCTGTTGGGTAGAGCTCACCCTCTTTCCAAGTACAAAGAGGCATAGATAAGAGATCTCCCAGGACCAATATATAACAATAGAAATTGGTTGCTCAATTGGATAGTTATATGGGATTTGACACAATGGGGCATTGATACAAGGTTGGAGTGGATGCCCAATTTGGTAGGGCTGACACTTTTGCATGGTAAAAACATGTCATATTATCTGGTTTTGTCATTTGTAGGGCTAGGGTGATTCCTATTCCTAATAAGTGTTGGTTATTGTTTAAGCCTTGATTCTAATAAATTGTTTCCATGGTCCAAACTCCATCTATTTCTAATTTAACTTTTGTTTTCTATTGCATGCACTGCAACAAAGATATATATAGCTTGTCTGCGAGTAAATAGCATGGTTAAAATTTTTTGTAACTAATTTAACATTGAGACCAATCTACTAACTTCCTTTTAGAATAAAATTGTCATGGTAAGATTGTGTCTAGATGATGTGTCAAAAAAGTTGAAAAAATAAATATGTCTTTCCAACATTTTAAATATTTACGATTGATATAGATTTTTTCCTCAAATAATGGATTGTTGCAGTTACACAATTAACATTTGGCAATTCTCTTTTTCTAAACACTTTGGCAATCAATTCCTCAATCATTGTATATGCTCACTATCTCCAAGCAGGTATGACGAAACAATTCATAGATGTTTGTCATGTATTTTTTCATTTATTTTAACTTCAACAAATGTATATTTATATGATATTCTTGGCATTCTAGAAGAAACATCACGTTATAAATATTCATGTAATCTTGTAAGTATGAGAACATTAGCTTGTTGTAGTTGGACGTTTGGAACTCTACAGTTCTCCTTTTCCAAACATTTTGTCATTCAATTTCTAGAGATATTTCTCATCCTATAGGTGCACTCTCTAAAAATAGGTATGTGACTTTTGACCAAATTCCTTCTTATAGAAAACTTGTTGTATGCTAACCATATTAGATAAAAAGAAATACTTTTCTGAACTTAATATTTTTAGATACAATGAAAGTGAAGTTATGCTAGCCATATTGCATTAATTTTTTTTTCAAACTTAATTTTATAAGGGTTTAAATTCCCTTCAAATTCATACACTTGATATTCATAATCAAATTCTTATGAATATGTATTGTTATTATTGTCTACGATTTTCAATCTAACTAAAATCATAAAACCTTGGGAAACCTCTTCATGCAGTGTGCAAATGGCACTAGAATTAACACCTCAAGCAATTCAATCCATAAATGTTGGAGATGTAATCACCTCTCCATTACTTTAAATTGTATCTCTAAAAAAGATGGCTCCTGGTATGAATTCAGACGATAGATATAAAATTGTATTATTTGATGTTTTGCATATGCAAATGGCCATTTTGCTTAGAGAATTTAATGATCATTTTTCCTCCCAGACATTAAAGATAGGATCCATAGTGCATTTAACACATTACATATGTCATCCCACTGAGGATTCAAGGTAGGATTGCACGTTCTCCAATGATTGTTTAACTTATTTGTTGTTGGATATACATATATTTCATGGTGTTTATATTAAATTATTTCTCTTGTCAATTCTTACAGGACCATAATAATCTTCGATCTAGGTGTTACCTGTACATACCACTAGTTACTTGGTGACCCCAAATTCCTCTATAAGAAACAAGAAGAGAAAATGAATCCAGACATGGGAAGCCCTTCATCCTATCAAAATGTAATGTTTGGTATAGTCATCCCTTCTCGGCAATAGGATGTACCTGAAAATATTACCCCAATTAAAGGTTTGAACCTGTATCAGGGCAAATGGATAATCAAAGGTCGTGTGATAACTAAGAAACCCATGCACCAATTCAAAACTACTAGAAACAATGGACAAGTATTTAGATTTGACATGATAGACATGGAAGGAACTAAAATTAGGGTGGCTTGCTTCAATGATATTGCAGAGGTGCATTATGAACGAGTACAGGTGGGAGTACTATACACACTTTCAAAAGGTACAATAAAGGATGCAAACAAGATCTACAACAAGTTAAACAATCACATGGAGATCACTCTAGACCAAGATTCAATCTTGCGGTGGTGTGATGATGACCCCTCAATCCCAAAACATCACTTCAAATTCAGATGAATTGATAAAATTGCAAACATGGACAACAATAGTCTTGTTGATATTATTGGTGTTGTCATTACTATTGGCGATACATCAACAATAAGATGGTGAGATGGAACTAAAGTGTTGAGGAGGAGTTTAGAGTTGTAGGACATGTCATCTTCATCCATTCAAGTGAATTTGTGAGGCCTTCTTTCTAAAAAAGAAGGTATGGAACTAAAAAGACTAAAATTTTCTCAAGAGACTATTGTAGTTGATATTAAAAATGGTCATGTTTCTGAACGTCGCTACAGTTTTGGCTATAAACCCTAAGATACTTGAAGCAGAAGACATTAGGCATTTGATGGATAAAGAGGGGAAAAATATACTGCCACCCTCAACAAATTCATCCCTCTCAACTATATTACCTATGAGAATGACAATCTTGTCTCTCCTAGAACACTCTAGAACAATGGCTCAACCTTTCCAGGACACTATGAAAGCAACCATCAAATTTGTCAAAACTAATGCCTTTTGCTACCCATCTTTCCCATTGATGGTGAATGGTAAAGAGTGCAAGAAGAAATACATTCAAGGTGATGATGGCAAATGGTGCTGCACAAAATGTAATGTCCTCCTTGAAGAGTGCAACTATAAATACCTAGTACAGATCAAAATACAGGACCACACTGACAATGCTTAGGTTGTGGCCTTCGACGAGGTGGCAACTAATATGTTCCAGCTATCTACTAAAGAATTATACATGTTACAATAGGACACACATGCTGAAAGAAGCCTTGAATCTATCATCAATGGTGTGCTTTTTAGACAATTCCTCCTCACACTCTCTGCTAGGACTGAGATGTACAACTCTTAAGAAAGGTTCAAATAAATCATTATTAAAGCTACAAAAGTAGATTTTGATGCCGAGTGTAACTACTTGCTCTCCCAAATTTTAGAGATGTCTACCTCTGGATAAACTACATATATAGTTGAGATTGTATTTAAATTATAACTTTTAGCATGTTGGCATTTTACTAATATAAACTAGGAGTTATTATTAAGAGTGGATGTAATCCAAGAAAGGAAGTGTTATGTATTGATCACTATCTATCTTGATTGTACTTTTTTTTTTGTTTGTAAATGAGATGTATAGTTTACACATTCTTTGCCTCTTTCTCACTTTAGCAAATGGTATACTTTGCCTCTATTTTACTACTATATTTGTACCTTGCTATGTCTCCATTCCGTACATTCTTATAAATTAACTATATATTATAAATAGTAAAAAAATAATATATTAATTGTAATCAATATATTTCATGATTATCATATAATTGTATAATTTATAATCAATATGTTAATAAATGACATATGTAGATATATATGATATTAATATATAATTCTAAAAAACAAAAAAGATTACATTATGTTGAAAATGAAGGTAGAATTGCTGCTATAAACCTTAAAATTTTGTGTATGCAAAGCTGAAAATAAGATTAATCTATAACAATTAATGAACAAGTGATTTTGCACTTTCAATCCAATGTAGAAGAGAAGAGAATAGAAGAGAAGAATCTTGCACAGTATTTATGTGGAGAAACCCTTTCAGGAAAAAACTCCACATTCAAAGATGTTTCATGCTTGTATTAAATCTCTTTGGAAAAGATTACATTCAATACTGAAATTCCTCTAAGTCCTTGATGAACTTCATAAAAAAGCTTCTTACTTTTTCTCTAAGTCTTTTTAAAAAACTTCTTGCTTTTTTCTTCTAAGTCTTTTTCACAAATCAACTCTCTGGAAAATGTATGGGGCTCTTAATTAATTCAAGAAGCTTCATTTAATTCAAGAGCTTCTTAATTCAAAAGCTTGAAACTCAAAATATAATAAATTGTAGTTGATAACATAGCTTCCAAAGCTCATGCAAAAACCAAGCACTCTAAATTGAGAAGACTGAACTCAAACAATGTCCAAGCTTTGAGCTACCCGTCTCTTCATGATGTGGGTGCCCAAGATGGCTAAAAATAGTTGTGCCAACATCAAACATATCTCCAAATAAAAGCAACAACAAAAAGTCTTCCAATTGGGCATCCATATTTGCCCAATGACTTTTTGTTGACTGAAGTGATCAATACACATCAATTTCATGCAAACAACATGCAGGATTGATGTCCTTAAGGTTATTCTGAAATATCTTGTTCTATACATGCAAGTGACATGCAAACATTGGATTTAACATGCAACTGATACCCATTACCTAAAACACTAAGATGTACCATCCTGTAACTTTTAGGAGTTGGAGTGTCCTGCAAGTAATATCTTAAAACTAACATGCAACTGACATGCAAGCATTTTCAACAACATGCAACTGATACCCATTTCTTGAATCACTGAGATGTACCATCTTGCAAGTTTCTAGAGTTGGAGTGTTCTGCAAGTAAACTCACAAAATTGACACGCAACTATATGCAAGGTCATATAATTGACATGCAAGGTCATATAATTGACATGCAACAACATGCAAGCATATGCAAGTGAAATGCAACAACATGCAAGTCCATAGGAGTAATTTGCAACAACATGCAACAACATACAAATACATGCAAGTAACATGCAAAAACATGCAAATAAATGCAAGTTATTCTGACCACATACAAGAATTATCTAATTCATACATATCTAACACTGTAGTTAACTCCAACATTATATCCATGCAAGGTGTCTCAACATTATCCACTCATGTACATAAAAAAGCACAACTCCAAGTCTAAATATAAGTCCCATGAAAAAGAGGACGCCCAAGTCTAACTCCCACTCACTAGGAGTTATCAAACTCTAAATTTAGACTTAGGAGAAGTCAACAAGGTCTTCATGGCTCCCATCTCAAAGTGGGCGCCCAAGTTTGACATTATCCATTTAGAACTTAATTGCAAAAGTCAAAGTGATATAATTAATAAATAATTAATCTCTCAAAGTCCTAATGTGTTGGGGAACACATTCCAAGAACTTTAGAGACACATGAATTGGTTAGGATTGCAAGTTAATGGCAACTTATCCCAACACAGTATACTATAAACTCTCACCATCACCATTTGCTCTGTCAAATGCACATTCTAAGGCACCAATAAGTTATTTTTTTATGATTATGTTATTTACTACATATTTAAAAAGGACTAGAATTTTTACTTTTAAACTATTATTTTTATTTTAAAAATAAATAACAATATGGGCCCATTAAGGAAACTTGCATAAAATAAATGCTTACCAATAAACAAAACATATTTAAAAAAAATTGGCATCTTTACTTTTTAAACTATGGATTTATTTTTATTTTCTCCATATATACAAATTTATTGTCTTTACTTTGATTTTACTATAGTTATTCTTTTAATTTGAAAAATACAAAATATTTATAACCTTATTAATGAAGAATGCATAAAATAAATGCTTATCATTGAACAAAACATGTAAGTTTTCCAATTTGATGCCAAACTTGCTAAAGGTGACTACAAACTTTGTAGGTATAAACAGTTGCCAGTTGATATAATTACCAATGGCCACTAGCAGTGCTGATACCACCATCTCCTTTGAGCAGCCAAAGAGTGATTCATTAGAAATTGACAACAAAAAAGTAATGGAGAAGACAAAAGATGTTCTCAAGCAAACTTACAAATTAAATAGAATGTATTGTCAATTATACAAACTCATTGACTCACGATCTATTATGGACAGAGACCTGTACACAATGGAAAACATAAAAAGAAAGTTCAAGAAGTAATTGATAGCTTGACTTTAACAAAAGAAGACCTGGAGGAAACATGCCAGTTGCTCAGAGATAGGTACTATGTCGACTACTACAGGGTTGACGCAGACAACTACACAAGTAGTTCATATGGAAAATAAAACAATTTCCAAATAAAACATTTAATCTATACATATTAATCATATTTTTTGTGGGCATAGACAACACGTAGAACACTGACCCTATTGTCATTGAAGACTCTAATTTCTAAAAGGAGGCTGTTAACTTTTATATTTCACATTGCATATATTTAATATATATATGTGCTTCATTTTCTATAATATAATATTTTATTATTTTTAAATTCATTTGCATATTCTTACACATAAATAAATTACCAGCAATCTAAAAGCTTATAGATCATTGTCCAGAATTTCTTTATTCCATTAAAATATATATAAAGGAGTTTATCATACTACTAGCTATTATATTGCAAAGTAGGAGCTCTGTCAAAGATCTCTAACTGATTATTTAACTACAATAGCTTGTCATGGTATATTTCAGTTTCATGATCACTGGAGCTAATGAAGCAGATCTAAAAATTGTGAGTTTGTTATCTATATGACTGCTCTTTGTATTTACTGTGCGTGATTCAGGAAAGTTAATGTTTTCCCCAATAATTAATATACCCAGGGAAATTTCATATTCAGATTGCTTTCATTTGGGCATGTGAGGTTAAAGGTCCATCCAGCACAATCTCTTCCACATCTTGCCATTATGTATAAGAGAATGAAAAAACATGAATTGTATTGAAGGAATATCTCTTGTCCACTTCCAGTCTTGTTTTCCAAACATGCTTAAGGTAATCAATTCTAATGAGATAATATATTATACTTCAATATTGTTTTTAGGCTTGCTCAAGGTATGCATAACTGAAAGCTAGAAGTATTTGCAAAACTGTAAAGTTGTTCTTATTTGTGATATGCCCTTGCATAGTCTCCATTCAATATATTGATATTTTCATCTGATCATCTATCCCATATGCATAGCTACAAGCCTACCAAATTAGTTATTAGAGATTGTCCTACCAAGAACTGCATCCAATGGTGAAATACAAGGCTAGAAACTGAGTTCCTGCATGGAAACTCCACAGAAGCTTAATTGAAACTCTATTTTTATGGTGGGTGGAGACCATCACCAGATGAGGACAATTTTCTTGATGTTCATTAACTAGGATAGAAAATAAATTAGTGTTGGCCAATAAATTAACAAACTACAATTCACTCAAGTTTCATCCTTAAGATTTGCAAGTCATCTACTAAAGTGGCATATAATAATCGACTCTTACTGATATTCCACATTTCATGGGTTGTAGTTATCAAACCATGGGTGCTAGATATCTGACTAACATGGATCCCAAAGAGCAACAGTTTACCAATGTTTCAAGAAAGAGATATCCAACTAGACTTAGTGTTCTACTTTCAATGAGCAAGAATCATTCAACTAACATGGCTCTTTTGCTTATCAAAGGAAAAAGTTATCCACCTGTTATGAACTTACCCGCTTATGGCAGGTAATAGTTATCATTTCTTCGATGAATGAGTTCTTATCAATAAATTTTTAGTCAGTGTCAAGTTCAACCAAATATGCAAAGTATGTAAAAGTTACATATGAATGATATCAAGTCGAATTAAGTGATCAGGGTTCTCACACCTTTTGAAGAGGAGGTGAAATGATCAATCAAATACCTTAGTCAAAGTTAAATAATCTAGTGTGATGCTTCAGTGAAACTACAACTTGAGGAATATTTATGTATATGAATTAGATATTTATGTATACAAATTGGATATATTAAAGAACTTATATTCTAAATTGTACTTTTGAAATTCTATATTTGGATGCACAACCAAAAGGATCATATTGTTGACAAGATAGGAGCTAAAAACAAGGTCTTCCTACCTTTTCCTTCTCCGTGTTGTCTTGAAAAAATTTCTTGGAGAGAGAGAGAGAGATAGAGGTTTAGGGTTCCTCAGGTTTAGGGTTTAGGGGTTAGGGATAAGGGTTTAGGGGCATTATTTAGGGTTTATGAGTTTAGGGTTGCTTTGGTTTAGGGTTTAGGGGTTAAGGGTTAGGGTTTAGGGGAATTATTTAGGGTTTAAGGGTTTAGGATTGCTCAGGCTTAGGGTTTAGGATTTAGGGGTTAGGGCTTAGGGCTTAGGGGTTTAGGGTTTAGGGTTTAGGGGTTAGGGGTTAGGGTTTAGGGGTTTAGGGTTTAGAGAGAGATAAAGAGAGAGGACACTTAGTGCATGAAACGAGACCTGTTGGCAAGAGACACTGTGTAGCTTCATGAATGTTGTCATTGATGGCAACAAAGTCCATCCCACACATCCGTAGGACATGGTATGTCTATACTGGAAGTCAGATTGAAGAGTATTTTGGTCCAGTGACCAAGAGCAGAGCATGCAGCAAGGTCTGACAATCAGGTCCGAATCTCTCAGAGGAAGTATCTCAGTAAAGTGTGGACTTGGGGAAGTCAAGAGGAGTACCATGACTGATACATTCCAAAGATTGAGCCTCCGGTGATGAAAGAGTGAAGAGATATGACCACCTAAGTGTTGGGTTCTTGTTTGGCAGAGTGGACTGAGGAAGAACTGGTTGGCAGAGCATCAGACCTTAATCCGGATGAGAAATTGATGGTGATCAAGTTTCTTGAGGGATCATTCATGGCTAGCTGACATGATTGATGACTTCTCTAAGTATCTCTTTGATACACATCACTTAGTATGCAAGGATTCAACCGACAGACCAGAGTTTGGGAAAATATTGAGTATTCCGGATGCTGACTAAAAAGATGATGAAATCCTTGGTGCAGATATATATACCAGATGGATTTCGATGTGAAGGAGTGTGTGGTGTGATCTGTTGTGCGAAGAAAAGCAGAGAATAGTGTGGAAGCAGCAATACAGGTCCGGTATGTGACAGGACAGTAGCAACAAATAAGAGGAAGAATGAAGTGCAGTAGATCAATGTATTGAGCTGAATCGGAACTGAACCTCAACAGATGTGGATGCTTCTCATCAGTTCAATCACCTGGTTACTTTCTTTATACCTTGTAGACAGTGAGTCTCTTGTAGGCAGTAAGCCTCTTGTGAGTAGTGTGCTCGGGCAGTGAGCCCTAATTGGCAAGTGCCATTTTGTACTTCTATTCTTTTAACAGAGAATACAATCTTGGGTTAGTCACCCCATGGTTTTTCCCTTAACAGGGTTTTCCACATCAAAATCATTATGTTATGTAATGATTTTATTTTTGCTTTCATGGTTATGCATGCTTATATGATTTGATGTTGCACTAGCTGTTAAAGAACATAAAGTTAAAATAATTAAGATAACTGATTCACCCCCCCTCTCAGTTATCAACAATTGGTATCAGAGCTAAGTTCCTCCAAATAGAGCCTAACATCTTGAGGAAGATCTGGGAATCTCAATGGATATGTATAGTTTGAGGCAACAACTTCAGTCTGCCTTAGATGATCTTGAGCAGTGTCACTCTGAAGTCAATGACTTAAAGGAAAGACTTAAACAAGCGAATGATTTCATAAATGAACTAAAAGAGAAACTAAGTATCTCTATGAAAAAGAGAAAGGAACTACTTCAACAAATAGCAAGTCAAAGTGAAGCTAATAATATTGATGAAGATCTGAATGAGAAGAACAAGTTATGTGAGAAGCTATCAAAAGAGGTCATTATGGTAAGACATGAAATGGAATCAGGGGTTATGAAAATTGAAGAGAAAAGAAAAATTGAAGATGATCTAAGATAATCTCTCAAGGAGAAATCAGAAGACTGCCACAAAATGGGTAGAATAATCAGGCATCTAGAATCTGATCTTGAAGAAGCTAGAGATAATGAAGAACAACTTGAGAATCATATTGACACTCTTAAAAGGGATCTTCAAACATCAAATGAATACAAAGAGAAATTCAAGATAAGCTCTTCTCAACTTGAAGTTCTTGAAAGCCAAAAGAGGGTAGATGACAAGCAAGGCTTGGGGTATGAGAAAGGTGAAAGCTCCGGATCTAGTCAGAAGAACTCTGGATCAGGAAATCTAAGGAATAGGCCTAGAAGACCTCCGGTAAGGCAACCAAATGCTCAAAGATATCCATCCTTCAATGGATACTACCACAATTGTAATAACTTTGGTCATAAAGCAAATCAGTGTAGAAGAAGAATGAATCAGACTAATTCATCCTTCTCTGGACGGTGTTTTAACTGCAAAAGGTATGGTCACAAATCTTATGAGTGTAGAAATATGCAAATGAACAATTCATTCAATGGTAGATGCTTTGCATGCAATAGAATGGGACATATGGATAATCAATGCATATCTAGAAGTTATCAGTCAAATATGCAAAGAAATATTGTTTGCTACAATTGCAATAGATCCGGTCATATTGCCAAATTCTACAAAAGTAAGAATCAAGACAAAAAGGGTCTGGTGCATCTTAATCAGAACCAAGACAAAAGAAAAAGAAAAGTAAATGTGGATGAAATTCAAAAGGAGATGAACAAGATTTGGGTAAAGAGAAGTACAGAAAATGTTGGGGATGGATCCGCACCAAAATCTGGTGCTGATATTCCTTCCAGAAACTAAATAGATGAGCTCTGGCTCAGGGGGAGTCACAAAAGAAAACAATTTCCCCCAGCCAGTTAATTGGTGCCTGAAATTGGCACATGGAAAGTTACGGATTGAAAGGGATCTCAGAGAAACACCTAAATAACCCTTGGTAAAGATATGAAAGATCTACAAGGAGTTTGAAAAGGTTAATCATCCAAGATTAATCTAGTTTGACAGTCATTCGGCAAAAGCAGGACTTTCACAGTTAGATCTGGTATAATTCAAAATTGAAAAATTTGGATTTGCGGTTAGATGGAATGATTGGAGAAAGGGAGATACTTTGTAAGTTATCATTCTAGGTGCATCTCAGTGATCTAGAAAGATCTCTCTCAGAACAAGAAAACAAGGCAACCAGAATAACTTAACTTGTGCATTTATTGCAAAATGAAATTAGGGTTTGTGCATAAATAAAAGGGTTCTTTTGTTCATCATTTGTACATTTGTATTCGAGAAGAAGAGAGAAGGAGCTCTGCAACAAAATTGTCTCAAGCCTCTCAAAGATCAACTGCAGAAGTTGATTCATCTAGCTATCTGATCCGGCTCATATCGTAAACCCTAGAAGCGTAAAAGGTATTTTTCACTCTTGAAAATCTCTCTTTGAATCTTTTGAAAGATGGCTACTCTGAATGTTGTGAAGATCACCGATAGGCCGCACCCTAAATTCAAGAAACATCCCTACAAATCCCTAGAAGTTGATCCCCTAGGCACATTTTCTAGCATTCCACATGGGGTTTTGCATGTAGAAGATGTTAGGGCATACATTCATGTGAACATTGAAGAATTTGGGGAATCCAAGATGATGGATATCTACCACAAGCAATTAATAGATGAATCATTTGAACTCAAACCTTAGTACAAAGCCATCCAGGATAAGCATTTCAGACAGTGCATCCATTTCCCCTGTTTTACAGAAGATGAATGGGTCCGATATGTTCGGAGTAGAATGCATGACAACTTTATGTGGTTGATGAGGCCATTCAAGATAACCAAGGATGCAATTAGGGCAGTAACCAGATTACACTCATCCGGTGGGTTGCCTGCTCTCAAATTAGTCAAAAATCAAACTGTGAGTGAGGCTACCGGATCAAAATTTGACAAGAGAGCAATGACTATAGAAGATATCACTAATCCGGATATCAAGTTTACATCTATGATAATTGGCTATAAGATATATCACTCCAGCAGGGAGAATTCTGTATCTGGAACTGCAATCTATGCTGCTTATCAGATGTTAAGGGAGAATGCGGATTATGACCTTTGTGAGCTTCTTCTGAGCTAACTGTTGGAAAACCTACAAAAGATCAAGAAGGACAAGAAGAAATCATTCAAGTATGGTGGGCTAATATTGTGTTTGTTCTTTTACTTCATGAATGAGCTACCTGGATCCAGTGGTTGGATATGGCAAAATGACAGACCAGTAGCCATACAAATTAGAGATTATATGCATGGGCTTGGTGATGCCAAGGCACAGAATACAACACTCTGGGGCTACTTCAAGAACTTTCAAAGTATGATGCAAGCCAGAGAAAGAATCCCCCAATCATTGGTTGAGAAGTACAAGGATACAGTGTATTTTATGGTAGACACTGATCAATGTCTGATGTTGGTATGAGGTTGATGAGAAAATCCTAGAGCTACACATCCAACACCTATTGAGTCAGCCCAAGGACCCTAAGGTAGAAAGGTTTGGAACCTTCCAAGAGCTGAGTGTAAAAGTTCATGTTGAACTGAGACAGCCTGAGATCAAGAGAAAAGTAAGAAGGGAAGTAGAAGAATTTGCCAAGAGGCATGGAATATCAAAGGAGGTAGTTGATGCCAACAGAGAGAAGATGGAAAGGGCAGAGAAAGAAAGGCAAGAAATGGAAAAAGAAAGTGCTCTGGTGCAAGCCCCCTCCCGGACCAAATCCTCCAGAAGCTCTACACCTGCCACCTCTAAGAGCCAAAAAGCATCAAAATTGGAAACCCAGACATCTAGAAAGGGAGAGAAGAGAACAAAGAAAAAGGCAACAAGGTCCTACACAAGTCAGAAAGATGATGAAGAAGCTGAGACCAATGAGGAAGTCAAGAAAATGAAGAAGAGGAAGAAAACTTCCAGTGAACCCTATATCAGTCATAACAAGGAAGAAGAGGCAGAAAAATTTGTTGAAAAGCCTACTCTCTGCATTGATGATATCATCAAATCAATTACTGTGGATGGAAACCTGCAACTAGTGACTGAATTTTATGATGAATATAATGAAGCTGATCAGAAGATCTTGCAAGATTCCACAGTCAGGTATCTAAACATCTATAACAAAGCATTCATTGAAATTATATCTTTGATTCCTAAAAGTTTAGAAAAGGAACTTGAAATGAGAAATAACCATGCCATGGCAAAAGACCTATAAATTTGGGAGCAGATTGTTATCCAACTCTATCCCTCCATCACTCCAAAGGAAATAAGCATGATCTTCAAAGATAGCGAGGATGAGTTCTGGAGCAAAGCCAGAATGAATAAGCTTATGCTCAGAGAGACTGATTAGGTGGCTAAAGAGACTGAAGACATCCTCTGGAATGCCTATAAAAGATTCAATATTCCTGTTATAGAGGACTTAGGTGATGAACCCTCTGTCATGGATGATGAAGGACTCAGTACATCAAAGGAAGATCCTACAGAGAAAAATACAGAAGAATCAAAAGAGATGGATAAAGAGAAGACTAAGGACTTAGATTCCTCTATTCCAGAAGAGGAAGTCCATGGAGAAGTAGACACCTCTCTTCCAGATCCCCCAACAGACTCCAGAATTGAAGGAAAAGAAAGAAAAGAAGAGAGAATCAATCAAGAAGAAGAAGTGAAGGGAAGAGAAGAAGGTCAAACAGAGAAGACCACAAGTGACAGTGCTGAGGCTGCAGAAGGTAAGAAAACTTTGTCTCCAAAAAGAGATACTATAGAAGCAGTCAAAGACTTCCTGACAAAAGAAATGATGGAATTAGATGAACCGGAGCTACTTCAAGGACCATTCAATTTTGATTCCCTCTCTTCTGTCTAGACAATGAAGGTAGCATCTTTTGCTCAAGCCAAAGAAAAAGAAAAGCTTCTGAAGTCTCACATGGAAGACTGTGAGCTAATAGAGATTGCATCCGGTTTGCTAGAGAAAATCATGCCATCCTTCCAAAAGGATCCTTTGGCCTCCACATCTGGTAATCTAAAGTCTCTTGTTAATTTTGTTAATACACATTTTGACTCTTTAGAGAAAGCAATAGAAGAGAAGGTCCAAAAAGAGTTTTTGGGTAAGAGATTCTCCGAACTACAAGGGCTAATAACAAATGATAGGAGAACTATGGATATTGGGATAAAGAGCTTAGAAAATGCTCTTAAAGATGGCAGAGAAATATATAAATTTTGTTTATCCTGGTCTAAAGTGACAAAGGATATTGAGAAGAAAGTGAAAGAGCAAGATGATAAACTGTCAAGTGTATCTCAAAATTTTGATCCTCTCACCACATCCATAATAAACCAGGAATATCAGACTATTGCCATTCTAAATGAACTAAAGAAACTTGAAAAGGAAAGGAAGAATATAATAAGTAGGATGGGTGAACTTAGAGGGATAATTATCCCTAAATTAGAGGCCATGCATGAGGCCCTAACAAATGCTCAGACCACAGCCTGGACCAGTGATCCGACAGATCTAAAGAGGGTAGAACCTTTTGCATTCCAGTTGAGTGGTCACATCTCAATTTTGGACAGGATGAAGCAGAGTTGGGCAACATAATTTGTCCAGTTGAAGACAACTTTTGCAGATATACTTTAGTATATGTAAGTATAACATGTATACATACTTATGTGGCTAAGTATAGTTGGATTTTTGGGAATTTTGGTGTGCAGATTCTACCCTTTGCCATTGATGTCAAAGGGGGAGTGAGGAACAGTGAAAAATGTTGAATCTAGCTAAGAGGGAGCTCCAGAAAAGTGTACTTTAGAATAGAGCATCAGCCAAGGGGGAGTGTAGTGTGACACTTAGTCATTTTTCACTAAGTGTTGCCATCAATGCCAAAGGGGGAGATTGTTGGCAAGAGACACTATGTGGCTTCATGAATGTTGTCATTGATGGCAACAAAGTCCATCCCACACATCTGCAGGACATTGTATGTCTATACCGAAAGTTAGATTGAAGAGTATTTTGGTTTGGTGACCAAGAACAGAGCATGCAGCAAGGTCCGACAATCAGGTTTGGATCTCTTAGAGGAAGTATCTTAGTAAAGTGTAGACTTGAGCAAGTCAAGAGGAGTACCATGACTAATACATTCCAGAGATTGAACCTTTGGTGATGAAAGAGTGAAGAGATATGACCACCTAAGTGTTGGGTTCCTGTTTGACAGAGTAGACTGAGGAAGAACTGACCGACAGAGCATCAGACCTTAATCCGGATGAGAAATTGATGGTGATCAAGTTTCTTGAGGGATCATTCATGGCTAGCCAACATGATTGATGACTTCTCTAAGTATCTCTTTGATACACATCACTTAGTATGCAAGGATTCAGCTGATAGACCAGTGTTTGGGAAAATATCGAGTATTCCAGATGTCGACTAAAAAGATGATGAAATCCTTGGTGCAGATATATATATACCAGATGGATTTCAATGTGAAGGAGTGTGTGGTGTGTTGTGTTGTGCAAAGAAAAGCAAAGAATAGTGTGGAAGCAACAATACAAGTCCAGTATGTGACAGGACAACAACAACAAAGAAGAGGAAGAATGAAGCGCAGTAGATCAATGTATTGAGATGAACTGGAACTAAACCTCAGCATATGTGGATGCTTCTCATCAGTTCAATCACCTGGTTACTTTCTTTATACCTTGTAGATAGTGAGTCTCTTGTAGGCAGTGAGCCTCTTGTGAGCAGTGTGCTCAGGCAATGAGCCCTAATTGGCAAGTGCCATTTTGTACTTCTATTCTTTTAACAGAGAATACAATCTTGGGTTAGTCACCCCATGGTTTTTCCCTTAATAGAGTTTTCCACATCAAAATCATTGTGTTATGTGTAATGATTTTATTTCTGCTTTCATGGTTATGCATGCTTATATGATTTGATGCTGCACTAGTTGTTAAAGAAGAATAGAAAGTTAAAATAATTAAGATAACTGATTCACTCCCCCCTCTCAGTTATCAACAAGACCTCCCTTAGAATTTACCCACCCACCCTGACACGTTGGTGCATTCGGTTAAGCCCCACTGTGAGCAAAACAAAAAATATGGCTCCCAAGGTTCTATTGCATGTCACTAATGCATTATGCAAGAATGCATTTAATTTTGGCATGGTTAAACGGATTGGAGTTAACCAAAACTAAGAGAGGTTATTGTGGGCAGACCCCATGTACACCTGTAGGTCTAAACAAAACATTCCTAGCTACCATGAATTTTGAGAACTGCTTCATCAAATTTTGGTAGTTTTTTGCTCTTAGGGATCTTAAGTGACTTTGTCAGTAGCCTACAACTTGGAATAACTGGGAAACTTGGCACATGAAAAGAGACCTCCCCTAGCATTTAACCACCCACCTCGATGCGTTGGAGAAATCAGTTTGGCCCCATGATAAGCAAAATGAAAAATATGGCTCCTGGCAAGGTTGTGCTGCATGCCACTGATGCATTTTACAAGAATGCATTTTAATTTCGACACAGTCAAATGGATTGGAGTTGGCCAAAACTGGGAGAGGTTATTGTGGGAGGACCCCATGTGCACTTGTATGTTCAAATGGAACATTCCCAGCTACCACGAATTCTGAGAACTTCTATGTCAAAGTTTGGCAATTTTTTGCTCTTATGGATCTTAAGTGACTTTGCTGGTAGCCTGCAACTTGGAATGACTGGGACACTTGGCACATGAAACAAGACCTCCCCTAGTATTTACCCACCCACCTCGACATGTTGGCACAATCAGTTCAACCCCACGAGCTATGGAATGCAAAATTTAACTCCTAGCACCTTTCCACTGCATGAAACTGAAGCATTTTGCAAGAATGCATTTTATTTCAGCATGGTCAAATAGATTGGGGTTGACCAAAACCGGGAGAGGTTATTGTAGATGGACCCCACATGTACCTAAAGGTCCAAAAGAAATATTCATAGCTGCCACAAATTTTGAGAACTACTTCATAAAAGTTTGGTAATTTTTTGCTCTTAGGGATCTTAAGTGACTTTTTCGGTAGCCTGCAGCCTGGAACGTATGGGACACTTGGCGCATGAAACAAAAATTATATTTTTTCAAAAAGGCTTTAGAAAATTTCAATAAAATGCAATTGGTGGGTGGAAATACAAATTCCATAACCTTAGCTAGCATCCTCTTTGTCTATGCCTATATGGGATCTTCGGAACAAGAAGCGGACATCCATCAAAGCATAAAGGATATGGGAATTTCATTAGATGTTGTAGTTGCAACTGCCCTATGAGACATGTATACAAAGTGATGAAGCATAGACAAGGTAGGTGAACTGTTTGACATGATGCCTGAAAGAAATTAATGTTGTCTCATGGAATGCAATGATTGCAAGATATGCACAAGTGGTTTTTTTATAAGGCTTTAGAAACTTTCAAGCAAATGCAATTGGCGGGTGTAAATCTAAATTCCACAACCTTAGCTAGCATCCTCTTTGTCTATGCCTAAATGGGATCTTTGAAATAGGGTATGGACATCAATCAAAGCATAAAGTATATGGAAATTTTGTTAGATGTTGTAGTTGCAACTGCCCTAGGATACATGTATGCAAAGTGTGGAAGCATAGACAAGGCACATGAACTATTTGACATGATGCCTCAAAGAAATGCTATCTCATGGAATGCAATGATTTCAAGATATGCACAGAATGGATTTTTTAAAAAAGGCTTTAGAAAATTTCAAGCAAATACACAAAACAAACTTTAAAGCAAATGCAATTGGCGGATGTAAATCCAAATTCCACAACCTTATCCACCATCCTCCTTGCCTATGCCAAAATGGGATCTTCGGAACAGGGTATAGACAACAATCAAAGCATATAGGATATAGGAATTTTATCACATGTTGTATTTGCAGTTGCCCTTGTAGACATGTGTACAAAGTGTGGAAGCATAGACAAGACATATGAATAGTGTGGCATGACACCTCAAAGAGATGCCATCTCATGGAATGCAATGATTGCACGATATGCAGAAAGTGGATTTTTTGAAAAGGATTTATAAACTTTCAAGCAAATGCAATTGGCACGTGTAAAACCAAATTCCATAACCTTTGCAAGCATTCTCCCTGCCTATGCCAAATTAGGATCTTTGGAATAAGGTATGGACCATAGAAGCATATATCGTTAAACTATCCTGATATATTCCAATATATCTTTTCTCAGCAAGGTTCCCAACATTTTCTTGAAAATATTGTGAGTTTTTCAAAATATCTTTGACCATGACTTTGAATAAAATTTCCACCAATATATTACAAAATTATTGTTGATATATCACTCGTAATATCACAATAAATTAGTTTTTTCTCTATATAAGCATCAAAGCTGCAATTTGGGATCATTCTTCTCTTGAACTTTTATAAATGGGATATACACCTTGAATGGTGTAAGTAGTTGTTAAGATTTCGAGGTGTTATTACTATATAGTAGTTAGATTTGTTGCATAGGGGAAACAACAATTATTGTTGTTGTTATTTCAAAAATGAACGTAGTTATATACAGTTGTGAAGACACTTGGTATAATCATGTTTGAAAACCTTGTGAATAGGGAATGTGACTATCACTATTGTTATTGTGATTAGTGATAATCATTGTTGCCTTTGACAACAACAAACACTTATGTCATTATTTATGATTTATGGGCATAGTCATTACTAGACAAAACTATGAAATGATTATGCTATCCTTTGGCTTGTCATTATTATTGCATCACAGATGTTAGTGTTGTCATTTGTACTTATCAATGTATATTGTTGTCATTATTTCATTTGTAAAATAGTTGTACATTATTGAGGCAATTGTTTGGCAATTTTCATAATTACATAGCAATTGTTAATAATGTTGTACCAGCTGAGATGGTTGTCATCATAATTGTCTTTGGACATAACTATTCTTTTGTGATTAGTAGTCTTCTTATGATCAATAATCAATAGCATTCTGTCATTATTGTGACCTATACATTCTTGATCAATATGGTGTTTAGTAGCATACTTATTAGTATTGTGGTCAATTAATATGGGCATCAATACTCAATCAAAATTATAGGAAGTATTAATGATAAAAATGATTAATATGAAACATTGTTGAGATAGGACATTGTTGTCCTGAAATGCTTGCCACTGTTGTAAAATTAAGAGATATTTGAAGTGGTTAGGGAGATTGTTGTTGCGAACTCTACTTACTATTTGCTTCTATGGTATGGACAACCATGAAAGAATAAAGGATAAAGGAATTTTGACAGATGTTGTAGTTGCAACTACCCTAGGAGACATGTATGCGAAGTGTGGAAGCATAGACAAGGCACATGAACTATTTGACATGATGCCTCAAAGAAATGTTGTCTCATGGAATTTGCAATTATTGAAAGATATGCACAAAATGAATTTTTTCAAAAAGGCTTTAGAAGCTTTCAACCAAATGCAATTGGCTGGTGTAAAGCCAAATTCCACAACCTTAGCCAACATCCTCCTTGTCTATACCCATATAGGATCTTCGAAACAAGCTATGGACATCCATCAAAGCATAAAGGATATGGTAATTTCATCAGATGTTGTAGTTGAAACTACCCTATGAGACATGTATGCAAAGTGATGAAGCATAGACAAGGTAGGTGAACTATTTGACATGATGCCTCAAAGAAAAGTTGTCTCATGGAATGCAATGATTGCAAGATATGCACAAAATGGTTTTTTTGATAAGGCTTTATAAACTTTCATGCAAATTTAATTGGTAGGTGTAAAGCCAAATTCCACAACCTTAGCTAGCATCCTCCTTATCTATGCCCAAATGGGATCTTCAGAACATGGTATGGACATCCATCAAAGCATAAAGGATATGGGAATTTGACAAATGTTGTAGTTGCAACTGCTCTAGGAGACATGTATGCAAAGTGTGGAAGCATAGAAAAGGCACATGAACTAATTGACATGATGCCTCAAAGAAATGTTGTCTTATGGAATGCAATGATTGCAAGATATACACAAAATAGATTTTTTCAAAAAGTCTTTAGAAAATTTCAAGAAAATGCACAAAAGAAACTTTCAAGCAAATGTAATTGGCACATGTAAAACCAAATTCCATAACCTTATCCAACATCCTCCTTGCATATGCCAAAATGGGATCTTCAGAATAGGGTGTGGACAACCATCAAAGCATAAAGGATATAGGAATTTTGTCACATGTTGTATTTACAGTTGCCCTTGTAGACATGTATGCAAAGTGTGGAAGCATAGACAAGGCGCATGAACTGTTTGACATGATGCCTCAAAGAAATGCATAGTCACATGGAATGCAACGATTGCAAGATATGCACAAAATAGATTTTTTGAAAAGGATTTATAAACTTTCAAGCAAATGCAATTGGCACATGTAAAACCAAATTCCTGTAACCATAATTGATCATCATAAATTATATTTAATATATATTGTCACATACATAATGTCATGACCATAACATATAGTCTATATATAAAGCCATATAGGCATATACAAAGATATACATTGGTAACATACAAAAGTATGTATACAAAGCCATCTAGGCATACAAAAAATGTCCAAAAATATAATTTCCTATGAACTGCTATCAAATAATCGATGGCCCTTGCTTGGCCATGAAGATGGAGAGTCAATCAGTGACTCATCCTCTCTCTCTCTCGTCGGCTAAACCTCCTCAACAAAGATTTTTGAAGCTCACCTGTTAATACAATCAAACAATTTATCCACATTAATATAGAAAACATGAAATCTATAACATGACATATGTAATCAATCACTTACAGCTAGCTGATGATCTCTCTCAATATTTTTTGTCTCTTTGTCCATAGCTAGACAGGTTGGAGTTGTGACCCCCTGTGAGAAGCATCAAGAAGGAAAAATGAGTAAACATGAATATCATTTATGTACATTAAATGACATGACATAAAATAAGAAATACAAAATGAAATTTACATGTTATTGGCTCATACCTCGGTCAAAGGATTTGTAGACAAAACAATTGCAACAATGGCCACCTCCACTGACTGACAAAGATGAGGACGAGTCTCCATATTAAACATTTGAGAATAGATTTCAAGGTTATTTGACCAAAATAGATACATAACATTATTTAGATGCATAATGATTACAAATGGTAAAATTTACCTCAGTGAAAGTCCTTCTGCGTCTAGGGGACCAAGGAAATCGTGGTGGTGGTGGTGAAGCTCGTTGTTCATTATCAAATTGTTACTAAATAAGATTACCATTGATATATGTACTATATTTATAATCATGTGATAAATTACATACCTATTGACTTGACCTCCTCTCATAACCTTGCATTGGATAGCTAACAGATGCAGGATGAATACTTTGACCCTGGAATTTCATAGTACAGACAATTACATACATTAATTTTGACTTATAATATAGATAGTCATATGATTAATTAGATATTTCAAATACAAATATATTAAATCAAGATGAACCTTGTAAAAAATTACTTGGGAGTCGATACCAAACGTATGTTGTAGGAGGTCATTTGTGAAAACAATATTATCCAATACAGATGTGTCCATTACTGGTTGTTTCCCCTGCATCGCAACATCCTGGAAAGAGTCCTAGGTCCCATAATCGTACAAGTTCCCACATGAACTGCAAAGATGTGGGGATAAACGACACTTGATGCTCTTACCTTCATCGGCCTGGGTAAGATCATTGCCATGCTGTGCTAGAGACTGGGTGAGAGAACTCAATGAATGCAATGTCTCCACCTCAACACTCTCCTTCAAATCCGAAGGGAGTGAGATATGCGTTGGCCTCATGAGGGGTCTAGGTACACGGTTCTGGTCTCAATGTGCCCCTATCTATCTTGGGCAGAGCCACCACCTCTACCCTAGAACTCTCGAATGTTGAAGTAATTAGGAATCTCCTTGAGGACGAACTCACAATAGAGTTTCCTCAAGAAATAGTGTGGCACCTCATTGTTATTACAAGGATGCTCATCAAAGACCATGTACCATCTATCCCAAAAGTTTTGGGATATATCTTCGTTCACACACCAATGAATCGGGAACTATTTGCAAGTCTCTTCTAGTGTTTGGTTAGTTTTAGGATTGATAAAATGTGAACATAATTGAGATTTTGTAATTTTTTTGTCCTTTACTTGTTTGTATGACAATTTGTCAACATAGTATTACCGAATCCTCTCCCTATAGTCATTCCATTCGGTGATTTGGTTTGTCACAAATTTGATATGAGAAACAATGACCTCTAATGATTTGGCAAGGGCTCTCCTATGATTGGTGCTTGCATTTAGACTATTTAATGTTTCAATTAGGGTTTCAAGATGTTTTTTGTTTCTTCAATTTTCCCTAAATAGTTTTCTTGTGTGTCTCTTTCATGGTGAGGACGTCAAGGTGGGGGTTTTTGAGAGTTGTGAGGGTTTTGAGGGTTTTGGGGGTTGTTTTGAGCCTCCTCTATTGGATTAGGGTTTTGTGGTGCTTCATTGATTGAAAATTCAACATAAAAATCCAATCAAAACATTGCAAAATTGAAAATTTCTTTTCAAATTCACAAAAAAAATCAAACCTTACTTTTTTCAACTACTACACCCTCTACACTTCATCTACGACGTCCTCGGGAGCGGGATTGGTGAGGTGGCATGGTGAAATTGTAAATTGTAAATTTCTACTTCTAGGTCTCCTATATCGTGCTTATTGGGAATTATGGTGTCTCAACCTTTGTAATTCCTTGTATTTTTACATTGTATTTATTTATTAATTGCCTATTGTATTAATTGGATGCAAATCCTATGTTGTCATATTGTGGGAGTTGGCACAGTGATGTGTCATCCTACATGGCATATGACCACATGTATTTTTGTCCTCACATGAGGAGATAGGCGTCCCACTTAGTGGTAGGAATATTTTGCCATGTGTCAGCATCTTGGATGTTGTGTAAGGGAATATTGACCGTAACGGTCATGACAAGTTCCTATGACGAAGTTATGACATGTAAGAGTTGGAAATAGGAGATTCTATGATAGGTGAAGACATGTGTCGAAAAGCATCTTTGAAAAAAGCATCTTTGGGTGCCCAAAGGTGGACTATGACATGTTGTAAGAGAATATGCTATTTATAGCCTGTGAATGATAGATTCTCTTACAGCTGTAAGTTGACAGCTATGACAGATTCTATGATGGTTGTAAGAGTTGTAAGAGCATCTATCATAGCCCATTTTGGAAATAGGCGACCTCCTTGGGATGGGGTGACTTGACAAGTGTCAAGAGCATCCTACAAAGTTGGACAAGTGTCCATAGGCATGGGTTTTGGGCCATGAGGCCATGTTGGACGCCCATCCCTATGTGGAGCCATATTTGCCTTGTATTTGTTCTATAAACAAGCGCTTTTGAGAGGAGATGTACTACAGGTTTGATAGGTACTATTATGCTACCGGTTTGTCTCTAGATATGTGTGTTGAAGACTCCTGAGAGCTTGCATTGCAAGTGTATTGTAAACCATTTCAATTTTGATAATACATTGTGCAGGTTTTGGATTGTTGGGTTTTTCACCCGATAAGGGTTTTCCCCATGTATATCTTGTGTCTCTCTTCTTCTGTCTCACTTTCTTGTTTATGTGTTTGCTACAACATCTCTGTTAGTGGATTAACATTGTTGTAATAGTAAGGATAAAACTAAATTTGCACTCTCCTCCCCTTATTAGATTAGTGTAGGAAGCAATTTCTGCACACCTAACTTCCTTTCAGTTGGTATCAGAGCTTGACCAGTTTTGGTTCTAACTACTAGGTAGGGGTTTTTTGAGCTAATCTTAGGTTGAGTGTGAGTGTTGTGTAGAATATTATGTATCTTGTTGCAGTAAGGAGATGGCAACCACATACGAAAGGTTAGAGGTTGATAAATTCAATGGCACTAATTTCGAGTTGTGGAAACTCAAGATGGAGGACCTATTTGTTGATCGTGACCTATGGGAAACTGTATCTGGTGTGAAACCTATAGCAATGTCACAAGCTGATTGGGACCTCAAAGATCAGAAGGCTAAGGGTCTCATAAGACTGTGTTTAGCTGACTCTATCATGTTGAATGTCCCTAAGGAGAAGAGCATGAAAGATCTTTGGAAGAAGTTGGGTGATGTTTATCAGGCCAAGTCCTTGGTAAATAAACTTTTCCTGAAAAAGAACTTGTTCGCTCTAAAGATGGAAGACAAAGGATCTATTGCAGATCACATGAATTCTTTTAACATGATTGTTGCACAATTGACATCTGTGGGTGTTAAAATGGAGGAGGAGGATCAATGCATCACCCTACTTTGTTCTTTGCCAGATTTGTGGGATCATCTTGTCATGGCTATCGAAAGCACCACTACCACCTTCAAGATGGAAGATGTGGTATCTTCACTATTATTTGAAGAGATGCAGATAAAGTCTTTTGAGGCAGCCAAATAGGCTATTGCGGTTCATGGAAGACCCAAAGAGAAAGGGAAGAAGAAGGACAAGAAAGGTGATAAGGGTAGATCCAAATCTCTTAGAAAGTCCAAGGCTCTTTGTTGGAATTGTGTAAAATTGGGCATTTTCGAAAGGAATGCAAAGAGGAGAAGAAAAAGAAGAAAGATCCTGATTCAGATTCTGACAAGTCACAAGATGATGGTGATGCCTTCATCGTAGCCCTAGCCATCCATGTATCTGATGATGTGTGGTTGATTGATTTTGGTGCATTATTCCACATGACCTCACATCGAGATGGGTTCATGAAGTATGAAGAGTTTGATGGTGGAAGAGTGTACCTGGGTGATGACTCTCATCTGAAGATTGTTGGTCGTGGAAGAGTCTCAATCTGATTCCCTAATAGATGAGTGAAGGGGATCACTAGAGTTATGCACATTCCAGGCCTTGCACGGAACCTACTTTCTATAATTATGTTGAATGATGCAGGTGTACAGTTTGTCTTTTCAAAGGATGGATGCAAGATGACTAGAGGATCTATGGTGCTTGCGAAGGGTACTCGAAGAGGTACTCTGTTTCATCTATAGGCATGCACTTCACAGTGCAATAGTTCTTATGACTCAAAGAAAAGAGCTATAGTCATTTCATCCCCACCATCTGAACAAGCAATGAAGAAATCTGTTGTAACTAGTTCTGATGGTAGTGCACATGCTTTGGAAGTTAAACTTCCTACTGAAAAGACCATGTTATGGCATTTGAGATATGGCCACATTGGTGAGAAGGGTCTACATACCCTGAAAAATAAAAACCTTGTTGAGGGGTTAAATGATTGTAATCTCAAGTTTGACTTTTGCGAACATTGCATTTATGTAAAGCAAAACCATGTTCAGTTTTACTCTAGTTCTCACAAGTCTTCTGGTGTATTGGATCTTATTCATTTTGATGTGTTTGGTCCTATTAATGTTCCTTCAATTTCAAAATCTGTATATTTTGTATCTTTTATAGATGATTACAGTAGAAGGACATGGGTTTATATTATCAGAAGCAAGACTGAAGTCTTTAGTCAGTTTAAGGAGTTTAAAGCCTTTGCTAAAAATCATACTAGTAAAAAGATCAAGTGTTTGAGAACTGACAACGGTGGTGAGTTTTGTTCGGCAGAGTTCAATAAGTTCTATAAGAAGCAAGGGATTGAAAGGCATAAGACAACTCCATATATCTCGCAGCAAAATGGAGTTGTAGAGAGGATGAACAAGACATTGATGGAGAAGGCTAGGAGTATGCTTAGTGGAGCAAGCCTCAAACAAAAGTTTTGGTCTGAAGTTGTTGCCACTGCTTGCTATCTAGTAAACATATCTCCTACATCATCTCTTATTGGTAAGACACCTATGGAGGTGTGGTTTGGTAAGAAGCCTTCAGTTAGACATCTTTATGTTTTTGGTTGTGAGGCATATGCACATGTGCCTAGGGAGAAACGGTCTAAATTGGATAACAAGGCTGTTAAATGTATTTTCATTGGCTATGGTGTCAGTGTTAAAGGATACAAGCTTTGGGATCCCATGGCTGAAAAAGTGTTGTATAGAAGAAGTGTTATCTTTAGAGAGATAACACCTTCTTCTATTTTTCTACAACCAGAATAGACAGAAAAGAAAGAAGATGCAGTTCAGTTTCCTTCTACCCCTGAGAAGACTGAATAGACAGATCCTATGAGACCTAATGATGAGGAGAGCTCTAGCAGCTCTGAAAGCTCAGAAGAAGTAGAACCTCAACCTCAGTCATTGAGGAGGTCTACATGAACAAGAAAGCAACCTAATAGGTTTGGTTATTCATTACTTGATTCTAGTTGTGCTTTTGCTTTACTTACTAACACTGATGAGCCTAGAACTGTGAAAGAGGCTATGGGCATGAAAGATGCAAGTTCCTGGAAGGATGCCATGGAGGATGAGATGGCTTCTTTGGAAAAGAATAAAACACGGGCCTTGGTGTCTTTGGCTGATGGATGGAAACTCGTTGGATGCAAATAGGTGTTCAAGAAGAAATTCAGTGTAGATGGCAGTGTTGAAAAGTACAAGGCTAGATTGGTTGCAAAGGGGTATTCACAAGTGGATGGAATTGATTATGGTGAAATTTTCTCTCCCGTTGCAAAGATGACATCCATTTGATTCTTGTTATCTCTTGTAGCTGCTTATGACTTAGAGGTAGAACAGATGGATGTGAAGACAACTTTCCTTCATGGTGATTTGGAGGAAGAAATCTACATGTCACAGCCAGAGCATTACATAGAGAAAGGTAAAGAAAATTTGGTTTACAAGTTAAAGAAGTCTTTGTATGGTTTGAAGCAGTCTCCTAGGATGTGGTACTTGAAGTTTGATGCCTTTGTGTTGTCGATTGGATATCTGAGATCAAAATTAGATCATTGTGTGTATTACAAATTTGACAATGATCACATTCTCATTATTGCATTGTATGTTGATGATATGTTGTTGATTGGGAATGGTAAGAATATGATTTCTGATTTGAAGTCTCAGTTGTCAACACAGTTTGAGATGAAAAATATTGGGGCAGCCAGGTACATTCTGGGAATGGAAATTAGAAGAGACAGAGCTAACAGAAAACTTTGGTTAAGCTAGAGTAAGTATGTGAAGACCGTGTTGGATAGGTTCAGCGTGGCAGATTGTAGACCATTGTGTGTTCCTGTTTCATTGGGGATAAAGTTGTCTGTTAGTGATTGTCCAAAATCTCCTAGTGAGGTGGAGGACATGAGCAGAGTACCTTATGCTAGTGTTGTTGGTAGTTTGATGTATGCCATGATCTGCACAAGACCAGACATTGCCCAGGCAGTGGGAGTCCTTAGTTGATTTATGGCTAATCCTAGATGGGTACATTGGGATACAGTTAAGCAAGTGTTTAGATATTTGAGGGGTACTTCCAAGTATTCCATATGCTATCATGGCAATGCTACAGGACCTCCACATTCAGTTTGTATTCATGGATTTGTGGATTTTGATTGGGTAGGTGACATTGACAGTAGGAGATCTACCAGTGCCTATGTGTTCACTATGTTTGGTGGTGCAATTAGTTGGATGAGTAAGCGACAACCTGTGGTTGCTTTGTCCACTACAGAAGCTAAGTACATGGCTACAACTCATGCTTGTAAGGAAGCCATTTGGCTTAAGAGATTGTGTTCAAATATTGGTGTTGATGCAAGACATATTACGATCAGTTGTGACAGTCAGAGTGAGATTTGCCTTGCGAAGAATCCAACTTTCCATGCCAGAACAAAGCATATTGATGTTCAGTTTCACTTCATGCGAGACATGGTAGACGATGGGAAGGTAAATTTGGAGAAGGTAGCTACTTTGAAGAATGTTGCAGATGCATTGACAAAACCAGTGGGCATAGAGAAGTTCAGATGGTGTTCGGAGTCTATGGGCCTCTCCACCTATAGCAATTAAATCCTGTTGATTCTATTGGCTCTTACAAGGTGTTCAACAAGTGGGAGAATGTTGGGAATTAAGGTGTCTCAACCTTGGTAATTCCATGTATTTTTATATTGTATTTATGTATTAATTGCCTATTGTATTAATTGGATGTAAATCCTATGTTGTCATATTGTGGGAGTTGGCATGGTGATGTGTCATCCTACATGGCATATGACCACATGTATTTTTGTCCTCACATGAGGAGATAGGCGTCCCACTTAGTGGTAGGAATATTTTGCCATGTGTCAGCATATTCGATGTTGTGTAAGGGAATATTGACCATAATGGTCATGATAGATTCCTATGACGAAGTTATGACATGTAAGAGTCAAAAATAGGAGATTCTATGATAGGTGAAGACATGTGTCAAAGAGCATCTTTGGGTGCCCCAAGGTGGACTATGACATGTTGTAAGAGAATATGCTATTTATAGCCTGTGTATGACAGATTCTCTTACAACTGTAAGTTATGACAACTATGATAGATTCTATAATAGTTGTAAGAGTCATAAGAGCATCTATCATAGCTCATTTTGGAAATAGGTGACCTCCTTGGGATGGGGTGACTTGACAAGTGTCAGAAGCATCCTACAGAGTTGGACACGTGACCATAGGCATGGGTTGTGGGCCATGAGGCCATGTTGGATGCCCATCCCTATGTGGAGCCATATTTACCTTGTATTTGTTATATAAACAGGTGCTTATGAGAGGAGATGTACTACAGGTTTGACAGGTACTGTTATGCTACCAGGTTGTCTCCAGATATGAGTGTCGAAGACTCCTGAGAGCTTGCATTGCAAGTGTATTGTAAACCATTTCAGTTTTGATAATACATTGTGCAGGTTTTGGAGTGTGGGGTTTTTCACCTGATAAGAGTTTTCCCCACGTATATCTTGTGTCTCTCCTCTTCTGTCTCACTTTCTTGTTTATGTGTTTGTTGCAATATCTCTATTAGTGGATTAACATTGCTGTAATAGTAAGGATAAAATTGAATTTGCACTCTCCTCCCCTCATTAGATTAGTATAGGAAGTGATTTCCGCACACCTAGCTTCCTTTCAGCGCTCGCATTACCAAAAGTGAAACCTATGGCCATTTTTTCCAGATGAGCTGCAGGTTTCACTGTGTGGTCTTTTTATTTTGATTTTTGGAAAAGAAAAATGTGAGCGCGTTATAATGCTCTTGCGTTATAGATTGTATGGGACCAAAAACTACATGTGGTGACTTTTTGGTCCCTCATCTTTGTGCATATACCCTGTTATTGAATGGTCTAAGAAACACTTTGAGGTCGGCACATCTTCAGGGAGGAACCCATGTCCAAGTAGAGTGTTTTGGGAGATATCAGGTATGTATTGTTTGAAAAAAGTCTGACTTGTTTAATTTATTTCATGTTGTGATTATAGTTTTATAATTCTGGACAAAATTATAATTGTAAATCGTGTATGATATATATATATATATATATATAATTTGTAGGTGTGGATAGAAGAACAATGCATGGATGCAAGAGGGTAGAGAAAACAAGATCTTTGCATTGTGTCTTGAGTATAGATAGGTGCACATGGACATTGTCCACTAGGGATTACTCATTTTTTTGTTATGACTGCATTTTGGGAAATTATGAGAATTGTGAGAACCAACAATGTGGATATGTTAGTGAATGGAATTGGGTGCCACTAGTTGTTACTAACACATACGACGAAGATGAAGATGAAATCTTTGAAGACATTCCTTTGATTTCAATTGATTATGACCACATTTCAGGATTGATTAAAAAAAGTATATATATCGTGCAAAGTTTGTAACTTTCAATTTTTTAAATTTTAATATATTGATAAAATTTAATTGTAATTTGGTTATTAAATATCAAAATTCATTACACATTCTAATTTTTTTACATTTCATTACATGGTGTAGGAGATGTTTTTGTAGTCATAGCAGAGGCTGGCAACATAGGAGGTGTTAATTATTATTTATTACGTTGCACAGAAGAGAGGAACTAGAAACAAGCGATGGAATGTTGTTTCCCACATGTTCAGTTGTAGTGTAAAGGACATATCTCAAACAAGTCAAAATTGTTCAAAATGGGATTCATTTTATTGATTACCAACTTGACAACATGGTGTATCAGTATAGCCACCTAGTAATTTCTACCAGCCTATCTCTTCAAGTTCCACATGTACATGGATGTTAAAAGTGGAGACTAGATAGAGATGACCATGAGAGAATATTACATGTTATTGAAGATTGAGCTGAACCAATTGATGTGTTATGAAAAATATGGACAACTTACACTTTATTTTAGGTATTCACTAGACAAGTGTACTATTAATTATTTTAATTTATGCTTCAATAGTTTTTTCCTTTCATTATAATTTCAATGGAACTTCTTAAAAAAGATTTATCTTTAAATCAAATGATCTCTAGGTTCTAAATTTTTATTTACATTTCATCATGGCCTGACCTCTAGATTTGTTTTTGCAATCATTTAGAGCTAAAAGGATTTCAAGTTATTGTTTCTTGTTTCACAAGTATGATCTCTACACATGAGCTATAGAGTCTTTAACTTCTAGGTGTCAAGTACATGTATTCTTTAACTTAGGTGACTTAGAATTTGATATATATACAATAGGTGTGACCTTAGGTATATAATAGGAGTCAAGTACATATACATCTTAGGTCTAGACTTAGAGAATGATGTATAAAATCTAGGTGTCTCTAGTGTTAGAAATGAAGGTGAACAACTATAGAATGGAAATCTGATTACAACTGTAACTATTAACCTAGTGCAGAACCAAAATGCAGATGGTATGACATCAACACAAATAAATAATGGAACAAGAGATCAAACACATAAAACAATGTCTACATGGAGAAACCCTTTCGAGAAAAACTCCACACAAGAAGAGATGCACTGGTCTGTATTAACTTTAATAGAGTTTACAATACAACACTATCAATCTACTCTTAGGTCTTCAATCCAACAGTCCTTGTAATACTCATACACAGTTGTAATATAATTCTCTCTTTAAAAGAGTGTTGCCTTCTAGGAAAAAAACCCTAACATAACCTCTACCTTCGGATCTATGACCTAATGATGAATGGTCTAGATTGACTATGAAATTACAATATTTTCCAACACAATTTTCTAAAAAAATTCTCTTCGAGGGCACTGCCCCCGAACCCCCACCAGGGGGGCTAAGAAATTGTCACCACCCCTTGGACCCCCCAACGACAGTAGTGGGGGGCAAGCCCCCCACACCCCCTATCAGGTACAAGGATCCAAAGTGCAACTAAAACAAGATCGCTCCTTGGTGAATACTTCATCCCTTATGATTGATTTATAAACAATATTAGGAATAATTAAATACATAGGATTTACAAGGTTTATGACACATTAATAATAACATCTAGGTGTCTTGGGTTCTAACTATAATAGGGTCTAGGTGTCTTGGGTCTAGACTAAAATAAGGTATATAAAGTCTATGTGTCTTAGGTCTACTATATGTCAACTAGGTCTAGAGACTAGAATAAGATATAATTTAATCTAGTTGTCTTAGGTAGATACTATATGTCAACTAGCTATAGAGACTAGAATAAGGTATATAATTTAATCTAGGTGTCTTAGGTCTACTATAATAGGTGTCTAGAGGTGTCTTAGATAGAAATATAATAGGTGTCTAGGTGTCTTAGGTCTAGACTACAATAAGGTATATAAAGTCTAGGTGTCTTAGGTAGATACTATATGTCAGCTAGGTCTAGAGACTAGAATAAAGTATAATTTAATCTAGGTGTCTTAGGTAGATACTATATGTCAACTAGGTCTAGAGACTAGAATAAGGTATAATTTAATCTAGGTGTCTTAGGTAGATACTATATGTCAACTAGGTCTAGAGACTAGAATAAGGTATAATTTAATCTAGGTGTCTTAGGTCTACTATAATAGGTGTCTATGTGTCTTAAGTCTATTAAATAGGTGTCTAGAGGTGTCTTAGGTAGAACTATAATAGGTGTCTAGGTGTCTTAGGTCTACTACATCTATAAAACTAGGTATATATACAATAGGTGTCTTAGGTCTTAGGTGAGGCCACATGAGCTTCCACCTTCACGTGGTTGGCCTTGTCAACTTACAAAATAAATATTTCTTGAAGCTAAGGGAAGCTCTTTTTCTTATACAAAAAATCCATGAAAAACCAATTAATACATTGATTAAATTATTATTTGGTGCTCAATGAAATTACATACAAAATGCTAATTCTATTATAATTTTTTAAAATTATAATTTTTAGTTTTTTTCAAAATTAAAAGCAAATCTCAAAATTTTTAGTAGATAGAACCAAGTTTTCTTTATCAAATAAAGCAATTTAGAGTAGGTATTTGTCTATTTTTTTTTTTAATATTTAGGGTAGGTATTTCTCTATTTTTCTTTTGATATTTAGGGTAGACCCATTTCTCTAATTTTCTAAATTTATTTTGTAGATTTAAAGGGTAGGTATTTCTCTATTTTCTTTTTCTTTTGTAAATTTAAAGGGTAGGTATTAATCTAATAAATGTTTAATAGATTAAATAAATTGATTAAACATGGTTAGGATTGACAAATCTAATCAATAAAATTTCCCTAAAGATTTAACTCAATTACTTAACCTCCCAACATTTGACTCATGTAAATCCAAAAAGAACCATAGAAATTACTAGAATAACTTATCTTTCAACAAATAAATATTTTTAAGATTTAGTGCCTGTGATCAATTGCCTTCATAGACTTTCTAATTATTTATATTCATTAGCTCAACAAAGTTATTTTTCATTTTCTTTTGTAAATTTAAAGGGTAAGTATTTTTCTATTTTTCTATAAAGGCTTTATAATGTCTAAATATAAATTATGAGAAGTACTCCTAAGGACATGTCAAGAACATATTAAGAAAACAAAGATTAAACCTAGTTAGCATAGAGATATACCAAAAATTTATTAGTAATTATGCACTTGTATGATAGTCTTTATAAATATCCAACCTAGTCTGGATATAATAAATGTTTAATAGATTAAATAAATTGATTGAACATGGTTAGGCTTTACATATCTAATCAATAAAATTTTCCTAAAGATTTAACTCAATTATTTAACCTCCCAACATTTGACTCGTGTAAATCCAAAAAGAACCATAGAAATTATTAGAATAACTTAACTTTCAACAAATAAATATTTTTAAGATTTAGTGCCCATGATCAATTGCCTTCATAGACTTTCCAATTATTTATTCATTAGCTCAACAAAGTCAATATTAGATTCAAAATGTCCAAATATAACTTAGTGTGTACTCCCCCTAGTGAATTGAAATGTGCCTAGGAACATAGTCAATCTAGCTAAACTTGTTCATCTCATCTATGCAGTTCATTAATTTAAATGAAAAAATTAGTTAAAGATAAAATAATTAGTGATCCACAAATGATCAAATTTTCTAACAATATTGACTTAATGGACCTCTTTTGAACTAGAGATAATTTCATTCCAATTTATAACTTGTTAGACTAATTTGTCTAGACATGACTCTTAGATGTGAATTATTTTGCAAATTAATATTTTAAATAAATGGATTTATTATATTTTGGACCAAACATAAATGTCCATCCATGTGAAATTTATATTTACAAAAACATAAACACAAATTTATGACATGTCAAATATCATCGTAAACATAAGTTCACAAATGTCCATCATATCTAGAACATAAATGTCTTTCTCTGAAACATAAGCATAACCATAAATGTCCATGTGATATCTCAAAAATAAACATGTCTATCTCTAAAAAATAAACATAAATGTCCATGTGTGATATCTCAAACATAACTGTCTATCTTTAAAACATAAACATAAACATAAATGTCCATAAAATCTCTGAAACATAAACATAATTAAGCTCAAATGTCCATGATATCTCTCAAACATAAATAAACACAAATGTCCATGATATTTGAAATGTACAAAAATCCATCTCTAAAACACATAAACTAGGTGGTTTGGTCATCAATTCAACTCCTAGTTTGAGAGTGACCCTCCGAGTGTAAATCCTGCTCTGATAAATGAGTTGAGCCCTACATATGTAAAATTTTAATTAAATTATCTAATATATATGTGCATGAACTTCCTATGTATATGTATACATACAAGTACAAACATGACAATTAACTCACCTATCCACTGACATGGCCAAGCGAATCATGGGTGCATACATGCTCTGCCCTCAAACTAGGAGTAACATGTACTACCTTCAGCTACACATATGTGCATGTAAAAAAGAAAATTAATTTCAAATATAATTTATAAATGTGTTAGGACTATGTAAGCATATACATTTTAAATTTCACAGTATAAATTTAACTTCTAAAATCTTAAAAATTATATGTACATACCTATGTCACAATAAGATCCTAAATGTCATGTACATCTCCTACAATGATGGTATCCACTAAATCCTTTGTAGTGCCATCCTCCAGTAGTTGTGGCAATGATGAGTGTAGTGGATTGTGTAAGTGAGATGGCACTGACCCTGAAGACTGTAGCATCTCCATAAAACCTCAACCTCCCATAGTCTGGTCAAGTGAATCAATAGATGTCTGGGCATGTGTAGTGGTAGAATGATCAATGGGTGGCTATATGTGTGTAGTGGGAGAATGATCAAACATAGGTGGATGTGCCTGTGTAGTGATAAAATGATCAATATCATGTGGTTCATGTACCCCACCAGAGGATCTAATGTATGATATGCATCAGAATGTTGGGAGTGAGCTGTAAGACTCTCTAAATATCCATGGATGTGACCCACAAATGAACTAACATCTACCAAAGGGATCCCGAGCTATGATGAAATCACTAGGTATGCTCTCATTAGGTTCTCAAACAAATAGCCTGCAACTGTATGAATCTGACCATCGGTGCTTGTAATGCGGGCTATATCATCCAAAGACAGGATGCCTCCAACAACATAGGGATCATCTGACTAAGCATCTGACCCATGTGGACACCTCAAAAAGTATCACCCCACCTGATCTGTAGATATCCTCTGAGTATGCACTGCAATCTCAGCAATATTGTCAATTGCTTCTCATTGGGAAGCAATGACAACCTGATCAGCCATAGGGCTCAGGGATGGAGAGATAGTAAGCATCCTCTCACCAACCAAGGTCCTAAAAGCATGAGGCTCTTGATCTGCATGATGATATGCATCTATATTACATACCCTACCATGCCCCTGCCCCAAATGAGGAGGTAAATCCAAATAATTGACCTTTAGTCCTAGATGAACCTCAGCATATAATTGTTGTGCAAAATATAATGGAATTTTGTCATTATTTGGATAATGACCATGTGCAACAAGAAATTGAGGGTAAATCAATGGTGCCATCCTAGGGCATATCCACCTAGTCACTTGATACACCCTCATAGTAGTTTTGGGGGAATACTGTGGAAAACATTTTGTTTTAATAGTTTGTATTGACACTCTTAATTATACCTCAGTCAATGGAACATCCCCAAAAACTTGTTCCTGCATCTGGGCTAGAATGGCTGCTAAAGTCTCACCAGAGCATGCATGGATGTCCCCTAAAGAACATCTAATTCAAATAAAACTCTTTAAAATGGTGTCACAATTGGTTCTATAAAGTCCTGTGGTCAAAGGGTTGGCTAAAACCACTCTCAATCTCTTAATCTCTTAGTTTGTGTGTATCCAAAGGCCATCCATATCGGTGCTGCACAAAAATAAGTTAAGTTCTAATTTAAATTTGCATGGGTCACATGTTGCACATATATTCATACCATGTTAGGATAAGACCAAACATTTACATGAGTATGAACAACCTAAGGTCTACTAAATTATGAAATTACTCTTCAAAATACTTTATGGAAAAATGTAATTAATATTGAAATGGGATGGAAATATTTTTATAATTCGGTATTGGTCAAAATACTTTTTCTATCATCATTTTCCTCATCTATCATTTAGAATCCATAATGAACTTTTGGAAATTATCTAGCAAAGGCTAAAGTCAAGACAAATATGTAAGAGATTCTAATTCTCAAAACAAGCTCCAAACTACGCCCTCTATCTATAGAAATCCAAACTAGGAAATAGCTCTTAATGCTATCAATCTCTAAGAAGTACCAATCATAAATTCAAATCAAATTAAGTAGTAAAAGATTGGCATGTTTGCATAGGAAAGAATATAAACAATTGAGTCCATGTACATAGCACAAATTGTTCTTCACAATAGATAACTTAACTAGATTGCACTCTTCCTTAAATAAAATTTGTACATAATTATAAAATTGTGATGATTTTCTTAGTTTCTTGTGCATCTCTTTAGAATAATGGTGATTCACTAAGTCCTTTTAAATTGTTCATATAGCTCTTGGGATCTTTCATTTGCATTTTGTAAAATTCAACCTAAATTTATTATATGCTAATGGATTTAATGTTTCTTTGTACTCTACACTTTTGGCCTCAATAACCTGCTCTACAAATCATCCATTTGAGTAATGTCATTTGGATGTGTTTCTTTAAATTTTTGAGAAAACTATCTACATCATAGTAGTTGCAAAGACTAGAAACTCATTGGAGACTTAAGATTAGAAGGGATTCTTGGAATGTTTGCATATCTCATTACTAATCGTAAGTCTATCCTGACTTTAGATTATAGGGGTTTTTTAGATATATTCTCACATGCTTTGGTTTATGGTTTATGTCCTAATTTTATGTCTCACATTTGTGGTAGTTGATCACACCCAATTAAGGGGTGGTTACTTGGGTGGTTGGAAGATGGTTACACCACCTCTTTGTATTTATATATGTACTCTTGTACATTATTTGATATATTAGATATATATTAGTTTGTTGCATGATATTTGTTTTTCTCTTTCTCTATCATTTATTTGTTTCATCATCTCTTGGCATTTTGTCTAAGTCTTTTCTATTTATACTTGGTGTGTTTCCCTAATTTTTAATCCAAGTGAGCCTTTGTTTGCAAATTAAGTATTACCAAAATATTTGTTTGGACTTGTGCTTTATTTTCTATTTTGGCATTGACCCACTATTACCAATATCCCATGACTTATGTGATTGATTTAAACATTATGGAGGTGATCATTTACTAATTTTGTGGGAAATTTTCCCTACAATTTGGGGTAGCCAATCTACTTTACATATCCTATAATTCACAATGATATTATCAACATATGTATGTCATATGATGTGAGTCCAAACTAATTGTGGCACATTTTTATTGGTTTGAGATTATATGAGTAGATGCTTCTATGGACTAGTATGATAAAGAACAAATCAAACACTACCATGTGTACCATAAAAGATGTGACTATAGTAAGATGTATTTTATTCTCAATAAATAAACAATTATAACAATTTAATGTTGTGTGTCACATGTAGGGGGAAACACTAAAATGTAGAAACACTCAAGTTTGGCTAAATAGTCATTTAGCCCATGATCATCAATCTTCCTTTGATTATCTTATACCATAGGATCTTATTGTTACTTAACAGATGGAGTGATAGGTTGAAAAGTTAGCAAACAATTTAATATGACATTTGAGTCTATGTACCTAAATCCTATTGGTCATAAAATGATTATGAAAGAGTCCATGCATAGACATATTTCATTAAAAAGGTAATAACAATTTATAAAGTTATTTGAGGACTTGTATTTGATGACATTATTGCATTAATTTAGTGTATGTTTAAGACATAACTGCACAATTTAAAGGAACTATCAACAACAACATGCTTTCTAAAAATGTGGATAAATAAATTGCTATGAGCTCAAACCCTAGGATGTGCATATATTAAATATGTGCTATGATTTAGATATAATAAAACAACAAAAATCACAAATAAGATTTCATATATCAAAAATTAATTTAAGAGATTAGTCTCACAAAAGTTTAAGATAAGATATGAGTGCCTAGCTATTTCACATGTGATGTTGATTTCCTCTTTGATGTACTAATGTATATGTGATACATGAAACAAAATGGTTATAATATTAAATGATGATGACACATGATAGTAAGACATGATAAAATAATTGATACCAAAAATTTGGCTCTATAAACTATTGTGCACCACAACCTCTAGTCCTAATTTTAAATGTGCTATATGTGACCCTATCCTACTTGTGTGACATTGTTGTTACAAATATGGCTCCTAAGGTTTTCATTGATGTCAACACTGTCACAAGGTTGCCATTGATGTCAACACTATCATGGATGTGTGATGGTGTTCATGGTTGGATGTCATGCCCTATCCAACATAAAAGGTATAGTTCATGGTTGGATGTCATGCCTTGATCAATGTAGAGTTGAGTATGAAGACATATTAATATGGGAATTAGAAGCACTAAGATGATCAAATGTGTTGTTGATGGACTGATTCAAGTTTCATGATGATTGGATTATCGGAAGTGTTTTGTAGTTTGAAGGCAGTGTTGAAGACAATTACTATACAACAATAGATTGCTCTGCATTTCTCTGCATTAGTAGTTATGGCCTTGTGGTTCTGGAACTATGTTCTAGGTGCAGTGAAGGTGATAATTCCAAAGTTTCAGATTAGTTGTCACTCCACTGTGAAAGTTATGCATGGTAGAGTACTGACATGTGTCCTAGCAGAGTGAGGCAGTGTTGAAGGCATGTTGGAATGCTCCATATTCCTCTGAAAGTGAATGGTTACCTTTGTCATTTTGTGGAAATGTTCATGGATGTGCATTACATGTTTCCTTTCAGTTTCAAGATTCTTGGTAGTCCGCAAACTTAGTTTTTCAATTATAGTATGTTGTAGAGTGTTCCAATTGACTTGATGTTCTCAAAGTTCTAGTTGAAGTTATGTGGCACAAATCTTTGATGTGCGGAGCTAAAGGAGTGTTTAGAGATGTTGTATGAGTCATGTAGACTCACTTGGAAGAGTTTCATGAAGATCTTTCTTTTTTCTAGTACCGCACAATGTTTTCAAGTTGTTGTGGTTGTTATTCTTCAAGTTTCATATGTTTTTGCTTAAGGCTATCCTATTTTCAAATGAGCAGAGTATGTGGATGTAATTCCTTGGTGTTTGAAGTTGTGAAGGATGTTTTGGACTTGGTTAAGAAAGTGTTGGTGTCCGTAAGGCATGGGTCTTCCACTAGTGTAGCGTGTGGTCTTTCTTAGGACTTATATTCTACACGTTTCATGTTATGTGTTGTCTGACTGACTTGTAAATGTACTTTTCATATTGTCTCTGGCTGGCAATCAATGTAATCAATTTAATATCATGTATAAATAGTAAATCAAAGTGAGTTAGTGTAAAAGCCACTAAACCATCACAAAAGTAAAATGAAGTCAATAATCCACTTAAATACAACATCCCAAGAAATGAAAGTAAAAAGATGTAATTAATCTGCTAAAGATAAAAAGGTGTAATTAATATGCTTAATTACAATATCACAAGTTAAAAGATAAGTCTTATAAATAAGAATTAAAAAAAGTCATTAAATCTTACACAAATCTCATGCTCAATCCAAGTGAAAGCACTATAAATAATACACAAAGTCCATTGGCATTCATACCATATTACATCCAACTTCAAGTTACAATAATCATGTACAACAAGAATAAATAAATCAACACGCTCATTAGTCACCACAAACCAAGTGGTTCTACTACAAGCCAAGATACGGGAACATGGCCCAGGTGCTTTTCCACCCAACCATGAAGCAATTACACTTCCTCGGATCCCTTCATGAAACGAAGCAAACCCAGCCCTGCACGAAATATCTAGCTGCCTGGAAACAACTGGCAAGAGGGAACACTCGATGCAACCTGATTTCTTAATGTACAATTCTAAATAATGAAATAAAAATAGTCTCACAACAGGATGTGGTAGATATATATATATATATATATATATAAATCCATCAATAAAATTTGCTAGATATAATATTCATCTTTTTCAATGACAGATTGTTTAGATCTAAACCTTTAAATCAAATAGTTACTAGTTCAATTCTTGAAAAGAGGAAAAACCATCTCCATTAATCCACATTCGGCATCCTAGCCCAAAAGTAACCCAAACACATTCCTAGATAAAAATCTACTTTCCTTCCCAAATAAATAAATAAATAAGTCAATAAACAAATAAATAAATAAATCAAAATCACCTAAAACCACCTCTAATCCCTTTCCAAAACATTAATCAAGAAAACACACTTTTCAAGCAAGTAACTCATCATTTGATTTACACAAAAATGCATCTTATAAAACTACTAAAATTGATTTAGTTACCAAGTCCATATTTCATTCATAATTCGCATTAGAATAAACATTCTAAGTTATTATTTAATCTTACTATCATATCTATGATAGGAACTATTATCTAAGGCTATCAAATTGGTTTTATTTCCTAGTTCATATTTCATTTAATTTCCATAAGATATTAAAGCTTCTAAATAATTCAAAACAAGTATATGAATTCTCTTCAATAAGTTTCAATAAGACAATGATATTTATATCTCAGAATTTGCTCCATCACACTTAATCATATGAAGAAAAGATAATTTTTAACATATAATCTATTCATTATGATATTTGTAAAATAATAGGTTTCTAAATAATTTAATAGTCTTACTATCATAGCTGTGATAGTAAGCTGAGGAAACTCACTAATAGGCTTACTGTCGCACTGGTGACAAAAACTGCAGAAGGTCATAAACAAGTTACTGTCACACCTACGACAAGAACTACGGAATGTGATTTTACAAGGAAGTTACTGTCCAACTAGTAATAATAATTTAGCAAGTCTGAAACAACATTAAAATAATTAAACACAACTTCAACAGGAACTCTAAATTTAATTGAAAGAGGTATAACACTTGTTGTTTATAGGAAATTTAGAATTAGTTTGCAATGATTGGAAATTCAATAGATCTAAACTGGCAGTCAGATTTCTTGACTTGGGTTTGATTCACATAGAGACACAAGAACATAATTTTAATCAGCTAAGAGAGAGATGATCTATCTAAGGCAGCAGCCAAGGAAAAATAGAGAAACAGAGGAAAACTAGAATAGTTTATGAGTTTAGAGACTGGCTGAGGATGTCATGAATGGACTACCAGATGAAATCTGTGGTAGGAAAAGAGGAAGTCGATTTACTTAGGAAAAAAAACTAGAAAAATAATGAACAGTAGGCTGCCCAACTACCTGGTGATGACAAGGTTAAAATTGAGCATGTGAAGAGTTTGGTGATTGAGTACTTTGGCAAACTCAAGTATGAGTTTATATATTTAGTGATCAGATAATAATTGTTTCCATGGGCAAAGAAAAGAGATAGCAAGTCGACCATAAGGAAAAATGTTTATATCAGAGGTCGATCCATAACAGTAAGAAGAAAAGGATGCAAGTCTTGTCTTATCTCAACGGTTAATTAACAAATGCTTCTACAGGCTAAGAAGTAACAGATCAAGCATAGAAAGAGGCCAAATGCCCAAAAAGAAAGGTTGATTTCTGGTCATAGAAGAAGAACAATTGATGTAGACTAGATTGCTATAGTTCTAATGGCTATAATAGTCATCAACAATCTTTATTATTCGTAAAATCCCTGGATTTCTACTTGAAAGCAAGATGGATGGATATTCCTGGTCGCTCCTTATTTCTGCCTACCAGTTACTGCCTTCAATTCCTTTTCGCCGCTTCCAAATCCAGAGGTATTGGTCACCTGTAGGTGATTAACGTTTTCTGCTAACTCTTTTGTTTTTATTCCAAATCTGCCCTAAATTTGGAGTTCACTATTCTTGGTTTACCTTTGCTTTTTAGTTAATTGAAGTTCACCTTTGATTTGCATGAGATTGCAATAAATAAAATACAAAAGACTCTTAATTTTTCTATTAATATAAGAATAAAATAAATAATAGCAAATGACTCCTTAACTTTCTGTCACATGCATGACATTAACTTATTTTTAAATTCTCTTTATCTAAAATTCTAAATATAATAGTATTATTAATATACTTTATTTATTTTTAATAACACATAAACACTTTAAATCAATCAAGAAGCATTTAAATAATATTTAAAATAACATTATATATATACCTATTAGAATTTAAATATAATTGTTTAAATATAATTTAGAGATTGTCTTCCAAACATCCATACTCATATAAATAGGAATGTTCATTATTTAGTATTAATAAAATACAACCACATATATATTCACTATTTAATATAATCAAAAGAACTTTTAATATCTATAATTAAATCATGCATTCGAAAAGAATTTTCCTAACAATAAAAAACACCATATTTTCTAAGCATCTAAACATCAATCACATTTATTATCCACACAATTAATGCATAATAAACCATTCAAAATTCAATATGAGACTACGTGAGTGTGTGATTGCATCAAAGTTAACCATCCCAAACAGTTCTTGCCAAGTGGCTAGAACACCTCTACCTCAAGCATGTTCTCGTCTTCGACGAGTACCTACATTCATTCGCACTCAACTTGACGTCAATAAGTTAATTTCTAAAAACATAGCCGAAGCAAAACATCATAATCATATCAATAATATTATTTAAATCAACTTTCTAATTTATGTAAATATAACATCATGATAATTACCTTTGCACATGTGGAACTTACTCAAAGTAAAACAATCATGGTAAATGTTCACTAATCTAGAATAATAATATAGTCCATAAAAATGAGACATGACATCCTTCCCCACTAGGAAGAGACATTGTCTTGATGCCTTATTACTCAACAAAATAATAAAATTATACCACTTGTATCAATCAAAGTAACATTAATGTATCATCAATTTAAACAAAGCATATTAATGCCCTTTTACAACTTGTATCAATCAAAGTAACATTAATGTATCATCAATTTAAACAAATCATATTAATGCCCTTTTACATCCACCCATGTGACACTATCCACCAAACTATTGGTCCCACTCAACTTTATACAAAACAATATCTTTATTTCGCTTTTAACATTGCATCTATCAAATAAATCCAAGTGTATAATAAATCAACCAATTCACATGGCACAACTGCCAATTCAATGTCTAATCCAACACATGGCACAATTGCCACTAAATTACATCCATTCTATCATAAGAATAACAATCACATCTTTAATGCACACTAAGGAGGCATAAATCAATTCACATAGACTTATAAAGATAAGAATCAATCCTCATAATGCATATACCACCTCATGGTAACACAAATAAAATATCAAAAGATTAGTCTTCCAATCAAACATTGGTCGAGATCTCCAACAACAAGAAAAAACTCCAAAGGTGCACCAACTAGGTCATATCCAATCATTGTGCAAGCAACTCCTTTAAAACTATACCACTCATATCATTTCTATCAATGGAATACATTTCCTCTTTCATTACTTACAACCAAACCTTATCTTCGACCTGATCTACAATTCAGAATTTATGGAAAAGTTCTTCCCTGTCTTCCTCATGCTTTTACCCAATGCTAAAATAATTCAACTTCTTCAATTTCTTTACTATTCTCTGCACTTGGCTATTCACTATATTTGGTTGTTTTGTTTCTGTTGTTCAATTCTTTTCTTTTTTCTTTTGCCAATCAAATACATTTATCCAACCACAACTCATTTTTAAACAACTTGTCATAGATTCATTTTTCAACTCTCTATTCCAACATGTCTTTTCACTATGATTTTTTTCAAACCACAAATTTTTGCAACGATGTAAATTTCAACAATTTTCTCTTCTATATCCTTCTCTATCACAATGTGAGAAATGTAAAATCTCCTTTTCTTGAAATGACTTCTTATTACTTGCAAAAACATGTGTCCTTTCTTTTCCTTTACCTCGATACCTGAGACTTTCATCCTTAGTCCCCACAATTGAATCAATGGGCTCTTTGATTCCTTTCCCATGCTTACCCAAACCTTCACCTATATATTCAATTTTCTTCAAGATTTTCAAACCAACATTATCATCAAAACAACTAGCTATGACAGCAGATTCATCATCATTTTCATCCTTACATTCTTCATCAAACTACCAAGTGATTGATCAAAAGAACATAAATCATCTATGTCACATGAGACTTCACAAACTAACAGCTTGATTTCTAACATTTATTTTCTTTTTGGCATGCTGCAAACATTTTTTTTAACTTATCATTTTGATCTTTATATTTGATTTTTCTCCTTCTAGGTTCTTCAACTTTTCTTCTAATTCTTCATTTTTCTCTTGAACTTTCACCAATTCTTTTTTCAAAAGGTCATTTTCACAAAAAATTTCATACTTTTCCTTCCTAACTCCTTTATTCTTTCCATATATTTTATATTACTCCTTTTAACATTCAACAATTCTTTATTAACTTTTTCCAATTCTTCTATCAAAATTTCCTTTTCACCCTATAGACCTTTAACTTCATACAAAATTTTAACTTACTTCAAGTGATCCATAGTGATACCAAAATCCATTTCAGAACTTCCTCAACACTTTAACGATGTTTAATGCATCTAACAATAATTAATGAACTCATTCTACCAAAGCTCTTAGTAACACACTCACTACGAAATAGTATATTCTTTGCATCCTAGTCCCTTACACAACCTATCAGAGGTCCGTCATGGACATGATAGAAAACATAACATGATACATGACCAATAGTTTAAAACATTCAATTATAACCACCAATAATAAATAAATAAATAAATTATGAAGGATAGAAAAATTCAATTCCAACAATAAGGTATAAAATGATCTCAATTTCAACAGTAAATCAAACATGATCATCAAGGTCTCAAGATAAGTAAATATGAAAGTTTGATGGCTATACTTTTTCATAAATAAAACTCAAAATTTCAATGTTGGTCTTTACAACATTTAGAGAAATTATCAAAATCAAAAAGATCAATATCAAATTCAAAAGTTTCACATTACATGAACTATGTGACTAATTCTAGCCACTAGAGAGGGAGTACGATGCTACACTACGCCTAGTACCAAAATTGGGGCGAGTTAAGAGAACACACTGGATCACGCAAGCAACCTAGTCCTCTAAGACTCCAAACACCTCTATATCATAAGATCATTTCCACACATCACTTAAGATACCTAGCAACAAAGATTGCATTCTGGTCAAGGAAATCACAATCAAACTGAAGAATGCCTGACCCTGCTTAAAGGACCTAGCAACCCATCAACAAATGGTAGGGTGGAATATGGTGCGTGCCTGTTAACCTACATGCATCCCTAACTTGAATGCAGCATCTCATTAACATGATATGCCAGGGAATTAAATACAAAACTGATTAACAGTGTGTAGGTTTTGAAAAGAAAACCTACTTCCCTATTTCCCCATATTTGACACTCATCCTGGAAGGCAACTTCCCAAAAACATAGAAAGCAAAATAGTCATTCTCCTTTCAACACAATTTTGTGGTAAAATAAAACATCCATATAGTCATATACTTGCAAACATAACAACCAAGATTTAGGACAAAATCAAGTTCATAAACCAGGATATCACAACACACCATTCTTTCCTACAAACAGTAGTTACCATTTCTCTCCTTAAAACTTCAAAGAGGTAATGCAATACTATATTTCTTATAACCACATAATGAATCCATATTCATGTTCATGCTCTCAATAAAACAATGCAATATGCTTTTCAAGCAAGCATTCACCAGAAGGCAAAATAAAATAAGTCTAACATATGATCCAACATCCTCTTTCACATACTAATGCATAACTCTAAAACAAAAAAAGAACCTAGTTCATTCATACTCAAGAACAATCATCAAGGTCTACCTAACCCTGTAAAAAGAAGGCACATGCTATTCATAGCAGGCCAACACACAAGGACCCACACATGCTCAATCAAACTAAGCAACACACACACCCAGAGCTCCCAATGTTGGAATCATACTCTGATACCAAATGTAAAAGCCACTAAACCATCACAAAAGTAAAATGAAGTAAATAATCCACTTAAATACATCCCAAGAAATGAAAGTAAAAAGATTTAATTAATCCGTAAAAGATATAAAGGTGTAACTAATCCGCTTAATTACAATATTACAAGTCAAAAGATAAGTCTCATAAATAAGAATCAATAAAAGTCATTAAATCTTACACAAATCTCATGCTCAATCCAAGTGAAATCACTATAAATAATATACAAAGTCCATTAGCATTCATGCCATATTACATCCAACTTCAAGTTACAATAATCATGTACAACAAGAATAAATAAATCAATATGTTCACCAGTCGCCACAAACCAAGTGGTTCTCCTACGAGCCGATATACAGGAATATGGCCCAAGTGCTTTTCCACCCAACCATGAAGCAATTACACTTCCCCTAATCCCTTCATGAAATGAAGGAAACCCAACCTTGCACGAAATGTCTAGCTACCTGGAAACAACTGGCAAAAGGGAACACTCGATGCAACTTGATGTCTTAATGTGCGATTCTAAATAATGAAATGCAAATTATCTCAAAACATGATGTGGTATATATATATATATATCAATAAAATTTGCTAGACATAATATTCATATTTTTCAATGAGAGATCATTTAGATCTAAACCTTTCAATCAAATAGTTACTAGTTTAATTCTCAAAAAGAGGAAAAGCAATCTCTGTTAATCCACATTCGGCATCCTAGCCCAAAAGTAACTCAAACACATTCCTAGATAAAAATCTACTTTCCTTCCCAAATAAATAAATAAATAAATAAATAAGTCAATAAATAAATAAATCAATCAAAATAACCTATAACCACCTCTAATCCCTTTCCAAAACATTAATAAAAAAAACACACTTTTCAAGTAACTCATCATTTGATTTACACAAAAATGCATCTTATAAAACTACTAAAATTGAATTAGTTACCAAAACAAGGATATCAATTCTCTTTAATAAGTTTCAATAAGACAATGATATTTATATCTTAGAATTTGTTTCATCACACTTAATCATATGAAGAAAAGATAATTTTAAACATATAATCTATTCATTCTGATATTCAAAAAATAATAGGTTTCTAAATAATTTAACAGTCTTACTATCACAACTGTGACAGTAAGCCGAGGAAACTCACTAACAGGCTTACTATCGCACTGGCAACAGGAACTGTAGAAGGTCATAAATAGGTTACTGTTGTACCTGTGACATGAACTACAGAAATGTGATTTTACAAGGAAGTTACTATCCAACAAGCAACAGTAATTTAGCAGGTCTAAAACGATATTAAAATAATTAAACACAACTTCAACAGGAACTCTAAATTTAATTGAAAGAGGTATAACACTTGTTGTTTATAGGAAACTCAAAATTAGTTTGCAATGAATGGAACTTCAACAGATCTAAACTGGCAGTTGACTCAGGTCTGATTCACACAGAGACACAAGAACATAATTTTAATCGGCCAAGAGAGAGATGATCTATTTGAGGCGGCGGCCATGGAAAGATAGAGATACAGAGGAAAACCAAAATAGTTTATGAGTTTAGAGATTGGCCGAGGACGTCATGAATAGGATGCTAGATGAAATCTGTGGTAGGAAAAGAGGAAGTTGATTTACTTAGAAAAAAAACTAGAAAAACAATGAACAGTAGGCTGCCCAACTACTTGGTGACAACAAGGTTAAAATCAAGCATGTGAAGAGGTTGGTGATTGAGTGCTTTGGCAAACTCAGGTATGAGTTTATGTATTCAGCGATCAGATAATAATTATTTCCACATGATAATAAAAGAGATAGCAAGTCGACCATAAGGAAAAACATTTATATCAGAGGTCGATCCATAACAATAAGAAGAAAAGGATGCAGGTCTTGTCTTATCTCAATGGTCAGTTAAAAAACACTTCTATAGGCTAAGAAGTAACAGATCAATCATACAAAGAGGCCAAATGCCCAAAAAGAAAGGTTGATTTTTGGTCATAGAAGAAGAATTGTTGACACATAACAAATTGCTATAGTTCTAACGGTTATAACAGTCATCAACAATCTTTATTATTCTCAAAATACACAAGGAAAATACCTAGATTTCTACCTGAAAGGAAGATGGACGGATCTTCCTGGTCACTCCTTATTTCTGTCTACCAATTACTACCTCCAATTCCTTTCCATCGCTTCCAAATCTAGAGGTATTGGTCGCCTGTAAGTGATTAACGTTTTTTGCTAACCTCTTTTGTTTTTATTCCAAATCTGCCCTAAAATTAGCGTTCACTATTCTTGGTTTACCTTTGCTTTTTAGTTAACTGAAGTTCACCTTTGATTTGCATGAGATTGCAATAAATAAAATACAAAAGACTCTTAATTTTTCTATTAATATAAGAATAAAATAAATAATAGCAAATGACTTATTAACTTTCTGTCACATGTATGACAGTAACTTATTTTTAAATTCTCTTTATCTAAAATTTTAAATATAATAGTATTATTAATATACTTTATTTATTTAAAATAACACATAAACACTTTAAATCAATCAAGAAGCATTTAAATAATATTTAAAATAACATTATATATATACCTATTGGAATTTAAATATAATTGTTTAAATCTAATTTAGATATTGTCTTCCTGGTGCAAGAGCACCCTGGGTTTAGTAGGTTCAAAATTAGCATTTTAGTTTTATTTGATGTTCTTCCATGTAATAAGGTCATTTAAGACCATGTTATGTATGTTGGAGTCAATAGTAGGTCGCTAGGTGTGTTGGAGTGTTAAGTTGCACAAGTTGTCAAAAGTTACAAAAAGATGGAATATGAAGAGTCATAAGTTGTAAATGAGGGAAGTTGGATAGATGTAACTCAAAAATTAGTTGTAAATAGTTGGTACATGTTTAAATAGCCTTGGGGAGGTCGAAACCAAGGTGGGTTGTTACATTTTGAAGTGAAATCAATAAAAAAACATCCTTGTTTTTGCATTTCTAAACGTTAAAATTGTTGTTTCAGAGCTTGGTACAACCTTGTACTATCGGTTCATGATCTAAAACCAGTTGGAAATGAAATATAATTGAGTCTACTTCCTTATTCTTTTTATTGCATCCAATTTCATTGTGTTTCAAGAAAGTTGTGCCCATTTTACTACAAATAGGTTTGAAACCCTAGTTAGGGTAATAGTGACCAAACAAATCAATTTTTAAAGGTTTCTGTACAAAATAACCCTATTTGGTTTTGAGATATGTTGTATAAAGCCCAAATGGGTATCTAGAACTGTGTTTACATTTTTGATACTATGTCTGCACTGAAAATTATGACAAAAAAACCCAATTTGCTGCCCCCATGTTTTAAGCTTAAGGATTTAAGGCTTGTGAGGAAAAACTCACCAAATGATGCTTTAGGTTTCAAAGATTGGTTGATTGAGTTTGTTTTAGATTTGTCCACTCTTGCTCTATATCAAATTGGTATCAGAGCCCGAAGATCTAGGTAAGATAAGTTTTTGGAGTTTATTTGTTATATTTTTGCAGGTTAAAGCAAGAACCTGGATGCCAAAAGACTAGGTAGTGAAGAAAAGAGGAAACCTAGGTGACCTGTATCACAAAGAAAAGAAGAAGCAAGGTGAAAGATACTTGCTCACAAAAGGAGAATGGAAATGTTGAGAAGATTTGTCCGTGGAGACTTGCAGAGTAAGGAGGCACCAAACAAGAAATGAGAGAAAAGATAAGAGAAAAGTGAGATGAAGAAGAAGGATGAGAAGGTAAAACAAATTAATATTGAGCAAGAGATAATAGACTTGAGGCAAGCCTTGGAACAAATGGAAAAAGAACAAGAAAGAATGCAAGAAAGAATGGAACTTGAGATGCAGTAGTTGCTTGAGAGAGCAAACCAAGAACAAGGTTGACATTTACCAATCAAGAAGAAGGTTACGTGGCCTATCAAGAAGATCATTCAGAGGGGACAATAGAACCAAACATTAAAGAATCTTTGTTGATGAAGAAAGATCAAAAGCCATTTGAGATAGAGGAAGAGGTAAGTAATGCAATGGTAAGCAAACCTAGGACTATTTTGACATTAACAAGCATTGAAGAGTTGCCTTGGAAAGTTCAAGATGTCTTGAAGGATCATGTACACATAGTGGTTGATAATTTTTTTGAATTTTTGCTTCCAAGGAAAGGTGTTAGTCACTACTTAGCTTTTGTTCTAGGGGCTGGTCTGTCATATATAGTAGCCTATGATAAGAAAAACGAAGAATGTGATGTGTCTAAAGAAGGAGATGGTACCAATACAAATGATGCACTTGTTTGGAAGGTTGTAAATGAAAGAAATTTTGATGCTAAAGGCAAGAGGATTGTTGTGAAAGAGATTGCAAAGTTGAGAAAACAATTTTTGAAGGGAAAAGAAGGTATGGAGCAGCATTATGTCCAAACTGAGTTGCATATGGAAGATGGATGGTTAGACAAGCATCTATTACAAGTGGAGCAGCAAAAGAGAGTTGCGAATGTCAGTGATTGTAATGCTAAAGGTACCAAGGTTAATTCTGATTTACTTCTTTTAGAAAGGGGTACTAACACTAATCAAGGATCCATACTTGTTGACATAATGGTGAGAGATAAAGAAAGGAGACAAAATGCTTTGATTGTGATGGTAAACTTGAGGGATGAGAAGCCTAAGTTCAAAATGAAACAAGTCATTGAAGAGCAAGGTGATATGACATTGTATGCAACTTATCATGAAAAAAGGAAGCAATTGCATGTTGGAGATGACAAATTCAAGCAAGGGGTAGATGTTACTATGTTGAGAAGGTCACCAAAAGAGTGTGAGAAGCAGGGTAATCAAGGTTGTTATCTATTTTGTTCCAAGTTCTCAGCAATTGTTCATTTTGCCAAGTTCACCTACCTATGCCACATGTTCAAGAAACCTCAAGTGAAGATGAAGCCACTATGGCACTATTTTAAAGAAGGTCATATGCAGGGGTCCATGCAGATCACGCAAGGGATTTCAGACATGATTCTTAAGTTGCTACCTTCTATTCAAGCGGAGCTTGAATCTTTTCTTTGCCTGGGAGTATGGTGCAGGAGCACCCTAGGTTTAGTAGGTTCAAAATTAACATTTTGTTTTTGTTTGATGTTCTTCCATGTAATAAGGTCATTTAAGACCATGTTATATGTGTTGGAGTCCATATTAGATCGCTAGGTGTGTTGGAGTGTCAAGTTGAACAAGTTGTCAAAAGTTGCAAAAACATGGAATATGAAGAGTCATAAGTTGTAAATGAGGGAAGTTAGACAGTTGTAACTCAAAAATCAATTGTAAATGGTTGGTACATGTTTAAATAGCCTTGGGAAAGTTGAAACCAAGGTGGTTTGTTACATTTTGAAGTGAAATGATCAATAAAAAATATCCCTATTTCTGTATTTCTAAACGTTAAAATTATTGTTTCAGAGCTTGGTACGGCCTTGTACGGTTAGTTCATGATCTAAAACCAATTGGAAATGAAAGATAATTGAGTCTACTTACTTATTATTTTTATTGCATCCAATTTCATTGTGTTTCAAAAAAGTTATGCCCATTTTACTACAAATAGGTTTGAAACCCTAGTTAGGGTAATAATGACCAAACAAATCAATTTTTGAAGGTTTTCGTATAAAATAACCCTATCGAGTTTTGAGATATGTTGCATAAAGCCCAAATGGGTATCTAGAACTATTTTTACATTTTTGATATCATGTCTACACTGAAAATTATGACCAAAAAAACCCAATTTGTTGCCCTCATGTTTTAGGCTTTAAGGATTGAAGGCTTGTGAGGAAAAACCCACCAAATGATGCTTTAGGGTTTCAAAGATTGGTTTATTGATTTTGTTTTAGAGTTGTCCACTCCTACTCTGCATCACTTCCAAACATCCATACTCATATAAATAGGAATATTCATTATTTAGTATTAATAAAATACAACCACATATATATTCACTATTTAATATAATCAAAAGAACTTTTAATATCTATAATTAAATCATGCATTCGAAAAGGATTTTCCTAACAATAAAAAATACCATATTTTCTAAGCATCTAAACATCAATCACATTTATTATCCACACAATTAATGCATAATAAACGATTCAAAATGCAATATGTGACTACATGAGTGTGTGATTGCATCAGAGTTAACCATCACAAACAGTTTTTGCCAAGTGGCTAGAACACCTCTACCTCAACCATGTTCTCATGTTTGATGAGTACCTACATTCATTTGCACTCAACTCGACATCAATAGGTTAGTTCCCAAAAACATAGCCAAAGCAAAACATCATAATCATATCGATAATATTTAATATTTAAATCAACTTTCTAATTTACGTAAATATAACATCATGATAATTACCTTCGCACATGTGGAACTTACTCGAAGTAAAACAATCATGGTGAATGTTCACTAATCTAGAATAATAATATAGTCCATAAAAACTAGACGTGACAGTTAGGCAAAGTGTGATTGCAAAGTGATTGATAGGGCTCAGATGCAAGATAAGGAGTAGAATGAATGCATTATGATGTGTAACTGAAGGTGAAAGAGCAGAAGTTGTAGGTGTTGTCCTAATTCATTTTGAAGACATATTTGTGATAGTGATCAAGTTTAGATGTGCCTAACTAATCTGATCATCAGAAGGAAGTGTGAAGAGGTAGAATTGCAATCATCAAAGGTGTGAGTTTCAATGTCAGTTTTTAGATAGTAGAACTGTCATACTGTAATCTTTTGTAAGTGTGTTCTCAATTTAGGGAGTAGTAGTTTCCTTGGGAGTGACCCTAAAACAAAGTCTTTAGGGAGTAGTACCTTCCTTGGGAGTGACCCTAAATCAAAGTTTTCAGGGTGTAGTAGATTCCTTGGGTTGTAGCCCTAAAACAAAGTTATTATTTTGAGCTTCATATATTGTGAGTTAATCCTCACCGTGGTTTTTCCCTTCTAGGGTTTTCCATGTATATCTGGTGTTATGTGTTGATGTGCATTGTGTTAATCTTTCATGTTCATGTTAATGTTGCAATGCTTAAGTTTTAATCTACTCTGGAAAGGTTGAATCTTGTTTAGATACTGATTCACCCCCCAGTATTCGGGTGTGTCCAACACTTGTTTCCTACCACTAATGATTTATGGGATCTTTCATGTGTTCCTAAATTTGTTTCTAAAAAACTTGTCATACTAAGAAGGATAATGGGGTGTAAACTTGAAGGAAATTTTTTGATGACCTAATCTAGTACATCAAGACAATAACTCAACCCCTAGAAGAAACTACAAGTTTCATTACACAATATGCATGCAATGATGATGCAATTTAATAACACTAAGATACACATGGATCTAGGTATAAAATGGGTGATAAGGGGGAAGGCTTGATGCCTCTACTTTTAAAGGGTGGCTCTAAGAGCATGATAAGGTAATGTAGGTAGAGATGGAATATGGGTAATAATTATGCCCCACATATAAATATATGGATATTAAATTACATTAAGTATGTTCCAAAATGCATTATGCACCCAATCCAAGGATATGACAATGACAGTTCAATATGTCTAAAAGTATGGTATACTGAAATGTAGGATCAATAGTCATAAGATAAAGTATGGAGAGCATGGGCATGTGGTTTATGTTGCAAGTATGTGCCTAATCGGTGTTATCATTGATGTCAACATACTCCTGTTGCATTGATGTCAAGGATTGGATGAGTTGTGTGCTGAGGATATCGAGAAAATTAGTCCTATCAAAAACAGAGAAGATCAATGAAGACAATGAAGCTCTATAAAGTGAAGATCCCAACTAGATGAAGATCAGAGAATGCACATCAAAGGGTTTGTAGATATGTGTCTGAAGATTATCCAGTTAAGATTTGAGAGGTCCACATGAAAATATGGAGGAGTTATGGCCATGGGAGTAAAATTGGTTCTAGCAACTGTTCAGAGGTGACAGAGTGACACAAACAGGTCAGGTGAGATCCAGAAATACAATATCATGTTCTGCGAATCTGGTAGCATGATTGGGAGGCTAATGTGAATTAACAAGTCAATTGGTTCATGGTTTGGAGGTCCACAAGAAATTGTTCTAATGTGATAGAGATGGGCAACTATGTTCTTGAGGTTCTAGATGTAGATGCGAATGATCACAGTAAGCAGAAGTGGTGTGGATGTTCTTGGTGACTCAAGCAAGCTTGTGGGGGTCTCTAGATTGTGTCTATTTTGTGTTGGTGGTCCGCATTGAAGATTGAGCTCATAATTAAAGATTTACCTTCGGTTGATGGTGTTCTTCCTAGTCTTGGCCAATCAGATGATTTGCACATGTTACAGATGATCTTGAAGATGTTTTACGAAGCATGGCGTGTTCCGCTAAGAAGATTGAAGTCCCAGATATGTGTGGCCGATAGTATAATGATATGCATGAAGTTTTTGTAATAAGTCAAGTTGTATTTTTATATTTGCTCTGTAATAAAATAAGTGTATGTTGTGCTGACTTTGATGATCATTTTAAAGTCAATGTCATGTATAAATAAGAATTGTGAAGTCATTCAAATGTGTCCTTGAGGTGATGAAGAGAAGGTGGTAGTCAAGAGGAGTGAAAAGCAGAGCATAGGTGTTGAGCTTAAATGGAATTGACTCAAGCATAGTGAAGATGCTAATCTCCAGTTCAAGTATGTAATACTTATATTCTTTTGTAGACAATGTGTCTCCTGTAGGCAGTGGGCCACTTGTGAGCAGTGTGCTCAAGTAGTGAGCCCTAACTGGCAAGTGCCATTTTATTCATCTTATTCTTTTAATAGAGAATACAATCTTGGGTTAGTCACCTCGTGGATTTTCCCTTAACCAGGTTTTCCACGTTAAAATCTTGGTGTTATATGTGTTGAATTTGTTTCTGCTCTTGAATTATTGCATTATGCTTTCATGATTGAATCTTTGATATGCTGTTGAAATATAAGAAGGTTTAAAGTGAATAAGGAACATGATTTTGGTGACAATTGATTCACCCCCCCTCTCAGTTGTCTATCCTAAATCCAAAAATTGGTATCAGAGCCAAGTTCCTCTAGAAGAAGCTTAACCACTCGAGGAGATCCAGGATGTCGACCTACAAGGACAGTCCAAGGTTCGATGGAACAAACTTCACCGCCTAGAAGAGCCGCATGGAATGTCACTTAAAATGCATGGGAGATCAGTATTGGAACATAACCACAACTAAATATGTTCCCCCAAAGAATGGTCCAACAACTATAGATGAAGTCAGAGATGCAAACAATAATCTTTGAGCTAAAGAAGCCCTACTGAGTGCCTTGTCTGATTCAGAACTGACAAATGTTATGGGATTGAACACTACTTATGAAATTTGGACAAAGCTAGAAAATCTTTATGAAGGAGACAAATATGTTAAGTGTGCCAAGTTGCAAAGTCTGAAAGGAAAGTTTGAAAACTTGAAGATGAGTGAAGAAAAGAATATCACTTTATATATGTCAAAAGTAAATGAGCTTGTATGTGGCATTAGATGTGCTAGTGGAATATTGGATGAAGATGAGATTGTTGCCAAAGTTCTCAGATCTTTACCTCCTGCTTACAAACACAAAGTTGCTGCTATTGAGGAAATTAGATCTTTAATAACTATTACAAGGGATCAATTGGTTGGTAAGATATTTGCATTTGAGTTGGCTAAGTTTGGTGATGCACTTCCCAAGACTGAATCTACATTCAAGGCTAGTGCCTAGATAAAAGACAAATAGAGATATGATCTAGAAGAAAGTTCCTCAAGGAAATCATCTTGGTATGATAAAGCAAGGAAAGATTTGGAAGAAGATGAATTAGAAGATGAACAAAGATCTGGAAAAAGAGACTACCAAGAGGATTCGGTAAGTATGAAGGAAAATTACCTTTCAAATGCTTTGCCTACAATAAGATTGGTCATTTTGCCTCAAGATGTCCGGAAAGGCTTTCAAGGCCAAACCCTAATAGATCAAGGTTTCAGAAGAAGTTTTACTATGTTCAAGAAGATGATGATGAAGGAGTAACAGATGATGAATCTGAGATAGGAAACAAACCCCGAAGTGACTAGGTGTTTATTGCCATCAAAGAAGAAGATCCAATACCTATTGAATCTACCAATCATAAGATGATAGAAAGTGCTTTGGCTGCTTAGGTTGAAGAAAAGGATGAATGGGTTATTGACAGTGGATGCTCTCACCATATGACTGGTGACAAGAGTAAGTTCTTAAGCTTGGAAAGATATGAAGGTGGAGTTGTAAAGTTTGGAGATAATTCTGCTGGCATAATTAGAGGTAGAGGAACCATTTCCTTTGATGGAAAGAATAAAACCAGTGATGTTTTATATGCTAAAGGTCTGAAGCATAATCTTCTTAGTGTTGGATAGTTGGTGGACAAAGGCTATGATCTTTGATTCAAAAATAGAAAATGCAAGATCTTTGAAAGCTCTAGAACTGAGATTGCATCCAGTACATAGACAAAAGGTAACATCTTCCACTTGGTACTGGAAAAGTTGCTTATTTGTTCAAATTGATTAGAGTTGGTTGTGGCATAGGAGAATGTGTCATGTGAATTTTGATAATATCATCAAGATAAGCAACACTCAACCTGTAAGAGATCTTCCAAGACTGGTGAAACCTACTAAGAGTTTGTGCAAAGAATGTCAGTTAGGTAAGTAGAACAGAGTCACATTCAAAAGTAAGGAACAATCTTCAACCGGATTGTTAGACTTGGTACACATTAATCTTTGTGGTCCAACAAGAATCAGGAGTTTGCAAGGAGATAGGTATTTCATGTTGCTAATTGATGACCACTCCCAGATGATGTGGGTGACTTTCTTGAAAGAGAAATCTAAAGCACTTGAGAAGTTCAAAATATTCAATGCTGTGGTAGAAAATGAAACTGGCATAAACATAAAATGCCTCAAGTTTGATAGAGGTGGAGAATTCACATCCAGTGAGTTTAGGTCATTCTATGAGGAACAAGGGATAAAGAGATAGTTATCTTCTCCAAGGACTCCACAGCAGAATGGAGTAGTGGAGAGAAAGAACTAGACCATCTAGGAAGCATCTAGGACCATGATGATGGAAGGAAATGTTCCTCAGATCTATTGGAGAGAAGTTGTAAGCATTGTTGTCTATACTCTTAATCAGGTACGAATCAGAGGCAATACTGGTAAGACCCCTTATGAACTTTGGTTTGGCATCACTCCTACTATGAAGTATTTCAGAGTCTGGTAGTAAATGCTATATCAAAAGAGATGAAGACCTTGGCAAGTTTGATGTTAGAAGTGATGAAAGAATATTCTTGGGATATTCTACTCAAAGCAAAGCATACCAGTGTTATAACAAGAGATTGAGAAAGATTGTAGAAAGTACAAATGTGAAGGTTGATGAAGGCATGGAAAGTCCCTCAAGGTATTATAAGTATGATGCAGATGATCAAAATGATGTCTCAAACCAAGGAGAACAAGTCCCAACTCCAGTTCAGATTCAAACTGATTCGGAGAATCCTGAAATACAAGAAGAAGAGACAAGTTTGCATGAACTTGTCCAAGAATTAGAAGTACAAGAGCATCCCAAAACTCCCAAGTATGTAAGACTGAATCATTTTGAAGATTAGATCATAGGAGATAGAAGCAAAGGTGTTCAAAAAAGAAGAAAAATTGCTCAAGATTTAGTGAAGTATTGTTTGATTTCAAAGATTGAACCAAAAATAGTAATTGAAGCATGCAATGATGAAGCTGGGTTAAAGCAATGGAGGAAGAATTGATGCAGATTGAAAAGAATCACACTTAGGATCTTGTTCTTAGACCTAAGGAGAAACATGTGATTGGGACTAAATGGGTCTTCTGGAATAAATTTAATGAAGATAGTGAAGTAGTAAGAAACAAAGCCAGATTGGTCTGTAAGGGTTATTCTCAAGTAGGAGCTGACTTTGAAGAAACTTTTGCTCCGGTGGCAAGAATTGAAGCAGTCAGATTATTTCTTGCTTTTGTTGCCTTCAGAGACTTCAAGGTGTATTAGATGGATGCCAAGTCTACTTTCCTAAATGGTGATTTGGAAGAAGAGGTATACATTGAGCAACCGGATGGATTTCAATTATTTGATCATGGAGATATGGTTTGCAAGCTGAAGAAGGCATTGTATGGACTCAAACAAGCCCTAAGAGCCTGGTATGAAAGATTGGACAAACATCTTTTAAAGATTGGCTTCAACAAAGGTACTGCTAACAGTAATCTATATTTTAAGATTGATCATGAAAATATCTTGATTGTTGAAGTATTTGTTGATGATATCATTTTTGGAGGGAAAGATAGTATGTGCAAGACTTTTGAAAATCAAATGCAAAGTGAATTTGAGATGTCGATGTTTGGGGAAATGAATTTCTTCTTGGGTTTGCAAATCACTCAAACAAAGAAAGGAATCTTCATATCACAGACCAAATATGTGAAAGAATTGTTGAAGAAATTTGGGATGGAAGATTCAAAGCCAATAAATACTCCCATGGCAACCAGATGTAAGTTGAGTAAAGATGATGAATCTCCTAAGGCTGATCAAAAAAAGTACAGGTCAATGATTGGAGTACTGCTCTACCTTACTCAAACTAGACTTGATATTATGAATGCTATTGGTCTTGTTGCTAGATTCCAAGCTAATCTTAGAGAGTCTCATGTCATGGCAATCAAGAGAATTCTCAGATATCTGAAAGGAACAATTGAATATGCTTTATGGTATCCTAAGGATCATGATTTCTCTCTTCATGCATATACAGATGCTGATTGGGCAGGAGATGTGGATGACCAGAAGAGTACCAGTGGTGGTGCATTCTTTTTGGGAAAAAGATTGTTTTCTTAGCTAAGCAAGAAACAAGAAGCAATATCTCTGTCCACTACAGAAGCAGAGTATATTGCAGTAGCAGGTAGTTGCACTCAAGTATTATGGATGAAGCAAATGCTAAGAGATATCAGAGTGGAGTATGAAGAACCTATCACAATCTTCTGTGATAATTCAAGTACAATAAACATATCAAAAAATCTGGTGTTGCATTCAAAGACAAAACATATATCCATCAAGTTTCACTTTTTGAGAGAGTGGGTTAACAAGAATGAAGTCAGATTGGAGTTTGTGCCCTCAAAGGATCAAATTGCAGACATTTTTACTAAACCTATACCTAAGGACTCTTTTGAGTATCTTAGGAAGAAGTTAGGGGTTATTACCCCTCTGGTTCTGAATTAAGGTGCACTGATGTGCATCAGTCCGGTGGATCCCACAGTCATATCTTGTGATCTGGATTGATGTTAGGAGGCTGCTACTTAGGGGAAGTAGTCTGTATGATTTTGAAGTATGAGAAGTAGTTGCAAGTATGTGCCCTTTTCCATTGATGTCAAAGGGGGAGAGAAGACATGTGAAAAATAAAATGTGAAAAACAAAAAGTGGTTGCTAATCAAAGGGGGAGCAGTAAAGGAAGAGAAGACATGTGAATGGTTATTGTTGATAGGGGGAGGTATGTCTTGATGGTTAAAATAGTTTTTCACATTATATGTTGCCATTAATGACAAAGGGGGAGATTGTTTCAAGTATGGGCCTAACCGGTACTGTCATTGATGTCAACATACTCCTATTGCATTGATGTCAAGGATTGGATGAGTTGTGTACTAAGGATATTGAGAAAATTAGTCCTATCAGAAATAGAGAAGATCAGTGAAGACAGTGAAGCTCTATGAAGTGAAGATCCTAGCTAGATGAAGATCAGAGAATGCGCATCAAAGGGTTTGTAGATATGTGTATGAAGATGATCCAATTAAGATTTGAGAGGTCCGCATGAAAATATGGAGGATTTATGGCCATGAGAGTAAAACTAGTTCTGGAAACTATTCAGAGGTGACAGAGTGACACAAACAGGTCAGGTGAGATCCAGAAATACAATATCATGTTCTGCGGATCTAGTAGCATGATTGGGAGGCTAATGTGAATTGACAACTCAATTGGTTTGTGGTTTGGAGGTCCACAAGCAATCTTTCTAATGTGACAGAGATGGGCAACTGTGTTCTTGAGGTTTCGAATGAAGATGCAAATGATCACAGTAAGCAGAAGTGGTGTGGATGTTCTTGGCGACTCAAGCAAGCTTGTGGGGGTCTCTAGATTGTTTTTAGTTCGTGTTGGAGGTCCGCATTGAAGATTAAGTTCATAATTGAAGATTTACCTTCAGGTGATGGTGTTCTTCCTAGTCTTGGCTGACCGAATGATTTGCACATGTTGCAGATGATCTTGAAGATGTTTTGCGAATCATGGCGTGTTCTGCTAAGAAGATTGAAGTCCCAGCTATGTATGGCTGACAGTATAATGATGTGCATGAAGTTTTTGTAATAAGTCAAGTTGTATTTTTATATTTGCTCTGTAATAAAATAAGTGTATGTTGTGCTGACTTTGATGATCATTCCAAAGTTGATGTCATGTATAAATAAGAATTGCGAAATCATTCAAATGTGTCCTTGAGGTGATGAAGAGAAGGTGGTAGTCAAGAGGAATGAAAAGCAGAGTAGAGGTGTTGAGCTTAAATGGAACTAACTCAAGCATAGTGAAGATGCTAATCTCTAGTTCAAGTATGTAATACTTATATTCTTCTGTAGACAGCGTGTCTCTTGTAGGCAATGGGCCACTTGTGAGCAATGTACTTGGGCATTGAGCCCTAACTGGCAAGTGCCATTTTATTCATCTTATTCTTTTAATAGAGAATACAATCTTGGGTTAGTCACCCCGTGGTTTTTCCCTTAACTGGGTTTTCCACGTTAAAATATTGGTGTTATATGTGTTGAATTTATTTCTACTCTTGAATTATTGCATTATGCTTTCATGATTGAATCTTTGATATGCTGTTGAAATATAAGAAGGTTTAAAGTGAATAAGGAATAGGATTTTTGTGACAACTGATTCACCCCCCCTCTCAGTTGTCTGTCCTAAATCCAATAGTTTAAATATGTTAAATGTCGTAGGTGCATGAAGCATAGGTAAATCATAGTAGAAAATATACTTAAGGATATATAAGTTAGTAAAATGGAAAACAATTTCAAAGTAAAATGAGAAACTATTTAGTAATATGATTAAGCTAGTCAAGTGATGGGTTTGTTGGCCCATGAGAATGACCAATTTTTATGTCCCTTTATCTATAATATCTTGAATTGTATGCTTGAATACAATACATCTATCTATAGTAAGTCCATGTATGTGATGATAGGAATAAAATTACATATCCTTTAAGAGTGGAGAAAGCTTAGAGTTATCCATTGGCATTATTGGAGCTAAAGAACTATAAGATAATGTTTCAATACCATGTGTGGGGGCTCCTCTAATTTGTAGTGAAATTTGTAAGTTCATTTGGTTGTAGGTATGCATGATGATCATCATAAGTATAGCCTCATTCACCTCACTATTTGAATGTGACAAACTACTCTAGAAATATATTGATATACCTTAATTGTAAAACCCTAAAATTTGAAACCCTAAAACATATATTTCAAATCCTAATTGTAAAACCATAAAAAATATGTTTCAATTGCACATTTTATGATTTCAATTTGGCATTTTATGGTTTGAATTTGAGATTTTAGGGTTTGAATTTAATGTTTTAGGGTTTGAATCTACACATTCAAGGGTTTCAAATTGAATTTATCTTTCACTGGTATGAAAATTTGTTTGAAATTGAACTTCTTTCACCATGAAAACTTGTTTGAAATTGAACTTATGATCTTTCACCATGAAAAATTCAAGTACAATGTCTCAAGAGGAATACCTGGTTGATGTCAGCTGGCTGAGGTTGATGAAGTTCCCTAGCTAAGGTGGATGAGTGGACAAAGTTCCCTGGTTAAGGTGGATGCCTTTTTTTGAAGGCACATGAGAAAATTGCGGTTCTTCTACTACATGGAGTCCGTTGAAGCCATGGAAGGAGTCCGTTGAAGTCTTCATTCACAAGTTCGGTTCCTATTTTGTGAAAATGACAGTGAAAGAGACTCGTTTTCACTTCATAAACCTTTTTTTTAAATCAATAAAATAAGACCTTCGAGAAAAGGTGACCTTTTCTTGAAGGTATTATTTTATTTATTTTTAATTGATAAAATAAGACCTTTGAGCAAAGATCACCTTTGCTCGAAGGTGATATTTGCAAAATATTTGAGCAAAGGACCTTTGTTCGAAGAAATTTCTTTGAATGAAGATGTTTTCAAAAAAAAATTCCATCTGAAATAAAAAAATTTAATGTCCCAAGTTTGGGACCCATTATTGTGGGATGACCCATGATTCTATTATTTCATATGTATCTTTTAGCTATAAAATGATTATGATGTTTGTATTATTTCATATCTATTGAGAATATGTGTATTAGTCTAAGTCTTGGACAAGTTCATATGGTAAAAACAAATGTAATGATATTCAAATTATTCTCTATATAAATATTTCTACTCTATACTATTTAAACATATATGTTTATGAAACTACATGTTTGTATAGCCTTGCAACCCTTAATGCTATTTGGGTAAGAAACTATGATGCATTTGGAGTATGGCTTATAAAGCAAACTAAAAATCATACCATACTTGAAGTAAAGAGTTGCACTTTGATAGAAAGTGACCAAATAGGAATTATGAGCATGTCAACTAGAATGGTCCTTAGAGACACTTCCTTTGTTGAATTGTGTTGAACAAAAGAAATAACGTGCATTTAATGCATTTGAAATGGCAATTAGTAATATGGGGAATAAATCTTTTTTGGTTCATGTTTTATTGAGCCTAAAGAAGGCTCCTAAAAATTACCACTAGGGTCATGTAGGAGCATCTTTGTTTGTGTATCAAGTCTTGTAGTGCTTAGGGGATCAATATGCGAGTTTGATACCATCACTTGAAAGTCAACTAGTTCACCTCAAAAGAAGGAAAAAAAAGTAGAGAATTCTTTTCGGCTCAAAAGGATGGGTTGTTTGATAGCTCGGTGAGATTCTCTAGGTCAATCAGATATTATTTTGGAATGTACTAGCTAGGTCATCATAGTTAGGGGAGATGACTCAATACTCATCCATGTTCCAATAGATGCCATGGTGGGACACACCTAACCCTCCAATTAAATCTATGAGAACAATAGTAGTTAAGAAATAGTATACTACTAAAAATTTAATAAGGAACCAATACATTTGCACATATACATGTGTAATAATACACTTCACATGTCACATCAAAGCAACAACCAATCATATAGTGACACATAAGGCAATTGTAAAGGGATTGGTAATAGGTGCCTTGGTGCACATGTTTCGGTCTAACTTTTTTTGTGGTGTTTTTGGACAACTTGGCGAAGATGTAGCTGATTAGGCTACACCATTAATCTAATGTACCATTTAGGAGCTTAGGATGCACAAAGTTAGGGTGAGCGAGTACTGGGTCCTTTCTGTAGTAACTACTGTGAAAACATTATGATCACCGCTTATTGGGAAAACTTCTTCCAATGAAGGGTGCTTTAAAAGAGTAGTAGTTTTAATGAAGTGCCTTTCCATGCTAAAACACCCCCAGTAGCTTCGGTCATAAATAGGTCATCTAGGTATAATTTGTTATACCTCCTCAACACGTCGATCTCATGCCCAGTGAACGCATGCAAACATTCTCATTACTACATTTAATGTTGAGATGTCGTTAGAGTAACCTGATGTTAAATCAAATTGTATGAGTTGTCTTAAGAGTGCTGCTCTAAAATTATATTTTCTTCTATTGAAAGTCCACCGAATGCATGCAAACATTCTCTTTACTGCATTTAATGTTGAGATACTACTAGAGCAGTCTGTTGTACTATTAAATCAAATTATAGGATTTGCCTTAAGAGTGTCAGTCTAAAAATTTATTTGCTTCTATTGAAAGCCCAGTGAATGCATGCAAACATTATGTTTACTACATTTAATGTTGAGATATTGGTAGAGCAGCCTGTTGTACTGTTAAAGAAGAGTGTATGATTTTTCTTAAGAGTGCCTAGCAGTGAACAATCCGTAATTTCTTTTGTAAGAAAACCAAATAAGCATGTTGTGAGGTTGTTGTGTGATGTAGGAGCATCCCTGGTTCAAGAGAAATCTTGCATCAACCAAAAATATTTGCATTTTAGTTGTTTATAGTTCAGTTTGTTTCCTTTCATTTTCCAGCTCAGTTCAGGCAGTTTAGTTAGTAGCAGTTTATGTATTTTGGTCCGCATTCTACCGCAGTTACATTTCACATCGTACAGAGCTAGAATTAGCATCTAGATTCATTCATCTATATCATATCTAGAATTCAAAGCATTTGGATTAAGTACCAGAAAGTTATCGCTATCAGAAGATCGACGGTTTTCTCAAAACAAAGCATCCTGATAGTCTCTGATAATCAGCTAAAGGAGAAGACTTGTAGAACATTTCTTGACTTGTGGAGATAATGACACATCATTCAATGATCTTTGGTTCATGGCCAACCTTCCTCAAGATATAAACTTTATTCCATTCATTTGTGGAGGTGTTCTGTGCATTTAGGTCTGACCTATCCGTGTTCGCACGTTACATCTCTTCAGTGGAGTTTGTGACCTTCCTTGGCCGATGTGGAGGAATCTTTTGCACCGGAGATGATATATAAGGATGTAATAGATCCCTAGGAAAGCATTTAGCATAGTTCTCATGAAATAGAAGATAGATAGTTTGGCTCCTTTGTGAGGGGACTTCAACGCTATATCTTGTGCATATTCTGATATTCTGTAATCAGGCTTGTGAGCCGAATTGTAAGCCCGCATGATGTCAGCTAGTTTGTATTTGAATTCTATGATATACTGAATGATTGAATGTACATTTGTTTCATTTCTTTGAGTTGTTTCCATTGTGTTTACTCTTGATGCATGACCTGGACAGTTCATTATGTGAACCCTCCTACCGTGACTTCACCAAGTGGTATCAAAGTGAAAGTTTGAATCTTTGGGAGCGAATTGAGCAAAATTGGAGAAGGAATTTTGTAAGATCTTTCTATGGACATATCGTTGCATTGAGGCAGGTTACTTGTGTCGCAATTGATCATGGATTGTGAGGTAGTTGCCACCTGGTAGCCCGATTGCCAAACTTGAGGCAATTGACACTTGATCCTACGAAGAATGCCACTGAGGAGAGTTTTTGTTGTTGGAACAATGGATGGAAGAATGGATGAAATGATGGAGATGATGAAAATGATGCAAATTCATTTGGATGTTGTTGAAGAAGATAGGCGAAGAGGATTGACACCGAGACCTAATAGTAAAAGTGATGATGAAGAAGAATTTCAATCTGTTGAACAAATTGGCGAAACCCTAGGAGGTGACGAAGAAGAAGAATCAAATCAAGTAAAGATGCTGCGATCTATTTCAAAGATTGGAAAGAGACCTAGAGTTGATGTGCCAAACTATACTAGTAATTTGAACCCTAAAGAATTGATTGACTGGATAAATGACATGGAAGAATACTTTGAGTATGAAGAAATTGAAGATCTGGAGAAGGTGAAATTTGCAAAGACAAAGTTGAAAGGACATGCTGCTATATGGTGGAAGGAAGTTTAGTTGGAAAGAAATAGAAGAGGGAAAGAAAAGATTATGAAATGGGACAGGAAGGTAACAAAATTGAAGAATCAATTTATAACTGCTGACTATGAGTTGGAGCTGTTGAAAAGATTGGAGAACTTGAGACAGAAGGAGAAATTTGTGGAGTATACCGCAGAATTTCATAAGATGATTATAAGGACAGGACATAGTGAGGAAAGAAAGGAGAAAGTGGCTAGATACATCAATGGACTGAGATTGAACATTCAAGAAGAACTAAGCTTGGTAAGGATGACATCTTTGGAGGAAGCATATTAGTTTGCCCTGAAAGTTGAAGAGAATCTGAATAAAAGACATGATCCAAGATAGAGAGGCAGAGGAGGTAAATTTCAGAGAGGTAGAATATTTTCCAGAGGAGACAAAACACATTCAGAGAAGAACAAGCCTGACAACACATTTAAGGAGGATAGAGATAGCAGTGCATACCGGGGTAATGACAAAAATTTTCATCACAGAGGCAGCTATAATTCATACGAAAATGAAGGACATAGAAGAGAGGGAAGATGATTTGATAGGAGAACATTCAGAGGCACTTGTTTCAAGTGTGGAGGTGAAGGACATAGAGCATTTAAATGTAATCAAGGTAGTACAAGTAAGAAGATAGAGAACAGTGGAAGAGGAGCCTATGTTGAAGAAGAACCTGTTAGATCACCTAGTTCTGTTGGTAAGCCAAAGAAAGGAGAATCATTGGTCATGAGGAGAGCATTATTTCAAGTAGAAAGAAATGAGGAACCACCACAGAGGAAAAGTTTGTTCAAAACGAGATGCAAATTAGGAGGTAAGTGTTGTAAAGTTGTGATTGATAGTGGTAGTTCAAATAACCTAGTTTTAGAGGAGATGGTGACTAAGCTGAAGTTGGAAAGATTGAAACACCCTAAGCCCTACCGGATAGCATGGATTTAGGATGATCATAAGGTACCAGTGAGTGAACAATGTTTGGTGAAATTTCATATTGGATCTTATCATGATGAAGTCTTGTGTGATATTATGCATATGGATGTATGTCATATCTTGTTGGGTAGACCTTGGCAGTATGATAGAAAAGATATACATGATGGGAGAAATAATACATACACTATAACAACAAATGGAAAGAGAATTACTTTGATTCCTTTAGAAGATGATCCTAAGAGTGAAGTATGTGGGAATGCTAGAATCTGTTTGGTAGATGGAAGAAATTTTTTGGATGGTATGAGACATGAGAATATGTGTTATGCTTTGATTCCAAAGAAACCTAAAATATTGAAGGAGACTGGAGGAGAACAACCAGAGGAGATAATAGATTTGTTGATAGAATATGAATACATCATATCAGATAATATACCTAAAGGATTGCCACCTATATGGAGTATCAATCATCACATGGATCTTATACCGGGAGCTAGTTTGCCTAATAAAGAAGCACACCGAATGACACCGGTAGAGAATGAAGAGTTAAATAGACAAATACAAGAGTTATAGAGAAAAAGGTTTGATCAGAGAAAGTTTAAGTCCTTGTGCAATACTTGTAGTGTTAGCACCTAAGAAGGATGAAGAATGGAGAATGTGTACTGACTCTAGAGAAATAAACAAGATCACAGTTAAGTATAGATTTCCTTTACCTAGGATGGATGATATCATGGATTGTTTGAGTGGAGCAAGATATTTCACAAAGATAGACTTGAAGAGTGGATACCATTAGATCAAAATCAGAGAGGGAGATGAATGGAAGACTGCTTTTAAGACAAATGAAGGGTTTTATGAGTAGTTAGTGATGCCTTTTGGATTGACAAATGCACCAAGTACTTTCATGATATTGATGAATGAAGTCTTGAAGAAATTCTTGGGTAAGTTTGTGATCGTATACTTGGATGATATTTTGATTTTTAGTAGGACAAAAGAGGAACATTTGTGCCATGTTAGACAAGTTTTGCAGAGGTTGAGAGAAGAGAAATTGTTGATAAACATCAAGAAATGTAGTTTCATGAAGGAAGAGTTGGTATATTTGGGATTTGTGATTTCTGTGGAAGGATTGAAGATGGACCCTGAGAAAGTAAGAGCAATTGTTGAATGGCCTATGCTGGAGAGCATTGGAGAAGTTAGATCATTTCATGGATTGGCTAGTTTCTACCAGAAGTTCATCAGAAATTTCAGTTCAGTATGTAACCCTATGATAGAGATAATGAGAGGTGATAGGAAAGACTTTAAGTGGACATCAGGAGAAGATAAAAGCTTTGAATTGTTGAAGTAGAAAGTGACAGAGCAACCTATTTTGGCATTACCAGATTTCAATAAGGTATTTCAAGTAGATTGTGATGCAAGTGGAAGCGCAATTGGAGTAGTATTAAGTCAATAAGGTAGACCTGCAGCATATTTCAATGAGAAGTTGAATGATGCAAGGAGAAGATATTCATTTTATGATCAAGCGTTCTATGCTATAATTCAAGCCTTGAAGAAGTGGAGACATTACTTGTTGCCTAAGGAGTTTGTACTATATACAGATAATCAAGATTTGCAGTATTTGAATAGTCAAGGTAAGTTGAATCAGAGACATATGAGATGGGTAGAGTTCATGCAGAGTTACACTTTTGTGTTGAAGCATAGGAGTGGGAAATCAAACAAAGTTGTTGATGCGTTGAGTAGAAGAAGAAACTTGTTGACATAAATGAGAGTTGAAGTGTTGGGTTTTGATGAATTGAAGCATATGTATGAGGGAGACACTAATTTTGCAAAACCTTGGAAAGCATGTAAGGAACCTGTTGTGACAAATAGGAGTAAGTGGTTGGACTATTTTATTTAGGAAGATATGTTGCTCAGAGGAAATTAGTTATGCATACCTAGAAGTTTAATGAGAGACAATTTGATCAAGGAGAAACATAGTGGTGGATTGGAAGGACATTTTGGCATTGATAAGACAGTGGCTTTGGTGAGTGAAAACTACTTTTGGCCTCATATATGTTGGTTTTTTCCCAGACTGGATGCTTATTCCCAGATTTCCCTACAAGGTAGCCATCAATGATCAACAGGATCTCTGGGCCAGGGGCCAACAGTATAGGAGATAGACTCTATTTTTATCTCCTCTTCTTCTTTAGGCTCTGCAAAACCTAGGGGGGTATTCCCTATTCAACACCCATGAGAATGTGTGTACAAAGGCTGGGATGCTGACATGAAGCAGATAAGTCCTCCTGTAAGTAGACCAAAACTATAAGATAAGAGCAAAGGGGCTAGCTTCGGGCCTATTTTCAGTTGTAGACAGAGGACTTGGGATCCTAAAACTAATTCTACTGTCCTAATGGTTGTTTTAGAGTTTGCTTTTGATGTTGTGTTTGGATGCAGAGCTGGACCTGGTGTATAACCTCAACACAGAGCTAGATTGGTGCCTATCCAGGGCTTGGAGTCATAGACATACACATGTAAATGTTTAGCATAAACATATTAAAACTAGATTTCAAGGGGATTTGTGTGATATCTGCCTTACAAATACATCCCAGAATAGAGTATCAAGTTATCTCTACTTATGATATCCTTACTGCAATATATTCTTGTCAATACTTCAATCTAAAAACTCCTTAATCTACCCCTTGAGCAGAAGTTAAGAGATCAAGCATTCAATACAGTAAACCTATATCCTAGAATCCAAGACACCCCTTAGATATCCAGATTCAAAAGAAGAGTATATTCAATACAGGAGACAGATAACAAAACACATGCAGTATAACATTATTCATCTAAAACAACAATGAAACCAGTAAGTCTATACACAATACATAAAACATGAGACTCATAAACTCACAAAATCTTCTGCACAGGGCAACCAAAACCAGATGTATTTCATTATAGAGCCAAAATGTCCAGTTTTCAACAACCTCTAATTGAGTAGCATCATCTGCTCTTTATAGCAAAACTATGCACTGAAAGAATTAATTACAATGGAGGCCAAAAATCCTGCCAGATACATAGTATCAAAAAAATGGCACTCAAAATAAATGCAACAACCAGAAACAAAGGATAGAGTAGGTGAGATTAGGATCTGGGCCGCTGCGCAGGGACATGCATCATCAATTCAGGTGGTTGAGCCTGTCAACTCGACCCATGCCTTCCTGCATAATGTGCCATTAAAGTTTTAGCTACCCACAGCCTCTGGAAATGCAGCCGCAGCAAGTTTCTGAAGATTTCCCGCCCAAACACAGCCGTAGATACAAAGAAACCCATCGTTGCATCAAAATTGAAAGATAGTCGTTGATCAAAAACCCTTCGCTAACATCAACGGCCCCAAAAATTACTGAAAAGTTGCCCACCAGCCAGATCGTGCCACGTAGGCACTTCATGTTTCAATCGATGGGCCAATGTTTACTTTTCCTCTATCTTTTTCCAGCCGAGAACCAACTGCCGGAACCTCACGCAGAAGCCACCACGTGGCAAGCTTCGTGGCACCCCTGGAATGCTAAAGACCCTTCGTGAAACTCCAGCGGAAGCTAACACGTGGCAGGTTCTGCGTCACCGCCGAGAGACATAGAAGGGACCTACTGAAACAGCTTGTGAAAACCTTTGAAACACAAGGGGCCCTTGAAACTCCCATGGAAGCCGCCACATGGCACCTTCCGTAGTCTCTTGAAACTTAAAGAAACTCCTTTGAAACATTAACGTGGAAGCCGACACTTGTCGGGCCCCACACTCCTCTTGAAACATAAAAGAGTCTCTTTTGAAACACTACTGAAACTCTTGCAGAGATCGACACTTGGTAGGCTCCGTATTAACCTTGAAACATATAGAAACTTAAGAGAAATAGTCAGAAGTCCCGAGACCCTCCGCCACGTGTCACAATTTGCCACACTTGAAATTCAAACCGGGGCCCACCTCCATGTTTCGCCACACCTTGAAACAAAAAGAAACCTTCGCGGAAGTTGACACTTGGCATCGTCTGCGAGGCTTTGAGAAACATTAAGGGTCTTTTAGAAACACTGGCGGAAGCTGCCACTTGGCACAGTCTGCGGGCCATTAGTTACTTCCTTAGGACCCACCCCCGCGTCTTCACTTAGCACCGAAACAAATATGAAACATTACGCAGGGGCCAACACTTGTCACTCTCCGCAGCCATCTTAGAAACTTTGAAAGGGTCCCACCATGTCTGCACCAAACATTGAAACAAAAATGAAACTACGCAGAGGCCAACACTTGTCGGCTTTCACAATCACAACCAGGGGCACATGGCATCTTCCGCTGTGACCAAGAAACTTTAAGAAACTACCCCCGCTATTCGACACATGGTGCCTTCCGCTTAAGCTGAAACCTTTTAGAAACTATTAGGGTCTATCGAAAACTTTGGCGGAGACTGTGAAACAATTAGACTCTTTTGGGTTCCTCCACGTGGCGCCTCCCATGCCACTCTCAGAAACTTAAAGGAAACTCTATCAAAACTTCAGCTTCTGAAACATAAAAGAAACTTTAACGAAACTTCGGTGGAAGCTGACACGTGGCGCCTTCCGCGCGAGCAGCTTGAAACACAAAGGAAACATTTAAAGGGTCTATGAAACACAAGCGAATATTGACACATGTCGAGTTCCGCGGTGTAGGCACAATTCTGACCCTTCTAACCACACTTAGAAACATTTAGGGTCTGGAAACTGTGGCTCGAAATGCATTCCTAAATGCATGAAACTCAGATCTTTAACATTTTTAGGGGCTGATAGAGATTTCAGCAACAGAACAAGATCTCACAACTCAAAAATTTTAGGGTTTGAAGGAGAAAAATAGCAAACATTCAAGTTTAAAACCCTAGACATAAATAATTACCAACATAGGCTCTGATTGGGGATGTGCAGGTGCAAGACTGCAACGAAGAACAGACAACTCCGAGCAAACCAGACAAAACCCAAAACTCAAAACACGACCGGCCACACAAGGTATGTACAAAATATTTACAACTATTTTACATTGTGCACACAAGTTACTCATTTATGTGAAAAAGGCTTTAAGGAATTTGCTATGCACCAGCAATTCCATTAATTCACCACTTAGGGTTTGGAGAAAGTAGGAATCTCCTCCATAGATATTGCTAATTTGGTATGGTCATGTCCACAAGGGTTCAAATTTGCCATGTTTACCCTTATCCTGGTTCCTTGCATTCCACATAAGGACCATATCACCTATCTGAAAACCTCTCTCTTTAACCCTTTTATCAAACAGGTACTTCACCTTTTGCTGTTTCTTGATGTTTATTTTTTGTGCCTCTGCTCTGATTTCATCTAGCTCAACTAGCTGATTGATCATTTCAGTCATTGAATCATTAACCTCCCCATCATTCTCTTGTATGAACTTGTAAACTAGCAGGAGGTTATTCATAGGCAATCTAGCTGCTGTACCATACACTAATTCATAAGGTGACCTTCCAGTGGCTTTTTTCACTGTCACCCTATTAGCCCATAATGCCAACTTCAGTTTTGAATCCCAGGATTTCTTATTTTTATCCATTATCCTCTTGATGATTTTCATTAGGCTTTTGTTGCTTGACTCTGCTTGACCATTTCCTTGTGGGTGGTATGGTGATGTGTGAGACAAGTCAACTCCATATTTATTGTAAAAATCAACAAATTCACCTGATCTAAAGCACATTGCATTATCTGTGATCAACTTGACTGGTACCCCAAACCTGATAATAATATTCTCTAAGATAAAATCCATCACCACCTTACTTGTAGCCTTTTTAGTAGGGATAGCCTCAATCGATCTAGTGAAGTAGTCGGTAGCAACCAGAATCCAACTATGTCCTCCACTAGGCTTCTCTGAAATTTCCCCTATGAAGTCAATTCCCCATTGCTGAAATGGAGCTTCCACAATTATAGTCCTGAGGGGCAGTGCACCTTCATATCTCAACTTTCCTGAGAACCTCTGGCAAGGGTCACATTTCCTTACCAGCCTTTGCGCATTTGAAAAGACAGTGGGCCACCAATATCCTGCCCTAAGGATCTTATGAGCTGTTGTTTGGGCAGTATAATGTCCACCACACAATCCTTTATGCATGTCATTCAAAACATTGTTAGCTTCATCTTCATCCACACATCGCAGCAACACACCATCAGGGTTCTTCCAGTACAACTCACCTTGAACAATAACATACCTGATTGTATGTAGTTTTAAGGTCCTTTTTTGACTATCACTGAAATGGGAAGGACAATTCAGATTTTGCAAGTAATATCTGATGTCCTTATACCATTCAGATTTTGATACATTGACATTCTCATTCTGGACTGCATTGACTTGGCATGCCTCTAGATTTGATTGTCATTAGCTTTGCTAACCCTTGTCCTCTTACCAATTTTGTGATTTGTATCTCTATGTTGAACTCCTACAACTTATTTATCCATCTGCATCTCCTTCCAGTTACCTCGTGCTAAGTGAAGATATCTTTTATCGCTGCATGAGGTACATATGCAACTACTTGTGAGCCTACCAAATAAGGCCTGAAGCTCTTGACTGCTCTAACCAGTGCATATGCCTGTTTCTCCATAATGTCATACTTTAATTCAGCAGCCTGCAATGACCTACTAATGAAAGTAATAGGCTGTTCAAACCCTTCTTCATTTTTCTGCAATAAGCATGGAGCAACAGTATGGAAAGAAGCAAATGAAAGCAATTGAAATGGCTTGGAAAAATTAGGAGATTTCAACACAGGAGCCATCTTGATTGCTTCCTTGATGTTCTGAAATGATTCAATTGCTTCATTCTCCCAATTAACAGTTGCACCTTTCTTCAACATATTAGAAATTTCTTTTGTGGTCTTTGCAAAGTTAGGAATAAATCTCCTAACAAAGTTTATTTGTCCAAAGAAGGACTGCACACCTTTTATTGTTTTAGGGATCTAAATTTTGTCAATTGTAGCCACCCTTTCAAGATCAATCCTAACTCCATCCTTGGAAACAATGTGTCCAAGCAATTTTCCTTCCACAACCCCAAAAGCACATTTCTTTGGGTTGAGAGAAATGCCATACTCTAGTGCTCTAATGAAAATCTGCTCCAAGTGCATACAATGCTGATCTTCTTTCTTTGAAAAGGCAGTCAAATCATCCTGATAAATAGCCATGACTGAATCAATCAACCTTGCAAAAGCAACATCCATTGCTCTTTGAAATGTAGCACCTACATTTGTTAGTCCAAATGGCATCCTTACATATACATAGGTTCCCCATAGAGTTGTGAAAGTAGTTTTAAATTGTTCTGATTCTTTTACTTTCACTTGATTGTACCCTGAAAAACCATCCATCATAGATAAAAGTTCACAGCCAGTCACCTTCTGCAACATGGCCTCCATATTTGGCAATGGATAGTTATCTTTCAAAGAAGATACATTTAGGTTTCTAAAATCCACACACAACCTTATATCACCATTCTTTTTTCTGACTGGAACAAGGTTAGACACCCAAGTTGAATATCTGATAGGCATGATTATTCCAGTCTCCCTAAGTTTTATAAGTTCTTCTTGCATTTTTGGAGCTAAGGTTGGGTTGATAGGCCTCTATTTTTGTCTAAATGGTTTAGCTCCAGGCTTCAAAGGGATTTCATGCTGAAATAAATCCTCTCTATAGGCTTTGAGGTCTTCATATGACCAGGCAAAAACATGCTTATACTTTCTTAATAATGCAATCAGCATGCCTCTGATATGTGGTTTGAGCTGTTTGCCAATGTATACCTTTTTGGGAGCATGAGATGTTCCCAAATTTATCTCCTCCAGATCATTCTTGTTTGTTGGAGATGCTTTTGTAACAAATTGGTCCCTATGGTCAAAAGATCTTTCTAATGCTACCAACCCTCTAGGGATTTTGTTTGTCTTGAGTTGAATTAGTTCCTTCCCTAAAAGAGTTTCTTTTCCATCTACAACTTCCACAAAGTTTTGAAAATCCATTTCTTGGTTCTCATATTCATCAATACAATGCAAAAATCTCAGTAAATCCTTATCATCATCAAACATTTGCCAGATGCATACATTATCTGGCACTGCAGGCCTAAACTTGATTTCAACATTTGTAACATCTGACAAAGTTATATCATTTGGCCTTATGGCTACATTGGCTAGAAAATCTGCTCTAACATTTTTTGATCTTTCTATCCAATTTATTGAAAAAGCATCAAACAATTCAATTGTATCCCAAACAGCATGCTTGTATTGTTTCAACCTTTTATTTTTTGATGCCTACTTATCTCTAATTTGGGACACAATAAGCTCTGAATCACCAAACACTTTGAGCATCTTAATCCCATGCTTCAAAGCAACATTTAACCCTAATAACAGAGCCTCATACTCTGCAATATTATTTGTATAGGCAAACCTCAACAAGAAAGAGAATTGGAGAAGCTTACCAGTTGGAGACAGAAAAACAATTCTAGCACCAGAGCCTTCTTTTGAACAAGCTCCATCAAAATACATGGTCCAAATACCTTGCTGGTCCAACTCTTGAATGCAAATTTTTTCTCTTTTATCTTCCTTATCATCTAAGACAACTCTAAAATTTTCACAGTCAGTGTCTACAAAACATATGTGTTCCTCTGATTCTTGATCCTCCACTGTTTCTGATGATCTTTCTTCTCGGATCAGTTTGACATCCTTGCCACTCATTGGGATCATGGCATATGACAGATCCAGTTGCATACTCCCACCAATCAGTGCTGCCCATCTTCTTGACAGCAACATGCCATATTGTGGCTTGATATCAACAACTGTTATGTTCATTTTATAGATTTTTTTAGGATATGCTACCAATCTAAAATCAACATCCTTCATGATTCCAATGATAGGTACCTCTGTAGCATCCATTGCATAGCATTTCCCACATGCCTTGTCTATTTTTAATCTTGCTTGTTGCATAATGGCTAGAGGCATGATGTTTGTTGATGCTCCTGAATCAAGCATACAATTCCTGATTAATTTCCCATTGATAACAAGGGAGACATAGAATGGTTCCACTTGTGAAGGGCATTTTTTCATGGTCATCCCTAGATATACCTCAGGAATCTCATCCTCTTCAATGCACATAACTTGTTTCTTATCCTGAGTCTCAATATTCTGCTTGGCTTGACATGGTACTCCTGAAATCAAGGATACAGTCCTATTTCTGAATTCTTCAACTTTCATCAGCTCCATTAGTGGAATAGAGACCTTTATTTGAGACAAGACCTGAGTGATGTCAAATGGAGCATAATTTTGAATAACAGTTGTAGCCTGATCCACAGTTTTACCTCTATCCTGAGATGATCCAGCTTTAGTTTTTATGGCTTTCTGACTGTCATCCTTGTTCTGAAAATTCTTATTTTGATCCTCAACCTGGGGAACTCTATCTTCTTGTCCTTGGGAATCATAACCTGTTTTATGCTTAAAAATTTGCCTATTATTATTCCATTGCTTCTTTTGTGTCTCAGTTCCTTTATGACTGTGTACTGGCTGACCTGCAGAAATGCCTTCTGGCTGATGTGGGCTGCTTACTTGAGCTTTACCTCTTAGGTTGTAGTTGCTTTTGACTTGAGCAACTACTACAGCTGTGAAGGCCCTAATTTCTTCATCAGAAGGTCTCCTCAAATTATTCAGAAAACTGTGTGAATCCTGAGCATAGGCATAGTTGTCTTCATCATCTTCATCATATGGGAACTGTCGGTAGCCCTGAGTTTCATCATTTGCATTTGCATCAGCATCATGAAAAGAGTATTCTCTATTTGTAGACAACATGTTGACATTATCATCTTCCATGCAATGAGGCTCATTGCACTCATCACAGGCAATGGCATTGTTATAAAGAGACTGAGCAATCATACATTGTGACTGTGAATGAGGCATTTGGCATATTATACACCACGGGTGTCATTAACAATATTAACTGCCTTCTTTAAAGGATTAAGAGTTTCCTTGATATGTTGAGCTCTCTGATTTGTGTTGTTATGTGGCAATACAGGTCTACCATTATGCCAATTGGTATTATATGGCGTATCATGCAATGATGGTCTCTTTTCCTGTCTTTAGTAAGCTTGCCTATCAGGACCTATTCCTTTTTCACTCCTAGCCAATCTATAGCTTAGGTCCTTAACAACATTTGCCAATTTATCTATTTTGTCTTCAGGGGCAAATGTACTACCTTGAGTGTTTTGAGGTTTGTTTGGATTGTGCAGAATTTTCACATCATCCCTTATGTTCGTCTTGCCTGATGCTTTCCTGTTATTCTAAATATTTATTGCTATCTTGAAAGCATCCCTGAGAGTAGCAGGACCCTTATCTCTTAACCCATATGCTATTTTGGTATCAAAAGCATTAATATATAATATTATGCACATTGGTTCATTTGGCCTCATGTGATGTGGCAATTTGCTCAACACTTTAGTAAATCTTGCATTAAAATCTGCAACCTACTCATTTGACCCTTTAGTGATACTAGTGAACTCATTTACAAAAAAGCTAGGGTCAGTTTTGTCACCATATTGCTCCTTAAACATCCTTTTGAAATCATCCCATGATGAAATGCTTTTATCAGGTAGACCCTTATACCATTCCTTGGCTTCATCAACTAAGGATAGCATAAACGATTTCATGAAAACATCCTCATGCTCAACCTCAAAGTTGTCCATGGTGTTCTGAAAAGCTTTTAAATGGTCTTCCCCTGAGATAGTATTGTTTCCTAAAAATTTAGGCACTTGCAGCCTCACATGTTTGTCAACAGGGTTTGGATAACCAGGAATGCCATAAAAAACAAGCTATCTGAATCTATTCAACTGCATTGGGTGCCTTTCAAACTGATTAGCATTTGCATTTCTATCAGCATTATGCTGTCTCACATTATTTAATGGTACTCTGGCATTGTCTACATTTTGTCTTTGATCATTATTCTGATGATACTGTACCTCATTTCTTTGTTGATTTCTCTGCATATTTGCATTTTGGAGGGTAGGAATTGAATCATTTTGAGCAACCCTCAAAGCCTGCACTTTCTATCTCATATCATCTCTAATTTTTACTGCTTGCAGATATTCTAACTCAGCCCTTAAGCTCTTAATTTCATTAGCTAGTTCTTCCTCTCTAGGCATTGAAGAGGAAGGTTTTATCATATTCTGATCATCATTATCATCATCCCTTAGGGATTCAGCCTCTTCAAATCTGTCAGGAGAATCATCAAAAGGACGTTCTTGAAACACCTCTAACCTTATTCTCAAACCATTACCTTGTTGTCTTTCATACACATTCTGGATTTCAACCTCAGTGTTTGAAAAAAAAGGTACTATCTTCTCTGAGGATCCTGGATTATCCTGAATAAAATTATTTTTCTTGGGGCTAGGAGAACCATCTTGACTGGCTTGAACAGTCCCCTTTTTTCTATACATCATTTTTATGGGTAACTCTTCAAATAGAGTATTATGCTGGGATCTTCTCCCTTGCATACAAATTTTTACTTTACTGGTTGGGAGATTGGTTTGGAGTCACCACCTATTACTAGGAACTGTTTTCTTTTAAAAATCAGGGTTCTTTCACAAGTTCCCCAGTGGAGTCGCCAATTTCTGTTGGTTTTTTCCCAAACTGGATGCTTATTCCAGATTTCCCTACAAGGTAGCCATCAATGATCAACAAGATCTCTGAGCCAGGGGCCAACAGTATAGGAGATAGACTCTATTTTTATCTCCTCTTCTTCTTTAGGCTCTGTAAAACCTAGGGGGGTATTCCCTATTCAACACCCATGAGAATGTGCGTACAAAGGCTGGGATGCTGACATGAAGCAGATAAGTCCTCCTATAAGTAGACCAAAACTGCAAGATAAGAGCAAAGGGGCTAGCTTCGGGCCTATTTTCAGTTGTAGACAGAGGACTTGGGATCCTAAAACTAATTCTACTATCCTAATGGTTGTTTTGGAGTTTGATTTTGATGTTGTGTTTGGATGCAGAGTTGGACCTGGTGTATAACCTCAACACAGAGCTAGATTGGTGACTATCCAGGGCTTGGAGTCATAGACATACACATGTAAATGTTTAGCATAAACATATTAAAACTATATTTAAAGGGGATTTGTGTGATATCTACCTTACAGATACATCCCAGAACATAGTATCAAGTTATCTCTACTTATGATATCCTTACTGCAATATATTCTTGTCAATACTTCAATCTAAAAACACTTTAATCTACCCCTTGAGTAGAAGTTAAGAGATCAAGCATTCAATACAGTAAACCTATATCCTAGAATCCAAGACACCCCTTAGATATCCAGATTCAAAAGAAGAGTATATTCAATACAGGAGACAGATAACAAAACACATGCAGTATAACATTATTCATCTAAAACAACAATGAAACCAGTAAGTCTATACACAATACATAAAACATGAGACTCATAAACTCACAAAATTTTCTGCACAGGGCAACCAAAACCAGATGTATTTCATTACAGAGCCAAAATGTCCAGTTTTCAACAACCTCTAATTGAGTAGCATCATCTGCTCTTTATAGCAAAACTATGCATTGAAAGAATTAATTACAAGGGAGGCCAAAAATCCTGCCAGATACATAGTATCAAAAAAATGGTGCTCAAAATAAATACAACAACCAGAAACAAAGGACAAAGTAGGTGAGATCAGGATCTGGACCACTGCGCAGGGACATGCATCATCAATTTAGGTGGTTGAGCCTGTCAACTTGACCCATGCCTTCCTGCATAATGTGCCATTAAAGTTTCAGCTACCCACAGCCTCTGGAAATGTAGTCGCAACAAGTTTCTGAAGATTTCCTGCCCAAACGCGGCTGCAGATGCCAAGAAATCCATCGTTGCATCAGAATTGAAAGATAGCCATTGATCAAAAACCCTTCGCTAACATCAACAGCCCCAAAAACTGCTGAAAAGTTGCCCACCAGCCAGATCGTGCCACGTAGGCACTTCATGTTTCAATCGATGGGCCAACGCTTACTTTTCCTCTATCTTTTTCCCGCTGAGAACCAACTGCCAGAACCTCATGCGGAAGCCACCACGTGGCAAGCTCCGTGGCACCCCTGGAACGCTAAAGACCCTTCGTGAAACTCCAGTGGAAGCTAACACGTGGCAGGTTCTGCGTCACCGCTGAGAGACATAGAAGGGACCTACTAAAACAGCTTGTGAAAACCTTTGAAACACAAGGGGCCCTTGAAACTCCCATGGAAGCTGCCACATGGCGCCTTCCACGGTCTCTTGAAACTTAAAGAAACTCCTTCGAAACATTAACACGGAAGCTGACACTTGTCGGGCCCCGCGCTCCTCTTGAAACATAAAAGAGTCTCTTTTGAAACACTACTGAAACTCTCACGGAGATCGACACTTAGCGGGCTCTGTATTAACCTTGAAACATATAGAAACTTAAGAGAAACAGTCATAAGTCCCGGGACCCTCTGCCACGTGTCACAATCTGCCACACTTGAAATTCAAACCGGGGCCCACCTCCATGTTTCGCCACACCTTGAAACAAAAAGAAACCTTCACAGAAATTGACACTTGGCATCGTCTGCGAGGCTTTGAGAAACATTAAGGGTCTTTTAGAAACACTGGCGGAAGCTGCCACTTGGCACAGTCTACGGGCCATTAGTTACTTCCTTAGGACCCACCCCCACGTCTTCACTTAGCACCGAAACAAATATGAAATATTACGCGGGGGTTGACACTTGTCACTCTCTGCAGCCACCTTAGAAACTTTGAAAGGGTCCCATCATGTCTGTGCCAAACATTGAAACAAAAAGGAAACTACACGGAGGTCGACACTTGTCAGCTTCCACAGTCACAACCAGGGGCACGTGGCATCTTCTGCTGCGACCAAGAAACTTTAAGAAACTGCCCTCGCTGTTCGACACATGGCGCCTTCCGCGCTTAAGCTGAAACCTTATAGAAACTATTAGGGTCTATCGGAAACTTTGGCGGAGACTGTGAAACAATTAGACTCTTTTGGGTTCCTCCATGTGGCACCTCCCGTGCCACTCTCAGAAACTTAAAGGAAACTCTATCGAAACTTCAGCTTCCGAAACATAAAAGAAACTTTATCGAAACTTCGGCGGAAGCCAACACGTGGCGCCTTCCGCGCGAGCAGCTTGAAACACAAAGGAAATATTTAAAGGGTCTACGAAACACAAGCGGATATCGACACATGTCAAGTTCTGCGGTGCAGGCACAATTCTAACCCTTCTAACCACACTTAGAAACATTTAGGGTCTGGAAACTGTGGCTCGAAATGCATTCCTAAATGCATGAAACTTAGATTTTTAACATTTTCAAGGGCTGATAGAGATTTCAGCAATAGAACAAGATCCTGCAACTCAGAAATTTCAGGGTTTGAAGGAGAAAAATAGCAAACATTCAAGTTTAAAACCCTAGACATAAATAATTACCAACAATATACATAAGGATGTTAGGAAATTTGTGCAGATTTGTAGAGTTTGTCAAGTTGCAAAAGGGAGTAATCATAATACTGGATTGTGTAAACCTATGATAGTACTGGAGAGACCTTGGGAAGACATAAGCATGAATTTTGTAATGGGATTTCTGAAGACACAAAGAGGACATGATTCAATATTTGTAGTAGTTGATAAATTTTCAAAGATGGCTCATTTCATACCTTGTAAGAAGACAACTGATGCAGTGCATGTAGCTAACCTATTCTTCAAGGAAATTGTGAGATTGCATGGATTACCTAAGAGTATAGTTTCAGACAGAGATACAAAGTTTGTTGGATACTTTTGGAAGACACTTTGGAAGAAGATGAAGACATATTTGAAGTTCAGTTCAGCTTGTCATCCACAAACTGATGGATAGATAGAGGTAGTGAATAGGAGTTTGGGAAACTTGTTGAGATGTTTAGTTGGAGAGAAGGTAGGAAGTAGGGATTTGATTCTTTCACAAGTAGAGTTTGCATACAAAAATTTAGTAAATAGGAATACTAGAAGAACACCTTTTGGGATTTTTATCAGAGTAAATCCTAGAGGAGTTGCAGAATTAAGAGATATTGGTATGGAAGAAAAGAGAAGTGTAGAAGTAGAGGAATTTGAAAATTACATGAAGACAATGCATAACTAAGTTAAGAAGCATTTGGAGGATATAAACAATAAGTATAAGGGAAAGGCATATGAGAAGAGAAGACATAAGGAATTTGAAGTTAGAGATGAAGTGATGGTATACTTGAGAAAAGAAAGATTTCCAGTTGGGACATATAACAAGTTGAAGATGAAGAAGTTTGGACCTTGTAAGATACTTAGGAAATGCATATGAAGTTGATTTACCGGAGACCTTGGGTATATCACCTATTTTCAACATTTCAGACTTGTATCACTATCATGAAGCAGAGTTCAATGACAACATGGAAGAAGATTTGAAGAAGCAATTACCACAACAAGCACCGAAGCAAATTGAAGACATTTTGGATAGTAGAGTTGGGTGAAGCACTAGAGGAAGACAATACAAAGAATATCTTGTGAAGTGGAAAGGCAGACCGGAAGAAGATTTATCATGGATTTCTCAGGCTGAGGTGGACCGTCTTGGTTCTCCCCTAGCCCCAGCAAAGTGAGGGACTCACTTTTTCAATAATCCCATATGTCTGATGCAGGAACATCCCTGGTTCAAGAGCAATCTTGCATCAACCAAAAACATTTGCATTTTAGTTGTTTGTAGTTCAGTTTGTTTCCTTTCATTTTCTAGTTCAGTTTAGGCAGTTCAATCAGTAGTAGTTTCTGTATTTTGGTTTGCATTCTACCATAGTTACATTTCACATCTTACAGAGCTGGACTTAGCATCTATATTCATTCATCTACATCATATCCAAAATTTAGAGCATTGGATTAAGTACCGGAAAGTTATCGCTATCAGAAGATCGACTATTTTCTCAAAACAGAGCATCCTGACAGTCTCTAATAATCAGCTAAAGGAGAAGACTTGCGGAGCATTTCTCGACTTGTGGATCTTAATGACACATCATTCAATGATCTTTAGTTTGTGGCTGACCTTCCCTGAGATCCTCACTTCATTCCATTCATTTGCGGAGGTGTTCTATGCATTTGGATCTGACCTATCCATGTTCACACGTTACAACTCTTCATTAGAGTTTGTGACCTTCCTTGGCTAACACGAAGGAACCTTTTGCATCGGAGATGATATATAAGGATCTAATAGATCCTTAGGAAAGCAGTTAGTATAGTTATCATGATATAGAAGATAGATAGTTTGGCTCCTTCGCGAGGGGACTTCAATGCTATATCTTGTGCATATTCTGATATTCTGTAATCAGGCCTGTGAGCCGAATTGTAAGCCCGCATGATGCTGACCAGTTTGTGTTTGAATTCTGTGATATACTAAATGACTAAATCTACATTTGTTTCATTTCTTTGAGTTGTTTCTATTGTGTTTACTCTTGTTGCACGACCTGGATAGTTCATTCTGTGAACCCTCCTACCGTGACTGCACCATTGTGCATCCTCCCTATGTTAACATAGATGCCAATTCAGTTTAAAATTGTATTTTGAAAGCCCAGATAATGCATGCAAAACATTCTCTTCACAACATTTAATATTTAGATACTACTAGAGCAACGTGCTATACTGTTAAATCAGATTGCCTGACTTGTCTTAAGAGCGCCACGGAACACCCAACAACTTCTCTGGTTTAAAACTATATTTTCTTTTGTTGAAAACCTAAGGACACATGCAAACATTAGGGCATCTTGTTGTACTATTGAGTCATATTTTGTGCTTTTCTTAAGTTCATCTATCAGAGCATCATGCCTATTCATGAAGGCCACTTCTCAATGTACACTTCCCAAATGTGTTTGTGTATAATTTGGCCCTAATTACTAATGTATGTAGTGTTCTTGCATCAAGTCTAATAAGTGAAAGGAGAGAGTCAGGGGTAAGGCAATGTTGAAGGAGTGCATGATCAACAATTGAAGGAATGCATGCTTAATTTGCATGATTGATATCTATTTTACATGACCGATGCTTATTTTTTATTTTTGTTTTTCCTTTTCTATGCAACTCATTTGCATGAGACTTATCTTTAGAACACCTAAGTTTTTTTTAATGATAGATATGTTCAATTGTTTAGTTATTAAAAACTCTACAGTATTCTCTTCATTGTTTTATATGAACAACCAATTTATATTTAATATATTATTACTTTATTATCAAGGGCATTAAATGGCTCGCAACCGAAATTGGCTAGGTAGAGGAGGAAGGAAGGATGAATGGTGGAAGAGATACAAACCAAATCACGTAGGAAGATGAACCTATGGAATCCATGAGGAGAATAACAAGGAAGGCAGAGCTCAAAACTCCCATGAGTGAAGAGATAACTAGCAGGGACCTAAGAGAGGTTTATATGAGGGTAGGTTCCACAAGGACATAAATTTTTTATAGGAAAGAAAAATAGAGGGTGGAGAAAGAACATAGGGTTTTGGAAACCTGAGAAAGACAAGCCTCTCATGAAGGAAGGAGACAACAGAAAATTATGGATACAAAAGGGCACGACACCAACCACTGGAGCAAATAACATACCCTTGAAGTCTGAAATTCAATGAGTAGCATATTCTTAACTCTGAATTCGGTAGACCTAGCTAATTATGTTAATTGTTTATGCTCTTGTGCTTTCTTTATCAAGTGGGCAACAGATTGGTCGTCTAAGGTGAAAGTCCAAAGATGGTGTAAACATGAATTGGAGGAGGACATTAGAATCAAATCAATCCCAAAAGGTTTCTTTTTAGTTGAATGTGCCACAAGGGAGAGAAAATAGGAAATTTTGAATTAGGGACCTGGTTGATGGATGGGATTGGGTTTAATACCAAGGACTAGACTCCAAACTTCAATCCAATCTCACATAGGATCTCCAAAACCCCTATGTGGATCAAAATCTATAACCTACCAGTGGAATATTGGGATTTGAGGATCCTTAGTTTGATTAGCAATTAGCTGGAATCCTTCATCAAGATCGATGATCAAATTGGAGGAGACTTTGGAATGTATTCTAGAATTTATGTCAATATAAACCTTGAATCTCTGCCCTCGAATGACATTGAATTCAAAACTGATGACAATGTGTGGTGCCAGAGGGTAGAGGTGGAGGGAGCCCCGCCTAAATGCAAACTCTACCACAAATCAGGACACTTAGCCTTGGAGTGTAAGAAGAAAGAAACAAATCCTTTTAAGATCTCGATGGAACTCCCAAGGGATCTGGAAACTAAGAAAGTGGAGACTAGGGTTCTAGAAGGACCGATGGACACATGTAGCAAAGAGGAAGAGGTGGAGGTGGGGAAGTCTCCAGCCAAAGAGGTCAAAGACATTCAGAAAATGTCTAACTTTGAATTGGCTTTGGACATGTTCAGATTCAATGAAGCATTGGATATGGGGAATCCACCAATACCTTAGGGAAACTTAAGTTGTTTAGATTGTGTTATAGAGCATTGACAATGAATTTTCAAAGGATGAGGTGGATACCATGGAGGAGAGATTGATCAGTTAGTTGGAATCCAAAATCAACAAACCTAAAGATGGTGAAAAAATCTAGTGGGGAAGGAAAACAAACAAAGCTATATTGGAGATTGCAGGGCAGGCCAAAGGCCAAAGGAAACTGAGATCCCTTCTTGAGGATCCATGAGGCTCATTATGTTGAACATTAGGAGCATGAATGCTCCTAACAAGACACGTTGGATCAAGCACCTTTTGGAGATGTCAAATCTTGTCATACTTATACAAGATGTTATGTAGAAAAAGAGGGTTTGTTAATGAGGTTGATAGTTTAATTAGATCCTCCTTTCACTACATACATTCAAGGACATTAAACTGATTTGAATCACAACTTTTACAAGAGGACTTAGCTACAGGTTTGGTGTCACTTGGAATGACAAGGAAATTTGGAATTTGTTGATTAATTTGTTAAACCTTAGTCTAATTAAGCCTAAAACCCTAATTATGTAAAATCGTAAACAAACAGATGAAACCCAACAAATGCTCACACATGAAGGCACTAAATGAAGATTAGATACATACAAGATTTTGGATTTTAGAAGGTGGAAACTTTGGGGACAACAGAGTGGGCGCCCTTGTCCAAGTTGTGCTTTTTCTGAGGGCTTGAGATAAAATCTACTTCAGATTGCAACCTGCTTGGAGATTCCTGACACTACAAAACTGGAGGACAAAAGAGCAGGCGTCCTTATCCAATTAGGGATTTTTTTGTCATTTTCTTTAGATATGGAATCTTCCTACTCTATTATGATCTCTTGTAACTCGTCTTCGCAAGATCTGACCCCTATAACCTGCAATCACAAGAGAGGGGTTGGGGTTGTGGTGTTTAGGAGCTTGCCCCAGTCAAGCCCCAGGATGGTATTCAAGCCTTCCAACACCATTGTTAGATAGAGTGCATGTCCTTGGTGGACAAAGGAAAAAGAAAATGATATGATAAATTGATTAAAACACAAAATAGATGTCACCTTAGAGGTGAAGCTCTCATGAGGAGATGAAGATCTTTCATGCCATGAGGAGATGGATTGATGAAGTCAAATCTGCAACAAACAAGTACAAACACAACACAATACTACTTTGCAACACAATGAAAGCCTTGAATATCCTTAGCACAAGATCACAAGTTCACATTATCCATCTAGGTGTAAAATGAAGTCCTAAACATGCTTATATATGCATTCCCACTAAACATCTGTAATTCAAATTGAATATGTCAACAAAGGGAAACCTTTTAATGGTCACTTTGCGGACATTTAAAATTTGGGTCCCAACAAAATAGGTCTAGACTAGGGCATGGGTGGCCTTGTTCAAGGTCCTATTTTGGGACATGCTTAAGCTTAAGGATGTCCCCTAAGTCCCATTTGACATGGGTTTTGGGGATTTTTCTCTGGGATTCATTTTAATATGCATGATTAAATTTAAAGGACCCGGGAGCTAAACATAGGAGGTAAAAGTCCTAGGGGAGCATTTTACGACATAACACAAGAAACCAAAATGAAGGCATAAGATTTAAAAGGACTGATAGCAAAGTGGAGATGTAAGAAAGGAACTTTTGTTGATGCAAATGGTGCTTTGAGAGGTTTGGATTTTTTGGGATACCAACAAAGTAGTAGTTGATCATATACAAAGCCACACATCCTAGCTAGAAATCAAGGTAAAATTCATTTCCCTAAATTAAAGTTTCATACTGATCAATGTCTACGGACCCATTGGAAATTCTGAGAAAGTGGAAACTTGTATGGCATCAAATTTCATCATTTGTTTAGGAAAGGGCACACGAATTGTACATAGTGGGAGGGGACTTTAATGCCACCATGGACATTTTAGAGAAAAAAGTGGGTGATTAAATTATCACAGACCCAACTGGATTTCTAAAATTTTATCCTCAAAAATCATTTCCTTGATTTACTCCCAATCAAAAGACAAGGTTTCATGAGTATAGCTGAAAGATTGGACCATTTCCTCCTATATTCTAACTGGGTTGAACTATCTCCCAAATTTAGGACTGCTCAATTATCTTGCCCTCAGGTTCTAATCACTTCTCTTTGATGCTAAAATTTTGTCTAGACTCCCCCACTTTGACGTGTCCCTTGAAATTCAAAAATATGTGGTTCAGGGACCTAAATTTGATAGACAAAATTTCAGATTGGTGGGAAATAACCCCAAATATTAAAGGTTCTAAGATTCTTCAAATTTTCAAAAGGTTGGGTTTCATCAAAGAACAATTGAAGGAATGGAATAAGAAAAACTTCAAAAACATCTTTGAGGAAAAGGGAAGAATCGAATCAAAACTTGAAGCTTTAAATGAAAGAATCTTCAGAGAAGGCATGCTCCAAGAAACCTTCATCAAAGAATAGAAATCTCTAAAGAGTATACAGAAACCTTGGAAAGAGAAGAGATTTTCTAGAGGCAAAATTCAAGAGAGTTGTTGAAAGAAGGGGACATAAACTTGAAGTTCTTCTATAGATGAAGAGATCTCTGAACATAATCACCATAATAAGGAATAAGGAAGGATATTTCATGGAGGAGGAAGAAATAGGACAGGTGGTGGGAGATTTCTTTAAGGAACTATTCAACAAACCTAACATGGAAAATGATCAAGCAAGACAGACGGTGCTTAGCCATATCATATAGTTGATTAATCTAGAACAAAACAATACTCTAAATCTACCATTCTCAGAAGAAGAGATTAGGATAGTAGTGTTCTAGATGAGTTCGAACAATGCACTAGGACCTAATGGCTTCCCAACAGGTTTCTACCAAAACTGTTGGAAGATCATAGCTAGAGATTTGGTGGCAGTGACAGAAGAATCTAGGAGAAAAGGAACCATGCTAAAGGATTGGAACAACACTTTCCTAGTCCTGATTCCAAAAAAGGTCATGGATTCTATGGATGACTTTAGACCAATCTCTTTGTGTAATACATCATACAAATGTAACGTCAAAAAATGTCCCCTTGGGGGCTTTTCCCTCATAAGGTTTAGCTCCAGGGTCTTTTGCATGCATTTAGGACATCTTACTTCATAATTTGGCATCCCGATGGAATGAGCCCTAGGTAACATGACAAATGGGACCTAGGAGGACCCCTTGAGATTAACCTTGCCCAAAATAGGGGGGGAGGACTTGGGTGCTCGCGCCCTAGTCCTACCCTATTTTGGGGTAGTCCCAATTTTTGGGTGTTAGCTTGTGACTGTTATTTGGGTCCTATGCCGACACGGTAAGTTTAAATTACAAAAATCTTGGCGGGAGTGTTTGTGGTTGCCTATAAAAGCATGTTTAGGCATTCATTTGTAAACTAGATGATTACTAGCAATCTATTGTGTTCTCAAGGTGATTTAAGGCTTTCATTGTGTTGCAAGAGAAGATTTGTGTGGTTTATGTGTTTGTATTTGCAGATTTGAGCATCCATTTCATCATGGAATGGAGAACATCTTCCTCCCATGATATCTTCACTACAAGGTGACATTATATTGTATTTTTATCATCATTTCCTTTGGTTTTTGCCTTTACCTCACAAGGGCATCCACTCTCTATCTAACAAAGGTGTTCGGAGACTTAAGTGTCCTCCGGGGCTTGACTGAGGCAAGCCTCTAAACACCACAACCCCCTCCCAAAGTTTTCATGGTTGCAAGTTACAGGTTGCGGAGTTGGACAAAGTGAAGTTGTAGGAAGGCATCTTGAAGTGTTGGAATTGCAGAACAGAAGGAAAAATAGCACCCTGGACTTGGGTGCCTGCTCATTAGTCCTCCAAACTTCATGGCAGAAAAATCTTTGAAACAATAGGGAAGAGTTACAGACTGAGTTTCTAGATCCAGACAAAAAGTAGGGCATTGGACTTGAGCACCCGCTCTTTTGTCCCTAACTTTTCCACCTCGAAACCCTAAAAACATGTATTCTATGATTTGATATTTTGCTTCCTTCTACAAAAGCTTTTTCTGTTATTCTTTTGTTTACAGTTGTATTTGTGAAATTAGGGTTTTAATGGTCAATTAAGCATAAGAGAAGGAAAATTGATAATTAAACACCCTAATCCAAATTTTCCTACATCTCACAGTGACCTAGGGTATGATAGTACATTGCCACTTGACCCTAGATCCTTGAATGTATAGGGTGAAAGGAGAATTCAAACATCTAACAACACTAAACTAAATAATCCCAATTTTACCCTAAAAAAAAGATCATCTCCAAGGCTATAGGAAATAGAATCAAAGAGATCCTCCCTAGCATTATATTAGATGAGCAAAGTGGGTTTACCCCAAGCAAAGCAATCACAAATGGAATTATCATAGCCCATGAATCCATTTTCTCAATAAGGAGTATATAAAAAATAATGATAATCAAAATAGACATTAGGAAGGATTATGATTAGGTAGATAGACTGTTTCTTCAAGATATCATGGATAAATTTGGTCTATGCCAAGAATGTGTGCAATGGATTCAAATCTACATTTTGACACCAATATTCTCACTCCTAATTGATGGGGCCCCCCATGGATTTTTCTCATACTCTCAAGGAATCAGACAAGGGGATCCTTTGTCCCCCTTCCTCTTCATCATCATGGCAGAAGCTCTAGTCCACTTCATCCAAGCCAAAGGCAACTTAGGCAGTTGGAAGGGAATTAAGGTAACACCCAACACAAACCCAATCACACATCTATAGTTTGCATAGGACACTCTCCTATTTGGTGTTGCCAAAGTTAGCGAATAAAAGGTGATAAAGGAGGCTCTTGAATGCTATTAACATGCTTCAGGATAGCAAGTCAACAAAAATAAATCTGACATCTTCATGTTCAACACAAAGTTGAGGAAGCAGAAAGAGATTTATCTCACCCTTGGGTACAAAATCAACCCCCTACCAAGTAAGTATCTAGGAATCTCCCTCTTTTCAAGTGCTTTTAAATCTTAGCTTTGGGATCCACTCATTTGCAATGTTACTCTCAAGATGGCCTCTTGGAAATGAAAATGGCTTTCAGCCGCAAGAAGAATCTTTATGCTTAAGTTGGAATCTCGATAATCTTGATTTATACATTATCTTGCCTTCAAATATCTGAGAAAACTAAGGATATTGTTGTTAGGAACCTGTGTTTAACCCTTCTCTTTACTTTGTTAGTATATTAGTTTTGGATGCATATGCTTTGTAAGTCATCTTGTGAGTATATTGTATTATCCCACATTCATGGGAAGTAATAGTTGTTTAGATTAGACTTAGTATATAAGTACGTGTTGAGGCCAATGAAGGCATACCCAAGTTTATTGTATTGAGCTTGCTCAAAGGAGGTTACCCCCTCAAAGTGGCCTGCGATCAATAAATTCCTTCTATGTTTTTTCTATTTATATATTTCTATTATTTCATGCATTTTCATTATATTGTTGTACGAGGTTCCTCTCATCTGGTATCAGAGCACTTTCTTGGGCTCACTCAGTGGAATTTCTGCTGAATTTTTTTCTGTAGTGGCCTCCAGGCATTGTGATTATTGCAGTAGTTCTTTTTTTCACATATGTATTGTTCATTTCAATTGTAGGTTCAGATCAGGGAATATCCCTATCTGCTTAACTATGGGAAGTACCTGGGCATATAGCCCTAAAACTCATTGTGAGGAGTACCGCAGGAACCCTGAAGTAGCTGGCCCATTGAGAGGACTTGCCAGTGAAAAGGGTAACGGCCCCTACCTGATTGACTAGTTCCCATCCGCAAGGTAAACCAAAAGCTGTCGTTTGTGGCAAAGCGGTTATCAATTTTACCTAAGTTGTGGAGTGAGGGGTACTACCCCAATACGCAAGACATTAGACAACATTGGTGGTCAAGTGTCTCCCTTAAACCTTTAGGAAGCCAAACATACCTGGGGCCCAAATCTATTGACAGCTAGAAAATCACAAATTGAATCCATCTAGAGCAGTTAGCAGATAGTTTCCAAAAAAAAAATTCTTTTTTTCGCCATATCTTCCTTGCTTTCAATCTATTTCCTCTCAAAATTCATTGGAACCCCTGAAATTTCATTCTGCATATTTCCTTCCTTGAGGACCCTATCCCAAATTCCACTTATCGAAGCCAAAAATCCCACATTTGTCTATTTTTAGGGTTTGCCATAACTTCTTCGATTCTCACCCAATAGCCTTCAAATTTTTCCATAGTGTTCATTTCATATTTCTGCTCCTTTATCCCTCTTGGACAAATTTTCCCATTCTTTCACCCCGCTTCTGAAATCCCCATTTTCTGCTTCCGTTTCCCTTAGAAAGTGTCCAAAACCTAGTCAAACCCCAATTACCCATCAGAGTTTTTCCCAAATCTAAATTTTCCTTTACTAAAAAAGTTTATGTTTTTGTTTTTCTACCCATTCCCAAAAAAAAACTCTTGGTTATGGTTGTCACCCGCACTGGAGCAAAAAACATGGAGGATGAACTTGCAACCCTCAAGACCAAACTCCAAGATCTGGATGAAAACATTCTCAGCCTCAATCTTCAGCATTCAGCCATGAATAATAGACAGCAGCCAGAGTATTCTGTAGACACTGGGTTCTCTTCTTCCAGCAATTTTCGTGGGCTAAAGCTTGATTTCCCTCGCTTCAATGGTGATGATCCGATTGGATGGATATACTGGGCAGAACAATATTTCAATCTGCATAATACTTTTGATGTCAACAAAGTCCCACTTGCATCCTTTCATTTGGAACATGAAGCCCTTCAATGGTTCTGTTGGTACATCAAGGCTCATGAAGAGCCAAAATGGATAGATTTTTGCAATGATTTGGCCCTAGTGCTTTTGATGACTTCATAGGAGCACTCACTAAACTTCACCAAACAGGCACTGTGAGAGAATATCAGACAGAATTTGAAAAACTGGCCAATTACACAGAGGGATTGTTTGATGAATTCTTCAAGACAGTGGTCTGAAGGATGTAATCCGATTTGAGGTTAAAATGTTCCGTCCCAGCACAATGATGGAAGCCCTAGGGTTGGCTAAGTTGGTGGAGGACAAGATCATAGCTCAACAGTGATCCAAATCCAATTTTTTTCCCTTCAAAAATATGGTTTCCCAAAGACCTCCAATCACACCAGCTCCTAGAACAACTCCTATCAAGCATTTGACTGAACCAGAGATGCGGGCACGTAGAGAAAAAGGGCTTTGTTATAATTGTGATGAGAAATTCACTCTGGGACATAGATGTGTTGAGCAAAAGATCTATCTCTTAGATGTGGATTATCCACTTGCAACTGAATTTTATGAAGATGCTAAGGATACAGTAGATGATTATGTCAAAACTCAGCAGCCGCCTGTTGACCCTACTTCTCAGGAAGACCACCCAAAGATCTCTCTCCATGCTTTAGCAGGAGTCACCACCCCACAAACCATGCAGGTTAAGGGTTACTTCAAGAAGCTCCCTCTTACAATACTCATTGATTCTGGTAGCACTCATAACTTCATTGACCCTTGGATCGCCAAGCAGGCTAATTGTTTTGTCCATCTTTGCTCCAGATTTGAAGTCATGATTGCTAATGGGGGCACATTACCTTGCAAAGGGAAGTGTCACAATGTGCGCATCTCTATTGGAGATTATAACCTATGCTTTGACATGTTTGTCTTGCCCTTAGGTGGATGTGATGTGGTTTTGGGCGCCCAATGGTTACACACACTTGGACCCATCTTATGGGATTTTGCTAAACTTTGGATGTAGTTTTCAGACAATGGGAAAAAACACACATTGAAGGGCTTACAACTAGGGTCTCTCAACATCATAAGTTCACATCACATGGAAAAGCTTCTTATAAAGAATTCACATAGTGTCATTACTCAGCTCCACTCCATTCAGATGCAACCATCAATGATCTCCACTACTCCTTCAGATCTACAATGAATTTTGGATAGGTATGCATGTGTCTTTGCCAAACTAGTGGGATTGCCACCTTCACGACCAGAGGACCACCGTATTCAGCTCCTTCCTGGAAGTGTTCCTCCCAACATTAGGTCCTACTGCTACCCATTTCACCAAAAAATAGAGATTGAGATGCTCGTTCGAGACTTACTAAAGAAAGGTATTATTCACCCTAGTACTAGTTCCTTTTCTTCATCAGTTCTTCTTGTCTAGAAAAAAGATGGGTCATGGCACCTCTACATTGACTTCTAAGCACTTAATCACATCACAATCAAGTATAAGTTTCCAATTCTTATTGTTGATGAGCTTCATGGCGCTCATTTTTTCTCCAAGTTGGATCTTCGTTCTAGGTATCACCAAATTCAGGTTCATGAGGATGATATCCCTAAAACATATTTTTGCACACATCATGGCCACTATGAGTTTTTGGTCATGCCCTTTGGCCTCACTAATGCTGCTTCAACATTCTATGCATTGATGAATAAAATATTTTGGCCCTAGCTACGGAAATTCATTCTGGTCTTCTTCGATAATATCCTCATCTATAGTAAAACATGGGATGAGCATATCCAACATCTGGATCTCGTACTGCAACTTATCTCTAATCATCATCTCTATGCAAATTAGTCTAAATGTGTTTTTGGCTAGGAAGAAGTGGAGTATCTCACGCATATTGTTTCAGCCCAAGGGGTTCGAGTGGATCTTGCAAAAATAGATGCCATGAAAAATTGGTCACATCCTCAGACACTCAAGAGCCTCCATGGTTTTTTCGCACTGATTGGCTACTATTGAAAGTTTGTCAAGGATTACGAGAAGATTGCAGCTCCATTAACATCTATGTTGAAAAAGGATGCTTTTACATTGACACATGCTACTGAGTGTGCATTTGAAAAACTAAAACAAACTATGTGTACTACACTTGTTCTAGCTATGCTCAATTTTTCCAAGACCTTCACTATTGAGAGTGATGCTTGTGGCAATGGACTTGGTTTTGTTCTCCTTCAAGATGAAAATCCCATTGCATTCACCAGCAAAGTCCTTTCTAGCAAGAATTTAGTACTCTCTACATATGAGAAGGAAATGCTGGCTATTTTGCATGCAGTACAGAAGTGGTGGCCATATCTACTAGGGAATCATTTCTGCATCAAGACTGATCACTAGAGTCTCAAATATTTCCTAGAACAACGGGTCTCCTCCCCAGCACAATAGAAATGGGTTAGCAAAGTCATGGGTTATGACTATGAGATCACTTACAAGAAGGGTAAGGAAAATGTTGTGGCGGATGCTCTTTCTCGCATATTTAATGACCAAGCTTCTCTTTCAGCTATTTCTATGCTTGTTCCAAATTGGTTGGAATCTGTCTAGTAGAGCTATGTCAATGACTCTTCATTATCTCAAATCATTCAACATTTGGCCAATAACCCTTCTGTTGTACCGCATTACTCTTGGGATGGTGCTTCTCTTAGATACAAGGGTCGTCTAGTGCTTCCCCAGAGCATAGATCATCAGCAGACTATCTTCTATGAACTCCATGCTTCTCCATCGGCAGGGCACTCTAGGTTCCTCAAAACTTATGAGTGGGCATGACGTAACTTCTTTTGGAAGGGAATGAAAAGGGAAATTTAATAAATGGTGGTTGAATGTGATACCTTCCAACGCAACAAGGGTGAAACGACACTCCTTCCTGGATTGCTCAAACCCTTGCCCATCCCTACACAGATTTGGACAGATATTTCTATGGATTTCATTAAGGGGCTCCCTAAATTTGGAGGGAAGATAGTGATCTTGGTTGTGGTTGATCACCTCTCCAAATATAGTCATTTTTGTGCCCTCAACCATCCCTATACCACCTCCTCAGTCGTATAAATTTTCATGGACCAGATCTTCCATCTTCATGGCATCCCTTCTTCCATTGTCTCAGATCGTGACGCAACTTTCACTAGTCATTTTTGGATAGAACTATTTTGACACACTGGCACAAAACTGAAGATGAGTTCAGGGTATCACCCACAAATAGATGGTCAAACTGAAATTATCAACGAATGTTTGGAAACTTATCTTCATTGCTTCACCTCAGAACAACAACATTAGTGGGCAAAGTGGCTCCCTCTCGCTGAATGGTGGTACAATACCTCATACCACACTGCATCTAAAATGACCCCATATGAAGCAGTCTATGGTCAGGCACCGCCAGTGCTCCTTCCATACACCCCCAGCAGTTCACCAGTTTAGGCAGTCGACATGGTTCTCTAAACCTAAGATTAGATTCTTCGCACCTTGATGGACAATCTTCACATGGCAAGAAATCGAATGAAACAACAAGCCGATCAGCACCGTTATGAGCACACTTTTCAAGTAGGTGATATGGTTTTTCTTCATCTACAACCATACAAGCAATCATCCTTGAAACTCAAAGGGCGTCATAAGCTAGCTCCAAAGTTCTATGGGCCATATAAGGTTCTTTAGAAGATTGGGTTAGTTGCTTATAAATTGGAGCTTCCTCCTTCCTGCGTTCATCTAGTATTTCATGTCTCTTGTCTAAAGAAAGTTCTTGGCACCAACATCAGAGCACAAATTATTTTACTAGAACTGGATAACAAAGGATCCATCATTTTGGAGCCGGGGACAATCCTCGATAGGCACACTCGTCAGCTTTTCTCTTGATCCATCACAGAGGTATTAATTCAGTGACACAGAATACAACTAGAGGATGCTACATGGGAACCACTCCTTCAGATTCAACAACAATTTCCACATCTTAAGTTTTGAGGAAAAAGATTTTCTAAGAGGGAGGGGATGTTAGGAACCTGTGTTTAACCCTTCTCTTTACTTTGTTAGTATATTACTTTTGGATGCATATGCTTTGTAAGTCATCCCGTGAGTATATTGTATTATCCCACATTCATGGGAAGTAATAGTTGTTTAGATTAGACTTAGTATATAAGTACGTGTTGAGGCCAATGAAGGCATCCAAAAATTTATTATATTGAGCTTTCTCAAAGGAGGTTGCCCCCTCGAAGTGGCCTGCGATCAATAAATTCCTTCTATGTTTCTGCTATTTATATATTTTTGTTATTTTGTGCATTTTCATTATATTGTTGCAGGAGGTTCCTCTCAATTGTCAACCAAAAAATGAGAGATTTTTTTTCTGGAAAGACAGTTTGGAAACTAATAAGATCCATCTCATTGCATGGAATAATATCTGCAAACCAAAATTGGTAGGGGGAGTGGGTCTAAGAAAATTGTCGATAATGAACATAGCTCTGGGAGCGAAATTAATATGGAATATTTTTTCAAGCCACAACTAAAATGGGAAAAAATCCCGCAAAAAAATACTGGACTCCAATGACTTCACTAGGATCCTAACAATGACCAATCTTTCATGGGGCTCTGACGTATGGAACTTCATGTTATCATGTAGAAATCTAATCACAAATCACCTCTCGTGGGAAATCAAAAATGGATGCACATCCCTATTTTGGGAGGACTCGTGGAATGAGAATCTAGCCCTGAAAGATATTCTGAACATAACAACTCAAAGATCAACAATAGAAAATGTGTGGGGTATCCATGTCAAAGTACTTGGAAGTGAATTTTGAAGGGACGGGTTGGAAATTGAAATCTTGGAGAGATTTGGACCTTGAAGAAGAACACATCGAAACTATGGAGGCTGAGCTAGAAAAGAGAAAGATTTGTATCTCTCATAAGGAGGATTCCATTAGGTGGTGTGGTGCAAAGTCTGGTTGCTACAATGTCAAATTGGGTATGAAATTGAAAATGCATCAACTGAAAAGGTGGAATGGCCTTCCCACCTTTGCTGGAAGAAACAATGCCTCCCAAGATTCGATGCCTTTGCATGGGTGGTACTGCAAAAGAGTATGCTGACTGGGGATAGATTAAGGAAGCTTGGTTCAATTGTCCCTATAGATGTGTGCTTTGCAAGGAAGAGGAGAAATCCACTAATCACATACTTCTCAACTATCATTTTGAAGAAACGTGTTGGAAATGGGTGATAACAAAGCTTAATTGGGCCAGCTCCCTACCTACTGAAATTCTCTCCCACTTTAGAGATTGGCCAATCACACACAAGAATGCAGTCTTCTCAAGCATATGTACCAAATTTCCATCAATAGTAATCTAGGAAATATGGAAGGAGAGAAAAAAAATAATATTCTAAGATAAGGTTATGCCTTTGGAAACCTTTCTCAACAAATTGGAAAAATTCATAATGGAGGTGGTGAATAATACAGCCAGAAACTAGTCAATGAAGAAGAGTGCATTAACAAACTATGATAATGAGGTCAAAAAACCCTAGCATGGACTAGAGGCACCCTATTTATGGGAAGAAAAGGGTTCATCCCACCCCAAATCCAAGAGCAAATGCTCATTGGACACCATTGAAGAGAGATTGGTATAAGTTGAATTTTGATGGTGCTACTAGAGGCAATCTCAAGGCCTCTGAAGCGAGAAGCATCATTAGAAACCACAATGGAGATATGATAGTTAATGCAGCCAAAAAATTAATTAAGGGTACTAATAATGAAGCAGAGGCACTAGCTTTACTTCTTGGACTACAATTATGCAATAAACTTGGACTTACAAAAATTCATATTGAGGGAGGCTCTCAGATCATTATCAATGCCATTAGAAACCACACTACAAAATTAACCACATATACCGTGAGGCCAACCAAGATGTGGACAAGTTGGCCAACATGGAAATTGACATGCCAAATCAATACCACAAAGGTGCCTTGTTAGAAACATGTTTTATTATGAAGTTTGGCCTTTACACTATCGACATTTAAGGAGATCATAATGGGGCAGCAATGTGAGGAGTTTGGCTCACTTGTAGGTTTGGAAGGATTGGATGGAAGAGTTACTTGTGATCATGAAGACAACCAAGATCAATCCTAAGACGTATTTTATTGCCAAAATGGTATTCATTTGCATCAAAGCCAAGAACCAAATAAATGGATTCAACGTTGAGTTTGAGAGCAAAGAAAAGGTAGGTTGCATTTTTGGGACCCATTATAGACTTGAGGATGATGAAAATATTTAAGTCTCACTCAATGATTGTCCTCCACGCTATTAATATGGCACTGGGTGACACTTTCATGACCACCTCCCACCATTACAAAGTTAACACTGATATATTGTTAGTGTTGATTGCAATTTTGTTGGATCTTGGGGAGCCTAAGGATGAAATTAGGGAAGTTGTGTTTACTTTAATCAAGCCCCAGTGGAGGGGGTTTGAAGAAGGTGTTTGACGAGGCAATGTTAGGCTTGGGATTCATGCCTAAGAATGGAATATGATCAATGGTGTGAAGGCCTTATAACAACCCATGGGTTCCCTTTATCATTAAAACAATGAGCCAAAATGCAGAGGAACGAAACATAAGGCCCATTAGGGGAAGTAATTTCTCAAAATGTTGGTTGGGTAGCATACTCACATGTTGTAGATGGGAGCTTTACAGTTGATTTAGGGGACTCTAGCTTGGGACCAGATGGCAATGAGGAGATTATAGAGAATGCAAGAGAGCAGATGGAGAGATGAAAGTATGAAGTTTTATTAACAGATAAGGATAGAAGTATTTAATAGCTATTTTATAGATTTATATTGCTTGTAAAAGGATAATATTAAGATCATAGTTTGTAAATAAATGGCAGAATATGTAATAGACTTTATATAATAAAGAATCTTGTATAGGGGAAATTTTGTTTAAGGAACTCTTCATGAGAAACCATTTTTTGTGTTTATATTCCTATTATAGTTCAATGGGAGTGACCCCCAAAAGGTCACAATTCATTGATCAAAAAATATGTTATTACTTCTTGCCTATGTTGTTCACTCATTTTTTGAGTAGTATATGAATGAAATAATTACTTTCAGTTTGTAATATTCGAGCCACTTTGGTGTCCACTCATGTAGCATGTTTCTAGGGCCACTTAAGTCTACCCTTGGCCTATTTCATTCCTCACCAAGGTTTGTCAAACTTCATATTACATGCTTACTGTTGGCAAGAGACACTAGATGGATTCATGATTGTTGTCATTGATGGAAACAAAGTTCATCCCACACATCCACAGGACATGGTGTGTCTATATCAGAAGTCAGAGTGAAGAATGTTGTGGTCCGGTAAACAAGAACAGAGCATGTGGTGAGGGCCGACAGTCAGGTCCGGATCTCTCAGAGGAAGTATCTTGGTGAAGTACGGATTTGGGGAAGTCAAGAGGACTACCTTTAGTGATAGATTCCAAGGATTTAGCCTCCGGTGATAGATGAAGAAAAAGATATGAATACTTGAGTATCGGGTTCCTGATTGGCAGTGTGGACAAAGGAAGAACTGACTGGCAGAACATCAGACATTATTCTGGATGTGTTACTGATGTTGGTAAAGGTTATGAAGGCATAAATTATGTTTGGCCAACATGATTAATGATTTCCACAAGTACATCCTTGATCCGCATTACTTGGTAAGCAAGGATTCAGCCGACAGATCAGAGTTTATGGAAAATATTGACTATTCCGGGTGCCGACTAGAAAGGTGATGAAATCACTTGTACGGATATATATACAAGATGGATTTAGTTATGAGAGGAGTTGTCATCATGAGTAGTGTGCGAAGAAAAGCAGTAGAGCCAAATAAAAGCAAAAAGGAAGGTCCAGTATGTGAAAGAAGAGCAGCACAAAAGAAGAGGAAAGATGAAGTGTAACAGATCAATGTACAGAGCCTAACCGGAACTGAACTCTAGCATATGTTGATGCTTCTTATCAGTTCAAGTATTGTATTACATTCTTTATAAATTGTAGACAGTGTGTCTCTTGTAGGCAGTGTGCCTCTTGTGAGCAGTGTGCTCAGACAGTGAGCCCTAATTGGCAAGTGCCATTTTGTATTTCCATTCTTCTAACAGAAAATACAATCTTGGGTTAATCACCTCGTGGTTTTTTCCCTTAACAGGGTTTCCACATCAAAAATATTATGTCATGTGTATTTCCATTTCATGGTTATGTTTGCTTAATTAAATTGATGCTGCATTGATTATGAAGAAAGTTCAATAATTAGGATAACTGATTCACCCCCCCTCTCAGTTATCAACAATTGGTATCAGAGCCAAGTTCCTCCCAACAGTGTCTAACAGCTTGAGGAAGATCTGGGAATTCAAATGGATGCCTATGGTTTAAGGGAGCAACTCAAGACTGCCCTTGATGATCTTGAGCAGTCAAACTCTGAAGTCAATGAGTTAAAGGAAAGACTCAAACAGGCTGATGATTTCATGAGAGAACTAAAAGACAAATTAAGTCTCTCTATGAAAAAGAGAAAGGAGCTACTTTAGTAATTGGCAAGTCAAAGTGAAGCCAATGATACAAATGAAGATCTGAAGGAGAAAACTAAGTTATGTGAAAAGTTATCAAAAGAAATCATTATGGTAAGACATGAAATGGAATCAGGAGTTATAAAGTTTACCCAAGAGATTGAAGAGAAAAGAAAAACTGAAGATAATCTAAGAAAATCTCTCAAGGAGAAATCAGAAGATTGCCACAAGATGGATAGAATTATCAGACATCTTGAATCTGATCTTGAAGATGCTAAAGATAATGAAGAAAAACTTGAGGATCAAATTGTCTCTCTCAAAAGGGATCTTCAAACAACAAATGAATATAAAGAGAAATTCAAGATAAGTTCTGCTCAACTTGAAGTTCTTTTTGGAAGTCAAAAGAGGATAGATGACAAGTATGGTTTGGGATATGAGAAAGGAGAAAGCTCTGGATCTGGTCAGAAGAGTTTTGGATCAGAAAATCTAAGGAACAAGCCTAGAAGACCTCCGGTAAGGCAGCCTAATGCTCAAAGATATCCATCCTTCAATGGATACTGCCACAACTGCAATAACTTTGGTCATAAAGCTAATCAGTGCAGAAAGAGAATGAATTAGACTAACTCATCCTTCTTCGGACAGTGCTTCAACAACAAAAGGTATGGTCACAAGTCTCATGAATGTAGAAATATGCAAATGAACAAATCATTCAATGGTAGATGCTTTGCATGCAATAGAATAGGTCATATGGCTAATCAATGCAGATCAAGAGGATATCAATCAAATATGCAAAGAAATGTTGTTTGGCAAATTTGCAATAGATCCGGTCATATTGCAAAATTCTGTAGAAGCAAGAATCAGGACAAAAGAGGTCCGGTACATCATAATCAGAATCAGGATAAGGGAAAATGAAAAGTGAATGTAGATGAAGTTCAAAGTGAGATGAATAAGATTTGGGTGAAGAAAAGTACAGAGAATGTAGGAGATGGGTCCGCACTAGACTCTGGTGCTGATATTCCTTCCGAAAACTAAAAAGTGAGCTTTGGCTCAGGGGGAGACACAAAGAAAACCTTGTTCCCCCAGCCAGTCAATTGGTGCCAGAACTGGCACAAGAAGAGTTGCCGATTAAAGGGTTCATAAGGGAAACATCCAAATAAAGTATGGTTAAGATTTGGAAGATCCGCAAGATGTTTAAAGATTAGGATTGATCCGGTTCTTCAAGTCATCCAAATAAGGCAAACCAGAATAACTTAGGTCGAGCATTTATTGCAACCCGACATTAGGGTTTGCGGAGCAATATAAGGGTTTTCTCATTAAGCATTTGTTCACTTTGCATTCAAGAAGAAACGAAAAGTGAAGCTCTGCAATAAAATTCCTCAAGCTCATCAAAGATCATTTGCAGAAGTTAATTCATCTAGAAATCGATCCAGCTAACTCCATGAAACCGAAAGGCACAAAAGGTATTCCTTGTTATCAAATATCTCTCTCTAAATCCTTGAATGATGGGTACTCCAAATATTGTAAAAATCTCTGATAGGCCTCGCCCCAAATTCAAGAAACATCCATACAAATCTTTGGAAGTAGATCCCCTAGGAGCATTTTCCAGTGTTCCGCATGGTGTGTTGCATACAAAAGACATTAGGGTTTACATACACGCGAATATTGAAGAATTTGGGGAATCAAAGTTAGTGGATATCTATCACAAACAACTAATAGATGATTCTTTTGAGATTAAACCTCAGTATAAAGCCATCCGGGATAAGCATTTTGCACAGTGCATTCATTTCCCCTGTTTTGAAGAAGATGAATGGGTTCGGTATGTGTTGATTAGAGTGCATGACAATTTCTTATGGTTAAATAAACAATTTAAGATCACCAAAGATGCAATTAGGGTAGTAACCAGTCTGCACTCATCCGGTGGAATACCTATTCTCAAATCTGTCAAGAATCAGACAGTAAGTCATGCAACCGAATCAAAATTTGACAAGAGAGCTATGACAATTGAAGACATCACTGAACCGGATGTCAAATTTGCATCCATGATAATTGGTTACAAGATTTATCACTCTAGTAGGGAAAATTTAGTACCGGGAACTACAGTTTACACAGCCTATCAAATGCTAAAAGAAAATGCTGACTATGATCTGTGTGAACTTCTAAGCCAACTTTTGGAAAATCTATAAAAGATTAAGAAGGATAAGAAGAACTCCTTCAAGTATGGTGGCTTAATTCTCTGCCTATTCTTTTATTACATGAATGAGCTTCCCGGATCCAATGGCTGGGTATGGTAGAATGACAGACCGGTTGCCATCCAAATCAGAGACTATTTGCATGGGCTTGGGGATGCCAAAGCAAGAAATACAGCCCTGTGGGGATATTTCAAGAATTTTCAGAACATGATGCAAGCAAGAGAGAGAATTCCCCAGTCTCTTGTTGAGAAATACAAAGACACAGTATGCTTTATGGTAGAGACTGATCAATGCCTAATGGAGGCAGTAGAACCAAGAACTGTATGGATCATGCCTATGGGGTATGAAGTTGAACAAATTGTGGAGCTGCATGTTCAACACATGTTAAGTCAGCCAAAAGATCCCAAAGTAGAAAGGTTTGGAACCTTTGAGGAGCTAAGTGTAAAAATTCATGTGGAACTCAAACAACCAGAGATCAAGAGGAAGGTGAGAAAAGAAGTTGAAGATGTTGCAAAAGGCTTTAGCATCTCAAAGGAGGCACTTGATGCCAACAGGGAAAAGATGGAAAGGCCTGAGGAAGAGAAGGAAAAGGCAGAAAAGAAAAGTGATGAAAATGTTCCGGTAAAATCTTCCACCCGGACCAGATCATCAAAGAGATCTGCACCTACCACTACCAAAAGCTCAAGGCCATCAAAACTGGAAGCAAAATCATCTGGCAAAGGAGAGAAAAGAACAAAGACAAAAGCCACAAGGGCTTATGCCAGTCAAAGGGATGAAGAAGAGACTGAATCTGATGAAGAAATTAGGAAATGAAGAAAAAGAAGAAAACATCCAGTGAACCCTCTACCAGACAAGAGAAAGAAGAAAAGACAAAGGAATATGTTGAAAAACCCACCATTCACATTGATGACATAATCAAATTAGTCACAGTGGATGGAAATCTTCAGCCAATGATTGAGTTCTATGATGATTATGGTGAAGCAGATCAAAAGATATTGCAAGATGCCACAGTCAGGTACCTAAATATCTACACCAAAGCATTTATTGAAATTATATCTTTGATCCCCAAAAGCTTGGAGAAGGAACTAGAAATAAGAAAGAACAATGCCCAAGCCAAAGACCTAGAAATTCAGGAACAGATAGCAATTCAACTGTATCCTTCAATCGATCCCAAGACAATGAATATGGTATTCAAAGATTGTAAGGATGAGTTCAGGAGCAAAGCAAGGATGAATGAACTTATGCTCGAAGAGACTGACAAAGTTGCAAAAGACACAGAAGAGATCCTTCGAAATGCATTCAAAAGATTCAACATTCCAATTATAAGGGACTTGGGTACTGATCCCTCGACTACAAGTGTTGTAGAAGAATCTACTAAGAAAATAACAGAAGAGGTGGGCCTTGAACAGACTAACATTTCTCCTCCAGATTCCCCTATAGTCTCCAAATCTAAAAAAGAAGAAAGAATACAGGAGAAAGAACCAGAGGTGAAGGAAAAAGAAGGTGACAATACCAAGGTTGTAGAAGGAGAGAAGACTTCAACAGAGAAGACCACAACTGCCAGTGATAAGAATGTAGAAGGAGAGAAAACTCCAAGAGACAGCTCTAAGAATGCAGAAGAAAAGAAAAATCTATCTCCGGTAAGAGACACTGTAAAAACTGTCCAAGAATTCCTGAACAAAGAAACAATGGAGATTGATGAACCAGAGCTTCTACAAGGACCATTTAATTTTGATTCTCTTTCTCCGGTACAGATAATGAAGATAGCTTCATTTGCTAATGCAAAGGCTAAAGAAAAACTCCTAAAGTCTCACATGGAAGACTGTGAGCTTATAGAGGCAGCATCCGGAGTGTTGGAAAAGATCATGCCATCTTTTCAAAAGGATCCCACAGCCTCTTCCTCCGGTAATCTCAAAACTCTAGTCAATAGTGTTAGCCAACATTTTAATTCTCTAGAGAAATCAGCTGAGGAGAAGGTCAGGAAAGAATTTTTGGATAAGAGATTCTCAGAGCTGTAAGGGCTAATATCAAATGACAGAAGAGTTATGGGTATTAGGATAAAAAGTTTGGAAAATGCCTTTAAAGATGGAGGTGATGTATACAAATTTTGTATATCTTGGTCTAAAACAACAGTGGAGATTGAGAAGAAAATGAAAGAACAGGAGGATAAACTGTTAAAACTTTCTCAAAATTTTGATCCACTTACTACATCCATAATAAATCAAGAATGTCAAACAGTTGCAGTTTTGAATGAAATTAAGAAGCTTGAAAAAGAGAAGAAAAACTGAATTAGTAGGTTGAGTGAGCTCAGAGGGATAATTGTCCCTAAGTTAGAGGCCATGCATGAGGCCATAAAAGAAGCTCAAATCACAGCCCAGACCAATGATCCAACAGATCTAAAAAGGGCAGATGCGTTTGCATTCCTGTTGAGCGTTCATATATCAATTTTGGACAAAATGAAGTAAAGTTGGGCTATAGAATTCATTCAATTGAAAACAACTTTTGCAGACATACTTCAGTATATGTAAGTATTCCATATGTATTTACTTATGCGGACAAAATTTTGAAAATTTTGGTATGTGGACCCTACCCTTTTCCATTGATGTCAAAGGGGTAGTGAAGAGCAGTGAAAAATGAGGAATCCAACTAAGGGGGAGCTCCGGAAAATGTATATAAAAATAGAGCATCAGCAAAGGGGGAGCATAGTGTAAACACTTAGTCATTTTTCATTTTTCACTAAGTGTTGCCATCAATGCCAAAGGGGGAGATTGTTAGAAAGAGACACTATATGGATTCATGATTGTTGTCATTGATGGCAACAAAGTTCATCCCACACATCCATAGGACATGGTGTGTCTATACCAGAAGTCAGAGTGAAGAATGTTGTGGTCCGGTAAACAAGAATAGAGCATGTGGTGAGGGCCGACAGTCAGGTCCGGATCTCTCAGAGGAAGTATCTTGGTGAAGTGTAGATTTGGGGAAGTCAAGAGGACTACCTTTAGTGATAGATTCCAAGAATTTAGCCTCCGGTGATGGATGAAGAAAAAGATATGAATACTTGAGTATCGGGTTCCTGATTGGCAGTGTGGATAGAGGAAGAACTGACTGGCAGAACATCAGACATTATTCTGGATGTGTTACTGATGTTGGTAAAGGTTATGAAGGCATAAATTATGTTTGGCCGACATGATTAATGATTTCCACAAGTATATCCTTGGTCCGCATTACTTGGTAAGCAAGGATTCAGCCGACAGATCAGAGTTTATGAAAAATATTGACTATTCCGGGTGCCGACTAGAAAGGTGATGAAATCACTTGTGCGGATATATATACAAGATGGATTTAGTTATGAGAGGAGTTGTCATCGTGAGTAATGTGCGAAGAAAAGCAGTAGAGCCGAATAAAAGCAGAAAGGAAGGTCCAGTATGTGAAAGGAGAGCAACACAAAAGAAGAGGAAAGATGAAGTGCAGCAGATCAGTGTACAGAGCCTAACCGGAACTGAACTCCAGCATATGTTGATGCTTCTTATCAGTTCAAGTATTGTATTACATTCTTTATAAATTGTAGACAGTGTGTCTCTTGTAGGCAGTGTGCCTCTTGTGAGCAGTGTGCTCGGGCAGTGAGCCCTAATTGGCAAGTGCCATTTTATATTTCCATTCTTCTAACAGAGAATACAATCTTGGGTTAATCAACCCGTGGTTTTTTCCCTTAACAGGGTTTCCATGTCAAAAATATTGTGTCATGTGTATTTCCATTTCATGGTTATGTTTGCTTAATTAAATTGATGCTGCATTGATTATGAAGAAAGTTCAATAATTAGGATAACTAATTCACCCCCCCCTCTCAGTTATCAACACTTACCTCTCTTGATCTTTTGGGAACACGTGCTAAATATTGGAGAATTTTCTCAAGTTGCAAGCACGACATGTAGACGTTCGTGTGTTGCGTTGGCATCCCAAAGATTCCAAAATTCAAAATCATTACTTTCCCTTCCTTGTCATCTGATTCCATCAATGGTAATGTTTGTTTGACAATAAAATAGAATTTGTAAGCATGCCTAACCCTTAGATTCTCTTGGCATTCACAAAAGAAATAACTCTTTTCTCTCTCTTTTTTTTTATGTTGGTACTCTCATTAAGTTGTAGCATCCCTCTCTTTCTCATCTCCTATTGACTTCATACTTGCATCTTGATCATTCTAGAAGCTCTCTCAAGGGATTAGTGTTGTTCACATACTGATTTGACCCTCAAGGAGTTTGTAGCCTCCTCCATTGTCTCAAGCTTGGTAAAATTGTTTCATTATGAAGAAATAGTGTTGTTATTTTACTTATTACATCCTCCATTATCCCTATTTTGACAAACTTGTGGTGTAGACAACCACCTTATTTTCCTTTATGCACACTAGGATATTCTTCCTTGTAGACCAAGGTTGATACTAATAACATTTGTTTATTGTCACTGTTGTTGTTTTCCTAGACGCACTTAGGGAATAATTATAGTTCAATGAGAGTGACCCCCAAAAGGTCACAATTCACTGATAAAAAAATATATTGTTACTTCTTGCCTATGTTGTTCACTCATTTTTTGAGCAGTATATGAATGAAATAATTACTTTTAGTTTATAATATTTGACGCACTTTGGTGTCCACTCATGTAGCATGTTTCTAGGGCCACTTAAGTCTGCCCTTGGCCTATTTCATACCTCGCCAAGGTTTGTCAAATTTCATATTACATGCTTACCTCTCTTGATTTTTTGGAAACATGTGCTAAATATTGGAAAATTTTCTCAAGTTGCAAGCGCGACATGTAGACGTTCACGTGTTGCGCTGGCATCCCAAAGATTCCAAAATTCAAAATTGTTACTTTCCCTATCTTGTCATCTAATTCTATTGATGGTAATGTTTGTTCTTGACAATAAAATAGACTCTATAAGCATGCCTAACCCTTGGATTCTCTCTTCCCCATATATAGACTCATTTTGAAATCTTTTCATCTTCTTCTAGACTCATTTTTGAAAAATATCTTGGCATTCACAAAAGAAAGAACTCTTTACTCTCTATTTTGTTGATATTGGTAATCTCATTAAGTTGTAGCATCCCTCTCTTTCTCATCTCCTATTGACTTCATACTTGCATCTTGATCATTCTGGAAGCTCTCTCAAGGGATTGGTATTGTTCACATACTGATTTGATCCTCAAGGAGTTTGTAGCCTCCTCCATTGTCTCAAACTTGGTAAAATTGTTTCATTGTGAAGAAATAGTGTTGTTATTTTACTTATTACATCCTCCATTATGTAATATCCCTTGCTATTTCTGGTATGAATTTGCCCTCAAGGAATATTGTCAAACACTTTTGATGCTTGCTGGTCTGTGTTTTCAGTCTGATATTTTTACTTGATAACGATAGTTGAGTACTCTAAATGCTCATAAATCAAAACTACAATGTCTAAGCATTAATCTAAATGCATATATGACTTCTTTTTGCCTTTTCAAATGCTTTTTATATGGTTTCTACATGTAAATTATGTACCTACAACCAACTAACATTATGACAAACAATTGGCATGCAATCTAACATGCTGATAAGGGATGCTATAATGAAGGACATTACATTGAACAAATGACATACAATTGATAACTCTTTTATTAGATGCAACCCCAAACACAATGATATTAAGAAATACCAAGTTTCTTGGTTTACAAGGGTTATTCAATACAGTGCCAAAGTCTGATATCAATGATCACCTACAATAATATGCTTGGGATAACAATGCAAACCACTAATAATTACAAAAAGAACCTGGTGATAATGGTGCCCAAAGTGCTGATGAAGAATCAAGCAATATCCAAGGAAAGGAGTCCCTTCCAAACCTAAATTATAACCTTCTCCCAGCTGCCCTATTCATGCGGTACTGTAGCGTTATTGTAGCAATCACTGTAGGGGCACTGTTCACGTCACTGTAGCGACACTATTCATAACACTGTAGCGCGGCACTGTTCATGGCACTATTCATAACACTGTAGCAGCCAACAAAAAACATCTAATCTGCAAATTAATACCTCCAAGCCCTTGGTTAATACTTCAGATTTAAGCACAAATGAAAGGACTGAAGTATCCCTTCCAATTTGCAACCCTTCGGAGGATATTTCACCACCTCAGTTATGCTAATCTATGGGAGTTTAAGTTCCCAAAGACCAAATATGCAGAAACCCTTGGCTCCACAAAACTCATCAAATGCAAATGACAATCATCGGATGCCTGGAAGCTTGCCTTGCCCCTTCCTTTATACTTTTTTTAATCCCACTTCAAGAGGCTTCTAGAAAAATCTTATTATTTTATTTTAGTGACTTTAATGATATAATGTGTATTTTAAGTCACTATATTAAATTAATTAAATATAAGGTTACCTTTTGATTTAAAATTAAGTAATAACCTTATAAAATAATTAATTTAATAATATCTCCCTTATTTCGTCAATTAGCCTTCGAGAGATAAAGGCTAAATTACTCATCATGAAAATCACCTAGGAAGGGGACATTACACATTATCTCTATTTTGACAAATTTTTGGTGTAGACCACCACCTTATTTTCCTTTATGCACACTAGGATATTCTTCCTCATAGACCAAGGTTGATACTAATAACATTTGTTTATTGTCACTATTGTTGTTTTCCTAGACACACTTAGGGAATAAGAGTACACACTTGTTTTCAATCCTTTCCAATAGTAGCTATCCATGGAGGTCAAAAGATCAAAATAGGGGTTTGACCTAAAGTCAAGCACCCAAACAACCCCAACAATTTTCTTTGGTCTTTTTAGTTGCAAGTATTTTGGAGATAATCAACCACACATAGGTTTGATAGTCTCTTCCTCTTCATTTCTTTCCTTTCATCATTTAAATTAATCATTTCAATGTGTTTATCAATAAGTTCTATTGTCTAAAAGGATGTTGGGTTTTCTTTGTGGTTTATTATGTAAACTGGGTAGCTCACTACACTAGAACATAAGCATTTATTAAAGATTTTCCCTATTTTTCTATCATACATATGACAACGTGACACACAAATGTCCGTGTGAAGCACTGTCATCTTGGGCTAAGGCTCTCCCTTTGGATGCCAAGTGCCTCTTCTATTCCACTTTTCATTTATATGTGATTCAATTTATTGTTTTCTAGAAATTATAGTTTTATTTTTGTACCTTTATTCTTTTTCTTACCGAAGATAAGTGTTTTCTAAGAATAAAGAAAACATAAGGTTTAGCTGGAGTTATCTTACTCTTCCTCCTAGGATAGAAGCAAAATATTCTTCCTTAAAGCTGGTTAGATTCTAGTGTTATACTTGTGTAAATATAGTTCAAGTTAGAAGGTAAAAACATTTTAATTAGAATCTATTTTCCCATATTATATTTTGGTGAACCCAACTTCATTCACTTGCATTACCCTTTCCATTCTACTTTCATTCTTGTCTTGTTTGGTGCAAACAAGTATTCGACTATGTCAGATCTATTTCTCCAAACCTTTATAACTTTTAATGATCCCTTCTCTAGTGAATATTTTTGACATGTTAAATGAAGCCCTTGATGACTTCATCTACGTCACGACTTCCTCTTCTATTTCAAAACATTTTTATTCTAAACATTTGATTAACATAATTTATTTTTTTGGACCTACACAAGAACTTGTGAAACTGAAAGTTGTGATTCATCTTCATTTTAATATTCAAGAAACTTCTAAACTAGTAATCATTGTTCAAGGTGCTATAAATGCTCTTCAACCTTTGAATTACTTCACTCAAATTGTAAAGTCTATCACACTAAATGTGTCTGGTCCTTTTCATTATCATGTGGTAGCCCACATGTATAATAGACTAAAAACAAACAAGCTACACTTGTCCTTGTTTCCCTTCCTAGTTCTCCTATTATACCTCCAGCTCTCCCTATTTCTCATTTGAAGACTACTGCAATATGATCTTGTAGATCGGCTTCATGCTACTCCTGCCAAGATCTCTCTTTGGGAGCTTATTCAAACTTTACCCATCTATCATGGTATGATCAAAGAAGCCTTATAGAAGATCTTAGTTGCATCTTCTACTAGATCAAATGATGTAACTGCCTTACTTGATTGTATATATACAAATTCTATAGATATAATATTCCAAAAATATAAGCTACCATATTTAGATGTTCGAAAACAAAATGACCCTCTTCTCATCATTATCAAAATTAATTCCTTTGGTGTCAAACATACACTTATTAATAAAGGTTTAGATCTTAACATTTTTGGGGTGGACTTCTTAAACCACATCAATATTTATGTCTTCTATATCTCTAACAAACCTTGCTATCCATGGTTTTGACAACATAGATAGGCAAACCCTTGACACAACCACATTGCATATTGAATTGTGACGTAGAGGAAAAAGAATAACAAGAACAATGAATAAACAAGAACAAGAGAAATGTAGAGTACTCAACAATCTTCACAAGATTCCATTGACCCTTCAATGGAGATTTCAACCTATACCCTATAAACTATTCTACAAGCCTATCTTTCTAGGCTTAAACCCTCAACAAGACCTAATTGGTACTTAGTATGGAAAAATGCATTCTTTGTGCTTCCTTGGATTCTTGTTACCTTCCACACACCCTATAGGGTCTTACCAAACCCTAAATTGCTATGTGAACTCAAGAAGATGGCCTTTTCCTTAAACCCTCACTACTCTTAGGGTTTTAACAATCTGTTTAATAGAGAACACACTCAGACCTTTATATTTCACATGTGTGAGGGTTTCAAGAGCTCTCCTTTGGTGATCAATTAGCACACAACCCCATGAAGGTGCTCACCCAGTTTTGTGAATTTTCAACAGTGGAAACCCAAGTTATGGATTTTTCTAAGCCACTGCAAACCCTAGGTCAAGAACAGGTAGGGAAGAGATTAAATTCATTTTCCTGCACCAAACACTATGAAACCAAAAAATAATAAATGCATTAGTATTGAAACATGATACCCTCACTTTCTCATGCACTCCCAGACCAATATAGTTCCATACATGCCCATACAGAGGTAGTTTTTAACTGTTTTTGCATAAAACTATCAAAAATGTGAAGAAAATAGTGTATTTTTCATGAAAAAATACCTCCTCATGTTCTTGGAGCGTACATTTCCATTCTCCTTCGTGAATACTCCATGAAAAATAGTTATAAATTAAAATATATGTCTTTTTTCACAAAACCTAATAATATTGTCTTAAAACTTGAAATTGTTGCCCTATATCCTACTTAATATTGAAAGACATTGAAAAAAAGACTTTACGTGATCTTCCAAGACCTTATTTGACTCATTAAACCTAATCCTATTGTTGAGGACCAACCCCCAACTCTCCAACAAGCCAAAAACCTCTAGAAAATTCAAAATTGGTTTTGGCGGTGTTGGTAAACAGATTTGTAACCGTGAAATAACCTTTGAAAATGACTCATTGCCCTTAGAGCGGTGACTAAATAGTCCCAACAGTTGGAGAAGTTGTTACTAGACTAACAACTTTCCTCTGCGTTTGAGAGGGGCAGCTCCCTTGTATGATAGGGGTATTTGTGGTTTTTGTGTACTTTTATCCTGAAAGTACAAAAAGGAAGAAAAAGAAAATAATAGGAGAAATAGGCATGTAGAAACCCTCATGGTAGACGTACGAAAACCAACAGGAGTTTCACAATCTTATTGAAAAGTATGAGGGGGTTTCACCACAAAGCTAGAAACCACTTTCCTAAACTCTATGATGGATCTCATGACATATATGCAACAACGATGAAGAAAGATGGCAAATCTCAACATACAAAGAGATAATTTATCTAAACACTTTCAAATCAGGATGACATGATTGTGCTTTATCACCCCAATTGCATGCTTTAATGGATAACTTTGATTCACACAAATACATAGAAAGATCACCAATTTGACATATGAGAAACTAGTAATCATAACTTAGAAATATATCAAGAATATACGAACTGAAGATGCATTCTTCATTATCTTTTCAAAATTATACAATTCCAAAAGTAGACTATATAATGTGTAGAACCAAAAATGTTCCAAGAAGTTTATTCATAAGTTCCCCCTGCAAAAGTTCTCTCTAAAGAGTCCCCCCCCCTTTACATTTGAAATAGCCATGTATTTATAGGCTTCTCCCTAGTAACTACCTTGTAACTACCTCACAACTACCTAGTAACTACCTTTTTCAAAAAGAAAACTAATTTTGAATTTTAACTACAATAAGTGAAACAAGTCACTTTTTAAAAGAGTAGTTTTCAAAGATACAACTTTTGAGTTGTGGATTTGGCTAAGATATTCTCCATCTTCATCTGCTCCATTGAAATACAAATAATTCTGAGGTATACCATGAGAACGAAAAAGATTAATTGTTGCAATGTGCCCATAAGTCCTCTTCACTCTATAAATTTCTTATCAATTTCAAAGGATATTCTCTCTCTTAGTTGTTCTCTAGTGAGAAGTAGAGCTGAAAAGTCCCTGATGTGTATTTGTTTTTCACTTACATGACAAGCTTGCATATTAAATGATTCACACATTTTTGCATATATGATTTCCTTTCTTGCTTCTTATCACGAACTTTGTTCTATAATACATTCTCTTGATCTCTTGATCATGGCAATTTGAAAATAGAATGTACCTCAAGGATAGTATATCATGGAGCAAGGATTAGAGTTGGTGTAATGATGCCAGTAGCAAGTCCAAATACATTGACTAAGATGATATTGAGTCATCCACTGATTAATAAAACATCGAAGCAAGCAATTGCTCCACTTGGTCTTCATTGATTCACTCATCATAGAATCCATATATATATGAGTTGATTGAGGCCCCTTCGAATCATGTCAAAAGTTTGAACAACAGGCTACCAAAATGATTCTCCCCTACCAATAGTGTCTGACTATCCTTGTTACTTTCTATGCAGGAAGAAGCATTTGTGATAATGGTGTCATTTTTTTCTGCAATATGCTATTTACTCCAAATGATGACCCTATTGCCATTTTGCACAAAAACCTTGCACAACAATTCATATTGTAGTCATTATGTTGAATTTCATCCATACTGAAAGGACACAATGCTATTCTAACCCAGTACATATAAAGACTCCAAGAATAGCAAAGGAAGAATTGGAAATGAAACCATCATTCATGTTGCTCTGATGGTCTTTAGGTGATCAAATGCCCTCCACATTATGCATGAAAGTCTACCAAGGCATTTGAAACCACAACTCTAATAGAAATTGACTTCAAATTATACTTTGGTGGATGTTCAAACCCCTGTAATTATTGTAGTCCAAACCCATTTTGTGAAAATCCTACAATCATCTGAGTTTGTGACACTGCATTTCTCTCACTCTAATTTAAATATCATCCATTTTAATGGTCAAACAACCAATAGCAATTTTACACTTCATTCACAATCAAAAGTGGTAAATATTTGTTCTATTTTTACTGGCCAAAATTGTCCTTTGTCGGTTGAAGTGGATGATAGTTAAGAGCAACCCACTTCTCTGAGGCTGACTGTCGAACATTTCGAATGCCTTGTCCATGCAGCCATTTTCACCTTTTTGTTCCATGTTTTTCAAAGCATTTCCAGCTATAATATCTGACAAAAATGTGCTTGGCCAAACCATTTTCCAAATCTCCCATTTGGTGCAAAGCGGAGAAAATGTTGACAAAAGTTTGTGGAAATTGGAGGTACAATTGAAGATTGTATTTGCTAAAAAGTTTCTACGGCCCTATCAATGAATTCATCTATGATATATCATGAAGTTATTGCATTCAATGAGACCACATTTCATTGAAACATTTTACCAAACAGTTGACAAGCTTTGTATATGATTTCACATAGCTGCGAAATGGTGTACAAGCACTCCGAGTCCTATGGAATGCACGTCAGGCTCTCTGGATTGAATCTACACCTTCTACGTTTGAGAATTTGCACAACTTAAAGAGGAAAGAGTCCATGATTCCATTCCGATGGAAGAAAACACATTAAGGCCGAGTGGCCAGACCATTTCTAATCAGCTTGCTTGCTAAATTTTTGAGGAATATTGTCTTAGCTTGTCTGATTAAACATAATAATTAGCGCTATTACAAATGCTTGATCCACTCCCGCTTCAACAACCAGGATGAAAACATCATTCCCTAGCATTATATCCGATTTGGCTTCCTTTCATTTAATCTATGCAATGAACTCTCCTGAGGCATTGAATATTGTGCAGGATGGCTTGCACAAGGACCCTTCGATGTGGTAATTGCAGTGCTTAATTTGTCTACTTCCATCTACAAATATGGTGGTGGTGGTTTTATTTGAAAAGTGTAATGACTTTGTAAGGCTAAATTTGGGTTTCTCAGACTCTATTGGATCTCCTCTGAATGCTTCCCATTTATCTTTGTTGACAGGTAAAGGTCGTAGAATTTGGCTTCACAACTGCAAATTGCATTTGCTCGAAAGTCTTTTCAAGAAATCAATTTTGTGAAAACACTGCAATCATATAGAGATGACATCTTTTCGAGGTATTATGTCAAATAGTTCATGTGCTTTGCCTACGCACCCACATTTTGTAAATTTATTGCATTTGAAGGTTGTGCATTGGTTATATTTCATTTTCTACTAATTCAGAAAGACAAATTGAACATTCAAGCTTCTCCTTGAAATTGGGAGATTATTCAGGGCTTCCCAATCCAATCCCACAATGGGTATCCTTCTAAAATCCTCTCCAAGAAAATGTGCTGAATTGGATCTCGTAGAGGATATAGTTGGCACACTCTGGCAAGCTTTGTAAAGAGTCAGAGAGATAATCAGAAACCACAGTACCACTACGGTTTCCTTATTATTTACAAGAACTACAATGAGATGCTTAGCAAAATTGTCCATGACGATACAGACACTACTCATGATACCAAAAGTAGACTGTAGTTTATGTAACCTTCTCCCATCTTTCATTGAAGGTTATCGCCAATGGTTACAAAATCTTGGAGTTAAATGGCCACCTCCACGAATCTTTATGTACATATCCAGCAACCATTGTGGTACATATGACCACATTTTTCTAAGGGATTTATCAACAGTTGACGAGCTTTCGATATGCTTTCACACTTTGCATACCGATCTGCCTAAGTATTTCAAACCATAACACCTTTTCATTTTTTTGTATCCGCATGAATGCTTAGCAAAGGTTCTTGATATCATTCACAAATTAGTTTTAAAATAGTTACAACCACATAAAGAAGCTGCTTCACATTCCCAAGTTGTATTTGCTCAAAAATTTCAAACAAATCCGCTAAATGCAATTCGATCTTGGGTAGTTATAATAACTACTTGTTTCCATTCGTCAACTTTTTTGTTTTTTACATTACTTCACAACCTTCCTCGGTAACTTACACAAATTTCAAAACCTTTTAACTTTCTCCAAAGCAAGTTTGAAAATAATTACTCCTTTAGTTGGCTTTGGTAGTTATGATAACTACTTTACATTTTGGTCATTGGCTTTGAAAATGTGCTTCAACTTATTAAAAACCACAACTTGTACTTTGAAAAAGTGTAACTTTGGAGGAGTTATTAAAAACTAAAACCCACACCTTCATTTTAGTTATCCGAAAGTGCAAGTTGATGTGAACCTTGCTGAATGTGAAAGTGGACATCAATTTAGTCAAAAGTGCATGCGAACTTAGCCAAACTCGAAAGTTGACGCAAACTTAACCAAAAGTACGAGTTGACGCCAACTTTCTCTTTTTATTAAGTAGGCCAAAAATAACTTCTTTAATGAAAGAAAACTCTTCACTTAACCAAATACACATGTGATATCTTTTCAACTTAGACGAATTTACAACTTCGCGAACTGTGCAGGTGCGAGAAATAGAGAAAAGTGCATAACTTCCAACTGGAAAGTCAGATTGTCATGAAATCTTGCCACATTGTCCAATTTAACATTATAAATCTTTGTGCCAAACAATTTTTCTCCAGCCCTTATAGAAACCATAATTTTATTGTTTCTGCCAACCACCTACCGAAAAATTGAAAGTTTAAAATCTCTCAAACCATAAGATTTCTTAGTCTGAAAAGTTGCCACATTAGGTGAAATGGAGTCACGAACACTGCCATAGAAATTATTTTGTACCACCTATCACAGATTTTCAATATGTAATTATTTTCATAAAATGCCACAAACTGAACAAGTGTGCTTGAGAAACTTAGTAAATGATGAGTATCTTTGCTCCAAAATGATGTTGTTATGTAAAGTTCAATGTAGGGAAACAGATTGTGGCATTTCAGAGATAAGTTATCTCAATGACTCATGCAGGAAAAATGTGACACTAGTGTTTTGCAATCGAAAGGTGACTCAGGTTCAAAGTATGGTTAGATTTGTCATTTTGACACAAAAAGTTTAAATTTGGAAGCATTGAAAACAAGGCCAATAGGCGGGAAAATCAAAATTTAAATTTCTAGGCCTATTTGCATTAGTGCTGCTCCCTTTTGTTGTTTGACATATAGTACACCTCTCCACAAACCTTCTTACATCTATTTGCATCCTTGGCCAAAAGTAGTGCCTTCTTAGTTGTTCTAGTGTCTTGTCAAATCCAAAATGACCTGCCATACTCCCACAATGCTTCTCCTTGATGAGATTTTCCCTTATGGAACATTTTGGCACACAAAGTTGTGCTCCTTTAAACAAAAAACTATCTTGTATAAGGTAATACAACCACTTGTCTTTGTTAGTACTTATAGGCTGCTTGCAAACCTCATAAACTTCCTTGAAATCTTCATCATCCTCATACATCTCCTTGAGTGCTTCAATCCCAACACTCTTTAACTAAATTTCTTACGCCATTAATGCCCTTCTGCTCAAGGCATCAGCCACCTTGTTACTTTGCCCCTTCTTGTGTTTGATTGTGAAAGTGAAGTTTTGTGGGTATTCAACCCACTTAATGTGCCTTTTACTAAGTTTTTCTTGGCTATTAATAAATTGAAGTGCATGATTATCTGTATAGACCACAAACTCTTTGGGTAGAAGGTAGTGTCTCAATTTTTTTAGTGATTGTACCATTGCATACATCTATAAGTCATATGAAGAGTACTTCTTTGCATCATTTATTTTTTCACTAAAATATGCTATTGGCTTATTGTCTTGGCTTAAAACTGCCTCTATTGCATGTTCACTAGCATCACATTCTATTTGAAAACCCTTATTGAAGTCAGGTAAGGCCAAGATAGGCTGCTTAGTCACTCTCTTTTTCATGTATTGGAAACTTTTGTTAGCTTGTTCAGTCCACATAAACTTCTTTTTCTTATCCCCTTTAATAGTGTCTATGATAGGTGCACATATATGAATGAAATTTTTGATAAATTTCCTATAAAAACTTGCAAGACCATGGAAACTTCTTACCTCTATGATTGATCTAGGTGTACGCCACTCCAATATTGCTTTCACTTTTCTTGGATCCATCTTCAACATCCCCTTTGAGACCACAAAACCAAGGTACAACAGTTCTTTCTTCATGAACTCACACTTTTTAAGGTTGATCAGAAAATTTTTCCTATTGTAGGCTTCTCAACACCAAATTCAAGTGATATAAGTGTTCTTCTTTGTTAGAACTAAAAACCAATATATCATCAAGAACAACAAACTTACCAATGTAGGGCTTGAGGACCTCATTCATGAGACTCATGAATGTACTAGGTGCATTAGAAAGGTTCAATGGAATAACAAGCCACTCATGTAGGCCCTCATTTGTTTTGAATGTTGTTTTCCATTCATCTCCTAGTCTAATCCTTATTTGGTGGTATCCACTCCTGAGGTCTATCTTTGAGAAGTAGCTTGCCCCACTTAAACAATCCATCAAGTCCTCTATTCTTGGAAGTGGAAACCTATATCTAATTGTTATCTTGTTTATTACATTGGAGTCAATGTACATTCTCCACTCACCTCCTTTCTTAGGTACCAAAATAGTTGGAATTACACAAAGACTAAGGCTCTTCCTGATTAACCCTTTGTCAAGCAGCTCTTGTACCTATTTTCTGATTTCTTCATTTTGTTGGGGTGTCATTTTGTAGGTTGCCTTGTTTGGTAGACTAGCCCTTGGTATAAAGTCTATATGATGACTGACATCTCTCATTGGAGGCAAGTAGTTAGGAAGTTCATCCACAATTATGTCCACATAACCCCTTAACATGTCTTGAATCTCCCATGAAAGCTCATCAATTCTTTCTTTTGTTATAATAGTCCTTGGTTTGACCATCACTGCAAAACCTATCTCTTCTTCTTCCACTATCTTTAGAAACTCTTTTTTATCGACTAACATCACACTTGAGCCAACCTTTTGGTTTTTATCTTCCTCCTTCAAAGGTGCTAAAGTATAAGTAACTCCATCCTTCTTCAAAACATAGACATTCTTTCTACCATCATGCATTATTTTTCTATCATATTTCCAAGGCCTACCAAATAATACATGACATACATCCATAGGAATAATATCACATAGAACCTTGTCTTTGTACCTTCCTATTTGAAACTCTACCCAACACTATTCATTTACTAGTACTTGTTGTCCCTTATTCAACCATGAAACCTTGTATGGTGTAGGATGAGGTAATCTCTTCAAGGTTAGTATTTCTACCATTTCAACAGCAACTAAATTATTAGTACTACTGAAATCTATAACAACTTGACAACACTTACCTTAGCACTCGCAAACAGTCCTGAATAATGACTTCCTTTGAGGTGGCTCTTTCTCCATTGGAACCTTGATCAATGTCCAAGTCTCATCAGCAAGGATTCTCCTTTCTCTGGTTCTTCTGGTTGTGGTGAGGAGTTAACACTTTCTTCATCTCCTCCTTGAGCAACTTGAGTTCTTCTTTCATTCCTAAAAGTGGTAGTTGATTGATCTTATGGTCACTCCCAAGCTTTATGACCTACAAATTTGTTGCACTTGTAGTATTTACATGTAAAACCATTTGTTCCTCCTCTTTGTCCAAATTTGTCCCTAAAATTAGGCCTTCTTGCTCTAAAACCTCCTCTTGAACTTGAGGCTTGTTCTTGGGAGGTACTTGACTCAACTTGATTTCTTTGTGGTTGTCCTCTACCAGCATAGGGACCTCTACCTCTGAAAGTCCTTCCTCTACCTCTATTCTACTTTTATTACTTCCTATTTAGCTTCTCCTCAGCCTTTAAGGCTAGTTGATAACACTCTTCAAGTGTCTAGGGCTTGTAAGGCTCAACTCATCTTGCAAGCTGTACTTCAATCCATTAAGGTATCTTGAAACCTTGTCAGTGTCATCCTCCATGTGTCCTGATCTGATACTCAACTTGTAAAACTCTTCAGTGTACTCCTTCACTCCCATATCCTTTTGTTTCAAGTTTTGTAACTTCCTATACAACTGAGTCATGTAGTCACTAGGCATGAATTTGCCCTTTAACTTGGCAATCATCCTATCCCAAGAAGTAATCTTGGATTTGCCTTTCTTTCTCCTTTCTTCTTGAACATAATCCCACCATACGGATGCATGACCTTTCAACTTGGTCCTGGCCAACTTTACTTGCCGCTCTTTAGGTACCTCCTCAAACTCAAATACTTGTCCAACTCCCCTATCCAATCAAGGAGTTCTTCACCATTCAAACTACCTGCATATACTAGAAGTTCCATCTTCACCTTGGTTCCTTCACCCTTGACTGCCCTTAGCAATCTTTCCATCCTCAAATCATCAGCATCCCTCTCTTCTTGATGTTCTTCTTGAGGTGCTTCATCCGCCACTTCATCTTGGTCACTCATATCCCCTGTAACCACTCCTCTTCTTTGGTTAGCTTCCACTACAGTGAGTCTTGTATCCAAACTGACTCTCATTTCCCTCATTTATTTGGCAAGGGCTTATCCCAATTGTTTTTCTATTCTCTCTGCCACCCTTTTAGTGGCATTGATTCTTGGAGGCATCTTTCTTCTTTTTGATTGTTAACTCTTTTATTGGCTTTCTTGGGTTTATTGAATCTAATACCAATAATGATGCAGAGGGAAAATAATAACAAGAACAATGAATAAACAAGAACAAGAGCAATGTAGAGTACTCAATAGTCTTCACAAGATTCCACTGACCCTTCAATGGATATTTCAACCTATACCCTATAAACTGTTCTACAAGCCTATCTTTCTAGGCTTAAACCCTCAACAAGACCTAATTGGTACTTCGTATGGAAAAATGCATTCTTTATACTTCCTTGGATTCTTGTTACCTTCCATACACCCTGTAGGGTCTTACCAAACCCTAACTTGCTATGGTGAACTCAAGAAGATGGCCTTTTCCTTAAACCCTCACTACTCTTAGGGTTTTAACAATTTGTTTAACAAAGAACACACTTAGACCTTTATATTTCACATGTGTGAGGATTTCAAGAGCTCTCCTTTCGTGAATAGTTAGCACACAACCCCATGAAGGTGTTCACCCAGTTTTGTGACTTTTCAAATGTGGAAACCCAAGTTATGGATTTTTCTAAGCCACTACAAACCCTAGGTCAAGAACAGGGCAGTGAAGAGATTAAATTGGTTTTCCTGCACCAAACACCATGAAACCACAAAATAATAAATGTATTATTACTACAACATGATACCCTCACTTTATCACGCACTCCCAAACCAATACAATTTTGTACATGTCCATACAGAGGTGGTTTTTAACTGTTTTTGCAGAAAACTATCAAAAATGTGAAGAAAACAGGGTACTCTTCATGAAAAATTACCTCCTCATCTTCTTGGAGCATATATTTCCATTCTCCTTCATGAATACTCCATGAAAATTAGTTACAAATAAAATATGTCTTTTTTCACAAAACCTAATAATATTGTCTTAAAATTTGAAATTGCTACCCTATATCCTACCTAATATTGAAAGACATTGAAAAAAAGTATTTACATGGTCTTCCAATACCTTATTTGATTCATTAAACCTGATCCTATGGTTGAGGACCAACCCCCAACTCTCCAACAAGCCAAAAACCTCTAGAAAATTCAAATTTGGTTTTGGCGGGAAAATCAAAATTTTTGAATTTCTAGGCCTATTTACATAACCTAGACCATTGGAAATGATCCCAATGGACCCCCTAATACCTTCAAAGACTCAAATAAAACTCTTAACATAAAAATGAGCCATAAAAACATCACTAAAGTGATGCTCCTGCATCAAATTGGGCCTTATTACTTTGCCTACCCTTGTTTATGTCATGCTTGGGGCTCTTTCTTATAATCTCCTTCTTGGCAAACCATGGATTCACACTATGGGCACAAATCCTTATACCTAACATGGGTTAATCAAATTGGTTCATGGAAACAAAACCTATACAATAAAAGTTGATCCAAATCTCTTACAATATTGTCAACAAGTAAATCCTTCACATCAACTTCATACTTCTCCAACACTTTGAAATCTCATTCCTTCTTCAACAAAAGATAATTCACTATCCTCAATTTCTATTGGAAATCTTGATAAAGATATAAATTCATCTTCCAATTCATGTCCAAGTGATGATTGGGGTTCTTTGGATTGTACACCTTCCTTTATAGGAGAATATAAAATCAACCCATCTCACTTTAACATTCCAAAAACTCACTCTACTTCATTTGTTCAAAACACTTCAACCAAAACAACTAAGACTTCTACTCCATCTTCTCCTAAAGATTCATGTGACTATACTTCTTGTATTGATTACGCCACTAATGGTGATCCTCCACCCTTAACAAAGATGCAATCCTGTTATGGCCATAGTTTTCATATTCTCTCTAGTATCGATTATAAAAGAAATGGATTTGGATGAAAAGAATAGGGTATCAATATCCCTCTCCAATCTAATCTGTACTATTCTTCTGTGGGTCTTGGATACCATCCTACCTACCCCTCTAAAGCCTCTTATCAATATTTTATAGATGCTAATATGTTCTCCACCTCTCTAAATTCTCCTACCCTTCCCCTCTTACATCCATAACTCATCATGCGTGATCCTAATTCTCATATTCTCCCTTTAGATTCTTTTTCTATAGATGAATCTCTCGTTGAATTCCTAGGAGTATATGATCACATGTTTATATATCATCATGATTATGGACTTCCCTATTGTTTAAATGCACAAGCATGCTTTGGGGAATCCGTCAATTTATTGGATGATACCTCTTCACCCCTAATAACTCTCAGGAATCTCATTCATTTGATCCTGAGGACCGTAGTACTCTTCTTATTAGAGATACTATCAATGTCCCAATGAATCCTAAAAATACTGATAATGTCATACAAATAGGACAATGCTTGTCTTCGGAAGAGCTCGATAAGCACATTCTAATCTCCTACACGAATTCCCTAATTTATTTGCTTGGTCATATGAGGATATGCCCGCTATAGACCCACAAGTTGTAGTCCATAATATCGTACTCTATCTTGATGCCCAGCTAGTAAAGAAAAAAAAATGTAAAATGAATCCCAAGGTAGCTTTAATGGTCAAGGATGAGATAGAAAAGCTCTTGCAAGTTGGTTTTATCTACTGATAGACTATTCACCTTGGATTTCCAATATCATAGATGTCGCTAAACCCGATAATCATATTCAAATATGCATTAATTTTTAAAATCTTAATAAAGCATCCTTAAAGTAAAGTTCAACTCAAATTGGTTGGAGCTTACATTCTTACCTCGATATATAGATCTGAAGCATATGGTCTCTCTACAATGGATGGTAAGCCTCTAAAAGAGTCCATTAATGCTATACATTTACATCATTTTCATGCTTAAGTATATTCTTTTCATGTGGCATTTGAGTAGCAAATTTATTCTTACGAGTTTTTTGTTTCTTAAATCTTATGTCATTTCATCATTGACACAATAAACAAGTGTTATGATTTCTCTCAAAATTATGTATTTTATTTGAATAGCAATTTTTCTTTCTTAAACACAAGGTATTAGTTTGTTTATTATTTTAGATGCTTTACATTCTTCTTTACGTTTGTTTCTATTCTCGACACAATTCACGATGTCTTGAATATTAAATGTAATTTTCATTTATAATGGAAATTACTTTTTTTTACCATGTCAACTAGTTAATTGTGAAACTGATTAATTAATCCCTTTCATTGTTTAATTAGATCTTTTATAGCATTTAATTAAATAATTTTCATTTTAAATTGCTAATTAGATATTAATAGTATTTACTTGACCAATTTCATTATCCATTATTTATTTAGATCATAATAGTATTTAATTAAAGAATTTTAACAAGTTTAATTAGATCTTAATCACATTTAATTAAAAAATTTCAATCACACCTGATCATAAAAACATCCATCACATATATGCAAATATACAAATGCCCATAACATAAATATATCGACCAAAATTTCAAAATCTCATATATACAATCAATGTCACGATGCATCATATACAAAAGTCATCACTATATCAAAATGATGTGCATGTCAAAATAATATATACAAAAATTTACATCACTCATCAAGGGCATGACTACTTGATGGGTGTATGCAAGAAGTTGGGTCCACTTTTTGGCCAAAAAGTGGAAGTGTTTTCTTGAAAATCAAATTTGGTCACAGTTGGACTAAAAATTTGAAGTACTTACACATAAAATCTTTAAAAAGTCCAATAATATGAAATGTAATATTTTGAGTCTAGTTTTCAAATATGTAGTTTATTCTAATACCCAGATGATAGAAATTAATTTTGTTTAGGCTTGTACAAAAACCACTTTTTAAAAGTCACTTTTTTAGAACCATACCATGCACATGTCCGACAAACATAATTTGACCTAAATAAAATTATTTTTTTAATTCCCTCTAGGAAAATATGTGTATTTTACTGAAAATTGATGAGGATATTTGTTTATAAATTTTTTTATTAATTTTTATTGACCTAGATAATTGCTATTTCTAAAAACCCCTCGTGTCTAACAAGCATAATTTGAGCTAAACTAATCATTTTTTTATTTTATTTTCATTGCGTAAAAAATTGTGTGTTAATTGATGACATAATTTTTTTTAAAGAAACTTAATAAATTAAAAGTTATTAAAAAATATGAACACCTAACATTTCAAGTTTATGGACTAGTTTCCTCACAAATTAATTAAAAAATAGAAAATCAAATCCAATCATAAAAAAATTACATATGTCAAAACTAGACATCATCATCTATAATGGGTTTTAATTTCATAAAAGAAATTACGAAAAATGTTGTCAACCATATTGTCAAAGTCAGTTTTTTCTCTTGCTATTGACATGACCTTGTATTTGCAGGTCCAAGGCTAAGGGTCGGGTTACCATGCCTTTCTTGAGCCTAAAACTAAACCTAAAACCAAAATTAAAAGGTGGGTGAGGATTTCAATTTTTTAGGAACGGAATCCCGCTTTAAAATAGTATCTCATTTCAAAGCGGGATCCCGTTCCAAATATATCTATTATTTTCTATTTTATAAAAAAAATGTAGTACGAACCACATCTCTGAAACTTTCACTTTTATTAGGACAACCCAAAAGAGACGATTTATGTAGTTTTTTATTTATAGGTGTCTTGTACAATATCCTGGCATGTCATATTATATTTAAATTTTCAAAAGGATTCAATGAAGAAATTATTTGGAAGTGAAATCAAGTACAGGGGCTATTTTGAAGAGGAATCTTGAGTAAGAGGATTTTTGTTATTCCCATCTACTTGTTCTTCATAATATATTAAACAAAACATCTACATCTATTTGTAGTTCAGAAATTTCAAAGAGGTATCAATTTAAAAATAGATTAAATATCATATGTTGTTTTTATTAAGAGGGTTTGGTAATCATGGGATTAAAACAACGTCAAAAGAGAAAACAAAGGAGGCTCATGACACCTAAAGAAATTGAAGCAAATAGAGAGAAAGAGGCAAATCAAAAAAGAAATAAAATAACTAAGATTCAAGAAATGAAGATTATTGAAACATCTAGTTCGATGAGTATTGAAGAAAAGAACATTCAAGAGACCAACGTTGGGGTGAATGAAGATGATGCAAATGTGGAAATGGTGAATGTGGAAAAGTTTAAAAATATGGAAAATATGACCATCAATGATGGGGTGAATGAAGATGATGCAAATGTCAAAATGGTGAATGTAGAACAATTCAACAATATGGAAAATGTGACCATCAATGATGGGGTGAATGAAGATGATGCAAATGTGGAAAATGTGACTATAGAAACAAATCCAGGTATGTCTTCAAACTTACATTTTGAGGATATTGATATTACTTATTTTAAAGAAACTATATATTACAATAGTGAGATCAATTTTAGTACTAAAAAAATGGAAACACAAAATGAGAATGAAATCCTTTGTATGAGTGAAAGTGAAAATATTTTTTTTTAATTGAAAGAAATGTCTTGGATAATCTTCCTAGTAATATTTCTTGGAGACAAATGAGAACCCATGAAAATAGATTATATGAACTATTTTTTTATAGAAAATGTCTAGGATTTCAATGTCAACTCATGATGCAATTGATGAAAATGTGGAAAATACAAAAAGTAATGAAAAAGTTAGGCATTTTTTTAAAACCTAAAAAAAAGAATCAATGAAACAAGTTATATCTAGTGTTGCTAATGCTATTGATTCTATTGGAAAAAAGATTCAATCTAAAGATAGGAATGTAGCACGACAAGCTATAACAATTGCTTTAATTAATAAATCAATTTTGAATAAAAGAATGATAACTAGTGAATTTCTAAATATAAATCCTAAAACTTTGAGAAGAGTGGCATAGAGAAGAGAAAGTATTGAAAATGATCCAATTAACGAATGTTGGAGTTTTAATGGTAGACTCCCAAGGTCTAGCATGAAATTAAATAATGAAATCAAATCTTTAATTAAAAAATATTGGCATGATAATACAAGGGTATCATCTAATGTTAGAGATGTTTTAAAATTAAGAGTGGGGTTAAAAATTTGTGATCCTCACTCAAAACATCTATTAGACATGACTCAAATTGAATTATATAACAAGAATTTAGATGATTCAGTGTTACCAAATATTACCATAAGTCAAAGATCATTTGAGAAATGTAAACTTTGGTATGTGAAAATTAATAAACAACGAATCTATTGTTGTAAAACTCATGTGCAATTCCATTATTATTATGATATTTTTTTATATATCTGTTGTACTTTACATACTAACAAAATTATGTAGGAATATGATATTAATATGCCACCTCAAACAATCAAGGAATTTATAGCAGGTTTGTTTTGTGAAACATCTAATGGAAACTTATTTTATTCAAAAGCATGTATTTCTAGACAATGCAATAGATATGGCAACCTTTCGCTCTTAGGAGAATGTATGCATGGAAATATTTCACATGATTTTGGACAACAATTAGTGGATGTGAAAAGATTCAAGAATGTTGAGTATTCTTTAAAGGATGGAAAAATTGGAAAGCGTTGCAAGTTAGTCACAGAAAAAATTAGTGCGCATGCATTCATCAGAGAATTTAAAGATAAGATTGTATCCAAATATGTGAAACACTCCCAATATGCTCGGTGGCTTGATGTACAATTTCACACATGTAAAAACACATTTCCAATTGGAATTATACTATTAGTGGTTGACTTTGTAGAAAACTATACTCTTGCTCCACAAGAGGAAATTCAATCTCAATATTATAATTCAATAAAAGTGGCCATCTTTATTCATATTGTATACAGACATGCAGATGACAGTACAAAAGATAATAGAAAATTTTTGAGGGAGTACCATTTCTATTTGAGTGATAACTGGTTACACTCATAAAATTTTGTGAAATATTGTTTCAAAGTATTTTATGAAAATTTAAAAGAAAGAGAAATCCAAATGGTAGAACATCTCATATGGTCAGATAATTGTATATGAAAATTCAAAAATTCTCAAATGTTTTATTGGCTATGTAAGGTTCACAAAGAAAACAATTTCCAACATATGTGGAGTTTTTTTAAAGTTAGACATGGTAAAGGAGAAAATGATGGAGTTGGAGCATATGTCAAAAGATCTCTTGCTAGAGAGCAACTAAAATATGAGGATGCAACAAAATTTTGAGATGCACATGCAATTGTGGATTGGTGTAATGCAAAATTATCTACGAGATCAAGTGAGAACTCTACAATTCGATGATTCTTTTGGTTAGTTGAAGAAAAGAATATTCTTACTTGACATGATTGTCAGACAATTAATGGATCAAAAAAATGACATTCATTTAAGAGTTCAAATGCAATCACGTGGACTATATGGACTAGGGAGCTTACCTATTTTTGTCAATTTTGTATTGCAGATGATTGGGAAGCATGTGAAAATATAGAATGGATTGAAGAATGGAAACAAATATCCTTGACACCTACACAAACATATGATCAACATGAAATGACAATTGAAGACGATAATCAAGTGTTTGCATAAAATAACTATGATCGTGTTTCAGACCTTATACAAGAAGGTACTTTAATTCAATATTTTGTTTTATTACACTATTTTGTATATATATAATTAAATATGTATGCATGTATTTGTGTGAATTAAATATGTCACACTTTATTGAATTAAATATTTTTTTTGCAGAACATGTGTATGTTGTTGCACCTGAGGGAAATGAAGAGGAAAAAGAGTATTGGTTGGCTTGATGTGTTGAGACAAAACATAAGTTGTTACATCCTAGATGAGATGATGATAACTATGAGTATCCAATAGGTTCTATGGTTATTGTTGGCACATGGCTGTGGAAATATCTAATAAGAAAGAATTGTTTGCCTACATTTGAAGATTATGAAAGGCATAAGAAGATTATACACTACTCACATTTGGTTGTGTAAACAAATATAAAACTAGTTAGGTATCAAGGGAGACCTGCTAATAAAGAGTTATGAACACTTTCTATGGAAGAACATGAGACAATTATAGATGCATTACAGAAAAGAGAGGATGTAGATGGTAGAATGGAATAAATTTGCAAGTATGTATATAGTTATATATATTTAATTGATAGTTAATATATAGTTAGTTAATTTATTGTCATTCCCTAAAAAATTTATAAGTGATTGCATGTCCCATTAAGTCATCCTATTAGCTCCCCTTAAGCCATCCTCTTACCTACCCTTAAGCCATCTCCTAATTATAGAACTAATTTTCTCACATGACACATACTTTGAGTCAGGGCTCATGTATCTCCCCTTAAGCTATCCTCTTACATCCCATTAAGTCATCCTCTTTAAAGCTTCCCTTAAGCCATCCTCTTACGTCCCCTTAAGCCATCTAATTATGGAACTAATTTTCTCACATGACACATACTTTGAGTCAGGGCTCATGTATCTCCCCTTAAGCCATCCTCTTGTGTCCCCTTAATTCATCCTCTTAGCTCCCCTTAAGCCATCCTCTTATGTTCCATTAAGTCATCCTCTTCACTCCCCTTAATCCATCGTCCCTTAAGCCACACTCTTATGTCCCCTTAAGTCATCATCTTAGCTCCCCTTAAGCCATCCTCTTACCTACCCTTAAGCCATCTCCTAATTATGGAACTAATTTTCTCACATGGCACATACATTGTGTCAGGACTCATGTATCTCCCCTTAATCCATCCTCTTACATCCCCTTAAGTCATCCTCTTAGCTCCCCTTAAGTCATCTCCTAATTATAGAACTAATTTTCTCACAAAACACATACTTTGAGTCAGGGCTCGCGTATCTCCCCTTAATCCATCTCCTAATTATAGAACTAATTTTCTCACAAAATACATACTTTGAGTTAGGGCTCATGTATCTCCCCTTAATCCATCCTCTTTGTTATGGAGTAAAAAGTGGACACATGCCTTTTTACCTCCTAGTTTAGCTCCTAGGTCCCTGTGATGACATTATGCATTATAATTGATCATCCCGAAGAGATTGCCCAGCACCAATGTAAATTTGGGACCTTGGGGCCTTCCTTAATATCATCTCAGACTAAAAAGGGGCTCCTAGACTTGGACACCAACCACCCAAGTCTCCCCTAATTAGTTAGGGACAATTAATGTTATGTCGACATAGGAATTTTAAAAATGTTCCTCTTTGTCGGCTCTTGTGATTTAATTTCATGAATGTTAGCAGGAAAGCATATATATGTGTATTTTTGAATTCATTTGTAACCTAGATGGATATTATGAACTTATAATATTGGAGCAAAGATCATTCAAGGCATTCATTATGTTATTGTTGCAGATTTGGAATCATCATCCATCTCCTTATGAGTTGAAAGATCTTCATTCTCCTAAGGGCTTCACCTCTGAGGTGATAACATTATTATTTGAATCATTCTATCATCATTTGGTTTAGCCTCTACCCTGTTAGGGCACGCTCGCTTATCTATCAATAGTGTTGGAAGGCTTGAATGCCATTCTAAGGTTTGATTGAGGCAAATCCCTAAACACCATAACCCCCCCAAACCCTCTCTTGTCATCTTGTGTGCAGATTATAGGTACAAGATTCAGGAAAAGTGAAGTTACAGGAAGACTGTGCAGGAATCAGGGTTTCAAGATCCAAAAGCAGTTCCAAAATATTCTTCTGAAAAGACTTGGGTGGTTTGTGCCCTAGTCTTCTGGGCTTTCATGCTTTGGATCTGGCATCTAAGCATCAGTTACATCATTTTCTCAGTTTTGATCTCCAACAGATTCTCACTTTCATGACTTGGGTGATCCCTATTTCATCCTCTGACAGTTCATCTTCTGAGACACAAGTTTTGATATCTTTCTAACCCTCCTTATGCATTCAGATTCTAAGTTTCAATCATTTTTTGTCTATTATAAGTTGATTATCTTAGAACTAGGGTTTTATGTATATTTGACCTAGGGTTTGACAAAAGGTTTGGTTAAATCTTATCTTTTCATAACAAACAAGAGCACAAGAACTGTAGCTGAGTCCACCTCCCTTTGGTTGTGATCTCAGTCTTGTCCTTGAATGTTATTGTGGAATAGGATTTGATTTAGTGTACATGCTTGTCTCCATCATTCATCTTTTCCCCTTTAACATTTTGGTGAACCCGTAGCATCGAGCATTTGCATCTTGTTGAGTTTTGAATTTTTATCTTGCATTCATTCATAGCATACTTCTCATTAATCATTGAAAAATCTTGCATAATATTGAAAAAAGTGAAAAACAAATTGAGCATTCTAGGCTAGAAAAAGGCATAGTTTTGCATTATTTTCACTTCATATGATAGAAAGATTTAAATTTCTAATTTTTTCATCAGATTTGATCCACATTACACTATACAATCATTTCATAATATCATATCTCGCATTTGAAGATCTCATTTGCTAGGGTTTTGTTCAAAAGTTGAATTTTCTTAAAACCTAGTCAACTTCAAAAGCTAGGGTTTATAGTCAAAAATCTTATTTCATATTTTGCTACTCTCTTAAACATTCATTCAAATCTGATTTTGAATTGTAGTATTGCATCATATGACATCCTTGCTTTCAAAATTTCAATGTTTGCAATTACAAATTGTGTATTTCAACACTAAGCACTTTAACATCTTTTTCACACTTCTTTGTGCAAAATCTCAAAATCATTCACATTGCCTTGTTGTGCAACACTATTCACATCATACCCACTTTGTTTGTAGTGAAATTAGTGTGTTTTTTATTTTCAAAAACATGATTTCCTCAAACTAGTGCCTTGGTGTGCAACAGTCTCACATACATGGCCTCTAATCAAGATAAGGGTGGTATGGTTCCTCCTCGAATTAATAAGAAAAGGATGGCTCTTGAACCCGTAATCTCATTCACACCACATGAGGTCACAATTAGAGATATTGATGACCCTCTCTACATTACAACACGCATATGTGGGAATTCGACAAGAGGAGTCCTTATCGATCCTAATTGTATGGCGAATGTGATAACTAAAGAGTTTTTATACATGCATGATTTGGTGCAAGACACTTATGATCCTACACATATAATGATTAAGGCACCTAATGGATATTTCCTCTTGGTTATTGGGAAGATTGCACTCTTGATTAAAGTAGTGGAAAAAGCCTTAGAACAATCATTTGTCATCATTCCTACCTTGGACCTATTTCGTGTGAAATTAGGCCATCCTTGGCTCAAGTCCCTGAAAGCGGTCCCCTCTACCATTCATAAATGTTTAGAATTCCCTCATCAAGGATGAGTGCATGTTGTACATCATAGTGGATGGAAACCTTTGGTCAATCATAGAAACTTCAACTTGGACTACTTTTGGCCGCAACCTACTGAACCAAATCAACCAAGAGAAGATCAATTCTTCCTCACATATCAAATATATAAGGCAAAGTTAATAGCTCAACTATCACATGGAAAGGATGCTCTTGGACCCTCTTAGTCCTCTAAGGCTACAATTCCTCCTACCAAACAAATAGAGAGTGAAAAGCATCCTGAGCTGAAGGAATCCCCTCGCCCACTAGGTAAAAGATTTTTTGCCGAGGTTCCTCCTCCACCATCCTTACAAGGATCAAGAGGCAACCTTAAAGAGAGAAGCATTTCATCACAAAAGATCAATTTTGTACGAGCTTCCTCTTCTGAAATGTCAAAGACTGTGGAAACTCATGAAACTCCTTTTACAAATATCACTAACAAGACAAGAAGGAATCAAAATGCAAGAGAAAGGAGAAAACGACAAGCTTTAGCTCAACAAGTAAAACCTCAACAAGAAAACATCCCACCAACAGAAGTTGAGTCAAAATAAGAGCTAAAGGACGAAGAATTAAGGGATGAAGTTTCAAACTGGGCCATAGTACCTTATGTACCCATTTCCTCTTGCATTTGAGATTGGGAGGAAGATGATTTTCTCGACGACAGATTCTAGTACAGTTGCCTTGTGTCGCAGGTAAGTATTTCTCATCCTTTTATCCACCTTTGATGTAGCACCTCTTTGAGTTCCTCTCATAGGTGGCCACATCTTATGTGTTGTGTTAAATGTTGTTTAGGCCTCCTTGGATGACCCTTGACACTCTTGTAAGGTCAAGGATACAAAGAGACTGTCTTTGTTGTCACACTTCTTCTATGTGTTTCTCTATTCTTCTACTCTCCTCTATCTTATTGTAATTGTTGTGTGTGGTGCCTTGGGGGCATAACGTTGTGGAGGATGTCTTGGGGGCATCTTCCCACGTTGTAAACCCAAGTCACCTTTGTCTCCTCTCTCATTTTTAGTGTTTCCATTTTTTAGTGGCTCTACTAGTCGGTGGATGACGAAAACAAATAAATACTGATAAGGACCTTGCATCCCTACAACAAGAAAGCAAAAATGGACCCAGTCCATATATGAAGATGGGGTTGATATATTACTGATGCTTGACTAGTAGATCACTCTGTGTTGTGATTCGTATTGTGAAATTGTTGTAACAAGCCTTTACAATACTCTAAATCTACTTCTATGCACTTTGAATCGCTTTTGTCTCACCTTGTAGCTACACTTAGTTCTGAGATACCTGCAGTATAAACTCACAGCTATACTTAGTTTTGAACTTGCAAGTGTAGCCTTGGTCTATTTGATTTCTGTGCAAGCTTCATGAATTGATTTGGTTGTTATTTTAGAATAGATTTTCTAACAAAAAATTATATATTGTTGATTATATATTCTACATTCAACAATTGCAAGCACATGTCACCTTTGGGGGATGGGCTTTGTGAAAGCTCTTGTTCCCTTGTGTGTTTTCACTTTACCTTAAATGTGATTGATATCAGCAAGCGGGATCAACCACTTTAAGGTGGGGGCATATTACATGGTAACTGCTTGATTATTTTAGAAATTGATAAAGTGTGTTTGCATATGTTTCCTTTCCACCGTAACGCATATCTGTGATGTAGGTGGGGTTGTGTACTTTGTTTTGTTTTGCATATACCTCCTTTTCACTGTAAGGCATCTCTGTGATGCAGGTAGGGTTGTATACTTTGAGCACATGCTTCCTTTTCACTGGAAGGCATCTATGGATGCAAATAGGGTTGCATTTTGAAACCCCTTATGTGGAAGGCAGGATTGTGTCTTCCCTCGAGTAGTTGCACATCCTTTTAACAAAGTCCTCATCATGAGGTAGGGTTGGATCTTGAGTTATTCACCCTTAAGCATGTCTTTGGAGGTTGTGGTAGCATAGCTCAACCATCAGATGTGTTTGGTGTGTCTTAGATTGTGGAGCGTAGCGATGAACTCCTCCCTATCGCTCGTGTTTGTCGTGTATAAGACATATAGTATGTATACGACATACTATATGACACTCGTGTATTCCATGTATTTTCCATGTGTTTTATGTGTCCTCCTTGTGTGTCTTGCATGTTTTTGCATGGTCTAAAGGTGTGTAGCAATGAACTCCCTCCACGTCATGTGTTTTGCGTGGTTTAAAGGCGCGTAGCGATGAGCTCCCTCCACACTGTGTGTTTAGTGTTAGAATTATTTAGATAATTGCTTAATCATGTCTTCTCTATGTCTTGCGTGACTGTACTCATGTCTTCTTTGTGTCTTACGTGACTGTACTCATGTCTTCTTTGTGTATTGTGTGCTTCCTTACTATATTCATTATGTCTTGTGTGATTGTCAAGTGTTTTCTCATGTTTGCCTAAGCTTGGGGGCTAGAAATAGTCCTTCAAACTTAGGGTGTGTCTCTGCTCTTGTGTTTGATATGCTTTGACCGTACTTTAATGCATGTACCGAATCGTAAGATCGTACACGCATTAAAGTGGGGGCTAAATGTTATGAAGTAAAAAGTGGACACATGCCTTTTTACCTCCTAGTTTAGCTCCTAGGTCTTTATGATGACATTATGCATTATAATTGATCATCCTGAATAGATTGCCCGATACCAATGTAAATTTGGGACCTTGTGCCTTTAATCTCATCCCGGACTAAAAGGGGCTCCTAGACTTGGGTGCCAACCGCCCAAGTCTCCCCTGATTGGTTGAGGCCAATTAATATTATGTCGGCATAGGAATTTTAAAAATATTCCTCTTTGTCGACTCTTGTAATTTAATTTCACGAATGTTAGCGGGAAAGCATATATATGTGTGTTTTTGAATTCATTTGTAACCTAGATGGATATTGTGAACTTATGATATTGGAGCAAAGAGCATTCAAGGCATTCATTATGTTATAGTTATAGATTTGTGTTTGTATTATGTGTTATAGTTGTAGCTTTGTGTTTGTATTATGTGTTATAGTTGCAGATTTGTATTTGTATTATGTGTTATAGTTGCAGATTTGTGTTTGTATTCTGTGTTGTTGCAGATTTGGAATCATCATCCATCTCCTTATGAGTTGAAAGATCTTCATTCTCCTAAGGGCTTCACCTCCAAGGTGATATCATTATTGTTTGAATCATTCTATCATCATTTGGTTTAGCCTCTGCCTTGCTAGGACACTCTCTTGTCTATCAACAGTGTTGGAAGGCTTGAATGCCATTTCAGGGTTTGACTGAGGCAAATCCCTAAACACCATAACCCCCCCAAACCCTCTCTTGTTCTCTTGTGTGCAGATTATAGATACAGGATTCAACTTTGAAAAAACTTGGGTGGTTGGCACCCTAGTCTTCTAGGCTTTCAGGCTTTGGATTTGGCATCTGCGCATCAGTTACAACATTTAATCAATTTTGACCTCCGACAGATTCTCACTTTCAGGACTTGGGTAGTCCCTATTTTGTCCTCTGACACTTCATCTTTTGAGACACAGGTTCTGATATCTTTCTAACCCTCCTTGTCTATTGAAATTCTAAGTTTCAGTCGCTTTCTGTCTTTTATAAGATGATTATCTTAGAACTAGGGTTTTACACATATTTGAACTAGGGTTTAATAAAAGGCTTGGTTAAATCTTATCTTTCCATAGCAAACAAGAGCACAAGATCTATAGTTGAGTCCACCTCTCTTTGGTTATAATTAAGCTCAGTCTTGTCCTTGAATGTTATTGTGGAAGATGGTTTGATTTAGTGTACATGCTTGTCTCCATCATTCATTGTTTCCCCTATAACACTCTTACATCCCCTTAAGTCATCTCCTAATTATAGCTAATTTTTTTCTCATGACTTAGAGTCAAGGCTCATGTATCTCCCCTTAGGCCATCCTCTTACGTCACCTTGAGTCATCTCATAATTATATTTAATCATTTTTTTAGGTCTCCCACAACTAGATGGCATTGGTGACCACTACTTGTGCATTCAACTTGTGACAAAATAGTAGATAATTTTCCCTAGGGTAGGCATCAATTGAATGTAAGAAATTTCTAAGATCTAATTTTCTAACTTTATTTATTATAATTTTCTCGCATGACTTGGAGTTGCGACTCGTGTATATATAGTTAATTTACTTACATTCATTATAATTTTTTCTCATTTTTTTGCAGGTGTCCTACAAGTAGATCCAACATGATTATCACTACAAGTTTTCATCTAAGGGCTTGTGGAGCCATGCCATTGGATTCACTCTCATTGGGGTGCCTACAGAGATGGAGTACATGGCACAATCTACAACAAAATTTCGTACAGTGGATCCTCCCTACGTTGGATTATTTTATGTGCATTTATTTAATGAACTTTAATAAATTATTCAATAATTTACCATGATTGTCACTACAAGTAGATCCAACATTTTATTTGTTGGATTATTTTATGTTCTTATTTGACCTTCTATATTATGCGAATAAATTGGTTTTACATGCAATTATTTAATGAAATTAAATGAATTCTTGTATGTATTTCTAATTCATAGTAACATATAGTAGTTGATTAAATAAATTATATGATATGCAATTTTATTTAATAAACTTAAATGGTACCATAGACATATATATCTTAGACATACATCTTGATAATCACTAACTCTAGTTGTATTAGATTACTGAACATTCTAATCAAAATATGGTCTCATTCCATGTTTGTTCCTTTTCAACATACAATTTTTAATTACGCATTCTAAATTTAAGAATTCCTACCAATAAAAATTATATAGATTGAAACCTACTAAAAGAAGTTCAATAAAGCATTTAAACATACTAGAACATACTGGAATATACAAGCATAGTCAATATATATGTAGATCGAGTCCATGAAATGTACCAAAACACCTAATCATATAATCAACATATAAATAAATACATATCATAGTCCATGAAATATTGAAATATCTCTAAATCCATGAAATACTATTCAACATAGTCATAGTCAGGTGGCATATAAATAAATTATGCATCATAGTCCATGAAATAAATAGTCTATGTCCTATCATCACTACAATCAAGAGGCTTCTTTATTCACATGAAATAGATTGCCCTGCCTCACACTGTACAAGAGAAAGAAACTTAAAATCAGATAAAATTTTAAAAAATTACATGTGCATATATGATTTAAATTTGATTTAATTTATAAAATCATGAAATTAAATATTTAAATTACCATATGATCATGCTCATCTACTCCCACATATTGCCCAAGTGGTATAGCTATCGATTTTGGACCAAAAGCGTCAACTGCTAATTCCTAGATATTCAAATAAAACACAAATTAGGTTATAAAATCATGAAATTAAATATTTAAATCTATCCTAAAGTGTGCATAAATTACCATATGATCATCCTCATTTGCTCCCACATTTTGTTGCCTAGGTGGTATAGCTATCGATTCTAGATCGAAAGTCTCAACTGCTAATTCCTAGATATTCAAATAAAGCACAAATTAGGTTAGACTATTTACCAAAACATGTAACCATATAAAAGACCTAGAAATTGCATAGAAAATTTACTAACTTAGGACCTGAAGTGTTGTGGATGACTCAAGAAATTGTCCCTAATCAGTAGTAGGACCAGTAGCTATCCTAATAGTGCTATCATCCTACATATAGATGGACATAAATACATAAATTCAAAAATAATTTTAAAATTTTAAAATAATATACATCTAGTGAATCCAAAGTACAAATTTAGTATAATTTTTAAAAATACACACTAGGGATGGCTTGGGCATAGCAATTGATGATGGAGCACTCACCACACCTTATGGTCGATCGGACATGGAAGTCACACAACCTCCCTGCTGCAGCAAAAATGTTTCACATCTAGTTCAATTAAATTATACAAGTAAATTAAAATATATATCTAAGTTTTGAAGAAACTTTATTAGAATTAGATACATATGGTTTTAGGGCTAATTTATTTGTTACCCTGTAAGGTGTGTCAACTTGTACAATTGTTGATGCAAATCGAGATGAGGTCCTAGAGCCAATCATCTACACAAAACAATTCACAATATATCACTCAAATGTATTACATATAAATTTTGATATGTACATTATGCACTTGAAACAAATTAAAATGTGACATGTACCTGTGTAGGATTATCATCATAATATAGTAAATCCAAGAATGATTCGACCTCTGATGTAACTGCACAAGTGGATACAGGAGCAAGACCATAGCATGGTTGATTGCAATTGACACAAATGTGGCATCAACATGTGTGAGGTGTCAGGACCAGCTGCACCATTTCCTCCATGCTCTCTACCATTGACTTCAGCTACCATGTGGGTAGCTTGGTCAATTAGATTTCTCGAGAGCGCATTCAATGCTCCTAATGCCAAAACCATTGCCTAGTGTTGAATGGGTGCAAGAATACTAGGTGAAGCAAGAGCAAAATGGGTGGAATAGGAACATGTCGATTTGGATTGAGACATGCCCCTACCCTACGTTGTGGCATGCCACCAACAACACCCTAGAATGATCTAATGTCAAAATAATTGGGTTTAAAACCATTTCAAACTCTACTTGTAATTTCCTCAAAAAATACAATGGCACCTCCCAATTAGTGTGTGGTCAATGATCAAAGACCATCCACCATCACTCCCAAAAATGTGCCGCAATCTGAGGATGCCTACACCACCTAATTGAAATTCTTTTTTTGTTTGGAGGTATAGGTTGATTTGTCGCAGGGTCAATAAAATATGGGGCTATGGTTTGTTTAGTAATATGAAGATCTAGGATCTCTCTATACGAGAGTCCATTTGCATAAAATCACCCCATCTCTTCCCTCCAAAGATGGAATCTATCTAGTTCCACATCAATAGACCTAACTGAATCAACAATAGTTTGCATTGAAGATGCAAATTGTGCTAAATGGTGGGGCATGTTAGGATCATTTTGGATCAATGTAAATTTTTATTGAATTATGTTTATATTTTCATTTATATTTTGCTCGCAAGCGAGCCTCGTTTGGTGGAGGAGGTGAGGGGTTTTGTGGTGGAGTTTGGTTCATTTACAAAATGTATTCAAGAAAATTTGGACAAATGAAGATAAACAAATTAAAATGCAATACCTTGACCAAACTTTTTCAATACCTCGAATGATGAATTATACGTGTGAGATTATTGTAGATTGATTTGATGTTGATTTGCTCACTTCTGCAACATGACAATTGGATGAAAAGGATAGAAGAAGATAGAAAATAGATAGAGGATTGGAAGAAGATTTCGACAGAGTAAGGATATCAAAATTAATGCATGATCTATGATATGGCTTGTGAGATGCCATATTTATAGACTTTTTGAGGATGAAGGGAAGAAGATTTGATAAGATAAGGTAGGATTTGATTTTTCAGATAAGGTAGGAAAAAAGATAAAAAGATTTGTTTTTCTATTTTAAATCCTTATAAATCTTCGAAAAGAATGGGATAAAAGAAAGTAGAGCTTTTTTAGAATTTTATTAATTAAATAGATATTTAATTTATTTAATTAAATAGATATTTAATTTATTTAATTAATTTGGATTGTGGAAAGATAATTAAATAAATATTTAATTCTAGGAAAAGGATAAATGACTAATTAAATAATTAAAAATAATTATTTAACTAGAGAGGATTAATGGTCATGAATAATTAAATAAATAATTAAAATTTATTTAATTATAGAAGATAGGATAAATGGAGAAAAAAGGGAAAAAATGAAAATTAGTTAAATAAATAAGATTTATTTAACTAATTAGGTGAATGATACAGGTACCTAAGGCAAAACGTGCTAGTGACAAGGTGTTGGACATTTTTAGATGTTTACATTTTGCCCCTCTTTGAGATGATGAAATTTGTGTCGAGTAACATCATTTCAAAGAAGCTAAAATATGGATAGAAGAAAAATATGGTAATGGAAAGATAGGATGAGGATGCCCCCTCGAGAGGATAGGTGGGTTGGACAAACACGGGTAGGCTCTCGACATGAAAGTGGTTGGTCAAGGGAGAAATGAATAGAAGAAATAAATGATGTGTTATGCTGCAATGAAAGTGAGCAATCATAATGTTTGATATAGCACTAGACGTTATGCACCATGGTATGAGGACCAAGGTGACGATGTGTCTCGTGCCCCAGCATAATACAATCTTGTCTAACACATGAGGAAGAAAACTTAGAGCATTAAAGTCTTAATGCACAAAAGGTATGATGTGACCTTAGATGCAAAGGATAATACAAAAAGCCATTCCAACATACACAAGCTATGAATATTAGCTGAAATGATACTTATGTAATACAAATGCAAGATAAAAAGATAACACACACAAGCAAGCATGCACAAATGATACAAAAACAAACAAGGTATTGCCTCTATCAAGCTGTAAACCAATGATTAATTGATGATAGATGATTGATGATGATAGATGAGTGATGATGATAGATAGTGTTGTTATTGTGGGGAACAATATATCCCTAGATCAACACAAGGATGCTGAAATGATATATTTCATTGATGATGATGATTGATTGATTGATTTGGTTTACGACAAGATTAGGATCAAGGCCATTGATTGCGATTGGATAAGTTGGCAAGATTGATTGACTTGATTGGTATGGATAAATGATGGCTTGCATTTGGATCTATTGCTTAGATTGAGATTGATTAGAAGAAATGATGGATTGATGAAGATAGATGATAGGAGATGAGAGATGGAAGAAAAAGAATATGATAAGGAGATGGAAGAATGAATCGTTGGTACTTGCGTACTGGATACTTCCTTCGTATTCCAAACTGCCTACATACCCATATCCATGGGATCAAAGCACCACACGATGATGATGAGACATGATGAATATGTAGTTTTGGGTGTTTATAGATAATGTGGGAGATAGATGAATAGAAGTGATGAATGAAGAGAAAGAAGACCAAAGGAAAAATGAAAGGTAGAGGAGGGGTATCGTCTTATGCCTGAATCTGGGTACCTTCTTCATACTCCAGACTACCCACATACCCGTATCCATGGGATTAAGGCACTTAACGATAGAAATGAGATGTAGTTATGATTTTGTTTGATTGATGATGATGGTGAAAGTTGATGAATTGATTCGAGTGATGAGATTGACTGATAGATTGACGTGATTTGATGATTTGATTAATTTTTTTATGGATATTTAATTTTTTTGTATTTTGGGGAATATTTGGATTTTTTTGTATTTTTTTTCAAGACATTTTGTGATGTTTTTAGATTTTTTAGGACGTTTTATGATGTTTTTGGATTTTTTTAAGGACGTTTTATGATGTTTTTGGATTTTTTTTTAGGACATTTTATGATGTTTTTGGATTTTTTTGAAATATTTTGGGATGGCATTGGATTTATAATTTGGGTAGCCTTTGTGCTAAATACCAATGACAAGGGGAACCAAGCCTAGGTGCAAGGGAATGAATGAGATTAGACAAAAGGATGAATGAAAGGATCATGATAAATGGATAGAATAAAAGGATATGCTGTGGAATGGAATGGATATATGTGTAATAGAGCAAGGATGTGATCTCCAAAGACTATGTTGCATAGGAATAACATGCCCCAATCTAGGTAGTAGACTTACGATTTTTCAAAACAATGCTTAAGACAATAGTATGATATGATTTGACATGACAAAGCTTATGACTTGGATGATAGGGTTCATTTGGAAAAGATGAGGTATGTCAAGAGATATCTAAGGCATGTTTCAACATTTTTGCCCCTATATCTTTATCAAGATGAAAAGAGGAAGGGAGGATGAATGGATGCAATGTGATAGTTATGTATATGGAAATGGATAAAGATGGCAGGATGGAAATGGTATGATAGGGTGAAAAATGATAATGCGGATGAGACAAGTTGCCCCCAAGTGTAGGTGACATAAAAGATCAACTTACACATAACGCCTGTTTGCCAGGTTTTCATTATGGTACTTATCCAAGGCGCCTATTTGCCAGGTTTTCACCGTTCGACAAAGGGATTTCTCTTTACTTTTTTTTTTTGAAACATTTGGATGAGAGAAGGTGGATATGGATGGGAGGGACTCAAGTGTCTAGTTCCATGAAAGGTAATAGTCCCGCTAGAAGGATGTTGTCGTATGGGCCATGTCAAGTATGCTTATAGATGTTGGTAAGGGAGATTGTATAAAAGTGAGATGGAATATGTAGATAGCGGACTATGGAGAGAATGATACTGGATTATGGTGTGGATTATGTAGGACTTATGGATGAAGGATGGGTGGAAGACAATGGATTATGATGTAGATGGGTGAAAGGCTTATGCAAAAGCATGGACCATAGGGATATGATGAGGAAGATATGTAGGATAATAGTTGAAGGATGGGGAGATGGAGGTATGTGGAAATGTTGTAGAATGGAGGGGAACCATGACCAACAGCTGCACACATTGTGATAAACACTGAAACTTTTGATTGGAAGGTGGTGTAGAAAGCAATGGAGATGTTTGCTTAATAGATGGATGATGGAGTGATTTAGGAACCCACATAGACTTAGTATTTTTATGATTTCTGCTTTTCATGTGGGATGGAGGAATTGGATATGTTTGAATGGAATGGATGGAAGAGGAGAAAGTGGATGGTTGGGATTTTTGAGAGGTGGATGCCTCATTTGACTTGATGGCCTTTTGCTTAGGAACCCATACCATTTTAGTTTTTGACTTTGCTTGTGGATGTATGGTTTGGATATATGTAGCTTTTGTGCAGCTTTTGAGGCAATTACTTGTTTTGGGACCCACACCTTTTTCATTTTTGCTTTGAGGTGTGTGGGTGTATGCAGCTTTGGGGATGGGTTTTTCTTTGATTCTTTGCTTTTGTGTCCTAAGGCATAAAGATCCTTAGGATTTTTGACTTTATAGGTAGAGGCGTCTAAATTTTTGCTTTTGAATCCTATGGGTATGGTGGAAGTGAGGTTGGTGGAAGCTCCTTGTTTAATAATATGTGCATTTGTTGGTCATGATTGGGATTTTTAAAAGATTTATGGATGGATGGATAAGATGTTGGAAGTAGTGGAGGTAGATTCGATGGAGGGATGTTAGGAGTTGGAAGAAGTGGAGGCAAAGTGGATGGTGGAAGGTGTACAGTCACATGTTTTTGACATTTTTAAGAGGATGGAGGTGGAATGGCAACATATGTTTTGGGAGTATGATGGGATTTGTGGTGGAAGGTGGTGGACTTAGGAGGCATGGAGAAAGTACCAACATCATTAGATTGTTAACCTTGAGGTGTATATCCAAGGCCATGTCAGCATTGAGGGACTTTGACATGGATAGGCTCCCAAATTCCTTGTTCAAGAGGGCCTAAGCCTTTACCTTGATAGTTCATTCTTTGGAGCATGCGATCGACAATAGGACTTGGTGCAAGTGGAAAACTAGACACGAGTTCCTTATTGGATGGAGAAGGTGAAGTGGAGGACAAAGGCTGTGTTCCTAGGGAGGAACATTCATGGATAAAGGTGGATAGACTAATAGGATATGATGGTGGGTTCAGAATAGGGTTGATGGTGGATGTGGAAGGATCATTAAGATCTTGCTTGTGTTCATTATGATCCAGGGTATTTGTTTGATCTTCAATGGGTGCTTTGGAGGCATATGTCTCATCATGACAAGTGGATGTTTGCACATTAGGGCTAAATGGAGGATGGAGGGATGGAGTGATAAGCTCTTGATCATGAATTGCATAAAGTTTAGCTAGGAGGCTCATCATAGTTTTCATGAGCTTAGCTAAGATGGTCACCATGGTTTTCATGATCATATATAGGCTCGTGATCATAAATGTGAGCATAAAAAAGATTAATTTGGCTATGAATGGGATACATTTGCTCATGAATAGGGTTATGATCATAAATAATATCTTGATCAAAGAACATACATAGGTCTTGGATGAATTGAACTTAGAGGTGCTTTGATCTTGATTTAGACAAGGGCTTGGTGTTTCCACATGTGTTGGGTTATGCTCTTGACATAGCTCTTGGGTTGCTTGAATGGAAGGGGATGACTCTTTAATAAGCTTGATAGGCTCATGGATAGGCTTGACATGTTCTTGAGGATCATTGACATGAGGGCATGATGGTTCTTGACTTAGACTTGGAGTTGAAGATTCCTCAATAAGCTTGATGGCTTGTAGATCACATGATGGATTTGGATGACTAGACAAGGTGCTGGGAGGTTCATTGATAGGGTCATGAGTGGATGTTGGATTACATGGTGGGGTTAAGATAGGACAAGTAGGCTCATGAAGTGGTACTTGAGTGGATGATGATTAAGGATTCTCATAAGATGCTTGCTCTAGATTGGTGTTTCCCTTGTCAAAGGTCATTAGGTCTTGCATAGGTGTATTTAGGTCTATCAAGGGTGCTTCTTGTGAGGACACTTGGTTTGCTTGTAGATGGGTTTGATGATGAGGTGGCATGATAGGATTTGTAGGTGAAAGGTTTTGTGAGGTGGATTGTTGTGGACATTGGTTGATGTTGGAAGTTTGTTGAGAAAGTAATTGTGATATGAAGGCAATGGAGTTAGGATCATTGGATGGTATGCTTATGGAAGCACTTTTGTTTGTGATCTTGTTAGGAATAGTGAGGGTGATTTGTGGAATGGATGTGGCGGCATTAGTGTTTGTGGGATTAGTGGAAGGTGGAGTGGCCCCAAGTCGAATGAGATGATCCATAAACCTAGTAGGATCCGATTCAAGAACTCTATACGCTAGATCCATATAGTCGATATCTTGCATGAAATCAATAACCTCTTGGTTAAGTGTGGGTGTTGCATTGGGTGATGATGGAATTTGAAGTGAGTTTGATGTGGCATGGATTTGATATGTGGGTGGATTAGATTGATAGGATGATGTGGGATAGGTTGATGTGGAATTGATTTGATGTGTGGGAGAGGCTCCTTTGATTTTGACCTTGGGCTTTGGTTTTATTTCATTGTTTGAATTAGAGGGGTAGCCTCCTTGAATTGTGATTATAGGCTTAGGTCTTGTCTCATGATTATAAGGATAACCCCCTTAAATTGTCACCTGGGGCTTGGGATTTGTCTCATGATTAGAGGAATAGCCCCCTTAAATGATTACAACCATCTTGACAAGTATTGACTAGGACTCGGCTGATGATGATGTGGAGATGATTTGGAATGAGGATTTGATGATTGGATGATGTGTAATGCTTAGGATGATGTTGATGTGAAGGGATTAAGATATGATTTGGATATGAAAGGATGAAGTTGATTGAGAAGTGATTAGGATGAAATTGTCTCGCGACAAGGAGTTTGTTTTTTGATAGCTTTGTGGTAATTTTATGGCAAGAAAACAAGATAGCAAACACTCATGCATAAGCCATTCACAAACAGTTACTCCCTAGGCTGGTTGAGACAATACCTGTTCGGTTCCCACTTGTTTTTACCCAGCCGCACTTACTTATGGTGTATAGCTCTAGGAACTTGGGGCACGAGCTCCCCCTTACAATGCACTCACTTCTCAGGCACACCAAGTTCCAGGTCCACAAGGCTTGCAAACCTTATGATACCTTGCTATCTCTGCCATAAGCCGCGAAAATGTGGGACGACTATCAGAGTTTCCTCTTGTACCAACAGATAGGGGTTTTTGGCCACTAAAACATGATTTTTAGTTCGGGTGGCTATACGTGCGGCAGTACTACTCTCCATTATGGAGTCTCCCAGCCTTCAAGGGTTGCGCCTTGGAGGGTTTTGGGGGAAGTTGGTTGTCGGTTTAGCGGAACAACATCCGTCGTTTGTGACTTTTGGCACAAACGCGTTATTTATATAGTGGCTTGGAATGGCTTGGCTTTAACCCGTTTCTACTTGAATCGTATCCCTACTCACAATGGGAAGGCATGCCCTCTAGAGTTGACAATGATTTCTTGTGCACCCCAAATCTGTTTGTTATGTAGGGGGAGAGGATACTCTCATTGCCAAATCGGGTAACAATCAGACTCAGAAAAGCAAGCGAAGAAAAGAAAGGCAAGCACAAAGTAGACAGAGTTAATTTTAAGCACCAAACTGAAGTGTGCCTACTCTAGTGATAAAAGATTGTTCTTTGACCACTCAAACCTGCAGAAGATAGATTAGTAGTTTGTTTTCTCCATTCTTTGACAAGCGATTATGACAAGCTGCGTAGATAGATTGTTAGATGCCAAAGATATGATCAGATAAAAAGCTACAAATGATGATCTGATATAGCCAAATAGACAGCAAAAATAGAAAATTCAAACAATTCCATGCAATTTTAAAAAAAAATTTGTCGAAAAAGGATAAATTTAGCTCAAGTTATGTGCATTTTAAGTTTGAATGGAAGCTGAAGTTTACCTTCAAAAATTCCTGATGAAATGATGAGCTCACATGATGAAACCTTTACAATTGCAAAGTTTGTCTTGTTAGCTTTCCAACACCTATAAAAACACAAAAATCTAACATGATATGCAAAAGTTATGGCAATTTTAAAAAAGAAAACTATTTTAAGCTTTAAAAAGCACTATTCACGGCCTGAAAATATTGTTCATGGCCTGAGAACACTATTCACTGTTGGAAGTACTGTTTACTGCCGGAAGTACTGTTCATCGCCGGAAACACTGTTTATCGCGGGAAGTAGTGTTCACTGCTGGAAGCACTATTTATCACCAGAAACACTGTTCATCACCAGAAGTACTGTTCATCACCGAAAAGCACTGTTCACTGCCGGAAACACTGTTCATCACCTTGCAAACATTGGCTCAAATTTCCCCTGAAAAAAAGGGGTCAAATTTTATGTTTTTCTTCACCTCTTGGCCCTTCTGGACGCAACCATGATGTATATTTTAGCTCAGAAGGTCACCTGTAACAATCACTTGCAACATGAGGGTTAGAAAAAAAAATACAAATTTTTATAACAAAAACTTGAAAAAAATGATCAAGCGAAATGAGTCCCACCGAGCATGCCAGAATGTAAACGAAAAAATTTGGACAAATGAAGATAAAACAAATTAAAATGCAATACCTTGACCAAACTTTTCAAATACCTCGAATGATGAATTATACGTGCGAGATTGTTGTAGATTGATTTGATGTTGATTTACTTACTTCTGCAACATGCCGATTGAATGAAAATGATAGAAGAAGATAGATAGAAAATAGATAGAGGATTGGAAGAAGATTTCGATAGAGTAAGGATATCAAATTAATACATAATCTATGAAATGGCTTGTGAGAGGCCATATTTAGACTTTTTGAGGATGAAGGGAAGAAGATTTGATAAGATAAGGTAGGATTTAATTTTTTAGATACGGTAGGGAAAAAAATAAAAAGATTTGTTTTTCTGTTTTAAATCCTCATAAATCTTCAAAAAGAATGGGATAAAAGAAAACATAATTTTTTTTAGGATTTTATTAATTAAATAAATATTTAATTTATTTAATTAATTTGGATTGTGGAAAGATAGTTAAATAAATATTTAATTATGGGAAAATGATAAATGACTAATTAAATAATTAAAAATAATTATTTAACTAGAGAGGATTAATGGTCATGAATAATTAAATAAATAATTAAAATTTATTTAATTATAGAAGATAGAATAAATGGATAAAAAAGAGAAAAAATAAAAATTAGTTAAATAAATAAGATTTATTTAACTAATTAGGTGAATGATACAGGTACCTAGGGCAAAATGTGCTAGTGACAAGGTGTTGGACATTTTTAGGTGTCTACACAAAATATTATCTAAATTTAGATATTCATCATGTTGAGGTATTTGTTCTATTGGAATGTATAATGTGAAGGTCACCTGCATTTACAATTAGAAGAAAAATAAATAAATAAATACTCGTACATAAATCAAAATGTTAAATTTCACATGCACATATGAAAGTAAATATCCATCTTGAAAACTTCCAAATAGATATCTAAATAAACATTTAATAAACTTGAATATTTATCACTAATTCAATATAATGTATACATCCATCATCATAAATATTTAATATTTATCATAAATAAATAAATTTGAGTGAACTACTTTAATTTAATTTAAATAGAGTTTACATTTAAAATTTACATATATGTACACGTGCGCACACATGCATACCTAAACCTAAGATGGTCGACCTAGAGTATTGGCACCTCTTAAAAGGTGAAAAAAAATGAAAATTTAAATACTTTGAGGCCAACCTTCCAAGAGTATGGCGCCACTTTGAGATTCAAAAGATAAGTTAAAAATACCATATTATGGAGGCCGACCTTCTTGGGAGAAGCTTTAAAACAAATTAAATTAAATACTCTTGAGGCCAAAAGATGAAAGGGTGCTTATATATAAAAAGTTGCATCCATTTGTGAAATGACATCCATTTATGAAGTTGCCTCTCTTGTGAAGATATATATAGTTTGTGTGAAAGTGAAAGGCAAGCAATGAATATTATTTGAGTATTGAGCAAATTTAAAGCAAACCTAAGGGTAAAAAGTATGAAAAGTATTTTAGATCTATATTGAAGGAAGTTTATGCAATTTTATTTGAAGAACATGAATAGATTTGTATGAAGAACTTGAGCGGATCTTTATGAAGGATATATGTAGAAATATATGGTGAACATGTGCAAATTCTTGTGAAATCTATAAGAGGGTTTTTTGTAGTTTTTAGTACAGATTGGAAGATAGATTCATAAGTATATGTAATGCAATTTTATAGCAGATTTGAAGAATATTGAAAGCAGATTTATTATCACCCTTGAAGAAGCTCTATTCTGAGGTTGGTGCCTCTCATATCAAAGAGATTGATGTCTCTTGTTGAGTTGGTGCTCAGTTACGGGGATCGGTGTCTTCGGTGGGTTGGTGCCTACAAAGAAGTTTATAAAGAGAATAAGCAATATTTTGCCATGGTTTTCTCTTGAAAAGGTTTCCATGTAAATCTTGTGTTCTTGTGCTCTTAATTGTTAGATCATGTATGCTTATGGTTGTTGTGGTTGATTAAGTATTGAAAAAGTAAAAAATTATCTTATAATGATTCACCTATTTTAAATTGTAGAGAGGTATCATAACGCACAATCTTTTTTATTAAAAATAGCATCAATGCAGCTTGTAATGTGACACGAGCGCATTGGTAGCACTGCCACACATATTGCCACCTAGTGTCAATGACACAAATGAAACTCAAAGTGCACTCAAGAAGATAAGGATAATAAAGTGGATGACACTAAAGGTGTCACACACTATGTCATACAGCTTACAAGGCTGTGGATAACAATGCACATAGCACCCTAATAGAATATTGCCTTAAGATGACCCATTCCAAGTGGCTAAGAGGAATGATAGGAGAGCACGACAATCCATGAATAGTGAGAATATGGTAGAGCAAAGAAGACAGAATCATGAGTTATCATTCTAATTAATCCAATTCATAATGATATCCATCAATCTAAGATGACTCAACAAATGAAAACATGAAGAACTGACTTTATCCCTTTGCAAGCTTAGCCAATAACATCTAACCAATTCTTGTCATTTTGAAAGAGAGCAAGACCAAGAACATGAGACATAAAATAGCCTAGATACTACTCTTAATCACATGTGAGGACCATCATTTTAACTTATTTATTTGTTTACCTATAATCACTATTGTTGATACACTTATAATTAATTGCCAATTTAAGCACTTCCACATGGGTAACAAAGAGAGTGTAAACAAAGCTTACCATTTATTCCATAAAAATCAATGCCTAGTTAAAACCTTGAGAAATGAGATGTAAGAATTAAGTTTAATTTTAAAATGGAGACTAAGGTAAGAGGGAACATTAGAGCATTCACAACTAACCTACCCCTCTTTGCCCTGCAAACTAACTCATACTAGAAATTAAGAACACTCAATAATATATCTCTACAAATGCAAAAATACAACTAAAATAATATTTAGACCCACAAGGGTGACTCGAGAACAACTATGCATTGCTTATTCGCCAGAAACTAAAGGAAGAAGAATTGATTTCCATCGACCATTCCACATATACTACATAAATAAAGGGGGAAAAAGGATGAGATAGTGAGTATACATTATAACTTGTAATTTTATAAGTATTGTTTGCATAATTAATAAATAAAAGAGTAAAAAGGAGGTAGGGTCCTTATCTTTTGCATTTGACTATACTATAGGATAAGCTCATTTCAAACTAACTATTTAGATTTATTCATTTTAAATTCATTTATGCATAAAAAGGGTAATCAATTTTACTCCACCAAAATAAGTAGTACACATTTCACATATCCAATATCATAAAGAAATTGATTTGAGAGCATGTTAAATCATTATTCAAGTATGCTATCGCCACACTCAACGAAACATAAAAGCAAAAGTATGCTAGAGGTCGCCATATTTACAACAAAAAATTATAAATATTTTTGTGGTCTTATACCTAAACTATCTATGCTCTATATCTACTCCTTTCTAACACACACTAAGTCATCAAGAAAAATAAGCAATGGGTAGGATGATCCCTATCTTCTTTTTTTGCAACAATCATGGGCTCAAACAATAATCCTATGCCATATCACAAACAAACATGGGATACTAGAAATAATACTCCAAGTTTACAATTCTTCCTCTATTAAGTTGCTAATATGTCATTAACAAAAGATTGCATTGAATATTGACTCACTAGATTCTTATGATAGAGGTATATTGACTCCTTTTGAAACATTCATGTCATTTCAACAATTATCGTGATAGGGCTATATCATGCACCTCCTTAATTATTTATTATGTAATGGATATTCAATTAGACCCAACAATATAAAATAATAACTATATTGCATTTGAGTTTTATGTTAGCACATGTTTCAGTTTAATAAATCAAATATAAGTTTAAATGATAATGACACTTGGAAGGTAAATGTGACTTTTTTCCATGTTTGCATTTACTTGTTAATTTCACTTTAGAAAATTTTCTAAGATTTATCTCTTTAAATGTTCTAGTAATGAGGTTTATGGATGAAGGAATCCTTATAACGAGTCTTGTTATTTAGTTCTTTATAAACATTCTACTCACCTTTGATTGCAAGGATGAATATTTTTGTTCATATTTGCTTCATGCCCAAATCAACATCATACTAACCATTCATCATATCATGACAAATCGAAAGCCTAACTACATCATTCAATAACTCCAACTAACTCATTAGCATACCTCTAATTAAACAACTTATAACTACAAGGCAATATCAACCAACTCTACACACACTATTCACAATGTCTATTGTATTCGTTTACACATGATTTATACATACAATTTAATCAATTATATTTAATTCCATCTATAAACTAAATAAGAGTCTTCAAGAGGTGGCTACTACTTGACCATATGACATTGTCAAGTGCATTTAGGGATGTCCATGTGTACTAGTCAACCCCCTAGCTAGTGGGACTATAGGGGATCCAAAACACAAGAGACAACCTCTACTTACACACACATACAACAATTCCACCCTAGGGCAATAAGTCACATGCCCAAACAAAGATGTCACAGATAATCTAGAGCCAACGATGGCTTTGCAGAAGGAGCATAATAACATAAGGACGAAGAGCTTCACAAATACAAATCAATCCACCAAGGATGTATTCAACAATAGATCAAGCACTAAATCTCGAAAGGGAATTTAAGGAAATAATATACAAACAAAATTTTGACATGACATGAAGTGTATCCAAAGAAGCATGATCAAAACATAAAGCTAATTCATTCATTTTTGGGTGCCATTTACTAAATAATCCTATTATTGTTTTCACATAGAAGGTGTGAGTTCATAGATAATGATTTCTTTAAAATAGAATTCAAAGGGAACACAAAGTAACTCAAAACTAGCATTTTCTAAAAACAAGTAACCATCCATACTAATTTGTTCAATTCTCAATGTTTGTAATGGTCTTTCCTATCTAGGTCTAAATTGTGTGATTAGGGAAGATTTAGTTTTTTAGTTTTCAATGGCCTCGTCATTCAAACATGGAATATGGGATTTTTACAAAAATTTCAATTGTTTTCTTTTATGCGCCATAAATCTGAAAAAAAAAAAAAAAAATTCATTCAACACTCACAAAGATGGAACGATCATGTGCCTAAAACGTGAAAGACCAATCAAAAGGTGGGCAACCAAATCTTGTTGTTTGTTGAGCTCTAGCACACACAAAACTCCTAAATAAGCAAGTAGTCCTATGGATTTTATAATAATGGGCAAGATTAAAACTTTAAGCTCCAAATTTTCGAAAAGTTGGTGGTCTCATGATTTTTTTTAGTAGCAAGAAATGCTAAATCTACAATTAAATCTACAAGTATATAGCTAAATCTAAAAAATTACAGGCAAGAATTTAAAAAATTATAGATGAATGACATCTAGTAGCAAAATTTTAGAAAGCTAGTGGGTAAACTTTCAGCCCCACCCCAAAGACACCCCCTTACACTCTAAAATCTAAAAGTAGGAGCTCCTATTTTCTTGCACAAGATTATAATTTATCCTGTAACATAATTTTCTTTTTCTCATATGACCTCCTACTCCACAAAAATAGTTTATGTAGCGAGTCTATGGAACTACTTCCTTACAAGGTGTCATAAAGGGTGGTGAAATAACAATGGTGGCTAAAAAAAAGTTAAGAATTCTAGCTGTAATGGTGCCTAAGGAGGATGCCCTTTTCCAGATTGATTGGGATGCCCAAAAGGAAGGGAAAATCCAACAAGACATCTAAAAATGGGGAATGACAACAACAATGATGGTGTCCAGATTAGAATGAAATACAACAGATTTTTTGGCATCGATAGAAAGGTTATCAGACAGATTTTTGCAGCACCCAGATGGGTCCAAAAACCAACTGAATACATCTAAAAAGGTAGAAGAAAAGTATAATAATGGCAGCCATAAGAAGGGGGAAAAAAGGAAAAAAGGGCACCTTGCTTGAAAAAAACCAGTTTATGGCACGTAGATTTAGTGGATTTCAGCCATCAAAATGACATCCCAGGAGCTCAAGAACAAGCTACAAAACCCACGAAGATTCCTCCTATAGTGGTGTTTCCAACACTCCAAACATGGAAAGTTCTTCTCTCCTTCAATTAGGGTGGCCGACAAACTCATCCTTCAGCATGGTGGCCCTAAATTTTTCTTTCTTTCTTCCCAAAACCAAAAAAAAACCTAAAAATTTCTCCCCTCTTAAGTAAAATATAATAAAATAAAAAAGCACTTAAACCAACAATCAAATAAGCAAGGCTGATTCTTTCAAAATCCGCAACACACAAACTTCAAGTTACACAACCACCAAATGAAACTCACTTTTAAACATTCTTAACCAAACCTCTACAAGAATAATTAAAATAATTATGACAAAGGAACACAAACAATGACACCACATGGTTAACACAAGAGGTCCTAGTTGCTCTTGACCAAGGTGATAACAAATCTCCTTGCTCCAATATGTGGGAGAAAGACAAGTAAAAATGATCCCGACAATCCTCCACCTCTCTGTTGGCCTCACTTATAATCCTGCACACTCAATCCACACATTAAATATCATCATGATAAATCATAGCCGAAACATTGAAATTAACAATCACACTATTCATCAGCATGAATAAGTTAGCTATACTTTACACAATTAATGCATCACCAAATACCATAAATCAATCAATTTAAAAGTACATATTTGATTCCCGATCTCACTTCATGTGTCAACACAAGTTTAATGTTTTAACTATGTTTGATTAAATCTCGTAACAACCATTCAATGTGATTTAATTTAGTTAGCTCAAATCCATTTAATTTTAATACTAAAACCCCATGATACATTCATACATAAACAAGTAAGAACACAATCATCAATATGACATCACACACACATCAAGTTTTCCAAGCACATCATCAGAATAACAAGAATATATCTTATCAATCGTTAGAAAATTAATCATGACAAGGTTAAAATCACTTACTGATACGAGGTCAAACAAGTAAGATAAAGGTAAGGCTGCAACACATTTGGACTTTAAAGTAAGGCTCTCCCCATAAAATCTTAAAAACTAAATAGAATTTGAAAAGGGAAAGAGTAATGATACAAAAATGTGAAAATTTCAATACTTCCAATCTAATCGTATGGGAGAAGAATCTCAATAAGAACAAATTGTATTCAGTTTCAACCTCTAAATAACAAATTTCACTAGTGCAGTTTTACCAACAAATAAGATGGCACATCTCAATGCAAATTAATGTGAGAAAACTCTGAGTTAGGCTCTCCCATGAATTATTAAAAACTAAAAATAATTTACGAGGGAAGGAGTACAAGATATAAAAATCTGGAGATTCCAATACTTCCACCCTAAACTTTGCCTTGGCTAACATAAATGACAGCTTTAAAGGCGTCATGCATAATTTGAATGAAAAGGGGGTGTACATTCCACTGTTTCAGCAATGCAATTCACTTCTAGCCTCTAAAATCAGATGTCAAAAGGAAAGTTAAGCTGTCTTATAAGAGAGCCCCAAGCATTAAATTGAATACACTCAGCTTCTCGGGAAAAACTACTACCATCTGCAAATCCATACTGACTCAATTGAGCAAATCTTTAATGAAAAGGCCAACTGCAGGCTTTCTGATGTAATTCCACAGAATACCCAGCAAGCAAAGATCAAATACTATGCTACTCAAGTAGTAGAAGACTGGCTATCACAAATCCTCCAACAGAATTCCCTCAGTGATCCAAGAGATGAAATGGGAAGTCATAAATCTGCTTTAATGTAATATCCCAAATGGGAATATTTTGCCCTAGTTTGGATTTCCGGACTTTCCAACTTAATTTTCTGAATTCTGCCCTAAAATTCCTGCATTTTATTATTCTGCCCTAACCCTAGTTCTGCTCCAAAATCAGACTTGAAACAATTGCATATATTTGTCATGAATCACATCCAATATCAACATAAATGCTGTAATATCCCAAATGGGGATATTTTGCCCTAGTTTGGATTTCCGGGCTTTCCAAATTAGTTTTCTGATTCATGCCCTAAAATTTCTGCACTTTAGTATTCTGCCCTAAACCTAGTTTTGCTCCAAGATCAGACTTGAAACAATTGCATATCTTTATCATGAATCTCATTCAATGTCAACATAAATGCATCATATGATTCGCCTCAATAATGCCAATGATATTCACCATGAATTATACACTAATCATGTCAATCATGCATTCATAATGAATATGAAGACTGCTGCTACAAATTCTGGAAATATATGAATGACAATATTCAGATTTGCATACTTATAACATCCACATATGCATTATCAAATGATCTTCTACATGGGTCGCTCAAGTATAGGAAGATATTATACCATAAAATATATAACATTCATCATGATAACAGCTCACAAATGAAATAACCAGTCTGCTGTAATTAGCTGTGATGAAATCTGCCCTTGGCTAAACCCTAGCAGCCAACAAGTGCCTCAAGATGAGGGTCGCTCCTCCTTAGATACAATTTGTTCCAACCCTAGGTGAGTCGCCCATCATAAATGCTCTCCATAGCTGATATAGAATTCTGCTCTGCAAGTCTGCCCTAAACCAATTAAGTGCAAGTGAATCCCCGTGATGGAATTCTCCCTAGGATGGTAATGATCTTCTACATGGGTCGCTCAAGTATAGAAAGATATTATACCATGAAATATATAACATTCATCATGATAACAACTCACAAATGAAATAACCAGTCTGTTGTAATTAGCTGTGATGAAATCTGCCCTTGGCTAAACCCTAGCAGCCAACAAGTGCCGCAAGATGAGGGTCGCTCCTCCTTAGATACAATTTGTTCCAACCCTAGGTGATTCGCCTATCATAAATGTTCTCCATAGCTGATATAGAATTCTGTTAAGTATGCCCTAAACCAATTAAGTGCAAGTGAATCCCCGCGATGGAATTCTCTCTAGGATAGTAATGATCTTCTACATGGGTCGCTCAAGTATAGAAAGATATTATACCATGAAATATATAACATTCATCATGATAACAACTCACAAATGAAATAACCAGTCTGCTATAATTAGCTGTGATGAAATCTGCCCTTGGCTAAACCCTAGCAGCCAACAAGTGCCTCAAGATGAGGGTCGCTCCTCCTTAGATACAATTTGTTCCAACCCTAGGTGAGTCGCCCATCATAAATGCTCTCTCCATAGCTGATATAGAATTCTGCTCTACAAGTCTGCCCTAAAACAATTAAGTGCAAGTGAATCCCCGTGATGGAATTCTCCCTAGGCTAGTGAGGTTTGTGTCCCAAAATCCTGCTCTAGAGATCGCTCTCCAAGTTGAGTGAAATAGATGCTTGAATGATGCTTTGGAATGCCAATTGATTGAGTATATATACCCTTCTAAACTCCACTTCTCCTCATGGCCGACCTAGGTAGTAGTAGTTGTTAGCGTTTAATTTCGCACCTTTCAGTGAGAAAAAAAAACGGACAGCGTGTACAGTAGGACTGTTCTTCAAATTAGGAGGGGAAGCTCCCTCAACAAGGAAATTAAAAAGGCATTTACAAAATAACCTATCTTTTTGGTTTCTCAGGGAACGAGCACAAGGCAATGAAGCTCTTCTGCAAGGCTATAAGATTTTTCTAAAGTATTACAGAAGAAAATAACTAACTCTATCTAAAAACACTTCCAATTCCTTTAAGTAAATCCAGAGCATAAAGAAATCGAAGGAACAACTTGGAGATTTTCAACACAAAAGAACAATGATAATCCAACAATAATCATTCATGCACAAAGTCATGAACAATTTTCACAACCCTTGATATCAAGATAGATCTCAGATACGATGATGCATATTCTCATTAATCAAAGAGACAAGGACAAATAACACTGCTTGAACAATAAAATGCGAGCAAAAATTAGTCTCAGCATTTACCATTAGAGTTTAAGTGTATAGAATACATTTATTTATACCCTAAAAAGCAAAGATACAAGGGAATAAAAGGAAGAGTTAACTAACACTCTTCACTGTAGATCTAATGCTGCATGGGAAGCATGCAAACTTATTTAGCAATAAAAAATAAAAATATCTTGTCATGCAATTCAGTTAATTGAACTTGCATGTTATTACACAATGAGTTCCAACTCAAAGAAAATTTGCATGATTTCCAAAGGCAAAATCTAAAAATAAATTTAACTCTAAATAACAAAGTCAGTTCTCAAAATAAAAATTGCTTTGGAAATCTCTCCTTCTGCCAAAAATAGATCACTCCTGCAGATAGTAAAAAATTGGCTAAGTATGAGAATTGAGATTTCTCTCGAATTCATCAATCCTAGCCTCATCTAGCATAATCATTGAATCAAGGTGAACCGTCCTCATCTGCAGGTCAATGGCAGCATCCTCTGTGATTTTCGCAAAAACTTCAAACTCTTTTTCAGCCTTGACGAACTTTGATGTAATTTCAACCAGGAGGTACATCTTGTCTACGTGGGGATCACCACAAAACTTTCCGCGGATTAGCTGAATGAACTCGTCCTACAAATTATGAACAAGGCAATTTACGCCTTCATCGTTGAAATACCTGCAAGGAATGTTTTGGACAAAATCAATGGCACATTTTTCAATGCCCAGAAGCTTTTCTTTCCACATAGCCAACTCCATGGCTATATTCTTTGAGGTGTAAACCAAGAAAGAGTACTGATGAGTCCATGAGAAAACAATAGCTTTCTGCTCTGCCGTTATAGGCCTCGTGCCAAGTGCTCGCAATCTAACCATCAGCCTATCATAAACAGGCTCCATGTCTGTCATGCATTCTATCATGTTCTGGATTCCTAGGAGAATATCCTTGGAATTTGATACCACTGCTGTCAACTTTGCTAGAAAGTTAACACTTTTTGCTATGAAATGTTCTACCCAATCCTTAGTATGTTTGCCATATACAACCAGTTGACTCAGTTGCTTTTGCTCATCAGTAGATTCCATCACCTCTAGCAAAAAGAGTGAAGGCGGAGAAGGTGAATGCAAGAGCTGTGAAATATATTGGCGTAGCTGCTTATTTTCTGATTTGAGGGCAGCCTTGTCCTCTCCATCTTTCAACACCCTATTCCTCATAGTATTAGTAGCAACCTCCAAAATGTTTACTGCTGCCTGTTGTGTGCTATGGCCAAAGCTAGTCTTCAGGCTCAACTCCTTCAATTGCTTTTGGAAATGATAATAACAATGAAGAAGACTCTCCTTTTAGGTTTGCCTTTAACCTCTAGGGTTTCAATGTGCTTTTTTCCACAAATAGAGAGTTTTTATTTTAGGATTCATGCAACAAAGAAGAATGAAGGATAGACCTCCATTTATAGCCCTGGCCTTCTCTCTCTTGAGCACCCATCTTTCTCTCTCTAGAAACGTCCATCCTATGCAATTTGGGCGCCTCACAATGAAGTATGAAACATGAAAATAGAGTGCCTTTTGTCAATCCCAAAAAGGAGTGCAAATGATCAAATAGGAGTGCCTTTTGCATGTGTCAAAAGGCGTGGGAAATGGTTAAATTGAGCGCCTTTTTGTGAGGCAAGAAAGGCGTGAGATATGAGGTTTTTAGGCGCCTTTTTGTCTAGGCCAAAAGGTGTGGATTTTTGAGGTTTGGAGCGCCTTTTGTAAGGCATAAAAAAGGCGTGGATTTTGCTTGAATTGGGCGCCTTTTGGGGAAGTCAAAACGGCGTTTCTTTTGGTCATATTGAGCGCCTTTTGGTGGTGAAGGAGAATCTCCCTTGCAAGAGCATTTTGCCTTAGATTTTCTTGTTCTTTGGCTTTTTTGAAGTGTCCTGGGTGGAAGTATATTTCAAAATATATTTAAGTATATGTATACTTTAAATATTTTGAAATATACTTCTAGGATGTTTGAGATAGGTCCTGGATGGATCCATGGGATTTAACATGCAGATTCTAGATTTTTGAGGATCCACCAGATTTCAGACTTAGACAGTTTTCAAGATCTCAGAACATCAGGCTTCAGGACATCAGACTTAGCCAATTTCAGCGCTCATATTTATGATTCTTGACCTTGGAAAACTTTGAACTTTGCCTTGGCCATTTTGACGGAGGCTCCTTGGATCACTGTCGTTTGCCTTTGCCTCTGGAGCTTATTTTTACCGTAACTTCATCTGATGACGGAATGCCTTGAAGTTTGGAAACCAAGCTCATATGATCCAAATCTCTCATTGAAGCCTCTCCTCCATGCATTATACTCCAAGATGGAGCACATTTTAGCCAAGAATGCCCAAAAATGCCTTAGAAAAATTTTCGAAATTTTTCAAATTTTTCAAAATTGAATTTTGATTTGCCAGATGTATTTGCATTGATTCCCTTGGTTCCTTTATGTCATTTTGGCCTTCCATTCATCACTTTGACCTCCTCTTTTTTGATGTTCTTTCACTGCTCTAGGCCTGATTGGCTGGCCAGAATCTCCCTCCATTTGAGCCTTGAGTCATCATCTTTTGATATGTCTTGTACCTGCAGGGTTAGCGCAGTAATGACAAGGCTACATGGTGTTTGGGAGGTGTGTTTGGGCACATATACAAAAAAATTCGTATGGGTACAACATTAGGCTCTGTTTGGTGACCATGGTGTATACTTGCAGCATAGGAGGACCTTTGAATCTCCGGGTTTATAATGCAGACCAGTGTCTTATCAGTTGGGCAATAGAATCGGGACATTTTCCTAATCACCTAGAACAAGACTTTTTCCTAAAATCACCTAGGACCGGACTTGTTAAAATCACCTAAGAGTGGAACTCTGGTCTACCTAACGAAACACGACGAATAAACAAAACGTGAAAGGGAAACACAATACTATATAACAATTACATTACTGAAAGGGGAAACACAATACAATATACAAAAAGGGGAAACCCCTTCAAACCCTAAGGAATGAAGTGTTTCAGGAATTGCCCACTAAAGGGCAATGGCAACAGCGTACCTTCCAAGTGAGAGAAAATAGGTGGTCTCTGCAAAGCTCACGAATCTTGAAAGGTCCAAGCCATAAGGAGTCAAATTTGCCGTGCATTCCTTTAGGCTCGTGCCTCTTATCCCACAGTAGGACAAGGTCACCAATGTTGAAGTTGCGCTGATGAGCCTTCCTATCGAAGATCTTTACCCGCTCTTGATGATAAGTGATCTTGTCAACCACCTCTGATCTTTCTTCTTCAAGTTTGGATAGGTATATGATACGCTTCTCAATGGGATCTTTGAATTGGCTATCTTCAACTGCCGCTGCAAGCTGCAAGGCAGATAGCTCTAGTGTGATGGGCAGGACGGCCTCTGTGCCATACATAATAGCAAATGACGATGTGCCTATTGCTCTCTTAGGTGTGATCCTGTCTGCCCACAAGGCGTCATACAACTTCTTGTGCCAAGTGCGTTGATTGCTATCAACCAATTTGTGTATTATTGTGACTAAATTCTTGTTTGATGATTCCGCTTGACCATTACCTTGCAGGTAATAATCAGATGAGAGACAATGTGATCCCATAGTCAAAGCAGAAACCCAATAGCTCTTCTGATGAAAATCTTTTTGCATTATCAGTCACGATCTTCTGAGAAACCCCGAAGCACAACAGGATGTTCTCCTTTAGATAGTCGCACACTACTTCTGAGGTAGCTCTCCTAGCTAGAATGGCCTCAACCCACTTTGTGAAATAGTCGGTTGCTGTGAGAACATAAATACGTCCTTTGCTGGAGTTGGGGTTGAGAGGCCCAATGAAATCTAATCCCCACTGCTGAAAAGGGGCTTCAATGACTACTGGCTTGAGTGGAAGGGCCACCAACTTAAGTTTTCCAACAAATTGTTGACAGGCTTGACATTTTTGCACCCACTCATATGCATCCCTAAACATAGTAGGCCAGTAGTACTTTGCTCGTAGGATTTTGAACGCAGTGATCTTTGATGAGAAATGACCACCGCAGGCTTTGTCATGAAATCCTTCAAGCAACCTCCTTTGTTGATTCTTGTCAACACATCTTAGGAATGTGCCATCTATGCTTTGTTTGTACAATACATCTTTCCATAGCACATACTTTAATGCTCTTAGCTTTAAGGTTCTCTTTTGTTGCTTGTCTAGATGATCTGGACACTCTCCATAAGTCAAGTAGTAGACTATGTCCGTGTACCATTTGTCGGCAGAATCAATGAATAGTACCAAAGGGAGCTCTTCTTCGTTGCCGATCAAATTGGCAGTATCTTCTCTTTCTCCATTTTCAGCAATGAGTTGGCAAAGCCCTCGGCCATGTATCAATTTGGTAGGCCTGATTTCTAGATCATAGTCTTGAACTTTCGCCACCCAATTCCCTAGCTTGGTACCCATTTCTTACTGAAAGAGTAAGATAAATCTTTCGCTTCAAATGGGTGAACAGCACTTGCCTAGATTGACGAGTCGGGGCTCATCCATAGTGTCGATATTGACCTGGTGGTACTCAGCTGAGGTTCTTTCTTGTGCATCGACTCGATCTTGGATGTATCGGTCATGTCTGTCGAATATATTCTCTAAGGACACAAGTCCCTTAGGAATTTTATTACCCTTGAGTTGTATGATGTCATTCTCTGTATTTCCTCTATCTTGGGCATTTTCAGCTTCCTCCATTAGAATTTCCCGATGTGGAGAAAGACTTCCCTTTGAAATAGTCATCCATTCCAAGAAAGTTGATGATGTGCTCATCATCATTGAAGACTTGCCAATTTTCTGAGTTGTCAGGTACCGCAGGCCTATAGATCAACTCGATGGTGAAAGCACTTTGTCTGAAGTCTGAATTTGGCATGAAGAGAGATGCGGATACTGCTAGAGCATCGGATTTGCTGTTCTCCATCCTTGGAATGTATTCAATGGTGAAAGCTTCAAACGATTCGATAGCATCCCAAACACGGGTTTTGTAATGTCGGAGGTGATCTTTCTTGACTTGGAATTGTTCTATGATCTGCTTCACGATCAATTCGACATCTCCTTTGACCTTCAGCAACTTGATTCCGATGTCACGTGCATTCTTGAGACCTAACAAAAGCGCCTCATATTCTACAATATTGTTTGTACAATCAAACTGCAGACGATAAGCAAAAGGGTACAGCTTACCCTCGGGAGATATTAATACTACCCCTGCTCCTGATTCGGCTGTTGAACAAATGCTGTCAAATTGCATGGTCCATATGTCAGTAGTATCTTCTTTATTTGTTTCTAAACAAATAATGGCTTTATCTTTAGCTTCATTTTCAGCCATCATCATGTAGGTGCCTGGACCAGTCTCTTGATATAGAATCTGTGCCTTCGGGTCTTGAGACTTCACCACTGTAAAACGGGACTTGGGCTTAGGTTCCAATTTGATCTTACCACCTTTGACAGGGATGGTTGCCGAGGACCAATCCAATTGAATTTCTCTGCCTAAGTCTTTGCAAAAACTTCGGCTTAGCAACATTCCATAGCTGGCCGGAATATCTGCTACCAGAATAGTCATCATGATTCTCTTCTCTAGACAGGCTGCTAAGGCAACTTGTGCATCTTCCAACTATCCAACCAGCAGCACTGATTTTGATTCAAGTGAATAACACTTGCCTTGGGTCTTGGTGAATGAGAGTCCTAGTGCGTTCATCACCTGCAATGGCATGACGTTATCTGAACCACCGGAGTCTATGATGCAATTGCTCAACTTGAAGCCGCCAATGTATAGAGATATGTAGAAAGGCTTCGGCTTCTCTCCTGCTGCTGCAGAAGATTCAAGAAGAGTAGGCTGGATTGGAGTCTCCTTCCTTACGAATTTGATAATTCGTTCTAGCTGATCAGGGTGATTTTGGAGGTATTCTAGTTGAGAAATTTGGACCTTCGTCTTCATCATGGAATCGACAATATCAAAATTTGTCGTGGATAAATCCGAAGTGCTAACTTTGACATCCTCTTGAGGTAACTTAGCCACTTCTCTGGACTTCTTTTTTGCTTTCAATTTTTCTTCTTCCTCCTTTTGAGCTTTCAGGTGCTACGCCCGAGTGAAGTCTGGCATGGATTAATGTTCGACATTGACCGCAAGAGAATATTGTAAAATATTGTCTTGGTTTTCTTCTTCAAATGTGGATTCATTTTGAATGTATCTCGTAGCAGAGTCACCATCAAGGTCATCCATCTCGGGATGAATAACGCTTGAACTTGAGGGTCCAACATCAGCAAAGCCCATGATTTGATTCATTCTTTGACTTTCAAGGCAAGTAGCTCCATTATGTTCGCTGGTTTCATGGAAAGAGCAAAAGTATGCTCTCGGTGGTGGAGCTTCAGCTACTGGCTTTGTTGGAATTGCTGGTAGCCTCGGCCTATAATTGTTATTATAGGGCTGGAAATTATTTCTTTTGTGGGGTGGCTAATATTGTTGCGGAGGCGGTGCCTGTTGCGGCATTTGCCTCTTCATGATTGTGACATCATTTACCACCTTTTGAAGTAGTGGATCTACAGAATTCTAGATCAGAGGCCTGATGGAATCCTTCTTCATTTTTCCTGAAGTGATCATATGATCCTCCAGTTCTATGGCATGCTCTTGTGCTTCTGTCAATTCTGTCTCATGAGCTGATTTGAGAAGAAAAGAAATTTCAGATGGCAAAGCGTTGATGAGACTACTCAGCAGGATCTCAGCTGACGGATTCAAAGTGACTGACAGCCTCGTTACAAGACTCTCCTCCATGAATTATACTCCAAGATGGAGCACATTTTAGCCAAGAATGCCCAAAAATGCCTTCGAAAATTTTCAAATTTTCAAAATTGAATTTTGATTTGCCAGATGTATTTGCATTCCTTCCCTTGGTTCCTTTATGTCATTTTGGCCTTCAATTCATCACTTTGACCTCCTCTTTTTTGATGTTCTTTCACTGCTCCAAGCCTGATTGGCTGGCCAGAATCTCCCTCCATTTGAGCCTTGAGTCGCCGTCTTTTGATATGTCTTGTACCTGCAGGGTTAGCGCAGTAATGAAAAGGCTACATGGTGTCTGGGAGGTGTGTTTGGGCACATATACGAAAAATTTCGTATGGGTACAACAGTAGTATAATTTGAATACAAGTTTTCCCTCCAAGAGGGCCGACCCTTATGATTCCTCTTTTCCTCCACAAAGCGCCTAATTCAAATTGAAGATATGAATTAGGATATTAGTAAGGGCGCCGCCCAAGTCAATAATTAATTATTATTTTTATCCCCTCTTAAGCGCTAGTGAAAGAATATGTCAAATCCAACAATGAGTGCCTATGTGAATAGTGTGTTGCTCTTCACCCAAGGTGAATTGAGGACTCCATGATGAAGTCGAATTGCCCAAGGTGAGTAATAATCTCCATGTTGATGTCAAGTTGCCCAATGTGAACAATAATCTTTGTGACCATGTGACCATGACAAGGTATCCAAATGAAAGCATCCAAGATACTCCACATGAAAGGCCCTCCAAATAGTTGACTCCAAGGAAGGCAAATCTCCATATCCCTGATGAGTGCACCAAAGACAACATACTAATGTGACAAGTCATCTCCACTGCTCATGATATCCTCCAAATGTCCTAGAGTGAGGTGAAAGGCCCAGGTCAATTCTAATGGCGACCATTCGAAATATGGGGCCATTATAGTCCTCCCTTCTCAGAATTGCTTGTCCTCAGGCAATGGCAAGTGTGTATGCTATGAGATAGTGTCAAATGACATGTCTCTCCATCAGTCCGCATGCTTGGTGGCCGTACAAATCATCCACTGGTGGTTGCATCCTCCAAGAAGAAATGGAAGAACGCAATGCAAAGTGAACTCCAACAATTGAAACCATGTATTTCCGAGTCTAATCAAACACTATTCTCTCGAAAATATGCCCGTAACCACAAGTGCAACAAGCCCTAAAGCTCTCAAGGTGCCACTCCAACAACAATAGCTGGTCCAATCCGTAGCGTCGAAGAACAAGTGGTGAAGAGTAGGGTCCCTGAAACACAACCACAAATCTCCAAACTTCCACTGCGCTACTCTGATATAATCATTGGCAGTGCCATATGAGATGTGAAGCAACCCATCAACACTCCAATGAAGTGATGTGCCAAACATACCACCACTTGGATCCCAAACCAACCTGTTGCCACATCCGGCAATCATAAAGAGAGAAAGACATCAAAGTGCTAACATTAGTCCAACCTCCAACACTCGTCGACCTCCCGTGGATGTGCAAAAATATCAGCACAGTTGCAAGAAAATGCATATCAGCGCCTCCAAGGTGGCTGATGTAAATCAAGACAACTACCTCCCAACTGAAAATCAACTCCCTATAGCTGTTAATAACCTCTCTAATGACATGGGATGATAGAGTATCACCCATCGGCCATCCACTAGTGATGAAGAGGTAGTCCAAGCCTCTCCAAAACACCCCAACAACTCCAACTCCGATGTCAAATGCCAACTGTAAAGCAAACCCTAGTGCCTCCAAATTAGAAATGGAAACAATATCATACCTCGGCATATGAACCAACTGTAACTCAGAAGTGTTCTTTTTCCATGCAAGTGCCTCAATATTATAAAAGCATACCCTAGTCAAATCCGGAGTCGATTTGAATCAAGACCTGATTCCAAGACATTTCGTACTTGGAATCAGCCTGTAAATGAGGCAATTCAGTAACATAGGTTTCATTGTATCTTGAATAGTTGTTTTATTCTCTGTCTTGCCCTTTTATTCATGTTTCGGGCTACTTATTCCTGCTTGAACCTATCGGTTTCCCAAATGTAATATGCCCCTGCTTTACTAAACAAAGGCAAGGGCTTAAATACCTGCTCTAACTAACTCACCTCTTATCGTCTCTCCCTCTCTTTGTCCATTGCTGCACCATCGAGCCTTATCTTCTATTATCAATGACCATGATGCCCTATTTTGTGTAGATTTTTGTCATTCAACTGGGAATGAAGGTATTTGAGATAAAATAAAAAGAAATGAATTGAGATGAGCAACTTTTATGATCTCACTTGCCATCTAGTAGAAAACAATGGAAATCGAGTATTTCTATATATATATATATATATATATATATATATATATAAGAAAAGGGATGAGGAAAAGGAAGGTAGAACAAAGAATGTTGGAGTCGGGGGAACTCAGTGGCAAGAGCATGCTATCTCTCTTAGGTTGTTTTGATTGTTGGCAATGAATGCATTGTCTAAAAAACTAAAACATTAAAATAAAATCCCCATCAATCCATTGGCTATTTGTATTGTGATTCATGTTTTTAGGTGTTTTGATTGTTGACTATGTTTGTGGTCTTCATATAATCATTGGAACATGTTTTTCTTTTTCTAATAAATGGTAAAATAGGGCTTTGAAAGGATCATTGGAACATGATATCTCCTTAAAACAGATTCGATTGTTATTCTTATTTTCCCACAGCTATCAAAAGTGAACCTCTACTTGGAACTCTGTGATTGTTATTCTCAGTCTCCAAATTTCCAGAAGAAACAATGTTTTTACATGAACATAACCTACTACTTATCGGGAATGCAACTCCTATTTTATGCTTTCCTAATTGGTGAATAGTGGCTACTTGCCTACAATACCAAGGGTAAGGACCCAATTGATGAGCATGTACCAATAACCATTATGGTGTGTTGAACACACCAGGATACTGAGAGGGGGGGGGGAGGTGAATCAGTATCTAAACAACTTCAACTTATCCAGAGCAGATTAAAACTTAAGCATTACAGTATTAACATAAGCATGAAAGATTAACACAATGCACATCAACACATAACACCAAATATATGTGGAAAACCCAAGAAGGGAAAAACCATGGTGAGAATTAACTCACAATATATGAAGCTCAAATAATAACTTTGTTTTAGGGCTACAACCCAAGGAAGCTACTACTCTCTGCTCACTTTGTTTTAGGGCTACAACCCAAGGAAGCTACTACTCCCTGAAAACTTTGCTTTAGGGTCACTCCCAAGGAAGCTACTACTCCCTGAATACATTGTTTTAGGGTCCCTCCCAAGGAAGCTACTACTCCCTGAATTGAAAACGCATTTAGAACATATTACATTATGACAGTCTTTCTACTGTCTGAAAACTGACATTGAAATTCACACCTTTGATGATTGCAATTCTGCCTCTTCACACTTTCTTCTGATGATTGGATCAGATAGGCACACTCTACACTTGATCACTGTCACATATAAGTCTTCAAGATGATTCAAGACAGCATCAACAACTTCTGCTCTTTATCATTCAGTCGCACATCATAATGCAGTCATTCTACTCTTTTTCTTGCTTGCGAACCTTATCAATCACTTTGCAATCACACCTCGCCTAACTCAGTTTGATTTACAATTTATACAAGATATTACATTGATTACATTGCTTGTCAGCCAAAGACAACATGAAAAATACATTTACAAGTCGCCCAGACAACACACAACATGAAACGTGTAGGAGACAAGTCCTAAACAAGACTACATGCTACACCATCAGAAGACCCATGCCCGTGGACATCAACACTTGCTTAATCAAGTTCAAAACATCCTTCTAAACATCAACCATCAAGGAATTGCATCCGCACACTCTGCTCATTTGAAAATAGGATAGCCTTAAGCAAAGACATATGAAACTTGAAGCATAATGACCACAGCAACTTGAAAACCTTGTGCAGTACAGGAAACAAGAAAGATCATGAAACTTTTCTAGACGAGTCTACAGGACTCATACAACATCTACAAACACTCCTTTACCCCGCACATCAAAGGTCTTGTACAACACATCTTCAATCATGAACTCTAAGAACAACCTATCTTCCAGAACACATGTAAGATACCCAACTAGTGGTAACTAAATTTTTTTCCTTAGATAAATTTACTTGCACTCAACTCATCAAATGACACACATCAAAGATAATAACTTGTATGAATCAATTTCAAGCTGGGTACTTATATCATTACTTGATTCAACTTATTACAAATGTCTCATTACAATGATAATGCCTTCAAAGGCATGAATGTATAGTTCTTATTCAACTTGATCACAAGAAAGGCTTTGAGGCCTTGATGTTTACAATGATTTCACAATTGATCAACTCTATTGAACTCAATGATGTCAACTGGATATTAACACCTCACAATGCAACAAGGGAGCATCACCTTGTCAGTTGAGGGAGCATCACCCCGTCAGTTGAGGGAGCATCACCCCAACACTTGAAACTCGCAGGCCTCAAGATTACAAGCATAAAGCTTTTAAGAGAGAATTTGCCAAAAGCTTAGATAGCAAATGAATGAGAGAGCTCCTCCTTTTATAGGCCTTCCAAAGGGAATGAAGGCACGTTTTCCGAGGAGCATATTTAGGAGAATATTCCTCTTGACAACTCACCCAAAGACTCTGACACGGATCCCAATGCTATCCTTTTGACCAATGGGCATTCAAGTAGTTGTAACTACCTTATCTTCTTCTAGGAACACTTAGGCGCAGATTTAGGTTTCTTCTGACTAGGCGCCAGCTTTGGAGGATTCACAGGAGTTTTGGCGTCTTGGTTACAACTTATCATCCTTTCAAAGAACTTTGAAAACAACTTGACTTCAAATGATTATGATCTTACCTCCTGATGGAGCGCCTTGTTCCAAAACTGATCTTGAGGACTTGCAACTATCTTAGGCGCACATTTGGGGTAGTTTCAACTGGTATCAGCGCCTAGCACCTCTAGGAAGATGTTCTACACAATTCACACTCTCAAACACTTGCAATCAAACCTTTTGATGCTTATTTAATCTAGTGCCCCCATCTGGAGTACCAACATCTTGTTTGAGTCTTCAACTTAACTTAGGCGCACTTATTGATAGAAAAAGGTCTAGATTGGCGCCTTAGGAAGAAAGTGGTTTTGCCTTGCTAAAATCTTCAACTCAAGTCACAACTGAATCAAAAATACTATCTTCTAACAAGTGCCTTTCACCATGAGTGAATTAAAAGCTCTTTCCCTCCTCAGGCACACTTTTGGATGAGTCCCTTAGGCGCAACAAGGTGCCAGGGGAAGAGTAAAATGGCGCCTTCCCTTGAAAGGCCTATCTCCTATGCAAAAGCTCACTTCTAGAGTTTTGAAATAAAACAAAATACTGGCCTTACCAAGCGCCCTGACTTCCTGAGGAGTTTGGAGATGATATCCCTGCTTAGGCGCATCTTCAAGGTCATTGAATCCTGTCTTGGCACCTTGATGTTCTTAGGCGGACTTGGAGTGTTGCAAAGTGTCATCTAGGCGCCTAAGATCATATCATTATGCAAAGATCACTTCATCAAACAACTTGATCTTCATTGAAGATGAAACTCACTAGTCTCACTTGCAAGCTTCTAGGCGCAATAGGGACTACCCAGAGGAAGGCGCAATTGGGATGTTGAAAATGATGAAGAATGTGCCTCATTCACAATCATGATTTTGCTTATCTTCAATGATAATCCCTTGATGCAACTTAATCCTTAGATAGTACAAGTTAGCCTACTTGTCAAGGCGCTCTTTCAAGGTTGTTTGAGCAAGAGCTAGCGCCTCAACACCACAGCGCACTTTTGATGATGCATTCTGACCTTTCAAACTATTATCTAACATAGGGCACCATTCAGAGTTTGTTCTGTCATGATCTAGCGCCTAAGCGCCCTCAGAGGATTACTTGAACAAGAAATGGCGCCTTGATACTTAGGCGCATATTTGATGTGGAGGAGTGCTCAACTGGGGGTCCAACACCTTAGGTGCCATTGAATTCTGCATTCACAAGTTAGGCGCTCTTTGAAGTTGCACAAGGGCCCAAGGGCGCCTAAGACAACTACTCAATTTACTAAGTCAAAAATCATTTTGGAAGCCCATCAATTTATTCCTACCAAGGCGCCCAGCTTAAGATGGTTAATGTGCTTCATAATGTGATGTTTCTATGCTAGGCACTCATCTAGGAAGTCTAATGTGAAATTGGCGCCCAGACTCCAAGAGTCAACTTCCTGCTTATTTGACTTCTAGACTTAGCCAAATTTCAAGTTTCTGAATTTGTTCCTGCAAAACAAAAAGGTTAAGTTAGTCAAAAACCAATTCATTCCCTCATCATTTAGAATTAGCCTCCGGGAATGAGGAATAGGCTAATCCATTCTTCACTTGATGATCAAGCCGGAAACGGGGACATGATAGTCTCCCCTTCCCGGGATTGCTTGTCCTCAAGCAATTGAAGGTTAAGATGCTCCAAAATCTTTTCTCCTTCCCAAGTTGCATCCTCCATCGGCAATCCTCTCCACTTCACTAGATATTCTCTTATGCTCCTGTTGCGCAGTTTCTTCTCCCTTATATCCACCACACTTTCAGGTTCAAGTGCAAGCATTCCTTCTTCACCAAGTGGTGGTAATTCATCAAAGGAAACCACATGTTGTCCTAGTGCCTTTTTGAGACATGACACATGAAACACATTGTGGATGTGGCTCTCTACTGGCAAGTCAAGTTCATATGCAACTTCCCCTACTCTTCTCAACACCTTGTAGGGTCTGTAGAACCTAGGTTTCGATTTCTCCGCACCTGACTTCTTCAAAGTACTCTGTCTATATGGTTGAAGGTGCAGAAATACCATATCACCTACTTCAAAGCTTCGTTCAATTCGGTGTTTGTCGGCATACAACTTTTGCTGGTTTTGAGCCCTTTGCAAATTCTCCTTAAGGACTCTCAAAATATCTTGAGTATCCTTCATCAAGTCACTTGCTCGGGGAGCTCTACTATCATCCAGTGCCAGATCAACAAATGAAACTACTTCATACCCATACAAAGCTCAGAAGGGAGACATGCCAATTGACATGTGGAAAGTAGTGTTGTAGCAGCATTCACCCAGATGTAGCCACTTAATCCAAGCACGCTGATGATCAGACACATAGTTTCTCAAGTATCCCTCAAGCCATTTATTTACTATCTCAGTCTGTCCATCAATTTGAGGATGATAACTAGTGCTTGGTGTCAAATCAGTTCCAGCTAGTCAGAATAGTTCTCTCCAAAATACACTGATGAACCGGCTATCTCTATCACTGACTATGGTCTTAGGCAAGCCATGTAGTCTGAAGACTTCACGAAAGAATAACTCAGCTACTTGCAATGCTGATGACTCAACTGGAATTGCAAAGAAGTGAGCATACTTGGTTAACCTGTCCACAACTACATAGATGCAGTCTCTTCCATTCACCTTCGGAAGACCTATGATGAAGTCCATAGAGATACTCTCCCACTTATATTCTGGAATTGGCAATGGTTGGAGTAACCCCGCTGGAAATGTATGCTCTGACTTATTTTATTGACAAATCAGACATTCCCTGACATACCGAAGAACTTCCTTCAGTCCTTTCCAAGTGAACCTTTCCCTGATCTATCTGTAGGTCTTGAAGTAACCAGGGTGTCCTACAAGTGGAGCATCATGGTATGTCTGCAAAATCTGTTGCTTCAACTCTGATTCAGGCATCAGATAGATTCTATCTTTATAACAGATGATATCATCAACCATCTTGTACCTATCATCCTGAATGACTCCATCCATGATCTCACAAGCAATTTTAGATTTGGAGTATTCAACTAGAAGCTGAGATTTCCAATCAGCTGAAACTTTGCTCAGGGCACAAATAGCAAGTTTTCTAGACAAGGCATCGGCTACCACATTCTTCTTACCTTTCACATACTCAATGTCAAAATCATATGCCTATATCTTCACAACCCACTTCTGTTGTCTTTCATTCAAATCCTTTTGCCCGAGAAAATATTTCAAACTGTTGTGATTAGTTCTGACTATAAACTTAGATCCAACTAGATACTGGCAGAATTTAGCCAAAGCATGCATGATTGCCAGCATCTCTTTGTCATAAGTTGAGTACAATCTTTCTGTGTCCTTCAACTTCCTGCTCTCGAATGCGATGGGATGACGATCTTGCATCAACACTGCTCCAATGCCTTCTCCAAAAGCATCACATTCTAGAACAAAAGACTTAGTAAAATCTGGCAAAGCCAGTACTGGTGTTGTACTCATTACTTCTTTCAATTTGTCAAATGCAGCTTGAGCTTCCATTGACCAAATGAAAGCACCTTTCTTTGTCAGATTCGTTAAGGGTGCAGCAAGCTGTGAGAAACCTTTAACAAATCTTTTGTAATAGCTGCAGAGGCCAAGGAAACCTCTTAGTTCTGATACATTCCTGGGAACTGGCCAATTTCGAATGGCTTCAATCTTTTCTTCTTGAACTTTCACACCATTAGCTCCGATCACATGACCCAGATATAGAATCTCCTTCAAGCCAAAATCACACTTAGACATCTTTGCATACAAAGATTGATTCTCCATGATGTTCAAAACTTCATCTAAGTGTTGGAGATGTTCTTCCCATGTCTTGCTGTAAATCAAGATGTCGTCAAAGAAAACCAACAGGTACTTCCTCAACTGTTTGTTAAAAACATGATACATGCAGAACTGGAAAGTGGCTGGTGCATTTGTCAATCCAAACGGCATCACCATAAATTCATAATGTCCATAATGGCATTTGAATGTTGTCTTTGGACTGTCTTCTTCTCGGACACGTATCTGATGGTAACCAGATCTAAGATCTATCTTTGAGAAATAGATTGCTCCATGCAACTCATCAAGTAATTCATCAATCCTAGGTATTGGATACTTATTCTTGATGGTCTTTTTGTTCAATGCGCGATAGTCAATACACATCCGCATTGTTCCATCCTTCTTCTTCACTAGCACCACAAATGATGCAAATGGACTTGATGATGGTCTTATATGCCCCATCTCAATCAATTCTTTGATCGTCTTCTCAGTTTCAATCTTGAAATGCCTTGGGTGCCGATAGGGTTCAATGTTGACGGGTTTCATCCCATCCTCCAATTCAATGACATGTTCAAAACCTCTATCAGGAGGTATGCCTGGAGGTATGTCCCTAAACACCTTACCATGCATATCCAACATTGCCTGGATATCCGCAGGATAAAGTTCTTCAGCAGAGAGAATCTAGTTGTCCTTGATGCAAACCTGCACTGCCCACTCAATGTCATTATGCCTGAACAATGCTTCCATGCGTTTAGCCGAGACAACTCTGGGGTTTCCATTAGACACTGACTTCAATTTGATCTTTTTTCCCTCATGCATGAATTCTAACTCCATCTTCTGAAAATCCTAGACTATTCTTCCAAGTGAATGTAACCATTGTACTCCAAGCACCACATCAATATGCCCAAGTCCAACTACATAGAAATGATCCTGTAAAGAATAATCTCCCATTTGAATTTGCAGTTGGGTCACCCTTCTGGTACAACTCATCAGGAATCCATCAGCAACTGCTATTTGAAATCCTTCGAAGTCTTCAACTATTAGACCCCGTCTTGCTACCAAACCTTCATCTATGAAGTTGTGAGTAACACCACTGTCGATTAGACAGGTGACTCTCTGACCCTTCACAACTCCTCTAATACGGAAGGCATGATACTTAGGTACTCCTGAAATAGTTGCTAATGTTATTTTGTCAAATGTCCCTTGTGAAACAACATTAAGAGTTGGTTGTTCATGTACCTCCTCTTCATCCTGAGTTGACTCTTCTTCACTCAGTGACTCCTCTTCACTTCCATCATCAGAAACAGCTTCAATCAAATGAGCTTTACCTTTACCAAGGCACCTATGTCCTGGTTCCCAAGGTTGCTTGCAAGAAAAGCAGAGTTTCTTCCTTCGCAGCTCGTCTCTTTCTGCTACAGATGTACCTTCAGTCATCCTTTGGGGAAAAGGGGGTTTCCTTTGAGTAGTGCTAACGCTTTTATAGAACTTCCTCTTAGGCTGGTATACAGGAGTAGTATCCAGATCAAGAGCAAAGTCAATTGCTTCTTCCAAATTTGCTGGCCTTTGTACCTTCACCAATGGCTTAATTTGATTGTTTAATCCCTCAATGAATAACATAGTGATTCTTCGGTCAGTCATATCAGGTACCATCACTGCTACCTTCTGAAACTCATTTACATACTGCACAACCCTTCCTTCTTGCTTGAGTTGAGCTAGTTCACGATAGTACACTTCAATATCTTTTCTATCAAACCTTTGAATCAACTTGGTTACAAACTCATCATAGGAATTTATCCTATCATGATGTTGAGAGACTAGGCCATGATGCCACCATTCATAAGCCAATCCTTCAAGATGCATTGTAGCAAATTGAATCGCCTTCTTTTCTGTCAAAGGCTTAAGAGAAAGGTATGTATCCAGTTTGTTTACCCAAGCTCTAGCACTGAGCTTACCACTTCCATCAAAGGTAGGAATGGGAACTCGATTCAAGGCTTCTTTATATTCTTTTGTATCATCCCTTCTAGGATGAAAGCCTCTAGTTCTACCTCGCCTGTCCCTATCTTCCTTCTTCTATCGGCAATATTCATTGAAAGTCATCATATCCCGAACACGATCTGGAAGTCTGGCATAGAGATCTGCAAAGAGTGTCACTTCATCTTCAAAGTTATTCTACTCTCCTTCATCAAACTCTTCATCAGCATCATTGCCCTGTTCAGGTGGTGGTAGGAAAGTAGGTCTTAAAGGCCTATCAACTGTAGGAGTTCGTGTGCGAACTCTTCTATCTGTTGCACTAGCAACAGCATCATCAATATGTCTTTCTTGTCTCTCCTGTCTAGTTGCATCTCTACGACCTTGTCCAGCTACTTCACCTTGATTCATGTTTTGAAGGGATTGTAGGACTTGTTGCAAAATTTGAGCTGTTTGTTGTTGTCCAACGACAATGTTTCTAAACATCTCCCTTGCTTCACGTTCACCATCAGCAGGTGGACTTCTACTTCTTTCATCAGACATGTTAGCTGGAGCTTCTGTATGATGTTGTTGTTGTTGTACTTGCCTAGCTCTTCTTGTATAATACCTGTGTGGACCTACTTCGGATGGCTGCATAACCCAGAGGCTGGCAGGATCCAGGCTCTAATACCACTGTAAGATACCCAACTAGTGGTAACAAAATTTTTTTCCTTAGATAAATTTACTTGCACTCAACTCATCAAATGACACACATCAAAGATAATAACTTGTATGAATCAATTTCAAGCTGGGTACTTATATCATTACTTGATTCAACTTATTACAAATGTCTCATTACAATGATAATGCCATCAAAGGCATGAATGTATAGTTCTTATTCAACTTGATCACAAGAAAGGCTTTGAGGCCTTGATGTTTACAATGATTTCACAATTGATCAACTCTATTGAACTCAATGATGTCAACTGGATATTAACACCTCACAATGCAACAAGGGAGCATCACCTTGTCAGTTGAGGGAGCATCACCCCAACACTTGAAACTCGCAAGCCTCAAGATTACAAGCATAAAGCTTTTCAGAGAGAATTTGCCAAAAGCTTAGATAGCAAATGAATGAGAGAGCTCCTCCTTTTATAGGCCTTCCAAAGGGAATGAAGGCACGTTTTCCGAGGAGCATATTTAGGAGAATATTCTTGACAACTCACCCAAAGACTCTGACACGGATCCCAATGCTATCCTTCTGACCAATGGGCATTCAAGTAGTTGTAACTACCTTATCTTCTTCTAGAAACACTTAGGCGCAGATTTAGGGTTCTTCTGACTGGGCGCCAGCTTTGGAGGATTCACAAGAGTTTTGGCGCCTTGGTTACAACTTATCATCCTTTCAAAGAACTTTGAAAACAACTTGACTTCAAATGATTATCATCTTACCTCCTGATGGAGCGCCTTGTTCCAAAACTGATCTTGAGGACTGTTAATGATTGTTTTTAGACAAGTCAACAATAGAGTAAAACACTAGAGTATCCCACTCTCTCTTGAATAAAGCTCTTCAAAGGCTGAACTATGTGATCCAGTGAAGTAACTCCAAGGTTCCTTTTATGATTCATGATGGGTTAACTCAGTGATTACATGTGATCTTGCTGATAATCACAAAGGGACTTACGCAGACTTCTATTTCATTCAGCTTGTTCCTCCTTTCAATGTGGACGATGTATGAATAATAAAGAAAAGCAAAAGATAAGGGTTCAGAAAGGCTAATCTAAGGTCAATGAAGCAATGATGATTGTACAAATAGACAAACTCCTGAATTAACCTAACTTCACTTCGCCAAGGATGCCTACAACAACATGAAGTTGGTGCAATCTCCTAAGGTTCGCGAATGGTTTTCAAATCATGAAGGTTCATATGAGCACCCATCGGATGGCGCAGCTCAAACAAACATCCACGATCGAACTCAAGCAAATGAGGCTCAGACTAGCTTTACACAACACTTCATCAGCGATGAATGTCAAAAGCATGAGCTAGGAGTTGATCAAATATTCAATACAACATACATTACAACAAAGAGCTTCTAATCTATTTCTAATCTACTTTGAAACATCTCTCCATTCAATTCAAGATACAAGAAATCATGTGATTCCACAAGACAAGACTTAAACACCAAGTGAACTCCAATGTCCTTTGCATTAATCTTGAGAAATATGTACAACTTCAAGTCCTCTCAGGAAATTTCGAGAGTCTGTCCTATTCTACTTCTACAAAACTATTGCCTACAATCTAATTTACAAATGAGGCAACAAGGCCTTTATATAGTAGTCCAGGTTTACAATGAATGGCTTAGATCAATTCGATAGCCAAGGGCTCAGATCGTGCCACCTCAGTAGGTAGTTACAACAACTTTCTATTTTTAGTACAAAAGAGAGGCAATGAAGGCACGTTTTCCAATGTGATAACAATAAGATGAAATCATTTAAAACATCCTCCACATAGGCGTCCCTTTGGCTTCTTTTATTAAATGATACATTGAATGTAGTTGAAATAATATGGCGACTTGTGACTGGATGATAATGTGTACTCGCCACCTAGGTGCCACTTCAGGATGTTCCCAAATTGTATCATCTTTGTGATTGCTTGAACTTGTATGCTTAGGAATGTATCTTCAATGATCTTGCCTTGTTCAGTGTAGATTGAATATGTATGATACTTGTTGCTTCATTTGACTAACATTGTGATGCTTCTTCTTCTTGTAGGTAAGTTGATGATCTTCCTTGATGCATCTTCATGAAGAGTAGATGATGATACCACCTCCTTCATCATGTAAGAGTAGATGATGATGATACTTGATTCATGATTAGAAGGAGGAACTTGAAGTTGAATGGATAAATGCCTTGAAACATTTGATGATGGAGCATATGAAACTTGATGTGAGCTTTTTGAAATGATGCTTCCTCTGCAACTTGAAGGTGATTCAAGCACTTGCTCTTGATGATCTTGAAGTATTCCTTTGGAGTGAAGATATAGATGATAACATCTTCCTTAGAACTTCTCCAGGAGACTTGAAAGCAAATGAGGAACTTGAAACTTTGGAAATACCTTTGGAAGTCTTGATAAAGATGATCCTTTGGAGCAGCTACATGATGCTTTCTACAAGATGACAAACTTATTGACTCCGGATGTTAGCCCCTTTGGTGATTCTTTAGCTCCATTAAAGGTACTTGTTCCTACAAGACATAGACATGAATAAATAACTTTGAAAACAAACCACTTCAGCCCCTATATCATTTGAAATCTGATTTTTCAGTGTTCTAAAAATGAAATTTCACAAGAAGATCATAATGATTGATTATCCTTCATACAAATTTCATTTACACTTAGACAATTTTCTGTTTATAATTCAATGAACCTGCTGAAAATGAAGGAGAAATTAGAATTTTACCTTTAGATCAAACTTTCCAAAAGACTAATTTGGAGAGATACCTTAAAATCAGACTCAACTTGACTAAAACCAGACTTGACTTCCTAAGAAATTTCTTTGCTTTTTAGAAAATGCTGAAAGATAACAAGGGCGCAGTGGTTGAGATTCTTGATTTCCCCTTGCTCTAAGCGCACTAGATCAAGATATTGAGTTCTTCTTTCTTGCTTAGCCTTTCCCTCACTCTTGGCGCACTAGATCCAATGTTAAGGATCTTCTTTAAACATGATTTACCCCTTGGCACATGGGATAAGGAATTCGAAATCATCCTCTTGTGGGTTGGCGCATTGGATCAAAGGTTCGAGATCATCATCTCTAGTTAGTGCATTGGATCAAAGGTTCGAGATCCTCTTCTTCTTCTATCCTTGGCGCATTAGATTGGGCGCAAGAGATCATCAACTTGAAATCTTCTTGAAAGCGGCGCAGTTTATCAAGATTTTGCGCCTTTTGTCGCACTAGATGGGAAATTTGCGCCCTCTCAGTACTTAGTTGTTTTTTCAGGGTCCTTCAGGGTAAAGGTATATTGAAAAATATACTTATACTTTAAATATTTTTTAATATACCTTTCAGGATGTTTGAGATAGGTCTCGAATCCACCGGATTTAACATGCAGATTATAGAATTTGGAGGATCCACCAGATTTCAGACTTAGTCAATTTTTCAGGATTTCAGGATTTCAGGCAACTAGACTTAGTCATTTCAGGATCTCGAACATACATCATGGTTGATCTCAATGTTCATGAACTAGATGGAATTTGATCAAGACTCTTCATTACTAGATGAGACCTCCAGTTATAAAGCAAAAACCTTTTAGGAGAGAGACTTATCGTTGGATTGGCAGAGTAAACGAACCTAAGGCATCATTCAGAACTAAATGCAAAGCATCAGAGCTCAAAAAAAAAGGGGGTCCCCATTTGCAATGGGGCGATGTGTGATTTGGTCACAACAAGGACTTGCAACTATCTTAAGCGCACATTTGGGGTAGTTTCAACTGGTATCAGCACCTAGCACCTCTAGGAAGATGTTCTACACAATTCACACTCTCAAACACTTGCAATCAAACCTTTTGATGCTTATTTAATCTAGTGCCCCCATCTGGAGTACCAACATCTTGTTTGAGTCTTCAACTTCACTTAGGCGCACTTATTGATAGAAAAAGGTCTAGATTGGCGCCTTAGGAAGAAAGTGGTTTTGCCTTGCTAAAATCTTCAACTCAAGTCACAACTGAATCAAAAATACTATCTTCTAACAAGCGCCTTTCACTATGAGTGAATTAAAAGCTCTTTCCCTTCTCAGGCAAACTTTTGGATGAGTCCCTTAGGCGCAACAAGGTGCCAGGGGAAGAGTAAAATGGTGCCTTCCCTTGAAAGGCCTATCTCCTATGCAAAAGCTCACTTCTAGAGTTTTGAAATAAAACAAAATACTAGCCTTACCAAGCGCCCTGACCTCCTGAGGAGTTTGGAGATGATATCCCTGCTTAGGCACATCTTCAAGGTCATTGAATCCTGTCTTGGCGCCTTGATGTTCTTAGGCGGACTTGGAGTGTTGCAAAGTGTCATCTAGGTGCCTAAGATCATATCATTATGCAAAGATCACTTCATCAAACAACTTGATCTTCATTGAAGATGAAACTCACTAGTCTCACTTGCAAGCTTCTAGGCGCAATAGGGACTACCCAGAGGAAGGCGCAATTGGGATGTTGAAAATGATGAAGAATGCGCCTCATTCACAATCTTGATTTTGCTTATCTTCAATGATAATCCCTTGATGCAACTTAATCCTTAGATAGTACAAGTTAGCCTACTTGTCAAGGCGCTCTTTCAAGGTTGTTTGAGCAAGAGCTAGCGCCTCAACACCACGGCGCACTTTTGATGATGCATTCTAACCTTTCAAACTATTATCTAACATAGGGCGCCATTCAAAGTTTGTTCTGTCATGATCTAGCGCCTAAGCACCCTCAGAGGATTGCTTGAACAAGAAATGGCGCCTTGATACTTAGGCGCATATTTGATGTGGAGGAGTGCTCAACTGGGGGTCCAACACCTTAGGTGCCATTGAATTTTGCCTTCACAAGTTAGGCGCTCTTTGAAGTTGCACAAGGGCCCAAGGGTGCCTAAGACAACTACTCAATGTACTAAGACAAAAATCATTTTGGAAGCCCATCAATTTATTCCTACCAAGGCGCCCAGCTTAAGATGGTTGATGTGCTTCATAATGTGATGTTTCTATGCTAGACGCTCATCTAGGAAGTCTAATGTGAAATTGGCGCCCAGACTCCAAGAGTCAACTTTCTGCTTATTTGACTTCCAGACTTAGCCAAATTTCAAGTTTCTGACTTTGTTCTTGCAAAACAAAAAGGTTAAGTTAGTCAAAAACCAATTCATTCCCTCATCATTTAGAATTAGCCTCCGTGACTAAGGAATAGGCTAATCCATTCTTCACTTGATGATCAAGCCGGAAACGGGGACATGACAACACACTGCAACATACTATCACTGAGAAACTGAGCTTGTGGACCACCAAGAACCTTGAAATTGCAAGGAAGCATGTAATGCACATTCATAAACATGTCCACAAAACCACAAACACAAACATTCACATCCGGAGGAATGCGGAGCATTCCAACAGGCCTTCAACATCACCTTGTTCTATCAAAACACATGCCGGTACTCTATCATGCATAACTTTCACAGCAGAAGGACAAATGATCTAAATCTTCGAAATTATCACCTTCATTGCACTTTGAACATAGTTCCAAAACCGCATAGCCATAGTTGCTAGTGCAGAGGAATGCGAAGCATTCCATTGCCCTACTAAGAACACCTTCACAGAAACAACACTGTCTTCAGACTATCAATAGTAAAACATTCTTCTAGTAATCCAATCATCATGAAGCTTGGATCAGGCCATCAATAATATCTTCTCAACATTAGCTACACATCTAATCATTTTAGTGCTTCTAATTCCCATATTAAAGTATCTTCTTGATGCTTCTAATTTTTATTTTAATATAACTTTATATTCAATTTTGTATTAATCAAGGCATGACATCCAACCATGAACTTCAATAATCTCATTATATTCAACATGACATCCAACCATGAATTGTATCTTCTATGTTGGATAGGACATGACATCCAACCATGAACACCATCACATATCCAAGATAGTGTTGACATCAATGACAACCTTGTGACAGTGTTGACATCAATGACAACCCTAGGAACCATATGTGTAACAATCTCCCCCTTTGGCATTGATGACAACACATACCTGCACATTTCTCCCCCTTTGACATCAAGGACAAAGGGTAACCACTACTTGCTCATCAGCAACCACATCCTTGCACAGTCTTTCTTAGAGCATGACTTCTTCTTGCAACAACCAGACTCCCCCTATCATCAGCAACCATTACCTGCCCCCCTTGAGAGGTAGCCACCATTCGTCCAAGAACAAGATATAACATTAACTCCCCCCAGATAGATGCAGCACTCTGCATCTAGCAAGAAGAAGGGGCAATTACTATGATGTCCCCTTTTAGGATATTCTTGATTTCTTCACCTGTACACAAGAATAACTTTTAGAAAGGAACATTAGCAATTTTAGAGATCAATAATGAGATCTATACATAATAATTAAAGTTACTGACATCATGATCATAATTGATAACAATGAACCAATACATATATCCAATTATATATTTTCTCCTACTTATTCTTTTACCATATTTAGGCCTCATGATATACTTCGGGAATGTTGATTGTCATGCCGAGTCGTTAATCTAACCTAATCATTTACCCTACCAGAGGCGGGGAATATACTCGTTAAGGCGCTGGATAACAATGCTCCACTGCCATAGGCCCAAGCGTTTCATGCTCACCCGGCGATTCTTCACTAATTGGCTCAAGGGTTTCATGCTCACCTGGCAATTCTTCACCAATTGGCTCAAGGGTTTCATGTTCACCTGGCAATTCTTCACCACTTGAGAGTCACCTATCGTGTAAGACTAATAATAATAATAATAAACCGCTCTTCCCAACGACCCAAACGTCCTCATAGGGCTCTAGACAAGATTAATGATGTGGTAAGACACACAACGTCCCTCGTATATCATGGGCAAGGCAAGTATAATTATATTAAGTATAGATAGATATATATATAAGTTAAGATTATCATACCGATATGGAGTTTCTCTCTCCTTAGATGATTGGAGATGCACAAGATAATGATTACCTTTCCAAGCTGCTATAAATTCAGAATTCCTTATGCAAGATTGTTCCTTCCAATGGGAACTATATTGATATTATTCCATCACTATGATAGGGGCAGATCACTACCTCCAATTTGAATTTATTGGATAAGTATCATATATGTTTATGACTGCTTTATTGGCTGAGTCAGTCCGATGATTTATTATTGCAGATCGAATGCTTTTTATGACTGAATAAATTGTATTGAATCAAAACTGCTTCCTTGATTATTTGATATATATTGAAGAGTATTTGTTCTTACTTGCTGATGATGGATTACATTTGAATTACTTGCAGATTCATTTGTATTGAGTTGTGATTCCTTGATGAGATGATCTGATTGAAGTCCCATCAATCCTTCTTATGTATCTTGGATCGGTCCTTTTGTCCCAATGGACGTCACTCTCTTGTGATGCCTTTTCATGAGCGATAGTCTTTATTGATTAATCAGCGTTGCCATCTATAATGTGCCGTACCTATTTGTATTTTTTAAAATATTTTTATGTGTGATTTTTATTTTTTTATTGTGTTCTTTCAGACTAGACAGAAGAATACAGAAGGGGTTTTCAGTTTTCCTGCAGATGTGTTGCCGGAACATACAATATAGAGCATATATGGAAAACCCAGAAAAAAGTACATGGAATATGAAGAAACTAATTGATACCCAGATAGCAAAATGGCCAATAAACAATTACTAACACATACCCATGTTGAGATTTGAAACTTCATACAACAGATGTTGCCAGACTAGCAAATGGGTATGGCTGGAAATACACCAAAACTCTATGGAATGCTAAAGATGACCAGTACAAGTAATATCAGCAAAGATATAGGCACCAAACGCCTCAAATGGGACCAAAGAAGAGCTGCAATCAAAGGAATAAAGGCCTCAATATGTCCCACATCCCCTCCAACATGGTACGGCCATGGCTACTAGTGTAATCTGCATAAAGGAGTCTGGAATCACCTCTAATCTGTTGTAAATGCAAACTGAAATCCACCACAAGGCTGAACGACCAAGCTAAGAGTGTCTAGATGCCAAAGAACTCCCAAAATGAGCTGCAAAAAGGGGTACGGCCTGCTCCCAACAGTACGGCCAGCAAGGGTGTGTATAACAGTCCAAAAACTCTCCCTCAAATCTGCTTTAAACAGTCAATACAATCTGATTTCCAATCTGCAAGTGCACTCCACCATGAAACTGCAAAAGATATGTCTTGAAACGCATCAAATCAACGATCCGTCAACTCCACTGAAGCACAAGAATGAATACTGGATGTATCCATCATCAATGGCACCTTTGGGTGATCTTCCACACCTATAGAATGCCGTCACTAATGGAGGTTTTCATCTCCAATAGCCTGGTTCAAAATGCTCAAACCCTCAAACCCTAGCAGAGCTCTCACAAAAAAATATCATAAAGCAAGCATAATCCAAATGAGCTCCAAAACCTCTTTTTATTTCCCCTCCAAGATGGGCATTTGGCATTAAGGAGGGAAATTAACTTTTAAAAACACTTTTATTTCCCTAGGGAAGGGTGCCCATGGTCACAACTTAAAGTTATGTCTTCATTTCCCCTTAAGTCACTTTTACACTAATATAATAAAGTCCATATTAATATAACATTAATAAATCTTCAGACTTTAAAATAAATATGAAGACGGTGCCAGAAATAAGAGATCTATAGCTCGTCGGAAAGCCCTCGACGAGACGAATCCAATGCCACTCTGAAAATGCCGAACCGACACTGACCTTGGACTTACTAAAAATAGTAAGTACTAACCAAGAGCAAGACTGAGCCTCTAAGAAGGCGCCAACTGGATCCACTGAATCTGAACCACAATTCCTCCACCGACACAAACCTCCAAAGCCAAAACAACCACAGTTCCCTAACCAAGCTATTAGTCCATGGGAACTCAATGATGGACTAACCATGTGTCTAGAAGGGGACATTACACCATCATATTATCGTTGACCTTGTGTATGTCAATCGTAACCCAAAGGGTGTATTCGTCATATAATATAGTCTAAAGTATATTAGTTTGCTCGTTGTTTGGTAACAGCGATTACCTTAAATGCCAATGTCGGGTCCCTTTTCATGGGCTTCGTCCGTCGGTTGGAGGATATCAATCTTCTTTATATTAATTTATAATATTTATGGTGATAATATTTAATTAATAGTATTATATATGGTTATTATATAATATCTCATATTTATATTTGTTAATATTTATATCTATATTAATAATTATACTTGTCATTTATATATAATAATATATTATATATTATATATTATATTATATAATATGGCTTAATTCATTATTCAAATATATTTTATCTATATTGATTTATAATATTTTAATGTCACTCACATGCATAATTGATTCAATTATAACTCGCTAGTATAGGGATATGACAATTACCCCTAACCTCTGCCGGAGATCCTCAAAAGTGTCCTTTACAAGAGCCTTTGTGAAAATATCTACAATCTGATCCTTTGTTGGAACATATGCCAACTTCACTTCCTTATCTGCAACCTTCTCTCTCAAAAAATGATACCTAATTGCTATATGCTTGGTTCTAGAATGCATCACTGGATTCTTGGAAATATTGATAGCACTTGTATTGTCACACAAAATAGGAATGGGCTCATCATACAATACCTTGATATCCTTTAGAGTTTGCTTCATCCACAACACTTGTGTACAGCAGGATGTTGCTACAATGTACTCTGCCTCTGTAATTCATAAGGACACTGAATCTTGCTTCTTGCTCTGCCATGAAACCAATCTGCTTCCTAAAAAGAAAGCACCGCCACTTGTACTTCTATCATCAACACAACTAGCCTAATCAACATCAATGTAGGCACTCAAATCAAAGTCATTACCTCTTGGATACCACAAGCCATAATCTGGAGTTCCTTTCAAATATCTGAATATCCTTTTCACTGCATTCTCGTGTGTTTGCTTGGGATTGGCTTGATATCTGGCAACCACACATACTGCATGCATAATATCAGGTCTAGAAGTAGTTAGGTAAAACAATCCTCCAATCATAGATCTATAGGAAGTTTGATCCGCCTCCGGAGACTCATCATCCTTGCTCAAGTGACATCCAGTGACCATGGGAGTACTCACTGGTTTTGAAGCCTCCATACCAAACTTTTTCAACAACTCTTTCACATACTTAGCTTGAAAAATAAAGACAGGTCACCATCTAGCTGAGTAATTTGAAGTCCAAGGAAGAAAAACATCTCACCAATCATAGACATCGCAAACTCTTTTTGCATCTCCTCTGCAAACCTCTTAGACATATCATCTCCACCAAAGATGATGTCATCAACATATACTGCAACTATCAATGTCATGTCTCTTTCTTCCTTGATGTAAAGATTGCTATCTGTAGTACCTTTTTTGAAGCCTTGATAAAGTAAGTACTTGTCCAACCTAGCATACCAAGCTCTAGGTGCTTGCTTGATACCATACAAGGCCTTCTTGAGTCTGCACACCATGTCCGGATTTTCTGATAGCTGGAAACCATCTGGTTGTTCAATGTAGACTTCTTCCTCTAGATCACCATTCAAAAATGTTGACTCAACATTCATCTGATATACCTTGAAGTTCTTATGAGCAGCAAGAGCAAGGAATATTCTGATTGTCTCCATCCTAGCTACCGAAGCAAAAGTCTCCTCAAAGTCAATGCCTTCAACTTGTGTGTATCTTTTGCATACCAATCTTGCTTTGTTCCTTACAACTTCACCTTCTTCATTCAACTTGTTCCGGATCACCCATTTTGTTCCTATAACATTCTTATTGGCTGGTCTGGGAACCAATTCCCATGGCTAATTCTTCTCAATCTGATCCAATTCTTTTTCGATTGCCTTTATCCATCCATCATCTTTGCTAGCATTAGCAAAGGTTTTGGGTTCTACCTTTGATAACAAACACAAATTTACTTGCTCATGTGTCTTAGCAAATCTTCTCCTTGTCTGCACACCTTCATCCTTATCTCCAATGATTTGATCTGCCGAGTGGTTTTTCTGAACATACTTTGTTGGAGTCTTAGGCATCTGCTCTGGTTCTTGTTACTTTTCTTCTTTCACTTCATCTTCAATGCATGGAAAAATATCAAATTCAAAGTCCTCCGATTCTTGTGAGATCTGATACAGGTCTTCATCTACCTTGACATTTGTGCTTTCAATAATCTTTCCCAACCTCTTGTTGTAGCATCTATAAGCCTTGCTTTTGGTTGAGTAACAAAGAAAGATTCCTTCATCACTTTTGGAATCAAACTTTCCTAGGTCTTCATCTCTTCTGATATAGCATTTGCTGCCAAAGATCCTGAAATATCTAACAATGGGAGGTCTTCCATACCATAGCTCATAAGGGGTCTTAGTGTTGTTGACCCTTAGTTGCACTCTGTTAATTAGATAGACAGTAGTGTGAATTGCTTCCTTCTAGTACATATCAGGCAAATCTGCATCTTTCAACATTGCCCTAGCCATCTCTTGCACAGTTCTATTCTTCCTTTCTACTACCCCATTTTGCTGAGGGGTCCTAGGAGCTGACAAATGTCTCCTAATACCATGATCTTCACAAAACTTTTCAAATTCATTTGAAGTGAACTCACCTCCTCTATCAGACCTTAAGCACTTGATCTTAGCATCCACTTCATTTTCAACCATAGCTTTGGACACCTTAAATTTATCAAGGGCATATGATTTTTCTCTTAAGAAAGTAACCCAAGTCATTCTAGAATAATCATCAATAATCAACATAAAATACCTCACCTTGTTGACTCTTTACTCTTGTAGGGCCACATAGATCATTGTGAATCAGCTACAATGGCTTTGAAGAAGAATACTCCTTGCTTTTGAAACTTGTCTTTGTTTGCTTTCCCATTTGACATTCCTTGCATACTGTGTTTGCAAGCTTGATTATCTTGGGCATGTCTCTCACTGCATGAGTAGAACTAATCTTTACCATATTATCAAAATTGTTGTGTCCCATTCTTTTGTACCACAGCCAACACTCACTAGATTGAGCCAACAAACATGTTCTTCCATTTACCTCCTTCAGATGATCGATATCACCATGTCTTGATACCTTTTGCAACTAGTTTTCCGAACCCTGCCTTCCTGATTTCACAACCCTTAGCATGAAAGGTGAGATTATACCCTTTGCTGCACATCTGACTGACACTGACAAGATTGTGTTTTAGCCTTTTGACATAGAGGACATCCTCAGTCCTATTCTTCCCATCAATAGTTATAGCACCTTTTCCACATATTTGTGCTGACTCGTCACCACCAAACTTGGTAGCACCACCATCCCACTTCTCAAGGCTGATAAACTTCTTGTCACTAGTCATATGATTTGAGCAACCACTATCAATTACCCAAGCCTTAGCTTCTTCTCTTACATGAAAAGCAGTCCATACAATCATTGATTTGTCATTGTTTTGATTTGTTTGCAAGGAATCAGTCTTCTCACATTTTCCAACATCATCCTTTTTGTCACCAACACTCAAGGCCATGAAAAGTGTTTCATCATTTGAATCATCATGATCCTCATCTTCTGAAGAGTAACTGCTCTCTATGGAATACAGACTTCTTTTGAACTTGTCTCTTTTGTTACTACCCCTTGATTCCTTGAAAGGACATTTAGAAGCAAAGTGACCAACCTTTCTAGAATTGAAACATTTGAAGGGTAACTTACCCTTGTATTTCACAGTGCCTTTCTTCAGTCTTCTCACAAAATTTGCTTCAACTTCATTAGAGCTCTCATCTTCATCAGCAACTTCTTCCTTTGTCTTCATACTGACTTTGAAAGCAGCTTCTTTCTTTGGAGCATCAATGCCAAACTCTCTCATTTCAAAGGCAGTAAGGGAACCAAATAGTTTGTCTACAGTGTATGTATCCAAGTGTGCATTCTCCTCAATAGCAGATACCTTATGATTGTAAGATTTGGGAAGAGATCACAGAACCTTCTTCACAATCTCATCTTCTTTCACTTCTCCGCCAAGACCTGTGATGCCATTGACCACTTCATTCACCTGGAGCATATATCCAGCAATGTCTTCATCATCTGTCATTTTTAGGGTCTCAAATTTGCTTTTGAAGATTTGGATCTTTGCTTGCTTTACTTTCTTATCTCCTTCATAAATGGTTTCAAGTTTAACCCAAACATCTTTAGCAGAACTGCAACTCATTACCTTTGAAAGTTCTGAATCAGCTAATTGTAATGTCCCCTTTCTCTATACAGAGTTAGTCTATTATCGGGTTCCCGTAGACTAACTAGCTTGGTTAGGGAATCATGGTTGGCAATGACTTGGATGAGTTGATCAGTTTGAGTGGATGTTGGCTTGGGTTCAGTTTGGTATTCAATTGGCATTTTCTTAAGGTGGTTTGTTTGCTTTGGGCCGAACTTGCTATTTTTCGCAAATTAGGGTTTGTGGCATTTCGGGATTTTCAGTGTGGGAGTTGTGGCATCTTAGCGAGACCTTTCCAACTATCTATAGAACACTGGAATCCGAGTACATTTGGGCTTCCGTTTTAAAGTCCGAAGATTAATAACATTATTTAATTTGGGACTCTGGAAATTATAAAAGTTAAGTGATAGAAACGAAATATTACTAAAAGTCACTTAAGTTGGACTTGGGCGCCCACGTTAGGAGATTAATAAAGTGATTTAAAATAAAATATTTCCCTCCATAGGGCATCGACCCCTCTTGGGGAAATATAAAGAGGAAAAAGTGACTCATTTGGATTATGCGTTGATATTGATATTTGTTTGGTTTTTGCTCTGCAAGAGTTTTGGAGGGTTTTGAAGGGATTCGAACCCAAGGGCTGTTGGAAACAAAAACTTCCTACAGTGATAGCATCTCGCAGGTGTGCAATACCATCCAAGGGTGCTATCGAGGCAAATACATCCAGTGTTTGCAATCTGTGCTTCATTTGATGCATTTTGGTGTAGATTCGGAGCTGAAATGGATATATCTCAATCAGATTTTTGCTTGCAACTGAGAAATGTGTTGAGAGGCAAATTTATGCAGACTTCAAGGCATTTGTTGACTGATTTTCCAGCCCATTTCTATAAGATACCCAACTAGTTCTACTAAAATTTTTCCTTACTTAAACAATTTTACTTGCTATCAACTCATCAACTACTCAACAACTTAGAGATATACATCAAAGATAATTACTTAAATGAATCAACCTTAAAGATGGGTACTTGTCTTATTACTTAATTCAATCATCTTGCAATGTCTTATTACATGGATAATGCTTTCAACAGCATGAAGTTACAACCTTATTCAAATGGAATTACAAAAGGAGGCCTTAAAGCCTTGATGTCTACAATGACTTCTACACTTGATCAACTCAATCAAACTCAATGATGTTAACTGAATGTCAACACCTCACATTACAACAAGGGAGCATCACCTTATCAGTTGAGGGAGCATCACCCCAACACTTGAAACTTGCAGGCCTCAAGATTACAAGCTTACAAGCTTTGCAGAGAGAAACTCGCCAAAGTATTCGATATCAAATGAATGAGAGAGCTCCTCCTTTTATAGGCCTCCCAAAGGCAATGAAGGCACGTTTTTCAATGCACAAAGAGGAACCAAGGCATGCTTCCCAAGAAGCATATCCAAGGGAATATTCCATCTGATGACTCATTCTGAGTTGGCAAACTTATCCAAAAGCCCTGACACGGATCCAAATGCCTTTCTTTCGACCAATGAGAATCCAAATAGTGTAACTACCCTAACCACCTCAGCGTAGGCGCAGTTCAAGTGTTCTTTTGACTGGGCGCCAAGTTGAATTGTCTGGAATGTCAAAGTGCGCCCATCATGAGATTGCGCCTATCCTGGAAAGAACTTCTAAATGTTGTTAGCGAGATCCAGAAGAGAATCATGATACTTCACTCATCCAATCTGCCTAAGGCGCTCATTGAAAATTGATCAAAGTGCTACTTGATATTGGGCGCCAGAATGATGCTCCATGGGCACAGAAGTGTGCCTAGTGTCACAGTTGAATACCCTTCAAGGCTAGGCGCTCAAACTGAGTAGCCAGAAAGTAGAAATGAAGATTGACAAGGTTTGATGCTACTTTCATGTCTTGGCGCCCCTTTGAGATAGACTCTTCATGAAACTGTGCCTCACTATTACTAGGCGCCATTTGAAGGTTTACAAAGACTCTAAAGTGCGCCTAAAGTCACTAAGCTTCACACTTGTTGCATTTCATTGTTTCAAACAATAGGGAGTACTCTGGACTGCAAGTTTACATATTCCTTTGCTAGGCGCCAAAACGAAGCTCCAAAGCTATAGGATTGCGCCTAACATCCTTACAATCCCCTAGGCGTCAATTCAAGTTTGCTCCATCATGATCAAGCGCCCCAAGCCTCAAGGTGCACAAATGAGTTTGTTTGATCAAAGATTAGCGCCTTGCATTTCTAAAACACCCTTTCATCTTGGAGTGACAACTTGACTTCAATTCCTCAACAATGCGCCAACCCAAAGCCACAGAGTCTTAACCTAGCACCCTAGATAGACTAGGCGCTCATTCTGGCTTGCACAAGAGGGAATTGGCGCCTAGACTTGAATGATCATCCTTCACCCATTTTGAACTTAGAACATCAAACCAAGTGGGCGCCTTGTTTGAAAGTAGTTAAAGGCCATTTCTCATGTTAGGCGCAAATCTTGGTGACTACCCTTAGGCGCATACTAAGGTTCTTTGATGCAGTTGATAGATCCTTGGGCGCTATTTGAGAAGATTCCAACCCTAGGCGCCAAAATGGAAGTATCTTCATCAGGAGGTACACCTTACATAGCTTTCAATCCCAGGGGCTAGAGTTGAGAAGTTTTGATCAACATATGCGCCCATGCTAGGAACTTACCCAAATGACTTCACTTATCTTCAAAACTTTCAATCTACCACTCATTCATGCTAGGCGCTTATCTGGAGGATCCTTGGAAACATGCATTGGCACCACATAGTTCTAGGCGCTCATTTTGGATGATGCTACAAGAAACTAGCGCCTAAAGTGAATAGGCCCTCTTCATCATCCAATTCACTTAGAAGACTTCATTTTGGAGACTTATCAAACTTTTCTATCAAGGCGCCCTGTTGGATGTGCTCTCTAACATACTACTTTATGCTAGGCGCCCTTTTGATGCTTCAAAACCCAGGGCGCTCATTTTGGTGAAGTCTACATGACATTGGCGCCTAAGCATGAAAACTTCATTCCCCATCAACTTAGCTTATCTCAGAACTAGGCGATGGGTTGGAGGAGGTTAACCACAAGGAGCGCCTCCAGTTGAATGCTTTACTGACTGCTAAAATAGATTTTGGAAGTTGGGCGCCAAAATGAGCCTGAATTGTCAAGGAAGGCGCCTGGCAAATGTGATCACTGGAGTTGATGAAACCACTCCCAGACTTAGTCAAATTTCAAGTTTCTGACTTTGCTCCTGCAAAACAAAAGGTTAAGTTAGTCCAAAACCAGTTCATTCCCTCATTATTTAGAATTAGCCTCCGGGAATGAGGAATAGGCTAATCCATTATACACTTGATGATCAAGCTAGAAATGGGGACATGACAATTTCTGGCCGTACTATCACAGCCTAGGCCGTACCATTTGGAGGCTCACATTGGGCTTCGATTTGGAGTTCTTTCTCATGACTTGGGATCGATTTGGATCATAGAGCCTTTGGGTATTGTTGTTGATCGATACTCTTTACTTGTTGATGAGTTTGATGTAATTTCTCATGTATGCATGTTGCTGGTCCATACACAACGGATGTACCAAGTTGCAAAAATCAAAGTGGGTATGTAATAGTAATTCATTTTAAGTGATTTTATGATCTGGGTCTCTCATATTTTGCTCATATCTATTGTACTTTTTATGGGTTTCATTTGCATGCTACATTTTTCTATTGTTTCTGGCAAAAACACATACATGCAAACAAAAACCCCTTCTGCAACTTTCATCTAGCTCTGAAAGATCACAAAAAATTAATAAAATAACACTATTAAGATTAAACAAAGAACAAACAGGTGCAGCACATTACGCTAACCAACTCATGATAGCAAACTTTGTCTTGACATTGCTATCATATTCCTTAACTTCATCTGGATCTATAGGAATAGTGGCAGGAACTTTGTAACCAGTCTTGACAAATTGCCAAACACCGCATCCTAGAGAATTGATATAGCCTTTCATCCTTAGCTTCCAAAAAGCATAATTTGTTCCATCGAACCTAGGTATCTTGCTGGATCCATTATGTGCCATCCTAGACCTTCCTCAAGCGGTTAAGCTTCCTTCAAAAGAACTTGGCTCTGACACCAATTGTTGAACACACTAGGATACTGAGAGGGGGGGTGAATCAGTATCTAAACAACTTCAACTTATCCGGAGCAAATTAAAGCTTAAGCATTACAATATTAACATAAGCATGTAAGATTAACACAATGCACATCAACACATAACACCAGATATACGTGGAAAACCCAAGAAGGGAAAAACCACGGTGAGAATTAACTCACAATATATGAAGCTCAAATAACAACTTTGTTTTATGGCTACAACCCAAGGAAGCTACTACTCCCTACTGACTTTGTTTTAGGGCTACAACCCAAGGAAGCTACTACTCCCTGAATTGAGAACACATTTAGAACAGATTACAGTATGATAGTCTTTCTACTATCTGAAAACTAACATTGAAATTCACACCTTTGATGATTGCAATTCTATCTCTTCACACTTTCTTCTGATGATTGGATCAGATAGGCACACTCTACACTTGATCACTGTCACAGGGTTCTTACAGTGGTATCAGAGCTTAGCATCCCGCCAGCCTGTTTGGGTGTATGATTCAGAAAATTTTAGAGATATAGTGATGAATTTCAACAGAGATGAAGATCTGATCAAGAGGAAATATGAACAACAGGCCATCAAAATTTTTGATGAATATCAAAGAACTCTTGAGGAGTTTAAAAAACAAGTTTCTTTTGATTATTTCTTCGGTTTAGTTGTAATATTGAAACCTGGTAAAAAGGGCCTGGTAAACTAATAAGAAGATCAAGGAAAGAACAAGAAGAAGAAACGGGGAAAGAGAAGAAAGAATGTGAAAAGAAGAGTTTCAAAATTTATAAACCATTTCAGAAATCTTCTAATCAGCCCCAAAAGAAGAGAAAAAATCAATTGAGGAAAGAATAACACTGCTTCACATGCCAGGAAGTTTGGACAACTAGTCATACATGTTGAAACAATAGAAAAGATAAAACAATGATCACAGGTTTATTTTAGTAGGGTAATGATATGGACAAAGAAAAACCATGTGATGCTTCCACAAGTGAGGAGTACGAGTCTTCATGACAATGACGAGATTGAAAGGTATGTTGATATGGAGTTTGTCAAATCAGCAGTTATTGATCAGCCTTATGAAGGTGATATTGTTCATACATACGAAGGCAATACTGAAAATTTGTTATGTTATGAATAAAGTTACTTTGATGAATTTGATCAAAGACCTTTAGCATTGCAAGATTTGAAGGCTCAATTTATGGTTAAGGAAGAAAAAGTTGTGCATACACTTCTTGGACCAGCAAACAATGATAGGTATCCATCAATTGAAGATATGCATAAGGACTATAAAGACATCAACAAAGGGTATAAAGCAAAAGCCGATTATATGATTGTGAACAGCAATCCATTATCTTCACATAATTTTGCTAATCATAAGGTGATAGATAAGTTCTATGTGGATCCAAGATACACACAAGAGGATGTTGTGAGAACTCAAAACATGTGTGGTGAGTGGCTAAGGAGAGCTAAGGAAGCCAAGTTGTTAGCCACTCAAGCAAAACATCAGCTACAAAAGATTAAGGAAAAATTTGTTCACATGGACCATGGAGGGCAACAACTAGGTGAAGAAATTATGATGGTAGAGCATGAAGATAAATCAGATTTGCCAGATGAACCTTTTGTAAGAACCCTGTCTTATCTAAACCAATTTTTTTCCTTTGCTGCCCTGAATTTTCTAATTTGATTCTAGAGAGTTTGGTTTGGAATTTTGATATTTTGTTTGCACAAGTATGTTTACAATAAAGTAACGATGGAAAGGTAACAATATCATAGAAAAACACTCACCAAATATGCAAACATATCAACTCATACATTCTTCAAAGTACAATGCAAACATATTGAAAAATACCCGGATAGCAAATGTGTCTCTTGATTGCAGTGGATAATGATGATTACAAAGAAGCTCACTGCTGTCATATATCAAACTATTCAGATTTGAAAATCAGTCCACAAAATGATTACAAATATGCTCATACAATGCATGAAACCCTAGCCAACTTGTAGTAGATGAAGCCTTGCCAATGTAGAAGATGAAACCCTATGATAGTTGGCTGTAGCAACTCCTGTAGGTGGACAATAGAGTTTGATTTGAACTGATGCAAATGCTGATAATGCTGATGATAGCCTAGAATTGATGTAGATCACCAAACAATGCCAAAAATACCTCCAAATGTTGATCACTATGTCTAGAGTTGGAGCGATTTGACCCTACATGTCAAATATCATCAAATACCATAAAAATATGTCATCAAACCCTCAAACAAAAGTCTGATATGTACCTGTAGATGACTGATTTTTCTGAATACAACCCAGATTTTGTAAATCAAGCCCAAATGTACCAAATTATGTCAAAATGTGAAATCGGGTATGCCTAGGAGAGGTACAATTTCACCCAGCAAGCTTGTAGCAGCTCCTATAGGTGGACAATAAACTCTGATTTGGACTGATGCAAATGCTGATAATGCTGATGATAGCCCAGAATTGATGTAGATCACCAAACAATGCCAAAAATACCTCCAAATGCTGATCACTATGTCTAGAGTTGGAGCGATTTGACCCTACATGTCAAATATCATCAAATACCATGAAAATATGTCATCAAACCCTCAAACAAAATTCTGATATGCACCTATAGATGACTGATTTTTTTGAATACAACCCAGATTTTGCAAATCAAGCCCAAATATACCAAATTATGTCAAAATGTGAAATCAGGTATGCCTAGAAGAGGTGTGATTTCACCCAGCAAGCTTGTAGATGCAAAATAATGCCAAAATATGAAAATGTAACCCTCTAAAACACAATTCCAGCCACCTATCATAAAAATCAGAACTTGAAATGATGTCTCCAAGCTTCAAATATGCCTCCAATTGATGGGTGAATCACCTAAAAACCCTTGCATGATGTCAATAAATGAAAATATGATGGAATTAAACCCCGATCTGCTTTATTCTTCGTGAAACTTGCACACAAATCCTTCAAACCCTAGCTGAAGATGAATTCCTCATGAAACCCTAGTTGTTTGAAGCCATATCTCCGGTTATGCTCAATGATGAACTCCACATGAATTCATCTCTCATGGCGGATTGGATTTTCGTCCAAACCACTACAATTCAAGGGCTTTCGTCCTTGAACAAACTGAAAATCATTTTCAGCCAAGAGCAAATACTAACATGCAAAATATCAAATGATCAAGATATGAAAAATGATGTCAAATGATGTCTTTTTATCTCCTTCAAATAGACGACCTAATTAAACATAAAATAATCAAATTTGAAGTCCACCGCCAATATCAAATCTTTAATTTGATATTTATTAAATATTTTTTCTTATTTCTCCAACTTGGACGCCCCACCAAAATAATAATATTATTTTATTATATTTTTTCCCTTTTCTCCATGGGCGCCGATTTCCTAGAGGAATAATATTTTATTTTTATTTTTTTTTATTATTTTCCTTCCCTTGGGCGCCGATCTCCTTGGACAAAAATATATTAATAATAAAATATTATATTTTATTACCACTTGACAACTTTCCCATTTTCTATCTTTAAGTTGTCCAATTTTTTCACTTTTCAATCCTTCAATTTTGCCTTGGCTAAATATAATATTATTTTTTACTATATAAAAATATTATAAAATATCACTAGCGAAAAATACAATAAAAAATAGAGTTAGTTGAGCTAACTTTCCGTTCTCCAAGCCTTCAAGGTCCTAGCTCAACCAATAAACATTCCTTGCTCAAAAAGGGGACATTACACCTTTTGAGAGGTATATGCATATTGATTTTGGGTTTCAGCTGGACTATGATCCAAGGCATGAAGTTAATCATGGGAATAGAGAATTTTCAGACTTGGTTCAATGGTATTCAGGTTATACATTGAGGTCTAGTAACTGTTCTACATTGCTGATCATGAAATTTTTAGACTTTACACTCATGAGAGCAGCTGATTGCATGGATTTGTGTGCATGGGATTGCCACTTTAGCACTTGGAGGTTGAAGGCTAATGAGTTTGCATCAATTTATGACAGTGGAAGCATACCCTAGATGATTATAAATCTGATTTTCAATGTTGTCATTATTTGTATCAGCAATCTAGGGAAGATATGCAATGCTTCGTTATGCACACATGATGAACACTTTTCAAGTCCATGTGAAACAATGCAGATTTAGATGGATAAGATGGATAACTCGTGATGATCACTTGATGAGATATGCTTATCCTTTCATTTTCAGCTTATATGATGGTACAATAATTTGGGATTAAGGCATTGATATGGTTGGTGGATTGCTTCATAATGATTTGTTGAATGACAGTTGTATTAGAGTGGAGCAACGACAACTTGGTGGAGCATTCTTTAGATTAGTTTGGGATCCTGGAATCCCAATGATTGTATGCAGGAGTTGTTCGAGATGTGATTGCTTGGGACAAGCAATCTTTGAGTGGGGAGGATTTGTAATGTCCTCATTTCAGGAGTGATCACCTGGCAAAGAATGATTAGCCTATTCACCACTCTCGTAGGCTAACTCGTATGGAAAGGGAATGAATAGTTGAGCCATTGTAGCAAAAGTGACTTGGAGAAAGGAAAGTCAATTAAGTGAAACTTATTTTAATGTCACTTGGAGAAAGAAATAAGTAACATAATAAAATATAATAAAATGTCAAATAAATTATTATTTTATTATAGATGTCAAAAAATAGTTAAAATTGGCAAAATGAAGTGGACCTCTTGGAGGCTTTATAAAGACGTCATTTGGATTTCATTTCATCATATTATCATTTTCTCAATTGCATTTTGGAGAGTTTCCTTTCTGCTGCAACTTCTAGTTCAGCTTGTTCTGAGGACGAAAACCCTTAGACATTTGTGGTTTGGACGAAAACCCAATACTACTTGAGAGGTAAATCCACCTAGGGTTTACTATTGAGCATTATTACAAGATTTTGGCATTGTAGAAGAGCTGGAAAGTCATTATTTTTGTAGGTTACAACTGCTAGGGTTTCATCACCAAATTGGAAGATTTATGTCAAATACCAATTTGGGATTGGATCAATTTTGGAGAGATTCTTGTGCTTCAAAGTAATATATGTTTGCAGGGTTTTGGAGGGTTTAATTGCCCAATTTGTGGATTTGTCCCAAATACAAATTGGGGTTTGATCAATTGATTAAGGCAATTCAGGGCAGATTACATTCTTTGATTGTATGGCAGGGTTGTATTGAGTATTCGATATTGGAGTAGGTCTGATTTGTTGAAGACATTCACTGCAGATCTGAATACATTCATTGAAGATTATCTTGTATTTGTTTGTGGGTATTTATTAAATCCTAGCGATGAGTTTTGGGAACTTCTAGTACGGGCGCCATAGTATAATTTCATATTGGCTCAATGAGTGTTGCTAAAATACTGCCGCTCAAGTTCAGGGCAACAAGGAGAGTGAAGGATGTACGCAGCTGTTTGGAAGGCGCTTGTGGGATAAGGGAGACATTGTGGGTTATGAGGAGATGCCAAGGTTTCAACCACAGCCACACCCTCTTATTGGTTCCCAGCTACTTTGCTAGATAGTGTAAACAGAAATAAGGAACCGCAGCCCTTATCACAGCCGGCTATTACTTGTGGATTCTTGTTGGCAGCGGCATATTCATATTAGCAGTTGCACCTCTCTACTAGCAGTTCACACCTCATATTTAGTACTAGATTGGAGTACGGTTTGATCTACAGGAAGGAATTGATGCCAGAGTTATGTGAGCTGCAGTTGATGACTGATTTCTTATGTGATACAATGGATATGTTTCAATTTATTATAGCTATCTCAGTCATTTTATCACAGTAGGTGCAGCACTAAATATGATGGCAATTTGATAAGAAGATATCAATTTCCTTGGCATTGTACATTCATCTTGCATAAGGCAAACCCGGTATGTTTGATACTTGATGTAATTTGTAAACAGCCAAATCCCATATTCAAATCTTTAATTTGAATAGACATATTATATTCTATATCTGCTGTTATAAGTGTTATATCAGTCATTGGATCTTGTTTGGTTATTGGCATATGCAATGTGAAATGTTTGTGCTATTGTTCATTGAGTTATATGTATAAAACAAACTGAAAATACAAGCATTCAGACACTATAAACTCAGAAATCAGAATATAGTGACATTGCATGACAAGTGTTTGATAAAATGTCAGACTACCAAAACTGAAAATTCAGGGCAGAACTAGACAGGGTTCTTACAAATTGTCTTGGTGAAGAAGAAAGATGGGACCATGAGAATGTGCATTGGCTATCGTGCACTAAACAAAAAGACTATCAAAAATAGGTATCCAATTCCTAGGATCGATGAGTTGCTAGATGAGCTACATGGTGTACTATATTTTTCGAAGATTGATCTTCGTGCTGGATACCATCAGATCAGGGTCCGAGAGGAGGATATTCACACGATAGCTTTCAAATGCCACTATGGCCACTATGAGTTTCTGGTCATGCCCTTCGGTTTGACCAATGCTCCTGCTACCTTTCAATCTTGCATGAATCATATTTTTAATAAAAAGTTGAAGAAATTTTTGCTTGTGTTCTCTAATGACATCTTGATTTACAACAAGACTTGGGAGGATCACCTTAGGCATATTGATGAGGTGTTGGGCATCATGGAAGCACAATCCTTATTTGCCAAAGCTTCTAAGTGTGAATTCGGAATGACAAAGATCCTTTACTTGAGGAATGTGATTAGTGCTAATGGAGTGAAGGTCCATCAAGAGAAAATATTGGCTACCGCCGAAGACAATATCAAATTTGAGGGATTTCTTCGACCTATGCAATTTTACAGGAGGTTTGTCAAGGGGTTTTCTCAATTGGTTGCACCTCTTACAGATCTCACCAAGAAAGGAGCTTTTAGATAGACGGATGAGGCTCAACATACATTTGACAGACTCAAGGAGGTAATGAGCACTTGTCCTATTTTAGCACTTCCTGATTTCTCTCAGCCATTTGCTTTGGAGTGTGAGGCATCAGGCGAGGGAATAGGAGCGGTGCTTATGAGGAGTAAGCATCGGATAGCATATGAGAGCAGAAAGCTCAGAGATGTGGAGAGATTATATTCCACCTATGCTTGCTATCGTGCATGCGTTGGCAAAGTTTAGATAGTATTTGGTGGGTGGAAAATTTGTTGTTAGAATAGATCACAATAGCCTAAAATACTTCTTGGAGCAAAAGGATTTGAATGAACGGCAACAAAAGTGGGTAAGAAAAATTCAAGCATATGATTTTGATATAGAATATGTGAAGGGTAAAAGGAATGTGCTAGCTGATGTTTTATCCAGGAAACCTACTTTATGCTCCATGATAGAGATTTCAACCGATTGAAAGGCTCGCCTTTTGGTTGAGTACTCCAAGAATACTTTTGCATGCGAACTCATGGATGGTAAGATTCAAGATGACAGGTACAAGGTAATTGATGATATCATCTACTATAAAGACAGGATTTATTTGGTGCCTGAATCAAAAATAAAAGAGAAGATTTTGAGAGCTGTCCATGATACCCCTCTTGCAGGAATCCAAGTTATTTCAAAACCTACAGGCAGATTAGAGAAGGATTCTCTTGGAAGGGTCTCAAAGATGATGTCTTATGCCATGTTAGAGAGTGTATGACTTGTCAACAGAACAAGTAAGAACATACTTTCCTAGTAGGATTATTGCAGTCATTGCCTATTCCTAAGCAGAAGTGGGAGAGTATATCCATGGATTTTATTACAGGTCTTCCTAGAGTGCAGGGCAGAGATTGCATATTTGTGGTAGTCGACATGTTGACCAAGTATGCACATTTCTTTTCTATATCATCTGAGTATAAAGCACCTCAAGCAGCAGAATTGTTTTTTAGAGAGGTGTTCAGGCTCCATGGACTTCCGAAGAACATTGTCAGTAATCAGGATAGCAAATTTCTTAACATGTTTTGGCAGGAGCTATTCAGACTGGCTGCTACAAAGTTGACCCCGAGCACTAGCTATCATTCGTAGACTAATGGGTAGACGGAGATTGTTAACAAATAGGTGGAAGGCTATTTGCACAATTATGTTGTGGGGCAGCAAAATGCTTGGATCAGATGGATATATTTGGGAGAGCATTGCTATAACACCACCTATCATATGTCGATTTGCATGACTCCTTTCAGGGCGTTATATGGGTATGAGGCCATGTCGTTGGTAGATTTGGCATTTAATGATAGCAGAGCTCCCAAGGCTAAGGATTGGATTCAGGAGAGTCAAGATATCCTTAAGTCACTTAAGGATAATCTTCATCGTGCTCTGAATTAGCAGAAGATATATACAGATAAGCACAGGGTTGAGAGGACTTTTGAAGTTGGAGATTTAGTTTTCTTGCCCTTGCAGCCTTACAGACAGTCTACATTGAAGAAGAGCGGTGCAGAAAAGCTTAAGCCTCGTTTTTGTGGCCCTTACAAGATTATGAGGACAGTAGGAGAGGTTGCTTATGAATTGGAGTTGCCTGAAGATAGCAAAATCCACAATGTGTTTCATGTATCTTGCCTCAAAAAGATACTTGGGCAGCACATTACATCTTGTCCTAAGCTCCTACCATTCGATGAACATGGCAAACTGAGTTTGGTTCTTGATGCTATCCTAGATGTCAGGGAACAGAGATTGAGCAGAGTGATCAAGGAGTATTTGATCAGATGGAGAGACTTGCCACTAGAGGATGCCACTTGGGAGAGAAAGAAGATTCTTCAACATTCTAATCTGCAATTACTTGAGGGCAAGCAATCCCAGAAAGGGAGGACTATAATGTCCCCTCTTTCAACCTAGGTGTCGGAGATGTCCATTTAGCCTATTTTATTCTTCTAGGCTAAATCGGAGTTTCGGAGAGGGAATATAATTTATTTAATTAAATTAAGTTGTTTCAAATTATAATTTCATGAACAACTTATATTTAAGTAATATTGTTATAATAAGTGATTTAAGTTGGCGCCAAAAGTAAAACTAAACTAAAGTCACTTTATAATGTATCGAAGATTTATTAAAAAGGTAATTTAAAATTATATCTTCGGGAAACTTCCAAGGAAAAATATAAAAGGAGTTGTGGAGGCTCATTTTATTTCTTCTTGACATCTTTTTCTGAGCTATTGTGGAGTTGAGCATTGTTCAACCAAAGCCTAGGACGAAAACCCTTGGGAATATTGATTTCGAAAGTGAAATATCTTCCCTAGTCAATCTACAAGTGGATTCACTCAAGATCTACATTTGTGTTGAATGTTAGCAGATTCATGGGATTGTGAACTGAATATCTACATGTTTCGTTTGTGGGAGTTTGAGGAGGTTTTTGACAAATTTATAAGATTTGCAAGCAAATATAAATTTGTAGTTTGCTAGAAGACTATATTGAAGATATTATTCGAACTTGTGTGAAGTTTGAAGAGGATTTACCCTATATCTATAGCGCTCAGCAAGGTAGCTAATTATTGAAGAGTCGCAGCCCTTAATATTTCTTGTCACTGCCTTATTCCAAGTTGAAATGTCTTCTTTAATATTGCAGCCTCAACCTTTATTAGCCGCTGCTTATATATGATAAGAAAAGTGTAAAGGGTCGCATCTTTATTTTGGGAAGATCGTGGGCTAAAAAAGAATAATACGTGGAGTTTAGCAAGTGCCACCTTCATTTGGGAATCTTCATCTATTGTATGTAGATTGATATTTATGGTGCATGGGAGTTTAGGAAGGGTTTTACGGAGCTCAAAAAAAAGGCACAGCTTCTAATTTGGTAATGTGTAGTACCTATGAGAGCTAGATGCTCCAACTGTGATTAAGTTTCTAGCTGCAGCAGTATACTTGAGCCAGCCCAGCTATTGCATTTCTTGCTATTCATCCATCATCGATGTAAATTGGTTTTTCAAGGTTAGAGATTTCCTGAACCACCTATTTCATTGTATTTCTGTGTGTTACAGCACATTGCACATTTGAATACTTATTTTCTAATATTATGAAAGAGCTGTAAACTGTTTGACAAGAATGTCTATGCATAATCTCTGAATTCTGAGTTGCATTATTGAATGGTTTGTAATCAAAACTGCAAACAAATTTTTCTATAACAAAATACTCTGAGTACACTGTTGGCTGTGCAAAAATGCAAATGTTTGACGGAATGTCAGTGTGAAAAAATCAGAAAATTTGGTCAATTTATGTCGAATTTTGGTTAAGGGATTTTACATCGATTGATTATGAGAGAGGCATTATTTATGGAAAAGATGTCTTTAGCATCACTAGAAGGTCTTCAGATGAAGCCCACATAAATAACAGAGTTGTGCAGCATAAGCATGGTGGAGTTGCTTCATTATTGTGTATTCATGCAAGAGATCACCAACAAAGTTTGTTGGAGGGTTACGGTGACCAGAGAGATGTTCCATGGCGGAGTATAGTTCAAATTTTCAGTTTTGACTCTGTTGTTTTGATGCAGATTGGCTACCTCATATTTATGTTTACACACATTCATGAAGGTTGGCAAAAGATTTTAGTCAAGAAATGGACGAATCTTCAGTTGGAGATTGTTTGGGAGTTTTTTCCAGCCTCTTCCCAAGTCATCTTAAGAATTTCAATGCTCACCATTCACGTTCATGCAACGAGATTTCATTTTTGCAGCTGCTGCCCTACCTCAAGGGTGCTGATTTTGATGAAATCAGGTTATCATATGCTGTTACTATCCTTGGACAGCCACACATTGAAACATTTTGGGGTTCCTAAACCTTGGGCGGATGTTGGAGAAAGGCTTTAGATGTGGGAAAGTAATATTTTAGCCACCCGAACTTCAACTTGGACATGGATACTTCAATGGAATGTGCTAAAACATTCCAAGTGTTTGCCAACGACAATAGTTGAGAGAAGGATAACATGTGTCGGTAATTTGAAGGGAGAGTGTGCATTGTGGAATAGTGAGTTGATGTTAGGTCATCCTGACTTGCAATTGCTTGGGGACAAGTATTTTCGGGGAGGAAGGACTGTAATGTTCCCATTTGTGCATAATCAATTTGTGAACAATTAGCCTATTTTCAAGTTTTCCCATAGGCTAATTGGTGTGCAAGGGAGAACTCCAACATTTATGGAGAGCTCAGGTTTGTTCGGATGACAGTTTGGTTCATGGCATTGAGTTCAAGAGACCTTGTTGAACCTCGTGATGCTTTCAGTTTGCAATTCCGCCATTCTGGGAGCTCTCCACACTTCTTAGAGAAACGGATTATTTTTAGATTGACGCCAAGTTGGTTCGGATCATCATCCTTAACCCTCAGGAGCATTACATGGTATGATTAGAATATCATATTTGGTTTATTCAGATGCTTTCCGTAAATTGGGTGGATAATTAAATAATTAAATGGTTATTGCTAAATTTGTCTAAAAAGACTTTATTCAAGAAAAGCAACTATGTGTGTAACCATTCATTGGAAAGGTACTTTAAGTTGTGCAGTTAAGTGGTGTTAGGCACATGGGGGACTTTGCTCGTGAAAAGAATTATTGCTTTGAAAATAAGTTTATTATTTATTTTCAAAAAGTAGTTTTTGAAGCAAAAAGAGAAAAGGTAATATTTTATTTGCTCCAAAATGTTATAAAAAGAGAGTTGGAGCTCATTTGGAGGGTTAGCCATGATATGAATTTACATTTTGTTTATGGAGAGAGCCTGAGTTCTTATATTTCTTGAGGACGAAAACCCTCTCGAGATTACTAGTTTCGGTGGTGAAAGATCCTCCCTAGCTAGTTGCGGTGGTTTCATACAAAAATCACACCTGTACTGCAATGGAGTTTGATGATTGTTGGTTTTGATGAGATTTTAGTGTGAGTTGGTGATCTTCAGTTGTGATTTCAGTTCTTTGCATAGTTCTGATTTTGGTTTGAAGTGGTTGTTCCCAGGAAGGCCGTACTTCTCCAGGTGCCCAAGTTTGATCCAATCTAGGGTTTAAACCCTCATTGCTAGCCGAATCTTCTTCCCTAGACCAAGGAGCTAAGATTACATAAAAATACTTAAGGTTTGAAAGGAGTTTGGAGTGGAGAAAGCAGTAGATATGTTTGTCGTACCAGCTGAAGGAGGCGTGTGGGTTTGGGGCCAAAGTGCCTCACTAGAACTTGTTGTTTCATGCTTTTTAGTGGCTGCAATCCTTCTACAATTCATAGATATCAGTTTGTTGTGTTTTCCTCATTTTGAAGTTTATTGTGTGGGTTTACTATGTTGTTCTAAGTATTTTACAATGCTGCAGTTTGGATCAGATCAGGGGTTTCAGAAAGTACAGAGTTTCAGTGCATTATAATGTGTTTAGAGTTGGGATTTGGCATCATTCATCAACTACAACATCAGAACTTTATGGATATGAATTTTTATGATGTTTGCAATGTTTTTAATGCCTTAACTTCAGCAGTGTATTGCAGCCGGAAAACATAATATATAAGTTTATATGCAGCCTTTATCTCATTGTATTACCATTTAATAGATGCAATTGCTTATGAATGTAAACCCTTGATGGTAGTACCACCATGGGTCATATAATAATGTATTTCATGATTGTAAATTGGACGATTTACCACCAATACATATAGCATTTCATATTTAGGTCATTTGGCATGAACAAGCCTGCTAGCAATCGACCATTTTCGTCTGATCAAGCTTTAATCATTCTGCCAATGGATTGCATTACTCATTTTGTTGCATCACGCACTCCACTGAATAAGTTTAGCTGTCGTGGGCTTGCCGCCTAATGCGTTCATTATGTGTTGTTTCAACTACTCCACTGAATAAGCGTAGATTAAGGACGGCGTGGCCGCCTAGTGGTTGCAGTGGCTTGCATTGCATACGCTTTGTAGTTGCATTGGATAGTTGTGTGAATCCAACACACTGTATGCTCTCACTTTGCCCATCTTAGGATCTAGGTGATCAAAAAGTGTTGAGGAGATTGCATGTTAGCATCTTATTTCCAGTTGAATTTTTCAAAAAAAAAAGTAGGGTGGCTATTACAATCCCATATGGGACATCATTGATCAACAATGACACTTTCAGATTCACAAGCCCTTACATGTAGCTACCTATTTCTTCAATTCGGCATTCCAATTCTGTCATGTCTCCATTTCCGGAGTGATCTCCTATGGAGAAGATTGTTGGCCTATTCACCATTCCCGTAGGCTAACTCTAGTGGTAAGGGAATGATTTCTAGTTGAGCTAGGACCTTGAAGGCTTGGACAAAGAAAAGTTGGGTCAACTAACTCTATTTTATTGTTTTTATGGCTAGTGATATTTTATAATATTTTTATAAAGCCAAAAATAATATTAGATTCAGCCAAGGCCAAACTGAAGGATGGAACAAGTGAAAATTGAACAACTTAAAGATGAATATTGGGAAATATGGAAGAAGAATAAAATGTAATCTTTAATTATATTTTATTATTTATATATTCTCAAGGGAAAATCAACGCCACCAAGGAGAAAAAGGAAAATAAAAATAATAATAAAATATTATTATTTTCTCTCTCCAAGGGAAAAAAAGTATAAAAGGAGGTCATTGGCATCATTTTTGACATCTTGATCATTTGGTATTTTTAAATATTGAGTATTTGTTCTTGCCTGAAAATGATTTTCAGTTTGTTCAAGGACGAAAACCCTTGAATTATTGTGGTTTGAATGAAAACCCAATCCACCATGGAGATGAATTCATGTGGAGTTCATCATTGTGCTTAACCAGAGGTTTTTAATGAAGGATTTGCTTCAATCAGCTAGGGTTTGGAAAAGATATTTGCAATCAGCTAGGGTTGAAGATTGATTTTCAGATTTGGTTCATATTTTGATATATTTTCATCAATAAATTGCTTGAAGAGGATTTCTAGAGGGATCGCTTGGCAAAGGAGGGTATTTTTGATGATTTCCTATCATGTCCCCTCCAAATCAATCACTTTCATTCCAATTAAACATTGGAATGATAGAGTAAAGAAGAAATGCTATAATAAATAAGAAATAATAAAAATAGCAAGAGCAACTAAGATATCACTTAGCGCCTCAAATCAAGACAAAAGCAAATAAGACATAACAATGATTCGTTAAAGATGTGTTAAATACGTTGATCGGGCATGTTGAAGAAACGTATCTCTAGAAAGAATGTGACCCTTCATCAAGCGCAAATATATAGAGGCATCGAAGGAAACACATTTCTTATCATAAAAAAAACAGTAAACACTACATCAGGATCAGTCATCAATCGAATTCATCATACCTTCATATCATTGCCAAATGCATATCTGCATACAATAGCCAATCAAGGAAGAAATCGGACAAGAAGAAATCAGGAATAATATATCCGCTGTCATCATCAATAGAACATACCTTATTACAATCAAACACAGCCATCAGCAATCGAACAAGGAATAATGTCATATTCCTCTACAAATACACTATACAATTATAATTCACATATCATAATATGTACCCTTTGTAATAATTTACATTATGAGGATAATTGTTATACTTTTCTATCAATTAACAAATATATATGTGAATGCATGATATAATAATTATAAACTATATTATCATAATGTATAAAATATATAACATAATTAAAGTAATTATAAATACATGTGATAATATATATTGCAATATACAAATATATTAAGGAATTACCTTAATACATATATGAATATTAATAAATATAATATCATAAATAAGAGAGGATCGGGCCTCTTAAGGAAGAGACGCCGATCTCTCAACAAGCAATATTAAACCATTTAGCAATCGCTGCCACTTTAAAGACATATCCGTTGGTATAGAGGCAACGATTCTTTTCTTTAAATAGGGACGATCCCCTCCAACAAAGGCATTGAACAATCAGCAACGAAGGAAAAAACAGAAACCAAAGCAGATAAAAATCAGAAAATAGCAAACGATCAACAACCAAAGAGCAGACCCAGTCGGGAATATCAACAGCAGCGAATCCAAGGTAAGCAAAAGGAATAAAGAATAAAGGGGCAGCGACGGAGAAGAAAATACGAGGAAATAGAAAAGAAATTGAACAGCAATTCAACGTATCAAGTGCTGGGAATAACGCAGCTATCAGGTAAGAAAATCTGTGGTATATCTTATATGAAATAAATAACATTGGTTCATGATAGACACTAATAGGTATTTATTAATATGTAAAATAGATTTAAGTTATAAACAGAGATCTGTATGCACTAGTTCAAATATTCGATTAAGAAAGATAAATGAAATTTATATGTTAAAATAGTGGAAATCCACTATGTATTCATCTAGTGACGTGGAACCATGCTATGGTGAAATATGAGCACTTAATAGAAATAGAAATAACATTCTATATAAATATTGTCATACCAAGAGACACATGATTGGATTATAAATGGACATGCATTCTAATCAATAAAATATACCGACCAAATCTAAGCCTATGAAATCTATTTATCTCCTTAGTTCGAATTCTTATGGAATAAGGGATATGGCGGGAATGGCGGAGTAATTCCTACATGGAATTGGTAACCTGGCACCTTACGTATCATGGATTTGATATGGTAAGGAGGGGCGGGTGTAATTTCTCCATGTATTGGTATCTTAGCGCCACGTCATGTTAGTTTAACTTTCCGAAAGGGTAACTAAGGAGGTTATAAATCTCAATTCATACACTTGATTTCCTATCACTCCAACTAAACAGAGTTAGCATAAGGAAGGGCGGTGTAATTCCGGCACGTGAATTGGTATCTAAGTGCCCTATGAAGTGTCATAGGGAGGGGCAGTATAATTCCTTCCGTGCAAGGGTATCCAAGCGCCTTATAGCTAACCTTGTGGTGGAGGTTAAGGGAAAAGTAATATGAACTCTAGAATATGAATCATGATCACCCTACATCACCTATAGGATAGGAAGTCAAATGTTAATTTATGATAAGAATAATCCGCGTTCAAGAAATAGATGATGTTTTTATTTATCATCAACTCTATCTAACCTTATCACTAACATCTTAATGATCTTTAATATTGCTTTAAGAACTCAATTTGATTGCAGGTTTAAGTTGAAGTGTTCTCTCCATAAGGGGACATCACAAGTGGTAGCAGAGCTGTTATCCTGCCATCCTGTGAAAGGTTGACAATGCAAAGTTATCAAAGAAGGGGAAATAACACTAACATGAGTGAGGAATTGGCAAATCAAATCAAAACTTTTATGGAACAAACCAATCAAGCCCTCTCTAACCAAAATGAGAGGCTCATAGAGACCTTTCATAATATGGGCAATGCCATAGATAGCCTAAAAACCCATACCCAAAATGGGGGAGACACGAGGTCTAACATATCTGAAAATAACAAAAGACCATCAAATCTAAGAATCCCTAAACCTACCTTTTTGCCTAGAGAAGAACTACCTAGAGGTGAAGGGGATGAACAAGCTACACCAAGTGCGGAGGAGATTGCAAGAGCTTACGCAAATTTGGACCCCGAAATGAGAGAATTAGTCACCTTTAGAGATTTTTGCGATGCCAAAAGGCACGAGACTCCTCGAAGGGAAAGAAGACCTCCAAATAAAAACTTAAAGAATAAAATAGACAAAATTCCCCTTCCAAATTTCGATGGATCAAGAAAAATCACAGCCCATGCATGGCTCAAGAAACTTAATACGTATTTTTCATTACACCCAATGACGAAGGAAGAAGCCATAAAATTCGCCACCCTTCACTTAGAAGGAATGGCCTATGAGTGGTGGCACCATGGGGAACACACTCAAGGACACAATAAGATAACCACTTATGACGAATTCTCACGGAAACTAATCAAAAGATTTGATAAAGAGCATCCTCAAGAAAATTTTAAGAAGCTAACCCAAACAAAGCAACTAGGATCTGTGGAAGATTATTTAACAGAATTTCAAACTATTGCAATCAAGGTCACCGGGATGGATGAAGATAGGTTTACTTACCTCTTCATAGAAGGATTAAAAGACCCTCTAAAGGGAATGGTAAAGGCTCTTAGTCCCACCACCCTAGATGAGGCCATAGAAAAAGCCTTAGACTTGGAACCATCCATATCTATTGTTAGAAATAAACATGAACATGCAAAACCTTATCATAAAAGGAATAACCATGGAAAAAACCATAGAACTTCCCTAGAAGAACTCAAGAAAAAGAATCTATGCTTTAGATGTCACGAACCATGGGGTCGTGGTCATAATTGCAAAAAAGAAAAATCATGTTATAAGTGCAATGAAAAATGGGAACCCGGACATGTATGCTCCGAAAGGGGACGAGCCCAAATGATGGAGGTTACTTCCGATAACGAAGAAAAAACCATAAAGAAGGCAAAAACAAAAGATGATGAACATGTGACCTTAGCCACCATCACCCAAACCTCAAAACATCGTCCCTTCCGTATCAAGAGTACCATCAAAGGTCAAAGAGTTATCACACTAGTGGATAGTGGGGCATCCCACAATTTCATTGATGAAAGATTAGTAAAAAGGAAGAGGTTGAAAACCCAAAACTTCAAGGGATTTTCAGCAGCCACGGCAACGGGGGCTATGGTTTCATGCACCAAGATCGTTCCCCAATTGGAGATAACCCTTGGGAAACACACTATTAAGGAAGACTTTTATGTAGTCCCTCTAGATGCCGATGTAATACTAGGCACACCCTGGATATATTCACAAGGATGTTTCCAATTTGACCTTCCTAACTTAACAATCCGTTTTCAACACGAAGGGGAAGAGATCACCTTACAAGGCTTACCAGACGGTTCTCCAAAGGTTATTTCTTGCAAAAGAATGGAGAGGATATTTAGACATGGTCAAGGAGAGTGGGCAGCCCAATGCTTAATCCTTGACAAATCCACTACCCAAGGTCAAAACATACACGTTGATATAAGACCTATCCTCAAAAAACACAAGAAAGTGTTTGAAGAAATCCCTCCCGGCCTTCCTCCAAAGAGAGGATTTGAGCACATTATAGAATTAGAAAAGGGATCTAAACCGGTAATTACAACCCCCTACTGACATCCACAAAAATTCAAAGAGCAGATAGAGAAAACAATAAAGGAACTCTTGGAAATGGGGCACATTCAACCTAGTGCCAACCCGTTTGCATCATCAGTGGTACTAGTAAAGAAAAAAGATGGAACAATGCGAATGTGCATAGATTATAGAGCACTAAACAAACAAACAATCAAAAACCGGTATCCCATACCAAGAGTAGATGAACTTATTGATGAGTTACATGGAGCCAAATATTTTTCAAAAATAGACTTGCGGTCGAGCTACCATCAAATCAGAATGACGGAAGAAGATGTACCAAAGACGGCCTTTAGATGTCATTATGGCCATTTTGAATTTTTAGTCTTACCTTTCAGATTGACAAATGCTCCAGCCACATTCCAGTCGTGCATGAATCATACATTCCGAAAGAAATTAAGGAGATTCTTGCTTGTATTCTTTGATGATATTCTGATCTATAGTAAGACATGAGAAGAACATCTCAAACACATTGATGAGGTATTGACCATCCTTGAGCAAGAATCATTATATGCAAAAGCATCGAAATGTGAGTTTGGAATGGAGGAAATACTGTACCTCGGACATAAGTGCTCAAGGGGTCCAAGTGGATGAAGAAAAAATACAAGCTATTAAAGAGTGACCAAAACCAAGAACATTAACTCATCTCAGGGGATTCTTAGGTTTGTGCAGCTACTATCGAAGATTTCTCAAAAAAATTTCTAAAATTGCAGCACCACTCTCCAATTTGACAAAAAAGGGATCCTTCCTCCGGGATGATAAAGCACAACAGGCATTTGAAAGTTTGAAAGAAGCCATGAGCACTTGCCCAGTCCTTGCCATTTCCGACTTCTCACTCCCTTTTGAGCTTGAATGTGATGCATCTGGTGAAGGTATTGGAGCCGTACTTATGCAAGACAAACATCCTATTGCTTTTGAAAGTCGCAAGTTATCCCCTGCTGAAAAACTATATTCTACATATGATAAAGAAATGTTGGCTATCATGCACGCCCTAGCAAAGTTCAGGCAATATTTGGTTTGTGGGAAGTTTGTGGTAAAAACCGATCATAATAGCCTCCAATTCTTCTTAAAGCAAAGCTAAGTTGTCGGTTCTGGTGCGGGTGCAGGTTCGGGTTCACAGGTTTGGTTCGCGGGTTCGGCCAAAACAATTTTTGGGGGTTGGGTTCGTTTTTTTTATATATATATATATATATATATAAATATATGTATATGCAAAAAACTTAAGCATAGAAGCAAGAATTAAGTGTAGAAATGCAAGAATAAAGTGTAGAACACCACATAGCATCATATAATCAACAAAACCACCATCAACTTGAATATCATAAAACATAAAACTCGAACTTCAAGTTCAATAACAAGATTCAAAATAATAATATCATGTTCAACAATCAATTTTCATTGTTTCAATGTCAAATGACAAATGTCAATCATCATATGGATTTGCTAAATCCTCCACATCATCATCATCTTGGACATTAGCAGGATCATTTGAAGAACCACAACCTCTTCCTTTGATCTTCTTAGCAGCCTCTAAACCGTTGGAAATGAGTAGGAATGGTGGAGCAATGGATTTCCAACCTTCAGGATTCAATCTTCAAGCTTCTTTCTTCAACCACAAAAAAAAATTTGAGTTCAGCCACAATGGAGAGTTTTTGTGTTTTGGAATGAAAGAAATGAGTTGAAAATGGAAAAATTGTGTTTATGATGTCTTTTTAGGGTTTCATTTGCCTTTTAGAATGTTTAAAAAATTATAAAATTGAGTTTTTAGTTGAAAAAAAATTTAAAAAACTTCATTGGGGGCGTGGGTGCATTCTGGGTTCTTTGTTTTTGGACTGGGTTCAAACCCAGCGAACCCAGGTGAGTCCGGGACGCACCCAACCCCCTTCCACCGCCCCCTGCTAGCACCCACAGGGCACCCGCACCCACACCCACACCCGAGCTGCACCGCACCCGATCCTTTAGCAGGCAAACCTTGCAACTTAGAAGCAAAGGGATTTGAATGATAGACAACAGAAATGGGTGAGTAAATTACAAGCCTTCAACTTTGACATTGCCTATATCAAAGGAAAGAATAATGTAGTTGCTGATGCATTATCAAGAAGGTCATTATTATACTCCATGACAAGCATCTCACCGGATTGGAGGAGCATGATTATAGCCGAGTATGTCAAGGACCCACTCACCAATAACATACTGGAAGGAAACATACCCCATGAGGAATTCAGAATAAGGGATGAACTTATCTTCTACAAAGATAGAGTATATATTGCAGTAGGTTCCAAATTTAGAGAAAAAATCATAAAAGAATTTCATGATAATCCCTTGGCGGGACATCAAGGATACTTTAAGACATACAAACAGATTAGAGAAAAATTTGCATGGAAAGGACTAAAAAGTGATGTACTTAAGCATATACAAGAATGTGATATCTGTCAAAGGAATAAGATTGAGCATACTCATCCTGTTGGGTTACTTCAACCACTATCTATTCCCGAACAAAAATGGAGTAGTATCTCCATGGATTTCATAACAGGCCTTCCTAAAGTACAAGGAAGAGATTGTATTTTTGTGGTAGTAGACAGACTCACGAAGTATGCCCACTTCATGGCCATAACCTTTGAGTATAAAGCACCTCAAGTGGCTGAAATCTTTTTTAAGGAGGTCTTCCGATTACATGGATTACCACAATATATAGTCAGTGACAGAGATAGCCGTTTTATGAGCTTGTTTTGGCAAGAATTATTCAGGCTGTCTGGAACCAAGTTAACGCCCAGTACCAGTGATCATCCTCATACAGATGGACAGACGGAGATCATGAATAAATGGGTTGAAGGTTACCTACAAAATTATGCCATTGGACATCAAAAAGCATGGATCAAATGGCTATACCTTGGAGAGTATTGTTATAATACAACACACCACATATCAATTGGTATGAGCCCCTTCAAAGCTCTATATGGATATGAAGCCACGTCATTTGGAAACCTAATTCTCCAAGATAGCCGAGTTCCTAAAGCCAAAGATTTTGTTCAGCAACATGAGGATATTATGAGAGTTCTCAAAGATAACTTACACCATGCTCAGAATCAACAGAAAATGTATGCTGACCGGAAACATATAGAAAGGACATTCGAGGTCGGAGACATGGTGTTCTTAAGATTGCAACCTTACAAGCAATCTTCCATCAAAACGAGTGGTGCCGAGAAGCTCAAACCCCGGTTCTATGGACCTTATAAAGTACTAAGGAGAGTTGGGGAGGTGGCATATGAACTAGACTTACCCATGAATAGTAAGATTCACAATGTATTCCACGTTTCCCGACTTAAGAAAGTGCTTGGTCAAAAGATCACTCCATGTGAAGAACTCCCTCCTCTCGAGGATGAAGGACAACTAATCCTGGAACCAGAAAAAATATTGAGCAAAAGAGAAAGAAGGTTACGAAGTAGATCTATCAAAGAATATCTCATCAAGTGGAAGGGATTACCCGTAGATGATGCTACTTGGGAGAAAGAAGATATCCTTGATCACCCAAATCTTGAATTGCTTGAGGTCAAGCAATCTTGAGTAGGAGGGACTGTCATATTCCTCTACAAATACACTATACAATTATAATTCACATATCATAATATGTACCCTTTGTAATAATTTACATTATGAGGATAATTGTTATACTTTTCTATCAATTAACAAATATATATGTGAATGCATGATATAATAATTATAAACTATATTATCATAATGTATAAAATATATAACATAATTAAAGTAATTATAAATACATGTGATAATATATATTGCAATATACAAATATATTAAGGAATTACCTTAATACATATATGAATAATAATAAATATAATATCATAAATATGAGAGGATCGGGCCTCTTAAGGAAGAGACACCGATCTCTCAACAAGCAATATTAAACCATTTAGCAATCACTGCCACTTTAAAGACATATCCGTTGGTATAGAGGCAACGATTCTTTTCTTTAAATAGGGTCAATCCCCTCCAACAAAGGCATTGAACAATCAGCAACGAAGGAAAAAACAGAAACCAAAGCAGATAAAAATCAGAAAATAGCAAACGATCAACAACCAAAGAGCAGACCCAGTCGGGAATATCAACAGCAGTGAATCCAAGGTAAGCAGAAGGAATAAAGAATAAAGGGGCAGCGACGGAGAAGAAAATACGAGGAAATAGAAAAGAAATTGAACAGCGATTCAACGTATCAAGTGCTGGGAATAACGCAGCTATTAGGTAAGAAAATCTGTGGTATATCTTATATGAAATAAATAACATTGGTTCATGATAGACACTAATAGGTATTTAGTAATATGTAAAATAGATTTAAGTTATAAACAGAGATCTGTATGCACTAGTTCAAATATTCGATTAAGAAAGGTAAATGAAATTTATATGTTAAAATAGTGGAATCCACTATGTATTCATATGGTGATGTGGAACCATGCTATGGTGAAAGATGAGCACTTAATAGAAATAGAAATTACATTCTATATAAATATTGTCATACCAAGAGACACATGATTTGTAATGTCCCCTTCTCGCAAGCCAAAATTTTCTCAACCTTGCACACAATTTCAGCTCACAAAAAGAGAACATTAGTACACTAGTCTATCTTTGGATTCCCACTTATAATAATATATGCAAGAAATATTCAAATTACATAATCACATTGCCCTTATAGGGTTATACTCTTATGTTCAACATCAATATGCTTTTCACACTTTCCATCATTATATTTGGATCTATGCATTAATCAAATCATTAATTCCATGTGAGAGGATGTGATAGGATGCCATATGCCAATTATCATGGGTCCATTATTTCCATCCTTTGACTCGAGGGGTGAATACTCACCAACTTTAGTCAAAGGCCAATTATGATAATCCTTTGGCTCGAGGGGTGAATAACTCACCAACTTTAGCCAAAGGCCAATGATTACAATCCTTTGGCTTGAGGGGTGAGTAACTCCCCTACTTTAGCCAAAGGCCAAATCCACTTGTCCAAGGGGTGCCATTGCACCTACTAAGACAAGGGCCACTTCCCCTTGTCCAGGGGGTACCTTTTGTACCTATTGAGACAAGGGCCACTTCCGCTTGTCCAAGGGGTACCTTTTGTACCAACTGAGACAAGGGCCACTTCCGCTTGTCCAAGGGGTACCTTTTGTACCAACTGAGACAAGGGCCATTTCCACTTGTCCAAGGGGTACCTTTTGTACCAACTGAGACAAGGGCCACTTCCACTTGTCCAAGGGGTGCCATTGCACCTACTGAGACAAGGGCCACTTCCACTTGTCCAAGGGGTTCCTTTTGCACCAACTGAGACAAGGGCCACTTCCACTTGTCCAAGGGGTGCCATTGCACCTACTGAGACAAGGGCCATTATATATCCATGTTGGCTAATTGTTCATTCCCATGCATCACACCTCTCATATGGAGTTAATGGATTAATTCCATTATTTAATATTAACAAGATCCCTTAAGTTAAGTTCTATATGCAATGCTTACAATTTAATTGTTCTATTTTGATATAGGGATCGCATATATATATATATATATATATATATATATATATATATATATATATATATATATATCCCTTAAGTTAAGTTCTATATGGAATGCTTACAATTTAATTGTTCTATTTTGATATAGGGATCGCATATATATATATATATAATCTTACCATTTATATTTACCAACTATAGATTGAACAAATTAAATATAAATACTTACTTACCTGTTGGAGCTTTAACTCGGATTTCTTACCTATTGCTGCGGTCTTCTTTCTATTTTCCAATGATTGCTGCTGCTGTTTATATATTATATAATATATACTTTCACACCCCTTTTACTGCTGATGTACATATCTCTATATATTAATTTATGATATCTTTCCTACTTATGACTCAGAAATATATTTTCTTCCGATGATGTTTCCCTTCTATCTCACAACTCTTATTTATTTCCCTTTCAAGGGATATGTTCGAAGAGGCACATCTCTTATTATGCTTGGTGGTAAAAGACATACTTACCCTCTTATAATTTTTATTACTTTATATTAATTCCCTTTTGTGGTAAAACTAGTTCTAACCATACGTAACTCCCTTATCATAAGAGGATAGGTTAAAAGATGTTTATTTATATTATTCTTTATTTATATTATATCATAATAAACGATATATGATTTATATTATATTATTTATATTTATATTACAATATAAGATGATAATAATATTTGTATTTATATTATTAGATATATTTATAATATATTATTTATTAATGTGATCGCTGTTGTCAACCAACTTAATCGCCAATTTAATCACTGCACTTATAAATATCCTCCTTCGGCCTCCCCTTAATCTTTTCAAAGTACATTATTTATATAATATATATAGTATAAATAAATATGTTTGTTATTAAGTATGGGAGCTCTTTTATCTTATTTTATTCACAAACATATAATATGGTGGGATAATGTTTTTGTCTTATTAGACTTTTATCTTTATATGATTTTATTTTGAATTTGACCTTTTGTTTAACCGTATTACTTTGCCTTATTCCAAATTACTTTACTTTCTCAATTACTTTACTTCTTAGCTTAATGGGTAAGACTCTTGGTAATATTTATTTTTATATATAATAATATATCTTATTAATTATTCACATAAATATTATATTAAAATATTTATATTTATAATATATCTAGTTAATTAAATATATATATATATTTCATATATTTTATAATATTTAAATTATATTAAATTAATAATATTATTTATTAACTAATACATATTAATAATATATTTTAAATAAATATATTATATATTTAGTTTATATAAGGCTAACTTATTATTTAAATAAACAATTCAATTATAAATCATTATAGGGACATGACATGATTGGATTATAAATGGACATGCATTCTAATCAATAAAATATACCAACCAAATCTAAGCCTATGAAATCTATTTATCTCCTTAGTTCGAATTCTTATGGAATAAGGGATATGGCGGGGAATGGCGGAATAATTCCTACATGGAATTGGTAACTTGGCGCCTTACGTATCATGGATTTGATATGGCAAGGAGGGGCGGGTGTAATTCCTCCATGTATTGGTATCTTAGCGCCACATCATGTTAGTTCAACTTTCCGAAAGGGTAACTAAGGAGGTTATAGATCTCAATTCATACACTTGATTTCCTATCACTCCAACTAAACAGAGTTAGCATAAGGAAGGGCGGTGTAATTCCGGCACGTGAATTGGTATCTAAGCGCCCTATGAAGTGTCATAGGGAGGGGCAGTGTAATTCCTTCCGTGCAAGGGCATCCAAGCGCCTTATAGCTAACCTTGTGGTGGAGGTTAAGGGAAAAGTAATATGAACTCTAGAATATGAATCATGATCACCCTACATCACCTATAGGATAGGAAGTCAAATGTTAATTTATGATAAGAATAATCCGCGTTCAAGAAATAGATGATGTTTTTATTTATCATCAACTCTATCTAACCTTATCACTAACATCTTAATGATCTTTAATATTGCTTTAAGAACTCAATTTGATTGCAGGTTTAAGTTGAAGTGTTCTCTCCATAAGGGGACATCACAAATAACCATCGGCCAAGAGCAAGAAATTGATCAAGCATTGTAGATCATTATTACTACAGCGAATCATACCCAGATCTATGGCATATTAATTATATCATATATAGACAACAGCACTATAAAGAAACGGGCGTATACATATCGAATTCATAATTCCACGAAACCGGGGATCCAATCAAGGGAAGATACTATCTACAATACAGGCTTATAACACATCAGAAATTCAGTTCGAATACTCCATTATAATACAAAGGTATGTTTACAACTTATACACTAGTCAATGTGAAACTAAGACATCAAATAATCATTATAAGATATTCCAAATCTGAACTCTTATATTGAATCGAAAATGAATGAAAGTAATGTTATAATTAGTGAGTTTATAAATGGATTTCATTATAGCTATATCATAGAATAAGGATATAAATATTAGTATGTTATTCTTAAATTAAGGCATGATTATGGTGAAAACATATATATTGGATATAGAATTATGAGAACAATTGGAAATGATATGAAAGGCTTACTTGAATAAGAAAATGTAATGTATAACTAAGTAAGGCTGGAATGAGAAATGGACATCATCGTTAATCCATCACACCACATAAGTGAGACCAAGGGTAGGCAATTGGCCAAGTTATTTAAGGCTCGAGTTGATAAGGCTCCAACCCTTCAAGGCAAGTGATGATTGCTTGTCCTTAACGGGTAAAGAGTACTCAACCGAGAAGAGGCACTTATCTCACTTGGTGAAGATTGCCAATGTGAAGTAAGTGGAAAAAAGGCCCTTATCTCGAGTAGTGTAGATTGCTAATCCGGGGTAAGTGGAGTAAGGCCCTTGTTTCAATTAGTGTAGATTGCTAACTTGAAGCAAGTGGAGAAAAACCCTTGTTCCAATTGGTGAAGATTTCCAATATGGACAAGTGGAAATGGCCCTTGTTTCCAATTGGTGAAAATTGCCAATATGGGACAAGTGGATAGGCCTTTGACTCTAGTTGGTGAAGATTGCCATTCTAGATCAAAGGAAGGACAATGGAACTATGGCAAGATTGTGCCCAAGGAACCCTCTCTTGTTGGGTGAATGATTGGATTAACATGTTGGCCCAAGTATAGTCTCTTCCGAAAGGAAATTATGATCTTGTATAGTGAAATAGAGAAAGGAATAATGCATATAAGTTATGATTACAAGGCTTGATTTTATATAATTATGATTTATATAATGAGATAAAAAGGATTGAATTCTAATGTACTCTTCTACAAGTTGAAATTGTTTGCAAGGTTGTGAAAATTTTGGCTTGCGAGAAGGGGACATTACAAGTGGTATCAGAGCTATCGACCTGCCATCCTGTGAAGCAAGTTTATGCACGCATACACTAGAAGGAACTGCCAACTACAAAGAGTTGACTATGATTAATATATAAGTGGGACCTGCGATTTGCATTCGCTGGTATATGAAATGTTTGTTGAATTATCACCTCAATACATACAAATGTAAATCAGAGTGCTTGCTAGGTCCTACGATCCATTGAGCTGAAATAATCTAATTTAAAATGAACTTTGCAGAAGCATGTCAGACTTGTCTCTTGATATGCAGCATACTCACATAATATAATTATAACTTCAAACACTTAAATCCAATACTTCACATACTCAACTGAATAACATTTCAATACAAGAGATCAAATATCTGAATCAAACATATATATCGAACCTTTTGCAAATTTATATTTTACAAATCAATAAATTTGCAAAAAAAATCTTCTGCATGAAATAATGCCCAGAAAATTACTTAATTTATTCAATCAAGTCTTCAAACACAAATTCTCAATGAAGCTTACAAAAACGGTCTCCGACCAAATGACGAAAGTCCAACAATCGAACCAAAGACACTTGAAGCTCAGTTGTGAAATCTGAAATGATTTCACCTCAACAATTCACCAAGGGATCATCTCCTCAGCTCAGCAAATGCAAGGGGCCATCAACTTGTCAACAGCTAAATACAACTTGACAAAAGTCATAAACACAAAACCAAAACATACAGACATACATGCCCAACAATCACTCTCAACAACCCTTTTAAAACTTTCATCAATTAGGATAGGCCCTAATTTATCAAATAAAAGTTTTTATGCACATAATCACACGTTACAATATTAAATGCTTTTACACACTAACTTTTTAAATGCTTGTTTTTGTGTACACAACACTTTTTAATAAAATGTTTTAATACTGACTTAAGTAACTTAAATAAAATATTAATTTTATAAAGCAAATAAAAATACTTTATAAAATTCATTTACAATTATAATTTTTTAAGTTACTTAAAAAAATGGGGACATGACAACCCTCCCTTCCCGACATTGCTTGTCCCCAAGCAATGGGAAGAAAAACTGAACTCAATCAATCCCTGGATCCCAAATCCAACGAGGCTCCTCAAGCATGCTCAACCGCATCTCTTCAAGGCTGCTGACGAAGAAAATCTTGGGACCGCTTCCGCTATTGCACAATGTAGCAAACACATCCATGCTCAACCTCCAATGACAAATCCATATCATGAAGAAATCAATCAACTCAAAAATGAAGATGCCAATGTCAAATAATGAGCCAACATAGCTGAAAATCCCTCCAACATGGATGTCTAGCTCGAACAAAAGATGGATGTCAAACATAAGTGCCAATGAAAATGTATCCAACCTTGATACCTTGCTGTCATAAATTAGAACAGCAATATAGGTGATGTCAAAAATGTCACTGAACCAATGCAAACCAAAGAAACTCATCTTATACTCCATGTCCAACCAATAGACATGCCTCCACACACTCCCAAGCAACTGAATAGTTGATGTAGGCCATGAACAATCAAGTGGTGCAATGTCATTCCAACTAGGGCAGTCACTAAACCATGATGAATCTATTACTATGAATTCACCAATCAAGAGATACTCAGCGGCCATATCATGAGGAATAGCTAATACGCCCAATTGTGTAGTGTAGCTGTCATCACTACTCACCAAAGTTAACTCTTGAGTGGCTGGTCCACTAAGAGTGTTATCAACAACATCATTAACCCATGGAAAATAATCTATCAAATCAAACAAACAAACATCATCAACACCATGAGTAGGCTGATTTAGTTCACCAAATGGAACTAATGCATTAATCAAAACTAAATCTTCTTCTACTCCATTATCATGTTCAGACATATCATCATTGGCTGCCTCAAAATCATCAAGTAGAGCTGATTGCAAAGGAATAGGACTCCTGTCCTCAAATAAATCAGGGATTATATCATGCCACTCAATTGTGTTTTCTTCATCAAATGCTGATTCAATGTGTGCCTTCTCTTGTACATCACCTATGTTTTCTTCATGTGAATTACATACCTCATAGCTGACCTCTTTCATGTATGATTGATTATCAATGATATACCCTTCATAACAAACCTAAATCTCTGATTTGCTATCATATGTATGAACATTATCATTCACATCACTTATCTCCTTATCAACATGAAGAAGAGATGAAACAGCAATGTTAGTCTCATCATGAGGAAGCATACCTTCATCTATCTTAGCTGATTTGTCTTCAACTTGCACATCCTCTTTGCAATCATCATGGATTGACATGAGCTCTTCATCTTTTGCTGTTTCATATCTTGGCATCTCATCAAATTCATCTAATTGTTCTATTTTTATGCCACTTGCATAGACTTCTTGTTCTTTGAAATCATTCATCATATACCAATGTGTACCTCTATCATTAGGAGTCTATTGGAATGAACTTGACCTTGTACCTGTTGATCTTATTGAATCTTTAGAATACTCAGGCTTCCTTGAATCTTTATACTTGTTGATCCTAAAGTTCCCAATGGTTGTTGTTACCCCCCCGTGCATGCAGAGGGCGCCCCCATAGGGAACTTGTTTGGTGGTTTGGTGCTTATGAGCTGGCCTCTTTGAAATCTTTTTCTTTGTCATTTGTCTTTGCTCCTTCATAAACATTCGATGCTCCAAATATAGCTCGAAGTCCACACGATTTTTGACCCTATCTGGAAGTGCTATGTATGCATCATATGCATTCATTATCTCTTCAACAAATGTAGAAGCCATGATTGAAAAACCCAAACAGGCTGGCAAGACGAAAGCTCTAATACCACTGTAATATCCCACTTTCAGGATATTCTCTAAATCACTAATCACAAACTGAGTTTCTGATTTACTAACAGGTTGTAGATATATATAGAATGATTCAAATTAAAGATTTGAATGAGCTATATCTGTTGTTCACATACAGAGAATATCAGATTAAGAAATATTTTCTTATTGTATATAATGCTAACTGTCTATATGATTCTTTCTCAATCGATGCCCCTGTTAATGATGATTTCTGGATCTCTAACCTTCACTACTCTCGTGATACTGTTATATAAGTTGTGTTGAATCTGGCACCTTTCAAACAAACAAACACTGAATCTACTCTAGGTAGACCGGAGTCTTAGTATATATTATTCATCTGATGCTCACACTATATATATATCGCTTGATGGCGAATATAAACAGAAGTCTCCTAGCCGACAACGAATTGCTATTAAGAGAAAAGGCACTTACAACAATATGCTCCGAAGAAGGCTCACGAACTCCTTTGTTATCAGCGATTAAATTTTAGAATACTTCTTCATTGAAATTGACACCACAGATACTTACGCCCACAATGATGATACACTCCTGTGTAAGATTCTGCTACTACACTCTTGCTTACTACAATGATATCGGTCTTCAAATGAGAGCGGTTATATGAAGTCTCCAAATCTGCAACTCAATTATGTTCACTTGCCCAGTGATAGCCAATCATCCTTATAGGGAGCGATTCTTCTATGCCATTGATTTCAACTACTGAGGTTGGGAAGATCTCAATATTCGTCTCCAATGAGGATGCCGCTACCTTCAGGATATTCGCTCAAGCTTGGAACGTGGTCTCTGATGATTCGCTTCCTTATAATCGGCGACTATCTTCTTCACATGGACTCCACGATTTGATGGCATCTTCAATATGTATTACTCCCTCTGCAAAACTCACGATCCAATATAGAAGCTGCAATTTCTTATACTATCGAATGATCAAACAATGATATCAAATAAAATCAATGCCAAAATGCTATTGGCTTCCACAAATGATAGTCGACGCTGCCTCTTTGCAAACCCACGATTCTTTTCTACAAAGAGTTGACTGTGATTAATATATAGGTGGGCCCTGCGATTTGCATTCGTTGGTATATGAAATGTTTATTAAATTATCACCTCAATACATACAAATGTAAATCAAAGTGCTTGCTGGGTCCCACGATCCACTGAGCTGAAATAATCTAATTTAAAATGAACTCTGCAAAAGCCTGTCAGACTTGTCTCTTGATATGCAGCATACTCACATAATATAATTATAACTTCAAACAATTAAATCCAATACTTCACATACTCAACTGAATAACATTTCAATACAAGAGATCAAATATCTGAATCAAACATATATATCGAACCTTTTGCAAATTTATATTTTACAAATCAATAAATTTGCAAACAAAATCTTCTGCATGAAATAATGCCCAAAAAATTACTTAATTTATTCAATCAAGTCTTCAAACACAAATTCTCAATGAAACTTACAAAAACGGTCTCCGACCAAATGACGAAAACCCAACAATTGAACCAAAGACACTTGAAGCTCAGTTGTGAAATCTGAAATGAGTTCACCTCAACAATTCACCAAGGGATCATCTCCTCGGCTCAACAAATACAAGGGGCCATCACCTTGTCAACAGCTGAATACAACTTGACAAAAGTCATAAACACAAAACCAAAACATACAAACATACATGTCCAACAATGACTCTCAACAGCCCTTTTAAAACTTTCATCAATTAGGAGAGGCCCTAATTTATTAAATGAAAGTTTTTATGTACACAATCACACCTTACAATATTAAATGCTTTTACACACTAACTTTTTAAATGCTTGTTTTTGTGTACACAACACTTTTTAATAAAGTGTTTTAATACTGACTTAAATAAAATATTAATTTTATAAAGCAAATAAAAATATTTTATAAAATTAATTTACAATTATAATTTTTTAAGTTACTTAAAAAAATGGGGACATGACAAAAGCTCAATCAATTAATGGGAGGGAAGTAGCCTCTAACCAAGCTGAAAATAGCAACTCTTCTTCAAGTTCAAGGATTCCACTACCATCTTTCCTACCAAACGAAGACACCTCAAGGACGGAAAATGATTCTACTCAAGACATGAGCACTAAAGACATTGCTAAAGCTTATGCCGGCCTAGACCCCGAAGTGAGAAGAGTTGTATCCTTCAATGATTTTAGTAACTCCAAGAGGAACGAATTGGCAAGAAGGGAAAGAAGACCCATCAATAAGGATTTAAAGCACAAAGCGAACAAGGTGAACCTTCCAAATTTTGATGGAACCAATAAGATCACCCCTCACGCATGGCTTCAAAAGTTGAACGACTACTTTTTACTTAGCCCAATGACCGAGAGGGATGCACTTCAATTTGCCATCTTGCACTTGGAAGGACTAGCCTATGAATGGTGGCATAATGGAAAGCATACTCAAGGACATGAATTCATTACATCTTATGCGGAATTTTCCAAGAAGTTCATCAAGAAATTTGAGAGAAGACATCCACAACAAGATTTCAAGGACTTAACTCTAGTAAGACGAGGAACAATGGATGAGTACATAAGTGAATTCGAGAAGATAGCTATTCGAGTTACCGGAATCGAAGACGAAAGATTAACATTCCTATTTATTGAAGGTTTGGACAAGAGACTAAGAGCACTAGTGGGGGCACTTAAACCCTCAACACTTGATGATGCCATTGAAATGGCCATCCAACTAGAGAAGAGTAAATCCTCTCAACCATTCACTAAACCTCTCCATAAGAAAGGAAATTTTGATAAGAATCCATGCCGTGGTGTGGAGAACAGTGGAAGCCGGGACATATATGCCTAAGGAATGAGAATGGACACGAGAAACCCTATCTTCCTTACAAGGACCGTGAAGAACTAAAAGAAAAGGGCCTTTGTTTTGATTGCAAATAAGCATGGAAACCCAGACACAAGTGTAAAGACCCCGCAAAAGGAAACACGTGTTTTAGATGTAATGAGAAATGGGAAGCCGGACATAAATGTGAGAAAAGAGCTCAAGCACACAGTATAGAAATCATACTCAACAAAGAAATTCAGGAAGGAAGTGAAGCAACTTCAAATAAAAGAAGGAAAGAAAATTTATCTTAAAATCGAGTGTCCCGAAGAAATAGGGATTGCTTGAGGACAAGCAATCTCAAGAGGGGAGGCCTGTCATATCCCCTCCAAATCGATCACTTTCATTCCAATTAAAGATTGGAATGATAGAGTAAAGAAGAAATGCTATAATAAATAAGAATTGATAAAAATAGCAAGAGCGACTAAGATATCACTTAGCACCTGAAATCAAGACAAAAGCAAATAAGACATAACAATGATTAGTTAAAGATGTGTTAAATATGCTGATCGGGCATGTGGAAGAGACGTATCTCTAGAAAGAATGTGACCCTTCATCAAGCGCAAATATATAGAGGCATCGAAGGAAACACATTTCTTATCATAAAAAAAACAGTAAACACTACATCAGGATCAGTCATCAATCGAATTCATCATTCCTTCATATCATTGCCAAACGCATATCTGCATACAATAGCCAATCAAGGAAGAAATCGGACAAGAAGAAATCAGGAATAATATATCCGATGTCATCATCAATAGAACATATCTTATTACAATCAAACAAAGCCATCAGCAATCGAATAAGGAATAACCATTGGCCAAGAGCAAGAAATTGATCAAGCATTGTAGATCATTATTACTACAGCGAATCATACCCAGATCTATGGCATATTAATTATATCATATATAGACAGCAGCACTATATAGAAACAGGCATATACATATCGAATTCATAATTCCACAAAACTGGGGATCCAATCAAGGGAAGATACTATCTACAGTACAGGCTTATAACACATCAGAAATTCAGTTCGAATAGTCCGTTATAATACAAAGGTATGTTTACAACTCATATGCTAGTCAATGTGAAACTAAGATGTCAAATAATCATTATAAGATATTCCAAATCTGAACTCTTATATTGAATCGAAAATGAATGAAAGTAATGTTATAATTAGTAAGTTTATAAATGGATTTCATTATAGCTATATCATAGAATAAGGATATGAATATTAGTATGTAATTCTTAGATAAGGCATGATTATGGTGAAAACATATATATTGGATATAGAATTATGAGAACAATTAGAAATGATATGAAAGGCTTACTTGAATAAGAAAATGTAATTTATAACTAAGGCCAGAATGAGAAATGGACATCATCGTTAATCCATCACATCACGTAAGTGAGACCAAGGGTAGGCAATTGGCCAAGTTATTTAAGGCTCGAGTTGATAAGGCTCCAACCCTTCAAGGCAAGTGAAGATTGCTTGTCCTTAACGGGTAAAGAGTACTCAACCAAGAAGAGGCACTTATCTCACTTGGTGAAGATTGCCAATGTGAGGTAAGTGGAAAAAAGGCCCTTATCTCGATTAGTGTAGATTGCTAATCCGGGGTAAGTGGAGTAAGGCCCTTGTTTCAATTAGTGTAGATTGCTAACTTGAAGCAAGTAGAGAAAGGCCCTTGTTCCAATTAGTGAAGATTGCCAATATGGACAAGTGGAAATGGCCCTTGTCTCCAATTGGTGAAGATTGCCAATATGGGACAAGTGGATAGGCCTTTGACTCTAGTTGGTGAAGATTGCCATTCTAGATCAAAGGAAGGACAATGGAACTATAGCAAAATTGTGCCCAAGGAACCCTCTCTTGTTGGGTGAATAACTGGATAAACATGTTGGCCCAAGTATAGTCTCTTCAAGAAGGAAATTATGATCTTGTATAGTGAAATAGAGAAAGGAATAATGCATATAAGTTATGATTACAAGGCTTGATTTTATATAATTATGATTTATATAATGAGATAAGAAGGATTGAATTCTAATGCACTCTTCTACGAGTTGAAATTGTTTGCAAGGTTGTGAAAATTTTGGCTTGCGAGAAGGGGACATTACATTTCCATCATTCATGCATGGTTTGATTTTATGACAACAGTCTGAACATTGATATAAATTGCAGATCTGAGGAGTTTTGGCATCTACATTGAGGTTACATGATCATTTCGGCATCCTAACCCTAATTGCTTCAATTTGGTTTCAAGGTCGCTTGGATTTCGAGGGTTTTCTTGGCATTTGGCACTAGGGTTTTGTGATCAACAGCAGGTACAGGTTTATAACAGCGATCAAACATTGGTTTTGCCTCCTATTCTTCATCATCAATCATCTTTAGCAAGGCATCAACCATTGGGTGTTATCATCTTTGCATTGTACTAGGGTTTGATCATTATTTGTGTCATGTCCCTATCCTAGTGAGTTATAATTGAATTGTCCATTATAAATCGAATATGTTTATTTAAATAAAAAATTAGAAATATAAATATTTTATATAATTTAAATATAATATATTATTGTATTTATAAATAATAAATATAAAACAAATATAAATATTATCAATTTAATATTATTATAATTATAATATAATATATATTTATTTAAAATATATCACTAAATATAAATAACAAATATAATTATTAATATAAATATAAATATTAATAATTTAAATATTATTATAATATATATAATATATTATATAAATATTATAAATTAAATTATATATATATATATATATTATAAAGGGTTGTTTAAAGACAACGAAGTCTAAAATTCATATACTTTTTAATTAAAAGCAAGTATTAATAATAATTGGTAAGTATAGTGATGCAGCGATTACCTAATGCATTTTCTTAAGGTGCAAATTGTATTAAATAAAAGGCAGCGAATAAGATAATAAAAAACAACGATCACATAAAGAGAGTCAGCAATTATAAAAAGGTAGTATTACTAATATAAGAGTAAGTAATAAGACAACGAATCCCTTAAGGAAAGGTATGACCATTGACCAACAGTCATACCATTTGAAGGATATAAAAGGGTATAAATAATAATCGATGGGGCAGGAAGGAGGCAATCAGAAGGAAGATATATTGGTTATTCAGATCTCATATAGATAACTAAAAATATCAAATCATATTCAAAAAGCAATCTCATCGAGGCACATTACTCATTCAATCAATGGTGATCATAACTATTATGATGGCAGCGAATATATTGAAATGAAAGTGAAGTCAATGATCTATGTTTATGAAGGCAGAAACAAATGCAATCGAATAAGATTGTCTTCAGCAGATCGTCAGCAATCAAAAGGAAATTAAACAGAGGTAAGAAATCAGAAAAATCAGTGAAGTCAGCAGCAAGGAAATCTTCTGCAGTAAAAGGTAGTGTTGATGTTTGTTTTTAGACAATTCAACAATAGAGTGAGATACTAAGTATCTGACTCCCTCTTGAGCAAAGTCTCTCGAATGCTGAACTAGGTGATCAAACAAGATGACTCCAAGGTTCCTTCTGATGATTTTGAAAAGAGAAAGCTCAGCGACTAAGTATGATTTTGCTGTTAACCTACAAAGGGACTTACACAGACTTCTCTTCATTCATATTTAGCTTGTTCCTCCTTTCAGTGTGGATGATGTATGTACAAAGTTCCAATGATAAAAAAGGAAAAAAGAATAAGGTTTAGGAAACTAATCTAAGGTCAATGTAGCAATGATGATGTATTGAATAGACAAACTCCTGATTTAACCTAACTTCACTTCGCCAAGGATGCCTACAACTACATGAAGTTGGTGCAATCTCCTAAGGTTTGCGAATGGTTTTCAAATCATGAAGACCTATATAAGCACCCATAAGATGGCGCAGCTCAAACAAGCATCCACAATCGAACTTAAGTAAATATGGCTCAGACTAGCTTTACACAACAATTCACCAGCGATGAATGTTAAAAGCATGAGCTAGGAGTTGATCAAATATTCAATACAACGAACATTACAACAATGAGCTCTAATCTATTTCTAATCTATTTGAAACATCTCTCCATTCCATTGAAGTACAAGAAACCATGCGATTCCACAACACAACACTTGAACACCAAATAAACTTCCAATGTCCTTTGCATTAACTTTGAGAAATATTTACAACAGCTTCAAATCCTCTCAGAGAATTTTGAGAGTCTCCTATTCTACTCCTAAAATCTACTCTCTAGTCTACTACTAATGATCTACTCAATTACAAATGAGGCAACAAGGCCTTTATATAGTGTTCAGAATACAATGAAGGGCTAAGATTAATTCGATAGCCAAGGGTCTAGATCGTGCCACCTCACAAGTAGTTACAACAAACTGCTAATTTTAGCACAAAAGAGAGAGGCAATGAAGGCACATTTTCCAATGTGATAAGGTAAGGCAAAAGCATTTAAAATATTCTTCCACATAGGAATCCCTTTGACTTCTTTTATTAAATGATACACTTAATGCATTTAATAATGCGGCTAATCAAAATTGAATGATGTGTACTTGCCACATAGATGCCAACTAAGCATACTATGAAAATTGTATCATCTTTATGTGATGTATTCAATGTGATTGCTAGAACTTGTATGTTTAGGAATACATCTTGTAGATCTTGCCTTGTACATCTCCTTGCAACTGGACGTATGATACTTGTAGCTCATTTGCTTGACTTTGTAATGTTTCTTTTTCTTGCAGGTAAGTTGATATGATGATCTTCTTTGATGTTTCTTCTTAAAGAGTGGAGTAGTAGAGATATGATGACTTGAAGTAGAATGTATGATAATCTTCATTCATGAAGAGTAGGAGAATCTCTTGGACTTGAAGGTTGAATGGAGCTTGAAGTATGATGGATGAATATCTTTGCTTGATGTAGAAGACTTGATGAAGTGATCCTTCATTGATGGCCTTTGAAGTGACCTTCTTTGAGTGTAGATGATAACACCTTCCTTGGATGTGAAGTAGATGTTGATAACCTCTAGAAGAAACTTTGAAGCTTGACGAACCTTGACTTGAAGCTTGTAGAACTTGACATAAAGCTTGGATGGATGAATGTTTCGAACATGATTATCCTTGATGAAGTACACTTGAATTTGATGTGATCTAACATGATGTCATGGATGTAGGGGACTTGAACTTGATCCTTTAGAGTGGTGTTCCCTCTACAACTTGAAGATGACTTAGATGCTTATCCTTTAGATGATTCCTTGGCTTCACCAACACTCTTCTCAACTTGATGATGATCTTGAAGTGATCTCCAAAGGTGGCTAGCATGATGCTTCTTCTTGCAATAGCAATTTCTTGACTTCACTCCTTGGATGTGAAGGTAACTCCGGACTTCTCGCTCCTTGTATAACTCCTTAGCCTTGATTGATGATCCTACAAGACAAGATAAACAATATATCAATCACTTCATAAGATAGGAATAACTTTAAACATGCAATAATCCTTTTCAAGCTTAGGCGCAAATATAGGTAAAAATAGGAACAAAGTGCGCCTAACACAAATTAGTCCCACATTCATAACTTTAAATGATTTCAAGCAATTGCAAGGGTTTAAAAGACTTCTCCCACTTAAAAGATTCATTCAAAAGGTGCTTTGTGATGTAATTCCTTCCAAGGCGCCAGAAATGGTTTGCAGATGGGTAAAAGGGCGCCTAACACAAATGAGGCTTCATACTTGTCATTTTCATGTAGTAGATGCTTTGGGAGGACTCCCACACCTAGGCGCCCATTCAATAAAATCATTTCGCACAACTTACCCTTAGGCGCTCATGGTGGTATGGGGAAACAAGTCAAGGCGCCCAACATTATGAAGCTGATTTTTCAATATTTGAATCAATAAACCATGGTTTTGGCTTCTCCATTTCTAGGCGCCACCTTAGATTGTTTACAACTGAACCTTTAATCCTTATTCCTCCTAGGCGCAACTTGGAGTGTTTAAACATTTCCTTCTATACTAGGGCGCCACAAAGGATAATTCGATGCATGAAGGGCGCCTATCACCCTAAGGCGGAGTTTTGACAACTTTTCAATCAAGGCGCTCAAAGTGGTTTGCTATTGTATTCATCTCATGTCAAGGCGCAATTCTGAAGTTGGTTGGAATGATGGGAGGCGCCATCTGGAGTCATTGCGAGTAGAGAAATGCGCCCAGAAAAGGAAGTCCAAGGAGTAAGGTATATTGAAAAATATATTTAAGTATAAGTTTAACTTATACTTTAAATATTTTTCAATATACCTTTCAGGATGTTTGAGATAGGTCCCAGATCCACTGGATTTAACATGTAGATTATAGAATTTGGAGGATCCACCAGATTTCAGACTTAGTCAACTTTTCAGTGTTTCAAGATTTCAGGCTACCAGACTTAGTCATTTTCAGGATCTCAAACATAGTTAATAGTTGATTCTCTTTCAATTTTCGATCAAGACAACATTTAGACCTCCTCATGCTAAGGCGATCACATATGACTAATGTGGAGTGTATTCTTTTCTAGGCGCATTTCTGATGGCCTTAGCTCCTTTGGGCGCCTCAAGGCGCACTTTAATCCCAAGCGCCAGATCCTACTCTTCCTTCAGGGCGCCCATCTAACTCTAGATGCATTAACACATTCAAGGTGCTATTTCATTCTAGGCGCACTTCTAGACTTTACTCCATAAGGCGCTAATCCTCAAAATCTTCTCAGAGTGATGGACCCACTCAGGGCGCTTCATGCTCAATGTCTTATTCCCAAAGGCGCATCTTGGAACTCAAATGCTTCCACACTTAGGCGCTCAAATCCTTCTTTCCAATCACCTATCTTCATCAAGGCGCACATAAAGTTGAAGGCGCTTCATCAAGACTCAAGGCGCTTCAACATCTCTCCTTGGTGATTCAACACATTGCCTTTGCCATCTGGGGCGCCATTACTCTCTTAAGTGAACCAACCTCAACTCCAAGGCGCTCAAGTCTCCTAAGGCGCATTCTCAGACTTCACCCTTGACACTATCACACTCACTCCTTGAGGCGCCAAAATCTTCTTAGGCGCAATCTCCTTAAGGCGCCATCTATCACTGTCTCAAACTCCATCCTCACTTCAAGGCGCCTAAAACTGGCAGGAGCAACAAGGAATGGCGCCTTAGGTCTTTTCCTTCAACTCAAGGCACAATCTTGAGGCCATCTAGACGATGGAAGGCGCCCAAACTGTCTAGGCGGAGTTTTGAGGTGATCTTGGAGCAATTTCGCGCCCAGAATTTGACAGTGCTCGAGGTAAGGTATATTGAAAAATATATTTAAGTATAAGTTTCTAAACTTATACTTTAAATATTTTTCAATATACCTTTCAGGATGTTTGAGATAGGTCTCAGATCCACTAGATTTAACATGCAGATTCTAGATTTTTGAGGATCCACCAGATTTCAGACTTAGCCAATTTTCAGGATCTTCAGGATCAGGATACCAGACTTAGTCATTTTCAGGGTCTCAAACATCAGGATCAGGTCATCAAGGGGCTCTAAGACTCAAACACCACTGACTTCATCATGCAAAGGACATCATCCTGGACTTAGCAAAGCACTGGAATTCAAAAAAAAAAGGGGGTCCCCATTTGCAATGGGGCGATGTGTGATTTGGTCACAACAGGTAGGACAGCAGGTAAGTATTAATAATTATTTAACATGTTTAATTTATAATTATTTGTGTAAGATTATATATGCATATTATGATAATAATGCCATCACATAAGCTAATATAAATTCTTGTGAATAATTATAGTTTATAATGAAATGTCTTCTTTATTCATAATCGAATTGATATCTATATTTAGACTCAAGATCTAACAATAATGAACAATTATAAGGATACCGTATAATGGTATTTCGATTTGCAAGTTGAATGTCTTTAACTCATGCATCATGATGATAATAAGTACAAGGGAATATTGAAATGAAGACCATGTCTCCGTAGCCCTTATTATTTCATCAAGTAGGTATTGTAGGGAAAGGCAAAGTAATCCCATCTTTTGTGTAGACCCCAAAGGCTAGGAATTAATTCCCATGGCCGGGTTTGGAGGTCTTGTAATTGATCCCAAAGGTCGGGACATAGTCCCGTGGCCGGATCCGAGGCTTCGTTTGTAGACCCCAAAGGCTGGGACTAAGTTCCGAAACCAGGTCCAGGGGTGGTTTCAGCGCGCCCTAGCATGTAAGATCCTAATTCCTTGGTGAATAGTAAGAGGGGAGAGTATGGATCTGAGTTATGTTCAATATTCATCCTAATGTACTTATGGAATGTATTATAGAATACAAGAACATATTACTAATAACTCACGTTACTTCATCCTTCAAGGAATAGTAGGTTATGTGGGGAATGGCGGTATAATTCCTACATGTGAATGGTTTCTTTGCGCCTTACATATCCATTGATTGGTATGGTAAGGAGGGGCGGGTATAATTCCTTCCATGTATTGGTTTCTTAGTGCCCACATCATGTAAATACTAGTTCCTGATGAAGAACAAGAGAAGAGGATATGGATCTTGAATTATGATTTATAGTATAGAATAGTCATCAATAGTGGATGACAATCATGAATGGAATATTATCATTGAACTTGTTGATCTTATCATTGGAATTTAATGATCTCTAATGTTACTAATGTCTCCTTAAGAATAACTTTGGATGCAAATTCAGGTTTAAGCATTTCCTCTAGAAAGGGGACATTACAAATGGTATCAGAGCCGTCATCCTGCCATCCTATGAATGATAGTTGTTACATAATCTTATGCTAAGTAATACTGTGGGCCAATAACCCACAAATCCCAGGATCATTTTTCACGTTATCTTATCATCGTTCATTGATTATTCTACAACTTGCTCAATAATCAAGGTCTCACGTGAGAACCAAATTTACCTTCTCTACAACATCATTAGATTCATCTCTCCGAACTTTCAAGGTGTCTTCATCATACATTGAAATCTTGGAATCTCAATACTCTCAAAAATCTTCTTTAGCATTGAAAATGTTTTGACTAAAACTACATCTTCACCTATGATACTCATTATCTCAATTACACCATTGTTATTCAAACATCAAACAAATACTTACCTATACCTTTCAAGTATTGTCTTCTCTTTTCAGGGAATCACAATCACATGTTCATAATAATATTCATTCTGAATCAAAACCATGACTTCGTCTCAACACATGGGAATATAGACAAGGTAATGAAAGAACTTGTGATTGCTTGAGGACAAGCAATCTTGAGTGGGGAGGACTGTCATGTCCCTATCCTAGTGGATTATAATTGAATTGTCCATTATAAATCGAATATATTTATTTAAATAATAAATTAGAAATATAAATATTTTATATAATTTAAATATAATATATTATTGTATTTATAAATAATAAATATAAAAACAAATATAAATATTATCAATTTAATATTATTATAATTATAATAATTATAATATAATATATATTTATTTAAAATATATCATTAAATATAAATAATAAATATAATTATTAATATAAATATAAATATTAATAATTTAAATATTATAAATTAAATTATATATATATATATTATAAAGGGCTGTTTAAAGACACCAAAGTCTAAAAGTCATATACTTTTAATTAAAAGCAAGTATTAATAATAATTGGTAAGTATAGTGATGCAGCGATTACCTAATGCATTTTCTTAATGTGCAAATTGTATTAAATAAAAGGCAGCGAATAAGATAATAAAAAACAACGATCACATAAAGAGAGTCAGCAATTATAAAAAGGTAGTATTACTAATATAAGAGTAAGTAATAAGACAACAAATCCCCTAAGGAAAGGTATGACCATCGACCAACGGTCATGCCATTTGAAGGATATAAAAGGATATAAATAATAATCAATGGGGCAGGAAGGAGGCAATCAGAAGGAAGATATATTGGTTATTCAAATCTCATATAGATAACTAAAAATATCAAATCATATTCAGCAAGCAATCTCATCGAGGGACATTACTCATTCAATCAACGGTGATCATAACTATTATGATGGCAGCGAATATATTGAAATGAAAGCGAAGTCAACGATCTACGTTTATGAAGGCAGAAACAAATGCAATCGAATAAGATTGTCTTCAGCAGATCGTCAGCAATCAAAAGGAAATTAAACAGAGGTAAGAAATCAGGAAAATCAGTGAAGTCAGCAGCAAGGAAATCTTCTGCAGTAAAAGGTAGGACAGCAGGTAAGTATTAATAATTATTTAACATGTTTAATTTATAATTATTTGTGTAAGATTATATATATATATATATATATTATGATAATAATGCCATCACATAGTTGATATAAATTCTTGTGAATAATTATAGTTTATAATGAAATGTCTTCTTTAATCATAATCGAATTGATATCCATATTTAGACTCAAGATCTAGCAATAATGAACAATTATAAGCATACCGTATAACGGTATTTCGATTTGCAAGTTGAATGTCTTTAACTCATGCATCATGATGATAATAAGTACAAGGGAATATTGAAATAAAGACCATGTCTCTGTAGCCCTTATTATTTCATCAAGTAGGTATTGTAGGGAAAGGCAGAGTAATCCCATCTTTTGTGTAGACCCCAAAGGCTAGGAATTAGTTCCCATGGCCGGGTCCGGAGGTCTTGTAATTGATCCCAAAGGTCGAGACATAGTCTTGTGGCCGGATCCGAGGCTCTGTTTATAGACCCCAAACGCTGGGACTAAGTTCCGAAACCGGGTCTAGGGGTGGTTTTAGTGCGCCCTAGCATGTAAGATCCTAATTCCTTGGTGAATAGTAAGAGGGGAGAGTATGGATCTGAGTTGTGTTCAATATTCATCCTAATGTACTTATGGGATGTATTATAGAATACAAGAACATATTACTGATAACTCATGTTACTTCATCCTTCAAGGAATAGTAGGTTGTGCGGGGAATGGCGGTATAATTCCTACATGTGAATGGTTTCTTTGCGCCTTACATATTCATTTATTGGTATGGTAAGGAGGGCGGGTATAATTCCTTCCATGTATTGGTTTCTTAGCGCCCACATCATGTAAATAGTAGTTCCTGATGAAGAACAAGAGAAGAGGATATGGATCTTGAATTATGATTTATAGTATAGAATAGTCATCAATAGTGGATGACAATCATGAATGGAATAATATCATTGAACTTGTTGATCTTATCATTGGAATTTAATGATCTCTAATGTTACTAATGTCTCCTTGAGAATCACTTTGGATGCAGATTCAAGTTTAAGTATTTCCTCTAGAAAGGGGACATTACAATTTGAGGCATTTTTGTACATCTTTGGAGGTCTGATTTGAAATCAATCAATGGTTGCTATGTAATCAGCGATCACTTATGTATTTGATTCATGTCATTTCATGATCCGAGTATGTGAATAAAGAAACCAATTTCATATCTTTAATTTGAAATTGTATTTCCAGCTGATCTATATATTTTATGGTTATCATTTGTTGTTATATGAATGTTATATTTGAACCTTTCCATCTTCATATCATAAACTACATGCATGTGAAATCAAATCTTCAAAATCATAAGTAAATCAACGGGAAAACAAATCAGAAAATTCAGGACAGCGAAAGAAAATTTGGGTTAGATAAAACAGGGATCTTACAGTGGTATCAGAGCTTAGATCCTACCAGCCTATGGGGTTATGAGCTACATCAATCCATTTCCATATCATTATCAAAGAAGAACAAATACAAATCAAGGCAATATGGGAGATAGAAGAGTAGCTAACCCGCCAAGGGATGACATCGGTGACATGATGAGAGATATGATAGTCGGTCAGCATATGATGGCAGGGGAACAACATACTGCAAATGATAATATCACACAAATGATGGCTACCCAAAATTAGATGTTACAGGTTTTGACACAATCATTGAATAATATACAAGTCAATCAAGCTAATCCAGCTAATACAGGTGTTGGTCGTGTGGTTAGATCACCTCATGCAAAGAGAACACGCACAGCTACTACAGGTAGGCCTATGCAACCCACTTTTCTTCCTAGAGAAGAAAAGGTTGATGAGGAGATACAGGTTGAGGAAGAGGAACCGCCTTTTGATGAAGATTTGATATCCATGGTTAATGAGTATGATGCACTTCCTGAGCATGTCGAGGATCGTATAAATTTCAACAACTACATGAACCAAAAGAAGGATAGGCGAAGAGCTAGGGTTGATAGACAAAGAAGACAACAACCTAAGCAACCTAAGAAGTACAAGGATACATTGAACAAAATTCCTCTACCTAACTTTGATGGCAGTGGCAAAATCAGTGTTAGAGCATGGGTACACAAGCTTGACACTTTTCTTACACTCAAGCCAATGAGTGAGGAAAAGGCCATACACTTCGCTACTATGCATTTGGAGGGATTAGCCTATGATTGGTGGCACCATGGACTTGTTTCGTAGCATCACAATAGGATCACTTCATATGATGAGTTCACTAGCAAACTCATTACCAAGTTTGACAGGAAAGATGTAGAAGTCTACTACAGGGATTTGGCTCAATTGAAACAGGTTGGTAGAGTAGACTCATATGTTAATGAGTTTCAGAAGATTGCAGTTATGGTTCCCGACATGTCAAATAAGAGAGTGACTATGCTATTTGTTGAGGGATTGAATGATAGATTGAGAGGATTGGTCAAAGTTCATAGGCCAAGGAGACTTGATGAGGCCATTGAGCTTGCACTTGATTTAGACACTACTCCTACATTCACACCACAAAAGAAAAGTTTTAAAGGCTCAAGTTCAAATCAGCAAAAAATTAATTAGCCTAAGTTTACTCCTTTGGACAGTGAGGCGAAGAATGAATTAAGAAGGAAAAAACTATGTTTTTCTTGCAAGCAACCATGGGAACCTGGACATAGATGCCTTGGGAAAGGCAAGGTACATCTTATAGAGGTGATTTCAGATGATGAGAGTGAGTCCCATGAGGATACATGTTCAGATCATGATGCGGATCATATGGAAGAGCAACCTACATTGAAGCTTGAAGCTAATGATACAGGTGGTACAGGTTCAGTTACTATTGCATCTCTTCCCGATGTACCTAGGTATCATGCTTTTTGTGTGAGAAGAGTCATTAAAGAACAGTGAGTCACTTGTTTAGTTGATAGTGGAGCCACACATAATTTCATTGATGAGGGATTGGTTATGAGACGTGGTTTACAGGCTGAGGACTTTGCAGGTTTCATAGTGACAGTTGCAAATGGTTTTACCATGAGTTGTCAAAAGAAGGTATCTCAGCTCAGCATTTAGATGGGTGATTATACATTGACAGATGATTCCTACATGGTTGGACTTGGTGAGATAGACATTGTTTTGGGAGTCTAGTGGTTACAATCACTTGGCCGCTACATTTAGGATTTCCAAAAGATGGAGTTGGAGTTTATACATGATGGGAAGAAGATTGTGTTGAGACAACTTTCAGATGGAGGACCCAGGGTTGTGTCAGCTAGGCATATGGAGACTTTGTTTCGACATGATGATGTTGCATGGGCAGCCCAGGTTTTTGTATCTTCCAAATCTTCTTCCAATGGTCAACAATATCATGTAGATATCCAATCAGTATTGGATAAGCATAGTATGGTGTTTGGTGATGTTCCTCCAGGTAGACCACCAAATTGTGGGTTTGAGCATGTGATTGAATAAGAGGAGGGCACCAAGCCCATCAATATTGCACCATATCGACATCCTCGGCACTTCAAGATAGAGATAGAGAATACTATTAAGGATTTGATTGATATGGGACACATTCGGCCTTCATCTAGTCCATTTGGTTCTTCGGTGGCTTTGGTGAAGAAGGATGGGACTATGCAGATGTGTATTGACTATAGAGCACTGAACAAGAGGACAATCAAAAACAAGTACCCTATACCCAGGATTGATGAGCTACTTGATGAGCTACACGGGGCCGTGTATTTTTCTAAGATTGATTTTTGTTCAGGCTATCACCAGATTCGTGTCCGTGATGAGGATATACATAAGACAACATTCTGATGCCATTATGGACACTATGAGTTTATTGTCATGCCCTTTGGTCTTACTAATGCACCTACTACATTTCAGTCTTGCATGAATCATGTATTCAATAGACAATTGTGTAAGTTTCTATTGGTTTTCTTTGATGATATCTAGATATATAGTAAGACATGGGAGGAGCATCTTCGACATCTTGATCAGATACTTGATGTTATGGAAGCCTAGTCATTGTATGCCAAGGCTTCCAAATGTGAGTTCGAGATGGAGGAGATTCTTTATTTGGGGCATGTGATTAGTGCTGATGGGGTTAGAGTTCATGAGGAGAAGATCAAAGCTATCCAGGATTGGCCTACTCCAAGGAACATTTCTGCGTTGAGAGGATTCTTGGGTTTATGCAACTATTACAAGAGGTTTGTTAGAGGCTTTTCACATTTGGCAGCACCACTTACAAATCTCACTAAGAAGGGGGCATTCCTTTGGTCTGATGAGGCACAGATGGCTTTTGATTTGCTTAAGGAGGTGATGAGTACCACTCCAGTTTTGGCACTACCAGACTTTACAGAGTCCTTTGTACTTGAGTGTGATGCATAAGTAATGGAATTGGGATTGTTTTGATGCAGAATAGGCATCCCATTGCATTTGAGAGTAGGAAATTGAGGAATGTTGAGCGTCTTTATTCCACCTATGACAAGGATATGCTTGCCATTATGCATGCTTTGGCAAAGTTTCCTCAATACTTGGTAGGTGCGAAGTTTGTGGTGAGAACCAACCACAATAGTTTGAAATACTTCTTAGAGCAAAAAGATTTGAATGAGAGACAACAAAAATGGGTCTCTAAGATACAGGCATATGATTTTGACATCCAATTTGTGAAGGGTAGGAAGAACATTGTAGCGGATGCACTTTCCAAGAGGCCTACCATTTTCTCTTGGAGTGAGATTTCAGCTGATTGGAAATCTCAACTTTTAGTTGAGTATTCCAAGAGTACATTTGCATGCGAGATCATGGATGGTTTGATTCAGGATGATAGATATAAGGTTGTTAATGATGTGATATATTATAAGGACAGGATATTTTTGGTACCTGAATCAAAACTTAAACCAGCAAATATTGGGAGCCATTCATGACACACCTCTAGCAGGGCATTCAGGGTTTTTCAAGACCTACAGGCAGATTAGAGAGAGATTCTCATGGAGAGGTCTCAAGGATGATGTGTTGCAGCATGTTAGAGAGTGTTTGACTTGTCAGCAAAACAAGTCTGAGCATACTTTTCCAGTAGGTCTACTTCAGCCATCACCTATTCCAGAGCAGAAGTGGGAAAGTATCTCTATGAATTTCATTACAGGTCTTCCGAAGGTACAGGGCAAAGATTGCATATATGTGGTTGTTGACAAGTTAACCAAATATGCACACTTCTATGCTATTTCATCAGACTATTCAACACTGCAGGTTGCAGAATTGTTCTTTAGAGAGGTGTTTCATTTGCATGGCCTTCCAAAGACCATTGTCAGTGATCGAAACAAGTTTATCAGTGTGTTTTGACAGGAGCTATTCCAATTAACTGGTACAGAATTGACACCGAGCACTAGTCATCACCCTCAAACAGATGGACAGACTGAGATAGTAAATAAGTGGGTTGAGGGTTATCTTCACAATTATGTTGCGGGGCAGCAGCGTGCTTGGATTAGGTGGTTGCATCTTGGCGAGTATTGTTACAATACCACATATCATATGTCGATTGGCATGTCTCCATTCAGCGCTTTATATGGATATGATGCATTATCTTTCATAGATTTAGCCTTTGATGATAGTAGAGCTCCTAGAGCCAAGGAGTTGATGCAGGATACAAAGGACATCCTTAAGACACTTAAAGATAATATTCAGCAGACACAAAATCAGTAGAAGAAATATGCTGATAGACATTGTATGTAATATTCTACCCCTGATTTTCTTTTTTGAAAATCACAAAGTGACAACACTGAATGTTAAGAGCAATGTTGAATGATGATGCTTCTGGATTTGACTGTGTTGATTATTTTTCCCTCAACGTTTCGAATTACACTCAGTGATCCATCATCAGGAGAAAGAGAGCAAGAGAAGTGAAGTGAAATGATAACTTGCAGACTTGCAGACTTAAGACTACTTAAAAAGAGGTAGGAAATGGGAGTGATGAATGCGGAAACCAAGAAACCTAGAGGGAGGAGAGAAGCTACATCCATGTAGCTTCTCTCCTCCCTCTAGGTTTCTTGGTTTCCGCATTCATCACTCCCATTTCCTCCGTAGTGATTCAATGACTCATGTAGCTTCTCTCCTCCCTCTAGGTTTCTTGGTTTCCGCATTCATCACTCCCATTTCCTCCGTAATGATTCAATGACTCATAATGTTGCACTCCTCCATACTTAGCCAAATTACATGACAAAAGGAAAAAGACAAAAATTAGAAAAGACAAGTTTAAAAAAAGACTTGAAATGTCTCATAAACAAGCGAATCTTCACTAAACAAATCAAATAAACCAAATACATGAAGAGGAAAATTAGAAGAGATCCCCGATCCCTCTTAAAGCGCCGATTCTATGAAAGTGTTAATAATTAATAAACTAACGATTATTATTTGGAAAGAGGACGAATGATGAAGTGCGACGACTCTTGGTGGATCGCAGCCTCTCACCATCTTTAAAAGGGGCGGGTATCACTCAAGAAAATCATCAAGCAAGCATCGAATGAAATAAAGAACGCAGATCAGTAAATTGCCAAAATCGCAACATCAAGGAATAATTAAATAAAGGTTCCAGCAGATCAGATACAAACACATCAAGAGATAATAGATTATCATAGCTCCGCATACATCTTCCAAGCTTTCAGCAGAAAAGTATATAAGACAAGAGACTTCCATCGTACATAATCTGATATAATAAGGAAGTTAATCTCAGCCAACAATCAAAGGTATGAAACTTACACTCAATATCTCTTTGCTGCACTAAATTGTATAATGTCTCATTCAATGATATGATGAACATAGATAAGTGAATTTCTCATAATAAAGTAGCGAGATATTTCATGTGATAGAATGAAATCTTATATTTGTTTGTTTGCTTATCAAAGTTTGGTTATGTTCATAATTGAGATCAAATCTGAATATAGAGTAAACATATATATGATATGTTATACTAGAATATGTATTTGTAAAGGTTAAATAACTTGTTATAGCCAAATGTTATTGAAGCATGAAAAAAAAAATGGTTCTTTAATGTAATTAATATGAAGTTAGGATCCTTTATGCATAAGGAATTAGTTATTGGATCTGATTATCAGCATTGAAGTGTCCAAGTTATATATAATTGGATAAGGATAAAATGGCTTATGGATCATGATCTTACAATGACCTTAAGAATAAAGGCATGAATTCCCAAGGGTAGATACGAGACTTCCTTATTAACCACCTAACACTAAGAAGGTGAGGTAGATAGTTATGGTAGGTATTGATCAATCCATGGGAATGGGCCTTGATTGACGAATCAAGGATATTATGGGCCTTGGTTGACGAATCAAGGATATTGCTATGGACCCTCGATTTAAATATCGAAGGAATGGGCCTTAGTTGACAAGCTAAGGAATTATGGGCCTTAGTTGACGAACTAAGGAATAATATTAATGGACCCATAGGATTGAGCTGACATCACCTTCCTAACAAATCTTCTCTCACAAGGTGGGAGGTGAGGTTAATAAGAGGCCTAAGGATTATCTCACCCAAGGAGAATTATGATGTATGGAAAAGTGGATTTATGAAATGGCAATTAGTGTATGGTTATGTTTATGATTATCATCAAGATTAAGTAGAAATGGGAAATGGAAAATTAATGTTCTCTTTTACAAGTTGAAATTGTGTGCAAGCTTAAGAAAATTTTGGCTTGCTAGAAGGCGACATTACATCCTCCCTCTTTTTAAGTAGTTTTAAGTCTGCAAGTTATCATTTCACTTCTCTTCTCTTGCTCTCCTTCTCCTGATGATGGATCACTGAGTGTGATTCGAAACGTTGAGGGGAAAATAATCAACACAGTCAAATCCAGAAGCATGATCATTCAACATAATGGACTGTGGAAAATTAATGACTACCAAGAGCAATGTTCTTCCACACCTTTCTGATCACCGAGATCTTGATATGGACAAGGTGAGAGCATACTAGTGCTTCAGAGTTAGCATTTAAGTCCCGAATCCATAGATGGAAAACTCGCCGAAACTTCACCGAGTTTTCCAAAACTCGCAAGTTTTTTTTGAAAAAGAGTTTTTTTGACTTTAACTTGCAGAGTCTTTTCTGCCAAGATTTGCTGAGTCAAAGCCGAAAACTCGGCGAGTTTTTGGCGAGTACTCGCCAAAGACTCACCGAGTCCATACCAAAAACTCGCGGGCGCAGGGATAAAACGAATCCGCGGCCAGAAAAGGGAAAACATAAACAAAAATTAGTTTTTTTGAGTTTTGCATAGCAAAAAAAACCCCCCCAAGCAAAAATAGTCCATTTGCAATGTTGTGGCACCGAGAAGATCGGATTCAAACGCCATTTTTTGCGGATTTTGAAGGCAAATTCGAATCCCAGGTAAGTTTTTGTTTTTCCATTTTTCTTTTTGTTTAATCATTTTTTTTGGTTCTTGTTGCAAAATATTGAATCCAAATTGAAAACAAAATCTTCACAGAGTAAAAAGAAGCTTCATTTTTGCATTTAGATTCCAAAAAACGAGATTCTTCACTATTTTTTGTGGATTTTTTCTGATTTTTTTCATGATTCTCGTTGTTTTTTTAAATTTTCAAACCTAGGTTCATTTTTTGATTGTAAATCTATTTTGTTGTTTAGATTAGTTAATTTATTGACTGATTTAATTATTGAAACACATTTGTATCAATTTAAATCAAATTTAGAGAGATTTTTTTGTATTAAAAACCTAATATGTTGTACATTTTTTTTGTATGTGTAGGTTAAATTCGCACTATAATGGCTTCTGCTTCAGGTTTAGCCTCAAGCTCCATCCCATCTGCACCCATGCCATCGTCATGGGTTCCAGGCACTCATCCTCTAGGAGCTAAATGAAAGATCCCTTACCAAATCTGCCCTGATTTTTCAATTTTGATCCCTTGGCAATTTGTCAAACAGTTGTTGTGCAAACTAATGAATTCTAATTTCCTGCCTGCTGTTTTGATTTTCTGAGTTTGTTATTTGATGTTTGTGTGGATATGAAATGGTTTTGATTGCAATATTCACATACCGAATGAAAAGAAATATAACCAACAAATAAACATTGCAATACCACACCAAAATAAGTTTTATTTCTCACTAAACATAAGTCTGATTACAAATTCAGAGGTCTGATTTCCACTAAATTAGACTATAACAGCAACCCAAAAACCTCTATAGGACGCAATAATAAACTATCCAAATGACAATCACATACCCGAGAGCCAATGCTTAATTTGTGGAACAATTAGTAGCTGAAATCTTAATTCCCAGCTAGGATTTGGCTGAGAATAACCCCCAAATCGAACGGCCAGTAGGTGAATGCAAAAAAATGAGGTTATATGCTCATAAGAAGCCCGATCTGCAAATGTGTCTTGATAAACCACTACTGCAACCTCTCCAACATGCAATATTACCCTGTAATGAAGTCCAATGACGCCCAAACGGAAACCCAAAGTAGATTTCCCTGTTTTGTAAACTGGGTTGTCGTCCAATACACTATCCTCCAAGGGGTTTCGTCCTCAGAAGAGTTGCAATCTATTGAAACCCTCTCTAGAGCTCCAAACCTGCACTTAGTTTTGTGAAAAATAAGAATAGAATGCTCAAAAATGAGCCCAATACCTTGCTTTTAGCCTCCATAACCTTTTTCCATAAAAAACAATAAAATATTCCCTCCAAGAGGCCACTCCCACCTTGACGGTCTTTTCTCATGAAAAGGGAAGTGCCACTTTTTAAAAACAACATTGTACTACTAGGATGGGGGCACTTTTCACTATTCCTCTTCTAATTTTCTGTTACTATTCACTTTTCACTATTCCTCTTCTAATTTTCTGACTATTCACTTTTCACTACTCCATTAAAGGAAACCTTAATATTTTCAATTCAACCCTTGGATTCATCAACTGACACCAAACTGAAGGGCTCGAAAGACTCCCAACAAAGCTCCACTGTGCGTGGATAGGTCCCCTAACCACTCTGCTGACCTACGAGAACCCTGGTAATAGGCCAACCACTGCTCATATATGTGATGTCTAGGAAGGGGACATTACAGTCCTCCCTTCCTGGGATTGCTTGCCCTCAAGCAATAACAAATCTGCATACTGAAATTTATTGGCCAATGACGAGTCTCCATCCAATCATAACCCAAGTGGTTACACATGCCAACAACACAATATAGAGGAACAAATGACAAAAGATATCATCTCGAAAATGTGTCCATCCTACCAACATACCCGCTGCTCCACTCTGATGAAACCGATATCGTACCACAAGCCATGAAACAACCTCAATAAAATCCATGTGAAATAATGCACCAATCAAATCAATACCTGGATTCCATACAAAAATATAGAGCTTGTTGTAAAAGATGAAGAAGAGATATCTCATCCTATCACCATAAAGAATCCATCCATTGAAGCAGATTAGCAAGACTATGTAGTCATGGACTCTCACGTGCCAAACAACCCACACGAATGGTCGCCAAATCTCGCTATCATAACTCAGTCTAGCAATGTAGGTGATATCAAAGATATCATCAAACCAATACAAACCTAAGGAATCCATCTCACATTCCATGTCCATCCCATGAACATGACTCCACACACTTCCAAGCAACTGAATAGCTGAAGTAGGCCAAGAGGAAACTAGAAGTGTCATATGAATCCAACTGGGGCAGTCCCTAACCCATGATGAATCCAAGAATATGAAGTCACCAATCAATAAATAAACTGCTGCCACATCATAAGGAGTTCGTGATAAACCCAAATGTGTAGTGTAGATGTCGTCGTTACTCACCCAAGATAACTCTTGAGTGGCTGGTTCACTAAGAGTGTCATCAAAAGCATCATCATCACCATCAGGAAAATGACCAACAACAACTGAGCTTTCTGAATTAGGCAACATTTGCTCATCATCATCTAAAGAATGGTGAATGTCACGAATGTGTTGCAGATGAAGCTTGGCCTTTTGAGTCCTCATCTTGGCTTGTTTTGCTCTCTCTAACCATCCATCAATCATCTTTTGGGACTGTTTTATATTAGCTGCCCCAAAGTGTCTAAAATCAGTCCTATAGAGAGTTGCATCAATTGAATTATCATGATTAATGCATGTAACTTGTGTACCAATAGACGTAGAATAAATATCACTCCTTTGCCAATGGTTAGAAGCTGCAATATAATTAGAAAGTGAGGATATATCCTTGCTGTTCAAAGTCAAAAAATTAGGACTGAATTCTTCATTCGTATCCATGCCTTTGAAGTCATCAATGTTAGAGCAAACAAACATGCTCTTAACTATCCCATCCTTTATCTCATTCTTTAGTGCCTTAAGCACAATCTGTTTATCCCTGTGAGTAAATTCTAATATCATCTTGCTGAAGTCTTGGACAAATCTTCCAAGAGATTTCAACCATTGAATACCTAACACCACTTCATTCTCCTTAATGTTGAAAACATCATCTACAAACTCAAAATTAGGGAAATCCTACTTCTCCTCATGTATAGAGTGGTGTATGTTACAAGTTTCTTTGGACTGATTTATGGCTGTTCTAAAATAAACAAATTTAGTCCTCTTGGAAGAAGCAACATCAAAATAGCCATGCTTAACCAATGCATGATGTAAGCTATCATTTGGAAACTCATTGTCACCAATTACTCCATGGATAGGGGTTGCAAGTTCATGTAAATGAGAGAGTATCACGCTGTTGTCCTCAACCAGAAAATTAAAGTTGTTATCATACCATTTTGTAGTCCTTTTATCTCTCTCAAAGACCTTCATGTTCCATGATGCATGCTCTTCATCAAATGCTGGTCCTACGTGAGTCTCTCCATGAAATGTCTTAATGTTGATCCTCTTCGCTACCATATCATGGTGTGGCATAGCGCTGTAATTATGCCTCAGAAAGTCAGACACGTCCTCATACTCAAGTGAGTTATCCTCCACCAATTTAATCATATCTTCTCCTATGAAAAGATGGTTATCAACAAGGGCTGTTCCACAAGTTGAATCATGTGTACAATGTGTCATCAATGCTGTCCTAGGGCTGCCAATTGAATTATCATGCACCTATGTCCCTATTATCCGGAAGTCTTCAACATAGGTGTCTTTATGAATGATCAAGGAGTCATCATATTCTGAATTCCCTATGTCTTCCTCTGCAAGTGAAATCCTGATGATTGTGGCTGATTCACAAAGTGTTCTCTCAAATTTTCCTTCCATCTTCATTACTTGAATCCTTGAAGCATTTTCGAACAAAGACAAACCATGATCCTTATGATACAAATCAGGTGTACCAAAATTTTCAGACTTGTACCTCTGTTCTTGCTTATCTAAATCTGCATGTCTGTCTTGCTTGCTTGCTTCCATGCACTCTTCCTTTGGAAGGAACAAAGATCTCAGGTGTGCTTCCCTTTGTCTTCTTGCTTGCTCCAGCTTTTCACGTTTTGCCTTGACCTCTTGAAGGTGCTGTCTCGCTTGGGCAGCCATTGATTTTGCTTCTCTTGCTCTTTGTACCCAGTAGTTACACAAGACTTGTGTCTTCTTCACATCTGCCCAAGTCTAATGCACAAAATCAGAACTTTTATAGCCTGAATTCTTCCCAAACTTACCACCTTTAGTGCTCAAATCATGAGTGCCAACAGTAGAGGGTTTTTCCACCTTCTTCTCACCATGTATGTTAGCTGCCATCTCAAGAATCTCATTCCATTGAGTGAAGTCAACATTAGGCTTGGACAAGGGATCTCCATCAAAGTAGTGAGTGGAATCTACTACTCCCATGTGTGATTGAACTTCAATAAGTGTTGCTTCTTCTCCTTCCATAGGAGTAGCTTTGATGGATGGAATGTCCAACATATCTTGATCACTTCCCTTCTTATGAACCAAGTCCATCTCAAGGATACCTACCCCATTATTTGATTCCATGCCAATATGATGTAGAGGGAATGAAACAATATTATCTAATGAACTCACACCTTGATGAACAATAACCTCCGTGGTGGCATGTTCTTCGTCCATATGATCATGGTGAATGTGATTCTCCAATGAAGCTTCTTCATCACTAAATGTCACAAGGCTGCAAGGTACCTCATTGTATGATTCTTCAATCCTTTTCTCAACTTGTTCAACTCCTACAGCATTTGCCTTGTCATCTTGTACCCAAGGAGTAGCTGCTATAAAGGACTGATTTTCTAAATTGTGCAAGGAATTATTGGACGTACTCAAAAGAAGACAACGATCAACAATCTCTCTATCTTTTTCTTTCACCAACTTGACAGCCATGTCTCTATCTCTAAGCAATTGCAAGTAGTCATCTTCCATCAATTTCAATGCTTCCTTGTAAGACTGCAAATGTGAATGAGAGATACCATGTCCCATTCCCTTTTGTCTTTCCTCTCTTTGGGCTGTCCAAATGAGGTCTTCTAGGTGTTTGTGAGTGCTATCCGTTCTTGACAATGCTTGAGCTATTTTATCTTCCTTCACCACTGAATAGTCTTGGAAATCTTCCCAAACCAAAGGCTTTTGTTCCAAATATCCTTGGTTGCCATAGTCGGATTTTTCATCATGTGTAGGTGATTTGACATTATGGGAATCGACTATCACACTAGAAGATGCCTTATGATCACCCAAAAAATCCATACCATTGCTATCCAAATCGCTGACAAGATCTATCCTAGCTTCTAATGTAGGAGCCTCTTGTGAAACCTCTTGCAAGGATGATGTAGACAAATCATTACCCAAGGCTGTCCTAATGTCTTCTTGAGTCAAATCAGTGTAAGATACCCAACCAATTCTACTAAAATTTTTCCTTAACTTAGATAAAAATAGCTTATCACTACTTAACACTTAATGACAAACATCAAAGATAACTACTTGAATGAATCAACCTTAAAGTTGGGTACTTGTCTTATTGTTTGATTCAATCATCTGGAAAATGTCTTATTACATAGATAATGCTTCAATAGCATGAAGTTACAACTTATTCAATGGAAATACAAAAGAAAGGCCTTGAAGAATTGATGTTTACAATGGCGTCTACACTCGATCAACTCAATCAAACTCAAAGATGTCAACTGAATGTCAACACCTCACAATATCACAAGGGAGCATCACCTTGCTTGTTGAGGGAGCATCACCCCAACACTTGAAACTCGCAGGCCTCAAGATTACAAGCTCAAGAGCTTTGCAGAGAGAATTTTGTCAAATGAATAGATACCAAATGAATGAGAGAGCTCCTCCTTTTATAGGCCTTTCAAAGGCAATGAAGGCACGTTTTTCAATACACAAAGAGGAACCAAGGCACATTTCCCAAGAAGCATATCCAAGGGAATATTCCATCTGATGACTCATTCTGAGTTGGCAAGCTTATCCAGAGACCTTGACACGGATCCCGAAGACATTCTGTGGACCAATGAGAGCTCAGGTAGTTACAACTACCTTATCTCCTGTCTAAGTGCCAAGTTGAGATGTCTGGAACATGAAAGTGCGCCCTGCTTGTTCTATGCGCCAGTTGAGGAGATTGCACCTGGAGATTGCGCCTAGCTTGGAAAAAGCTCTTCAATGTTATCAATTTGATCTAGACGAGTGCCTTGACACTCAACTCAGTCAATCCCCATGAGGCACTCATTGGAGTTGAGGTTAGGCACTACTTTGAGGTTAGGCGCTAGATGAGGTAGGAAATGCCCAAGAAGTGCGCCTCACTTAGATTTCAATCTTAAGTGCCAGGATTGAGGAGTTTTGCCCAAACATGCGCCTAGGCATCATAACACTTTCTTGACTTCATCTTTCACCTTTGCATTCTTAGAGTAATGTTCTTTCAACCAAGTGACCCCAAAGTGTTCATTTCATCAATCTACAAGGTAGGCGCTCATTTGGTCAATTTGACATGGAATTTGTGCTTAGTGTAACTTAGCCAATTCTACCAATGATTTGCAGAGCCTGAGACTTCCTGAAGTGATAATATCTTCTTCAATGCAAGTGCCTTGATTATCTTCCTTGAAAACACTTGTCTTATCAATGATTATCTTCTTACCCCTGATGGAGTGCCTTGTCCCAAAACTGGTCTTGGGGTCTAGCAACTAACTTAGGCGCACATTGGGGAAGTTTCAACTAGTATCAACGCCTAACACCAATACTTGTAATCAAGCCTTTTGATGCTCCTTAAACTTAGCGCCCTCATCTGGAGTATTAACATCCTGTTTGAGTCTTCAACTTCTCTTGGGCGCACTCATTTATAGAGAAATGTCCAGATTAGTGCCTTGGGAAGAAAATGGTTTTGCCAAGCTAAAATCTTCAACACAAGTCACAACTGAATCAAACTTACTATTTTCTAACAAGCGCCTTTCACTATAAGTAGATCAAAAGTTGTTTCCCTTCTTAGGCGCACTTTTGGATGAGTTCACGATGCCAGGAGAAGAGTAAAATGGTGCCTTCATTTGAATGGTTCATCTTGCATGGATTTGGCGCCTAGTCTTGAGTTGCCACTCTCCCTAAAAAGCGCTCATACTTGACGTCTTTGGAATGACACCAAACCCTTGCTTTACCAAGCGCCTTAGCTTACTGAGAAGTGAGGACATCATTCACCCACTGGAGTCTTGTTTTAGCGCCTACTCAAGCTGTAGGAAAGATGACTTTGAAGCAACTTATCACATCACCCTTTAGACGCTCTTTAAGACTTCAAAGTGATTATCAATCCAAGGCGCATTATCAAAGTTTCAAGAGACATGAAATGGCGCCTATGCTACAAGTCTTCACCAGTTCAGGTGCTGAAAAAGGAGGTCTTCTACCATCTAGGCGCCAACTGGAGGTAGGAAAGAAGCTCTAGCGCCTAGGCGCCCATCTTGATCTGTGAAGGAATGGATTGGCGCCCAACTTGAAATGATCATTTCCCTTGCAAGCGCTCACCTTTGAAGTCATTGGAGTGAGTTAAGATATCATTCTTCTTAAGCGCCTTGACTGAGAGTATCTAAACCTTGTCTGGGTCTTCAATTTCATCTAGGCGCACTTATCTGGAGCAAGATTCTTAGGCGCATCTGGATGTCTGTGGAGAGGTGAATTGGCGCCCTAGTTGAAATGTTTAAGGTGCTTCAAAATATGATGTTTCTCTGTTAGGCGCTCATCCAGGAAGTATGTTTTGAAATGGGCGCCTAGACAATTTCCAGCTTATTTGTCCCCAGACTTAACCAACTTTTGGTTTTCTGACTTTAGAACCTGCAAAACAATCAAACAAAGTTAGTCAAAACCCAGTTCATTCCCTTGTCATTCTGAATTAGCCTCCGGGAATGATCAATAGGCTAATCCATTCTTTACTTGATGATTAAGCCGGAAACGAGGACATGACAGTCTCCCCTTCCCGGGATTGCTTGTCCTCAAGCAATTGAAGGTTAGGATGCTCTAGGATCTTCTCTCTTTCCCAAGTAGCATCCTCCATTGGCAACCCTTTCCACTTCACCAGATATTCTCTTATGCTTCGGTTGCGAAGTTTCTTCTCCCTTATATCCACCACAGTTTCAGGTTCAAGTGCAAGCATTCCTTCTTCATCAAGTGGTGGTAGTTCATCAGTTGAAACCACATGTTGACCTAGTGCCTTTTTGAGACATGACACATGAAACACATTGTGGATGCGGCTTCCTGCTGGCAAATCAAGTTCATATGCCACTTCCCCTACTCTTCTCAACACCTTGTAGGGTCCGTAGAACCTTGGTTTCAATTTCTCTGTCTATATGGCTGAAGGCGCAGAAACACCATGTCACCTACTTCAAAGCTTCTTTCAATTCGGTGTTTGTCGGCATACAACTTCTGTTGATTTTGAGCTCTTTGCAAATTTTCTTTAACGACTCTCAAAATATCCTGAGCATCCTTCATCAATTCACTTGCTCTGGGAGCTCTACTATCATCCAATGCCAGATCAACAAATGAAACTGCTTCATATCCATACAGAGCTCGGAAGGGAGTCATGTCGATTGACATGTGAAAAGTGGTGTTGCAGCAGTATTCACCCAGATATAGCCACTTAATCCAAGCACGCTGATGATCAGACACATAGTTCCTTAAATATCCCTCAAGCCATTTATTTACAATTTCAGTCTGTCCGTCGGTTTGAGGATGATAGCTAGTGCTTGGTGTCATGTCAATTCCAGCTAGTCAAAATAGCTCCCTCCAGAACACACTGATGAATCGGCTATCTCGATCACTGACTATGGTTTTAGGCAGGCCATGTAGTCCGAAGACTTCACAAAAGAATAACTTAGCTACTTGCAATGCTGATGACTCAACTGGGATTGCAAAGAAGTGAGCAAACTTGGTTAATCTGTCCACAACTACATAGATACAGTCTCTTCCATTCACCTTCGGAAGACCTGTGATGAAGTCCATAGAGATGCTCTCCCACTTATGTTCAGGAATTGGCAGTGGTTGGAGTAATCCTGCTAGAAATGTATGCTCTGACTTATTCTGTTGACAAGTCAGACACTCTCTGACATACTGAAGAACTTCTTCTTTTAGACCCTTCCAAGTGAATCTTTCCCTGATCTGTCTGTATGTCTTGAAGTAGCCAGAATGTCCTGCAAGTGGAGCATCATGGTAAGTCTGCAAAATTTGTCGCTTCAATTCCGACTCAAGAGTTAGATAGATTCTATCTTTATAATAGATGATATCATCAATCACCTTGTACCTATCATCCTGAATGATTCCATCCATGATCTCACAAGCAAATTTTGATTTGGAATACTCAACTAGAAGCTGAGCCTTCCAATCCACTGAAACTTTGCTCATGGCACAAACAGCAGGTCTTCTAGACAGGGCATCGGCAACCACATTCTTCTTGCCTTTCACATATTCAATGTCGAAATCATATGCCTGTATCTTCACAACCCACTTCTGCTGTCTTTCATTCAAATCTTTCTGCCCTAGAAAGTATTTCAAACTGTTGTGATCAGTTCTGACCACAAACTTAGATCCAACTAGATACTGGTGGAATTTGGCCAAGGCATGCATGATTGCCAGCATCTCTTTGTCATAAGTTGAGTACAATCTTTCTGTATCCTTCAACTTCCTGCTCTCGAATGCGATAGGATGTCGATCTTGCATCAATACAGCTCCAATGCCTTCTCCTGAAGCATCACATTCTAGAACAAAGGACTTAGTAAAATCTGGCAAAGCCAGCACTTGTGTTGTACTCATTACTTCCTTCAATCTATCAAATGCAGCTTGAGCTTCTATTGACCAAATGAAAGCTCCTTTCTTTGTTAGATTTGTCAAGGGTGCAGCAAGCTATGAAAATCCCCTAACAAATCTTCGGTAATAGCTGCAGAGGCCAAGGAAACCTCTTAGTTTAGATACGTTCCGGGGAACTGGCCAGTTGCGGATAGCTTCAATCTTTTCCTCTTGAACTTTCACGCCATTTGCTCCTATCACATGACCCAGGTACAAAATTTCCTTCAAGCCAAAATCACACTTAGACATCTTTGCATACAAAGATTGATTCTCCATAACATTCAATACTTCATCTAAGTGTTGAAGATGTTCTTCCCATGTCTTGCTGTAGATCAAGATGTCGTCGAAGAAAACCAACAGGTACTTCCTCAACTGCTTGTTGAACACGTGATTCATGCAGAACTGGAAAGTGCTGGTGCATTCGTCAGCCCAAACGGCATCACCATAAATTCATAATGCCCATAATGGCATCTGAATGCTGTCTTTGGAATGTCTTCTTCTCTGACACGAATTTGATGGTAGCCAGAGCGAAGATCTATCTTTGAGAAATAGACTGCTCCGTGCAGCTCATCAAGTAGTTCGTCAATCCTAGGTATTGGATACCTATTCTTGATGGTCTTCTTGTTCAATGCGCGATAGTCAACACACATCCGCATTGTTCCATCCTTCTTCACTAGCACCACAGATGATGCGAATGGACTTGATGATGGCCTTATATGCCCCATCTCAATCAATTCCTTGATTGTCTTCTCAATTTCAATCTTGAAATGCCTTGGATGCCGATAAGGTGCAATGTTCACAGGTTTCGCCCCATCCTCCAATTCAATTACATGTTCAAAACCTCTATCAAGAGGTATTCCTGGAGGTATGTCCCTAAACACCTTACCATGCTTATCCAACATTGCCTGAATATCTGCAGGATAAATTTCTTCAGCAGAGAGGATTTAGTTGTCCTTGATACAAACCTGTGCTGCCCATTCGATGTCATTATGCCTGAATAATGCTTCCATTCGTTTTGCTGAGACAACTTTGGGATTCCCATCAGACACTGACTTCAATTTGATCTTCTTTCCTTCATGCATGAATACTAACTCCATCTTCTGAAAGTCCTGGACAATTCTTCCAAGTGAATGCAACCGTTGCACTCCAAGTACTACATCAATATGCCCAAGTCCAACCACATAGAAATCATCCTGTAAAGAATAATCTCCCATCTGGATTTGTAGTTGGGACACTCTTCTAGTACAACTCATCAGAAATCCATCAGCAACTACTATTTGAAATCCTTTGAAGTCTTCAACTGTTAGACCCCGCCTTGCTACCAAACCTTCATCTATGAAGTTGTGAATAGCACCACTGTCAATGAGACAAGTGACTCTCTGACCCTTCACAACTCCTCTAATGCGGAAGGCATGATACTTAGGTACTCCTGAGATAGTTGCTAATGTTATTTTGTCAAATGTTTCTTCTGAAACAACATTAAGAGTTGGTTGTACCTCCTCTTCATCCTGAGTGGATTCTTCTTCACTTAGTGACTCTTCTTCACTTCCATCATCGAATACAACTTCAATCAAATGTGCTTTACCTTTACCAAAGCATCTATGTTCTGGTTCCCAAGGTTGCTTGCAAGAAAAGCAGAGTTTCTTCCTTCTTAGCTCGTCTCTTTCGGCTGCAAAAGGACCTTGAGTTATCTTCTGAGGAAAAGAAGATCTCCTTTGAGTAGAGCTAACTCCTTTATAGAACTTTTTCTTAGGCTGATAAACTGGAGTAGTATCAAGATCTAGAGCAAAGTCAATTGCTTCTTCCAGGTTTGTTGGCCTTTGTACTTTTACCAATGGCTTGATCTGATTGTTCAATCCCTCAATGAACAGCATAGTGATTCTTCGGTCAGTCATATCAGGTACCATTACTGCGATCTTCTGAAAGTCATTAACATACTGCACAACCCTTCCTTCTTGCTTGAGTTGAGCTAGTTCGCGATAGTACACTTCAATATCTTTTCTATCAAACCTCTGAATCAGTTTGGTTACAAACTCATCATAGGAATTTATTCTATCATGATGTTGAGAGACTAGGCCATGATGCCACCATTCATATGCCAATCCTTCAAGATGCATTGTAGCAAATTGAATTGCCTTCTTCTCGGTCAAAGGTTTAAGTGAAAGGTATGTATCCAGCTTGTTTACCCAAGCCCTAGCACTAAGCTTACCACTTCCATCAAAGGTAGGAATGGGAACTCAATTCAATGCTTCTTTATACTCCTTTGTATCATCATCCCGTCTAGGACGAAAGCCTCTAGTTCTACCTCGCCTGTCTCTATCTTCCCTCTTCTGTCGGGAATATTCATTGAAAGTCATCATATCCTGAACACGATCCGGAAGTCTAGCATAAAGATCTGCAAAGAGAGCTATCTCATCTTCGAAGTTATTCTGATCTTCTTCACCAAACTCTTCATCAGCTTCATTGTCCTGTTCAAGTGGTGGTGGAAGGAAAGTTGGTCTTAAAGGCCTATCAACTGTAGGAGTTTGTGTGCGAACTCTTCTACCTACTGCACTAGCAGCATCATCATCAACTTGTCTTTCTTGTCTCTCACGTCTAGCTGCATCTCTACGACCTTGTCCAGCTGCTTCACCCCGATTCATGTTTTGAAGGGTTTGTAAGACTTGTTGCAGGATTTGAGCTGTTTGTTGATGTCCAACTGCCATGTTCCTGAACACCTCCCTTGCTTCACGTTCACCATCAGCAGGTGGACTTCTACTTCTTCTTTCCTCAGCCATGTTAGCCTGTCTAGCTACAATAGCTCCTGAAAGAGTATCCTGTTGTGGGTAAGGATGAGTCCACTGGAACTGCCTTCTTTGTTCACGCGCAATGTATCTCCTTGTTCTATCACTTTGTTGATCACCTTCTTGCATGAAAACCCCCAAAGGCTGGCAAGATCCAGACTCTGATACCACTGTAAGATACCCAACCAGTTCTATTAAAAATTTTCCTGAACTTAGATAAAAATAGCTTATCACTACTTAACACTTAATGACAAACATCAAAGATAACTACTTGAATGAATCAACCTTAAAGTTGGGTACTTGTCTTATTGTTTGATTCAATCATCTGGCAAATGTCTTATTACATAGATAATGCTTCAATAGCATGAAGTTACAACTTATTCAATGGAAATACAAAAGAAAGGCCTTGAAGCCTTGATGTTTACAATGGCGTCTACACTCGATCAACTCAATCAAACTCAATGATGTCAGCTGAATGTCAACACCTCACAATATCACAAGGGAGCATCACCTTGCTTGTTGAGGGAGCATCACCCCAACACTTGAAACTCGCAGGCCTCAAGATTACAAGCTCAAGAGCTTTGCAGAGAGAATTTTGTCAAATGAACAGATACCAAATGAATGAGAGAGCTCCTCCTTTTATAGGCCTTTCAAAGGCAATGAAGGCACGTTTTTCAATACACAAAGAGGAACCAAGGCACGTTTCCCAAGAAGCATATCCAAGGGAATATTCTATTTGATGACTCAATCTGAGTTGGCAAGCTTATCCAGAGACCTTGACACGGATCCCGAAGACATTCTGTGGACCAATGAGAGCTTAGGTAGTTACAACTACCTTATGTCCTGTCTAAGTGCCAAGTTGAGATGTCTGGAACATGAAAGTGCGCCCTGCTTGTTCTATGCGCCAGTTGAGGAGATTGCACCTGGAGATTGCGCCTAGCTTGGAAAAAGCTCTTCAATGTTATCAATTTGAGCTAGACTAGTGCCTTGACACTCAACTCAGTCAATCCCCATGAGGCGCTCATTGGAGTTGAGGTTAGGCGCTACTTTGAGGTTAGGCGCTAGATGAGGTAGGAAATGCCCAAGAAGTGCGCCTCACTTAGATTTCAATCTTATGCGCCAAGATTGAGGAGTTTTGCCCAAACATGCGCCTAGGCATCATAACACTTTCTTGACTTCATCTTTCACCTTTGCATTCTTAGAGTAATGTTCTTTCAACCAAGTGACCCCAAAGTGTTCATTTCATCAATCTACAAGGTAGGCGCTCATTTGGTCAATTTGACATGGAATTTGCGCTTAGTGTAATGTAGCCAATTCTATCAATGATTTGCAGAGCCTGAGACTTCCTGAAGTGATAATATCTTCTTCAATGCAAGCGCCTTGATTATCTTCCTTGAAAACACTTGTCTTATCAATGATTATCTTCTTACCCCCTGATGGAGCGCCTTGTCCCAAAACTAGTCTTGGGGTCTAGCAACTAACTTAGGCGCACATTGGGGAAGTTTCAACTAGTATCAACGCCTAACACCAATACTTGTAATCAAGCCTTTTGACGCTCCTTAAACTTAGCGCCCTCATCTGGAGTATTAACATCTTGTTTGAGTCTTCAACTTCTCTTGGGCGCACTCATTTATAGAGAAATGTCCAGATTAGCGCCTTGGGAAGAAAATGGTTTTGCCAAGCTAAAATCTTCAACACAAGTCACAACTGAATCAAACTTACTATCTTCTACCAAGCGCCTTTCACTATAAGTAGATCAGAAGTTGTTTCCCTTCTTATGCGCACTTTTGGATGAGTTCACGATGCCAGGAGAAGAGTAAAATGGCGCCTTCATTTGAATGGTTCATCTTGCATGGATTTGGCGCCTAGTCTTGAGTTGCCACTCTCCCTGAAAAGCGCTCATACTTGAGGTCTTTGGAATGACACCAAACCCTTGCTTTACCAAGCGCCTTAGCTTACTGAGAAGTGAGGACATCATTCACCCACTAGAGTCTTGTTTTGGCGCCTACTCAAGCTGTAGGAAAGATGACTTTGAAGCAACTTATCACATCACCCTTTAGGCGCTCTTTAAGACTTCAAAGTGATTATCAATCCAAGGCGCATTATCAAAGTTTCAAGAGACATGAAATGGCGCCTATGCTACAAGTCTTCACCAATTCAGGTGCTCAAAAAGGAGGTCTTCTACCATCTAGGCGCCAACTGGAGGTAGGAAAGAAGCTCTAGCGCCTAGGCGCCCATCTTGATCTGTGAAGGAATGGATTGGCGCCCAACTTGAAATGATCATTTCCCTTGCAAGCGCTCACCTTTGAAGTCATTGGAGTGAGTTAAGATATCATTCTTCTTAAGCGCCTTGACTGAGAGTATCTAAACCTTGTCTGGGTCTTCAATTTCATCTAGGCGCACTTATTTGGAGCAAGATTCTTAGGCGCATCTGGATGTCTGTGGAGAGGTGAATTGGCGCCCTAGTTGAAATGTTTAAGGTGCTTCAAAATATGATGTTTCTCTGCTAGGCGCTCGTCCAGGAAGTATGTTTTGAAATGGGCGCCTAGACAATTTCCAGCTTATTTGTCCCCAGACTTAACCAACTTTTGGTTTTCTGACTTTAGAACCTGCAAAACAATGAAACGGAGTTAGTCAAAACCCAGTTCATTCCCTTGTCATTCCGAATTAGCCTCCGGGAATGATCAATAGGCTAATCCATTCTTTACTTGATGATTAAGCCGGAAACGGGGACATGACAATCAGCGTGTCTATCAAATTCATAATATAAATTTTTGCATACCTTATTGGAACTTGAAGACACTAAATCATTCTCATGAAGAGTTGTATCACCCATATGTGAAGATTCTCTATCCATTCCATGTATAAACAGTTCATAATCTATAGTGTGATATTCCTTCCTTGCTTGCTCAGTTTTGTGACAAAGTTTGGGATGCATTTCCATATAGTCCTTGGAAGGAAAATTCTCCTTAACCTGTTGAGGAAGAATGCTATACTCCTCAAGTATGCTAAGCACTATCGCTTCTTTTTCTTGTGGTGTTGGACCTTTGCTAGTAGAAAGTGAAGATGATCCTTTACAGAGTCCTTTAGAGAGTCCAAACTTTGAAAGTGAATCATCTAAATGCTACAATTTACGTATGATCTTGTGTTGTGTTTGTTCTTCCTTCCATGCCTGTTTATTGCTAAACAACTTTGCCATAATGACCTTTTTCACTGTCCCAGACTAAAAACCAAATCCAAACTGACTTGTGCACAATTGATATCACACCAATTGAATGCAATCATTACCCAACAAGCTCGCAGGATTATGGCTCTAATACCACTAAAAGATCCCTTACCAAATCTGCCCTGATTTTTCAATTTTGATCCCTCGGCAATTTGTCAAACAGTTGTTGTGCAAACTAATGAATTCTGATTTCCTGACTGCTGTTCTGATTTTCTGAGTTTGTTATTTGATGTTTGTGTGGATATGAAATGGTTTTGATTGCAATATTCACATACCGAATGAAAAGAAATATAACCAACAAATAAACATTGCAATACCACACCAAAATAAGCTTTATTTCTCACTAAACATAAGTCTGATTACAAATTCAGAGGTCTGATTTACAATAAATCAGACTATAACAGCAACCCAAAAACCTCTATAGGACGCAATAATAAACTATCCAAACGACAATCACATACTCGGGAGCCAATGCTTAATTTGTGGAACAAGTAGTAGCTGAAATCCTAATTCCCAACTAGGATTTGGCTGAGAATAACCCCCAAATTGAACGGCTAGCAGGTGAATGCACAAAAATGAGGCTATATGCTCATAAGAAGCCCGATCTGCAAATGTGTCTTGATAAACCACTGCTGCAACCTCTCCAACATGCAATATTACCCTGTAATGAAGTCCAATGATGCTCAAACGGAAACCCAGAGTAGATTTCCCTGTTTTGTAAACTGGGTTGTCATCTAATCCACTGTCCTCCAAGGGGTTTCGTCCTCAGAAGAGCTGCAATCTACTGAAACCCTCTCTAGAGCTCCAAACCTGCGCTTAGTTTTGTGAAAAATGAGAATAGAATGCTCAAAAATGAGCCCAATACCTTGCTTTATATCCTCCATAACTTTTTTCCATAAAAAACAATAAAATATTCCCTCCAAGAGGCCACTCCCACCTTGAGGGTCTTTTCTCATGAAAAGGGAAGTGCCACTTTTTAAAAACAACATTGTGCTACTAGGATGGGGGCACTTTTCACTATTCCTCTTCTAATTTTTTGTTACTATTCACTTTTCACTATTCCTCTTCTAATTTTCTGTTACTATTCACTTTTCACTATTCCATTAAAGAAAACCTTAATATTTTCAATTCAACCCTTGGATTCATCAACTGACACCAAACTGAAGGGCTCGAAAGACTCCCAACAAAGCTCCACTGTGCGTGGATAGGTCCCCTAACCACTCTGCTGACCTAAGGGAACCCTGGTAATAGGCCAACCACTACTCATCTATGTGACGTCTAGGAAAGGGACATTACACTAGAGACCCAACATAGAAGTATGCTGTGAGAGGACCAAATCCTGGAACAGTTGTTTGCGGTAAATGTTAGAAGGTATTACATGGAGGCATAAATCGCCTCAAATACCATCTTGCAGGCATTGCTTGTCATGATGCCAAGGGTTGTCTTAAGACCACAGAAGAGATAAAAAGAGAGATGAATGCCCTACTTGCAGTTGCCAAAGAAAGAAAATTGCAAAGGGAGAGGACAAAGGCAGCCATAGCAGCAAGCATAGCTGGTGTCGGTGGACATGGTCATGAGCAAATGCAAGTGGACATAGAGTCTGAATCAGATGAGGAGAGGAGTGAAGTTGATGTTAACATTGTGGGCTCTCTTCGTGGTCCACGCATTCATGGCACACCAGCCCCTAGGCCCCCCATTTCCTCTACTTCGAGTAGAATGCCACCGTCGGGGTCTACATCTTCACGCACACCACATAGTTTTTTTGTGCCAAGAAACACACCAGGAGCATAGACATCATTGGAGGCTACAGGGTGGAATAGGGAGGTGCATCAACATGTCAACATGGCATGTGCAGACTTTTGGTATTTCAATAACATTCCATTCAATATGACGAGTAGTCCCTATTGGCACAATTTGGTTACCGCATTGACAATTGCGGGAAAAAGCTACAAGCCACCTTCTCGCAAAGACTTGAGGGGGAGGTTAGTGATTAGTCAATTTAAATTCTATGCTAAGTTTATCATTTAAATTTTATGTGATTAGTTAATTTATGTTAAGTTATTTTTGTTTAAAAAATAAATTTTGTACTTATTTTAATTTTTACTTGTAGGTTGCTCACAAATGCAACCAAAAGGGCGGTGCAAGTAGTGGAAGAACAAAAGAATGGAAGAAAGATGGCTGCACCATTCTTTCCGATGGGTGGACAGATGGGAGAAACCGCACCATCCTTAATTTTTTGATTTCTTCAAAAGGTCAAGTTGTGTTTTTGAAATCAGTGGATGCCTCCAACAAAATAAAAAATGCAGAAACATTGTGTACATTGTTGGAGGAAGTTGTCATGGAGGTGGGGATAGATAATGTTGTGCAAATCATCACAGATAATGCAGCAGCATATGTGGCAGCTAGGAGATTGCTTGAGGATAGACATCCTACATTTTTTTGGACACCTTGTGCGGCACATTGCCTTGACCTTCTTTTGGAGGACATAGGCAAACTTGATTGGGTGCAACAATTGTAAATGATGCAAAGAGCATAACAAAATTTATCTACAATCACCCTTGGGTTCTTAGTTTGATGAGGAATCATACGAAAGGGAAAGAGTTGGTGAGATCGGGTGCCACAAAGTTTGCAACGGTTTTCCTAACATTGCAAAGCATTATTGGTTCATTGAATGCTTTGAAACAAATGTTTGTGTGTCCAACATGGCTAGAATCGTCTTATAAAAAAACCCTGAAGGAGAGAGAGCTGCAAACATAGTGTTTGATAAGCTCTTTGAACAAAGAGCTATAGAGATCGTGAAAGTAACCTCAAAACTTTGATTTTAAATTCAAATTGAGTATTTTATTTCTTAATTTAAGTCTTTCATTATAAATATGTAATTTTAATCTTTTTGTATTTGTAATGTAGGTGTTAGAGCCCTTGGTTAGAGTCCTTCACTTGGTAGATGGGAATCAAAACCCAATGGGATATATTTATAAGGCCATGGATAGGGCCAAAGAGGCTATAAAAAATTATTACATGGGGGACAGCCTCAAATTTGATCCCATATGGGAGATTGTTAATAGGAGGTGGAACAATCAACTCCACCAGCCCATCCATGCTACAGCATACTTCCTCAACCCTCAATTTCACTTCTTAGAGAACTTCTCTGATCCTAATGGAGATGTTATGGAGGGTCTTACAACATGCATTCAGAGGATGGAACCCATGGTTGAGGTGAGAGACCTTATTGTCCAAGAGTTGGATCTTTACAGTGAAGCGAGGGGTAAACTCTTTTCTTCAGATCTAGCTATTCGAGGAAGAACCACTTAAACACCAGCTATAAAATTCAGAGTCTTTAAGTTTATTTCACTATCACATCATACATGCATCTTAATATCTTATAATTTGATAAAATATGTTTTGAGTCTTGACTTTGTTTTCTAACTCTTCAATTTATTTTTTTGCAGAGGCTTGGTGGAAAAGTTGGGGTGGAAATACCCCACATCTCCAAAAAATTGCCCTCCGCATACTATGTCAGCCTTATAGTGCATCCAGTTGTGAGCGGAATTGGAGCTTGTTTGATGCCATTCACACGAAGACGAGGAACAAACTAGCCCAAAAGCGCCTCAATGACCTTGTCTTTGTGCAATACAACCTTTAGTTGCGCACAAAAAGGGTAGAGGACAAATCACTAGATCCTATTGATTTGGATCAGATAGATCCTTACAGTGATTGGACAAGGCAGGATGAGCAGCCTCCATTGTTTACTACAGTCGAGATTCTTGATTTTGAGAGACAGGCAATGGAGGATCTAGGTGCAACAGGAGATGTAGGGTTGGAGAACATTCATGAGCATGAGGATTCATTGCCAGAGCCAGAGCCAGATAGTTCCAGGATGGTGGTCGAGCCTCAGCCACAGCCTTCCATGCCAACCGAGGAGCCACCGACACCGCGCACTCGCAGGACTAGAGCATCTGCCTCTTCCCTAGATTTGGCTAAATTAGGGAAGAGGAAGATGTAATATGTTGTATTTACATTTAGTATTTACTTCTAGTTTTACTATTTTCATTTTCAGCTATCTATTGTAATTTGTATCAGATTATCAGGGTTTCAGCCATCAGAATTCCACATGAGAATGCGATTTTGTAATCAATTTGCATTAAAGTCAACCAAATTTAATAGAAAACACTTTTGTACTCATTTATGGACTAATTGGATTCATCTTGTCATTGAATTTTGCAAAAAAAATGCGTTTAGATAATGAAATTTTAGCAATTTTTTAAGTTCCCGAGTTTTTTGCCGAGATTTCTCCGAGTTTTTTTTACTCTCCAAAAATTGGCTTGCCGAGTTTTTTGCCGAGCCAAGTTTTCCAACTATGCCCGAATCAACTGAAGTAACAATCTTCCACTTATTCAGTGAGCATCCGCTTATTCAGTGGGAAGTACAAGGAATGTAAACCAGGTGCATCCACTTGTTCAGCGGGAACCTGAGTTATGCATGAAAGTAAATCCAGGTGCATCCACTTATTTAGCGGGAACCTGAGCTTGAAGTACTGAAAGAAAGGCGCATCCACTTATTCAGTGGGAAGCCATTACAATATTTGCAACTATGAGTGTATTACAATGAAGTTTCATCATGTTACCACATTCAGAAGATTAGTCCATATTCCAAAAATTCAGTGATGAAGACAAGCATAATCTAAACTGGAAACATGCATAGAACTAATCAGAACTTATTACCATGCCACTGTATGATGACTGCGATCAGAAATATCTCTGTTATAGCTTATACAGCAGTCCATATGGATGTTTATGCATGCTTCTTTCGCTTGGAGGCTCCCTCTAGACTGTCTTCCCCAAATCTTCATCTTCAGCACAATCAAAGATGCCTAACAAGGATCCAAATCCACTCAAAACTGCTACAGCGAACAAGGCACAGGAAAACCATGTCCGTACAAGTCTGGTACGGCCTGCTGAAAGGTACGGCAAGGCTAGGGAACTCCTATATCAGCAGGAAACACTCTAAAAACTGCTCAGAACTGAGCATAGCCATTGCACAATGAGATTCGATCACCATACCAACACTAAAATCAACTTCCAAGCATTGCACATTCATATCTCTCTACTACAGTACGGCTGGGATGTACGGCCAGTCATGAGATACAAGGAAGTTCAATGGTAACTATACAAAAATCACTCCAAAATGCCATTATAAAACCCACACAACAATCCAAAACTTCACTCACGCCAAAACTAGTCAAAATACATCAAAATCCATTTCCACTCAATGTAACTCCTGCCAGTGAAGCTGCCCTTTCCAGCTAGGGTGGATATCTCACCACCGAAACTAGACATCTTCAAGAGAGTTTTCGTTCTCAAGAAGGATGAAGGTCTCTCAGGTTCCCTACAACATAACAATATCTCAACAAGGATAAAGAATAAACAGAGCTCTCAACCCCCTTTTATAGGCACCTTTTAGGGATTTGCACCATAAAATGAATTATAAAATAGAGAAAATACACTTTTCCCCACAACTCCAATATTTCTCCACTTTTGCATAAACTTTTATGTGCCTAAATAAAAGATTATTTTTTCCCCTTTCTAAAGAGCTATTATCCATTGCACTTTATTATTATTTTTCAACTTAGAAGACCAAGTGCATAATATTAACTGATAGCTCATTAAAGTATAACTTTTTGCGGAAAATCCCAAACTTCACCAAACTGTCAAATAAACTGATCCAACAGACTCCACAAGGTTTGGGATGAATAACGATGCCTTCCAAATGACTTTCTAAAAATAGATGGCTCCTCCAAGAATCTTGGAGAGCTATTCAAGAAGCCGAATCAACTTCTAAAAGTTGCATTGACATCCTGAAACATCACTGAGCTCAAATTAAACATCAGAAAAGAACAAGAATCATTGAACCAAAAGATCTTCATAAAGGAGAACCCCTTACCATACCTCATAGCCTATCGGGATTCCGGAAATAGGCTATAGGACCCATGAGTGGCTAGGCTTGAGAAGGGGACATTACATCGTATTTAGAGGACATTTGATGTTGGTGACTTAGTATTTTTGCGCCTACAGCCTTATAGACAGAGTACTTTGAAGAAGAGTGGTGCAAAAAAACTCAGGCCACGATTTTATGGTCCCTACAGGACTGTGAGGAGAATTGGAGAGGTGGCATATGAGCTTGATTTGCTAGCAGGTAGCCGGATCCATAATCTATTCCATGTGTCATGCCTCAAAAAGGCATTGGGACAACATGTTGCTTCATCTCCAAATCTTCCACCTCTTGATCAAGAGGGTATTTTGATATTGGTGCCTGATAGTATCTTGGACATGAGGGAGCACAAGTTGCATGGCAAGTTGATTAGAGAATATTTGGTGAGATGGAAAGACTTGCCATTGGAGGATGCTTCTTGGGAAGGAGAGCAAATTCTACAACATCCTAATTTGCGATTGCTTGAGGACAAGCAAACTAGGAAGGGAGGACTATCATGTCCCCATTTCCAGAGTGGTCTTCTATGGAGAAGATTGTTGGCTTATTCACCATTCCCGTAGGCTAACTCTAGTAGTAAGGGAATGATTTGTAGTTGAGCTAGGACCTTGAAGGCTTGGAGAACGGAAAGTTGGCTCAACTAACTCTATTTTATTGTATTTTTGGCTAGTGATATTTTATAATATTTTTATAAAGCCAAAAATAATATTATATTCAGCAAAAGCAAAATTGAAGGATGGCAAAAGTGAAAATCGGACAACTTAAAGATGGACAATGGGAAAGATGGAAGAAGAATAGAATGTAATCTTTAATTATATTTTATTATTTATATATTCTCAAGGGAAAATCGACGCCACCAAGGAGAAAAGGGAAAATAAAAAAATAATAAAATATTATTATTTTCTCTCTAGTGCCGCCACTCAAGGAGGAAAAAATAATTAAAAATTAAAATAAATTATTGGAGTTGGTTACTATGGCGGTTATGGACTTCAAAAATTATAAAATAATATTCTATATGGGCGTCCAAGGGAAAAAGTATAAAAGGAGGTCATTGGCATCATTTTTGACATCTTGATCATTTGGTATTTTTGCATATTGAGTATTTGCTCTTGGCTGAAAGTGATTTTCAGTTTATTCAAGGACAAAAACCCTTGAATTATTGTGGTTTGGACGAAAAACCAATCCACCATGGAGATGGATTCATGTGGAGTTCATCATTGTGCTTAACCGAAGGTTTTTAATGGAAGATTTGCTTCAATCAGCTAGGGTTTGGAAAAGATATTTGCAATCAGCTAGGGTTAAAGATTGATTTCCAGACTTGGTTCATATTTTGATATATTTTCATCAATAATTTGCTTGAAGAGGGCTTCTAGAGGGATCACTTGGCAAAGGAGGGTGGTGATTTCCATCATTCCTGCATGGTCTGATTTTATGACAGCAGTCTGAATATTGATATAAATTGCAGATCTAAGGAGTTTTTGGCATCTACATTGAGGTTACATGATCATTCTGGCATCCTAACCCTAATCGCTTCAATTTGGTGCATGGTCGCCTGGATTTGGAGGGTTTTCTTGGCATTTGGCACTAGGGTTTTGTGATCAACAACAGGTACAGGTTTATAACAGCGATCAAACATTTGTTTTGCCTCCTATTCTTCATCATCAATCATCTCTAGCAAGGCGTCAACCATTGGGTGTTATCATCTTTGCATTGTACTAGGGTTTGATCATTATTTGAGGCATTTTTGTACATCTTTGTTGGTCTGATTTCAAATCAGTCAATAGCTGAAATATTCCGAGCCAAATTTTTTGTTTTTTCAAATTACAAATTACAAACCAATGCACCCGTTAAGGTTAGCAGCTAAACCAAAATGTTGTTGAAGCAACTCTAACCAGAATGTACACCAGGATCCCGATGTGGGCAAGGTGTGAGCATTGGTCAGAGGATCTTAATCAAAATGCTTATGCAATAACTCTAACCAAGAATGGCGCCAATGATGCCGAGCATATGATCAGAGGGTCTTCTACACTAAGTACTGAAAGAGAACTCGACACCAAGTATGTGCTACCCAATCCAATATGGAGTTGAGGCGACCATATGGCGGAGTATTACAAATTACAATGCTTGAAAGAAATAACTGTAATGCTGAAAGTACTCAACAACCAGAATGTGCTTTCTATCCCGGAATGGGAAAGTAGCTGCCATAGGGCGGAGGTAAAGTAAATACAAAAGCAAATACTAGAAGTAGAGTTGAGCATTACAAATCAGAATTGAACAAGATTGAGAATTACTGCCAGTACTACTGCCAGTTTACAAAATGAAGCTCATTCGCCTTTAAATTAAAACCAACAACCTATGAATTTACTCATATGCTCATATCTCCCTCATAACTCATCCAACTGACTTGAAACAAAATGCAATATTCCCTAAGAATGATGATGCTTAGGATAGAACACTGAAAACAGATCAAAATGCCATGTATTATTTATGCACAGATTCCAATGCACTAGCAGATGGTACGGCCTTCAAGATAGGGCGATCTGCCTTTAAAAAATCACAGCTATCTCAAAAAAATCTGCAAACTGGAGGAAAGTGACGCCTTGACCAGACAACGAGAATAAGAGAATACCCAGAACAATATTTTTGTTGTTTTTTGACTTATGAATAAAACACAAATCTATTGTAGCTAAAAATGCAATGCTGGAAAAAACTCTAATATGCAAAACTGAACTAAAGCCAAAAGCTGATTACAATGCACAAATCCCAATGTAAACTCACAAACTAGACTATTTCACCACTAGTCGCTATCTTTCAAGCGAGAAGCAATGCCAAGCTGGGAGGCATACATTCCTCGAAGCAATCCCAAGGCCAATCCGGCAGCATAACATTATCAAGATTTCGGATGCCGAAATGAGAGCACTCTTCCTCCTTTTATACTTTTCCAACTGGGAGTCTCTAAAATCCTCTTGCATATGGGATAAAACATGAGAGGGAAAATAATATAATCCTCTTTTTCAACCTCACCCTTAAAGTCCCCTCTTTTAAAACAACATTAATATTAAATAATAATGTTTAATTTACGGACTTTAAAACGGAGGCCAAGATGAAGTCGGAATTCAATGATCTATAGCTCGTTGGAAAGGTCTTGACAAGACGAATCCAACCCCACTCTCAAAATCCCGTTCTGGTGCCAATCCTGAACTTACTAAAAATAGCCGTAACCAACAGGGACTAAGGAGAACAAACCCGGAAAGAAACCGCCAACCAAACCACAATCCACGAACAAAAGCAACCACCAAAACATTAAACCCTAATTTCAACCTCCGAGTAGCCTACGGGTCTCCGAAATAGGCCAACAGTCAACTGTAAAAGATCAAGCTAGAAAACGGAACATTACAGTCCGCCCTTCCCAAGATTGCTTGTCCTCAAGCAATTGCAAGCCTGGATGCTGCAGAATCTCATCATTCTCCCAAGTAGCATCCTCCATAGGCAAGTTCTTCCACTTCACCAAATACTCTCTGATAGTTCTTTTCCTCAAGGACCGCTCCCTGGAATCAAGAATCTCTTCTGGAATCAAAACTAACTGTCCTTCTTCATCCAAAGGTGGCAACTGTGATGAAGCAACAACATTGTGTCCAAGTGCCTTCTTGAGGCGAGACACGTGGAATACATTGTGCACTCTGCTATCCGAAGGTAGCTCCAACTCATAAGCTACTACCCCCACCTTCCTAGTGACCTTGAACGGCCCATAGAAACGTGGTTTGAGCTTCTCAGCTCCACTTTTCTTGAGAGTGGACTGTCTATAAGGTTGTAGTCGAAGATAAACCATATCTCCAACTTCAAAAGAGCGCTCAACACGCCGCTGATCAGCGTACATCTTCTGCTGATTCTGTGCAATCTGAAGATTGTTCTTCAATGAGTTCAAGATATCTTGACTCTGCTGCAACAAATCTTTGGCCTGAGGGACTTTGCTATCACCAAACACCAAATCAGCAAAGCTAGGAGCCTCATAACCGTAAAGAGCCATGAAAGGTGACATCCTTATTGACATGTGAAAAGTAGAATTATAACAATACTCGCCCATGTGAAGCCACTTCACCCAAGCTCTTTGCTGCTCCGAAACATAGTTTCTCAGGTAACCTTCCAACCACTTGTTCACTATCTCCGTCTGTCCATCAGTTTGAGGGTGATAACTAGTGCTTGGGGTAAGCACTGTACCACTCATTCTGAAAACCTCTTGCCAAAAAGTGCTTAGGAACTTGCTGTCCCTATCACTCACAATGTTTTTTGGCAGCCCATGTAATCTAAACACCTCATGAAAAAACAGATCTGCAACTTGGACTGCTGAAAAAGAGCTGGCAATGGCGAAGAAGTGAACAAATTTTGTTAATCTATCCACTACAACATAGATACAGTCTTTACCTTGAACCTTGGGCAACCCTGTGATGAAGTCCATTGATATGCTTTCCCATTTTTGATTGGGAATGGGAAGAGGTTGCAGAAGACCAGCTGGTAAAGTATGCTCATTTTTGTTCATCTGACAAGTGGGACACTCCTGAATGTATCGTTGAACCTCCCCTTTCAACCCTTTCCAAGAAAATCTTTCCTTGATCTGCCTATATGTCTTGAAAAACCCTTGATGACCAGCAAGTGGAATGTCATGAAAGGTCAACAAAATCTTCTTTTTGAGCTTAGAATCAGCCACCACAAAGATTCTACCCTTGTAGTGTATCAGCCCTTCGACCACTTTGTACCTTTCGTCAAGAAAAGTACCCTCAATGATGCTGGTTGCAAACTGATTTTTGGCATAATCAGCAAGCAACATGTCCCTCCAATTCGCTGTAAGCTCACACAATGAGCTCAAATGAGGTCTCCTAGATAGAGCATCAGCCACAATATTGTTTTTCCCTTTGACATATTCGATGTCAAAATCGTAAGCTTGAAGCTTACTCACCCACTTTTGTTGCCTCTCGTTCAAATCTCTTTGATGCATGAAGTGCTTGAGGCTATTGTGATCAGTCTTGACCACAAACTTGCTTCCCACCAAGTACTGTCTAAACTTAGCTAATGCATGCATAATGGCAAGCATCTCCTTGTCGTAGATGGAGTAGGTCCTTTCAACACCTCTTAATTTTCTGCTTTCAAACACAATGGGATGTTTGTCTTGCATCAAAACAGCCCCAACTCCTTCACCGGATGCATCACACTGTAGCTCGAACGGCTTGGAGAAGTCTGGGATAGCTAACACCGAACAAGAGCTCATGATCCCTTTAAATTTATCAAAAGTAGTTTGAGCCTTTTCTGACCAACAAAAGGCACCCTTTTTCGTGAGGTCAGTAAGAGGAGCAGCATTCTGAGAGTAGCCCTTCACAAATCTTCTGTAGAATCCACAAAGACCCAAAAATCCTTTCAGATGAGCCAAATTCTCAGGTGGTGGCCAATCAACAATTGCCTTGATCTTTTCTGGATCAACCTTCACTCCTTCAGCACTGATTATATGGCCAACGTAAAGTAACTCCTTCATTCCAAATTCACATTTGGATTCTTTGGCAAACAAACTCTCTGATTCCAGGATGCTAAGCACTTCCTCCAAGTGCTTGAGATGTTCTTCCCATGTCTTGTTGTAGATCAGGATGTCATCAAAAAATATCAATACAAACTTCCTCAACTGCTTCTGAAAGATTTTGTTCATACATGACTGGAAGGTAGCAAGAGCATTAGTCAACCCAAATGGCATGACTAAAAACTCGAAGTGGCCACAGTGACCTCTAAATGCTGTCTTCTCAACATCGGGTCCTCTCATCCGAATCTGGTAATAACCCGATCTCAAATCGATCTTTGAAAAGAACTTGGCTCCATGTAGCTCATCAATGAGCTCATCTATCCTCAGGATGGGCTATCGATTTTTGATGGTGCTTTGATTCAAAGCACGATAGTCCACACACATGCGGATGGTACCGTCCTTCTTTACCAGGACGACTACCGAAGCAAAGGGGCTCTTGCTTGGATGAATGAAGCCCATCTCCAAGAGTTCTCGAATGTTTTTCTCAATCTCGTCCTTTTGCTTCTTAGGATACCGATAAGGAGTTGTAATAACTGGTTTAGCTCCTTCCTTGAGCTCTATGACATGCTCCGAACCTCGATCAGGAGGTGGTCCAGGAGGTAAATCAGCAAACACCTTGCTCTTCTTTGTGAGTAAAGACTGAATATCAGGAGGGTAGTCTCTCTTTGTTTCAACCGGACTAGCAGGAAGAATCATACACTCTGCAGCCCACTCAACTTGATCATGACGAATTAGCCTCGCCATCCTCTTGAATGACACAATCCGAGGACCACCATTGGACATTCCTCTTATCACTACATTCTTCCCTTCAGATTGAAACTTGAGCTCCATGGTTTGCAGATTTAGAGTGATCTCCCCGAGTGAACGCAGCCATTGAATGCCTAGGATGGCATCCGTATCTCCAATTTTGACTACATAGAAGTCGTCCTTGACTTCATAGTTTCCCACTTGCATGGTCATGTTTGAGATCTTCTTGGTGCAGGTGATGTGAAAACCATCAGCAACCATAACTTTGAAGCCTTCAAACTCTTCTGTTTGCAGCCCCTTCTTTGCCACTACAGCTTCGTCAATGAAGTTATGCGTTGCTCCAGTGTCAATCAAAGCAACTATGCGTTGCCCCTTAATCATCCCTCGAACTTTGAAGGATTCATTCCTTTGAAAGCTCGAAAGTTGAGCCAAAGTGCCTCCACTTCCCTTTTCATCTTCGGATTCCTCTGGGACCTTTTCCACTTCACTGTCTTCAGAATCAGACTACTGGTCTGACAAATCAGAATTACTTTCTTCAGCTGAATAGTATTCAATTTGATGAAATTTGCCTCCTTTTGGGCAAACATGATCTTGGGACCATTTTTCTCTACACCGGAAACATAACCCTTTTCTTCTGAGTTCATTAAGTGTCTTGGGATCCAACCTTGTGACATGAGGTTGATGCTGTTTGAACTCCTTATGCTGAGGTCTTTTTCCTTTATCTTTTTTGTGAAATGATGGCTTGGGTTGAAACTTTGCTTTAGGAGCAGCCCACTCCATGTTTCTTGCCTTTTTCATTGCCTCTTGTAGAGAAGGTGGATCAAAAGCTTTAATCCAACCCTTGAGTGGCTCCGTCAATCCTTCACTGAATAGGATCACCAAGCGCCTCTCAGTGACTCCTCTGACCATGACTGAAAGCCTTTGAAACTCAGCTATGTAGGCATCAACTGTACCATATTGCTTAAGTTGTGCCAATTCTCTGAAATGCACTTTTGGATCTTTTTTCTCAAATCTCTCTATGAGCTTATTGGTAAACTCATCATAGGTAGTGATAGACCGATGACCCAAGGTGACTAGACCATGGTACCACCACTCGGGCGCCACCCCATCCAGGTGTAGCGTAGCGAACTTAATTGCCTCCTCCTCCTCCATGGGTCTAAGAGCTAGATAGTTGTCTAACTTCTATATCCAAGCTCTAGCTGTACTATTGTCACTCCCATCAAAATGTGGAAGCATAACCTTGTTGATAGCTTGATGCAAATCCCCATGAACTATTGTCCTCCTTTGTTCATAATGTCTTCTTTGTCCTCTATCCTTTCTTTTATTATCCATAAAATCATTATAAGACATATTTGCCTTAATTTCATCAGGTAGAGAATCATACTCAGCGCGGCCGAGTCTCAACTGTTCAACAAATGACACATTTTCTTCTGGATCAAGATGAGGTTTTACTGGTGCCAAGAAAGTGGGTTTGAATGGCCTGGAAGAAATGTTTGTGTTATTTGAAGCGGGCTGAGTAGCATGTCCGTTATGCTGGTTGGTGGCACTGTGTTCTCCACCATGTCCTGAATTGTTCAGTAGAGGTTGGTTCTGACCCATTTTCCCCATCATGAGAGATATCATATCCATTAAAGTATCCATCTTCCTCTCGAACCTCTTTGCCGGACTTAATGATCTCTCTTCCTTTCCCATTATTATCTTTGTTACCTCCCGACGTCCCCTCATTATCCCCCATTTCTCCTTCAGGAGAAGACTCCCAATTGGCTCTTAATACCTCTGAAGCTGTCTGACCTTCTGGGACCTGATGCCAATGAAACTGACTGGTAGCCTTCTTGTATTCTCTTGCTAAGTACCTCTGTTCTCTGTCACTCATAGAAGGTTGTTTTCACAGGATGGCAGGATGCGTGGCTCTGATACCACTGAAATATTCCGAGCCAAATTTTTTGTTTTTTCAAATTACAAATTACAAACCAATGCACCCGTTAAGGTTAGCAGCTAAACCAAAACGTTGTTGAAGCAACTCTAACCAAAATGTACACCAGGATCCCGATGTGGGCAAGGTGTGAGCATTGGTCAGAGGATCTTAATCAAAATGCTTGTGCAATAACTCTAACCAAGAATGGCGCCAATGATGGCGAGCATATGGTCAGAGGGTCTTCTACACTAAGTACTGAAAGAGAACTCGACACCAAGTATGTGCTACCCAATCCAATATGGAGTTGAGGCGACCATATGGCGGAGTATTACAAATTACAATGCTTGAAAGAAATAACTGTAATGCTGAAAGTACTCAACACCCAGAATGTGCTTTCTATCCCGGAATGGGAAAGTAGCTACCATAGGGCGGAGGTAAAGTAAATACAAAAGCAAATACTGGAAGTAGAGTTGAGCATTACAAATCAGAATTGAACAAGATTGAGAATTACTGCCAGTACTACTGCCAGTTTACAAAATGAAGCTCATTCGCCTTTAAATTAAAACCAGCAACCTATGAATTTACTCATATGCTCATATCTCCCTCATAACTCATCCAACTGACTTGAAACAAAATGCAATATTCCCTAAGAATGATGATGCTTAGGATAGAACACTGAAAACAGATCAAAATGCCATGTATTATTTATGCACAGATTCCAATGCACCAGCAGATGGTACGGCCTTCAAGATAGGGCGATCTGCCTTTAAAAAATCACAACTATCTCAAAAAAATCTGCAAACTGGAGGAAAGTGACGCCTTGACCAGACAACGAGAATAAGAGAATACCCAGAACAATATTTTTGTTGTTTTTTGACTTATGAATAAAACACAAATCTGTTGTAGCTAAAAATGCAATGCTGGAAAAAACTCTAATATGCAAAACTGAACTAAAGCCAAAAGCTGATTACAATGCACAAATCCCAATGTAAACTCACAAACTAGACTATTTCACCACTAGTCGCTATCTTTCAAGCGAGAAGCAATGCCAAGCTAGGAGGCATACATTCCTCGAAGCAATCCCAAGGCCAATCCGGCAGCATAACATTATCAAGATTTCGGATGCCGAAATGAAAGCACTCTTCCTCCTTTTATACTTTTCCAACTGGGAGTCTCTAAAATCCTCTTGCATATGGGATAAAACATGAGAGGGAAAATAATATAATCCTCTTTTTCAACCTCACCCTTAAAGTCCCCTCTTTTAAAACAACATTAATATTAAATAATAATGTTTAATTTACAGACTTTAAAACGGAGGCCAAGATGAAGTCGGAACTCAATGATCTATAGCTCGTTGGAAAGGTTTTGACAAGACGAATCCAACCCCACTCTCAAAATCCCGTTCTGGTGCCAATCCTGAACTTACTAAAAATAGCCGTAACCAACAGGGACTAAGGAGAACAAACCCGGAAAGAAACCGCCAACCAAACCACAATCCACGAACAAAAGCAACCACCAAAGCATTAAACCCCAATTTCAACCTCCGAGTAGCCTACGGGTCTCCGGAATAGGCCAACGGTCAACTGTAAAAGATCAAGCTAGAAAACGGAACATTACAATGGCTGCTATGTAATCAGCGATCACCTATGTATTTGATTCATGCCATTTCATGATCCGGGTATGTGAATAAAGAAACCAATTTCATATATTTAATTTGAAATTGTATTTCCAGCTGATCTATCTATTTTATGGTTATCATTTGTTGTCATATGAATGTTATATTTGAACCTTTCCATCTTCATATCATAAACTACATGCATGTGAAAACAAAACTTTAAAATCATAAGTAAATCAACAGGAAAACAAATCAGAAAATTCAAGACAGCGAAGGAAAAATTGGGTTAGATAAGACAAGGATCTTACAAATTCTGCCCAGATTTCAAGGCCGATGAGGAGGTTCTGAGTCGGCTCTACATAGTCAGAGAAAATGGCACTTGATCCTCAGTTTGGAGCGTAGATAATCACTAAGATTGAGATCTTTAGAATTGCACAAGGAGACCTCTTTGCATGAGAGATATGCAAGGCAACTCAGGCAACATTGCAGCAAGGTAAAAATCTATTAAGGACGTGATTTAAGTTTAAAAATTAAAAATTTTCCCTTTTTTACATTAATATTGAAACTCTGTAATGTCCCCCCCTTCCTAAACAACTCAGTACATTGGGTTAGTCTATCATTGGGTTCTCGTAGACTAACATGGATGGTTAGGGAACCCATGTTGGGTTTGCTCATCTCGAGGTTCAGTTGGCACATGTGGAGATTTGTTTTGAGCTCTTTTTGGCGAGATATCACTTCTGACACTTTCTGGAGTGATTTAGGGCATGTAGTCCAAGTTTAATATTTTTAGCAAGGTCTCTGAACTTGGTGCGAGTCGATGCAATATTCCTAGACTTCACTCGATTTTTATTGGCCTTCTTGTCGATACTTCAAAATCCATCTTCGGAGACCGTTTGAGCAATTATTTTAATAGTGCGATATTTCCCTAAGTTAAATTAAATATTTAACTAAGTATAGTTATAAAGTGACTTTATTAAAAGATGGAAATATTTCAAAGGAAATTAAGTCAAATAACTATCTAATGTTGGGCGCTCATGGTAAGTGAATAATGTGGAATATTTGAATGGAAATATTAAAGTATTTATTTTCCCCAAGTTGTGTGTTAGGAAAAGGGAAGGCAAATATAACATGTTGGGAGTTCATTTTGTTCATTCACGACATTTTTATTTCGAAAGAAGAAGATTTCACGTTGGTTAAGCCAAGGGTTTGAAAACCTGCGACTTGTGGAGACGAAAACCTTCACGAAGTTGAATACCTGCAAGAGTAAAAGATCTTTCTAGGGTATTCCTGGTGGTCTCATTTCAGGGATCACATTTGTGCTTCATTTGCAGATTGAAAGCTTGTCGCGATGGGATTTTCATTGATAAATCTTGAGAAATTTGGCATGGTATTTCGAGGGAGGACTTGGAGAATATCTTTATGCAATATAGAGTAGTTTTGGTGTGAGATTTCAGCGTGGTATTGAATACCAATAGGTCGCACCCTTCTTGTTGGACATACCTATTCATGGAGGCATTTTAGGAGTGAAGGAGCTCATCAAATCTTGTTCTTTGACAACGTTGACAAGGCGTGAGGGATTGAGGTCGAGTTGGGACAGTTTTAAGAGCATTTGGGAGGAGTTTTTGTTGTTGCTACAGATCTGAAATAGGTCGTACAGGGTTAGCATTTAGGCGTGGTCATCCTAGGCCAAAACGCCCAACATTTGGTTTGCATTTCCACTTGATATAAGGCGCCTAGGGTTTGTAAATTTGTGTCTCTCGTTTTGGGGAAAGTGAAACTTGGTTTCATCCTCTTTGAAGGTGTTTGTTTCATAGCTCCGAAACTCGCCCGAACTCGCCAGAACTCGGCGAGTCGCGAGCCGAGCAAGGCATGGCAAGTCCTGGAGACTCGGACCGGGACCTGGCTGAAAACTCGCCCAAACTTGCCGATTCTCCGAAACTCGCCAAACTCGCCCAAACTCGGCGATTCCCGATCATGAAACTCGGCCGGCGCAGGCATGAGAAAAAAGTAAAAAATAAAAATAAAAACTCAAGTCAAAAGTCAATTTTTTTTTAACTTATATTGCCTCTATTACACTTAAAGTAACTTCATTTAATTTTATTGGCAAAATAGGAGGAGAAAAGAGAGTTGTGAGCAAAAATAAGAGTGTGCATTGTAGGGAAAATAGCAAGGAGGTAGAAAAAAAAATCCATCATTAAATCGCATTGGAGCAGCTTCATACTTAGAGTTGGTGCATTGAGAGCTCTCTACCAACGATTGCAAGGAGTTTGCAACTTTGCATTTCATTTCAAGTTTTAGTAGAGAGGTAAGCTTGATTTTGTTTGGTTTTTTTTGTGTTTTTTAGCAAAAATTGCATTGTTTTGTAAAATTTCAAATTTTTTTTGGAATAAAGTTACAAACCCTTCTTATTTTGTTTGAAGTTTGAACATTCAACAAATCAAAAAACCCTACCTTTTATTTGAAGTTTGAACTTTGAACATTCAACAAATTAAAAAACCCTACATTCAACAATCAACAAACCCTACATATTTTTGAAACAAACCATACCTTTTGTTTTCGAACAATCAGCAAACCCTACATATTTTTGAAACAAACCCTACATTTTTTTTGCATTAGTTTAATAATTATAAATGAATTAACAAATGTTCATTTTTTTTGTATTTATGTGTTATTGCAGCAGCCTTGATTTAAAGTTCAAATTGTATTTTCCACAATGTCTAACTCTTCACACCCAGTTCGAAAGGACCCAGCTTGGAAACATGCTGAAAACTTTCCAGGGCAAAAAAAAGGACAAACAAAATGTTTGTATTGCAAAACAATTTTTCATGGAGGCATTAATAGATTGAAATACCATCTTGCACGCATAGCCGTCCATGATGCTTTGGGACGCAAAGATGCACCTGTTGAGGTTGTTTGTGAGGTGCAAGTACAATTAGAAATATTTGAAATGAAAAAAGAAGTGAAAAGGAGGCAAAAGGAGGAGTTAGTGTGCATTGGTGGTGTTGGAGAGGCTTCTTCCAAGCCTCCATTTCGTCCTTGTGCTAGTGCTTCTGCTACTGTTGGTGCTACTACTAGTGCTGCCACTACTGCTAGTGCTAGTGCTGCCGCTACTACTAGTGCTAGTGGTAGTTGTAAATTCAAATCGAACTTATGATCTCTAACTTGGATAACTTCTGAATGTTGGATATTTGTATTGCAGACTTAATTTATTACTTTCTTTTATTTTGCAGATGCAATTTCCACTTCTCATACACTTCCGATTTCTGTGTCTATCCATGGTATTGCAGGGCAAAGATGTTGATATATATATGAGTGACGATAGGAGTCACATCTGTGATAGACGTGACTCCTCAAGAAGTCACGCCTATCACAGGTGTGACTTTGTAACCTTTCCATTGCTTTAGCAATTCCTAATCACCGTTTGAATTGTAGTCGGTGTTTATACTTTGGTAATATATCATTCGATCATGCTATATTCATATTTATTTTAACATACCTTATATATTAAGTATGAATATATAAGTAATATTTAATATTACTTATATATTCATATTTATTATGATCATAATAAATATGTTATCTGATCGAAGCTACAAACAACTCAACACTCCCTCTTAGCTCGGGAAGATAACAATATCACAATAATCTCTGTGACTATCAATTAATTATCTGTAATGAATTACTCAAAGTAATTTAATATCACATAACTCATGATATATAGTATAACCTATCTCGTGATACGTAGCATCACCTACCTCGTGATACTAAAGGATATACTATACTCGAGAACATTACATTCTCCTTATATATCCTAGTTATGGTATGTGCACTGACATTGAGTCACATAATGCCTACCATAACTTAATCATGATAACTCCACGATTCATACAAATATCAAGTCACATGATATTACTCTAATGAACATTATAAGATCGTCACCTTATAATGTTAGGTACAAGTGTAGATTATCCAAAAAATCATCACTTTTTAGAAATAAACACAAAATGGGTAGGCCCATAATGTCATAGAGTCACACATATGACACAAGAAGTTTACACATTAAACATCTTTAATATATTAGTACAAATCAATTAGTCTTACATTTCAATCATACCAAGATTTTTCCTGAAGTATTCAACTTTCACCTTGAGGAGTGGTTTGGCTAGAATATCTGCAATTTGATATCCTGTACTGATATACTCCAACTGAATCACATTTCTTTCCACCATATCACGCACATAGTGATGAGGAATATCAATATGTTTAGATCTATCATGGAATATTGGATTCACGGATAGCTTAATACAGCTTTGATTGTTGCAGTGGATGATAGTTGGTTTCAGAGGTTTACCAAATAATCCCACAAGCAGTTTTCTAAGCCATACTGCCTCTCTAGCAGCCATAGAAGCTGCAATATATTCGGCTTCTGTAGAACTCTGAGCAACTAAAGACTGTTTTCTGCTAATCCACAATATCATTGTTGAACCTAAACTGAAACATCCAAAGGTGCTCTTCCAGTCAGTTACACTTCCAGACCAATCTGAATCTGTGAATCCATGTAGATCTAAGTCAACCTTTTCATATTTTAAGGCATAATTTAGAGTACCTTAAAGGTATCTCATTATATGCTTCACAGCCACAAGATGTATCTCCTTGGGCTCACACATAAACTAACTTAAGGTATTTACAGCATAGCAGATATCAGGTTTGGTATTGACCAAATACATCAAGGATCCAATTATCTGTCTGTACAGAGTGGGATCTGCCAACGGATAATCTGCTGCTCCTTCCTTCAATTTATGAAGATTTGTTTCCATGGGGGAAGACATAGGTCTACATTCCATCATACCAAACCTTTTTAATATATCAATTGTGCACTTCCCTTGGTTAAGAATAATATAGTCTGATTTCTGCCATACTTCCAGTCCAAAGAAGTAGTGTAATAGACATAAGTCCTTCATGTCAAATTCTGAAGCTAGATCTTTCTTACACTGATCAATAAGGTGATCTTCTCCTGTAATCAATTGATCATCAACATATAATATCAATATTAACATATCACCTTTGCTTTGTTTGAGGTAGAGATTTGGATTTGCATCATTCTTTGAGAAGCCTAATCTCAAGAGGTAACTGTCAATTCTTTCATACCAGGCTCTGGGCGCCTGTTTAAATCCATATAGAGCTTTCTTTAATTTACATACATGGGATCCTGCATTGTGAATCTCAAATCCTTCGGGTTGCTCTAAGTAAACCTCTTCTTCAATGGTTCCATTTCAGAAACCAGTTTTTACGTCCATTTGATGGACTTTCCACCCTTTGGCTGCTGCAATAGGTAGAACTGCCCTAACTGATGTATATCGAGCAACTGGAGCGAAGGTTTCGTCGTAATCAATTCCTTCCTTTTGTGAAAATCCTCTGGCTACAAATCTTGCTTTGTATTTCCCTATACTGCCATCTGCAGCATGTTTGATTTTGAATAGCCATTTTGAAGAAACAACAGATTTCCCTTTTGGTCTAGGTACTATAACCCACACATCATTCTTCAAGATGGATTGATACTCCTCTCTCATGGCATCCTTCCATACTTGGTGCTTAAGAGATTTTATAGCACTAGAAGGTTCTGATTTAATGAATTCACTCATTAAAGCTACATAACTAGAGAATCTCTTAGGTCTTGTGCTTTCCCTAAAAGTTCCTGATTGAGCGGCATAATTTTTAGCTTCTTCCATTGTTTTGGTGGCCCAGAGTGGTCTTTTCTTGGGATTTTCTAGTGATGTGATTTGTTCATGGTTTAACTCTTCCTCAGGATACTCCCTCTGAAACTCAGGTGCAAGATCCTCTTCTATGCCTGAGTTGGAATTTTGAATTTCTGACTCAATATAATTTCTGGCTCTTTTGAAAGCTATGTCTTCCTCAAAAATCACATCTTTGCTTAATTCAATTTGTCTTTGATCAGGTATATATATTCTATAAGCTTTTGATGTTTCACTATAGCTTACAAAGATGCCTTTTCTCCCAGAAGGTTCTAACTTAGTTCTTTTCTCTTTGGGCACATGAATGTAAACAGGACAACCAAATATCCTTAAATGACTAATGTCTGGTTTTGTGCCAATGAAGGCTTCTTCAAGAGTTTTGTCATCAATATGAGAGTGAGGACATCTGTTCTGTATATAGACAGCAGTACTAGATGCTTCTGCCCAAAGTGAAGTGTCTATATTCTGATCAAGTAACATAGCCCTAGCAGCTTCTACAATGGTTCTATTTTTTCTTTCTGCAACTCTATTTTGTTGAGGATTATAAGGTACAGTGAACTCCCTCTTAATCCCAGTGATTTTACAAAAGTCTTTAAAAATGTCAGAAGTGTATTCACTCCCATTATCTGTTCTTAAGGTTTTGATTTTTCTCCCGAAAGAGTTTTCAGTAATGGATTTGAATTCCTTAAATCTTTTAAGGATTTCTTGTGATTCTTTACATTTAAGAAAATAGATCCATGTCTTTCTGGAGAAGTCATCAACGAAGATTACATAGTATAGAAACCCACCTAAGGAGGGTACAGACATTGGTCCACATAAATCTGAGTGGACTAGTTCTAATACATTATTTGGTTTGCTAGAACTATTTTGAAAGGACCCTTTTGTATTTTTCCCTAAGACACACCCCTTGCATACCCCTGAATTACATTGTTTGAGTTTGGGTAACCTTGTAACTAGTCTTTCCATGGAAGATAGGGCACGGAAATTTAGGTGTCCTAGTCTTCTGTGCCATATTTCATTAGAGTCTGCAATTTCATGATTTAGGGCTACATTTGGTTCACTACATAACTCGTACAAGTACCCTTGTCTATGACCTATGGTTTTGGCTTTCTTAATAGTAGAATTCTTTGGCCATGCCAAAACTTTGCTATCCATAAAGGTCACCCTATATCCATTATCTTCAAGTGCAGATATGGAGACTAGATTTCTTTTGATGCCTGGGAAAAACATTACTCCAGTAAGTTGGATGGAGATGCCAGTCTTTAATTTGAGGGTGCATGTGCCAACACCCTTGACTGGATGTACAGAGTTATCTCCAATTGTTACTTCTTCGTCAGTCTCTTCTACCATGGTGTCTAGTAGTTCCCTTAACCCTGTGATGTGTCTTGATGAACCACTATCTATAACCCAGGTGTTGGATTTATTTGTTACTTGGTTTGAAAGTGCAGAGTAGAATACATATTTCTTGGATTCATGCTCCTTTATTTTGGCATAAGATGCATGTTGCTTGGTTCTGTCAGGACATCTAACTGCATAGTGTCCATATTGGTCGCATCTGAAACATTGGATGCGAGAAATGTCTTTCTTGAATGAACCTTTCCCGTGATGATTTTTCCTCTTCCTGAAGTGTTTCTTCTTCTCTTTCTTGTGAGAGTTTGTATTTAGAACATAAAGATCTTCATCTATATTTTTCTGTTTTGACCTTTTCAGTCTGATCTTAGGCGGTCAAATTTTGGAAATTTAGACCTTGCACTAATGCCTTGAACAAATGTCTCCCAGGAATTTGGGAGACCATCTAGGGCAATAAGTGTTAGTTCCTTGTTTTCAATTTGGTACCCAAGTATTGATAGTTGATCCCTTAGTGCAGATATTCTCATAAAGTATGCATTGATAGATTCTCCTTTGTTCATACTTATATGATTTATTTCTCTCTTTAGGGCTAAGGTTCTACTGAAGTTATTAATTTCATAAGTGCTTTCAAGTGACTTAATCATATGATATGCAGTCTCATGTTTTGTCAAAATCGGCATGATATGATCTCTAACTCCATCAACTATGATTTTCATGGCTTTGTCATTTCCTTCAATCCATGTCGTTTTATCAGGATCATTCTCTGGTTCCGTTTTGTTTTCTCTCACAAATGAATCAACTTTATTTTCTTTTAGTATCATCATAATTCTGAATTTCCATGATGAGAAGTTATTTCCTCCTTCCAATCTGTAAGATACCCAACTAATTCTACCAAAATTTTTCCTTACTTAGACAATTGTACTTGCTATCAACTCATCAACTATTTCAACAACACAAAGATATTCATCAAAGATAACTATTTGAATGAATCAACCTTAAGCTGGGTACTTGTTTTATTACTTGATTCAATCAACTCACAATGTCTTATTACATGGATAATGCTTTCAATGGCATGAAGTTACACTTTATTCAAATGGAATTACAAAAGCAGGCCTTGGAGCCTTGATGATTACAATGCCTTGCACACTAGATCAACTTAATCAAACTCAACGATGTCAACTGAATGTCAACACCTCACAGTACAACAAGGGAGCATCGCCTTGTCAATTGAGGGAGCATCACCCCAACACTTGAAACTCGCAGGCCTCAAGATTACAAGCTCAACAGCTTTGCAGAGAGAATTTTGTCAAATGCATGGATGCCAAATGAATGAGAGAGCTCCTCCTTTTATAGGCCTTCCAAAGGCAATGAAGGCACGTTTTTCAATGCTCAAAGAGGAACCAAGGCACGTTTCCCAAGAAGCATATCCAAGGGAATATTCCATCTGACAACTCATTCTGAGTTGGCAAGCTTATTCAGAAACCTTGACACGGATCCCGAAGACATTCTGTTGACCAATGAGAGCTCAGGTAGTTACAACTACCTTATCTTCTAACTAGGCGCCAATTGTTGATCCAGGCGCCCAATTGAGGTAGCAGAGTTAGGAAATAGGCGCTATTCCAGGCTAGGCGCATTCAGGAGGTGAGAAAATAGCTAGGAGTGCGCCTTGCATGTAAGATGACTTTCCTTGGCGATTCTTCAAGTCCTGATGTTCTGGGAGGTGGAATGCTTCAACTGGGAGTGAGCGCCTAGCTTGGGAAGAGCTTCCAAGTGTTGTTACCTTGATCCAAAGAGGTATCTGGACACTCAACTTAACCAATCTCCTTAAGGCGCTCATTGAGATTGATCAAGGCGCCACTTGAGGGTTAGGCGCTACCAAAGAAGTGCGCTATACCTTGACTTCAATCCAGAGGCCCAACTAGACTCTAGGCGCCAAAATGACATTGTAGCTGCATAGCTTTCAAGACCAAGTGCCAACTGGAGATGATATTGCGCCTTGCTAGGGTTAGGCGCCAAATTGAGGTCTGCAAAGATGCTAGGCGCCAAATTGAGGTCTTTGGAATCCAGGCGCAATATAAGCTTCCCAAAACACTTCTTTGCCAAGGCGCATTCCTAGGATTCAAAGCCATGATTCAGCGCACTTTTGAGAGATTTTCCACCTTAGGCGCACTTTGAGGGAGTTTCCATCTTAGGCGCCAAAATAGAAGTGTTGCATCTCACATATCTTCCAACTTCAAACTTTCAATTCTACATCCATTTACTCTAGGCGCTCAAATGGAGGATCCCTGGGATCAAGTATTGGCGCCTTGTTGCTCTTGGCGCCCACTTGGATGACTCAACATGATATTAGCGCCTAAAGTGAATAGGCCTTCATCACTTATTCCATTCACTTAGAAGACTTCACCTTAGAAAACTTATTAACTCATCTTGAAATGACAACTTATCTTCAATTCCTTGATGAAGCGCTAACTCAGAGCCCAGAAACTCATCCTAGGCGCCTATTAAGATTGTAGGCTTAGAAAGTTGCGCCTTTCTTGAGTTGAATCCATTTGAAGCCTTGCTACTAACTTAGTTGTCTATCCATGTTTTTCGGAGGATTCATTGTACCTCTATTAACTTCATCAGTCAAAATCTCCCTTATAATGCACTTAGGCGCCATTTGGATGTCTTTTAGTCTAGGCGCCATTTGATAGTTGTTCCAGGTAGATTTGAAGGGAAAAGTGCGCCTAGTGATGTTCTCTGAAGATTTCCAAACGAATGAGTCATTTTGCAGATAAAAACACTCATTTCTTCCAAAGCGCCCTAGATGATATGATTGAAGTGCTTCAAAGCTTGATGATTCTTGTTTAGGCGCACATTTGACATTGAGCAAGCTAGAAGGTGCGCCTTGACTCTAGGAGTCCTGCCTTAGTCAATTTTGGCTTCCAGACTCAGCCAATTTCAAGTTTCTGACTTTGTTCCTGCAAAACAAAAGTTGAGTTAGTCAAAAACCACTTCATTCCCTCATTATTTAGAATTAGCCTCCGGGAATGAGGAATAGGCTAATCCATTCTTCACTTGACGATTAAGTTGGAAACGGGGACATGACACAATCTGTCTTCGAATCGGATTGCTGCTGCCATTTGAGAAATGAGATGTATTAAATCTGAATTTCTCAAGTTCGATTTTCTGCCCGGATTCTTCTTAACCTGGCTCTGATACCATGTAAATTCAAATCGAACTTATGATCTCTAACTTGGATAACTTCTGAATGTTGGATATTTGTATTGCAGACTTAATTTATTACTTTCTTTTATTTTGCACATGCAAATTCCACTTCTCATACACTTCCGATTTCTGTGTCTGTTCGTGGTATTGCGGGGCAAAGACGTTGATATCTATATGAGTGACGGTAGGAGTCACATCTGTGATAGACGTGACTCCTCAAGGAGTCACGCCTATCACAGGTGTGACTTCGTCACCTTTCCATTGCTTTAGCAATTGCTAATCACCGTTTGAATTGTAGTCGGTGTTTATACTTTGGTAATATATCATTCGATCATGCTATATTCATATTTATTTTAACATACCTTATATATCAAGGAGTCACGCCTATCACAGGTGTGACTTCGTCACCTTTCCATTGCTTTAGCAATTGCTAATCACCGTTTGAATTGTAGTCGGTGTTTATACTTTGGTAATATATCATTCGATTATGCTATATTCATATTTATTTTAACATACCTTATATATTAAGTATGAATATATAAGTAATATTTAATATTACTTATATATTCATATTTATTATGATCATAATAAATACGTTATCTGATCGAAGCTACAAACAACTCAACAGTAGTATTAGCATTGGTCCTAGAATTCGTAAATCTAGGTTGGATTCATTTTTTGTGCCACGCACTACTCCTGGTTCCCAACTGTCGCTTGAGAGCACGGGTTGGAACAAGGAGGCACATGACGCAACTAGACAAGCAATTGGCAAGTTTTGGTACTATTGCACCATTCCATTCCATGCAGCCAGGTAATTCTTTTTTGTTTGATTGTTTTAAAATTTATACTATTATAGTTTGATTCTTTGTCTCATGAATTTTTATATTTAAATTTTAGATGTATGTTGAATTCAAATTTAAAGTTAAACTCTCTTTTTTACATGTGCTAGGTCTCCTTATTGGCAAAATATGCTTGATGCCATAACTATTTGTGGGGCGGGGTTCAAAGGCCCTACTGAAGTTGACTTAAGGGGCCCACTTTTGACACAAAAGGTGGCTGATGTAAAAGCTGAAATAGAGGAGCAGCGCTTGGTATGGAGCAAGAAGGGTTGCACCATCATGACCAATGGTTGGACCGACAGAAAAAATAGGACGCTGCTGAATTTTCTTGTTTCCTCTTCAAGTAATTGTACTTCCCTCAATGCATTGAATAATTTGAATTTTCAATTTGATTTAAAGATTAATATTTTTAATTTATGTTTTATTGAACCGTTGATTTTGCTTCTTTTTTCAGGTGGCACCGTGTTCATCAAGTCAATTGATGCTTCAACAGATGTAAAAAATGTCACATACCTTTGTGAGGCTATAGAGGAAGTCCTATTTGAGGTGGGTGAGGAGAATGTGGTTCAAGTAGTGACCGATAATGCAGCAAATTATGTTGCTGCAGGTAGACTATTGATGGAGAGGCACCCAACAGTATTTTGGACTCCATGTGCCGCACATTGCCTTGACCTCGTATTGGAGGATTTAGTCAAGCTTCCATGGATCAAAACATGTGTGGATATCGCCAAAAATATTTGCAAATTTATATACAATCACACATGGGCCCTTAGCCTAATGAGGCAATACACGGAGGTAAGGGAGTTGGCTCGTCCTGGCATCACCAGATTTGCTACAAATTTCATCACACTACAATCCTTGATTCGGTCAAAGGGAGCTTTGAGACATATGTTTGTTGCTGAGGAGTGGACTTCCTCATCCTATGGTACTTCCACCGCAGGGATTGAAGTGGCAAGTTACATTTTTGATGAGCCAGGCTTTTGGACACCTACTGCAGAGATTGTGAAGGTAACCGTAAAATTCAATTCTAGTATTCTTTAATTTTTATTCATATTTTTCTTTTATTTATTTAACTTTATAGTTTATTTTATTCACACTTAAGTTAATGTTTCACAATATTTGCAGTTCACCGAGCCCTTGGTAGTTCTCCTACAGTTGCTGATCGGGAGAAGCCCGCAATGGGCTACATTTATGAGGGCATGGATAGGGCCAAGGAGGCCATTAGATCCATCTATGGGGGAGTTGAGGGTAAGTATCGTCCCATTTGGGAGATCATTGATAGGAGATAGCAGCACCAGCTTCACAAGCCCCTCCATGCAGCAGCTTATTTCCTAAATCCGGCATTCCAAGTCCGCCCTGATTTCAAGGCGGATGATGAGGTTCTTGGTGGGCTCTACTCAGTGATAGAGCGGATGGCACCTGCAGTTACTAGACCGATAGTCCATGAGATAGAGGCCTTTACTAGTGCACAAGGAGACCTCTTTTCTCGTCTAATGTGCAAAGAGAGTAGGACAACATTGCAGCCAAGTAAAAATATATTTAAGGGCATTATTTTCCTCTTTTTATATTATTATTAAATGTTGAAACTTGAGACTTAAAATTAGAAATGAGATTGATTTTTTTTTTCTTTTTCTCATCTCAGATGTATGGTGGCAAATGTTTGGTGCTAAAACACCAAACCTTCAGAGGATTGCCATTCGCATATTGAGCCAACCATGCAGTGCTTCAAGTTGTGAGCGTAATTGGAGTTTGTTTGAGCACATACACTCCAAGAGGCGCAATAGATTGTCCGTGGAGAGGTTGAATGACCTAGTGTATGTTCATTACAACCTTCGACTTAGACACAAACAGATTTTTGACCATGACTCCACCCCAATCACGCTAGAGGAGGTTGATCCACAATCTGAGTGGATCACTGAGGCTACAGATCCTATCTTTAGTGATGAGGACTTTAATTGGGTTGACCAGGCAGATAGAGAGGTTGAGGCTGTAGCCATGGCAGAGGAGGTGGATAGAGCACGAGCAGACACAGGCACATCTGATGTTGGTGAGGGTGGCATGGAGTCACAGGCAGAGATTATGGTTGCTACATCATTGAAGACCTACCATTTACGCCTTCGTAGGAAGGCGAAGGATGCACGCTCCTCTGAGCCATAGACTTCTAGTTATTGTTTTGATACTTCATATTTGCTTGGAACATTTGATCATTTTGATGTCATGGATTTCATATTCCATGAGTTTTGTATACATTTGACTATATTTATATATCTAAGTGTGTTATTTCTTTCAGCAGCTCAGCTACAATTTGCATTTATACTTATGTGATCGATGTATACTTGTGTATGTGATCCAATTAGCTTCTATTTGATGATGTTATTGTGTCTTTAAGGTTTATTTAATAAAGGGTGCATGAAACAAGTTTTAAATCCTTAAAAATCTCTAAATTTCTTGGGTTTTTCACTTTGCCGAGTCTGGGCGCCGAGTCCCGAGCCGAGTGACCTTCGCCGAGTCTGCGCCGAGTCCGAGTCTCGAAACTATGGTTTGTATAACTACTGATTGCCACATTTTATCATATCTAACTTGTACTCTCTAAATCAGCAAATGGGTATGCTACCAATTTGATGTTTTGCTTATTTCTCCATATGGGTATTGTTTATTGTTGTTATATTATGCATTTCCCACATAAATAAGCATCTAGGTAGTGTTAGAATACTTTATTTTATGAATATATGAATGCATGCAAAACCCAATGTTATGTTCAAACACATAAAACGCACCAGGTTCAACTAAACTTCAGAAAAAATTTGGGGTGGAACACTACCAACTCAAAGTTAGACAATGTGGAGTTATTGAAGACACTAGCTCGAATAGTGATACAGATCATGTGGAGCAGCAGCCTCAGTTAGAGCTTGAGCCTAACACTGCAGAGGGTATGTTGGTTTTTTTCCCAGACTGGATACTTATTCCTAGATTTCCCTACAAGGTAGCCATCAATGATCAACAGGATCTCTGGGCCAGGGGCCAACAGTGTAGGAGATAGACTCTATATTTTATCTCCTCTTCTTCTTCAGGCTCTGCAAAACCTAGGGGGGTATTCCCTACTCAACATCCATGAAGATATACATACAAGGCTGGGATGCTGACAGAAAGCAAATAAGTCCTGTAAGTAGACCAAAACTGTAAGATAAGAGCAAAGGGGCTAGCTTTGGGCCTATTTGCAGTTGTAGACAGAGGACTGAGGATCCTAAAACTAATTCTAATGTCCTAATGGTTGTTTTAGAGTTTGGTTTTAATTTTATATTTGGATGCAAAGCTGGACATGGTATATAACACAAAGACAAAGCTAGATCGGTGCCTATCCAGGGCCTGGAGTCAATAGACATACACCTGTGAATGATATGCATGAACAACTAAAACTGGATTTCAGGGGGACACATATGATACCTGCCTTACAGATATCTCCCAATACAGAGTGTTAAGCTATCTATACTTATGGCATCCCTACTGCAGTATACCCTTCCCAATGTTCAATCTGAGAACAATTTAATCTACCCCTTGAGCAGAAGTTAAGAGATCAGACATTCAACACAGGAATTCTATGTTCTAGAGTCTCAAACATTGCTTAAATATCCAGACTCAAAAGAAAGATACATGCAATACTAGAGACAGAATTAACAAAACACATGCTAACATAGCATTTCTCATATAGAATTAACCATGAAATCAGTGGATTCATGCAAAAACGTACAACAAGAGATACATAAACTCACAGGTTTTGCTGCACAGAGCAACCAAATCAGCTGTATTGTATTACAGAGCCAAATGTTCAACTTTCAACAACCTAAACAATGGTAACACAGTCTGCCTATATTGGCCAGAAAGTGTACCCACAGCAATTAATTACATGATTTTTACAAAAAACCGCCAAATACAGCCCATGAGAGATGGCGCCCATAAGTTATCAATGCAGTAGGCAGGAGAGTTGACAGGGGTGACCTCGAGCCCTGTGCCACCATCTGGAAGTCTTGATGCTAAAAATCAGGCAGTTTAATCACTTGCACTGTCGCCCACACCCCTCCTACAATCGCCATTGATGGCTCAACCACCCGCAGCCTACTTGGAAACCGTCGCACTATTCAAAATGGAGCTTCCCGCCAAGAAGCGCTTCCTTGCAGGTTCAAAATAATTTAGGGAGATTAATCCCACATGCATAGTGAGAAGACCACTTCAACGTTTTATAAACATGGCCACAAACATACTAAGTGTCGAGCGCTTTTGCCGCGCTCGACACACAAGCCGTCGCCTAAAGCTAAGCCATCGGCTTGCCCCAAAAAACTCTCGCCGATCTATCAAGTCTCTCCGATGGCAAACAAAACACACCCTCCGTCGCCGTGACTCCCTCCATCGGAGTAGGACCACAAACCTATGCCGATAGCTACCATCACGCCGATGAAACCAAAAACATAAAGCTTTGAACCATTGAACCGGTTCAAACAGATGGTTCAATGGCGAGGTTCAACACTGAGGTTCGCCGGCAAGGTTCAAATCGAAAGTTCAAAGACACAATCGAAGCACTCAAAAAAACAAAACTTTCGCTGATGGACAAAACATGATGACCCCTTCCTCAGGAAAGATGAAGGGGAGCCAAAACTCAGAACCTTTTGGATTTTTTGGGAAGGTGCCAACATGAAAAATTGCTCGGAAACTGACAGTCAATTCAAGCACCAACAGGGTACAGGACATGTCACCATTGCATCTATTTCAAGAGTGCCGAAATATCATGCCTTTCAATTAAGAGGGGTTGTTAAGGGACAGAGGGTCACTTGTTTGGTTGATAGTGGAGCCACTCACAACTTCCTCGATGAAAGTCTAGTTGTGAAGAGAGGACTAAAAGCTGAGGATTTTCAGGGATTCAGTGTGACAGTTGCAGATGGCTTTACTGTGAGTTGCACTAAGAAGGTATCTCAGCTTAGCATTCAGATGGGTGACTACACATTGACTGATAATTTCTATGTGGTAGGATTGGGAGAGATTGATGTTGTTTTGGGAATCCAGTGGTTGCAGTCACTTGGTAGATACAAGATTTCCAGAAGATGGAAGTTGAGTTCGTGCACGAAGGGAAGAAGGTTGTGTTGAGAGCACTTTCAAATGGAGGACCTAGGGTTGTGTCAGCAAGGAGGATGGAGACATTGTTTAGACATGATGTTGCTTGGGCAACCCAGTGTTTTGTATCTTCCAAATCTTCTTCCAGCAAACAGGAGTATCATGCAGATATCTAGTCGGTGCTTGATAAGCATAATATGGTGTTTGGAGAAATTCTTCATGGTAGGCCACCAAATCGTGGATTTGAACATGTCATTGAGTTGGAGGGCTCCAAGCTCGTCATCACTACATCTTATCGTCATCCATGCCATTTCAAGGAGGAGATTGAGAAGACGATTAAGGAGTTGCTTGAGATGGGACACATTCGTCCTAGTTCCAGTCCTTTTGCCTCTTCAGTTGTTTTGGTGAAGAAGGATGGCACCATGAGGATGTGCATTGATTACAGGCTCTGAATAAGAAGACAATCAAGAACAGGTATCCCATTCCCAGGACCGATGAGTTGCTTGATGAGTTACACAGGGCCGTATACTTCTCTAAGATTGATCTTCATTTAGGGTATCATCAAATTCATGTCTGTGATGAGGATAGTCATAAGACAGCATTCAGATGCCATTATGGACACTGAGTTTTTGGTTATGCCATTTGGTCTTACCAACACTCCTGCTACATTTCGATCATGCATGAATCACATCTTTCGTAAGTAGTTGCGTAAGTTTGTGTTGTTCTTTGATGACATTTAGACATATCATGGAGGTGCAGTCATTGTACGTTAAGGCATCCAAATGCGAGTTTGGTATGACTGAGATCCTCTACCTAGGGCATGTGATTGGAGCTGATGGAGTCAGAGTTCACTAGGAGAAGATTCAAGCAATTTTTGATTGGCCACCACCATGGAACATTTCAGATTTGAGAGGATTCCTTGGGCTATGTTGCTACTACATGAGATTTGTTAAGGGGTTTTCACAGTTTGCAGCACCTCTCACAGATCTCACCAAGAAGGGAGCATTTAGATGGTCAGATGTGGCTCAAGCTAATTTTGACAATCTTAAGAAAGTGATGTGTTCTTGCCCAATGTTGGCATTGCCAGATTTCACGCAGCCCTTTGTGTTAGAGTGCGATGCATCAAGAGAGGGCATTAGTGCAATGTTGATGCAAAATAGACATCCCATTGCTTTTGAGACAAGGAAGTTGAGGGATGTAGAAAGGATCTATTCCACCTATGATAAGGAGATGCTCGTCGTCATGCATGCATTGGCAAAGTTTAGGCAGTACTTGGTGGGTAACCGATTTGTGGTTCCAACAAGTTGAGACATTTTCTGTCACAAATGGATTTGATGAGAGGCAGCAAAAATGGGTGAGCAAGATTCAGGCATATGAATGACATCAAGTATGTTAAGGGGAAGAACAATGTGGTTGTCGATGCTCTATCCAGGAGGCCTACTCTTTGTTCTATGTCAGAGATTTCAGCAGATCGGAAGGCTCATCTTTTGGTTGAATATTCCATGAATACTTTTGCTTGTGAGATCATGGATGGCTGGATTCAAGATGACAGGTATAAGGTTGTCATGTCCCGATATTAAGGTATTGTTTAAATTAAAGATTTAAACACCATGATAAGTTAGAGAAGTTGTTAATGTACAATAATATTAAATAATGTTATATTTATGGTATTTATAAATAATGAATATAAATACAATTATAAATATTATCAATATAATAGTTATGGTAAGTTATCTTATAAATATAAATATGTAATGTCCCCTACAAGTGTTATTGATAAATATGTAAATATAAAATAACACATATATTCAAAAGAAATCACAAAACAATATTGTGGTGGGACCCTTTAATATTCCTAGTCTACCGTACATTTTCAAAGGAGCAGCAAAAGATACTAGTTTATTATATGATGAAGGAAATATATTAAGTGTGCAGCGATTAAAGGAAAAATGCAACGATTCATAAAGACAAGGCAGACCATTATCATGAAAATAACGATTAAGAAGGCACGAACTGTCTTGAAAGCAGCGGTATAAGTATATAGATCTAACGATTATCTATATCAACGATGGGGTATTTAGGAGCAGCGATGAAGGGTTATAATAAAGACAAACGAATAAGACAAATCGTAACAACGAATGTATAAGGAGATTTAACTAATATATATTGATCGACCCTCACTAACCAATGTTAAAGATTAATAAAAGATTTATATAATGCAGCGATTAGATAAAGGAGGAGCTGCGATTAGTCTTGAAAAGGCAGTAGTTTATATAAGAATTATATCTCTTGAAGAGTCATCACCCCTCTTAAGGGGTATGCCCCTCTATGATAAGGAAGGCATATATATATAAGGTAAAGTAGGAAGGAGGAGCATAATAGCAGATTGGAGAAGAAGATAGTAGATACAAATACAATAAGAATAGTATAAATAATATTAAAAGAGAATTAAATACTGATATATATATATATATATATACAACTGGAAGAAGGAAAGTTACAACCTCTTCACTATATAGACATATTGGAGCATAGCAAGAGGAAAGTGGAACTACACACACATATAGAGGTCTAAAATCTGATTATGGAAGATTTATGTAATATGAATTATGCATGTTGTATTTATGATATCATTCTCATAATTTATTATGTGTTGTGGATATAATTAATTGAATTGATAAGACTTGGTTATGCATAAATCTATACCATGATAGGAGGAAGGGAAAGTACAAAGGGAATATGGGACCCTCTCTTAGGTACACCACCCAAAAGGAAATGTAATGAACTCACATGAGCCAAAGGGGTTCTACTTTGGTTGAAAGGCTTTGCCGTTGGGTCTAGGAGAGATGTGCTCTTCTAGATACGCCACTCATGATGAGAAACAATAAGTCCACATAAGCCAAAGGGGTTTTGCCTTCTAGTGAAGGGTTCTGCCTTTGGGTCTAGAGAGAGGTGCTCTTCTAGACACGCCACTTATGATGGTAGTAATAAGTTCACATGGGCCGAAGGGGTTTTGCCTTCTAGTGAAGGGTTCTGCCTTTGGGTCTAGAGAGAGATGTGCTCTTCTAGATACGCCACTCATGATGGAAATGAAATGTTCACTTGGGCCAAAGGGGTTTCGCCTTCTAGTTGAAGGGTTCTACCTTTGGGCCAGAGAGTTGGACTACGAGGATACCCTTTGGAGATCTCACTCCCCTATCATGGGTATAGTAATGTAAAGAGATCAATCGTGAGGAAATAGGGAAAGATGGCAAGATGTGGGAATCTTCACTAGGCACACCACCTCATATGAATGGCATGGGCCACATGAGGCCAAGGGGGTTCTACCTTTCAATTGAAGGGTTCTGCCCTTGGGCCTAGAGCGGCTAGACACCCCATTGAGTCACTCTCTTCCATGCTTTCCCATGGTTGATCATCCCAAGGTAAGATTCAATTGAGTTTATTAAATTGTTATGGACTTACTGATGTTTAAGATTTCTAACTTGTTTGCAGGAGTTAAATCAAGCCAAGGTACTCTCTAAACCTTTGTTTGCTTGGAAATTGATAATTTAGGATAAAATTATTATTGTTCCTATAAGGGACATTACAAAGCTGATTGATGATGTGATCTACTATAAGGATAGGATCTACTTGGTACCTGAGTCTAGGTTGAAAGAGAAGATTTTGAGGGCTACTCATGATGCTCCACTTGCAGGGCATCCAAGTTTCTTCAAATTCTACAAGCAGATGAGAGAGAGATTCTCATGTAAGAGTCTCTAGGATGATGTCTTGCAGCATGTCAGGGAGTGTATGACTTGTCAGCAGAACAAGTCGGAGCATACTTTCCCTGCAGGATTCCTTCAGCGATTGCCAATTCCGAAGCAAAAGTGGGAGGGTATTTCTATGGATTTCATCACTGGTCTACCAAGAGTCCAAGGTAAAGATTGCATATTTGTTGTGGTTGAAAGATTGTCTAAGTATGCACACTTCTTTGCAATTCCATCATACTATTCAGCTCTTCGGGTTGCAAAGTTATTTTTCATAGAGGTGTTTAGGTTGCATGGACTCCCTAAGACCATTGTCAGTGATCGGGACAGCAAGTTTCTCAGCATGTTTTGGCAGTTGTTCCGATTGGCTGGAACGGAGTTGACACCGATCACGAGTTACCATCCACAGACAGATGGGCAAATGGAGATTGTGAACAAATGGGTTGAAGGATATCTACACAACTATGTTGCAGGGCAGCAGCGTGCTTGGATCAAGTGGTTACATTTGGGTGAGTATTGCTATAATACCACCTATCACATGTCGATTGGCATGTCACCTTTCAAGGCCTTGCATGGGTATGATGCACCATCATTTGTAGACTTGGCTTTGGATGATAGTCGAGCTCCCAGAGCTAAGGAGTTGATGCAGGATAGTCAGGATATCCTTAAGGCCCTTAAGGATAATATTCAGTAGGCTCAGAATCAGCACAAGATGTATGTGGATAGACAGGGTAGAGAGGACCTTTGAGGTTGGTGATTTGGTCTTTCTGCGCCTTCAACCATACAAACAGTCGACATTGAAGAAAAGTGGTGTAAAGAAACTGAAACCTAGGTTCTATGATCCCTACAGGATTCTGAGGAGAGTTGGAGAGGTAGCATATGAGCTTGAGTTGCCGGCAGGAAGCAAGATTCATAATGTTTTTCAAGTGTCATGTCTCAAGAAGGCTCTTAGACAAAGTGTCGTTTCTTCTCCTAATCCATTTCTTGATGAAGAGGGCATTTTGGTTTTGGTTCCTGACAACATTTTGGAGATGGAGCGGCGTCTAAGGAGCAGGGTGATCCGTGAGTATTTGGTGAAATGGAAAAATTTGCCATTGGAGGATGTGACATGGGAAGGAGAACAGATTCTGCAGCATCCAGATTTGCTATTGCTTGAGGACAAGCAATCCCGGGAAGGGAGGACTGTAATGTCCCCATTTCCGACATGATCAGCTAACAGGAGTTTGGGTTAGCCTATCCTCATTCCCGTAGGCTAACTCTTGAATTAAGGGAATGCATTGGTTGAGCTATGGAAATTTGGAAATTTACAAGGCTCAGCTAATTTTTCCTAGACTTGGCGAACGTGGAAGATGAATTAATATATTTTTGCATTAATTTTTGAAAGGCCAAAAAAATAAAATAATTGATTTTGAAATGGGACGACCCATTCAAGGATTTTTGAAAATATATAAAATATCATTATTTCTCTTGACAAGTGCAACCCTTTTCGAGGAATAAGGTCAGCAAAAGCAAATAAAATAATATTTTTTAGGAGCGCTCAAATAGAGGGAAAAAATAAATATTTTGAATTGTATTTTGGGCGGCCTCTTAGGAAGAAGATAAAAAAAAAAAATATTGTTAGATGGCCGACTTGGAGGAAAAAGTAATTCAAATCTTTAATTTGAATTTGATTTTGGGCGCCTAGACTTGGTCGGCCACCTTAGAAGGAAAAGAGAAACTCAAGTATAAAAGAAGGTCCTTGGAGCTTCATTCATCATCCGGAACTTTTGGCAACTTTGGCATTTTGCTTTCGCAATTTTATTGCAGGTCTTTCCAAGGACGAAAACTATTGTGGAAGAAGGTGGATTGGACGAAAACCCAACTTCATCTTGGAGGTTAATTCATACGGACTTCACAATTGCACTTCATTGGAGGATTTGTAGGGATTCTTGTGCTTTCATGCCATATCTTTCATTGCAGATTTGGACACCATTGTTGAAAATCATTTGCATCATCTAGGAGCGCTGATTTGTGGGATATATGATTGTATGTTTGAGCGCCACAAGTTGAAGGCTTGATTTCATATTCAACGTCAATTTTGAGGAAGGAATTGAGGCCGATTTCTAAAGCATTTGATGCAGCAGCGACTTCAATTCAGACCGAGTGTGAGAGCAGATCAGAACCCTAGCCGCCGCCCTTGGTGTTATTTTCTCAACATCCATTATCATTTGGAAGGGCGATCTTCATAGAAGGTGAATTGACATTTTGGAAGTGGCGATCTGCATTTGTTGACATCTCTAAGTGAGGCGATCAGCATTGAGGCATCTTGGTTAGCATCATTGAAGACTATATTGAAGGCTGATCTGATCTTGAGGAGCTCACACACTTCTTGTGTAGTTTTTGACATCAATTTGATTGGAGCAGCAGACTTGCATTCAGATTTTTGTATGTTTGGATGGGTATTTCATGGTGTAATTCATGAATGATAAGACTGCAGATATATACTTTCCTTTGCCGTCATTTACATGTTTTAGACTATGTTCTATGCTTGGTGAAATCAATTGATAAGGTGCAGAAAATAAAATCAGAATTCAGATCAGGGTTTCAAGTTTGAAAATTCAAAATCAGAAAATTTTGGTGAAAACCCTAAGCGGGATATTTCAAGTGAAGAGGACCTTGCATGGGTTGATCAGGTGGATCGAGAGGCACAAGTGGATCGAGAGGCACAGGTGGTAGCCATGGTAGAGGAGGAGGATAGATCATGAGCAGAACCCTTAAATGTTAGTTGCACTGAGACACAAGCAAATATCATGGTTGCATCATCATCACCGACCTATCTTAGACTTGTCGTGATCTTGGGACGAGTGATGTAGGCTCCTTTGAGCCATAGACTTATAGTTTTAGTTTTGATATTTGTTTTGATGCCATGGATTTCATAATCCATGAGTTTTGTATACATTTGACAATATTTATAATTTATATATTTAACAATTTGTTTCCTTCAAGTAAAATCTACTTTTATACTTGTAATCGATATATACTTGTGTATGTAAAATACCCTACTTAATATGACTGAAATTTTTGCCTCAATTTCACTTCAAACAATCAATCTCTAAATGCAAAACAACATCAACAAACATATGAACAATTGAATGCCGGAACTCCTTGCTTTATTATAGTCTTCAAAGATGATAAATACAAATGCTTATTGGCTGTTCATTATGCAGTCTGGGACTGTTTTCATATCAGACCTTAATGCATACACAAAATGTGAACCAAATTACATCAAAACTATAGATCATCAATGTCAGTCCTATGAAGAATGATCAACATAACAACCCAGCTCAGTTATGCCTTTGCATGAGCTCAAAACATGTCTGATATCACTGTATAGACTGCTGTTATGAATGTTGATATCACTGTATATGCCCAGCAATGAGTACGACAACAAAATCACACTAAAAACCTCCTCCAATGCCAAGCGATAGACTCCTAGAGATGAGCGATTAGGCTGAAATGATCACCAAAGGCTTCACTCCAACAAATGACTTCAAATATTGATGATATCTGCTCTGAATCAGACCTGTAGCTGTCATATACTCGCCCAGATTTCACAGAGTGAACAAAATAGTGCCAAATAATGCCTTTCAAGGCTAGCGATTACTCCCAAATGCTAGCGATTTGACCTTGTGATGCTTGAATGTCTTCCAAACTCCAAATTCCTCAATGAAACCAAGTCCAAGAACCCTAAAAATGCATTACCAGTTCGCTGTAAAAAAATCAGAACTTCTTATAATATCAATTTCACATAAAATTGCTCTCTAATTAAGGTCGACTACCTTGGTAGTCTTTCAATATGATCAAGAGCTTCAAATGCAATAGCTATCTCCTTCAAACTCCTCTAAATAAACCTGCAATTCAAAGAATGTGATGAAATCATCTCACATACGATATGGGATCATCTCCATATCACATCAAGGGATCATCTCCTTGACAATATACTGAAAATATGCAATTTCCAGCCAAATGCAAATAATAAGGAAACTTACCAAGGGAATCAATAGTTGCAAATTAATAGTGAAAGGCTCTATTTATCCTCCTCCAAGCTTGGTCGACCCAATTAGCTCTAATTTCCAAATGATTTGAAGTCCACCAATGAAATGCCTTTCATTTAAAATCCTCCTTGATTTTATTGAATGCATTCACCTCTAATTTCCATGCCATGAGCTATAACAACTCATTTGCAATTTTTAATGAATTCCTCCTTGGGCAGCAGCCATGAGGAAATAATATTTTATTATAAAATAACTCTCCTTGGCTGGGCGGCGATTCCACATCAGCAAAACCAATTTTATTTAATAAAATTCCTCCTCATTCTTGGGCGAAGTCACTTGGCATTTGAAAATACATTTTTATCTAGCTCCCATATGGCCGTTGGCTCATGATCCAATGTGCTAGCAATATTTCATTAATATTTTGAAAATTCCTTCTATGTGTTGGGTGCATGATCCAAGGAATATTAATATTTTATAATTTTGCAATCCTCCTTCCAAGATACATAGCACATGATCCAAAGAATAATTTGAAATTACCTCTTTTCCATTTGGACATTGGCACAAAGCTCTATACAATCAATCTTCTCCTCATGCGTTGGCAACAAACTCAATGCAATTAGCTTTATCCTCAATGTTGAGTTGTTTGTAGCTTCGATCAGATAACATAATAATAAATATGAATATATAAGATATGTTAAGATAAATATCAATATAGCATGATCGAATGATATATTACCAAAGCATAAACATCTTCTGCATTTTAAACGGTGATTAGTAACTGTTAAAATCAGTGAAACCGATTACAATAAAAACAGTGACAAAGTCACACCTATGATAGGCGTGACTCCTTGAGGAGTCACGTCTATCACAGATGTGACTCCTACAGTCACTCACATATTTATATCAATGTCTTTGCCCTGCAATACTATAGATTGACACAAAAATCGGAAGTGTATGAGAAGTGGAAATTGCATCTGAAATACAAAAGAAAGTAATAAGTTAAGTCTGCTATATAAATATCCAACTTTCAGAAAATATCCAAGTCAGAGATTATAAGTTCGATTTGAATTTACATGGTATCAGAGCCAAGGTAAGCAGAATCCAGGCAGAAAATCGAACTTGAGAGATTCAGATTTAATACATCTCATTTCTCAAATGACAACAACAATCCGATTCGAAGACAGATTGGAAGGAGGAAATAACTTCTCATCATGGAAATTCAGAATTATGATGATACTAAAAGAAAATAAAGTTGATTCATTTGTGAGAGAAAACAAAACGGAACCAAAGAATGACCTTGATAAAACGACATGGATTGAAGGAAATGACAAAGCCATGAAAATCATAGTTGATGGATTTAGAGATCATATCATGCCGATTCTGACAAAACATGAGACTGCATATCATATGTTTAAGTCACTTGAAGGCAATTATGAAATTAATAACTCCAGCAGAACCTTAGCCCTAAAGAGAGAAATAAATCATGTAAGTATGAACAAAGGAGAATCTATCAATGCATACTATATGAGAATATATGCACTAACGGATCAACTCTCAACACTTGGGTACCAAATTGAAAGCAAGGAACTAACACTTATTGCTCTAGATGGTCTCCCAAATTCCTGGGAGACATTTGTTCAAGGCATTAGTGCAAGGTCCAAATTTCCAAAATTTGACCGCCTAAGATCAGACTGTCTTCAAGAAGAATCTAGACAGACAAAGAAAGGGTCAAAACAAAAAAATATAGATGAAGACCTTCATGTTCTAAATACAAACTCTCAAAAGAAAGAGAACAAGAAACACTTCAAGAAGAGGAAAAGTTATCACGGAAAAGGTTCATTCAAGAAAGACATTTCTCGCATCCAATGTTTCAGATGCAACCAATATGGACACTACGCAATCAGATGTCCTGACAGAACCAAACAACAAGCATCTTATGCCAAAATAAAGGAGCATGAATCCAAGAAATATGTATTCTCCTCTGCACTTTCAAACCAAGTATCAAATAAATCCAACACCTGGGTTATAGATAGTGGTTCATCAAGACACATCACAGGGTTCAGGGAACTACTAGACACCATGGTAGAAGAGACTGACGAAGAAGTAACAATTGGAGATAACTCTGTACATCCAGTCAAGGGTGTTGGCACATGCACCCTCAAATTAAAGACTGGCATCTCCATCCATCTTACTAGAGTATTGTTTGTCCCAAGCATCAAAAGAAACCTAGTCTCCATATCTGCACTTGAAGATAATGGATATAGGGTGACTTTTATGGATAGCAAAGTATTGGCATGGCCAAAGAATTCTACTATTAAGAAAGCCAAAACCATAGGTCATAGACAAGGGTACTTGTACGAGTTATGTACGGAACCAAATCAAGCCCTAATTCATGAAATTGCAGACTCTAATGAATATGGCATAGAAGACTAGGACACCTAAATTTCCGTGCCTTTTCTTCCATGGAAAGACTAGTTATAGGGTTACCCAACCTCAAACAATGTAATTCAGGGGTATGCAAGGGGTGTGCCTTAGGGAAAAATACAAAGGGGTCCTTTCAAAATAGTTTTAGCAAAACAAATAAAGTATTAGAACTAGTCCACTCAGATTTATGTGGACCCATGTCTGTACCCTCCTTAGGTGGGTTTCTATAATATGTAATCTTCCTTGATGACTTCTCCAGAAAGACATGGATCTATTTTCTTAAATGTAAAGAATCACAGGAAATCCTTAAAAGATTTAAGGAATTCAAATCCATTACTGAAAACTCTTCCGGGAGAAAAATCAAAACCTTAAGAACAGATAATGGGAATGAATACACTTCAGACATTTTTAAAGACTTTTGTAAAAACACTGGGATTAAGTCTTTAAAAACACTGGGATTAAGAGGGAGTTCACTGTACCTTATAATCCTCAACAAAATAGAGTTGCAGAAAGAAAAAATAGAACCATTGTAGAAGCTGCTAGGGCTATGTTACTTGATCAGAACATAGACACTTCACTTTGGGCAGAAGCATCTAGTACTGCTATCTATATACAGAACAAATGTCCTCACTCTCATATTGATGACAAAACTACTGAAGAAGCCTTCATTGGCACAAAACCAGACATTAGTCATTTAAGGATATTTGGTTGTCCTGTTTACATTCATGTGCCCAAAGAGAAAAGAACTAGGCTAGAACCTTCTAGGAGAAAAGGCATCTTTGTAGGCTATAGTGAAACATCAAAAGCTTATAGAATATATATACCTAGTCAAAGACAGATTGAATTAAGTAGAGATGTGATTTTTGAGTAAGACATAGCTTTCAAAAGAGCTAGAAATGATATTGAGTCAGAAATACAAACTTCCAACTCAAGCATAGAAGAGGATCCTGCACCTGAGTTTTAGAGGGAGTATCCTGAGGAAGAGGTAAACCATGAACAAATCACATCACTAGAAAATCCCAAGAAAAGACCACTCTGGGCCACCAAAGCAATGGAAGAAGCTAAAAATTATGCCGCTCCATCAGGGACTTTTAGGGAAAGCACAAGACCTAAGAGATTCTCTAGTTATGTAGCTTTACTGAGTGAATTCATTAAATTAGAACCTTCTAGTGCTATAGAAGCTCTTAAGCACCAAGTATGGAAGAATGCCATGACAAAGGAGTATCAATCCATCCTGAAGAATGATGTGTGGGATATAGTACCTAGACCAAAAGGGAAATCTGTTGTTTCTTCAAAATGGCTATTTAAAATCAAACATGCTGCAGATGGCAGTATAGGGAAATACCAAGCAAGATTTGTAGCCAGAGGATTTTCAAAGAAGGAAGGAATTGATTACGACGAAACCTTTGCTCCAGTTGCTCGATATACATCAGTCAGGGCAGTTCTAGCTATTGCAGCAGCCAAAGGGTGGAAAGTCCATCAAATGGACGTAAAAACTGCTTTCTTAAATGGAACCATTGAAGAAAAGGTTTACTTAGAGCAACCCGAAGGATTTGAGATTCACAATGCAGGATCCCATGTATGTAAATTAAACAAAAGCTCTATATGGACTTAAACAGGCCCCCAGAGCCTAGTATGAAAGAATTGACAGTTATCTCTTGAGATTAGGCTTCTCAAAGAATGATGCAGATCCAAATCTCTACTTCAAACAAAGCAAAGGTGATATGTTAATATTGATATTATATGTTGATGATCAATTGATTACAAGAGAAAATCACCTTATTGATCAATGTAAGAAAGATCTAGCTTCAGAATTTGACATGGACTTAGGTCTATTACACTACTTCCTTGGACTGGAAGTATGGCAGAAATCAGACTATATTATTCTAAACCAAGGGAAGTACACAATTGATATATTAAAAAGGTTTGGTATGATGGAATGTAGACCTATGTCTTCCCCCATGGAAACAAATCTTCATAAATTGAAGGAAGCAGCAGCAGATTCTCCGTTGGTAGATCCCACTCTGTACAGACAGATAATTGGATCCTTGATGTATTTGGTCAATACCAGACCTAATATCTGTTATGCTGTAAATGCCTTAAGTCAGTTTATGTGTGAGCCCAAGGAGATACATCTTGTGGCTGTGTAACATATAATGAGATACCTTCAAGGTACTATAAATTATGGCTTAAAATATGAAAAGGTTGACTTAGATCTACATGGATTCACAGATTCAGATTGGGCTGGAAGTGTAACTGACCAGAAGAGCACCTCCGGATGTTGTTTCAGTTTAGGATCAACAATGATATCGTGGATCAGCAGAAAATAGTCTTCAGTTGCTCAAAGTTCTACAGAAGCCAAATATATTGCAGCTTCTATGGCTGCTAGAGAGGCAGTATGGCTTAGAAAACTGCTTGTGGGATTATTTGGTAAACCTCTGAAACCAACTATCATCCACTGCGACAATCAAAGCTGTATTAAGCTATCCGTGAATCCAGTATTCCATGATAGATCTAAACATATTGAGATTCCTCATCACTATGTGCGTGATATGGTGGAAAAAAATGTGATTCAGTTGGAGTATATCAATACAGGAGATCAAACTGCAGATATTCTTACTAAACCACTCCTCAAGGTGAAAGTTGAATACTTCAGAAAAAATCTTGGTATGATTGAAATGTAAAATTCTAATTGATTTGTACTAATATATTAAAGATGTTTAATGTGTAAACATCTTGTGTCATATGTGTGACTCTATGACATTATGGGCCTACCCATTCTGTGTTTATTTCCAAAAGGTGACAATTTTTTGGATAATCTACACTTGTACCTAACGTTATAAGGTGACGATCTTATAATGTTCATTAGACTGATATCATGTGACTTGATATTGGTATGAATCATGGAGTTATCATGATTAAGTTATGGTAGACATTATGTGACTTAATGTCAGTGCACATACCATAACTAGGATATATATAAGGAGAATGTAATGTTCTCGGATATAGTATATCCTTTAGTATCATGAGGTAGGTGATGCTACGTATCACGAGATAGGTGATACTATATATCATGAGTTATGTGATATTAAATTACTTTGAGTAATTCATTATAGATCAGATAATTGATATTCACAGAGATTATTGTGATATTGTTATCTTCCCGAGCTAAGAGGGAGTGTTGAGTTGTTTGTAGCTTCGATCAGATAACATAATAATAAATATGAATATATAAGTAATATTAAATATTACTTATATATTCATACTTAATATATAAGGTATGTTAAGATAAATATCATTATAGCATGATCGAATGATATATTACCAAAGCATAAACATCTTTTGCATTCTAAACGGTGATTAGTAACTGTTAAAATAGGTGAAACCGATTACAATACAAACGGTGACAAAGTCACACCTGTGATAGGCGTGACTCCTTGAGGAGTCACGCCTATCACAGGTGTGACTCCTACCGTCACTCACATATTTATATCAATGTCTTTGCCCTGCAATACTATGGATTGACACAAAAATCGAAAGTGTATGAGAAGTGGAAATTGCATCTGAAATACAAAAGAAAGTAATAAGTTAAGTCTGCTATATAAATATCCAACTTTCAGAATATATCCAAGTCAGAGATTATAAGTTCGATTTGAATTTACACTCAAGTGTTGGCACAATAAATTATAGAAATCACCTCATCTTAGGCGTTGGAATTCTAGAGCAAATAGATATTTGAAAATGCAATTGAAGATTGACATTTTCCTTTGGCGTCCACTTGGCATCAATTTGTCCAACCAATGAAATGATGAAAATACAATTTAAATATTGCATTTTCCATTAAACCACAACCACTATATTTTGGCTAAATGAATAATATCTCAAAAAATGCTAAGCCAAAATAAAAATCATTCCCTCACCATGTGTATTAGCCTACAAGAATGGTGAATAGGCTAATCAATAACTCCATGTGAAATCACTCCGGAAATGGGGACATGACAGTGTATATGATCAAAGTAGCTTCTATTTGATTAGTTTATTGTGTCTTTAAAGTTTATTTATTAATGGGTGCATGAAACAAATTTTAAATCCTAAAAAATCTCTATATTTCCATGGTTTTTTCAATTTACCATGTCTTTGTCAAGTCTGGACTGAGTTTGAGCGCCAAGTCAAGTCCAAGTCTTGTAACACTAGTTTACACAAATAAATTTTGCTGATATGCAATGCTCAATATTTTAATTGAACAATTGTAAGTTGTGATAGATACTCCATTTTCCTAATTTCTTTTTAATTTTTTAAAAGAAAATTCTACTTCTTGCTGAAAATAAGTTCTCGAGAATCTACCAAATTTAAAATGGACTTTCAATCTAGAGATAGATTGATGATAAATCTATCGGAGAAGGAAAAATACATAAAGTGCAATAAGTATGTACATAATGTCATTCAAGTAGTAATTTAGGCCACGTATGCCATTATGCAGATATGCACAATGTTTATATACCCTTGCCTTCCATTGCATATTAAAAAAAAAATTAGGGGAGGCCTTGCATTCTATTGCCTATATCGTGTATTTGCAAAAAATTTAGGGGAGGTGCTTAATGGATTTGCATTGTGGAAAAAATCAATATTGAAACATGGATCTATTATATACCTAAGGATATGATATTATAATGTATTTAGATGGATGAAGATGCCAACATATGGCACGCATCCCTTAAGTTAGCTATGTTGGGTCATGTGGACAACTCAAATGTACATAATTATATTAGGTAATTAGGAGGCCTACATGGGTTTAGTGGTTTACCCCTCCATTATGTTATTAGGAAGAGATCTATATAAAGAAGATGAATATCATTGTAAGAATAGGTGATGAGGATGATATTATGTTTGGGATCTCTTGGAGATATAGCGTGGAATACCTTCTCCCATAAAAAAGTATTTATGGTGTTACCCTACCTCAAGATTTTATTCTATTTCTGCATATAATGGATATTAGGGCATCTTAGCCCACTAACATCTCTTGTGGTGTGTGTAATCTATCTTCTACATTATCTTATTGCAATTATTATATGTGTGGATCTTACCAAGTGGTATCAAAGTGATTTGGGCAAAGGTGAGGACGAAACCCTAATTTTGGAAATTTGCCTATATCTTCCAAACAACTACAAACTTTTCTATATTTTTTACTAGAGTTGGAGAATTGGATAAGGAAGCTACAGTCCAAAACTTGGCGCTTGATCATCAATATTAAGTGAGTTATTGCAATTTTATGTTGTGTTAGCCTTATTTTGACACCACTAATTTTAAACTTTTTTTGTCAAGTCAGCGAGTGTTGCCATATGTTAACCCCCCTGCCGAATTCGTATTTGTCGCAAATGTTCTAATTATTGTCAAGTACCAAGTCGCACTCAGTCGCAAAAAATTAGTATCACATGTTTTCCACGTTAGTCCAAAAGAGTATTGTAAATTGTCTTAGTCGAAAACCTTCAAAATAATTACGCAAAGTGGTGATTTACGGAAACAATTAAATTTTAAAATTCGTTAAGAGCTAGAAAGAAATCCTTTTACAAAGAGATGCTTGAGGCTATTTAACACAATCTAACAAGTTTTCATATCATAACTCCCTCCAGTTTGCGAGATATTGAACTCAGTTTACGGAAACGATTAAATATGAGGTTTTGTAAAAGTTGGAGCAAAATGGTCTAATGGAGAATCTCATGATGTCATTATTGACAAAGTGGCAAGTTTTCAAGAGAAAAAAATAATCCAGTCAAAAGTTATGCATGGATCTTCTTTTCGCCATCATTTGCGGGTTCAACGGAAAATTTAACAAGGTTATTGTAATGTCCCCTTTCTATCTTCAGTGTTAGTCTATCATTGGGTTCCCGTAGACTGACAGTTTGGATAGGGAACCATGGTTGGATTGGCCTTGGATGTGTAATTCAGAGGTGTAGATGTGGTTTGGATCCAGTTGGCAGTGTATTGTGGTGACTTGGCTCGTATGTGGCCATACTTGCTATTTATAGTAAGTTCGGGATCGGTGATATTTCAAGATTTTCAGAGTGGGGTTGGATTCGTCTCATCGATACCTTTCCGGCAAGCTAAAGATCATTGCATTCCGACATGGTCTTGACATTTATTTTAAAGTCCGAAGCTATATTATGTTTATTTAACGGGACTTTATAAATGTTAAGTGAAGTGACTTATAAAAAGAAATATTTTAAAGGGGTCACTAATGTGTTTGGGCACCCATCCCTAGGAGTGCAAAAAGGTGATTTAAAATGTTATATTTCCCTCTAAAAGCCAACACCCCTCTTGGGAAGAAATAAAAATAAGAAAAGTGGAGTCATTTGATATGCTATGTTTTATGATATTTTCTTCTACTTGGCTCTGCTAGGGTTTTTTGGTGTGAGGGTTTGAAGGATTCGAACCAGAGGCTATTGGGAACGAAAACTCCCTCTAGTAACAGCATTCTACAGATGTGCAATACTATCCAAAGGTGCTCTCAAAAGTGGATACATCCATTGTTCACAGATGTGCTTTAATGGAGTTGTTTGAAAGATTTCAAGAGCTTATTGTTGCATTTTCCGGAGATAGTTTATGATCTGCTATAATAGTCTGATAGGAGCAGATTTCAAAGGGTTTTTGAGAGGGTTTGCTGCTGTATATTCCCCCTTGGCTGGCCATACCAACTCAGCTCCAGCCGTACCTCATTTTGGAGTCCTTTGTGGAGTTAGAGTGGCGGATAATTACTCTTTCTTGGGCGTCAACCTTTCTTAAGGGCATTCAATCCAGTGCAGACTATTCAGAGTGCATTTCCAACATAGTGTGAGCAGATTTGACATTCAACTGGGCCATACACCCTGCCAATAGGGACGTCAGCCTGTTGGGGAGCATTTTCGTGTGCTTACAGCAGTTTAAACTATTTCTTCCTAGGCGTCCAGGGCTGTAGATGTTCTTCTTTGCATTATATGCTATATTCTATCAGTGTGTATTGATTTCGGTGTGGTTCTGGCTATACCCATTTGCTAGTCCGGCAACAGCATAAATCTGAAGTTGCAAATCTGAACATGTGTTTAGAACTTCATTATTTGCTGATATATGAATTGGGTTTTTCATATTTCTTTCATATTCCTTGTATCTTTTCTGGGTTTTCACTATATATGCTATATTGTATTGTTTCGGCAACACACATTGCAAGAAAACTAAAACCCCTTCTGCATCTTCTCTCTAGTCTGAAAGAACACAAAATAAAAATTTAAAATAACACTAAAAAGATTTTAAAAAGAACCAACAGGTGCAGCACATTATAGTTATCGTGAAGCAAAATTGGATACTTTTCAAATTCTTAAATTTTTCATTCAATTTATTGGCTCAAAATCTCATCAAAATTCCAACATTGTACTTGGTTGCATATCTCCAAGTTAAAAAATCTAATGATAAACCCAAAAGTGCTCTTCATCGGAAGTTTGGACATTTGTTGCTTTTTAAAAAATCTTTGAAGTCCTAACATTGGCAATATTTTTGAAGTTTAAGAAATACTTTAATTCGCAGTTCCCGGCGAAATGGAAATCCCCGACAACTTCAAACGAAGCGGAAGTTTCCGACAAAGTTGAAATCTCCGATTTGTTCCAAATAGGTACGAAATCCCCGAAATCACTTTTATCAAACGTTTCATTCATTTTGTCGGTGTTTTAAAGGCGAATTGGAACAAATCGAAGTTTTAAAGGCGAATTGGAACAAATCAGAGTTTTCCCAAGTACCGGGAACCTCCCAAAACTCCGATAAACGTCATATTTTCATTTTGAATTGTTTTTCAACACCTCTCAGCCTCCGACACCCCTGTTAAAGAAACATTTCTACACCCCCAGAACCACCATGAACAAAGGGTGTGCCAAAGTTGCAGGATACACACATAATGGATTCATGAAAAAGCTTTGGAAACTTTTAAGCAAATGCAAATGGCGGAGCTGTGGACTAGGGTATGAACATCTATCAAAGCGTGAAGGATAGTAGAATTTATTATTTATATCAAATATTCCGCTGCAAATGCTCTGGTATAACATTTGTGTAAATGTGGAAACATGGACAAGTAACGTGAACTGTTCAACTCACACTAGAATCTTCCATGCCCACGCCAAAACTGGATCTGTACAGCAATGTGTCAGCGAAAATCCCACAACCTTGCTACTCCATTCCTTGCCTATGCCTAAAAGGATTCTGCACATAATGGATCTGTTGAACAGGCTTTAGAAACTATTCAACCAAATGCAATTCGCAGGTGTAAAACCTAGCACCACAACCTTTGACATTATCCTTCTTATCTATGCTCAAATGGAAGCTTTAAAACAAAGTATGGACATCGATCGAAACATGATTGAAAGGGGATTTTTCTTCAGATGTTGCAGATGCAAGTGCATTGGTAGACATATATGTGAAATGGGGAAGCACAGACATTGTTTTTGAATTATTTGACAGCATAACTTAAAGAAATGTGGTTTCATGGACTGCAATGATTGCAGAATATGTATAAAGGGTTTGTTAAAGCCACCTTCCAAGAAAAATGAATTTGCAAGTGTAAGGTCACCTTCCACAACCTTTACTAGTATCCTTCAATGATTGCGCAAAAATGGGGAATCGGAATAGGTTTTGGACTTCAATCAAAGCATCGGACCAGATTTGAATCTAATGTGTTTGTTGGAACTGCCCTTGTGAACATGTATGCAAAATGTTGCAAACGATGTGCATCTTCCATCAGAGAGAAAACATTATGCATCTGCAACAGAGCAAACACAAACTTGGAATTAAATTCAACAAGACATAAGTGGTCATGTGAAAAGTATGTCTGTTTTAGAAGTATCAGCAATGGTTTGGGATGCTGGCAGTGTTCAAACTACAGAGGTGCAGGCCACTCTATGGCTACAAAGCGCAGACCTACATGAGCAATATATTACAATAAGAAAATGTCCTTGTTTCTTGTTATTTATGAGTACAAATGTCAGTAAAGTTGTAATATCCCAAATGGGATCTGCCCTAAAATTCTGATTTTTATTTCTGCTCAAACCCTAATTCTGATTTCTGATTTCTGATTTTTATTTTCTGATTTCAAACAAAATATGACAGAGAACATACAAGTGCCAAAACATGCCAAATAAACATGTCAAAAGATACTACAACTTGCTGATCATATCAAACATGAAATCCACCATGAAATGCACAAATATGGCCATTCAAATGCAACATAAAATCTGATTTTCTGAAGATAACTTCTGCTGTTACAAATCTGAGTATACAAACTGAAAATTACATCAAAAACATGGGCTAAACATGATTAAATATGGCCCAGAATGCTGCTCTCCAAATCAGCTCAAAACCTTAGGTTTGTACATACCAATTGATGATGAATGATGCTCAAACAAACCCTCCAAATGACGGCGCATCCAAGGATGAAGATGGCTGCTGGGTTAGGGTCTGGAAAACCCTCCAATGGATGAAATCGCCTCTCTCCAAGCCAAATCGCTCTCCTCCAAAGGCTGCACTCAAGTCTAGGGCAAATCCCTAGCGCAATATCCACACAAAATGCCACAAACAATGCTGCTCCAAATCTGATCTGAAAATCTAAATATGCAATAATGTTCCAAACCTCCAATGTCTCCAATGAATTGCAAATAGAACTCCGTTATGAGTCCTCCACAAGATGAGCTAGGTGTAATGTCCCCATTTTTGGAATGGTCGCCATTGGAGTTGGTTTTCACTCTCCAAGATGTTTTGATGATACACTGTGGGTATATTTTGGTGTGGACATGTTCCTTTCTATGGGAACGAAATATATTGAGGTATCCTCCTAATGATGATATGACTCTTTTATTTACAATCATATTTCCACCTTGGAGCGAACCACTGGGAGGAGTCACAAATATGGAAAACTTGTCATATTCCTACATTGATGATGAGATATGGGTCCCATGCATGTATGCGCCATCATTAAGAGATTATCCTTGCACTTTAATGGAGAAATAAATAATAGTTAGTATCTTACCTTGGCGCTTGAGGAGAAATAAAAAATAATAAATAAAATCATATCTTTTATTTGGGCGCCATAATACTCTAATGCTGGTCGGCCTACCTAGAAGGCACATCATTGAAATAAAAGATTATCCCCCCTAGGTCGGCCTAGAGGGAGATTGAGCATAAACCATGTATAAATATAAGGTGGAGTTGGCATTTGCAAATCATCATTCATCACTCATTCATTCATTGGAGTTTATCTCTAGCATAAGGATCTTGGGAGAAAAACCTCAAGTATCCTTGGAGGACCTGGACAAAACCCTAGCTCACCCATTTGGAGGATTCCATAATGGGGATCTACTTGTGCATCATTGGAAAAGAAGAGCAGATTGCAGATCAGATCGTGGAGATCATCTTTGGAGGCATTCTTGGCATGGATAGTTCATCATTTGCAAGGAGAAGTGCCCTAACTAGTGAGAGCCACCCTTGGAGGACTGCTTTTTGTGATTTGTGACATCTTTGGTATCATTTTGTTGGAGCAGGAGACCTGAGCAGATTGGAGGAGCAGACCTAGGGTGTTTTGAGGTACAAATATCAGCATTTGCCTTTTGGTTTGTCATCATATTCAAGTGGTACAATTCGCCCAGCTAGGGCTTGCTTTGGGACACCTCCTTCAATGTATTTATTAGTCCTTTGAGGTCTGATTTATAACAGCAGAAGTATGAAACTGTGTCGAGCAGGCCTGCCCTAAATATTTGAATATATCTTGCATTCTTTCAGTCAGAAATCATATTGGGTCAATTGCCCTACATTAGTAATTCATGTTCATGATGCTTGTCAATGGGCAATATCATTTGTCATCAATATTAGCCATGATTGGTTATGTTTCATGCTTGCTGGAACAATTGTTTAGAGCAGAAAAATTGGATCAGAACTTAGGGTTCCAGCAGAAAACTAAAGAGCAGAAATCTAGGGCTTAATAATGAAAAATCGGTCTTAGAAGTTGGGAAAGCCCGAAAATCCAAAATAGGCCGAAATATCCCCATTTGGGACATTACACTAGGTTTTCGTCCAACTCACCTTATTCGCAAGGGTTTTCGTCCTTGGAATATAGCCCAACCAAAGTTGCAGCCAAAGAGAAAAACTCTATGAGAAAATATGATATGAATGGATGATCAAATGACCTTATATTTATAGCCATCTTTTCCCTCCAAATCTGGCCGACCTCATCTTGGAAAAATATTTATTTTATTTTCTTTTTCTTCTCCCAATATGGTCGACCTCATGCTAGGTGCCCAAAATAAATCATTTTATTTTATTTTATTTTTCCCACCTTGGCCGAACCCTTTTTGGCACATGTCAATTTACTTTTTGACCTCTCCCTAGGTCGTCCACCTCAAAAGTAAATTACTTTGATTTATTTTAATTTTTTCCATGGCATCACAAAAATATCCAAAGTCATTTCCCATCATCAATTAGCCCGATAAATTTAGTTAAATACATGATTTAACTAATCAGAATAATCCCTTGCTTCTTCGACCTAGCCCACGGGAATAAAATAGGCTAGCCGACTCTAATGGATGATCACTCAAAAAAAGGGGACATTACAAAAGGAATGGGTACCTCCAATGGCACGAGAATCACTTGGATGGCAGCAATCCCTCAGTGGTCTCTATATCCTTGTCACCAATCACAGTTAAAATTGGCAGAGACTAACACAAATCATAAAAGAGAAACTGAAGTTGTTTATAACATATCAAGTGACTACCTGAGTTCACGTAAGCTCTGGTGGAATTGGGGCATAGAATATCAATGTTGCAATCAATGGGTTACTGGAGGTGAAGTGGAAGCTAATGTACATGTGTGGCGAGAAGTTGCCGGGTTATTTAGGTTATGGAAAAAGCCACTAAATGTAATGCTTTAGTTGCAGAGTCCTTCACCTAGGGTTGATTTAATGATAGCTGGACAGTTTTTGAAAATGAAATGAAATGGCCATGGATTGTGTCAAATAGGTGGGCAGATAGAATGATTCAAATGGCAAGGAGATTGATAAAAGATAGATGAATTAAAAAGATCCTTGGAACTATTTGATGTATTTGGCTTTGACATATTGTTGTTGGAACTCATAACTAGACAAAAAGCTCTGGATTTTGGTCATGATTCTGAGCAAAAAGGTGCAATGCTTGATTGGATTAAAAAGCTACACTGGAGAGCGGAAGTTGGATCTCATAGTAGATAAATATCTAAATGATTTCTATGACAGAGTTGAACTTGAGAAAATGGTACAAGTGGCCTTGATATGCACCTTATTTCACCCTCGACATCGTCCCAAGATGTCTGAACTGGTGAGAATGTTGGAAGGAGATGCACTGGCAGAAAGATGGGAAGCATCACAGAAAGTGGAAACTCCTAGGTACAGAAAGGTGGAGTCTATTCTAATTTTGTTAGAGACTTTTCTTTTATTGAACAAGCAATGGAACTTTCTGGTCCACGATGATTCACTACCTAGAGGGCAATTATTTATTTTCAATTTTAGTTTTAAGTCTGCATGAAGTCCAAAATTTTAGCTAGGAGTTGTGGCATAAAATCTACATCTATTTTCAAGTGTAATATATATGGTCAAGAGTGATAAGGAGACAGTGTAATGTCCCCATTTTCGTGAGCATCAGAGTTCAGAGGATTAGCCTATTATCATTGGTTCCCCATAGGCTAATGTGGTGATTAAGGGTTATTCAGCTGACCCTTTGGGTGTATATTTCAGTACTCTCCTTCTCCATGCATCATTTTTTTTGTGGTTTGTCTTCTAGAGGTCTTTCGAGCTCATTTTATACACACTATTTTTAGTAAGTCACTTGGACGTTTGGGTCCATGCTTACTATTTATGGAAAATCATCAGGATGGTCAGAAGGCACTACGGTTATATCTGGGAAGTTGGCAAGATCAGTCGTTGGTTTGATATTTTTGATATTTGGTATTTAATGGAGTTTAATGATTTATTTTAATTATTTAAGTCTCATCTAGCATTGACTTTGATATAATTAATTAAATTAAATATCTTTATGATTAAAAGGCATATAAGGGGTCAAGTGTGCATTTAATATATTAATGTCATAAGGTATTTATTTATTATGCCAAATGGGGTGCCAACATATGGAGGTATAAGGATATTAAGTGACTTTATAATGATGTCAATGACAAATTATAAAATAAGGTCACTTTTGAGGGGAAAAGTAAATTAAAAGAGGAATAAAATAAAGTATTACTTTTGAAAGGGAAAAGAAATATTAAAGGAGGAAAAAGTGCAATGAGGATTCATTCTTGATATGTTATTTTGAAAGAAAACTTTTCCTTGAGAGCTTGAGAGCTTTGGCTTGCAGGTTCAGTAAACCCTAGGACAAAAACCCTAGAGGTTTTGCTTATTTGGAGGAAAACCCAGATCAGCCCACTTGGTGAATTCATCTCAGGTTTCACAGTTGCATTAAATTGTTTAATTTTTGTGTTGATATTGTTGGTTCATCATTGTGGCAGCCATTGGAAGAGTTTTATATTGCTGATTTCTACATATGATGGCGGCTAGGGTTAATGCGTATTAAATATTATTGCATATTCTTTCATGGCAAAATTTTAGATTTGATTTGATACCTTACTTGAGGAGTTTTGATCAAGGATAATTGCAGGACTATTTTAATGCAGATTTGAAGAGTAATGGATTTTGAGGTTGTGTTGCAAATAATCCATCCGGGTATTGGAGATTTAGCTTGCATGTTGGTATTTTGGTGTGCATGTTTGAGGAGTGATGCATTTTAATGTTGTCTTGCAAATAATCCATCTGGGTATTTGAGTTTTGTAGATTTGAGCTATTGGGTGTTGCTGCAATTTCCAATTCCAGCTAGGGTTTGAGATGGGTGCTTACAGAAACCAGTTTTGGCATATGGAGATTGATGCAAAGTGGCTGCCATGAGGTTGGAATAACATATGCACTTCTAGGTATTCTTCATTTCGTTGCATGATTCCAGAAATTATCAATCTTGACCTCTCTTGCATTGTAAGTGTCAAAAATTTGGTATGTTACAGTCATCATTTTGCTTCAGATATTGTAACAGCAGTCCATTGTATTTTGGCTGCCTTAGAACAGGCGTTTGTTGTAATTGGAATGATGAACAAATCAGAAATTTCTCTTAGTTAGGACTGATTCCGTTTTCACATCACTGTTATGATCATTTCGAGTTGAAATTAATATTGTCAATGTTACCTATGTGTAATGTCCCCTTTTTAGCCCAGTTAGACAGTTGAGGAGTTAGTCTATTATTTGTTCCCGTAGACTGACAGTTTGGTAAGGGAACTGTTGATGATGTTTTTGTGACACCACAACAATAGAATAAAATACTAAGTATCCTATCCTCTCTTGAACAAAGCTTCTCAGACGCTGAACTTCATGATCGAATGAGACTTCTCCAAGGTTCCTTGAGCGTCAGGTCTTGACGTGCACAGGGATAGACTCCATGGAATGATGTGATTTGCTGGTAATCACAAGGGGGACTTACGTAAGATTGCTCCTTCATGGACATGGAATAGTTCATTACTCGGACTCAAATTTGTGGGTGAATGGAACTCCTTCACAAATTGACAACTTGGAATTCCTTAGTTCCACTCTTGAAGAGGCGTATGATTTGGCAATGAAGCTTCTAGAAAACTCATCCTAGCGAAAATCTAAAAGAAAATGCAAAAGATGAATGAGGGTTAAGGAAACTAACTGATGGAAAAGACTACTGCTGAGGATGGAAACTGGAACCACGCTTCTGCTTCGTCATGGGGCAATAACTCAGACAGAGATGGTGCTATCTTCAAAGGAGGAATAAGGATTTTCAGACTGCCCTCGCATGGAACATGGAACTTAAAACATGCAGGAACAATCGAAGTTAAGCTTGGAACAAGTTCAGACTAACCATACACTGTGATTTGCAAGCCACAAATCACAAATGGTATGAACTAACAGTTTCAATCATTCACCAACTACAATATTTTCCATCACTCTAATTAATGAAAGCTTAAAAAATAAAAGAAATGAAACAACTTCAGAAACTTAAGATTTGCTTCAAGGAAATCAGGAAAACCATGCCAAAATCCAAAGAACTCCATAAACACCAGTCCACAATGCTTATATTATTGATTTGGAAAGTGTTTCTACAAATATCTTGCTGATCCTTGAAGTTTCTAGCTCAAAAATGATACAAAAGTAAAGCTAGCTATCTAGCTGCTCTAGGAGCATGAAGAAAAATGATAGAAAAGAGATCCCCTCAAATGAGGCCTCTCAACCTTTATATAGGCAAGCAGAATACAAAGAAGAGGTGGGGAGATCAGATCTCGTTGAAAACCGTGCCATGAGTCAAAAACCCTAGGGGAGTAGGTGAGATCACACCATAGGTCCAAAGGAATGCCGCCACCTCTCCTGGGTGCCACCTTGTCCTGGATGAAAAGCTGCCACTTGTCCTAGATGAAAAGCTACCTCGTAGGGAGGTGACTAGTCAACTACCAACTCATCCTGTTCCTTGGACGCAAATTTCAGGGTGTCCAGGAATCCTTCATCCTGAGCACAAATTCCAGGGTGTCCAGGAACTTTCACGTGGAGGAATCCTTCCTTGAGCAAGGGCGCATTTTCCTTAGGGTCCTAGAATGGAATTCCTTCATGAGTTGGAATTCCCTGTCTTGGAATAGAATTCCTGATATTGGACTTGGAGTGATCTCTCCCATTCTGTCATCCTTAATGCAGGCATTCTCCGTGTCATTTGAAATCTTTGAAAGGATTCTTGATTCTTCCTTTATCCTTTATGCGAAGTCTCCCTATCACTGAACTGGAATCTTTGATGTTGCCTTCCTTGCGCCAGTCATGTTGAGTGTTAGGGGGAGAAAGGCGGGCACTGGAATGGAGTGATGTCCTTCATCTTCCATCGGTATGCATGTGTAGTCTTCTTGTTATTGGGACTCCTGAATCCTTGAAATGGTCATCTTCTCCAGAGCTTGAACTCTCTGAATCCATCCCGATTGCCCTAGATCATCCTTATTCATCCTCCTCATGGAGCTTATCCTCGTCTTGGATTCCTGTAAAATAAGGGAAACCTCAAGTAGTCATGATGAACAAGATCCCTAAATGCAATGCAATCAAAAGATAAAACAAGAAATAAACTTGCATGATTAATCAATTTGACTTATGAACTCTTGAACAAATAAAGGACTTTCTTCACTTTTTGGTATTCTCCACACTTGGACTAACTTTTCCTCCTTTCCAGGGTTACCAAGCATGCACAGGAGGAGTTTCCAGTTGGTTCAGGAATCCTTCTTGTCCAGAGCGCAAATTTCACTGTCAACAGGAAACCACCTGTCCTAGGTCGCATTTTTCACCTCCTGCAGGAATCCCCTTGTCCAGGTCGCAAATTCAAGTTGGTGCAGGATTTTGTGACCTGGAATTCCTTCACTTCCTGGGCGCATATTCCGGTAGGTACTAGATTTTGAGACCAGGACAAATTTTTCTACCTAAGCGCATATTCCAATCCCAACAGGAATTTGCGACTTTGACAAAATTTCATGTTTTTTAGCTAAGGACTTTATCATTCTGTTTTAGCAAGGATAGATTTTTTGACTTTGATCAATGATTCAACATTTGAAATAGGATCCAACATAAGAAGTACCTTCTATCGCCTTAGGGAATTCCAGATTTCAAAGTGAAATTTCAGGATCAAGAGGATTTTGGACTCTAGGTCGCAAATTCCAGAGGGAACTGGATTTCCCACTGAGGTCGCAAATTCCAGTTGGAGCTGGATTTTCTCCTTGTGGCGCAAATTCCAGACTGAACTGGATTCCTAACCTATGGCGCAAATTCCAGCTGGAAAGGAATTTCCCAATCCCATGGCAAATTTTGAGTGCCTGAAGGATTTTCACATTTGGAAGTCTTCTAGAATTTCCAAGTCACCAAAGTCGCAAAATCCACCTCGAGTAGGATTCTTCCCCAAGTCGCATTTTCCATCTTGAACAGGAATTTTCCCCGTCGCAAATTCCACTTGGTGCAAGAATTTCCTCCAGGTCGCAAAATCCACTAGGTGCAGGAATTTCCCCTCCTAGGTCGCATAATCCACCTTGGACAAGAATTTCGTCCTAGTTGCAAATTTCAATGGAAGCAGGAATCCTAACCTATGGTGCAAGTTCCAGATTGAACTAGAGGAATTCTTCCAAGTGGCACATTTCAGTACCAACATGAATCTGACAGTTGGGAATGGATTTTGATAGTTGGGAATGCAATTTGGCCGTTAGGAATTGTTCCATAACCAAAACCCCAAAGTTGCAGTTCTTTCAAGATGGGTCTTGGAGTGGAATGATCCTTGAATTCCTTCTTTTGCAAATTTCACTTAGTGAAGGAATTTTCCTGTCCGGAACTCTTGCAAGGCAGAAGATCGCATTTTGGAGTGGGTCAAGGAATGTTCTTATCAAGGAAAATCCAGTTCAAGAATGTTCCTATCAAGGAATATCCGGTTCAGGAACTCCTTCCTAAGGATCCTCCAAGTCTCAAGTTGGACTGGGTCCTGGGTTTTCCTGCCTTGGACTATGGAATTTCTATTCACTCCCGATGAAGCTTTTTGACATTTGAACGAGGATTTATACCTTGGAACGAGGAACTGCCTCATTTATCATGGAATCCCTATAGTCATCTTTGGAATTTTCCATTACTTCAAGTCAGGGATTGATGAGTTTTGCCAAGGAATGACAAGCCCTCGGTGCACTCCGGATTCTAGATTTTAGAACTTTGGAACAAAAATCATGGTGGGTTTTGGAGTAGGACCCTAGACAGGAACTTAGGACAAAGACCACCGGAATCAAATTGTGAGCAAGGTCCTCCAGACTCTGAAGTTTGAAACATGGGTTGGAACTGTGGAATGATGGACACCCGCCCATGGATTGACCAGATTTGATGGAGGACTGATAGGTAGGGCATTATTTATCTTCAGGCAAATTACTCTTTTCCTCACCAATTCAAGCACTCTTAATATTCCTTCTGAGCTAAGTGCTTGGAAATTCTTTCCTAGCTTCATGGATTCGGGCAGGATACTGCAAGATCAAAGCAAAAATGGAACCAGGCTCAAAAAAAAGAGGGGGTCCCCATTTGCAATGGGGCGATGTGTGAAAACGTCACATCTAGCGCGACCTTCAAACAAATGTTCCTGAACATTCCAAGGATAAAAGGTCCACTCAGAACTAGAGATCAACGATATAACTTCCTCAAGACAATCAATCAGTTAAGAAATATACTTAAAAGGAGAAAAGAGCCATAGATTATATCAAGACATCTATCTTTGTTGTTGCATTAAATAATCGTTTTCCTTTTAAAGTTCAAGTGTTCTAATGATAAACAAGAGTCACAACTTCAAACATCCCTATGCACACCCACACGTTAAGTCAGATGAACATGGATACTTGATCGAGGCTTCAAAATCAAAGGGTTAGTACAACCATTCATATCCTGAAGATCCAGTGTGCGATTGCATTCATTCCCATCTATAGGCAACTAGGGTCATCAAAGTTCCTTTACATTAAGCTACATGATTAGTATGCACCTCCTAAACTACCTGGATATTGCCCCGCTACCAACGAGCGTTTATAGCCCTGATGGGTTTGTCTCGTAATTCCACTCAAGTAGAGCCCCACTGCCAACGAGCGTTGATAGCCCCGGTAGAGATTGCTCGATTGTCCATCTAACTAAGTTATAGTGTGTGATTGAGTGCTTTGTCCTTTTTCTTTTTTTCCTTTTTAATTATCAACTCAGCTAGAATTTGGCAGAGTACAATGTAGTACCGCTACCCCTGCAACATATGCTTTTTGACGGCATAGGTTACGTTGATAACTCAGCTAGCTGGGTGTGGAATTCCGATTGCGGCAAAGGTGGACTATGGATTTTTCTCTTAATGTAAGATCACAGAGTCTCTCCTAGTTACTTCCAGATTTCTTAGTGTGTAAAGTATAAGATCTCAACATACTTCAAGCCATCCTAAATAGTCGATTTATCTTCCAAGAGCAAGCAGCATGTTATCCAAACATTAACAATGGATCTCACAATGAATCTATCTGTTTGACACAAGTTTCTCAAAGGAAAACTAGGAAGTGTTCATTTAAAGATTTAAGCATTTTAAACGTATAATCAAAGATATCCATGTCGAGATGTAATATATGATTCCACACTCGAGTCAAGTACCAATCTTAACAAAAGATAAGCTAAAGAAAAGTTATCCTGAAGATTCAAACAATTTCATGAGCAATTTATCCAAGGAATGAGTCTCACGGTGGAAGTGCCAGATTGTGGTTTTAGAAGTTCAAGACCTCCTTTCACAGGTTGGGAACCCCGGAAAACAACTAACTGAAGCGAGCTATACACTAAACCTAGAGACCTCTTCTCTATGGAAAACAAACTACTAAGGAAAGCAAAAGAACAAGAATTTAAACTAAAGCAACGGAAATGAAACCTATGTAACCAAGCAAAAAGCAAACAAGACTTAGAAGACCTAAATATATACATGATCTAACATGATTCCTCAAAGTGAAAAGGAGCAATAATGCACAAGTGATAGTTCGAGATCTAGCGAATTCATCTTTGAACTCGAAGAAAAGATCTTGCACAATACACTTCTCATACTCAAGCAAACTTTCACGTAAAATTATCAATTGTGGCAATTCAAAAGGTCCATGATTTATCCACAAACAAGTTGTTTTCCCTAAGTTGCCATAATCAAATTCATACTTTTCACAACTAAAAGCAAGGAAAGAAACAACCTGGTATAATTCGTTTTCGAACGGATATTGTTTGCTTTCCATCAGTGCATCAGGAGGTTGCAGTTGATAGTGGATCATTCCTCTTGCAGCAACTCGTTCATCTTGGAATAATTTTGGTAAAAGCTCTTCATGCACTTCCTTCCTTGGATCTTCTAGCACCCCTTCGAATTGTTCTGCATTCTTGGACTCAATAACTTGTCCTTCTTCAAGGTTGTCTTCCTTTCCAAGGATGCTTGAAATTTCTTGTGATTCATTCTCGACAACCTCCTCTTGTAGCACGGACAGGTGTTCATCAAGGATTTCTTCTCCTTGCAATGGACCTAAGTCACCTTCATTGATCAAGGAATCAGCATTTTGATCATCACTTGCCTTTGTTTGAACATCTTCTATTACTTTTCCAACTTCTCCTCCAGCAGGCTCTTTCTTTCTTGGAAGAAGATATGCAAACTTGTTCTCCTCAATAGTCTTTTGATTATCAGAGCCATTTGTACTGTCTACATTATTGGATGAGATGGGAAAGTCTTTTCCTTTGGATGTACAATTGATTTCTTGAAGACACTTGCTCCACAAGATGTCCAATCTTAATCGTGTCTTGGATTCCTCTTCCAACCTCAATTGTTCCTTGACTTAACGAATAGCTTCCTCACAAGATGAACACGTGAGTTCTGAATGAGCTGTGATATGAATCCTACACCAACCACCTGGAATCAAGAAGTCTTCTGCAGTCAAACCCTTCTCAGTGCTCAATCTCTTCTTGATCATTTCCTTGAAACTCATGAAGAACTCCCTTTCATTAAATAGGGCGTCGGGCACCACTTTCATAGGGACAACTAGCTCATGAACTTGTGAGAAGGAAATTTTCCCTTGCAAGACTAATTCCATCCTTGACAGGAATGTTAGGCAATATAGCTCCTCGTGCCCATTGGTGTTGTGGATTCTACATCCCTTCCTTGATGCAAAGTCATCCAAACTCTTAGGATGAAGTTGTGCATTCAGAGCCCACCAAAGCTGGAGAATGTTAACTTGAGGGTGATCCACACTGAATTGCCTTCTAGAGCTTGAGAAATCCATGTCTTTTATCTTTTTTTCTGATTTTTTACTTTTTTCGTGTTTTTCCACATATGAGAGATCTAGCAAATCTTGAATTCTTCCTTGAAAGCTCACTTTGCTTCCACATTCACAATCCGGAATTCATTCGACATTCCTTCTCTCGTCTGTTGAACATTCGATGGAGACATGTGCAGCAATTCTTCCTTCAACCTCGAAATGAATAAAGTAATCCGTAGTTCATGCCCAGAGTGAAATGGAGCAATGCCTTTGCTCTGCCCTCCTAGCGCCAAAGATGTTGATGATGTTTTTGTGACACAAAAACAACGGAATAAAATACTGAGTATCCTATCCTCTCTTGAACAAAGCTTCTCAGACGTGGAACTTCGTGATCGAATGAGACTGCTCCAAGGTTCCTCGAATGTCAGGTCTTGACGTGCACAGGGATAGACTCCGTGGAATGATATGATTTGCTGGTAATCAAGAGGGGGACTTACGTGAGATTGCTCCTTCATGGACATGGAATAGTTCATTACTCCTCGGACTCGCATTTGTGGGTGAATGGAACTCCTTCACAAATGGAGAACATGGAATTCCTAAGTTCCACTCTTGAAGAGGCGTATGATTTGGCAATGAAGCTTCTGGAAAACTAATCCTAGCGAAAATCTAAAAGAAAATGCAAAAGATGAATGAGGGTTCAAGAAACTAACTGATGGAAAAGACTACTGCTAGGATGGAAACTAAAACCACGCTTCTGCTTCGTCATGGGGCAACAACTCAGATAGAGATGGTGCTATCTTCAAAGGAGGAATAAGGATTTTCAGACTGCCCTCACATGGAACTTAGAACTTAAAACATGCAGGAACAATCGAAGTTAAGCTTGGAACAAGTTCAGACTAACCATACACTATGATTTGCAAGCCACAGATCACAAATGGTATGAACTAAAAGTTTCAATCATTCACCAACAATATTTTCCATCACTCTAATTAATGAAAGCTTAAAAAATAAAAGAAATGAAACAACTTCATAAACTTAAGATTTGCTTCAAGGAAATCAAGAAAACCATGCCAAAATACAAAGAACTCCATAAATGCCAGTCCACAATGCTTATATTATTGATTTGGAAAGTGTTTCTGCAACAATCTTGCTGATCCTTGAAGTTTCCAGCTCAAAAATGATACAGAAGTAAAACTAGCTATCTAGCTGCTCTAGGAGCATGAAGAAAAACAAGAGAAAAGAGATCCCCTCAAATGAGGCCTCTCAGCCTTTATATAGGCAAGCAAAATACAAAGAGGAGTTGGGGAGATCAAATCTCGTTGAAAACCGTGCCATGAGTCAGAAACCCTAGGGGAGTAGGTGAGATCACATCATAGATCCAAAGGAATGCCGCCACCTCTCCTGGGCGCCACCTTGTCCTGGGCGAAAAGCTACCTAGTAGGGAGGTGACTAGTCAACTGCCAGCTCATCCTGTTCCTTGGACGCATATTTCAGGGTGTCCAGGAATCCTTCATCCTGAGCACAAATTCCAAGGTGTCCAGGAACTTTCACGTGGAGGAATCCTTCCTTGAGCAGGGGCGCATTTTCCTTAGGGTCCTAGAATGGAATTCCTTCATGAGTTGGAATTCCCTGTCTTGGAATAGAATTCTTGATATTGGACTTGGAGTGATCTACCCCATTCTGTCATCCTTGATGCAGGCATTCTCCATGTCATTTGAAATCTTTGAAAGGATTCTTGATTCTTCCTTTATCCTTTATGCGAAGTCTCCCTATCACTGAACTGGAATCTTTGATGTTGCCTTCCTTGCGCCAGTCATGTTGAGTGTTAGGGGGAGAAAGGCGGGCACTGGAATGGAGTGATGTCCATCTTCCATCGGTATGCATGTGTAGTCTTCTTGTTATTGGGACTCCTGGATCCTTGAAATGGTCATCTTCTTCGTCGCTTGAACTCTCTGAATCCATCCCGATTGCCCTGGATCATCCTTATTCATCCTCCTCATGGAGCTTATCCTCGTCTTGGATTCCTGTAAAACAAGGGAAACCTCGAGTAGTCATGATGAACAAGATCCCTAAATGCAATGCAATCAAAAGATAAAACAGGAAATAAACTTGCATGATTAATCAATTTGACTTATGAACTCCTGAACAAATAAAGGACTTTCTTCACTTTTTGGTATTCTCCACACTTGGACTAACTTTTCGTCCTTTCCAGGGTTACCAGGTATGCACAGGAGGAGTTTCCAGTTGGTTCAGGAATCCTTCCTGTCCAGAGGGCAAATTTCGCTATCAAGAGGAAACCACCTGTCCTAGGTCGCATTTTCCACCTCCTGCAGGAATCCCCTTGTCCAGATTACAAATTCCAGCTGGTGCAGGATTTTGCAACATGGAATTCCTTCACTTCCTGGGCGCATATTCCGGTAGGTACTGGATTTTGCGACCAGGCAAATTTTTCTTCTTGAGCGCATATTCTAGTCCCAACAGGAATTTGCGACTTTGACAAAATTTCATGTTTTTTAGCTAAGGACTTTATCATTCTGTTTTAGCAAGGATAGATTTTTTGACTTTGATCAATGATTCAACATTTGAAACAGGATCCAACATAAGAAGTACCTTCTATACCCTTAGGGAATTCCAAATTTCAAGGTGAAATTTCAAGGACAACAGGATTTGCACTCTAGGTCACAAATTCCAGAGGGAACTGGATTTCCCACTGAGGTCGCAAATTCCAATTGGAACCGGATTTTCTCCTTGTGGTGCAAATTCCAGCTGGAAAGGAATTTCCCAATCCCATGGCAAATTTTGAGTGCATGAAGGATTTTCGCAATAGGAAGTCTTCTGGAATTTCCAAGTCACCAAGGTCGCAAAATCCACCTCGAGCAGGATTCTTCACCAAGTCACATTTTCCATCTTGAACAGGAATTTTCCCAGTCGCAAATTCCACTTGGTGCAAGAATTTCCTCCAGGTCGCAAAATCCACTAGGTGCAAGAATTTCCCCTCCTAGGTCGCATAATCCACCTTGGACAGGAATTTCCTCCTGGTCGCCAATTTCAGTGGGAGCAGGAATCCTAACCTATGGTGCAAGTTCCAAACTGAACTGGAGGAATTCTTCCAAGTGGCACATTTCAGTACCAACTGGAATCTGACAGTTGGGAATGGATTTTGACAGTTGGGAATGGATTTGAAAGTTAGGAATTGTTCCATAACCAAAGTTGCAGTTCTTTTAGGATGGGTCTTGGAATTGAATGATCCTTGAATTCCTTGTTTGCAAATTTCACTATGTGAAGGAATTTTCTTGTCCGAAATGCTTGCAAGGCAGAAGGTCACATTTTGGAGTGGGTCAAGGAATGTTCAGTTCAAGAATGTTCCTGTCAAGGAAAATCCAGTTCAAGAATGTTCCAGTCAAGGAATATCTAGTTCAGGAATTCCTTCCTGACGATCCTCCAAGTCTCAAGTTGGACTGGGTCCTGGGTTTTCCTGCCTTGAACTGTGGAATTTCTATTCACTCCCGATGAAGCTTTCTGACATTTGAACGAGGATTTATACCTTGGAACGAGGAACTGCCTCATTTATCATGGAATCCCTGTAGTTATCTTTGGAATTTTCCATTACTTCAAGTCAGCGATCGATGAGTTTCGCCAAGGAATGACAAGCCCTCGGTGCACTTCAGACTCTGGATTTTAGAACTCTGGAATAGAAATCATGGTGGGTTTTGGAGTAGGACCCTAGACAGGAACTTAGAACAAATACCACCAGAATGGAATTGTGAGCAAGGACCTCCCGACTCTGAAGTTTGAAACATGGGTTGGAACTGTGGAATGATGGACACCCGCCCATGGATTGACCAGATTTGATGGAGGACTGATAGGTAGGGTATTATTTATCCTCAAGAAAATTACTCTTTTCCTCACCACTTCAAGCACTCTTAATATTCCTTCTGAGCTAAGTGCTTGGAAATTCTTTCCTAGCTTCATGGATTCGGGCAGGATACTGCAAGATCAAAGCAAAAATGGAACCGAGCCCCAAAAAAAGAGGGGGTCCCCATTTGCAATGGGGCGATATTTGAAAACATCACAACAGGAACCATTGTGCTTTGGCCTTGGATGGGCAATTCGAAGGTGTTGAGGTGGTTTGGATCCAATTGGCAGTTGTCAGTGGTAGTCCGAGCGCTTTGTGGCTTACTTACTATTTTTAGTAAATTCGGGTTCGGTGCCGAATCAAAAGTTTCAGAGTTGGAATATATTCGTTAAAGGGACTTTATAAATGTTAAAGTAAAGAAATAATATAACATCACTTTATAAAATAAAGTTGTAACTTAAAAGTGATGTGCCTAAGAGAGGGACGCCTCATGGAGGGATAAGGGGGTTAATTAAGTGAAATTCAAAATATTATATTTCCCTCTCTTCTTGGGTGTTGGGCTTGGAAGGTCTATAAAAGAGGGTTTTTGAGGCACATTTGAGATATGCTAAGATTATTGATTTTTGCTCTCATATGAGAATATTGTTGTGCATTGGCTTTGGAGCTTGGCTCTAGGGTTTGATATCGATTTGTGGAGACAAAACCCTCTACAAATTCACCTTTCTTCGTGCATGAAAGATTGCCTTAGGAGAGGATACTTGGAGGCTTCATCCAGAGGCTTCAGTGTGCTTCGGAATGATATATTTTGATAAAGATTTGGTCTGAAAATGAATATGATTTCATGAGTTTGGAGTTGCAGCTGAGAATGAAGGTTTGGAGAGCAGATTTATATACTGTGGAATGAGTTTGCTGCAGCTACAGTCTTCTTGAGCAGGCCGTACACCTGCAATAGCTAGTTGTACCCCTTTGTGATTATATTCTTGGGTCGATTTTATGAAGTCTTGCTGCTGCATTTGTTGTTACATGGTCACCTCTCATCTGCAGTGATTTTCAGTCATTTATTGAAGAGTTTGAGGGAGTTTATTTGTCATTTGCTGCTGCTCATTGCTCACAGCAATGCCGTACTACTTTGAGGTGGTCATGGGCATTTGTAATCAGCAAATATTAGTTTATGGGTCACATTTATTCAACATATGTGGGCGTCTAGGGTCATTAGTGAGGCTGCATCATTTGCATCTAGATTTCCCTTGCATTGTATGAAGATTTGAATGATTTTCAAAGCCTTTTAATGCTGGTACCAATTTTGGCAATGAATCAAGTTGAAGATTTCCAAATGGGTATGTTACAGTAATTAGTTTTACCACTTTCTATGATCTGGGTCTTTATCCGTTTGTGCAAATACATTATATATTTTCTGGGTTTTCAATATATGCTTCATATTGTATGCTATCAATGCAAAATCAAAACATGCAAAAACAAACATGAATCCCTAAACCCAAAAGCAGTCAGAAAGGTAAAAAAAAACTTGGTATAGAAAAAACATATATCAGGGGTGTGTGTTACAGTGGTATCAGAGCAAAAGATTCTGCCATCCTGTGAGATTGACACCGACATGTAGATGATGAACTGAGGCATGCAGCTTGGTACACATACAGGTTCCCCTTATTGATCCCTTTGCAGGTACAGATACAGTAGTGATAGAGGAAATGGGTGATAAAGACCCGGAAGAGCCTAGTATCTAGGAAATGTTGAATAATTGGTGCAGGAAACGGGAAGAGATGCTGAATAATTGGGATAGGAGACAGAGAAAGATACAACAAAATACTAATCAAACGATATAGATGATAACCAATTATTTCCTCAAGAATCTTGGTATCGATAATAACAACAACAATGACAGAAACAATGGAGATGGGGATAAATACAGGGATAATGATGATGGGAAGGAAGCTAAAAAAATTCAAAGATTACAAACCGAATTGCCCGTGGAAGAAAAAGTAGGAAAGAAAGAAGATTTGCAGCCTACAAATAACCACGAGGAGAACATAAATCAGTCCACGTATAAGGAAGACAAAGTCAACAATGCACTTCAGCCCTATGAAGATAATATTAAAGAAGATACTGCCACGAAGGAGGAAGGTATACTTGTGGACAATTTACATTCAACAAGCCATTGCAAGGGTTTGGGTAACGAAACATCATACATTGCCAAAGATGAATACCAAAGGGTTCACAATGATCACATGAAGGAAGGACATGCTATAATGGAGATTTCCACACCTACAAGATCAAGTCAAGGTATAGGTTCTTTGGATATTCCTAGCATTGTTTCATTTCCTTTGCATCATTTTGGTATGGAATCAAATGGTGGTCATAAGGGCAGTTCAGAGATTTCAGTGGGAAGTGATCCAAGTGGATTAGATAATCTTGATTTGTCATTACAAAATAAAGAAGTCATAGCGGTGGATGCATGTCCTAGGCCAGCTATAGAGGAAGATCATGAGGTAGAAGACTCTACCTACCACTTTGATGGTGGAGGTGTAATATCCCTGATGGATATTGGACTGAAATTTTAAAGATTTGATACCACTGTAATATCCCTTTCTAGGATATTTTGTTAAACTCTGATTATCTGATATGATTTGCAATTTTATAATGAAACCCTAGACTGATTTCTGATTTTTTTATCTCAGAACTGAACATTCAAAATACATCAAATCAACTTGCCAAAATGAACTGTCAAACCCTCATTGAATTACATAATGAATTTCACACTAGGTTGATTTCAAATGATGACCAAATCAAAATCAAACTCCACTGCTATGAAATCAGACTTATCCAATGTTACATTGCATCAATTGCATGGCCAAATTACTTCAGTGTGCGGCTGTTACAAAAATCAGAGAATAATGATGATCTAAACATACCAATAGTGATGTCAATTGCCAAAAGCAATCTCTACCAAATCAGATTGTTGTCATTATCTACTCCTGTCAGATAGCTTCCTTGCTGATCAGTCTTCTGGATGTCTGCCACTAGAGATAATGTCAAGGAATCTCTATTGTTGTTTGCTACACCACATGTGCTGATCACCACCTCCAACAATACTGGACAATACAATCCAATGATACTGAAGTCTTATTAAGTTTAGACAATTCCAGTACAAACTCCAGATTGCTGCTGCAGACAGCTTCAATAACCAACAACTTCAATATCTTAAAGACACTTTCACTCAGAACTCTTCTCCTTGTATTCTCAAATCTGGGCAGCTACCTTTATTTCTGATTTTAGATGGAAAAGACTGCTTATAACCCACTGTTAAAACCCAGATCAGAATTAAAACCTTATGGCAGACAAAGGTGTCAGACTTGTCAGACCTTGTCTCCACATGGTACGGTAGTAAAACTCTTCATAAATGTTATGATTTTCTATTGCTATCAATTTATAAAGACTGTCAGATGTGTAGTCTGCTTACAAACACTGGGACCCACGATTCACCAAAACTCTTGATTATACTAGTTTATATTAAATTATAAACATAGCTGAAGCTTGACAGAGATTGTATCCTTTATGTCAAAAGCTACATTTGCAATATGGAAGCGCTGGCTATTTTCTCTTTATGCACATTCCTTAATACTGCTGGGACCCACGAACCACTTATATTAAAATAAACCTGATAATGTTTCTTTCTGCAGACAATGTCAGAAGCTCTGTCAGATAATGTTTCCCTGAGTTCTACAAATTAGAGCAGCTCATTTGAAATACCACGAATTTCATATCAAACTTTTCTTAAACACATTCTATAATCTGCTGGAGCCTACGATCTGCCTCTGATTTTATTAATATATATATTCAAATGAACCCTGCTAGAAATGCGTCTGAAATTGTCTCCCGATTAGATAATAAATCAACCATGAAATAAACCTCAATCCCAAATTCGCTTCTAACACTTATGATACGGCAGGACAAGATGCAAACAAGGTCTTCAATAATTCAAGTTCCACACAAAATTCAAATACCACATATATATTAAATTGATCCACTTTGCAAATAAACCCAACAGCAAACCTAGAGCACACTTTAAAGCACAATTGTGAAACCTGAAGTGATTTCACCTCTACAATTCACCAAGGGAACATCTCCTCGGCTCAGCAAATGCAAGGGAACATCACCTTGTCAATCAGCTGAATACAATTTGTCAAAACACAAAACACAAAACCAAGCATAAGCATCTGAAAAAGCATGCTCAACAATGACTCTCAGGCTTGCTTTTAAAGCCATTACATTAATTAGGCCCAGCCTAACTTTATTAAATGAGAGTTTACATGTACACATCAGACCAAAGCATTTTAAATGCTTTTACATAAACTTTATTAAATGCTTGCATTTGTACTTTTTAAATGCTTGTTCACAACAACATGAACTTTATTAAATGCTTGCATTTGTACTTTTTAAATGCTTGTTCACAACACTTTTTTCATAAAGTGTAGTACTACTAACTTAGTAACTTAAATAAAATATTAATTTTATAAAGTAAATAAAATACTTTACAAAATTAATTTATAATTAAAACAATTTTAAGTTACTGCAAAATTGGGGACATGACAGGAGGTGAACCTATGAATGCACTAAATCATTTTGAGCATGTACATAAGGCAATGTCAGATTTGTGTTGGATAACCCTTGGGGAGGGTGAACACTTCGAAGAAGATCTCTACCTCACCCGGTTTCAAAGGCTTCAAAAGGTTGTGGCTATAATGAAGGACAACTACTTGCATCTACTAGCTGATAGAGATCATCTATTCAGAGTGTGCGAGATATATGCAAGTGCTTTTAGAAGTGAGGAAGCTGATTTTGAAAATCATGTCAATGAAGAGAAATTAGAAATGTTGCATGAAAATTTTGGGGCTCATAAGTCACATCACTTGGAAAGGCAATTGAAGGTAAATGATAGTCAGATTGTGGCAGCCCTAACTCACTTTGATGATATTCATAAGACGATGGCAGATTTGTGTTGGAAGGCACTAAGGGAATATGAAGTTTTTGAAGGAGGTATATCTCTTGATGACTTGCACGAAGTCAAGAAGGCTTTGGTGGGAGTGAAGTCAAACTACCTACATTTACTTGCTGATAGAGATCATCTCCTCACACTTGGTGAGATATACTTGGATGCCTTGAAAAGAGAAGAAGAAGAGGTAGACAAGCTCACCCTTGAGCTTAAGGATACAGTGGATTCTTTGAGAAGCACTCAAAGGGCTCTTCAAGAATTGGAGAAGCATGAGGATAAGTTTGGTTGGAGGTTAGCAAAGAGTGGAGACATGGAGGTAAGGACTAATTTTCTGTGTAACAGCAGTTCCCTACCTTCACAATATCAAGACATGGCAGCCAAAGGGATAGAGGTCCGATTCAGTTTCGAGGCGAGTGATTTTCAGTTAGAACAACCTTTTGGATCTGCACTTGTAAGAGAACATAGAGCCAAGGAAGGGGACTTGATTGAAGAGCTAGAGGATGGCGTGATAAGATGTTACAGTAGGTTTGATTTTTTGATTCATAACGTCAGTCCTATTCCTTCATTTATAACAGCCACTTCACATAAAGAGAATGAAATAGAAGAATCTTCCAAGATTGGCACTTGTGATTTGGATGTGGAGCAATCAAGTTTGAAGTACGATTCAAAATTCTTTGTTTGTTCACATTGACATTTGGTGTCATTTCTTTTGGAGAGCCATTTGAATAGACGTATCATACACTTGGATGGCATTATGGAGCATACACTTTATGGATCAACCACTAGTGTTATGACTACATATGTAGAGGGAGATATGGGTGGTGCAAATTTGGGTTGGCCTTTGACCATTCATGGAGCACTTGAGGAGTTTGTGTGTGATGAGTCTCATTTTGTTGATGACTCTTTGGTAGGGTATGTAGTTACTCTATTTCAGAGTTTTGTGATGTATAGCATGGGAGCCCTAGCATTTGATGGGCATACTTTTAGGTGGCAGTTGACTTTTGGGCCAACGAATGAAGACATCACTATGATTCGTGATTTTGAGGCACTAATGTTTGCCTTGCGGCTAGACTATGGCATTGAGCGTAGGGTTGAGCATGTTTGCATTGGTGTTCCAACCTGAGTTCATGAGAATCTACTCCCTACATTGATAAGAGATGGCTATTCTATTTTATGGAACATGGATTTCTTGCATAACTCTTGGAGGACAACGGCTGTTCGGGAGTTTGGAAGAGATTTGCATCATCCCCTCACCTTTGGAGAATGGCATAGGGTTGGCACTCTATCATCCTATGGCCTTGATTGTGTTAGGTGCATCCGCATGGGAGTGATTTTCAGTCATGAGGGAAGATCTACAAGAGTTGAAGATTGGTTTCGTGCTGTTAGCACTTTCGGATGCTTCCCACCCTTCATGTTTGTTGGATGTGATGACAGGATGAATTGGGATCCAGGTACAATTACCAGGGGTGTGATGTTGATTCAGAACTCGAGTGGAGGGCAAAACTTTAGAATTGGTACCGCTGCCCACTTTCCGATCAGCCTACACATGACTTCAGCTCTTGACCTGCAGTTGTGTTGCTTTGTCTTTTCAGATCAGCGGTGGAGTATATGGTGGGTGGAGTTGATTGATAGAAATGGTTTGATCATAGGAGATGACTCTATAGCTACTTCCATACTCATCTCTCCTATGCTTTCAATAGAATTTCATAATGGTTACCGCTGCCCTTATATTTCCACATTGGTTATGGTGCTATTCTTTTGTGAGAAGATTGGTTTCAAGCTTTGGCAAGCTTTAGAGCAGATGGTTATGGGACTAATTTTAGACACAGTTCCTCTATTTATTGCTTGGACCCTGAAGTTTCCTTTTGACACTCAGAGATTAAGTGTCAATGATTTGAGTACAGCTGATGACAATAGAGGCATTCCCTGGTTGGCATATTTTAGAATTGTGATAGTGATTGGTCTACTTTTTTGGGAGAGTTTGATTATCGGGTTGAGCAGACTATTCTTCTTGTTGCCCAAGATCATGTTTGATACAAGGATGGTGGTCATGGACTTTACCGGGATGCCTCAACAGGAATTGTTTCACGGTATAGGTTTCAACCTTTCCAGGTTTTTCAGTTTGGGTTTTGACGTTGGTCACTTTTGGGGTTTCCAGAAGAGGATAGTGCAGTTTTGGCACGATGATTTTACAGTCATGATCAGAGTGGCGCAGCGTCAACATGGTGGTTCTTTCCTGAGATTAACATGGGACCCTAGGATCATTTTTGACTCCAGTTGGGATTAGTCTGTTGATCGAAGGTTGTATTGACATTGCTTGAGGACAAGCAATCTTGGAGGGTGGACTGTAATGTCCCCTTTTAGCCCAGTTAGACAGTTGAGGAGTTAGTCTATTATTTGTTCCCGTGGACTGATAGTTTGATAAGGGAACCATTGTGGTTTGGCCTTGGATGGGCAATTCGGAGGTGTTGAGGTGGTTTGGATCCAACTGGCAGTTGTCAGTGGCAGTCCGAGTGCTTTGTGGCATACTTACTATTTTTAGTAAATTCGAGTTCGGTGCCGGATCGGGAGTTTTAGAGTTGGAATATATTCGTCACGTCGAGCCCTTTCCGCGAGCTATAGATCATGGCATTCCGACTTCGTCTTGACATTTATTTTAAAGTCCGAAGTAAAGAAATAATATAACATCACTTTATAAAATAAAGTTGTAACTTAAAAGTGATGTGCCTAGGAGAGGGACGCCTCATGGAGGGATTAGGGGGTTAATTAAGTGAAATTCAAAATATTATATTTCCCTCTCTTCTTGGGCGTTGGGCTTGGAAGGTCTATAAAAGAAGGTTTTGAGGCTCATTTGAGATATGCTAAGATTATTGATTTTTGCTCTCATATGAGAATATTGTCGTGCATTGGCTTTGGAGCTTGGCTCTAGGGTTTGATATCGATTTGTGGAGACGAAACCCTCTGCAGATTCGCCTTTCTTCGTGCATGAAAGATTGCATCAGGAGAGGATACTTGGAGGCTTCATCCAGAGGCTTTAGTGTGCTTCAAAATGATATATTTTGATAAAGATTTGGTCTGAAAATGAATATGATTTCATGAGTTTGGAGTTGCGGCTGAGAATGAAGATTTGGAGAGCAGATTTAAATACTGTGGAATGAGTTTGTTGCTGCTACAGTCTTCTTGAGCAGGCCGTACACCTGCAATAGTTGGTCGTACCCCTTTGTGATGATATTCTTGGGCCGATTTTATGAAGTCTTGTTGCTGCATTCGTTGTTACTGTTACAAAGTTACATGATTTAGAAAACTAAATAATATATTACAGAATGAGATGTTTACAATGAAGAGCGAATGCTCTATTTAAAGAGACTACATTCTAATAATAGACTGACAGCTTGTACAAAGCTACAGCTAACAAAGCATAACGAAAGATGGAAACAAAACCTATCTAATAGGAAAGACAGATTGACCATTATAGAAACTACCTAATTTATTTTAATACCCCCCCTTAATGGTCAATTTCCTAACTATACCAAGATGCCCCCTAAAATGGACTGCCTACCGAGACAAATGGAGGCATAAACAGAGAACAGAACCCAGCACTGGTGTTGAAACACAAATCCCAAGGAATTCGAAGAAGCAAAACACAAATGATGACCGCAAATTCAGCTGGAGACAAGAAGGGGCTTAGCGTTGTAAGCGCAAATCAAGAAAGCCCTCAAAGCTGCGAACCACGGCAAAAAGGCAGAATACACTCCAGAAACAGCGACAAGGCAAAAACATTTGCCGAACAAGGAAGCCGCGGAAACAGAAAACAGAACCCCATTCACAGGGCTACGGAACAGGAACCCAAACTTTGAGGAGATCCTGCAAAGAATACTGAAGATTAAAAGTTTGCTGCCATTCAACTTCTGACTGTTGTTGAACCAGGATGCCATGTTTCACGTTTTCCGAGACACGAAAAGATGGATTACAAACTAATGGCATGAATACTGAAGCAAATAGACGGCACTGAAGCTGAACAAAACCCTTGCACGGGTTACAAAGCACAAATTCCGTAGACACGGAATAAGTCTGAAACACAGATACCAAAGCACAAATCTCGAGATAAATCCAAATACGGATTTCAAAACACAAATCTCGAGATAAATCCAAATACGGATTTCAAAAAAAAAATCCTCAAAAAAACTCTTTGCAGAATTTTATTTTTCCAAAAAAATTCTGTCAAACTGGCTCAAAAAAATGACCCATCACGCGGCCATAAAAACACGATTTTTACAAAATCGCCCAGAAACTCAGAAAACCGGATCAGAGAAAACACTGAAATGGAAAGTTACAAAAACCCTCCAGAGATTCGCCAAAGTTACAAAAATTCTTTAGAGTCCGCAATAGTTGAAGGTACTGGTCGCTTCCAAAAGAGCTAACTGCCAGAAATCTTAACAAACTGCAGTTGAGAATGTAAACAACAGATAAAATGCTGAGCACAAGCACCAAAAATGCGACCACCATAACAGAACCTTCAAAGGGAAAATCACGAGATATAAATGGGACCGACCCCAAAAAATGGCACCAAAAAACACAACCACCAAATCCAGAACCGCGGCTTCTAAAGGCCCAGGAAAGAGTAAAACGCGGGACGGAAAAAAAATCGAGAAATATGAAAACAGAGGTCGCTAGGAATGTCAAAGAAAAACTTCAAAAACGCATCCTTGCTGAACGGAAACCAGAACGCGACCACACAGGTCTGCAAATCGCGACCGCCAGAGTTTAAAAAACGCATCGAACTGGGACAAAAAACACAGGATTCGCGACCTCAAAACGCAGGAAATCCACGTCCAAACAGGAAGTGCGGCCAGAAAGGGTTTGCAGAGTCAAGAAATGGTGTCACCTATCGCGAAAAAAAACACAGAACCAACGTACGAAAACATGCCGCGGGCTTTAACCACAGTCGCAAGACAAGACCCACGATTCAACAAGAGGGTCGTGATGAACCCTCGATTTCTTGACTTGAACACACGAATTTTCAAAAGGATCCCAGATTTTTTTTTTTTTTCAGAAAAAAATTCTCACGAATTTGTTTTAAAAAATCGGTTCCCGCTCTGATACCATGTTACAAAGTTCCATGATTTAGAAAACTAAATAATACATTACAGAATGAGATGTTTACAATGAAGAGCGAATGCTCTATTTAAAAAGACTACATTCTAATAATAGACTGACAGCTTGTACAAAGCTATAGCTAACAAAGCATAACGAAAGATGGAAACAAAACCTATCTAATAGGAAAGACAGATTGACCATTATAGAAACTACCTAATTTATTTTAATAGTTACATGGTCACCTCTCATCTGCAATGATTTTGTCATTTATTGAAGAGTTTGAGGGAGTTTATTTGTCATTTGTTGCTGCTCATTGCTCACAGCAAGGCCGTACTGAATGGAGGTGGTCATGGGCATTTGCAATCAGCAAATATTTGTTTATGGGTCACATTTATTCAACATATGTGGGTGTCTAGGGACATTAGTGAAGCTGCAACACTTGCATCTGGATTTCCCTTGCATTGTATGAAGATTTGAATGATTTTCAAAGCCTTTTAATGCTGGTACCAATTTCGACCATAAATCAAGTTGAAGATTTCCAAATGGGTATGTTACAGTAATTAGTTTTACCACTTTCTATGATCTGGGTCTTTACCCGTTTGTGCAAATACATTATATATTTTATGGGTTTTCAATATATGCTTCATATTCTATGTTATCAATGCAAAATCAAAATATGCAAAAACAAACATGAATCCCTAACCCAAAAGCAGTCAGAAAGGTAAAAAAAAACTTGGTACAGAAAAAATATATACCAGGGGTGTATGTTACACTGTGTCTATTTCGTTCTTTCATCAAGTTTTTCATGTGCTAGTACTTGTTCATGTTGAAGAAGATAAATTTGAAGGTGCAGAAATAAGTTTCAGATCTTAGACCTAGGTTTTCATTAAGAAATTGGCAAAAATCAGAAATTTGATTTACATTCCTATCTGAGTTCATAAATAATTAGAATATCCTTAGAAGGGATACTACAGTGGTATCAGAGCCATGATCTTGCTAGCCTGAGGGGAAAAATCGAAGTTTGTTTCAATCATACAGCAGGTTACATTCATGGCTAGAATCAAAGATGGAAGATTGCTACCTACCTTCCTTCCTCCTTCACCACCAAAGGAAAGAATATCCAGCAAGGAGAGTCAAAAGAGCTCAGTTAAGACACAACGAAGTTCGCAGCGATATGAATATTCAGTATCAAGGAAGCCTAAGCATTCTAGAGATTCAACAAGATCAACAGGTACAAGTTCAAAACCATCAAAGAAGGTTAGTTTGACTCCGATGGATAGATTTATGGAGAAGTTTATGAATAGCATGAATGATTTCAAAAAGGGGGGTAATGACAACCATTGAGTCACTTGTACAACAAGAAAAAGAAAAGCAAAATAAAAGAAACTCATTTGATGCGTCTACAAGTGAAGTTGTCAAAAGACTCCATGAGGAATTTGAGAAGCATGAGGACAAAGAAATAGAATCACTTGAGGCTTCAACAAAAGATAGTATGGCATTGGCATGAGTTATCCTAACGAAGACATGAATGCAAATGATGGTATTGATTCCTTGATCGATGCCTCTACAAGTGAGATGGATGATTCTATTGATGACACACTTCCTACACATGAAGTAAAATCAGAAAATTCATTAGTTGGCAAGGAATCCCAGGATCGTTATTTGGATGGACGTGCAGTTACTATGGAAGAAGTGTGCAATGTTAATGTTCAAACAGCAACTTCTACAGTGTCTTGTGAGCCATCCTTTGAGGTACATAGCAGCAGTATCATTGATGATATTGTGAGTGAAGCTAATAGCACACATGATGCTGCTTCTCATATTGTGAGCGATGATGATACAGCTTCATATCATAGTGCAGACTATACATCAGGAAACTTGTATGGGAGTGATAAGTTCCAAGGTCCACATCATTTGGTAGGGCAACTAAAGGTTAATGACTGTATGATTGCCACAGCCATAGAGCATTTCGATGTTGCTCGTCAGATGTTGGCTACTTATGGTTGGAGTACTCCTGTGTCAGATGGGCACTGTGATAGTGGTCTTTCCCTTACAGAGATTCATGCACTCCAAGAAGCAATTGGAATAATGAAACAAAATTACCTACAACTACTTCCTAACAGAGATTATCTTCTCGAGTGGGATTGCATTTGTTATGATGCATTGAAGGGAAAGGAAGGGGAGGTTGATGAGCTCACTTATGAGCTTGAGGTGACCATGGACTCGTTGAAGAGCAGTCAGTTGGCCCTTCAAGAGTCGCAGTCACGGATAAAGGAGCTTACCGTGGAGTTGAGCTTGGCACAGTCTTCACCATCTACAGATACAATTCAGGTTTCTATGGCAACAGATGGTGAGGAGCATATATCCACAGATTATGGTTGTGAGCAGGTTGAGGATGTGGCTACAACCATCACAAATACAGGTGCAGTTGATACGGATGGGATGAGTGAACTAGTTAAGAGTTGCAGAGAACCACTTGATGCACCAGGTTCTCCTGGGGTTAGTCCCATGCCAGATGATGCAAAGCAGGTGATTGAGAGCTCTTGTGATGTAGTAGTGGATTCTCCAAAGAGTTGTGTGACAATTCACGACACTACTCCATCTTCTTCACAGGAGGTATGCAGAGTATCATCTAGTTGAGAGATTGGTTCTTATGTCGATTTGTTTCCCTCTCCTGGAAGCAAATCACTCATTCAATCCCATGCAGCTGATTATGATCGACAGTCTGTTGAGCCACAGAGTTGGAGGGATCAGTTGAGAGTTACAGGAGAGAAGGTTGATTCAACCTTATCTCGCTTTGACTGCACTAATAAATTTATTGAGTACCAACTTTGGAGAGCAGAGTTTCAGGAGAGACAGTATGGAGTCTCAGCTGGTACTCGTATTCATGATTTGTGCTTTATTAGGCATGCTTTGGAGGCATTGAAATCAGAATACCTCAATTTGCTTCATGATAGGGATTTTGCTATTGGGGTTGCAGAGAGGGTTGCCAAAGTGCCTACCCAATTAGCCATTCGGGATCAGAGACATGAGCCATCTTCTGATTCTAGTGTTGTGAGTGATGAGACCGATGAGGAGGGTGTTCCCCAGCACTTTGATGGTCAGCCATTGTGTAATATCCCTAATGGGTATTTGCTAAATGAACTATGCAGAAGTAAGCTCTAATACCACTGTAAAATACCTTTCTAGAATGACTGAAATTTTTGCCAACTTTTACATAAGATTTCTTGCACGAATCAAATTGTAATATCAAGACAATTCAACTTATATGAGAACCATCAAACTCCTTTGCATTCATTATTGATTGGAAATGAAAAGTCTTCAAATACACACTGCTGTTATCAAATTACAGTCATTGTCCGAATTATATCAGATTTATTATAATCATGAAAAGAGGTACAAAATGCCCTCTTCAACATCCAATATCAAATACAAACACTAGGCAATGTTTCTCTATCTTTGAATGATCAATTACAGCCTTGGAAGTTCAAATATATAGGACTGATATGAAATGAAATTGACTCATATAAAATGACAGTACGCTGATATGGCTGCTGAATGTTGTTTTTTTGCCTAGCCAATGCCAAATCACTTCAAATGCATCCAAAACTCCTCTCCAAGCCTAGCATTGGGTCTCTAGATTGCACCTTTGAACTCTTGAAACTATTCCAGCCTTGTAGACTTGTCCAATGTACTTCAAAGAGCCCTGTAATCATGAAATTAATTTTCTGTCATAAGAAATCAGACCCTACAATATGTCAAAACAACCTCCAAGTGTGCCATATGCCCAATAACTACCTTGGAAGTACAAATCATAAACCAAGGGCTTCAATATGGCATCAAATTCCACTTCAATAGCTCTCTTAAACCTGCAAGTTTAAGCTCAAATAGTGAATTCTGAATGAAATCACTTCATAGCTAGTATGGGATCATCACCATACAAAAACAAGGGTCATCACCTTGCCAATAAAATGAAAATCGGAATTCTCATTCATAAACAATAAGGAAAACATACCATAGCATCATATGTTGCAAATTGATGTTCAAGTCCTCTATTTAACTCCTCCATTGATAGGCGTCCATCTCCTTCGCAATTTTGAATTGAAATTTGAATTCCACCAATGAGAATCAACGAACTTGAACAATTGTAAATGAATTACAATCAAACTCTTTCATTTAAAACAATCTTCAATTATTTTAAATGAATTACAACTCCTTCAAATGGATTGATCCAATAGCAATGTACTCTCTTTGCATGGGCGGCAGCAGCTTGTGTGCAATCATTAAATATTTTGATTTTGCATTGAAAATCATTCCTTGCCTTGGACGACCAATAACCACTTCATGAAATGCATTAAATAAACCAATCTATCCAAATGCAAGCATTTAATAAAATAAATTTGTATTTAAAATAATTGTTTTTGAATATCTTTGACTTGGTGAATGCTCCAACCGTTGGCTCTCCATCCTTTGTGTTGATCCCACTCATTGCATTTAAATTTGTCTTGCATTTAATTTTGTCTTGGATTGGATCGATTGATCCTTATAGCCGTTGGCTTTCCTTTGAATGCACAAATATTATTTAAAATGCCTTTATTCTTTTCTAGCATCGATTCTCCTCATGACACAAGAACCAATGGAAATGCCACCTCATAATACCAATCGATCAAATATGATAATCATTGGAATTTGTTTGGACCTATTCTTCATGGGTGAATCCTCTCCTTCAATGTTGGCTACAATAGATGACATTATAAAATAGGTCCCACCTAGAATAACTCCTTATTCCACTCAAAACTCCATAAAAATAGATTGGAGAAAATGTAATTAAAGATTTTATTTTCCCTCTTATTCCATCATTTAAAAATTCAAATCAAATAATTGAAAATACAATTTCAATATTGCATTTCCCATATAGCTCAATAACACACTAGTTGATCCAACTTTCCGGTTCTCCATGCATAGACATAAACCAACTTTCCAGTTCTCCATGTATAGAAGCAAACTCAACTAGCAAATATAACTTAGCTCAAAATGGGGACATTACAAGTCCTCCCACCCCAAACTTGCCTGCCCCAAGCAATCAAAGGTGCCAAATAAGAATCAATGAATACCAGGATCCCAAACCCATCTAACCTGTCCATACAAACTCATGCATACCATCTCAAAGGTGTTGATGAAGGAGATCCTGGGACCGCTTCCACTGTCGCACAATGATGCAAATATATCCATGCTCAATCTCCAATGATAAATCCATTTCATGAAGTAGTCAATCAACTCAAAATTGAAGATGCCAATCTCAAACAATGAGCCAACATAGTTGAAAATCTTTATACCACTAAATAGTATCATGAATAGATGAAAGATGCTAAAGACAAATGTATCCAATCCTATTGTGTTAAAACTAAAATCAAATACTTCACTACTCAACAATGAAGAATAACCATCCACATGTGCCAATGAGGAGCATCATCAAAATGATGTGGTCTCCCTTCAAGAGAAAGCTGATCCTCTCCAATGAAAATCAATGTATCATGCAAATCACAACTGAAATCACATGCAATGGAATTCCAAGTAGGACAGCTACTAACCCATGACGAATCAATGAAAATGAAGTCACCAATCAACAAATAAAAAGCTGCAATATCATAATCAATTGGTGACATAACCAAAGATGAGTTATGGATGCCTTCAACACCCATCAAAAACAACTCTTGAGTGGCTGGTCCACTATGGGTGTCATCAAACACCATCAAGTTTTGATTTCTCTCTTCTTCCCAAGTGATTAGGGATGGAAGTGGCTCAAAGAAGTCTTCATTCCCATTGTCATATTCATGCATATCATAATTGGCTGCCTCAAAATCATCAAATAGAATTGATTGCAAAGGAATAGGACTGCTATCCTTAAACAAATCACGGATTATATCATGCCATACCATAGTATCAAATGTTGATTCAATGTGTGTCTCTTCATCTTGTTCATAACAAACTGAAATTTCTGATTTGCTCTCAAATGTATGAACAATATCACTTTCCAAACCATTCATATCACAACTTGATCTCTTATCAACATGAAGAAGAGATAAAACAATGTTAGTCTCAACTTGAGAAACCATACCTTCATCTACTTAACTGATTTCTCTTCATCTTGCTCATCCTCTTCATCAATCTTGCAATCATCATGGAGTGACATAAGCTCTCCATCTTTGCCTTCGATAGGTTGACTCTTCTTGATCACTTATAGGCTACAAATCATTTGAATCACCTGCAAGCTTACCATAGAGACGACTTCTAAAACCTTCACTTGTAAATATTTTTTCCATCATCACCCAACTTTTTTCCATATAATATGACAATTGCTGTGATTTCTGTTTGTGCTCAGCAAAAAGCCTTTCCAACTCTTTCATGCTACCATCTTTAAATCTAGCCATTGAAGTACCCTGTTAGATGACTGAAATGAATTCTGATTTTCCCCTCAGGCTAGCAAGATCATGGCTCTGATAGCACTATAATATCCCTAATGAATATTTGCTAAACGAACTATGCAGAAGTAAGCTCTGATACCACTTTAATATCCCTAATGGAAATTTGCTAAATGAAATATGCAGAAGTAAGCTCTGATACCACTGTAAAATACCTTTCTAGAATGACTGAAATTTTTGCCAACTTTTAGATAAGATTTCTTGCACAAATCAAATTGTAACATCAAGACAATTCAACTTATATGAGAACCATTAAACTCCTTTGCATTCATTATTGATTGGAAATGAAAAGTCTTCAAATACACACTGTTGTTATCAAATTACAGTCACTGTCTGAATTATATCAGATTTATTATAATCATGAAAAGAGGGACAAAATGCCCTCTTCAACATCCAATATCAAATACAAACACTAGGCAATGTTTCTCTATCTTTGAATGATCAATTACAGCCTTGGAAGTTCAAATATATATGACTGATATGAAATGAAATTGACTCATATAAAATGACAATCAGCTGATATGGCTGTTGAATGTTGGTTTTTTGCACAACCAATGCCAAATCACTTCAAATGCATCCAAAACTCACCTCCAAGCCTAGTGATGGGTCTCTAGATTGCACCTTTGAACCCTTGAAACTATTCCAGACTTGTAGACTTGTCCAATGTACTTCAAAGAGCCCTGTAATCATGAAATCAATTCTGTCATAAGAAATCAGACCCTGCAATATGTCAAAACAACCTCCAAGTGTGCCATATGCCCAATAACTACCTTGGAAGTACAAATCATAAACCAAGGGCTTCAATATGGCATCAAATTCCACTTCAATAGCTCTCCTAAACCTGCAAATTTAAGCTCAAATAGTGAATTTTGAATGAAATCACTTCACAACTAGTATGGGATCATCACCATACAAAAACAAGGGATCATCACCTTGCCAATAAAATGAAAATCGGAATTCTCATTCATAAACAATAAGGAAAACATACCATAGCATCATATGTTGCAAATTGATGTTCAAGTCCTCTATTTAACTCTTCCATGGATAGGCGTCCATCTCCTTGGCAATTTTGAATTGAAATTTGAATTCCACCAATGACAATCAACGAACTTGAACAATTGTAAATAAATTACAATCAAACTCTTTCATTTAAAACAATCTTCAATTATTTTAAATGAATTACAACTCCTTCAAATGGATCGATCCAATAGCAATGTACTCTCCTTGCATGGGCGGCGGCGGCTTGTGTGCAATCATTAAATATTTTGATTTTGCATTGAAAATCATTCCTTGCCTTGGACGACCACTAACCACTTCATGAAATGCATTAAATAAACCAATCTATCCAAATGCAAGCATTTAATAAAATAAATTTGTATTTAAAATAATTGTTTTTGAATATCTTTGACTTGGCGAATGCTCCAACCGTTGGCTCTCCATCCTTGGCATTGATCCCACTCATTGCATTTAAATTTGTCTTGCTTGCATTTAATTTTGTCTTGGATTGGATCGATTGATCCTTATAGCCGTTGGCTTTCCTTTGAATGCACAAATATTATTTAAAATGCCTTTATTCTTTTCTAGCATCAATTCTCCTCATGACACAAGAACCAATGGAAATGCCACCTCATAATACCAATCGATCAAATATGATAATCATTGGAATTTGCTTGGACCTATTCTTCATGGGCGAATCCTCTCCTTCAATGTTGGCTACAATAGATGACATTATAAAATAGGTCCTGTTGATGATTGTTTTTCGACAAGTCAACAATTAGAGTAAAATACTGAGTATCTGACTCTCTTGAGCAAAGCCTCTCGAATGCTGAACTAGGTGATCAAACGAGATGACTCCAAGGTTCCTTCTGATGGTTTCGGTAAGAGACAGCTCAGCGACTAAGTATGATTTTGCTGTTTAACACAAAGGGACTTACGCAATTGTTCAAGTAACTGATTATTTCAATGATTATGGAAGTGGATACTAGAGAGTCTAAGTACTGCAATTGATGGCGTATGATTTAACAATTGAGGTTCTTGATCCTAACTCTAACTGAATGATAAAAAAGGACAAAAGGTATAAGGTTTAGAAACACTAATCTAATCCTAAATGGAAGGATGATTACTGCTCAAGGTGAAATCAAACCAGATCCTGTTTCGCCAAGATAAAACAACTACACAAGATAGGTGCAATCTTCAAAGGTGTACAAGATGTTTAAATCAGTTATGCTCATGAAAGATTCAACAAGCATAAAGATCAAATTGATGTTCAATTGTTCAGACTAACCATGCACTGCAATCCACAAGCCGCAGACTACAAATGGTATGAACTTACTGATTTCACCACGAAGTAATAAAGCAACCTTTCATTAACTAACATAAACTCAAAGAAAAAAACTTATAACTTAATGTTCGTTCGAAAATTGAAACCATGCAACACTCAGAAACACAAATAGAATCACCAAAGCAATGAATCTTTTATTATCTCGGAGAGCTCTTGCAACAATTTCAGAATTTTCAACCCCTTCAAATGAGAGCAATGGGAGCCCTTTTATAGACCTCAAAGGAAAGAAGGGTCAAGATTGATCGGCCGAATCAGCGGACCGGATCAAGCCACATCACAAGTAGTTGTAACAAACTCTCCTTTATTAAATGAAAGAGGCTCACTTTATTAAATGAAAGAAGCTATGAAGGAGGGAACAAAGGCACGCTTTCCAAGAAGATAAGGAAGCCACATCATGTGCCCTTAATGTAGTAGTACTATGAGATACAATGAATCTAGACACCATTTGAACAATATCCTCCATTGGTACACTTGTCGCCGCATTAATGGATCCTTCTGCCAATGCCACATCTGACTCATAGATGCCAAGTGTCTTCTCCCAGTCATTTATCCAAGACTTATTTTCTCCAAGACGAAATGCAAGTGTGAATATACTATCCAGCTGACCCTCATCAAGTCCATCATACTGAAAGTAGAATACCTTAACTTGTTGCAATTGAAATCATGAATTACCTTGGGATTTTCACTTGATCCAGGCTTACAAAGACTTTCCTAGGAACTTCGGGATCATTAAGATGTGTAAGAAACCTCAAAATACTTCAGTCAATACCGAACAATTGACTCATCTCCTAAGATCAAGCAGTCACGCTATCTAATACTAGTGATGGAATCCACGAGAAATCCATCAATCATGACTTAAGTTTCTCAAAGGAACAAAGAAGAACTCATAAAATTAGATTTGGCATTTTAAAATATTATGTTCAGAAGATAATGGTGTCAAGACACAATATATGATTAGTGTCACAGTCAAGTTCAGAGTTTGCTTTGTCAACAATTGAAAACAATAATCCATCAATCCTAAGAGTTTCATGAATAAATGTTTAGGAAATGAGCTAACATACTCTAGTGAAAGTATACCAAATGTCTTTTAGATATACACCACCTTGTCAAGAATTAAAAACCCTCAAAACAGCTACTCTAAAAGCAAAAAGCAAAAAAAACAAAACAACTAAACTATGAAAAGCAAGAAATTCTTGAGTCAAATGACATCAAGACAAGCAAATCTAATCTAAGAAAACCAAACAACTGAAAGAAAATTCTATCTAACTATGTACAAACCAGCCCCTCAGGGAATTCATGGCTGGAAATAGTGCTTCAGGAATTGCCCATTGATAGGCAGTGGAACATCCTCTCCGGTCAAAGTCTTCAACTTGAAAGCGTTCTCTCCAAGGATCTCAGCAATCTAATATGGACCTTTCCAGAGATAATCGAACTTGTCATGATCACCTCGCCGTTCATGTGCCTTGTCCCAATATAAAACCAGATCAAAAATTCTGAAGGCTTTCACTCTCGCCTGACGATCAAACCAACGCCTGACCACTCCTTGATGCTTCATAAACTTATCTAAGGCAATGTCTCGCTTCTCTTCCAGATGCAGGAGCTGTGATAATCTTGTTTGTACTTGTTCATCTTCGTCTAAATAGTCTTGCATGAACTGTAAGGTTGGAATCCTCAATTGTATTGGGAAGATGGGATCCTGCCCATAAACCAGGTGATATGGAGAAGTGCCCAGAGAAGACTTGACTCGAGTTCTGTCTGCCCAAAGAGCAAACTTCAGCTGTGTATGCCAGTCTCTTGGATTCTTATCCAACAGTTTCTTAATTGCGTTCAAAAGGTTCTTATTTGTGGATTCAGCCAGGCCATTACCCTGCGGGTAATAATTTGATGAAAATTTCAGGGTTATTCCATATTCAAAGGCCCAATTCGAAAATCTGAGTGATGAAAACGCAGGACCATTGTCGCATACAAGGGCGCTGGGACAACCAAATCTGGTAATTATGTTCTCCTCTAGAAACTTGATCACTACATCGGAGGTGCAGAACTTCAAAGCATGGGCTTCTGTCCATCTAGTGCAGTAGTCTGTCGCAGTCAGGATATATTTATGCTGTGCAGAAGACGGTGGGTTTATCATGCCAATAAAATCTAATCCCCACTTAGCAAAAGGTCTGAATTGAACAACCGGCTGTAAAGGCATTGCTGGGTTTCGTTCTCTTGAAGCGGCTATCTGACAAATGTGGCAAGTTTTGATGTGCTGATGAGCATCTTGAAACAATTTTGGCCAATAATAGCCTGCCCTTAATATCTGATTTGCCGTTGCCAGCTCACCACCGTGGCAAGTTCCGAACTTGTCATGAAACTGTTCCATAATGCTTTTGGCTTCGCTCCTACCAACACACCTCAGGTAAATCCCTTCATGATTCTGTCTGAATAAAACTGATCCTTGCAACATGAAGCGTTTGCTTCTGTATCTCAATGCTCTCCTCTGTGTTGGGGTCATATGATCCAGACATTTCTGAGATAACAGGTAATAGACAATATCATCGTACCACTCATCTGGTGATACTGCTTCAAGTACATAAGCCTGCTGAACTAATCCAGGTCCTTCGACTGCTATAGTCTGAGTCAGTGCTTGTCCTCTAACCAACTTCATTGGTTGAATTTCGATGTCATACTCTTGAATAGTGGCGACCCACTTGCCTCTTCGTTCACCCAGCTCATTTTGCATTAGTAGTGTCTTAACTGCAGCGTCTGGAACTATAGCATACACTCTGCTCCGCAGGATATAATGTCGAAATTTCTTGATAGCCTTTACTAGAGCATACGCCTGTTTCTCCACTGCGGGGTACCTCAGTTCAGCATCCTTAAACGGGGCACTCATGAACGCAATAGGGTGTTCATCTTTATCATCTGTCCTCTAGGTCAAAATTCTTGCACAGGTGTGATCAGATGCAAAAGAATATAAATAAAATGGTTTCAAATAATTTGGATTGATAAGAACAGGAGCCCTAGCAATTGCTTGCTTGATTTCTTCGAATGCTCTCTTTGCTTGAGGAGTCCATTCAACTTTCGCATCCTTCTTCAACATATCATTCAACGGCTTAACAATTTCTGCAAATCCAGTAATAAACTTCCTGACGAAGTTAATCTTGCCGAAGAAAGACTTCAATTCCTTTTTGCTAGCAGGCATACTGACTCTTTTAATGGCCTCTACTCGATCTGGATCAATAGAGATGCCGTGTTCTGATATTACGTGGCCCAGGAGTTTTCCTTCTGTCACCCCGAAGATGCACTTTTTTGGATTTAAGGAAATTCCATATGTTCTGCAAGATTCAAAAACTCTCCTTAAATGCTCTACATGATCTGCTCTGACTTTTGAGAACACAGTAAGATCATCCATATAGATGATAATGCATTTTCCAATAATATCTCTGAAGGCAATATCCATAGCTCGCTGGAAAGTGGCTCCTGCATTGATTAAGCCAAAAGGCATCCTTCTGTATGCGTATGTACCCCATTTGGTAGTGAAAGCGGTTTTTAACCGATCTTCCTCTTCAACCATGACCTGGTTATACCCTGAATACCCATCCAGAAAAGACGTCATCTGCGAACCATTTACAATTTGAAGCACTTCGTCCAATGAAGGCAAGGGATAATTATCTTTCTCTGATGCTTTGTTCAGATTCCTGAAATCAACACACAACCTTATTTCTCCATTCTTTTTTCTAACAGGAACCAGATTGGCAACCCACGTCAAGTGCCTTATTGGAAATATTATCTTTGCCTGTAGCAGCTTCTTTACTTCTTGATAAATAAGTGGCTCTAGTAAAGGATTAACCGGCCTCTGCCTCTGTCGGAAGGGTCTGCTTCCCGGCTTGAGAGGGATAGTATGCGTGATGATGGCTGTGTCATATGTCTTCAAGTCATCATATCCCCAAGCGATAACATCGTGAAACTCTCTTATGCTATTGAGGATGTTTTCTCTTTCTTCTGGTGTGCAAACTTTCCCTATGAAAACATTTTTAACATCTTCGTCTGTCCCCAGATTGACTGCTTCGCACTTAGTTCCATCTTCATTATGGTAGGGAGGAGTGCCCAACTTATCTGAATCGAAGAGTCTCTCTAACTCAATCATACCTTTTGGGATGGTATTGTCCTTCAGATTCATGATCCCATCTGGATCAAACTCAGCCTCAGCTTCACTTTCGTCAATGACCTGGGTGGTGAAGATACCTGAATTGGTCAAGAAGTCTAGTATATGTTTGTCATCATCAAATACTTGAAAATTTGTGATATTATCTGGTACCGATGGTACTGATGTCAGTTCCACTGTGAACTTCTTTAAACCCTCCATAGTTAATGGCTCAAGAGAACTTGCGGCTTGTGCTAGTGCATTAGCTACTTGATTTGTTGACCTGTAAATTGACTTGATGTTAAACGCATCGAAGTCTTCAATCAAATCCCATACCCGGTTTCTGTATTTCTTTAGCCTCTTGTCATGGCACACATATTGTTTCCTGACCTGTCTGACAACTATTTCTGAATTGCCAAACACATGCAAAATTTTAACTTTCTTCTTTATGGCCAGGAGCAATCCATGCACGAGAGCTTCATATTCAGTAACATTATTTGTGCATGGAAACTGTAATCTTAAGGCTGATAGATAAGCTTCTCCCAGCGGACTAATCAGTTCAAAGCCAGCTCCGGATCCTTGCTTGGATTTTGATCCATCAAATCTTAAAGTCCATACTTGATTATCTCCTGTATTTGACACATCAATGTCTTGATTTGCTTCTGTAGGTTCAATTTGGGTATGTTCTGTTGCTGATGCCGAAGTACTTGCTTCATCTGTAACGGCCGTATCCCGAACAGGTTCTTTTAATTTCATCATACTTGGAATTTCCAAGCCCATGGCCTCTGGAATCCTCTTCCTGACTTGTTCCAAGGCTACTACGCACATAGAGCAGGAGAACTCGGAATGGAAAGCATTGTGTATCCTGCACCAATTAGGCAATAATAAATCATGAACAGATGCATGACTTCCCAATTCTACACCCTGTTTCACATGTTTCATCACAAAGTTTCGGAAGTTTTCAAACATGCCTTCCCCTTCTTCATCTGATGATGTGCCGTGATCACTTTCTACGAGGACCTCTGTTGAACTATGCAGCATTAAAATTTCCTCCACCTTAGGCTTGTAAACACCCAAGTCTGTCTGTACAAAAAGGATCTTATTGTCTTCACCATATTCAGTGATCATCAATTTCAGACGTGGAGTGCTATCTATCCTGATCTGATTCGGCAATCCCTTCCAGGATAGCCACATGTGAGAAAAGTCGGTGGAGACGTACCCGTTGAGCTTCTTCAACCAATCTCTGCTTAGTAGCATCCCGTACCCTTCAGGTATGTCTACCACTGAAATGTCAATGTAATGCTGAATCCTGGGATCAGCTGCCAACTGCATATGAATATTGTGTAGCTCTCCAATAACTGGAACTTCGGTCTTATCTAATTGAGTAACTTTCTTATTTGTCTGCTTTGGGATGAGACCAAGTTTCTTACAGATACCCAAAGGCATCACATTGCTTGAGGCTCCTGAATCCATCAGACAATTATGTAACAATTTACCAAACATTCTAACTGATATCAAGAACGGACGCTGTTCATCCCTTCCTTGGTAAAAGACTACCGATTTCTTCTTAGGGGCACTATATCGGTCATTTGCTGGATCTGGATTGACTTGTGAACTTTGAATCTTTGGTGCATTATTATCCTCTGCAGGCTCTTCCTTTATTGTAACTGACTTGCCGTCTGTCATATTGGATGAATCTTGTGCAATGAAAATAGCATTCGTCTGACCTTGTGGGTGAGGTGGCCTCATTTGAGTTGGATTCGCATTTTGACCCACATATGCTCTTGGTGCATTTGAAGTGGATGGACCTGATGATCCTGTGGGAATTTGTACATTTTGATTTCCACCCTTTGCGATGGTATCATCGACACCTCTAAAAAAGGCTTCCTTTATTTCAGGTACTCGAATCAATTCTGTCAGTGGTAAGTTGATCTTGATCTTCTTGAGTTCTTCGACAACACATTGACTCAACCTCTTTAAATCATCCTTAGGAACTTCCTTTCTGGCTGGATCGATCCTTGAATAGACATTCTGCTGCTGAGCCTCTTGTGCTGGGAGAATGTTCTGAGCTGGATTCCGCTGTCTGTATTCGGGCGCATCCCTTGGATAGCTTGGATTGTTACTTGCATTAGGATTTGGCGGAGTGTGCAAGTTATTAGGAGGAGTTGATGTAGTAATAGGATCTTGTGCCCGGTAATTCTGCAAGTTATTAGGAGTTGATGTAGTAATAGGATCTTGTGCCCGGTAATTCCGCTGATAAACCCTTTGTGGTGCATTGCCGATAGATTGCTGAAAGGCCTGAACTTCATCTGTTCTTGAGTTTGGGAACTGCCCTCGAATGGCGGAGGATAGTATGTATCATCAACCGGCCCATTTGCAGAGGCTGGCGGGAATCTTCCATTATATTCTGTCATGTCGTATTCCATCGGAGGTGGAAAAGTAAAATCTTCAATCATCAAGGCCTGATCATACCTCTGCGTGGGCACAATTTCATACCCGGTAACCGGAGGATTCTCTGGTACCTGTGTACCATGCATTTCTTGCTGAAAGATGTCAGCAGCGATCTTAAATTCGGGACACTGAAGTTCTGAATGTTGATTGGTGTTATGCAACCTGCACCAAGTGGACAGTGCAGCTTCTGCTAAGAAGACTTTCTCTGCTGGTTTTGGGTCAGAAGCTGGTGAATTATCAAGCGGTGAAGGTACAGTTCCATTGTTCGGTGCAATGTTCCAGGTTCTATTCTGCCGTTGAAAGCCTTGATTATTACCTCTAAAGCCTTGATTGTATCCCTGATTATATCCCGGGTTGTATCCTTGATTACCGCCCTGGTTTCCCTGATATCCTCCCTAATTGCCTTGGAAATTCTTCTGCAGATAATTATTCTGATTTCGCAAATGTATAACTTCAGTAGACAGTTTCTTCACCTGATCAATCAGCTCTTTCATTTCATCCTTTTCCTCCTGAGCCTTTGCAGAAGATGACGATCCTTGCAGATACACTGGCTTTTCAGGTGCAACTTGTGAAATCGGCACTCGTGGATGCAGGGCTAATTGATTAGCAGAAGTGGGAACAGGAACTGGATTCATTACAGGTGTATGTTGAGCCAATGCGTGATTGATCCCCTGGATTTGATTTGGCATTGCCACATGCCCTATGTGATTAAGTGGCCCATGAGTGTTCATGCCCAAATCTGTGTTCACCTTAACGGCTTCAGCATATGCTCCTGTCAAAGTGGTAGGCGGGGCCATTGCTCTTTTCACGAACATAGAAGTAAGGCGATCCAATGCAGCATAATAAATCTCCTTCGCCATTTCTTGAGTGATATCATATGGAGCTTGTAATCTGGAATATGCTTTATGAAACCTGTGATTAAAAGAGACAATAGGCTCATGCTCCTGTCTTCTGACTTCGATGAATTGCTTATAGAGCTCTGTAGGAGTGATGGGAATCTTGAACTTCTCCAGGAAAGCAGTTTTCATCTGTTCCCAGGTAGTAATAGACCCAGCCGGTAGGTTGACATACCAAAAAGTAGCATCTCCTTCGAGAGAGTATGGAAACAATCGGCATGCTACATCCTGATCGTTGATCCTTCGATTTACCAGAGTACCTTCAAAGATCTTAATGTGCTCTTCAGCTGTCCTGCTTGGATCGTTGACATGAAATTTCGAACAGAAATGTTCAGGGTTTTTAGGCATTTCATGGTAGTCTGTAAAAGTCCCAAGGGGTGAGACATTTCCCAGGGGCCAAGCTTGTACTGGTGCTGCCATTGGAATGTTGGGTTGTCCTGGACCTGCTTGAGTAGCTCCTTGCTGAAGTGGAGTGCCTATGATGGTTACTTGGAAGTTGCTCGGTTGAACAACTCCCTGATTTTGATTCTGCGGAGGTGGAGTTTGAAATAAATTTGAAATATCACCCCCACTTGGAGATCCTTGGCCCGATGAAGCCCCTTTCTTTCCTTTCTTCGACTTCGAAGGGAACCCCAACTCGGAAAACTCCTTGGATGCTCCTGGTGCAAACCTTAGAATTCTTTGGTGCCTTTCTGGCGAGAAAGAACCAATTCGCTCCAGGATGTTCTTCCTTAATCTAAAACAACTTGTTAACTGCCCTCCTTCTAGCGCCAAAAATGTTGATGATTGTTTTTCGACAAGTCAACAATTAGAGTAAAATACTGAGTATCTGACTCTCTCTTGAGCAAAGCCTCTCGAATGCTGAACTAGGTGATCAAACGAGATGACTCCAAGGTTCCTTCTGATGGTTTCGGTAAGAGACAACTCAGCGACTAAGTATGATTTTGTTGTTTAACACAAAGGGACTTACGCAATTGTTCAAGTAACTGATTATTTCAATGATTATGGAAGTGGATACTAGAGAGTCTAAGTACTGCAATTGATGGCGTATGATTTAACAATTGAGGTTCTTGATCCTAACTCTAACTGAATGATAAAAAAGGACAAAAGGTATAAGGTTTAGAAACACTAATCTAATCCTAAATGGAAGGATGATTACTGCTCAAGGTGAAATCAAACCAGATCCTGTTTCGCCAAGATAAAACAACTACACAAGATAGGTGCAATCTTCAAAGGTGTACAAGATGTTTAAATCAGTTATGCTCATGAAAGATTCAACAAACATAAAGATCAAATTGATGTTCAATTGTTCAGACTAACCATGCACTGCAATCCACAAGCCGCAGACTACAAATGGTATGAACTTACTGATTTCACCACGAAGTAATAAAGCAACCTTTCATTAACTAACATAAACTCAAAGAAAAAAACTTATAACTTAATGTTCGTTCGAAAATTGAAACCATGCAACACTCAGAAACACAAATAGAATCACCAAAGCAATGAATCTTTTATTATCTCAGAGAGCTCTTGCAACAATTTCAGAATTTTCAACCCCTTCAAATGAGAGCAATGGGAGCCCTTTTATAGACCTCAAAGGAAAGAAGGGTCAAGATTGATCGGCCGAATCAGCGGACCGGATCAAGCCACATCACAAGTAGTTGGAACAAACTCTCCTTTATTAAATGAAAGAGGCTCACTTTATTAAATGAAAGAAGCTATGAAGGAGGGAACAAAGGCACGCTTTCCAAGAAGATAAGGAAGCCACATCATGTGCCCTTAATGTAGTAGTACTATGAGATACAATGAATCTAGACACGATTTGAACAATATCCTCCATTGGTACACTTGTCGCCGCATTAATGGATCCTTCTGCCAGTGCCACATCTGACTCATAGACGCCAAGTGTCTTCTCCCAGTCATTTATCCAAGACTTATTTTCTCCAAGACGAAACACAAGTGTGAATATACTATCCAGCTGACCCTCATCAAGTCCATCATACTGAAAGTAGAATACCTTAACTTGTTGCTTCATGTTTTCAATAGTAACATTTCCATAAGGATTACATATTGTTGTCAAAGCAGTGTATATATGATTCTCTGTTCTTAGAAGAACACTCCTTATTCTGGACATATCTACTTCAATTTTATCAACCAGTTGCCCCTTGTTGTGAAAGGAGAAATACCAAGTGATGAAGTCATGTGGAGTATCTCTATCAATCACCTTATCATGAATTAGATCCTCTAATGGAGCTTCCATTAAACTCTTGAGCTGTGGCATGTATTGCTCCTTGACCGGTTTGAACTCAGCACAATTTCTTAATAAAGCTTGAACTTGATCCTTAAGTTTAATGACTCTATCATACACTTGCACAATTTCTTCAAGGTGAGTATATGCCTTCTCTTCTGTCTTTTCTATCCATCTTTTCATCACTTGAGATGAAGTTCTCATGTTTTCAACTTGGGATATTGTTTCCTATGGAAGAATAGACGGAGGAATTGGAGTAGCTTCCTTCTGTTGGATAGGCTGCATGACTTGCTGAATGTAGTGCTTCAATGTATTAAAATCTTGTTCAACCTTTAACCTCGCTTCTCTTTCTTGCTTCAACATGCTTCTTACACTATTCACTGACTCTTGTAGCTCTTCTTCTACCTGTTCCCTTGTGATTGGACCCATGCCAATAGTAGTCATATTGTAATCCTCAGGTGCCATATCTTCTAACTCCTTGTCAATTCTAGGAACAGCTATATGTACCTCTCTATTTCCAGCAGAATCTTGAGTGATTTTGGAAAAGACTGTTGCTTTCTTCTTCTGATTACCCTTCTGTGCATTTACAAGCAATTCCTCAACTGGAGCCGGCTGATAAGTTTCTACAATTGTACTTTCCTCAATCCTTTGCCTCAACCAAGGTGGGAAAACAGAAAGATCTCGCGGTCCTTGAACTTGACTGTGTTGTACACGAGCTACTTCCTCATCAGATTCTGCTTGACCTACTTCATCTTGATCAAGATCATCATTTTCCTCCATTATGACAGTGGGACTTGACTGAATCTCCTCGGATGGAATCAAGGCAACTTCTTCTATAACTTCTATCTCTTGTATTGGATTTTGAACAACTGAAGCACCTTCTTGTGGATTAGATGAAGTAGATGGATTATTCTTCTTTTGAGGTCTCCGGCTTGATTCTCCTTGATCTTGACTAGGTCTTTTCCTTTTTCTAGCTGGATTATCACTTTGATCATTTCCAGTGTGCTGTGGTTTGCTATGTGTACTATGCTGTCCTGGTTCTCCTTCATCCATCTTATTGTAAGTAAGAACTCGGCCTTCATCATTCATCTCTTGCTGTAGTAGATTTATACATACTTGTGTCATTGCTAAGACTGGTTTTATCAATTCTTCTTCAGACACATCCTTTTTTGACCAATCAACTGTATAAGGCAAATCCTTTATCTTCTCAAATTCATCTATCAACATAGTATCATCTTCAGTGAACTGGTCTGGAATCCTGAATACTTTGGAAGCTTTAACTAAATCCCAGGTGAGTCTCGAACTTTGAAGTGTTCAGAGATCATCTTCATCTTGGGCACTGGCCCAGTGGTCTTCTAATTGCTTGACATGTTTAAATTCTCTGTTATATTTCCAGCAAACTTGAAAAGGATCAAAGTTAAGCCTCTTGGTGCCATGAGTTTGCAAATGATATGCCTGAAGCTCTATCTCAGAATATTCAGCTGCTGACAATGATGGACACTCCAGATTTTGTCCAAGAAGAAGTGGAAACTGGATCCCTCCTTTCTTCTTAAACTTTTGCAACCGAATGAGTTCTAGGAGTTGCCTTGTAACCTCTAACATTACCATCCTGTTGGTTGGATATCTTGGTAATCTATATGGATATGATGTAAACCCTTGGATCCTTAGGTAAGTGTACCTTTCATGCTGAGTATACCAGTGTCCATACGCTGAAATGAACTCTCTTGCTGCATTAGACAACTTTTTATGAAATTCTCCTCTTAGTTTCTTCATTATGAACATAGCAAACGCATCATTGAACCTTGTATAATGATTGATACTCTTGAGGTGTAACTGAGGATAACACTGATGCGATAAATACTTATTAGGCCCAATGCCAACTTCTCCTCTTTTGGTCAAACCTGAATAGACTTCATTTCTTGCGAGAAGGTATACCACATAGGAACTCATATAACAAGTCTTGGTCTTAGCAAAATTGATGAACTGCTCATGTATACTCTGACTGATAAGTCCAGCCCAATCAATCATCTTCCCTTTGAGGACTGACTTGATGAAAGAGTACATCCAAGGCTGAAAGGTAGCAGATTGCGGCATTCCTGTCATTCTATTTAGAAACATAATCAAGTATCCAATTTCAGGATGAAAATCTGACTTGTGAAACTGCGAAGGATTATTCATATTGAACTTCATAGCTAGATTGGCCATCCATTCTCTCCTTATTTCCTGCAACCTTGTCTTTGAATCAACATCGTATTCCTGCTGACCTTGTTGTATCGAAATACTGATCATTCTCTCCCTAGTTGGAATGTTGAAAGTCTCTTCAACTGCCTCCTTTTGCAAATAAGCTGATATTGTTCCATCTTTGGTTGTAATTTGTCTTGTATCTACATCATACTTCTTGACGCATTCAATGATCATCTCTGGACACGGCAAAGCTGGCGGAAAACAAGCAGCTTCAATGGCTCCACTCCTCATGATGGCTCGAGCAAGACTACCTCCGTTGGGTTCCTCAAGGACTGACTTGATATCTTCCAAGTTGCTGTTGCCCATATTCGTGTCTCCTACATTTGTCCACCTTGAAACAAGCTTTGATTCGGGAATCTTCCCCTTAGCATCCATCCGGATCTTTGCTTGTTGCTCTTTGGAAGTCATTGCCATGATCCTGCAAACTTGACGCGAATAAATAATTGCAAACACAACTTAGGCTCTATTTCAGCTACTTTGATGCATTAGATTATGATTTTTCCTTTATAATTATGAAATATTACTATCTAGACTTAAGGAATTTATCAAAATCCACTTATCCTCTTTAAGTTTTACCAATACTTGAACAATTTTAATGCATCTAAAGAAGAAAAAAGAAGAAAATTAGATCAGAAAATATTCAGATCAGACTTACTTGATAAGCTGCTTTAAATTTGATACCTTGAAATTTGATCCAACACTTGCTTGGATTGACAAAATCAAATTTGTACTTTTATAAAACCTTCTTGTTGCTGCTCCAAATCTGCTCTTGCAAAGTAATTCTGCTCCTTAAAAATGATAAAAATGAAAAGGAGAGGAGGTATATATATAGAATTTGCCTTAACATTTTACCCCATAACCTAGGCCGACCCCTTTTAATATAGTGAAAATCATTTAATTTTGCTTGTTCTTCATTTAATAATGCACTTTCCACATTTTTCAAGGCAAAAACAATTAAATGTTTATAAACTTCCCTTGCATTGGATGAGGTTTCCACGATCTTCAAGGTCTTGAAGGTCTTCTAGAAGGGCGCATTGGTTGAAGGATTTCAACTCTTCCTAAAATTTTCCTTTTAAAACTCCACTATTTTTCCTCCTCTACAAGTCGCATTGGATAAAGGATTAAGATCCTCTTTGTATTCCTTTTAGAATTTCACTTTAAGACTTGATTCTTGATTCTTCGCATTTGATCACGCCTTCGAAATCCTCATTCCTTAGGCGCTTTGGTTGAAGTTTTTGATTTCTCCTAGCATTTCGCATTAGATGAGCATGTTAAAGTCTTCTTGAGGTGATCGAAAATATCTTGAGAATCCTGTCATAACCTCTTTCAAATTGCTTTGGTTTGAACTTGTTTTCCTTTGCAAGGGAGTGGCGCATCACTTCAAGGTGATAAGATCCTCTCAAGTTAGCGTTTTTTGAAATATTCTACCTTCTTTCCTCTTTAGCGCATTAGATGGGTAACTTGAGTTCTTCTCATATGTGGCGCAATGGATAGGTAATTTGAGATCTTCAAAAACAAACCTCATTCTCTCTCATGTGTGGCGCATTGGATAGGTAGTTTGAAATCTCCAAAAACAAACTTCATTCTCCCTTATGTGTGGTGCACTAGATACCACCTTTGATTTCTTCCTGTTGAGCATTTTGATAAAGGGTCTTGGAAGTGGCGCATCACTTCATTATGTTGAAATCTTCAAAACTTCGGTATATTAGATGGACTTTACCTTTAGCGAATCATGCATGGTGTTGGCGCATTGGATGGGATAAAGAAGATCCTCTAGTTTTGCGTTGAATACTTGACCTTGGATGTCTTGGACACTTTCACTTTCCTCCTTGTATGGCGCATTGGATGAGGGTTGGAGAATCCTCTAAGATCTCGCCTTAGATAAGGATCCTCTGAACTTTATATTGAAACTTCTTTGGCGCACTAGATCACTATGTTGGAATCTCTTGAACATTGACTTAAACCTTGTGATGTATCCTCTTTGAAGCGCCTGGAATCTCCCTTCATGGAGTCGCATTAGATGAGGGATTAGAAATCCTCTAGATTTCGCCTTGGATGCTTGATTTAAGCGCTTAGGTTTAATGTTTGGAAGTCTTCCTTTTGCAAATATAATGTTTTCTAGATGGGCGCATTAGATAAGACTTCGAAATCCTCTCAAATTAGATCCTTCTTAATTCAAAAACCTTAAGACTTCTCCTTTCTTCTAGGTGGCGCATCAGTTGAGCTTTTCAAATCTTCTAGTCTCTCTTCAAAATTTAGATTTCGGAGTCAATCCTTCTATCCTAGCGCATTAGTTGATGGTTTGAGAAATCCTCTGGACACTTAACATTTTTAATTCGCTCCAAGACTTGGCTTTTCATTTTCGCATTACTTAAGTGTTTGAAGCCCTTATCTTTCCCTTCAATATGATGCTTTTAGTTTGGGCGCACTAGATGATTGATTGAAATCCTCATGTTTCTACGCATTAGTTCAAGGCATGGAGATCCTCATGCTCTTGCGCATTAGATAGCATGTATAAATTCCTTTGGAATTCGCATCAAAAGGTATGAAAAAAATCTTCTAAAATCGCATCACAAAAATCTTCTAAAATCGCATCACTTCAAGTTTTTAGATGGGCGCATTGGATCATCAAGTGGAAATCCTCATCTTATCTTGCAGTTGAGAGCGCTTTTTTCCTCGCGATTTTGCGCCACTTAAGTGCCCCGTCGCACTAGATGAGCTTTTCAAATCCTCTGGAAGAGTCGGGCGTTTTTCAGGATCGCGAGGGTAAAGGTATATTGAAAAATATATTTAAGTATAAGTTGAGAGATTGAATTTCTTATACTTTAAATATTTTTCAAGATACCTTTCAGGATGTTTGAGATAGGTCTCGAATCCACTGGATTTAACATGCAGATTATAGAATTTGGAGGATTCACCAGATTTCAGACTTAGTCATTTTTTCAGGATTTTCAGGATTTCAGGCTCCAGACTTAGTCTTTTCAGGGTCTCAAACATACTTCAGGATTGATCTCAACATTCATTATCTGGATGGGATTTGATCACAATTCTTCATCACTACAAGTTTATCTGCCTCCTAATCATGAACCAACGATCATAGAAGAGGAAATCATTACCGGATCGGCAGAGGAAGATGAGCCAGGACATCCTCAAAATCTCATTGAAAGCACAGAGCTCAAAAAAGGGGGGTCCCTATTCCTAATGGGGTGATGTGTGATTTGGTCACAACAGGTCCCACCTGGAGTAACTCCTTATTCCACTCAAAACTCCATAAAAAATAGATTAGAGAAAATGTAATTAAAGATTTCATTTTCCCTCTTATTCCATCATTTGAAAATTCAAATCAAATAATTGAAAATACAATTTCAATATTGCATTTCCCATATAGCTCAATAACACACTAGTTGATCCAACTTTCCGGTTCTCCATGCATACACATATACCAACTTTCCGGTTCTCCATGTATAGAAGCAAACTCAACTAGCAAATATAACTTAGCTTAAAATGGGGACATTACACATTGACATAGGTGGGAGCATTTTATCTTGACTGCATAGTGAGGAGTGCTCATCACTTCTCCTTTAGTCCACACATGGACGATTTGTTGATGCGTCGGTGTGGATTGGCTCAAGACTTGTACCATCCATTGTGGGATGGAGAGTTGCTATCTTCAGAAGATGGAACTGGAGACTACAGGTATCTGACTCAGTTGTTTTCAGAGGATTACTTACAGAGTCAGTTCAAATTGCCATCATGCTGATATGTACCCAGCATGGTTTCCTATTCCTGTGTCAAAGATTTCTTGTGAATACATGGTGTCAGGGAGGTTATGGTGTCAGCAAGCATGATGACTTGGTTAGTTATCACATCCATGAGAGTTTAGTAGAGAATAGAGGGAGATTTGGTGTAGCAGATGCATTCAAATATTCTTATCTCCACATGACAGATGGATATGAGTTCCGTTTGCTTTGGGATCCAGGTGGTAACAGAGTTGGCACTGTAGTTTGGTTGGGTCCCGTCGATTTGCTTCACCATTTTCAGCATGGTGAAGTTGAGATCAAATTGGTTTGGGATCTAGGTATTGACATGGTTCTTGCATTGGTACTCGGTGATCGTGGAGAGTTGCTTCAGGCGATATGGTTATATCGTATGTATATCAGGGTGGGGCAGAGGATTGGCATATGTTTGCTTGAGGGCAAGCAATCCCGAGAAGGGAGGACTGTAATGTCCCCATTTTCGTGATCATCAGAGTTTAGAGGATTAGCCTATTATCATTGGTTCCCCGTAGGCTAATGTGGTGATTATGGGGCCCTTTGAGGGTGATTCAAAGTTATTCAACTGACCCTTTGGGTGTATATTTCAGTACTCTCCTTCTCAGTGCATCAGTTTATTTGTGGTCTGCCTTCTAGAGGTCTTTTAGGCTCATTTTATACACACTTACTATTTTTAGTAAGTCACTTGGACGTTTGGGTCCATACTATTTATGGAAAGTCATCTGGATGGTCAGAAGGCACCACGATTATATCCAGGAAGTTGGTAGGATCAATTGTTGGTTTGATATTTGGCATTTAATGAAATTTAATGATTTAATTTAATTATTTAAGTCTAATCTAGCATTGACTTTGATATAATTAATTAAATTAAATATCTTTATGATTAAAGGGGATATAAGGGGTCAAGTGTGCATTTAATATATTAATGTCATAAAGTATTTATTTATTATGCCAAATGGGGTGCCAACATATGGAGGTATAAGGATATTAAGTGACTTTATAATGATGTCAATGACAAATTATAAAGTAAGGTCACTTTTGAGGGGAAAAGTAAATTAAAAGAGGAATAAAATAAAGTATTACTTTTGAAAGGGAAAAGAAATATAAAATGAGGAAAAAGTGCAATGAGGATTCATTCTTGATATGTTATTTTGAAAGAAAACTTTTCCTTGAGAGCTTGAGTGCTTTGACTTGCAGGTTCAGTAAACCCTAGAGGTTTTGGCTATTTGGACGAAAACCCAGATCAGCCCACTTGGTGAATTCATCTCAGGATTCACAGTTGCATTAAATTGTTTAGTATTTGTGTTGATATTGCTGGTTCATCATTGTGGCAGCCATTGGAAGGGTTTGATATTGCTGATTTCTACATATGATGGTGGCTAGGGTTAATAGGTATTGAATATTATTGCATATTCTTTCATGGCACAATTTTAGCTTTGATTTGATACCTTACTTGAGGAGTTTTGATCAAGGATAATTGCGGGACTGTTTTAATGCAGATTTGAGGAGTGATGGATTTTGAGGTTGTGTTGCAAATAATCCATCTGGGTATTTGAGTTTTGTAGATTTGAGCTATTGTGTTTCGCTGCAATTTCAAGTTCCAGCTAGGGTTTAATAGGGTGCTCACAAAAATCAGTTTTGGCATATGGGTATTGATGTAAAGTGGCTGCCATGAGGTTGGAATAACATATGCACTTCTGGGTATTCTTCATTTCGTTGCATGATTCCAAAAATTATCAATCTCGACCTCTCTTGCATTGTAAGTGTCAACAATTTGGTATGTTACAGTCATCATTTTGCTTCTGATATTGTAACAGCAGTCCATTGTATTTTGGCTGCCTTAGAACAGGCGTTTGTTGTAATTGGAATGATGAACAAATCTGAAATTTCTCTCAGTTAGGACTAATTCCATTTTAACATCACTGTTATGATCATTTCGAATTGAAATTAATATTGTCAATGCTGCCTATGTCTATTTCGTTCTTTCATCAAGTTTTTCATGTGCTAGTACTTGTTCATGTTGAAGAAGATGAATTTGAAGGTGCAGAAATAAGTTTCAGATCTCAAACCTAGGTTTTCATTAAGAAATTGGCAAAAATCAGAAATTTGATTTGCATTCCTATCAGAGTTCATAAATAATCAGAATATCCTTGGAAGGGATACTACAGACAGATCACATCCATAGACACAAGAGATCTATGAAAAGTTGGAGAAATTGACTCTAGAGATGAAACAGGGTATTTTCCAGATTCAAGATATTTACTTAATGATGTCCAAGAAGAAGATAAAAAATTATTTCTCTGTCACCATTGTGGAAAGTTAACAATTGCATTTGGTCTGTTAAACAACCCCTCTGGAACAACCATTAGGTTGTTAAGAACCTTAAAGCATGTGTTGATTGCCACATTGCAACAAAATTTACCTCCAGGATTGCTCCGAGAGAAATTTACAGTACTTGTAGAATTTGAGGAATGCAAAGAACAAAATGGGTTTTTCACAACCATTTGAAATGACTTTAAAGTTTATATAAAGAAGACAATTAAGTGCCCGTCAAATTTATATATGACTTTGTTATATATTAAATGTTTTATAAAGTCTAGCAGCAAGTAGTTAGGAATCAGTTATCAAGGGAAGGGTTATAAATTCAATGATTTCCAATGTAAAAGGATCTTTTTCCACCACTGGGAAAGGGGAGAGCCTTGTTAAAGGGTGCTGGGAGATTTCATGCTCCTATTTTTGTTTTAATATTCAAGAAGAATTTATGTTCTTATGTCTCTAATTTCTTCCTGAAGCTGATTGTTCTTATGTTCAATTGTTTATCTATATATGTTTTTCCTTTATCTACTCTCTTGCAAATCTGATTTGGAAGACTTTGTGCTTCTGAAGTTGATCTTGTTCATTTTCTCTGTTGGAAATTTGTGTTGTGCTTCTTATGTTCACAAGCAAATTTCTCTTTATTCTCTCTCATTTTTCTCGTTCCTACCTTTTTGTACTTTCTGGTTAGAAGTACTCAAAAATTATTAAAACCCATCATACGAGGGAGCTGCCCCTCTCAAATGTAGAGGAAGATCACCATTGGTGACCTCTCCAACTGTTGTAGGCAGTTTTGCCATCATTCCTTACGCAAGTCGTAGTTTTCCTAACTTTTCAAAGTGACAAATCTGTTTACCAACATGTTAAAACCCTAATTTTTGAAGATTTGCCTATATCTTCCAAACAGCTACGATTTTTTCTACAATTTTATACTTAAGTTAGAGAATTGGATAAAGAAGCTACATTCGAAAATTCAACTTTTGATCATCAATATTGAGTGGGTTATTGCAATCTTATGTTTTTCATAAATTCACTCTTTAGGCCACAAATCACAGAATGTTTCTGATATTTTTACATTTCTGGAAAGCTTGTCAAAATTCATCTAGGGTTTGTTATTTGTATTTTTGGTTTTGAGGCCAACAACATTAATTATTGATCTAACCAAAGTTGGGTGTGTTAGAAATTTAGAAACCCTAGTTTCAAAGGAGGTTCCTATATTTGATGGAAGTGCCAATGGTCTAGAATTGTGGCTCCAATTTGAAAAGGCTCATTGTAGATCTAGATTCCCAACCTTTTTATTTTTTGATCACTTGAGAGATGCAACTCTTAAATGGGCCTACAAGCTACCTGCAAGCAATTGATCTTGGAACAAAATGGAACAAACCTTCTCAAATAGAGAGCATCAAAAAGAAGAGGAAGATGAAGAAAAAGTGGAAGGAGGCAAAGAAGAAAGTGAAGGTGAAAGAAAAGGAGAAGGAAAAGAGTAGGATAAAGCAAACATGAAGGATACAAGTACATGCACTTTAGCTCCAAGGAAGGAAGATTCAATCCTTCAATTTCATAGAGGCATTCAAAAGGAAAACGTTATTGTTTTTGTAACCCTAGCAACAAGTATAACTTCATCAGCATGGAATTAGCCAAGAAACTACAGGTACAAGCAAAACACATCAAGGACAGTCAAATAGTGGGTAAGGATATTCAAGTTTTCGAAGATTTAAAGCTCTCCATGAATATATATGTTCTGTATTCAAACTTTTATGCTTTGGATATAAACGGGTTGGATATTATTCTTGGTTATCTTTGGTTAGAATCTTTCAAAACAATAAACATTAATGTGCAAAAGAAGTTCATGAGGCCTTGATATAGGAGGAAAAAAGTTAGATTACATGATATTACACATAAAAAACCAAAGGAAAGTCAAGGTAGAAGCAAGTTCATGAAGCTGTGGTATAGGTGGAAAAAAGTTACATTACAGGATATTACACATAATAAAGACCAAAGGAAAGTAAAGGTAGAGCAAGTTCAAGAAGCTACTAAAAAATGCACCAAAGAATCAAAGGACAAACAAGAGGAGCCAAATAAAAAGAAAAAAGATGAAAAGTATGTTCCCCTTCTTGAGTCAACAAAGCAAGTGGCAACAAATGATGAAGAATCAAAGAAGGTTCCAAAGATAGCGAAGGGTGCAATATATAGGAATCTACATCATTGTGAGAGGCAAGAGTCATGGAGGTATGCTACTACATGGAATCAACAAGCCAATCACTATGGATCTACATGGAATCAAATGAGCAATTACAACAATCTTTGGCATAATAGAAACAATGGCTAATCATGGAAGAAAAGGACTTACTATGATGAGGAATGGAATCAAATGGGGTTAAAGCAAGAAGTTGAGTATACATTTCGCAGAAGTTTCCCACGGATGAAAAATGCCGCTTGGAACGGGTACCCGTTTTGAAAAAATATTTTTTTGTTTTTTTTACATGCCTATGGCTAATTTTCTTATTTTTTAGAAACGGGTACCCGTTTCTAAAATTTTGAAATTTCAAACCCGCCAATTTGTATTGGTTTTAGGCTTGGAAACCCAAGCCTTAGCTTTTGACCTGCAACTAGGACACCATGAAAACAGCAAGAAAAAAAACTAGTTTCACCACTATGGCTGACGACTTTTTTTTCAAAATATTTTAACGAAACTAAAACCCATTATAGATCTGAAAGTCTAGTTTTCAAATATGTAATTTTTTCTACTATTGAACATAATTTTCTATTTTTTATTTATTTTCCAAACAAACTAACTCATAAACTTGAAATAACATAGGTTACTATTTTTTTAATAACTTTTGATTTTGAAAGTTTATTGAAAAAAAAATTGTCTGACCAAACTAGACATCATTCTCTACATGATGAAAAAAAAAAATTGGTGAATTGATTAATTTAGCTCAAATTATGTTAGCCGTACATGAGGGATTTTAAAAAACACTAATTAGGGCCATTAAAAAATTAATAATAAAAAAATATTTATCAAAAAATTACAAATAAAATATCCTGACCAAAATTCAACATCCTGAGAATCTTTCCACAAAAGGAATTAGAAAAATACATTAATTTGGGTCAAATTATGTTGGCCGTACACATGCACACTTTTGCAAAAAACAGGGGACTTTTAAAAAGCCACTTTTTGTACATCCAATAAAAAACTAACCTGCATCATCTGGGTATTAGAAAAAATTATATATTTGAAAACTAGAAACAAAATCCTATATTTCTTATTTTTACATCATATTAATATTTTATGTGCAAGTGCTTCAAATTGTCACTCCAAGTACAACAAAATTTGAAAAACAGGAAAACACTTCCACTTTTTGGCCAAAAAGTGAACTCATCTTCTTGCACTTACCCAATGGGTGCAACAAAATGTGGATCAAGAATGGGATCTAGGTACTATCAAGCTAAAGCCACAACAAATATCTCATATGGATGGTTGGATGGTAGGACGTGGCATCATATTTTTCTTCTTCTCATGTTTCAGGGATAAAACATGTGTGATGTCCCTAACACATTTTTTGTAAAATATGTCCTTAACTACCAAATCCCAATAATTTAAAACACACTCTGATACCATTGTGATGTCCCCTTTCTAAATAATTTGACAATAGATTGCATAAACAATAAAGTACATTCACACACAAGATGAAACTAAAATTTTCATTCAAATATACTAGAATATTTCAAAACAGCATACACATGATTACAATAATTTGTTGCTCCAACTACAAGTGCTTGCTAGAAAAATATAATAAAATCTTACAACACAAATTGCAACCTATGTGAGATTAACCTAATGAAATCAAAGAGTTCTCGTCCTCCAATATCCCAAATCCAAGGGTTTTTGTCTTTAGATTGAACAAATGAATACAAGTGCTCAAACTATGACAGTTAGGGTTTGTTCGATAAAATGGCAAAAGATCCTAACTAAAGAAGCTACCAAAAATATATACAGATTGAAGGCCTAACTTAGGGACCAAAAGCCCACACCCAAATCCACCTCGAGTGGTCTTGGAGCGAGAGCAAGGGTCATCTACAAGTGTACAAATTGCCCATGCCAAATCCACCTCGAGTGGTTTTGGAGGGAGAGCAAGGATCGTTTGCAAGTGTACAGGTTGCCCATGCCAACAACATCATCTTCACCTGGTCATGTACATGGAACCATGCCCTTTGCATCAACAACCATTTGAATTTGTACACGAAACATGTCTATGAGGGGCCCACACATGCTGATAGGCATTGAGAGTCTTCCATAGTCTTAGCACATCCCTTTGCATCCATTAAAGGCGTTCTTGGTCATGTATTGTGGTAGGTGGGGTTTTTTTAGTTTGAATGCAAGGTGTCTGAGGATTCGCATGCTAAAGGGTGCATTTGCAAGAGGGACTGGGGTTCAGGGATTCACCTACTAAAGGGCAAGTTTTCAAGGAGGACCGAGAGTCCAAGGATTCACATGTCAAATGGTGCATTTGTAAGAGGGACCGAGGGTCTGGGGATTCACATGCCCAAGGGTGCGTTTGCAAAAGGGACTGGGAGTCTGGAGATTTGCATGTCCAAGGGTGATTTGCAAGGGATACCAAGGATTCGGGGATTCACATGCCAAAGGGTGCATTTGTAAGAGGGACCAAGGAATCGGGAGTTGAAATGTCATTCAAGTGATTGTCACTTAGTATGCCAACACAAAGATTTCCAAAGGTCCTAAGTTAGGGGTTTGGAGAATCAATTGTAGAGATGCAAAGATGTGAGGGGATGCAAAGGTTCACAAGCCCGAAAAGGAAGAACCGATGGGACAACAGGGATCAGGATTCAAAGATGCCCAATGCAAGAGGAAGCAAGAATCAGGCTTCAGGGATACCCGATGCAAGACGGTGAGGGAGTTAGGCTTCGATGATACTTGATGTAGGAGGGAGTAGAGATCAAGCTTTAGAGATACCTAATACAAGGAGCAAGGATCGGGCTTCAAAGATACCCGATGCAAGGAGTAGGATTTGGGCTTCGGAGATACCCAATGCAGGAAGGGGTGGGATTGGGCTTCAAAGATACCCAATGCAAGGAGCGAGGATCGGGTTTCAGAGGTACCCAATGCAAGAGGGAGCGAGAGTCAAGCTTTGAGGTTCCAAGATACTAGGATACCATTCAAGTAGGCGAGTAGGGAAAAGTCTGAGGGCCCGTGAAATGGTGGAAGTCAAGGACTTAGTGTTCGGGGTTCTGAGATACCAGGTACCATTCAAGTATGCGAGTAGGGAGAAGTCAAGGGTCCTACGATATAGCAGAAGTCGAGATTCAGGGTTCAGGGTGATGAGCACACGATTATACTGAGAGGGGGGGTGAATCAGTATAATATAAACTTTTTACTTTTTCAAAACTTAACAACCACAAAAGCAATGATATTTGAAATACTCAAGATCCACACACAAGATTTACATGGAAACCCTTACGAGAGAAAACCACGGCAAAATATTGCTTGATATTAAAATCTCTTACAATCTTTGTAGGCACCAACCTACAGGAGACACCAATCCCCACTTGTACAATTTGTGAGCACCAACCCACTAGAGACACCAATCCCCGCAACTGAGCACCAACTCAGTAAGAGACACCAATCTCTTATCAAGGCATCAACCTTCTTTGCAACAGGGTCACCATCTTCTTGTGAATGTCCTCTTCAATGGATGATGAACAATCACACATAAATCTGCCACTCTTATTAAATCTGCAAGTATTCTTCTCTATAATTCTGCCATAAACCTTCCTTACAAATCTGCCTTCTAGTCTCTCATACAAATCTGCCTTCTAGTCTCTCATACAAATCTGCCTTTAACTCTTTCTTACAAATCTGCTTTTAACTCTTCATATGCAGATCTGCAGGTGTCTAATAGATATATCTTTTTCTTCTCACACACCCTTCCTTTTCAACACTTATTCTCTTTTTGAATGGTTGTGATCAATGGGGTGCCACAAAGGACGGGATGAATACATCCATTGAAATTTGATACTATCAAGGACCCTAATGAGAGAATTTTTGCAACAAGAGTTGGTTGTAATGTCAACTAGCATCCCTATAAGTTTTGCCATTACTGTTCACGATGCAAACGTCATCAACTTCTCATGCTATCCAAAGAATGGAAATTTATTCATTAATAGGATCGACCTATCCTTTGTGGCTCCAACCATTATTTTTCATCTTAGAGTTGTCATCAAGGTACTGTTGATGATTGTTTTGATGCAATCATAACAATAAGTTAAAATTCACATATAATGAACTGAAACTATACTTGAAAGATAAGAAGGAATCATTTAAGATTCAACTAATCCCAAGTCTACAATGGTTCGGTTGGTCAAGTTCAGTTGGTCAATGTGAAGCTGTAATGTTCAAGGGGCCTTACGTAGTTTAGGTTTCTTTGGTGGTTTACTGGGCTAAGAATATACAAAAAGGTCATGAGATATGTCAATACCTTTCATTCCTTTGCATAAAAGTGCTATTGTGCTGCAAGTTTTAGATGGTTTTCTTGATTTATTGCAGCTTTCTTCTTCATGTACTTATGAAAACTGTCTACTTAAACTCTGTTATGCATGCTTCTTCAAATTTGAGACAATTTCCTTTAGATTTCTACGTTTTCAGCTAAATATTTCAGATGGGTTGGGAAAAGTTAGAAAGATCTAATCTATACCTCATTTAATCTACTAAAGGATCTAATTGTTTCTGTTATGCACTATGTAAATACCACAGTAATTTGATCAAATCCACAGTAAAAACCTTAAATGCAAGTTCTGAGCATTTTCACAAACATACATTTAAAATTGCAAGCTCTCAAAGAAGATATTTCAAAACACAAAGAAGAGCAAGAGAACACTCAGAAGATAGATGCAGAACTCCAGATTCTATTGTATTAGAAACGAATAGTCATACATGATTTATAATGTAGGAATGACTCTTAGTTTCATTGATCATACTACGGAGAACTTACAAGCTTTACAGATACAGTAAGGCAGCCAGACATTCCACGCGCACCTTACTGCAGACAAACAGGCGACCTCCTTCTTCTACTTCTAAACTATGCTAACTTACTGTATGTTCCTAAAAAGAAAATCCTGCTGTAGCCACTGTTGTTTTCCTAAAATCCCTGTTGTTTTTCTAGAATCCTTGTTGTAAAGTATTACAGTGTAGAGAGGCACAATATAAAGACATTCTGATTGTCCTCACTACAGCAAAAACCTAACTAAACCCCTGGTTCAAACCTCTGGTTACAGCAATAAATACAGGTGAACCAGCTCTTCAAAAATATCTCTGAGCCATGTCAAATCTGGGCGAAATATTGCCCCTTCTAAGAAGTTCCGGCAGTTGGGCAATAACTTCTGTTTGTCTGTTGCAGTAATACCTTCAGCTGCAACCCTGTCCTTCACTTGAATGGCCTTGACCTTTTCGCACTTCATCTTTATCTTCCTGCTCCTGAGATCAGATTTTCTTCCTCCATGAGGTCACTGTGTTGACTTTCCAGCTGCTTCCTCAACTGCAAGCCTGCAAGACAAGACAAGCAATAAGTATTTCATTCATCACATAAACAGCAGGAAACTAAAATAATCGTTTAAATTCAGGTGACTGCGCAAAATCACGGAAATCGAATCCAAAATACTCTTCAAACGCGCCCAAAATGCGTTCAGACTGCTCAAAATTCATCGGGTCAACTATTGCTGACCAGGAGAATGCCACAGGCGCCAAAAAAACACTTTAAAATTCCACCGCCTCATTTCCCACCCATCGGCATGACCATCGCCATCGGTGTGTCAGAGAAATGCATGGCCGATATTCACTTGTTTGGCCGATCATCTTTCCATCGGGAAGACAACCCATATCGGCGGGAGAAAAACGAACTTGGTTGATAGATAAAACCATGCCGATGAAAACTTAGAACTATCGTCATCATGATATTCCGGAAATATGATGCTCACCCTTCCGAAGGTCCAGATAATGTTATCATGATATATCGCTTCTGCATATTGGGGAAAAGAACAACATCATCATCATCTTCATGTCGAAGAAAAATAGGAGGATATGAAATATGATCCTGCTGCTGAGGAAAGGAAAATGATGGTGACGTCATCGTCATATTCGGGCTTCGTTAAAATGCAAAAGGTGACGTCATCGTCATGTTCAGTTAAGATCAGGGGATAACTGTAAAATCGGGTCACCTAAGGAGCATGATCAGGATGATGATTTGTAAAATGACCCCTTTGCGGCCAAGGTAACCCTCTCGAAAGATCAGGAGGATGATGATCATCAGGATATTTGCTTCTTCGTTTATCAGATCGGGATGACGTCATCATGATATCCGGGGCCTTCGTTAAACTTAGAATATGACGTCATCATGATATTTCGCTAACCGGATCATGTTTGGAAAATATCCTGCCGAAGGAAAATGAGGATGATGAGGATGATCATCAGGATATTTGCAAAAGGTCTTACTTCATCGGCAGGAGGACTTTACGAAATATCGGGTGGACAATATGACAGGATAAAAAGTATATGATGAACCTCCTCATCGAATATCATGATGACGTAATCATCATATTCTATTTTCAAAGCGTGAGGATGAGTTGAGGTCATCATCAGGTTAGCGCCAGGGTGATTTTTAAAATATGATCATGCTGTTTAAGGAATGGAATATCACCCTCCCTTTAAAAGATCAAGATGATGATCATGATCATGCAAAAGGAGATCAGGAGGATATGAAGACGTCATCACTTAGCGAATTTCAGCAATTATCAGGATGATCACCCTCCGATAGGATTTGAACATGCGCATGCAAATATGCCGATGGTGGATTTTCTAAGTCAGGGTGATCCTATAATATCAGCATGATATTATAATATCGGGTGTTGCAAAATATCATGATGCTCGTTGTCACGAAAGACCGCTCGACGGGGAAAACTTATTATGACTTAAAGTTGACGTCCGGATATTTGAACCTCAGGATATTATCGGGGGGCGCTTCAAATATGATGATGACCTTCTTCATTCAGCAAAACCGAGTTTATAAAATATGACCCTCCTAAAATCATGATGCTCTTGATGCGCACAAGGCCATTTGACGGGTAAAGGGCACTACCACTTAAAATTGACGTCCGGATATTGCGACTGCATGATTTTATCAGGTGATAGATCGAGATCATGATGACCTTGACAACATGACCTAGGATACAAAAAAATATGATGATCACCCTGCGAATATCAGGTTTGACCAAAACTTTGACTGCTCATAACTCCCTCATATGGACGAATTTTCAGGTGAAGTAAAAGGCAAACCTGCATGGAATTTCAAGCTCTTTCTAAATATGAGGTCACAGAAATAAAATATGAATTTTGACAAACTAACCTCATGATGATGACCTACCTCATCCCTTATCATGATGATGATGCACCTGACTCATTTTTACCAAACCGCCAGAAAGCAGAAAAAACACAAGCAGAAGCAAAAAGCAAAACATCAGCAGGGGTCCTCGTTTTGCTAAGGAGCAAAATGGGGCGTGTTGTGATCATCACAACAGGTACTTTGGATCTCCTTTAATGCAAGTGGTTTCTTCTGGTTATATTATTGATCTTGCAATGACTTACAAATTCTCCCATCTTGCCAAGGATCACTGCCAACAAAACTTGATTACAAGTGTGATGCAAGATATGCCATTATTTTTCTATCACCCCATTGAGCATCAAGGTCATTAAACTGATCACCCAGTCTCTTCCAGTTATATTATTTGATATTGCAATGATCTAGATAGTCATCAACTTGTATTCATTCACTAATAGGATCAGCTTATCCTTCATTAGTTCAAACACTACTTTTCAATCTTTGAGTTGGGCTTTGAATAGAGGTGATTTCTTCTAGTTATAATTTTCAATCTACAACAATTTCCACTATTCCTCAAATTCTTGTCGTGCCTCCAAAAAATGGAAAGTCATTCAGTAGACCTATCCTTCATGTCTTTGGCCAATATTTTCTATCTTCAAGTTGAGCCTCAAGGTCATTCTCATTCTAAATCACCTTTGACACATTATTTCTTTGGTTATATTTTTCAATCTTGGAACAATATGCACCAGCCCTCAAATTCTCGTATTCATTCACTAGTAGCATGTTAGCACTCGAAACAACAACTCCAATTCTCTAAAGGAATGTAATGTCCCCTTTTTAGCGAGCATCAGAGTTGGGAGGATTAGCCTATTATCAAGTTCTCGTAGGCTAATAATGGTGAATAGAGGGCCCGGTGTTGGGGTTATTCCACTCTTCAGATGGCCATTTGCAGTATTTATCTCTCCAGTCCCTTGGCATATTCAGAGGCAATGCTATTCAAAGGTTTCTGGCTTTGTTTTTATACACTTACTATTTATAGTAAGTCAGTTGACTGATAGAGGCCAACCTTACTATTTTTGGTAAGGCACCTGGGTGAGCAGAGGATGTAGTAGGTTACCTCCTGGCGCTGACAGAATTGATTTATATTCATTATTGTTGGAGTTATGGCATTTTATTATTATTAAAGTTGTACTTTAATAATAATAATTAATTATTAAAAGATGCATATTATAATGTCTTAAGTTGACTTTATAATAAGGGGTCATTAATGTTATAAAAGTCAAAATATAAAGTGACTTTGGTTGGAGAGCCCATTTAATGAGATATAATAAAGTCACCTCAAAAGCAAATATAATATATATTTAAAAAGCAAAAAGGCACTTGGGAAATCATGCCATTTCATGGGAGGTATAAAAATCTTTCAAAAAGCAAATGAACACCATTCTACACTTATGCTTTTTGGAGAGCTTTTGCTTTGGAGAAGGAAAACCAGGGTTTTCTGCAATTTGGGTCTTGGAGAGCCTAGCATCTCTTTGATTCTGCATCCTGAGGGTGTGAAAAATCATCTAAGGGCTGCATACACCAGGTGGCTTTATTCCTGAAGTCACATTGTGCTGAATGGGAGAGTTTATTTGAGGGTTTAGAGAAGATTATGATCAGAAATCAGAAGTATCTTGGTTGCTGAATGTTATTTGTTAGTATAACTTTGCTGAGCTGTACCTTGCAGTCACTTTGTCAGGCTGTACAATTCCATAGAGGTGTTTGAGTTCCTAGTAGAAAACGCCTAGGGTAATGAGCTGCATGTCATCATCATTGTGGGCGATTTAGCAATTGATTTCAGTTTGAGGCTTTTTCAAGGTGGAGAATTCATCTGCTGCTGCAAATCATCATTTTCAAGGGTTTCATGTTGCTGGTAACAATTCCAGATTTGCTGATATAAAGTTTTAGACCAGCATTCAATGTATTTGAAAACCGGGTGTGAGTTTTGGTTAATGGAATGCAAAGATAAATCTATATTTGGAAGTATATTGTTTATTGCAAAAGATATCATAAATCTGATTCAAAATGTTTAGTATTTGCATTCAATATTTCTTTTATCTGGCATTGGTACTTGTTATTTGCATTTCCTAGCAATCTATTTCTCAAAAACACAAAAAAGCAAAAACCTTATAAAAACAAAAAAAAAGTGGGTCAAGGCAGTTGCATAGAAATATCTCAGGAGAGGGGTGGGATATTTCAAGGAAACACTCACTACTCATGTAGAAGGGAACAAGACAAAGTAAGTAGAGAGACAAAACTTGTCAACAAGAAATGGACAACTTGAGGCCAATGCATATAGCCCTCATCTTCTTTAGACTCTGCAAAACCTAGGAGAGTGTTTCCTTTGAGGCCATATAGGACAATTAACAAGAAATGAAAGAACACACATCAGGCCTTGTCTAACCATACCCTAATAATATCTATGAATAGACATTCATGACCTCACAATGAGCACATTTGAGACAAGCATGCATATGCAACCAAAATAAGAAACAAGTTTACACTACCATTGATGAATCCCCTTATATTTCATACACATGTGCATCTTGTAATCACTTCAAACATGACTCACTAAATGTGTTACCAACTGTTAACTCACTTAAGATCCATCATAAGTTACTCCACAGAGCCATGGGGGAAGGTAGGACAGAAACAACATTAAAACTAAAAGAAAACATGTTATTTGAATTATTTAAAGAATGGTAGGGCAACAAGGGAGACCACGACAAACCAATGTCCACCTAGCCTTCATCACCAAAACAAGTGCAAGTTCACCATGAAAACCAAGCATGCAACTATTAACCATAAGCTAGGCTCTATAGCTGGTATTTGTAGACCTCTAAATAATCAGAAAAGCTTGTTTATAGGCAATCATTAAACAATCCATAATCACACAAAGCAAATCCATATTATCCACTGAAAGGAGGAGTTCACACACCTTCAACAATTTTACAAGCCCTACATAGGTTAACCAATCAACACACGAACACGTTAGCAAGTGTAACCTCAAAGATGGATATGGCACGCCATCTCCTAAAGATCCTCAACCAATCATGGAGGCACACATTTAGAAACAGAAATATGCATTCAATTCCTTTTCATTAACTTACAAGTGGACAACATGAAACTCATGAACATACAAGTGGACCACAAGATTTACAATAGGGCCAAGCCCTTGAGCTGACCAACTAGCCATCAAACTCATTATATCTTACAATCATGCTTATGTAGCAATTACAGCTCAGCATTCAGCCCTATAGGCATTGATCAATGTGGCAAATTGTTGAGTTACATCAGCATTCAAGCCATGTCATAGTCAAAATTCGCTTGTAGGCAAAAACATGCACTTGCATATGGAAGATATTAGCATTGAATCTGCTACAAGGTACACAGGGGCATGGAAAATCTCATCAGAAATGCAAGTGACAGCCTTATTTTGAAATCTTAGGCCAGCATCAACATGGGATGCAACTAAGTATCGCCTACACCTTGCAATAAATGTCACAACCAGCCAAGAGTTTGCCTATCTAGCTCTAAGTCCCATGCCATTACTCTACACATGGCTCTATAGTATCGGCAACAATTGTTTATAATCTTGCAGGCCGCCATTTTGCTCAACCACATTGCCAAGGGCCCAAAGGATGTATCGTGAAATAAACCCTAAAGCTAGGGTTGTTAGGGCACGTATAGAGCTGCATTTGTAAAGCTCAACAACCACCACCAAAGCCACAAATGGACTCTTGAAGGTATGCAAGTTGCACTAATGCCACAACCACCCCTAGCAAGACACCAAGCCCGCCATTGCCACCAAGGAGACATTTGGTGGCCAATAATTCACCTTCATGCCAACATAAGCCTCTAAAAAAATGAGCACCTACAACAAAAAGATCACAGGCCCACCATCCAACTTTAGCAAAGTGACATGTACCATCATGTATGTGGTCCACGTATACCATCATAATTGAGCTACCATACACATGAACTTAAAACACAAAGCTCAAGGGCAAAGGTACCAGCATTAAGAGCGATTAGGCAAATCCAGTGGAAACTATTAGATTGGCCAACATTAGAGAATGTGGCAAAACTACACACAAACATACTAAACCCTAGTATAAGTTATCTCAAATCAGTTGTGAACATAGGGTTATGAGAGCACAAGAGCATAATTGTGCAAATTTTGCAAAAGCAAGGATAAGTGTCATATGTTGACACTGCAAGAATCCAGCACAACTCTGGGTTGCAAACCAAGAAAGAAAAATGGGAGAGGAAGAATAATAATAAAAAAAAATACACCTATGCAAGATATGTACAGATTCAAAAGGAAACAACAGGAAACAAAGCCTAAAGACTTAAGGCAAAACAATAAACTCATAACTTGTAGCCCTTCACATATAAGCACAGTTGGAACCAAGTGTCTATATGGATGCAAGTATCCTTAAAATGTTGCACAAAGAGATTCTATCACACTAGACCATAGACAAATTGAACAACATTTCTTGCCCCTATGAAAAACAAGTTATATAAAGGAGTTGGTCACCCTTGATCTCATGATGCCTTTCATGTTTGGCTGCAACCCAAGATGTCTCATTTATCTGTGAGAGTAGACCACCAAGGCACAAGAAACAGGAATTACTGCCACCCATGGGCGTCAACCATGCAATCCAACCACAAGTAATATGAGCATAGTGTATGCCATTCCATATTGTCATGATTACTTTGAACGCTCAAGGCAACATATGACAGTTCATCAATTACCAAGTCAGCAATAACATTAATGCACATGTTTGAACAAAGACCTATATAACTCGTTAGTGCAAAGTTATCATGCTTACCGACCTCCTCAACTAAATCGGGGCCAAAAGTGAGCGCCTCTGATTCATATGGCAGAGAAAATTATACATGGTTCAAACTTCAAACATTGATCTGTACAAAGGAGACAGTCTTCATGCTCATCAAACCGAAATGTCTCAAGCTTAAGCATATCACGAAGCTGGGCTACAACATGCGGGACTTTGAGTCTGATTAAATCTTGCATCTCACCCAGCTCCATGCATGTATTCAAATCCCAATTGAAGGACTCAACCTAAATTGAAAGAATGTACCAATTAGTAAGTGGATCATGGCCCTCATCAAATTTGAAGGCATCATATCCACTTATATAACCATCAAGCTCAGGGACAATTGGTGACCAGCATACATCTTCATTGCAAACACTGATATACTCTCCCACATCCAAATCATGAGCATGATTCAAATCAATATCTAAACCATCGGCACAAAGATCATCAGTGCAAAGCATTTTGTATGAAGAATGTAAGAACCCCTACCAATTCTGATCCGTTTTTCACACTGTTGTTCTGATTTTCTGAATTTGTTTTTGAGTGGTTTCGCTTGTGTTTTTGTTTGTTTCAATGCGTGTAGGGTTTTGCCATCATATAGTAATGAAATTGAAACATAATTGCATGGAAAATACAAAACACATATGACTGAAATTTCAAATCAGACCTTAGAAATGATAGGAACAGCTAGCTCATTCAATTTCAAATTAAAGATTTGAAATATCTTTGCTACAATGACATGCCCGGATATATAGATGAAGATGTGAATGAAAACACACAATGTATGATAGCTGATATATCACTGAGAAGGCTGATTACAATCAGATCTGAGAATGACAATACAAATAGCTATTGAATGATCACAATCCTTCACAAACATGCAACAATGACTTCCAAGTGTAGCAGCCAAGGATGATAGATGATCAATGACAAATGTGAATGTAGACTGCTGTCCAAAACCTGACATTCTGATCTGCACTGACTGATATGAATTCTGATCATAAAACCCTAGCAATGAGTACCCTAGAATGTGGCGATGAAGCCTCCAAAGGCTATCAATCCATCAAGGAAGAGGCCGATAGGGTTTGTATGCAATATTTGTTCAATAAACACCTTCAAACAAACAAATACCTAGTCTGATATAAAATTGCTGATGACTGACCTGCAAATCTGAGTATAACAAATGAAACCCTTCACCAATGAAGTCTCTATAATGTAGCAAACCAATGCCAAGTACTAGCCGTGGATGAAAATGAAGGAAATATGTCAATTAGACCTCCAAATCTGATCCACAATGCTTCCACAATCTGCAAACAAACTCCAAACCCTAGCTGATATCAATTTCTTCTTTCAAACCCTAGCTGGTTGAAGCTCCAAAACATCAAATAACCTGCAAATATGCCCAATAATGGATCTCGAATGAATCCATCTCTCAATGTGGGATGGGTTTTCATCCAAACAACCAATGTCTAAGGGTTTTCGTCCTTAGAGCAAGCTGAAACAAAGTTGCAGCCAAGAGAAACTCTCCAATTATCAAAATACCAAATAACATGAATGATACAAATGACCTCCAATTACCTCCTTTTATATTTTCTCACTTGGGCGCCCATATAAAATATATTTTAATGCATTTTGGAGTGCACCGTCATAAGAAAATATTTTATTTAATTTTCTTTTTTTAATTTCCATAATTTGGGCGGCCAACTTGGAGAGAGAAAATAATAATAAAATAATAATATTTTATTATTTTCACTTTTTCAACTTGAGTGACCACTTTTTGATTAAAATATAATATTTTAAATAATAAAATATTATATATTTGTCTTTTGCCTTATTTTTCCATTTTTCCACATTTTACCAATTTCCTTTTCTCCCATTGGGTCGCTTTTCTCCTTGGCTAATTATTTTATTTTGACTTTTCCACAAATACCACAAAAATACCAAGTCATCTCCCAACTTCAATTCGCTATAGAAAAATAGTTGAAGTCATAAAAATCAACATTCCATTCTTCAAACTTCAACTCCCTCATTCCCTTACCACATCAATTAGCCTACGAGAATGGTGAATAGGCTAACTCTCTCCTCGCTAGGTGATCATGCCGGAAATGGGGACATTACAAAGAACTACATCCTTCAAGTTCCTTCTCTGTTTTAGATTCTTGAATGCAACTAGTTGAAATGAAGTCACTACTGTAATCAGAATTATGAAAATTCCCTTCGTCGACATCCTCTTGTACACACTGCAAGAATGTACCAATTAATAAGTGGATCATGGCCCTCATAAAATTTGAAGGCATCAAATCCACTTATATAACAATCAAGCTCAGGGACAATTGGTGACCAACATACATCTTCATTGCAAACATTGATGTACTCTCCCACATCCGAATCATGAGCATGACTCAAATCAATATCTGAACCATCAGCATAGAGATCATCAGTGCGAAGCATTTCATATGAAGAACTACATCCTACAAATTCCTTCTCTACTTCAGATTCCTCGATGCAACTAGTTCAAATGAACTCACTACCATAATCAGAATTATGAAAATTCCTTTCCTCAACATCCCCTTTTACACACATATTCAAATCCCTCTCAAAGCACATTGTTTAGTTGTAGCACCTTCCTCATCGAGATTAGAATTTGAGTCCACCATGACAACTCGCCCCATATTGCAAAGTGTTTAGACTTGTTTCTAGTAACAACAAAGAACTGAAAGCATTACATTCATGAATGCTGACACAACCAAAAACATCTGAATCAACTAGTTGATCCAAATACACATTTAAACTATCAACAAAGGAAGAAAATAAGTGAGGTACATCACTTGAAAAATAATGTTCTTCCTCAGCATTAAACTATCAACCAGTTGAGTGACTACAATTACACTATCACCAGCATGCTCATCAAGCTGAAAATTTATGTCTGCACCACTATTTCCATCAGCATAATTATTCATGGATGTAGAACCTTCTACCTCATCCCAATGTGAATGAACACACAGCAAGGTCACCATTCATTTCATCTACACATGAAACAAAGCCAAGGAGAAACTCAGAGAGGTAGCCATGTTCATATGCGTTATATTGAGCACTTGTATGCATATTACATCATTTCATCTACACGTGAAACAAAGCCAAGGAGAACATCTGAGAGGTAGCCATGTTCATGTGTCTTATATTGAGCACTTGACCTCCCTCAATCTCAACAGAGTGTTCAATTGAGCCTTCTTACTTATAAATCTCACTAACGCATGAAGCATCCTAATGTTGGTCATTTAAAATGGTTAACCCACTGTTACCACCAACTGACGACACAATACCCCACTCACATATGCATGCCTCACTTCCTCAAGGAAGTTAACCCACCCATATGCCTGTTGCAAGCTTGTAGATTTCATCTCCTTAGGTACTGAACTCAAGTTGTAATGTCCCCACTTCCGGAGTGATCACCAACTGAGAAAGGAGTTAACCTATCCTCATTCCCGTAGGCTAGTTCGTCAACTCAAGGGAATATTCTGGCAAAGTGATAGATGAAATTAATGCACTTGCATTAATTTATTATTATTATTTAATTTAGCACCAAGGGAGAAATAATAAATTAAATCATATTATTTTAATATTATTTAATTACAGCCAAAAGAAATAAAATAGGTTTGGACCTATTTGAGTGCCCACCCTTGGAAATGCAAAATGTTGATAATTGCAATAGCACTCACCTTTGGAGGAATAAAATAATGTAATTGGAGAATGAAATTCAAAATAGGTCCTAGCATTGGATCAAGTGCCATCATGGAGGGAAATTTGCAATTCAAATCTTCAATTTGAATTGGATATAAAAGAAGGACTAGTGTCTCATTTTTGACATCACGATTATCTTGAAACTGGTATGCTTCTGCATTTTTGCTTGTCATTTAATTTTTGATGAAATTGGACGAAAACCCGATTTTATCATCTTGGGCGATTTCATGCAAATTTCGTCATTGTGCTCCATTGAATTACATTGCATCATCATCGATACTTGGTCGGTGACCATTGTTATTGATTTTGAAGGTTGTTGGCATTGAAGATCATTGAGGACCAAGCGCCGATTGTTGAAGACCCTGTCTATTCATTGAGCGTCGATTATGATGTGAAGTCTATTCCCTGCGTAGCAGCAACTTCCTTGGCAGGTCTGAGTAGGTGGCGGCAGAAATGGGAACCTTGGCATTGTTTGAGAGGTCATTTATGGAGCGCCGTCCTAGATAGACTTCCGTGGATCAATTGATACTAAACAAAGGTGCGGTCTGCATTGCTTCAATATCAAAGGAGTAGCGATTCGCTAGGAATAGCGATCAGCTTGCAAACAGTTGACTGGGTATTACTTGACAGCGGGTATATAGACCAGAGGCAGCGAAACATCCAAAGAAGGCATCGATATACTGAAGAACTTGGAGGCGATACCCAGCATCCTTGTGCTAGCATTTATTCGGTCTGAGAGGTCAATCATATTACATTTGTTCATTGACTGTGTTGTGGAAGCGGCACCTTGAGAGCAGCATTCGAATATCAACTGGAAGCTCATATTCTATACGAGATCTGAGTATTGCAGGCGCGGCTACCTCCATCACCGAGACTCCACATATTGGTATGTCAACATTGTGTATATCGCTGATTTGAACAACTGTATGAGCTTGTATTGGGCTATCATAAGAGCCACGATTTGCAATGTCATCGATATAATTAAAGTCTGGCTTGTAACAGTTAGAATCTGAGTTAAGTTGTTATCATTGCAATTTGCAAACTATCTTGTAGTTCTCATTGAAGTCTGCCAATATATATATCTATTCTGCATAAATTTGCTTTGTTGGTTCATAGATAATTGTGTCGGAGACATTATATTTTGTAATAGTTAGATCAATTTCACTGCATAATTGGGAAAGAACACAAAATATACTATCATACTGAGAACGACACATTACACAAGCCATGCTCAAAAGCCTCGCAGAACAAGTCACTACATGCATGTATATCAGACCTACATTTTTCTAGGATGTTGAAACGAGCAGCAGCAAACCTACAATTGAAGTCATTAATTGATTCTTCCACCTGCCTTTTGATGTTTGCAAGTTCTTGGAAAAGATAAGAAGCATCAACACTGCATGTGTAGTGCTCACTAAAGGTTGAGACAAGAACTTCCCAAGAAGAGAAATAATGATCTGGGTAACCACTTAACCATTTCCTTGCATTCCCGCACAAAGACCTAACAAAGAACTTCATCCACATGTTTTCATCTTCAAACTGCAAATCTTCCATAAAATCTGAAAATACCTATACGCATCCCCTTGTGAATTCATACCCACCCAACCTAGGCATTTGATTGTAGACTTCTTCTAGCATGAGATTAGATTCATGGGTTGCCCAACATAAGTCTTAACTACTTGGACACACTATAAAGGGGGATAATGGGAGGTCTAACCTTTTGACTCTTTGTGGCTACAAGATGGGGTTTAGACTGTGACACATTGTTCTTTCAAGGATGCTTACAGGCATTGAGAAGGATTTGGGGTAGGGGCATAACTACCATCATAGCATTAAGAGTAGATGCAGTTTAGATCAAAGGGTCTACTGAAAGACTACCTAATCTAGCACCTCACATAATCACAAGACATACACATATGCAACAGAAGCAATAATTAAAAGCTATAGTAATTTTATTGGCTATCTATAGCAGCATACAACTTATATACAAAAACACATTAGGCTATAATAGACTACAACAACTTCCTATCACCTACCTCTTTCTCAATGTGAGGCTTTCAACATAGCCATTCTTTCAATCCTCTCTTCTCCCTTGTGTAGTTACATTCCTCCTAAGATACTGGGTTCTACAACATGAGTCCCCATGCCCGTATGGGTTCTATTTGGGTCCGGGTACGGGGCCGGTACACCCGAGGATTCGCCTAGGGTCCATCCCGGGCACCTCGGGTTCCCGAGGCAGACGCTAGGCAAACCCGGGCCATAAACAGGTGAAAATGCATGAAACAATTAAAACATTAAAACTTAAACCGTTAAACGTATAATGCTCAAAGCTCGCCTGAGTTATTTGATATGCTCGCATGAGTTATTTACTTTAAACCGTTTTCGCAGATTATCCTAGAGCATCCGACAGGGGCATTTAAACGACATGAAACGATTTTGTGAGAACAATAGACGAGTTTAGAAAATTTCCCCGCGTGAATTTTTTTACGGTGTGAGACAATTCCGAGCACTATAATGCTCACATAGAGAAGCCTATGCTAATTATTAATATTTTTATTTTTGACATTTATAAACTATTTATTGCTGTTTTGTAATTTTTTATTTTTTAATTTATCTATATAAATAATAACATATAACTGTATATTATATAATTATATATAAATTAATAATAATTATATATTATATATATTATAATTTTAAAACATATAACTATATATAATTTAATATTTATATGACTAATTATAATTTACAATTTTCTATTTGTAAAATAAAATAATTATATATATAAATTAACATTAACTATATATTATATATTATATAGTTATATATAAATTAATTATTTTATATATAATATATATATACATAAATATAAATATTTATTAATCTATATAGTTATATATATATATATATATATTAATTTAATTATATATATATATTAATTTAATTATATATATATATGTTGTCGTACCGTACCCGAGCCAAAAAAAAAAATTGTCGTATCCGCATACCCGAACCTTGTACCCGTATCCAAACCCATACCAGGATCGGCAACTTAGCATTCCTCTTTCAATAAAGATTCAATTTCCCCTTTCCATTCCATTCTCAACTAAGGTCACTCTTTCCAACCCCTCTGCTCTTTGTCCAAAACCAAAGATTGATTCTCCCAACCTTGAGGACATTCCTTTTCAAAAAAAATAGCATACATCTAATGACTACTACTCGGCCAAGAGAGAACTTATGTAGACCCTATCACCAGCTAGTAAGAGGAATAACACCCCACCAAATGTGGTAAATGCCTTTTCAAAAAGAATGAACAACCAAGGAAAATAAACGTGCATGAAAAGCCACAAGACCAAGGACGTAACTGCCCTCTTTGGAATGAAGGAAATGACTCAAGGAAAAGGACCACACATCCACCAAGCAAACTTGACCTCCAAATGCAAGAAATGGCCAAGGATAAAGATGAAGTAACATCACATCATGTTGTTGAAGGAATCAATGAACAACCAAAGAAATGTAGAAAAGTAGGCCACGTGGTCATAAGAGTAGGTAAATGGTTCAAGCAGCCACAAAGAAGATTAACGGCCCAAGAATAAGTGCCACACCATCAAGGAATAATCAAAGGAATAGCTCAGCAAATAGGAAATCATTACACACAAGCATCAAGTTAATCGCCATCAATCCAAGGAAATGTGAATGGTCAAAGAATAGTAAGAGCCCCAAATCAGCCACTAGGTGTAAAATCAGCAATAAATTGGCAAGAAAATCTATGCATGATGTCTACATTGCTAGAAACAATAGACGCAAAACATAACTCAATCCTCAGTGCCACCAAGGTTAGAAAAGGCAAACGCACCTTAGATTTAGAAGTCAATAGCTAGCAGTTTTTAAAGCTCATAATATATTCTTTATTTTCAATCATATTGCATAAAGCAATAATAATAAGTTATCCAGCCAACCAACACTTGACTTATCATTAAAATCAAAAGCAACCCTTTTATGCATTAAGTCTCCTGGTGTAGCCTATCATCAAGGTAAAAATACTTTAAAACACTTTGTCCTCTTGAAGTATAAATACACAAGGCCTGTAGCAAAAATACACAGTCCCTGTCGATTTTCTGAAGGACCCCATTAACATCAAAGGCTGTCTATAGCAAATTGATTTAATCCTGCAACAACGTAAAGGTGTTCTATAGCATAGTTACAAGTCTAAAATCCAACTAAAACTAACAACCTTCCTATAGTACTCTTTGAGAAAGCAAGTTGACATGAGACTTGAGCGAAAACTAAAACATAACCTACAATTGTTTTTGGTGAGGTAGGATTGCTTGTGGACGCAGATGCTCTTGTATCAAACATGTTGTGTAAGAAAATTTGTGAGCATGGGCTCACAATGTTAATTTGAGTGGTAGAACCACCTTTCTAGAAATTGTACATTCTATGATATGTCCCCATTTCCGGCATGATCACCAAACAGGAGACTGAGTTAGCCTATCCTCATTCCCGTAGGATAATTCATCAAACAAGGGAATAATCTAGTTGAGCTTTGGCGGAAAATGGCTTGGAGAAGATAATGTTGTTCAGAGGCTTGGAGAATGGAAAGTTGATTTACAAGGCTCAGCTAATTGTCATTACATTGGCGAAGATGGAAAAATGAATTAATGTAATTTTACATTAATTATCAATGGAGGGAAATAATAAAATAATGGCTTGTGGAATTGGACGAGGCATTTGGGAATTTTGGAAATAAAATAATATTTTGTTTTATTGACATCAAGCGCCACAATGGAAAAATTAATTAAATAATAATATTTTATTATTATTTAATTTGGAGCGGTCAGTTTGGAAAATAAATAAATTAAAATATATTATTTTCTTTGGATTTTGGCGCTCACCTTGGGAGAAACAATAAATTAATAAAATAATATTATTTTGATTTTGGGCGGCCTCTTTGGAGAAGTAAAAATAATAAAATATTGGTTTTTGGCTGACAAGGAGGGAAAAGATAATTCAAATCTTTAATTTGAATTTGTCAGCTTCAACGATGGAAAAAGAAGATCCAAGTATAAATAAAGGTTAACAGAGCTCATTTCGGCATAAGAAACGTTTTGGCAACTTTGGCATTTTGCTTGGCAATTGTTTTGCGGGACTTTCCAAGGACAAAAACCCTTGTGGAGGTGGTGTGTTGGACGAAAACCCAATCACATCATGGAGGTGGATTCTTACGGAGTTCACATTTGCACTTCATTGGAGATTTGAGGATTTGTTTGAGCATCATTGATACATCATTTGTAGTTGATTGCATTGAAGACTTCATTTAAGATCATTGTTGAAGATTTGTTGAAGATCCTTTGCATTTGAAGATCCTTTTGCATCATCCTTGCGCACCGATTTGTAGAAGATCATATTGTTTGAGGGAGCGCCATTATTTGGAGGTGATCATTGGCTGTTTGGCAGCATATTCTTGGCAGATCTGAGTTTTATAGCAGCAGAAAACCCTGAGAGCAGCCCTTAGCATCTATCCTTGGAGTTGATTGCATTGTTTGGTGAAGCCGAATTACACAAGAAGGCAATTTGACAACAATTAAGGGGCAGTGATCTACCTTTATCAGCACCATAGTGCAGGCCGATCAGCAAAAGAGCTTACTTGATGACTTTGGGAGTGGCGATCTGCATGATATAATGTCAATTCAACATCCTTGAGGTGCGCTGGTCCATATTGGACAATTCACTCACTTACATGGTAGTTTTGTCATCAAAAATTGGTATGTCACATCTCTGATTTTTGTAACAGCGGTATAAGGTTGTACTTTGGCTATCATAGAGCCGTAAATCTGATGTAATTGAAGATTTGTAAGGACTGATTTGTAAACAGCAATATCTGATTTAGTTCCTCATCCATTGTTATCATTGTAATGTGCATTTCATGTTGTAATTAACATTGATAAGGCTGCCAATATCTATTTTGTTCTATCATCAATTTGCATATGTTAGTTCATGATTCATGTTTGAAGGAGATATAATTGACGGTGCAGAAATAAAATCAGTAAACAGTCCTAGGGTTTCAATTTTGAAAATTGCAAATTCAGAAAATTTGGTTCAAACCCTAGTTCGGCACGTCATTCTACAACATACTCCACAACTGAAACATAATCTACAACAGTTTTTGGTGAGGTAAGATTGCTTATGGACCCAAATGCTCTTGTATCAGACATGTGTAAGAAAATTTGAGAGCATGGGCTCACAAAGTCAAGTTGAGTGGTAGAACTACCTTTCCAGAAATTGTACATTCTACAGCATACTCCAATACTATGATAGATACATTGGAAAGTTTCTCCTTTTCCTTTTCCAACACTTAGCTAGGAAAATCATCATCGTCCTCTGCTAAATGTGGTCGTTAGCTTTTAATCCTCTTGTGGACCTCTGTCGACCACATCCCAACCTCCTTCCAAACATTTCTCTACCTTCTTCCTCCTCTCATGGGTTTTAACTCAACACTAACCATCCACCTCAAACAAAATCCTATTCTCCACTCTTTTTTTAGGATTTGACCCACCACAATCCTACTTCCTCCACCACAATATTCTTCTCCATTCTACACTCACTGCTACACCTGCACATAAATCAGCATAAACAATATTATGGAAATTAAAAATTTCCATCACCATCTCCTCGTGCTCTTCTTCTTTTGCACTCACTACTTCTTCCTCACACTCCTCTACATCCTTCATGCTAGTAGTTCCATTGGTGCTCTACTACACTACATCCACCTGCACCTCCATACTTTCTTCTACACTTTGCTACTCCACAATCACCAATACCTTCATGTATGCCAAAGGACACCTTATTGTTGCGACCCCGTTCTCCTCCTTCATTGCAAATTATTTTTCTTCACCAACCTTAGTTGCCACACAATTCCCACATGCATCCTCATTCACCAAAAATGTTTTTGAAAGACATGCCCTTGTTGCAATCTTGTTCAACTCTTTTGTGTCACTTACATGGCACTTTGCTTCATTTTCCTCTCCACTTGCAAGCAAAACAATATCAAAAAAATCATGGGATTCAACATCTCCCATCTTCTTTTCTTCTTCTCTCCTATTACTAATCTCAACTCTACTCTCCTTCAAAATACCTAACATCCCAGACATTTCTGCATACATGCTCTCAATCCTCGCCCAACTCCTTTCCTCAAAAGCCCTTTCTCTCCTCTTTATGAAATAAAATTTTATAGCCCTTCTTAAGGCCATTCTAATTCTCTTTCCTAAAGATATCTTTACACACATGCAGCTCACAACCAAAAAGACAAAAAATCATGGGATTCAACATCTCCCATCTTCTTTTTTTCTTCTCTCCTATTACTAATCTCAACTCTACTCTCCTTCAAAATACCTAACAGCCCAGACATTTCTGCATACATGCTCTCAATCCTTGCCCAACTCCTTTCCTCAAAAGCCCTTTCTCTTCTCTTTATGAAAGAAAATTTTATAGCCCTTCTTAAGGCCATTCCAATGCTCTTTCCTAAAGACATCTTACACACATGCAACTCACAACCCAAGAAGACAATGACCTCTCACAACCACAAGACACACAATCTTCACTCGAAATAACAATAACTTACATGCTCTCACACTCACCACAACACACTACTGATTTTCCTCAATAACCTGCACTTGCCCTCTACCCAACAATGAAACTAGAAGATGTAAACCGTCAAAACTCCTACCCACTTTCCCTTAGACAAGGACATTCCTACACCTTTTACCCAGCACTCTCCTTGTTGGAGTACAACCAACGCGCTCTTATACAAAACACATCCTATCTAACACCATTGCCTCTCTCACACATAGCTCTCTACAATTACAGATACCAACAACAAACTCACTAGAGCCTTCTGAGACACCTCCCAACAAGAAAGCGTTCATACCATCTCATGCATCTCGATGCAATCTCCTCAACATACCCAAAAAACAAACTTGCTCTGATACAAAATGATGCAGTCTAGATCAAAGGGTCTACTAAAAGACTGCCTTATCTAGCAGCCCACACAATCACAACACATAGCTATGCAACAATGAAAGTAATAATTAAAAGCTACAATAATTTTATTGGCTACCTATAGCTGCATACAACTTGCATACAAAAATACATTAGGCTACAGTAGACTGCAGCTGCTTCCTGTCACCTACCTGTAATGTCCCCTTTTTCCGAGTGATCATCAATTGGAGTCGACTAGCCTATTTTATTCCCGTAGGCTAAGTCGGGATTTATAAGGGAATAATATAATTAATTAAATACTAAGTAATCCTAATCAATTTTGGATTATTTATGTTTAATTAATTAAGTTGGACCACTAAATGACTTTATTACAAACCTGAGACAATTGAAAAAATAAAATAAAATAAAATGCCAAAGGGAGGTCAGTCGAGAGGGAAGAGAAAATAAAATAAAATAAAATATATTGTCAAAGGGAGGTCGGCCATGAGGAGGTTTCAATTGATGGCTATAAAAGGAGGATCAAACAAGTCATTTCCATCATTCAATTTCATATCATTTCATTGGAGATTTTCTCTTGTGGCTGCAACTTAGGTTCAACATATTCCAAGGATGAAAACCCTTAGGAATATTGGTGGATTGGACGAAAACCCAATTCCATCTTGGAGGTGGATTCATACAAAGTTCACATTTGCACTTAATTGGCGATTTGGAGAAGATTGAGCTTCAAAGACATATCTATTTCTGCAGATTTGGAAAAGAAGACCTAGGGCCAAAATTGTGAGATTTTGTAATGTCCCCATTTTCAGAGTGATCACCTAGTGATGACCTAATTGGCAAGTTTTTACACTTGGCTAATTTTGTAGGGCAATTTGAGTATGGGAGATGACTTGGTATAATTTTGTGGTAATTATGATTAAGTCAACACTAGTCAAATAATTTGCCCTAAGGTGGAGCGACCCAATTGGAGAATGGGAAATAGAGAAAATATGGAAAAATGCCTATGAAAAAATAAGAATATTTTATGATCTCTTAACTTGAGGAGGATGACTTGAATTGAGGCCAAACATGTTTTATCCTATGCCTAAGTGATTCGCCCTTGGAGGATGGAAAGTTGAAAAATAGCATAAAATACAATAATGATATCTCTCATGTGTGGGCACCAAAAGGGAGGTCGACTTAGAGAGAAAATAACACGAAAGACAAATCTTTAATTTGTATTTTGAGCACCTATCTTGCCTTGAAGAGGTCGGCCCAATTTGGGAAGAAAAATAATAAAAATAAAAGAATAATCATGCCTTGGTCAGCCAGCTTGAGAAGAAGATGAAATCATGTATAAATATAATGTGTTTTGTGGTCATTTCATCATATGATCCATTCCTATTTTTCATTGAGTTTATCTCATTTGGCTGATGAAAACCCTTGTGATTCTTGGTGAAATGGACGAAAACCTAATTCATCTTTGTGGAGGTTTCATCACGGAAGCCTACTTGCACTTCATTGGAGATCTACAGAGACTTGGAGCTAATTTGCATATTCAGATTTCTAGATTAGATTGGAGCAGCATTCCTTTGGTGGCATTTTATGTTCATTTTGCATTTGGGATTACCCTAACTTGGAGCGCCATCTTTGTGAAGGGTGATTTGGTTTTTTGGAGGCTACTTTCATTGTCTAGGGTTTCCTTAACCCTAATTCCTAGCAGCATTTGGAGCAGATCTGAGCGCCACACTTGGAGCAGCACTCTTGGTGGTTTGTGTTCTCATTGTATTAGGGTTTCATGCCCTAGGATTGGCGTCACTTCCCTAGGAGGGTGATTTCACATTTTGATGTCATTTTGCTTGTTCCATGGTATGTATAACCTAATCTAGGTTGAGCAATATATGAGCAGAATTTCTGGGCATTGTTGTCGTGTTTGAGCCCATGAAATTAATGTAATTTCCAATCAGCATATTCTTTTTGGAGCAGCAGATTTATTTAAGCAGAAATCAGTTTTGTGTGGCACATGTTTGGCCCTTGGATGATTGTTTTACATGGTTAATATCTTGGTTGATAATTATACATGTTTGGCATACATTTTATGATATTTTGAGCATATCTATTGGCTGCCTATGAATGTTTAAACTTCTGAAAATAAAATCAGAAAATCAAAGCAGAATTCTAGGGTTTCAGCAGAAAACTAAAAGTACAGAAAACTAGGGCAGAATTCAGAAGTTTAAATCATAATTTTAGGGCAGATCCCATTGGCAATATTACAGATTTGTGACCAAATACAATTTTGGAGATTGAAGATATATTCAGATTTTCAAATCAGCTTGGCACCACTTTTTGGAGGGTTTTGAGTGAAGTTTCTTGCTAGGGTTTCACCCTTGGTTAAGCGCCACTTCCCAAGGAAGGCGATTTCCCATTTTGGAGCATTGGAGCCCAAACCCTAGCCGCCACCTTCATTGTGCATGCCATTTTTCATCTTCGAGGAGAGCACCGCCTAGCTTGGTGGATTCACCCATCTAGGGTTTACTATTAGATATCATTCTTCACCATTCTTGGTATGTATAAGCCTATGTTTAGGTCTGATTTGTAACAGCAGAGATTTGGGCTATGTTTGGGCATGTTTGAGCCTATAAACTTGATGTAATTTCAATTCAGAATAATCTGATTTGTAGCAGCAGTCATATAGATTCAGAAATCAGAATTATATGTCATTTGTTTTGCACTTGAATGGTCATATTATGTGATTGAATTCATGGTTGATGTTATCTTCATAAGAGTACATGATTGGCATGTTTATTTGAGCAATTGGCATACATTTGTTCGCTGTCCAAATCCATTTATAATTCAGAAACAAAAAAATCAGAATTCAGATCTAGGGTTTCAGAAGAAGAAAAATCAGAGATTTAGTGCAGATCCGATTAGGGATCTGTTGATGATGTTTTCTTGACAACAACAACATTAGAATAAAACACCAAGTGCTCTATCCTCTCTTGAACAAAGCGTCTCGAATGCTAAACTACGTGATCAAACAAGAACACTCCAAGGTTCCTTGTACGTGATTTGCGACGGATAGCCTCGGTGGTATGATGTGATAATGCTATTTACACAAAGGGACTTATGCAAAATTTATTCATCACTCCATTCAAATATGTACTCTTTCCTTGTGAAATGGAACTTCTAATCAACTGCAAAAAGAAAAGGCAAAAGGCAAGGGTTTAGAGAAACTAATCTAAGGTCAATGAGGCAATGATGCTGCATGAATAGACAAACTCCTCAATAAACCTAACTCCACTTCGCCAAGAATGCCTACAACTATATGGAGTAGGTGCAATCTCCTAAGGTTAGCGATGGTTTTCAAATCATGAAAGCTCATATAAGCACCCATTGGATGACACAGCTCAAACAAGCATCCACAACCGAACTTAAGCAAATTATGATGAAACTCAGACTAGCTTTACACAACACTCCACCAGCGATGGATGTCAAAAGCATGAGCTAGGAGTTGATCAAATATTCAATACATACATGCATTACATCAATGAACTTCTAATCTATCAACTAAGCTACTTTGGAAACAATTCTTAACCATCTTGGAGACAATGAAGACCATGCTAACATTCCAAAATCACAAGATCACCATGAAACATTCAACAATGAGCTTGCATTAATCTTGAAGTGTATCTTTACAACAATCTCTCAATATCTCTTCAATGACTTCGAAGAGTCTCCTCTACTCTATTCCTTTCTAATCTAATGTGTCTTGTCTAATGTATCCTCTAATGTATCTCCTAATATCTCCTCTAATGTCCTCTTACAAATGAGAGAAGTGAGTTTTATATAGAGCTCAAGAATTACATGAAGGGCCAAGATTGATTTAGCAATCAACGGCCGAGATTGAGACAACAAGGCAGTTTGTTACAAAATTTGCTATTTTTAGAACATGAAAGAGGCAATGAAGGCACATTTCCCAATGTGATAAGCATCTTTGGAGCATCTTTATAGTGGGCCCTCTTTATCCACTTGTTTGTTATAGACGACCTGGACTTGAATGAATGACATGGCAGAATGTGATTGGGCTTGATGATGTGTACTTGCCACCTCAGCATCTTTAAACGAACTAGTTTGGTTCACCTCATGTTCATTTTATTTAGAATATTTTCTTCTTGTTGTCTTGATGTAACTCATTGATCGCTTTGATGATCATGCTCATCTCTCATCTTGTGACGTCCTTGTGCTTGTGCAGGGTTATGCCTCTGGACAGTTGCATGAAGTAGAAGATATGTTGTGCACGAGTCCTTGGAGTAGCTTACATGATGATTGTCCTTCTGGCGCGTGGAATGAATCACTGGAAGATGACTCCCTCTCATGCGTGGTGTTGATGTCTTCCTCATCTAGACATACGAAGTCTTCAAAGTAAGATGAATTTGATGTAGGAGCTCCTCCGTGTGGTGGTGATGACAAATTTGAGCAACTTTCCTCCACCTTCCAAACTTCTCATGTATGAGCTCTCGCCATTCACCTCCTTGGATCCTCCATCACCTACAACTAAAGAAACACATCAAATTAAGACTTGATATAAAGGATTTTCAATAACAAATTACATTCATCTTATGCATGTGGGATCAAAAAATGACATTTCAAAACATACCCTTTCACGTGAAATCCATGCCGAAGTGCCTAGGTGGGTTTAGAGGGGTAGTATGGATTGATATGTGTGAAATTCCTTGTCTCAGTGCCTAGGCCGAGCTAGCCAAGCGGGTTTGAAGGCCCTGTGAGGAATGGGTGATGAAAATCCAAGGGTCATGGTCTAGGCTGCCCAGGCTGGGCGGGCTGGAAGAGGGTGTGAGGATTTTTATACTTAGGCAATTCTTGCTTCATTTTCATGATCTTTTCCTTCCTCCTTAGCATGACTTAGTGTTCTCTTCATGCTCTTCATGTAAATTACCTTCATTTGAGTGAAGTCAAGAAGTGATCTGAATGGCATTTGAGGTATTCTCCATGTGCAATGGTGGAGACCGCCTATGATGAGCAACTTTGAAGGTGATGTGTGGATTTGACTTCAATACTTGTGATTTTTAATGATTTTCACCTCCTTATTGGACTTGCATGTGTGTGGAAGCAGATGGGTGGAGTTGGTAGGCAAATGATGAGTGGCATGAGTGCTCAAACACTTAATTCTATGCTCACCTCCCTAGGCCGCCGAGGTAGGGCGGGTTTGGGAGTATGGTGTGGATTTTGACTAAAACATGCTTATCTTTGTCTTTGAGCAAGCTCCTTATCTTCCATGGTTGCAATTTGCCTTTATCATCATCATCTTCTTCATCTTTTCCTTGCAAGTTTCCTAAGATCTTTCTCTTGAATGGTTTGGAGGGTAGAATGTGGAGTAGTTCATGTAAAGATCAAGGAATCCAAGACCTCATGTCTAGGCTGCCCAAGTAGGGCGGGTTTGGGAGTGATCCTTGGATTTCACCTTGTAATGCCTTACTTAGATTCATTCAAACTCATGAATTTCCTTGGAATTTCATCATCTCTTTGTCCTCAAAACCTTACAAACTTGAAAACTCTCTTCCTTGGGCGGATTTGGAGGCAGTGTCTGGACAAGTGCATGTCCATGACGTTGAATCCATGACCTTATGCCAAGGCCACCCAGGTAGGGCGGGTTTAGACATGGAGTGAGGAATTTCTTGCCTTAGTCAAATTTTGGATTTTCCTGAATGGGAGTATATTGAAAATATGTCTAAGTATAAGAAATTAATTTCTTATACTTTAAATATTTATCAATATACTTCTAGGATGTTTGAGATAGGTCCTAGATCCATAGGATCTAGCATGCAGATTCTAGATTTTTGAGGATCCACCAGATTTCAGACTTAGTCATTTTTTTAGGATTTTCAGAATATCAGACTTAGTCATTTTCAGGGTCTCAGGGACATGCATCAGGATAAAGGCATATAGACCTCTTGGCAAGAAACTGTTGAGACTTGGATACACAACCAAACCTACAAGCTCAGAGAAAAACTAAACCCTAAAGCAAAACGAAGCGAGAAAGCAAAAAAAAGGGGGTCCCCATTTGCAATGGGGCAATGTGTGATTACATCACAACAGGATCTTACACTACCTCTCTCTCAATGGGAGGATTTCAACATAGACATTCTCTCAATCCTCTCTTCTCCTTCATGTAGTTACATTCCTCATTCAACAGAGGTTCATTTTCTCCTCTCCATTCCATCCTCAACTGAGGTTGCTCTTTCCAACCACTCTGCTCTCTGTCTAAAATCAAAGATCAACTCTCCCAACCTTAAGGATGTTCCTTCTCAAAAAAAATACTATATATCCCATGACTGTTGCTCGGCCAAGAGAGAACTCATGCAGATGCTATCACCAGCCAACAAGAGGAATAGCATGCCACCACGTGTGATAAACATTGCCTCCTCAAAAAGAATGAACAACCAAGGAAAAGAAATATGCAAGAAAAGCCACGCAGCCAAGGATGTAATTGCCTACTCCAAAATGAAGGAAACAACCCAAGGAAAGGGACCACACAACCACCAAGCAAACTTGAGCCTTCAGCTGCAAGAAATAGCCAAGGAAAAAGATAAAGTAACAATACATCATGTTATTGAAGGAATCAATGAACAACCAAAGAAATGTAGAAAAGTAGGCCAGGCGGTCATAAAAACAGGGAAATGGTTCAAGCAACCATTGAGAAGATTAACAACCCAAGAAGAAGTGTCACGCCATCAAGGAATGATCAAAAGAATAGCTCAGCAAACAGGAAATCTTTCCACACAAGCATCGAGTTAATTTACATCAATCCAAGGAAATGTGAACAGTAAAAGAAGGCAAGAAAACGAGCTGCCAAAAATAATACAAGGAAATGTGAACAGTAAAAGAAGGCAAGAAAACGAGCTGCCAAAAATAATACAAGTCCCAAATCAGCCACCAGGTGTCAAATCAGCAATAAATCAAGAAGAAAATCTCAGCATGACATCTACATTGCTTTAGCAACAATAGATACAAGAAATTACTTCATCCCTAGTGCCACCAGAGTTAGAGAATGGCAAAAGCGCCTTAGATTTAGAAGTCAACAGCTGGCAATTTTAAAAGCTCATGAGATATCCTTTATATTCAATTATATTGCATAAAGCAATAACAATCAGTTATCTAGCCAGCCAACATTTGACTAATCATTAATATCAAAAGCAACCCTTCATGTATTAAGTCTCCTATTTCAAACTATCACGAAGGCAAAAATATTTTAAAACACAGTCCTATAGCATAAATACACAGGTACTATAGCAAAAAAACAGTCCCTATCACATTTTCTGAAGTAGCCTATTAACATGAGAGACTGTTTGTAGCAAATTGATTTAATCCTCCAACAACCTATAGGTGTCCTATAACATAGCTACAAGTCTAAAATCCAGTTGAAACTAACAACCTTGTTGTAGCACTCTCTGAGAAAGCAAGGTGACATAAGGCCACCAAGCAAGCTCTAACAACCAAAATTAAAGAAGAAAACTAAAACATAACCTGCAATTGTTTTGGTGATGCATGATTGCTTGTTTTGGTGGACCTAGATGCTCCTGCATCAAGAGGCATCATTATAACATTCATGGATGTCATATCCATCATAGAAACTAGATCTAGAAGCACAAGAACAAACACTTTAAGCAATGGACCTAGAGTAACCCTTATACCTAACAACCATTGCTTACAACTTTCATGCCATCCTATAGCCAAACAAAACTCCCATACAAGCATGATTTTGTATCAAAGAAAATTTTACCTCATCAAGAGAGGAAAGAAGAATACTATGTACCTTAACCACCTACTACACCAACTTGTAATGTGACTTTGAAGCACCACAACTATGAGGGTTGAGGGAAACAAACTAATTTTTATTTTTAAAGGAGATCATGAGAGTCATTTAATTTTTAAAGTCGACATTGAAATTTTTTTTTAAATTTCTAAAATTGACACTAAGTAAAATTCTTACAGCTAGTTGTGTTTATATCTAGTCTTGTGCTTATTGCTTATTTTTATGTTTATGTGCACACAGTCCTAGTCCAATTGGCTTATTTCTCTGATTTTGATCATTAATCCAATCCTTATCTATAATCCAATCTATAATAAACAAATACAACTTGGTTGTCTGACCTAAGACATGTCTATAGGTGTGAAGTTCTCTTTGCAACCATGATCTTGATCAACTTAATTACACAAATCAAAATCAAACATTTAGTTGACTAGCCCCATCTTACATTTTTTATGATGAGCAACCCTACACAACATGCTCTAATACCACTTGAAGCAAGTTGGCTTGCACGAGAGGCCCTCAGCGCACGGCCAAGCAGAAACAAACAAGGGTTCTTCCCTTAGCTACAAATCAACTTGCAACAAATGGCGACCTAAACTACATACACCCAAAACATCCCACTGGACACCATTTAACAACAAATATAAACAACATATTTTATTCCATAAAATATTTATTTTTGTTTCATGCAGGGACTTGTGTTTCTCCTGTTCACACACACATACATGCACACTCAGCTCCTCGACTATACACACACTCTCTACCTCTCTTCTCTTGACCCTTCTCCTAACTTTGTTGCTCACACGTAACCACTCACTCATACACAAGTTGCTCACATGCAGCTTCACCTTACTTGCCGTGCTACCCAATCGGTCTCATGCGCAGTCTTCTTGCTTCACCTTCTTTCCTCACCCTGTTGCCTAATTGGTCTCCTTGCGCGGGCTTCACCTCTACGTGTCCCTCTCGGCTGCTACCTCTTCCCTTCTCGATTGAACTCCCCTTTGTCAACACCTTATTTCTTTCTCTACACTTGTCGACTCTTCTCATCTTCTCCCTTCTTTTTTTTCTTTCTCAAAGCTAGCCATTTACTCGACTCCTTATCATCTCCTTCAACTGCTCTCTCCTCTTTTCTTTACCCAACCATTCACATGCCCAAACTGTCGCCTCTTCTTAACTTCCACACGCTCCTTCTCCATCCTTCCAATCTACACACCCTTTTCCTTGGTTCCCACCTAAATCTTCAAGCATTAAAACTTACCTACCTTGTACTCTTGCAAGCACCAAAATACCGCACCAACAATGTTGCTTACGCACCCAAATCTCCCTTGGGTCTAGTGTGATCATTCTCTTGCATACACAAGCCCTCATAAATGCTAACAAAGTACCTCGACCCTTCAAATGGCTCCTTCCAACTCCTCAATACCTGCTCACTATCCTTTGCGTGATAAATGCAAGCATTTTGCGGCCTCCACTTGACCATTGTTGCCTATAGCTCATCCCAGGCATTAAATGTTTGTCCACTCCATACGCAACCTATCCATTTTGCCACCTAAACCCCCTATTCAAATTTGCTATCAAAACTAGGCAGCGAGGTGAGGAAAGAAGGTGAAGCAAGAAGACCACACGTGAGACCAATTGGGTAGTGCGGCAAGTAAGGTGAAGCTGCGCATGAGCAATGTGGATGAGTCACTGGCTGCATGTGAGCAAGTCATTGGCTGCATGTGAGCAGCAAAGTCGAGAGAAAGGTCAAGAGAGAGAGCTAGAGAGTGTGTGTAGCCAAGGAGTTGAATGTGCATGTATGTGAGTGTGAAACAAGAGAATAACACGTCCTTGTATGTAAAAGAAATAAATATTTTATGCAATAAAATATGTTGTTTATATTCACTGTTCAATGGTGTCTGGTGGGGAGTTTTGGGTGCATGTAGGTTAGGCCACCATTGTTGCAAGTGAAGTGTTGCAAAATAGTTGCTGCAAGTTAGGTGGTAGGTTTAAGATATCAGCTGCCAATTGTTGCAGGTTGACCTGCAGCCAAGGTGACAACCCCTATTTACTTTCACTTAGCCATGCATTGAGACCAGCTTGTGTCAGGTGGTATTAGAGCACATTGTGTAGGGCTGGTCATCATAAAAAGAAAAAGTAAAATAGTTCTAGTCAGCTAAATGTTTGATTTTGATTTTTGTAATTAAGTTGATTGAGATCATGGTTGCAAGGAGAACCGCACACTTGCAGACATGACCTAGGTCAGACAACCAAGTTGGATTTGTTTGCTATAGGATTGGATTATAGATAAGGATTGGATTAATGATCAAACTTAGACAAATAATCGAATTGGACTAGGATTGTGTGCACATAAACATAAAAATAAGCAATAAGCACAAGACTAGATATAAACACAACTAGCTGTAAGAATTTTACTTAGTGTCAATTTTTAAAAGTTCAAAAAAAAATTCTCGATGTCAACTTTAGAAATTAGATGAATCTCACACGACCTCCTTTAACAATAAAAATTAGTTTGTTTCCCTCAACCCTCACAGCTATGAAAAAATACAATAAAAAATTATTGAGTAAAAACTATATAAACTATTTTTAATACCAACCAAATGTGAAAACTTCAAAACCCTAATTATGCTATCTTAAATATAAGATTTAGCTATAAATCTCACTCTATTTGATCAAATAGTATTTTATATATTTGAACATCCAAGACTGACATTTTTTTTTAACCACCAAAAATAAAAACGCACTGATCAAAGACTGCACCAGTTTTTTCTGTATCTCGGCCATAATTCACTGCACTCTTCATCTCTATATACTTAGAAATTAACATTGAAAGGTGTTATCAAAAAAAAAATTTGATAAACTCCGTAAATTTCACTCTGTTCCTCAATAGTATTTTCTTAATTTTAAGAGTTTGTCTGAAAATTATGTTGGTTTAATCATTTTCTCTTTTTCCTTGGCAATGCATTCATTAGTTAAGGCTTATAAATAACTCCAAGGGTTCATACAAAGACTATGTTATGTGAGATATCCATTGTTTTAAAGCATAAATATTTGAGGGTTGGTGAGAGGGTTTTGTTCTGTACAAGCCAGAAAGTAAACATGTGGCAGCTCATCTTATTGACTGCTATTGTTGTAGGCAGAGGGTACATTACAGGATGTATGAACCAAAAGAAGAGGGGAAGAGTACATGATTTTCCCAATATAGAAGAACAAACTCAATCTTGTCCTTCAGACATAGCCTTCGACGGATGCAAGGTAATTTGTGCTTTATCTAAATTTTTGTATGTTCAAACACTTTTAGTTATTTTTTTCTTTAAATTTTCCTTAAGCTAGAAGAATTTAGTTTATATTCATCTTTAATCCCATAATATAGTGATGACAAAACCATGCAAAACGACAATAGGATGAACGCAGGATGTTGATTTACCTCTTTTGAAACACACAACAAAATGTAGATTTCTATAATTTTTCTTTAAATGTGAATTTATATCCAAAGTTTATACAATGAATTGAATGCGCAATTCTGTTTCTAATTAAAAAGTAGAATTAAATATTACTTGGTAGATATTTAAAAAGAATAATATTTAAATTCAATTTATTAGAATGTAAAGATTCCTTTTTCATTTTTTATGTTACCATAGTTTCATTTTTGCCCTCACAACAGACAAAACAACTTCCTCTATAAATTTTGTTGCTACCCATTTTCAAAGATGTTGGTCTTATTCAAAATAGTCTGTTATAATTAGAAATAATTGGATACGTAGTTTTTAACAGTACTTTATGGTGGTTTGTATTATGTCGATTCTCCTCCAGTTGGGCATATTAATGGATTTGGTAAGAGTGTTGAATTTCAAATAGTTTCTTTTGTTGTTGATCCTAATCAGAACAAACTTTGTTTCTTCGATAAGATGATTTAAATGTGAGAACGATAATTTGTTGTGGCATCTCATTTTGTAATAATTACTCTTGTTAGTGGTACTGATCAAACCTTTTTCTCCTAAGATGTATACCTTTATACTTTGGCAAATGGTAATCTACACCATCATCCTCACCAACCAAGCTTACTAATTTTATTAAGCAATCATATTTTAAATCTCTCATACTTTAGATCCTTGTGTTAAGCACTTGTAGGAATTACCATATTTTAAATTAGCAATATAAGAGTAAATGTCAACCGTACCCAAATTATAATAGGAAAACTTCTATAAAGAAATTTATTTAGTTACTTCTTAAAGTGTGTTTTAGAGAAGTACTTTTGAACTGCGAATTTTTTAAGCGTTAACTTGTTTCTGTTTTATTAAATAAATTTAAAAGTTGAGCAAGTTAACTTTATTCAAACTGCTGAGCTTAATCTAGAGGAAAGGAGAAACAACAATTAATATAGATAAATATGTAAATTCAAATCGAACTTATGATCTCTAACTTGGATAACTTCTGAATGTTGGATATTTGTATTGCAGACTTAATTTATTACTTTCTTTTATTTTGCACATGCAATTTCCACTTCTCATACACTTCCGATTTCTGTGTCTACTCGTGGTATTGCAGGGCAAAGACGTCGATATATATATGAGTGACGGTAGGAGTCACATCTGTGATAGAGGAGTCACGCCTATCACAAGTGTGACTTCGTCACCTTTCCATTGCTTTAGCAATTGCTAATCACTGTTTGAATTGTAGTCGGTGTTTATACTTTGGTAATATATCATTCGATCATGCTATATTCATATTTATTTTAACATACCTTATATATTAAATATGAATATATAAGTAATATTTAATATTACTTATATATTCATATTTATTATGATCATAATAAATATGTTATCTGATCGAAGCTACAAACAACTCAACACTCCCTCTTAGCTCGGGAAGATAATAATATCACAATAATCTCTGTGAATATCAATTATCTGATCTGTAATGAATTACTCAAAGTAATTTAATATCACATAACTCATGATATATAGTATCACCTATCTCGTGATACGTAGCATCACCTACCTCGTGATACTAAAGGATATACTATACTCGAGAACATTACATTTCTCCTTATATATCCTAGTTACGGTATGTGCACTGACACTAAGTCACATAATGTCTACCATAACTTAATCATGATAACTCCACGATTCATACAAATATCAAGTCACATGATATTAGTCTAATGAACATTATAAGATCGTCACCTTATAATGTTAGGTACAAGTGTAGATTATCCAAAACATCGTCACTTTTTAGAAATAAACACAGAATGGGTAGGCCCATAATGTCATAGAGTCAAACATATGACACAAGAAGTTTACACATTAAACATCTTTAATATATTAGTACAAATCAATTAGAGCCTTACATTTCAATCATACCAAGATTTTTCCTGAACTATTCAACTTTCACCTTGAGGAGTGGTTTGGTAAGAATATCTGCAGTTCGATCTCCTGTACTGATATACTCCAACTGAATCACTTTCCTTTCCACCATATCACGCACATAGTGATGAGGAATCTCAATATGTTTAGATCTATCATGGAATACTGGATTCACGGATAGCTTAATACAACTTTGATTGTCGCAGTGGATGATAGTTGGTTTCAGAGGTTTACCAAATAATCCCACAAGCAGTTTTCTAAGCCATACTGCCTCTCTAGCAGCCACAGAAGCTGCAATATATTCGGCTTCTGTAGAACTCTGAGCAACTGAAGACTGTGTTCTGCTAATCCACAATATCATTGCTGACCCTAAACTCAAACAACATCCGGAGGTGCTCTTTCGGTCAGTTACACTTCCAGCCCAATCTGAATCTGTGAATCCATGTAGATCTAAGTCAACCTTTTCATATTTTAAGCCATAATTTAGAGTACCTTGAAGGTATCTCATTATATGCTTCACAGCCACAAGATGTATCTCCTTGGGCTCACACATAAACTGACTTAAGGCATTTACAGCATAGCAGATATCAGATCTGGTATTGACCAAATACATCAAGGATCCAATTATCTGTCTATACAGAGTGGGATTTGCCAACGGAGAATCTGCTGTTGCTTCCTTCAATTTATGAAGATTTGTTTCCATGGGGGAAGACATAGGTCGACATTCCATCATACCAAACCTTTTTAATATATCAATTGTGTACTTCCCTTGGTTTAGAATAATACAGTCTAATTTCTGCCATACTTCCAGTCCAAGGAAGTAGTGTAATAGACCTAAGTCCTTCATGTCAAATTCTGAAGCTAGATCTTCTTACACTGATCAATAAGGTGATCTTCTCCTATAATCAATTGATCATCAACATATAATATCAATATTAACATATCACCTTTGCTTTGTTTGAAGTAGAGATTTGGATCTGCATCATTCTTTGAGAAGCCTAATCTCAAGAGGTAATTGTCAATTCTTTCATACCAAGCTCTAGGAGCCTATTTAAGTCCATATAGAGCTTTCTTTAATTTACATACATGGGATCCTGCATTGTGAATCTCAAATCCTTCAGGTTGCTCTAAGTATACCTCTTCTTCAATGGTTCCATTTAAGAAAGCAGTTTTTACGTCCATTTGATGGACTTTCCACCCTTTGGCTGCTGCAATAGCTAGAACTGCCCTGACTGATGTATATCGAGCAACTGGAGCGAAGGTTTCGTCATAATCAATTCCTTCCTTTTGTGAAAATCCTCTGGCTACAAATCTTGCTTTCTATTTCCCTATACTGCCATCTGCAGCATGTTTGATTTTAAATAGCCATTTTGAAGAAACAACAGATTTCCCTTTTGGTCTAGGTACTATATCCGACACATCATTCTTCAGGCTGGATTGATACTCCTCTGTCATGGCATCCTTCCATACTTGGTGCTTAAGAGCTTTTATAGCACTAGAAGGTTCTGATTTAATGAATTCACTCATTAAAGCTACATAACTAGAGAATCTCTTAAGTCTTGTGCTTTCCCTAAAAGTTCCTGATGGAGCGGCATAATTTTTAGCTTCTTCCATTGTTTTGGTGGCCCAGAGTGGTCTTTTCTTGGGATTTTCTAGTGATGTGATTTGTTCATGGTTTACATCTTCCTCAGGATACTCCCTCTGAAACTCAGGTGCAGGATCCTCTTCTATGCCTGAGTTGGAAGTTTGAATTTCTGACTCAATATAATTTCTGGCTCTTTTGAAAGCTATGTCTTCCTCAAAAATCACATCTCTGTTTAGTTCAATCTGTCTTTGACCAGGTATATATATTCTATAAGCTTTTGATGTTTCACTATAGCCTACAAAGATGCCTTTTCTCCCAGAAGGTTCTAGCTTAGTTCTTTTCTCTTTGGGCACATGAATGGAAACAGGACAACCAAATATCCTTAAATGACTAATGTCTGGTTTTGTGCCAGTGAAGGCTTCTTCAAGAGTTTTGTCATCAATATGAGAGTGAGGGCATTTGTTCTATATATAGACAGCAGTACTAGATGCTTCTGCCCAAAGTGAAGTGTCTATATTCTGATCAAGTAACATAGCCCTAGCAACTTCTACAATGGTTCTATTTTTTTCTTTCTGCAACTCCATTTTGTTGAGGATTATAAGGTACAGTGAACTTCCTCTTAATCCCAGTGTTTTTACAAAAGTCTTTAAAATTGTCTGAAGTGTATTCACTCCCATTATCTGTTCTTAAGGTTTTGATTTTTCTCCCGGAAGAGTTTTCAGTAATGAATTTGAATTCCTTAAATCTTTTAAGGATTTCCTGTGATTCTTTACATTTAAGAAAATAGATCCATGTCTTTCTGGAGAAGTCATCAACGAAGATTACATAGTATAGAAACCCACCTAAGGAGGGTACAGACATGGGTCCACATAAATCTGAGTGGACTAGTTCTAATACATTATTTGTTTTGCTAGAACTATTTTGAAAGGACCCCTTTGTATTTTTCCCTAAGGCACACCCCTTGCATACCCCTGAATTACATTGTTTGAGTTGGGTAACCCTGTAACTAGTCTTTCCATGGAAGATAGGGCACGGAAATTCAGGTGTCCTAGTCTTCTATGCCATATTTCATTAGAGTCTGCAATTTCATGAATTAGGGCTAGATTTGGTTCCATACATAACTCGTACAAGTACCCTTGTCTATGACCTATGGTTTTGGCTTTCTTAATAGTAAAATTCTTTGGCCATGCCAATACTTTGCTATCCATAAAGGTCACCCTATATCCATTATCTTCAAGTGCAGATATGGAGACTAGATTTCTTTTGATGCCTGGGGCAAACAATACTCCAGTAAGTTGGATGGAGATGCCAGTCTTTAATTTGAGGGTGCATGTGCCAACACCCTTGACTGGATGTACAGAGTTATCTCCAATTGTTACTTCTTCGTCAGTCTCTTCTACCATGGTGTCTAGTAGTTCCCTGAACCATGTGATGTGTCTTGATGAACCACTATCTATAACCCAGGTGTTGGATTTATTTGTTACTTGGTTTGAAAGTGCAGAGTAGAATACATATTTCTTGGATTCATGCTCCTTTATTTTGGCATAAGATGCTTGTTGCTTGGTTCTGTCAGGACATCTAACTGCATAGTGTCCATATTGGTCGCATCTGAAACATTGGATGCAAGAAATGTCTTTCTTGAATGAACCTTTCCCGTGATGATTTTTCCTCTTCTTGAAGTGTTTCTTCTTCTCTTTCTTGTGAGAGTTTGTATTTAGAACATGAAGATCTTCATCTATATTTTTCTGTTTTGACCCTTTCTTTGTCTGTCTAGATTCTTCTTGAAGACAGTCTGATCTTAGGCGGTCAAATTTTGGAAATTTAGACCTTGCACTAATGCCTTGAACAAATGTCTCCCAGGAATTTGGGAGACCATCTAGGGCAATAAGTGTTAGTTCCTTGTTTTCAATTTGGTACCCAAGTGTTGATAGTTGATCCCTTAGTGCAGATATTCTCATAAAGTATGCATTGATAGATTCTCCTTTGTTCATACTTATATGATTTATTTCTCTCTTTAGGGCTAAGGTTCTACTGGAGTTATTAATTTCATAAGTGCTTTCAAGTGACTTAAACATATGATATGCAGTCTCATGTTTTGTCAGAATCAGCACGATATGATCTCTAACTCCATCAACTATGATTTTCATGGCTTTGTCATTTCCTTCAATCCATGTCGTTTTATCAGGATCATTCTCTGGTTCCGTTTTGTTTTCTCTCACAAATGAATCAACTTTATTTTCTTTTAATATCATCATAATTCTGAATTTCCATGATGAGAAGTTATTTCCTCCTTCCAATCTGTCTTCGAATCGGATTGCTGCTGCCATTTGAGAAATGAGATGTATTAAATCTGAATTTCTCAAGTTCGATTTTCTGCCCGGATTCTACTTAACCTGGCTCTGATACCATGTAAATTCAAATCGAACTTATGATCTCTAACTTGGATAACTTCTGAATGTTGGATATTTGTATTGCAGACTTAATTTATTACTTTCTTTTATTTTGCACATGCAATTTCCACTTCTCATACACTTCCAATTTCTGTGTCTGTTCGTGGTTTTGCAGGGCAAAGATGTTGATATATATATGAGTGACGGTAGGAGTCACATCTGTGATAGACGTGACTCCTCAAGGAGTCACGCCTATCACAGGTGTGACTTTGTCACCTTTCCATTGCTTTAGCAATTGCTAATCACCATTTGAATTGTAGTCGGTGTTTATACTTTGGTAATATATCATTCGATCATGCTATATTCATATTTATTTTAACATACCTTATATATTAAGTATGAATATATAGGTAATATTTAATATTACTTATATATTCATATTTATTATGATCATAATAAATACGTTATCTAATCGAAGCTACAAACAACTCAACAAAATAAGATTGTTAGTCTACATTTTTCAGTCTATCCTAACTTCATTTTTAGCTGCCTCCATGATCACTAGGTAACCATGCCCTAGTGGCAGCCATGAATAGACTTTCTTGACCTCACAATGCAACCAAAGATAGAAACAAGTTGACACTACCATTGATGAATCCCCTTATATTTCACACACATGCATGTTTTAATCACTTCCAACATGACTGACTCAAAGTGTTGCCAACTATTAACTCACTTAACATCCATCATAAGTTACTCCACAAAGCCATGAGGGAAGGAAGGATCGAAATAACACAAAAACTAAACGAAAAGATGTTATTTGAATGATTTAAAGAATGATAGAGCAACAATGGAGATTACTGGAGACTACTAAGTCACCACCTGCCTTCATCACCAAAACAAATGAAAGTTCACTATGAAAACTAAGCATGCAACTGTAGACACCTAAAATTGACCACATCCTAACAACACATCTAACATCACAATCCTAATACCACTTTCGACACCATCCACAGCCCATCCTAATCACATTCATCTTACCACTAATTAATTAGACAAATTCTATTTATTTAATTAATTAGGATCAGCCTTTAACATTCCCTCCATCATCAAATCCTAATCTAATCCCCACTAATAAGACAAATCATGTCGCATTCACAATTAAAAATTAAACAAAATACACCTCATCATCCACTAACCTACAAAAGTTGTCTAGATTCATTGAACCTAGGCATTCCCACAAAAAGTCAACACTTGCATCCTATACATCCATTCATATTTAATCTCAACCATCCATCACTTTTAGCTTGCCCTAGAAGCTTCTATCGTTGACCTAATTCATCTCACTCAATCTCAACCATCCATCTTTTTAATTTGCCCTAGAAGCTTCTAACCTTCCCCTTGCTCATCTCATTCAATCCTAGCCATCCATTCTAAGCAAATCTCAGCCCTCCATCCCATCATCCACACATCTATAAATCAATCCTCAACCTCAACCAAATCAAGAAGAGAATTTGTAGGTACATGCTGCTAGAATTGCAAAGGATCTCCTTCAAGCCTTCACCAAACCCTCATCAACATAGGTGCATGCCACTTGAATCTTGCACAATCTTGGAGCAACCACCCATCAAGGAGCACATCCATTCAACAAGAATGTATAACATTTGGTTTTGTTTGAGCATTTTTTCTACATTTGATTCCTTCTTTATGCTCTATCTGAGGTATTCTTAGGTTTGGAATAGGGATCTTAGATATGGTTTAGTTTCCTCTTGTTTTATTCCAAATCTAGGGTATACAACAACTATTAACAATAAGTTGAACTCTATAGCTGGTACCTGCAAACCTCTAAATAACTAGAAAAGCTTGTGTATGGGAAATAATTAAACAATCTACAATCACACAGAGTAAATACATAAAATGCATTGAAAGGAATAGTTCAAATACACCTTCAACAATTTTACTTTCCTCGTCCATTCCTTTCCTATCATGATCAAGAAGGGATCTCTTAAAGATATCCAAAGGTGAGTCCATAGACACTCCTTCCATAGCTTTACATGCTTGACAATCCTCCAAGGAATGGATGGCCCTTCATCCTATGGAAGGTGCAATACTTAGAAGAATCAAACTTGCAATTGGGCTTCTTCCCATCCTTAGACTTATCCTTCTGAGACTCTTTCTTTGACACTCTTGCAACTTTATGAGCTCGACACTCCTCCAAGGAATGTCCCTTCATTCAATGGAAGGTGCAAATACTTACAAAAATCAAACTTGCAATACTTAATCTTGTCCTTCTGAGACTCCTTAGTGCACTCACAAGGGTAGAATGATCACTCAACAAGAGAAGGTTGAAGACCAACATGGATCTTGAAAGCCTCAATCTTCAAGCATTCATTCAAGGCCTCTTCATTAGCGGTGTCTCCATTAATGAGAATCCCATTGTGAACATCTTGCCTTAATGCTCGCATGAAAATGTCAAAGAGTTGGATAACATTCATTTTGCAAGATTGGACAACCATACACTATTGTCTGACAAAATCAAAGTTTGACTTTGCTTTGGCTTGTTTCATGGAGATGAGTGATTTGGGTACCCAAGTTGAGTGGTTTGGTCACATCAAAGGAGAGGACAAAAACATCAAGCTAAAAGGACAGGTTACAACACCAAATCAAGGCCTCCAAGGCCTTGGTTTGGAGAGTTTGAGTGAAGAGTTTGAGCATGAAGGCCAAATCCATACATGCCATCATGAAGGCCACAATGCCAATGAATTTTAGGAATTCAAGCAACAAAGTAGGAAGAGAAATTGCTTGACCATGGGGAGCTAAAGAATTATTCCTATAAAAAAAATTGTAGGATTGGCTGACAATAGGAACGAAATTACAAAGGGAGAATAACCACTAGGCGGGGGAAGGTCAAGCACCAACATGAATCTTAAAATCCTCCATTCTTAGACATTCGTTCAAGGCCCCTCCATAAGTGGTGGCATTGTGAACAACCTACCTCAACACTCACGAGAACATGTCAAAAATATTGTGTACTATTGAACCTCATTCTACAAAAGTGGACAATCTGACTCACCTTTTGCTTGTCTCATGGAGGTGAGTGAATCAACATCTAGGTTGAATGATCTAGATGAATTAAGGAAATTGGCAAAATCTTTAGTTAAATGTTGGAAGCAAGAAAGAGAATTGAAGGCAAATTTTTAGACCAAACCAAGGCCTCAATTTGGACCATGTAATGTCCCTTATAGGAACAATACTAATTTTACCCTAAATTATCAATTTCCAAGCAAACAAAGGTTTAGAGAATACCTTGGCTTTATTTAATTCCTATAAACAAGTTAGAAAATACTTACAATAATATTTCTCATAGTCAAGTTAACATGTTTAACAACTCAAATAGCATTATTAATCCAACTAAACATAACTATCTAGGAGATTCAACCATAAGAGAGTCGAGGAGTGTGACTTCGATGGGGTGTCTCGGATCCTCTACCCTAGGCCCAAGAGCGGATATACCATCCCCCTTGGCCTCATGTGGCGCATGCCATCCATATGAGGTGGTCTACCTAATGAGGCATCCGTTATCCGGTTCCCCCTCATCTTGTCATTTCTTTTCCCTTTCTCTATGATTGGTTCCTTTGAATTTGCATGTCTATGATAGGGGAATGAGATCACAAAAAGGTGCCCCGGAAGCCATCTCTTCTAAGCCCAAGGGCAGTACCCTTTGTACCCCCTTGGCCCCAATGGGATTATATCAATCCCCCCTATAGGGGTGGCTTACCTAGAAGAGTGCCCCATCGCTGTTATCCCTCTTGCACCACATTTCCTCCATCATAGTAACCATAACATTCATACAAGAATCCACATTAATGCATAATAAACTCATCAAACTCATAGTTGCAAACAATTCTATCAGTCATACAAAATGAATCATGAAGATGATATCATAAATTATAAATATGCATGATCATATCTAAACTATACATTGTATTCCTATATAGATCTTACCACAGTTTGATGCCTTTTCTATATATATATATATTTATTGTGAATATATATCTTCTCCTGATTTCCTATTCCCTTTATGAGATATTCCCTGTTATAATCTGCTTGAATGCTGTCCTTAACACATCTCATGAGCAGATCAGAATATATTAGAGATATATATATAAAACTCGGGAAATATATTCCTTGACTGTTTACTGGCCTTTATGTTTACTGGTCTTTTTTCATTCGATGCCATATATCCATTCCCTTTTATATCTTTATGAATTCATGAAGGGATGTATCACTTTTAAAAGTGATGTCCCTCACATAGAACGGTGCCCTGTTAACTAATCGTTGCTTATGAATGAAACGCTGCCTCCAACTAAGATCGCAGATCTCATATGACCGCTGCATAATATAGACTATAATCGCAGCCATTTATATAACTATAATTGCTGCTTTGATGTTTGCTGCAAATCGCTGATATAAATCTGGCAGTTAATAATAATATTATTTAATACATATGCCTTTGCTTATATTTAGGAGTCATCGCTGATTGACTTAATATTATATTCTTGACTTTATATTATATTCGCTGACTTTACTAATAAGAATCGCACCTTGTATTAATATGGCCCGCTGCCTTATCACTTATTAAAGTGACCATACTTGCTGCAAAATATAAGTCTTTAGATAAAGTTTTCATTGTAATTATATTTATTTTGATAATATTTATATTTATATTATTATTATTTATCTAATATTATTTAATATTATCTAAATAATATATATTAATAATATTATATATCTCTATCATTCAACTAAACATCACATTTTCACGAAAGCAACTTCACCGTCTTTATCATGATGTTTAAATCTTTAATTTAAACCGTGTTTAAATATTGGGACATCACAGAGCATGTGTGTTGAATCCACGTCGAGTTGCCATTGAACTTTGAGAATTCAAATGAACATAATAGGAAGGGGAATTGTAATTTCCCCATTTTTGGAATGGTTGCCATTACGGAGGATTTGGGCTTATCATTTCACTCCGGGATTCTTGAGGGACATATTGAATATTAGAGATGATTTATCATATTTTCCTAATGTCCTGGATGCATTTTCCTTGAACAAAATAATTCATCTTCTCATGAAATGAACCAGCTGGGAGACGAATGGAGCATGGATATTTGATATCAATTCAAATCTTTTATTGTTCACCTTGGAGGATGGAAAACAAAGAAACAAATCTTTAATTTGTTTATTTGGGCACCCATGTGATATGATGGAGGGGAAATTTACCTAGGTCGGCCTAGGATAACAAAACAAATATTTAAATTGCTTATGAGCGCCAAAACACTAAGGTGGTCAGCCTTCTTTGTGGCAAAACATATAAAAATAAAGGAAAATAAGGGTGGTCAGCCAGCATGGGGAAAAGACACATAATATGTATAAATACAAATCATTTGTGGCATTGCAAATCATATTCGAACTTGTCATTTTATTCTTCTGATCTGCACTTCGGAGCAGCCTATTCCAAGGACGAAAACCCTTGCGAATAGTTGGTGGATTGGACGAAAACCTGATCCATCTTGAGAGGGCTTCATCATGGAGGTCCATTTGTACTTCATTGGAGATTTAAGGAGCGGAAGAGCAGACTTTGTCAATCAGATTTCCAGATCACTTGGAGCAGAATTCAATATCATTTGGAGCAGCAGACCTACAGCAGATTGGAGGAGCAGACCTGGGTCATTTTATCAGCAATTGCCTTTGTTTTGTTATCACATTCAAGTGGGATAATTCGCCCAGCTAGGGCTTGCTTTGGGACATCTCATACAATGTATTTTGGTATGTATTAATCTTTGTTTGGAGGTCTGATTTATAGCAGCAGAGATCTGAATTTGTGTTGGGCAGATTTGCCCTAAAAATTGGATGTAACTTGCATTCTGAATTTATAGCAGCAGAGCTTCATTTCAGATTTGTTTGATTGCCCTACCTTTTGTAATTCATGGTGAAATTCATGTTTATGATGTGTAATATCATTTGCCATCAATTTTAGCCGTGTTTGGATGAGTTCGATGCTTGCTGGGATTAATTGTTTAGGAGCAGAAATTTGGATCAGACTTAGGGTTTCAGCAGAAACTAAAATGCAGAAATCTAGGGCAGAATAAGGAAAAATCAGTTTAGAAGTTGGGAAAGCCCGTAAATCCAAACTAGACAATAATATCCCCATTTGGGATATTATAGGAATCACTTGAGCATGGGCAGCCAAGGCATCCTCATGTGACGAACTCATCACAAAGGTTAATGTGCCATTAAAGTAGGGTAAGAAGGGGAGTTGTTTTGGCATGGGGAGCTAAGGCATCCCTGTGTGCCAAATCCACCATGAAGGCAAAGGTTCCATTGAACTTTGAGAGTTCAAGCAATGAAGTAAGAACATGGGATCTAAGGCATTCCTATGAAAATATTCACGAAATTCGCTAACAATTGATGGTGTTGACCACTTGCATGAGTGGTGTATCCACTACTCCTATATAATGAATAATCATATTGCCCACAAGTTCTAGATAGGGAATAGGACCCCTTCAAGTTCTAAGATGGTGATAGTCCTCCCAATAGTGATAAGGAAGGGGGCCTTCTAGGTGAAGGTTACCTCAAGGATAGTCATCAAGGGGCATGGTGGGGATATCCATGTGGTGGATTCCCTTGGGGGACACCCTCCAAGATAGGTATCCTAAGGCTTGAGATAGGGAATATGACCCCTACACAAGTTTTAGGGTGGTGATAGTTTTCCCAATAGTGATCAAGAAGGGAGCCTTCTAGGTGAAGGTTACCTTGAGAATAGTCATCAAGAGGAAGCCTCCTAGGAGATGGATCTTGTACACAACGAGACTGACAATCATCCTGATTGTTTCTCGTAGATACAATCATAGACCAAGTAGGAAGTCAAGTCAGGTGCTCTAAGTGAGATTCATGATAGTTGTCGAGGGGAAGGCCTCCTAGGAGATGGATCTCATACGCAATGAGAATGATAAATCATCCTCATCGTTCACATAGATACAATCATAGACCAAGTAGGAGGTTAGGTCAGGTGCTCTAAGTGAGAGTCAAGACCCCTATGTGAGTGCTCATGATATGCCAAGTGGTCTATGTGAGAATCCTCCCAAAGATCTATATGACACACAGATGATGATCATCTTCATCATTGCATGCAAATGTAATCATGGACTAGGTAGGAGACCAGGTCAGGTGATTTCAATAATACTCATGCCGACTATATGTAAGTACTCATGATATCTCGAGTTGTCTATGTGAGAAGAGAGTCCATACTTTCCCAAAAGACAAGGCAGGATCTCTATACTTAGGGAGAGAACCCTAATCACCTCCGGTTGAAGGTTGCCTCGAGGATGGCTATCAAGGGAAAGCTTCCTAGGAGATGGATTTCATACATGAGAGAGCAATGCTCTATTCAAGATGATTAATGTAGTGGTAAGCCTCCAAAAGATCTATATGACACAGATGATCATCATCCTCATCATTGCACGTAGACATAATCATAGACCGGGTGGGAAATTAGGTCAAGTGATTTTGATGAGATTCATTACCCCTATGCAACTTCTCATGATTTGTCAATTGGTCTATATGAGAAGAGGATCTTGGTGCTTGCCTAAAAGGCAAGGGAGGATCCCCATACTAAGGGAGGGAGCCTAACTCTTATGTTGAGCATGGAAGGTGGAGGCATTCTTAAATGTGAATGGGAACTAGCTCAATCACTAGAAGGGGTAGTCAATTGTCATCATGCATAAATCTACTACAATCTCAATAATTGTGTGTGGTAGATTTGGTATTCCTCCCTTCAAGTGGTAGCTCTCGTCAAGGGGGAGAAGATGACATATCATGTTCAAGATCAAAAAGCTCAGTCCACTCACTGCAAGGTGAGGTTGCGGTCGAAGGGTGTAGCTCACTGGGAGGTGAGATCATGTCAAAGAGGTGGAAAGGAGACCAAGGCTTCCTTTTCTTAAAGATGTCCATAAGACCCGTCAATCTCAACCTCCGCTCTTTTATGTGAAATTAAAGCTTTGTCTTGAAAGTAGCAAGAATAACATCCCATGTGTGTCATGGAGGCAAGCAAATGCACGAAAAGGCCAAAAATAAGGCAGAGAGAAAGGGAGAGGACAAGTATAAGGCTAATTAGAGGATCTAGTAGAGAGGTTGAGAGTAAGTAGGGAAGTTTGTGGCTTGTTGGTAAGGGAAGTTATTTGTAGGGAGAGCCACAACCTAAAACAAAGAAAGGAATGGGTATAAAAATGTGACTTGGTCTAAGACAAATAAACACTTGAACCTACATAAAAAAAACTTAAACAAATGGATAGAATAAGTGGTGTCTTGCACCAAGCATGCCAAAATGTAGATGAAAGAACCCAAATATGTGCAAATAACTTGGCAAGCAAGGTCCAACTATACAAAGTACAAGAATACAAGAAGAGGACTCACCACAACGTATAGAACCTAGAAAAAGTTTGATGGCGTGTGTTGCTAGGTGTTGAGACTAGTGTTCTAATCTATCTTCGAGCATGCAACTTAGACCAAAGCAACAAACTAGCAAGCTTAGCTTGTTAGTTTATAACTCAAAAAGAAAAACATATAAACAACTAAGGTACCAACACAAATAAAAACACCTTACAATAAAAGCATTTGCAAGCACCTGGGTCCAAGTATTTTTTTTAGTGGGTCCCACTACTATGGTTATGACTTAAAAGTGAACACAGCCACATCCCTTAAAAACAGAGTACATAAATAACAATCAAAAATATGCTATGGAAGACCCCTAATATTTAGATAACAAAGGAAATTTTCCATTGGAAAAAATGCAAGATATATATGAAAAAACAATAATGGAATTTCACCTTATCATTAATCCTCATCCTAAATTTCTAATTGTCAAATGCAGATATCACTCATTATACCTAGCTTGTAAATGATACTAATAGAAGAAATTTTCTAGGGTGTGAAGGATTTTGAAAATACTATCAACACAACTCTCCATTTTTCATAAATGGAAATAATATAGTCCAGATATTTAAGGCAGAATTTTCAAAAGCATTCAAAACATTCCTGTTCTTCAAAATTTGAATTTCTTATAATTGGAACCAACGGGACAATGAAAAGAGATTATAAAACATGTTTCTAGTATTACAAAGGGTCTATGACTTAAAGTGCAAATGAAACACAAAAAATACGATTGAAAAACATGCTATGGAAGCCCCGTAAAATTAGAGGCTGGCCAAAAAAAATATAAAGACTTCCATTAGCAAAATTTTAATACATATAAAAAAACAGTAATAGAATTTCCCCTCAAATGAAGTTGCAAGCACTGTATGGAATTTGCATACCATGACGACTATTCTTGCAAATGGATCACAAAAACAACAATCAAAAACATGCTATGGAAGACTCTTAATATTAAATAAGGTTGACCAAGAAAAGGGTTTCTAGAAATTAACAGATATAGAATTCCACCCCTCTTTATAGTCTTCGATACCGGTAATTGTCAAATGTCGATATCACAGTCACTACACCTAATTTGTTAATGATACTCTCATGCAAGAAACTCATTTCCAGGAAGAAGAGGATTTTACAAAGATTGTTAACACATTACTCCATGTTTTGTGAGTGAAGAGGTAATGTAGAGACATGAAAAAACTACACCTTAATGTGTAGCCTAGAAATTTTTTAAATTCAGATACCACTACAAAAGACTTTATGAGTCAAGGATCAAAAATTATCAATGCATCACTTCATGTTTTGCGAGTGAGGGGCAATGTAGAGACAATAAAAAGCTATACCTTAAATGTGTAGCCCAGAATTTTCAAAAATTTCAGATACCACTACAAAAGACTTGAAGAGTTGAGGATTAAAAATTGGTAATATCACGTGAACGGGGCTGTGCTTAAATGGCAAGGCCATAGGGTTCTCAAGATGGAGATCCAAGTTCGAATCCCCCAAGTAACATCTATGTGGCTTCTAAGTTGGTTGAGTTGACTAAGTGGATTATATGTTGAGTAGGTTGATGGGGAGGAGGTCCCCCTTGTGATCTCAAGATTACGAATCAAAAAAAAAAAAAAATTGGTAATATCACAGTCATTACACCTAAAATTTGATAACGATACTGTCATGCAAGAAGCCCATTACAGTCATTACACCTGACTTTATAAAGATTGTAAACACAGTACTTCATGTTTTGTGAGTGAAGGGTAATGCAGAGACCAAAAAGCTACACCTTAATGTGTAGCAAATAAAAAATTCAAAATTTTCAGATACTACTACAAAAGACTTTATGTGTCAAGGATTAAAAATTGTCAACATGACAGTCATTACACCTAAAATTTGTTAACGATACTATCAAACACATTACTCCATGTTTCACGAGTGAAGGGTAATGTGGAGATAAGAAAAACTACACCTTAACCTGTAGGCCAGAATTTTCAAAAATTTCAGATACCACTACAAAATTGGAGTTAGCCTATAAATAGTTGGGTAACCATAGCTTATAAAAGAATTTGTGAGGCAAGGATACAAAACCCACTCTTCTAATATGGTCCCATGGAAGGGACTTGGGCTCCTATGTTTTACTCCCAGTACAGTTCCATGGGATTGAAAAAATGCAGCTGCAAAATTAACGTGAATTTTTCCCCATAAAATAGTTATATATATATATATATATGTATGTGCGTGTGTGTGTGCGTGTGCAAAATTTAAGCTGGTATTGGGAAAGAGTGCTGAAAGTTTCCTCCACCAATTTAAGAACATTTATGTCTATGTGGCAGTTTGCATGACATATTTTTTAATTCTAATTTCTACTTGTATATAGGTATAATTTATCTAAAAATCCTCCCTCTCAAAATTTCTTAACAGAAAAGATTCAAAAGAACTTGAAAACCTGTAAGAACTCTTACTTAAAAAAGACTCCTAATTTTCCTCAGCAGCACCCACTGAAAATTTTTCCATGGAACCATAGCCTTCATAAGATTTAAAGAAAATGGGCGGGTACCTATGATCAGGCTATTGAAAATGATAATCTTAACCCTTACATTCAGCCATGTCCTTTCCTGTGTAGAGTTCTAAATACCCTCAAGGCAATTTTACAATTAAATGGTGATAGAAATTCATACTTGCAATGTTAAAATGCAACAAACTTTGCAGGGAAAAAAGCATAGAGATCTGGGGTTGTTTATATTTAGAATATAAGGCAACAAAGCACCATTTAATCAACCCTAGAATCCCAACATCTATACAAACAATCTAAACAGAGAATAACAATGAAATAATGTTATCTATCTAGGTTTTGTTTTTTTCCTCACCTTTGTCCGAGCCAAATACAGACGCGGTGAGCCCTGCACCAGCACATTTAGCTTACACCCTTGGAAAACTTGTCCCTGCAAAAATTAAGTGGTCAGACACTGAGAATTTACTTGCCTGTTAAAAAAATTCAACAAAAAAAAAACCCCAAAAGAAAAAAAAATCCCAAAACAAACACCCAAACCTATTAAAAATGATGGCAAGGCTTGCTTCAAATAAAATTAATGCGAAGATTCCAAATTCCCGCTGAAAACAATTCTTTGCACTGTTCTTTTTAATTCTAAAGCACAGATAAGAGACAAAGAAGAGCGAAGAGCCCTTCACAACAACACAGCAAAACAAAACTAGAGAAAAGCAAAATGACTCAATCGTTGCAATGCAGACATCTCAAAATCAGTCCTACCGTTGGGCAACGGATGGAAAAAGTGAAGACCAGAAAAAAACAGATTAATTCAGTCTGTTGCAAATTTGCAATGCCGCCATCTCGAAAACTTTTTGGAGGTTACGAAATTTGCAATAACGGATACAGATGAACTATGATATTTCAAATTTTGTGAGATATTGCCGGGTAATTTCTAGAAGCTTTTTTATTAGAGAGAGTGGACATTCAATTTCGAAGAAAATTAGAAAGTAGATTTAAAATCTTGTAGAGCATAAACGTGTAACATGTTTTTATTTTAGTTTTACGTTATTTTGAGTTGATGTTTTGAACGTATGGTTCTAAATATGGTTTAACTATTTAGGTGGACTCATTCAGCTAAGGTTTAATCTATCACTTAAATATATGTTATATTGTATTGTTTAAGATTTTCATCTTTGCCGTGATTGTTAGTGTAAGCTATTTCGTAGATCTCAACATTTATTTTTTGTATTATGAGGTTGATATTTATGAAATCTAAATTTAATTTTTGTATTCTGAGGTTGATATTTATGAAATCTTATTGTTAATGGAATAACATGGACACCAAAATTCAAATTCAAGCATCTAAGTTTATGTAAATACATCATCTTAGGTTATTTGCACATTATTTAACCATAAATAAGCATTCTAATCTTCCCTCTTTTTGAAGGTGCATCAGTCATCATGCATTAGCAAACTATCAAATTCTCTACATCTATCAATATTCATTGTCAAGGTACACATTTAAAGTGCAGTTGCTTATACAAAGCATTCATTAACTCACATTAATAAACAACATCGTAGTTCTCCAACAAAAATATATTATTTAATAATTGAATTAATGGATTTTGATGTGATTTGAGACATTTTTATATATTATGATTAAAATAGATTAAAACACTAGATTGGATTTTATGATTACATGATTTAAGTTGTTGGCATATGTTGAATTTGATATATTAGTGATCTCTACTTTCAAATAATAGTTTTTATTATTATTTATCAATATTTATTATATGATGGGACTAATTTTTACTTGTTTGTTGAGTTGTATTGCAAGGTACTTTGCCCCTAATTGGAGGGAAAGCATTATGAGAGAAGAGGGTGTCATGACTTTGCATCATCATGGACAAATGGTAAGGTAAACTAATATTAGTAAGTCAACCATTTTAGGTAATTTTGAGCTAAGTCAAATCATGTCGAAATATGTCTCTTAGTTGATTGTGGAACATGGTCATTTGATAGTCTCTGTGTTGTTAATTTTGTTACATTTATTGTTTAACTCAAATATGACAGATCATCTTAAATTTGAAGGTTGATATGTGTTTTATGTACCGTATGTCAACTCATCTTGAATATGTCCTAGTATTGTATCTAGGAGGGGACTTAAAGTTGGTAGGTCAAATTAAATAAGGTGATATGGAGATTAAGCACAATAGTGAGTCCCACTTCTAGGCCATACTAATTTTTTTTAATCATAAATCACTTTTTTTTAAATGCATGGTTTAAGCCTAGGGAGTTGTATCTAAGGGGTTTAAATCAAAAGTGGTTTGATCGAATCCCCTTTCAATTGAAACCCCTTAGATAGAACCCCCTAGGATTAAATTGAACCACCGGCAAAGTCTCCTTTGTGCCTATCAAAATGTTGACCAAAAAAAAAGTAAATTTCCTTCACCTTTGGATGTCCTTATTTCAATGAAAAAAATTAACTATGATGTTCCCACTTGTTGCATTGCCTTTAGATTAGCCTAGAACATGTTACAGGCCTAATGTAGCCTCAAAGTATTAAACTATCTCCCTTTTGTGGTGTTGTTCATGAATCCCTGCCCATTCTCTTTATTATGCGGTGACTAGTTTTCCACTATAGTGTCTCCCCTTCCCAAGTGTTGTCATCCTATTTAATACATCTTACATGTATGTTGTCACTGCAACATTCCTTCACATGAGTATTGTTGTCTCTCATATTTGCACCCTTGCTGAGTTGTAAAACTTGGCAATCTGGAGAAACATGGGATCTTTCCAGGTCTGTGGATCGCTTGTGATGGAAAGAACCTCTGGAGAAGGTCAACTTCCTAGCTGGTAATCACCTAAAATCTACTAGATTTGCAGAGGAAGAAAGGAGAAGGAATGCTTTTGAAAATGAAAGTTAAAACTGGAAAATATGAAAATAAGGGTGATTCACCAAACTTGGTATGGTTAATGAAAATCAGACTTGCATACACTTGGCCATAGACAACAGAAACTGAACCTGCACAACCTATCACTGTATGTTTGTAAAAACACTTCACAAAGAGGCCTAAATGCATTAAAATCTTTAAAAGGAAGCTAAACTTCACAGTTTAAAAGCCTTATAACACTTTAATACACAGTTTGCAACCTGCATAAACACAGCTTCTACAAAAAAGGGTATTGAAACATAAGACAAAGTCACAAGGAAACAAAAACACCTCACAAATGACCTGATCAAACACTTGATATCAATGGTATCCAAGGTGTTCTTTGTATTTCATATGCCCAAAAGAGTTACAAAAACATGCTCAAACTAAGTAGGATTGCAGAAAAAATCACTAACTCTAGAATGTACATGGAAAGAACTCCCTACAAAGAGTCAAATGAATGACTATATACTCTCCAAACAGCTGCAATGAGATAAGGATGAGCCATCTCCATTTTCGTCTATCTCATAAATGTGTCCAAAATATCTGCCCAAAGTCTTCCAAAATGGGTTTCCAATGCAGAAAAGGTCAAGGCATGCCATCAATAATCATAAAAGCACCTGAAAATGTCTTTAAATGCCTTCAAATGATCTTTAAGGCCACTGAAATAAGTCAAATTTGTGTAATAACTCCTCAACCTATTTGTCAAACTCACCCTGCAGCATCATAAATGTATGATATTTTCACAATAAATGACATAAATACACATTATTTCTGCATTTAATTAACATTTGACTAAGAGGTTTATAATTACACCACTTAGTTAATGTTTTACATTCCAAATTTATTACAATTCCATGTAGAAAATAATGGCATTTAGGACTCAAATATTTAATTTCCCGATTTTGCATGATTTAGGGACAATTCAAATATTGTGAAAGGATGACAAAGTAATCGACGAGACTTACTTTGCCATGTGTGATAAATCTGCCTAATATTGCATCTTTGCATTTTTATTACAAATGATAAAGCAATGCATAATTTATTACTTTATCGTTCGTTTACAATGTTTAATCTATTTCTAGATTATGCAAAATCAAAATAAAACTCTTATGTAACCCCTAGGCAAAACACACGACTCGCACACTTGCATCGTATCATGTGTTACAAGGCCATATCAAAATATCTCATCCCCCCTGTTGGTAATCATTTATGTTTTGGGTTTCAAGCTTGGGTGTTTGTAGGTTTACTCATTAAAACCCTCAATTTTGTGAATCATGGGATCTTGCATTGTTTTGCCTATTCTGGTATTGGCCTTGTGTGGTGGGTTTCTGGTTGTTAGGTCTCATCCTCATGTTTAGGTTTTCATAAGTTGACTTACCCCCACACAATGTTTCATGGTTTGTTCCTGTTGCCTTGAGAAAATGCTAGGTTCTATGCATGCAAAGGTGAATTGCATATTGGCAGGCTTGAAATCTCTATCGGCTTTCAAAAAAAAAAATGGTGAAAAATGAGTAGTATGCATTTCTTGATGTATATCAAGTTTGCATATACAAGGAGGAATCTTTCGCAGATTCCCAGGAATATTCTGTAGTTGTATGCATTCCCAAATGCATATCGGGCTCAAATGGTGAATATACAAAGGTGGAATATTCCTTGGTGATTCCTTGCTTGTATATAAGGGGTTTGTATGTTTGCGTTTGTACATTCGGCAACATACAAAGGAAATGTACATTGAAGAATATACAAAAGGGTGCACGTACACGTGCTGCAACGCAATGAACAGGTGATCTTTTATGTTCGCGAAACATACAAGGAAAAGATATGCATGTGGTGGGGCCCGGGGTATACAAGTGAGAATGTATGTGCGAATATACATTCAAGGATACAAAGGTGGCCGCAGGGTCGAATGTATTTTGAGTTTGTATATCCAAATATACAGTGAAAAGGTACAAGAGACAATGTACATTCGGCAACATACAATGAAAGTGCATTCCAAAGATGCAAGGCAGACCCGAAATCGTTTTCATTTTGTTCTAAAAGGCAGTGTGGCGTCCGCGGCTTGTACATTGCATTTGTATATGCAATGTGTAAGGAAATGTGCAAAGGAAAGAGAAAATGGGTCGGGCCCACCACTTGTATATTTACACTTGTATATGTGCCGATATGCAAATTCATGGGTATACACAGCCCAGACTTGAAGGTTTTTCAACTCTAATGGATAGATGCAATGAAGTCCGCCTTGTATATATTTTGCGCTTGTATGTGTGCAATATACAAAGCGATGGATGCAGGATGGAGATACAAGCCGGACCCGAACTGTATTCCAGTTTGTTCTATAATTTTTTACGTCTACCTTGTATGTTGTATATGCATTTGGATTTGCACATACAAAAGTGATAAAGAAAAAATGAAAGGAGAAAAGGTCAGTAATTGAAGGTCAAGGTGCCTATGTGGCACGACATTATTGGTTGGCGACTCTTCATGCATGTTTTGGGACCGTTGATCTCAGCAATGGATTTTGGATCGACGGTTGGGTTTTGAACCTTCAGCGATGGTTTTTTCCTTGTGTCTGCGGCCATTTTTGAGCGGGAAAGTCTCTAGACGCATCTGCTATTGCATCCCGCGGGTAGTTGAGGTTTTAATGGCGGTCGTGCAGAGACATGTGATGGATTGAGTGATGGGCCAACTACCAGTTTTATGAGGAATGTCCCCAAGCGGTGGCACGGGGCTTGAGTTTTGGTCCTCCTCGCCATTCCTTCTACCTGTTGCTTGCAGTATTATGAGCGCCATTTTTTGTGGTGCACGGTCTGATGGAATTTTTGATGTGCCATGTAATTAATTTGCCGAGTACACTTTCTTGTTGTATTAAGCAGGTTGTGTTACTCATTTGTGTTGTTGAAAACTGGACAAATTTTGGGTGCTGTCATAAGATACAACTTCATTGGTGGCCCTGTTTCAGAAGTTTTTCGTGAGTTTATGAATCTCATGTTGTCTGTTTAATGCATAAACTTACTGGTTTCATGTTGATTTAAATGAGTAATGCTTCATTGTGTGTGTTCTGTTACTTGTCTCCAAATTGAATGTATTCTTCTTTTGAATCTAAATAGCTAAGGGGTGTCTAAGATTCTTGAATATAGATTTGCTATGTTGAATGCTTGGTCTTTTACTTTTACTCAAGGAGTAGATTAAATGTTTTAGGTTAAAGTGTTAAGAAGAATATATTGCAGTGAGGATCTTCTAAGCAGAGGTAATTAAATACCCAAATCTAGGAAATATCTGTAAGGTAGATATTAAACAATCCCCTTGAAACTCAGTCATTAATTTGGGTTTATGTGTACATTCACATGTGTATGTCTATTGACTTCGAGCCCTGGATAGGCACCGATCTAGTCTTGTATTGAGGTCACAACCCAGAGTTCTAGTTTCGCATCCAAATATAAAATCAACTCAAACTTCATATAAAAACTTTTAGGACTTTAGAAGTAGTTTTAGGATCCAAAATCATCTGTCTACAACTAAATATAGGCCCAAAGATAGACCCTTTGCACTTATCTTACAGTTTTGGTCTACACAATAGAGGATTTATCTACTTTGTGTCAACATCCCAGCAAATACATAGATGCAGTTTATAGATGTTGAATAGGGAATACCCCCTTGGTTATGCAGAGCCTAAAGAAGAAGAGGAGATATTTATAGAGTCTATCTCCTATACTGTTGGCCCCTAGCCCGGGAATCCTGTTGATCATTGATGGCTATTTTGTAGGGATTACTGGGAATAAGCATCCAGCCTAGGAAAATAACCAACAGAAATTGGCGACTCCGCTGGGGAATGCTTTGTGAAAGAACCCTGATTTTAAAAGAAAATATTTCCTAATTATAGGTGGCGACTCTGAACTAATCTCCCAACCGGTAAAGTAAAAATTTGTATGCAAGGGAGAAGATCCCAGTGTAATACTCTGTTTGAAGAGTTACTTATAAAAATGATGTATAGGAAAAGAGGGATTGTTCAAGCCAGTCAAGATGGTTCTCCTAACCCCAGGAAAAATGATTTTATTCAGGATAATCCAGGATCTTCAGAGCAAACAATGCCTTATTTTTCAAACACAGAAGCTGAAATCCAAAATGTATATGAGAAACAGCAGGGTGGTGCTCTGAGAATAAGGTCAGAGGTTTTTCAAGAACGCCCTTTCTTGGAACCCAGTGATAGATTTGAAGAGGTTGAGTCTCCAAGGGATGAAGATAATGATGACCCAAATGGAGTGGGACCATCCTCTTCTATGCCCAAAGAGGAACAGTTAGCTGAAGAAATCAAAAGCTTAAGAGTAGAATTAGAATATCTGTAGGCTATAAAAATCAGAGATGACATGAAACAGAAAGTGCAAGCTCTGAGAACTTCTCAGAATGATTCAGTTCCTACCCTTGAAAATGCAAATGTGATGAAAAATCACCACAGAAATGAAGTTCAAGATCAGCATGATGATCAGAGACAGAATGTAAATAATGCTAGGATACCATTTAATAATGTAAGAAATCAGAATGTAAACAGAAATGCCAATATTAATCAATTTGGTAGATAGCCTATGCAGCTAGATAGATTCAGGCAGTTAGTTTTTGATTGCATTCCTGGTTATCCAAATCCTATTGACAAACATGTGAGGCTGCAAGTGCCAAAATTTTTAGGAAATAATACTATATCAGGTGAAGACCACTTAAAAACTTTCAGAATATCATGGACAACTTTGAGATTGAGCATGAAGATGTTTTCATGAAATTATTTATGCATTCTTTAGTTGATGAGGCCAGGGAATGATACAAAGATCTGCCTGATAGAAGTGTTTCATCATGGGATGACTTTAGGAGAATATTCAAAGAACAGTATGGTGATAAAACTGATCCTAGTTTTTTCATTAATGAATTTACTGGCATTACCAAAGGATCAAATGAACAGGTTGCTGATTTCAATGCTAGATTCATGAAGGTATTGAACAAACTGTCGCATCACCTGAGACCTAATGAACCTATGTGCATAGTGTTGTACATAAATGCTTTTGATGCCAAAACTACTTATGGACTAAGAGATAAGGGTCCGTACAACCTCAGAGATGCTTTCAAAATAGCAACAAATATTGAAAATAATAGAAAAGCGTCTAGTAAGACAAACAGAAGAGATGATGTAAAGATTATGCAAAATCCAAACACTAAATCTCAAAATGTTTAAGGCAATACATCTACTTCTGAGGATAAAATAGATAATTTGACAACTATTGTTAGGGACCTAGGTTATAGAATGGCTTAAAATGAGAAGGGGATAGGTCCTGACAGACCAGTTTACCAAAGGCAAGAAAGAAGACCATCATTACATGACATGCCATATCATACCAATCGGCATAATGGTAAGCCTATTCTTCCACATAACAACTCAAATCAGAGGACTCAAAATATTAAGGAAACTCCTGATCCTTTGAAGAAGGATGTCAATATTGTTAATGACACCCCATGGTGTATCATATGTCAAAAGCCTCACTCACAGTCACAATGTATGATTGCTTAGTCTTTATATGATAATGCTGTTGCCTGTGATGAATGTAATGAGCCGCATTGCATGGAAGATGATAATGTCAACATGCTGTCTACAAACAGAGAATACTCTTTTCATGATGCTGATGCAAGTGCAGATAATGAAATTCAAGTCTGCCAGTAGTTCCCATATGATGAAGATGATGAAGACAACTATGCCTATGCTCAGGATTCACACAATTTTTTGAACAACTTGAGGAGACCTTCTGATGAAGAAATTAGAGCCCTCACAGCTGCAGCAATAGCTCAAGTTAAAAGCAATTACAACCTCAGGGGTAAAGCTCAGGCAAGTAACTCACACCAACTAGAGAATACTCCTGTGAATCAACCAGTGCATAGTCATAAGGGGACTGAAACATATAAGAAACAATGGAACAATAATAAGCAAAATTTTAAACAGAAGACAGGTCATGATCCTCAAGGACCAGGAAGCAAAATTCCCCAGACTGAGGATCAAAACAAAAAAATTTAAATCAAAGATGACAGTCAGGGAGCCATAAAAGCTAAAGCTAGATCATCTCAGGAGGGAAGTAAAACCGTGGAGCAAGCTACAACTGTCATACAAAATTATGCTCCATTTGACATCACTCAGGTTTTATCTTAGATAAAAGTTTCTGTTCCACCAATGGGGCTGATGAAAATTGAAGAATGCAGAAATAAAGCAGTATCCTTGATTTCAGGAGTATCCTGTCAAGCCAAGCAGAATGATGAACCCCAAGGTAAGAAACAAACCCTGTGTATTGATGAAGATGAGGTTCCTGAGGTGTATCTAGGGATGACCATGACAAAATGTCCTTCACAAGTGGAACCATTTTATGTCTCCCTTGTCATAAACAGAAAAATAATTAAGAACTGTATGCTTGACTCAAGAGCATCCACAAATATCATGCCATTGGCTATTATGCAGCAAGCTCGGTTAAAGATAGATAAGGCATGTGGGAAGTGCTATGCAATGGATGCTAGGGAGGTACCTGTCATTGGAATCATGAAAGATGTTGATTTTAGACTGGCAGCATATCCTGAAAAGACCTACAAAATGAACATAACAGTTGTTGATATTAAGCCACAATATGATATGTTGCTGTCAAGAAGATGGGCAGCACTCATTGGTGGAAGTATGCAACTGGACCTGTCATATGCCATGATCCCAATGAATGGCAAGGATGCTAAACTGACTAGAGAAGAAAGATCATTAGAAATAGTTGAGGACCAAGAGTTAGAGGAGCATATATGCTTTGTGGACACTGACTATGAAAACTTTAGGGTTGTCTCAGATGATAAAGAGGGTAAAGGGAGAGACATGTGTATTCAAGAGTTTGACCAATAGAGTCTATGGACCATGTACTTTGATGGAGCTTGTTCGAAAGAAGGCTTTGGTGCTGGAGTTGTGTTTCTGTCTCCAGCTGGTAAGCTTCTAAATTTCTCATTCTTGCCGAAGTTTGCCTGTACAAATAATATTACAGAGTATGAAGCTCTGTTGTTAGGATTGAATGTTGCTTTGAAGCATGGAATTAAGATGCTCAAAGTATTTGGTGATTCAGAGCTTATTGTTTCCCAAGTTAGAGATAAGTATGCATCAAAAAATAAGAGATTAAAATAGTATAAGCATGTTGTTTGGGATACAATTGAATTGTTTGATGCTTTCTCAATAAACTAGATTAAAAGATCAAAGAATGTCAGGGCAAATTTTCTAGCTAATGTGGCCATAAGGCCAGATGATATAACTCTATCAAATGTGACCAATGTTGAGGTCAAACTTAGACCTGTAGTGCCAGATAATGTATGCAACTGGCAAGTGTTTTACAATGATAAGGATTTGCTGAGATTTCTACACTGCATTGATGAGTATGAGAACCAGGAAATGGATTTTCAAAATTTTGTGGAGGTTGTAGATGGAAAAGAAACTCTCCTAGGGAAGAAGGTAATTCAACTCAAGACAAACAAAATCCCTAGAGGGCTGGTAGCTTTAGAGAGAGCTTTTGACAATAGGGACCAATTTGTTACAAATGCATCCCCAACAAACAAGAATGATTTAGAAGAGATAAACTTGGGGACATCTCATACCCCCAAAAAGGTATACATTGGCAAACAACTCAAGCCACATATCAGAACTATGCTGATTGCATTACTAAGAAGATATAAGCATGTCTTTGCTTAGTCTTATGAAGACCTGAAAGCTTATAGAGAGGATTTATTTCAACATGAAATCCCTTTGAAGCCTGGAGCTAAACCATTTAGACAAAAACAAAGACCTATCAACCCTACTTTAGCTCCAAAAATGCAAGAAGAACTTATGAAGCTTAGGGAGGCTGGAATAATTGTGCCTATCAGACACTCAACTTGGGTGTCTAACCTTGTCCCAGTTAGAAAAAAAATGGTGACATAAGGCTTTGTGTGGACTTTAGAAATCTGAATGTATCTTCTTTGAAGGACAATTATCCCTTGCCAAACATGGAAGCCATGTTGCAGAAGGTGACTGGCTGTGAACTTCTATCCATGATGGATGGATTTTCAGGATACAATCAGTTGAAAGTAAAAGAATCAAAACAGTTTAAGACTGCTTTCACCACTCCATGGGGAACCTATGTATATGTGAGGATGCCATTTGGATTGACAAATGCAGGTGCCACATTTCAAAGGGCAATGGATGTTGCTTTTGCAGGATTGATCGATTCAATCCTAGCTGTGTATCAAGATGACTTAACTGCTTATTCAAAAAGAGAGGAGTAGCACTGTATGCATTTGGAGCAAATTTTTATTAGAGCATTAGAGTATGGCATCTCACTTAACCCAAAGAAGTGTGCTTTTGGGGTTGTGGAAGGAAAACTGCTTGGACACATTGTTTCCAAGGATGGAGTTAGGATTGATCCTGAGAGGGTGGCCGCAATTGACAGAATCCAAGTTCCCAAAATAGTGAAAGGTGTCCAGCCCTTCTTTGGACAAATTAATTTTGTTAGGAGATTTGTTCCTAACTTTGTAGAGACCACAAGAGACATCTCCAAGATGTTGAAGAAAGGTGCAATTGTCACGTGGGAGGATGAAGTAGCTAAATCATTCCAGAAGATAAAAGAGGCTATAAAGATGGCTCCTATTTTAAAATCTCCTGATTTTTCTAAGCCATTTCAATTATTTTCATTTGCTTCTTTCCACACTATTACTGCATGCTTATTGCAGAAACATGAAGAAGGGTTTGAACAGCCTATTGCTTTCTTTAGTAGGTCATTGCAGGCCGCTGAATTGAAATATGACATCATGGAGAAACGGGCATATGCACTGGTTAGAGCAGTCAAGAGTTTCAGGCCCTATTTGGTCAGCTCTCAAGTAATTGCATATGTGCCTCATGCAGCAGTCAAGGACATCTTCACTCAGCAGGAGGTAATTGGAAGGAGATGCAGATGGATAAACAAATTGCAGGAATTCAACATTGAAATATAGATCACTAAGTTGGTAAGAGGACAAGGTTTGGCAAAACTGATGACAGTCAAATCTAGAGGCATGCTAAGTGAATGTGGTGCATAATGAGGTTGTAAACATGTCAGATACTGAATGGTATAGGGACATAATACATTATTTACAGAGTCTAAATTGTCCTTCTCATCTTAGTGATGATCAGAAGAGAACCTTGAAGCTGCAGGCTATTAAATACATCATTGTTCAGGGAGAGTTGTATTGGAAAAATTCTGATGGTGTATTACTCAAATGTGTGAATGAAAATCAGCCTAAGGATATTGTCAGTGACATGCACAATCGAATGTGTGGTGGACATTATGCTGCCCATACAATAGCCCACAAAATTCTTAAAGCTGGCTACTGGTGGCCAACTCTCTTCTCAGATACACATAAAATGGTAAGAAAATGTGAGTCTTGCCAAAGGTTCTCAGGAAAGCTAAGATATGAAGGTGCATTACCCCTTAGGACTATAACTGTAGAAGCTCCATTTCAGCAATGGGGAATTGATTTTATAGGGGAAATCTCAGGAAAATCAAGTGGAGGGCACAGTTGGATTCTAGTTGCCACCGATTACTTCACTAAATGGATTGAAGCCATTCCGACTCAGAAAGCTACAAGCAAGGTGGTGATAGATTTTATTCTAGAGAATATTATTATCAGATTTGGAGTACCGGTAAAAGTAGTCACGGATAATGTAATGTGCTTCAGGTTTGGTGAATTCATTAATTTTTGCAGCGATTATGGAATTGATTTGTTTCATACATCACCATACCACCCACAAGGGAATGGTCAAGCAGAGTCAAGCAACAAAAGTCTCATAAAAACCATCAAAAGGATGATAGATAAAAACAAGAGGTCTTGGGATTCAAAGTTGAAGTTGGCATTATGGGCTGACAAGGTGACAATGAAAAGAGCAACTGGAAGATCTCCTTTTGAATTGGTAAATGGTGCAGCAGCTAGGTTGCCTGTGAATAACCTCCTACCAGTGTACAAATTCATCCAAGGCAATGATGAGGAGATTGAGGACCCGATGACTGAAAGAATAAATTAGCTAGTTCACTAGATGAAATCAGACGGGAAGTACAGAAAACAAACATCAAGAAACAACAAAGAGTGAAATATCTATTTGATAAAAGGGCAACAGAGCGAAGGTTTCAGATAGGTGACTTAGTGCTTATGTGGAATGCAAGAGGCCAGGATAAGGGCAAACATGGCAAATTTGAGCCCTTATGGACATGGCAAATTTGAGCCCTTATGGACCGGCCCATATCAAATTAGCAATATCTATGAGAATGATTCTTACTCTTTCCAAGCCCTAAATGGTGGACTACTGGAATTGCCAGTGCATGGTAAATTCCTTAAAACTTTTTTCTCATAAATGAAGTACCTTATGTGCACACTGTAAACTAGGTGTAAATAATTTGTACATGCCTTGTATAGTCGGTCATGTTTTGAGTTTTGGGTTTTGTTTGGTCTGCCCCGGAGCAATCTGGTCCTCGCTGCAGTCTTGCGCCTGCACGTCCCCAATCGGAGCCTATTGGTAATCATTTATGTTTTGGGTTTTAAGCTTGGGTGTTTGCAGGTTTTCTAATTCGAACCCTCAATTTTGTGAATCATGGGATCTTGCATTGTTTTGCCTATTCTGGTATTGGCCTTGGGTGGTGGGTTTCTGGTTGTTAAGTCTCATCCTCATGTTTAGGTTTTCATAAGTTGACTTACCCCCACGCAATGTTTCATGGTTTGTTCCTGTCGCCTTGAGAAAATGCTAGGTTCTATGCATGCAAAGGTGAATTGCATATTGGCGGGCTTGAAATCTCTATCGGCTTTTCAAAAAAAAAAGGTGAAAAATGAGTAGTATGCATTTCTTGATGTATATCGAGTTTGCATATACAAGGAGGAATCTTTCGCAGATTCCTGGGAATATTTTACAGTTGTATGCATTCCCAAATGCATATCGGGCTCAAATGATGAATATACAAAGGTGGAATATTCCTTGGTGATTCCTTGCTTGTATATAAGGGGTTTGTATGTTTGCGTTTGTACATTCGGCAACATACAAAAGAAATGTACATTGAAGAATTTACAAAAGGGCGCACATACACGTGCTACAGCGCAATGAACAGGTGATCTTTTATATTTGCGAAACATACAAGGAAAAGATATGCATGTGGTGGGGCTCGGGGATATACGAGTGAGAATGTATGTGCGAATATACATTCAAGGATACGAAGGTGGTCGCAGGGTCGAATGCATTTTGAGTTTGTATATCCAAATATACAGTGAAAAGGTACAAGAGAAAATGTACAAGAGAAAATGTACATTCGACAACATACAATGAAAGTGCATTCCAAAGATGCAAGGCGAACTCGAAATCGTTTTCATTTTGTTCTAAAAGGCCGTGTGGCGTCCGCGGCTTGTACATTGCATTTGTATATGCAATGTGTAAGGAAATGTGCAAAGGAAAGAGAAAATGGCATGGCCCACCACTTGTATATTTGCACTTGTATATGTGCCGATATGCAAATTCATGGGTATACACGGCCCGGACTTGAAGGTTTTTCAAATCTGATGGATAAATGCAATGAAGTCTGCCTTGTATATATTTTGCGCTTGTATGTGTGCAATATACAAAGCGATGGATGCAGGATGGAGATACAAGCCGGACCCGAACTGTATTCCAATTTGTTCTATAACTTTTGATGTCTGCCTTGTATGTTGTATATGCATTTGGATTTGCATATATAAAAGTGATAAAGGCAAAATGAAAGGAGAAAAGGTCAGCGACAGAAGGTCAAGGTGCCTATGTGGCACGACATTATTGGTTGGCGACTCTTCATGCATGTTTTGGGACCGTTGATCTCAGCAATGGATTTTGGATCGACGGTCGGGTTTTGAACCTTCAACGATGGTTTTTTCCTTGTGTCTGCGGCCATTTTTGAGCGGGAAAATCTCCAGACGCATCTGTTGTTGCATCCCACGGGTAGTTGAGGTTTTAATGGCGGTCGTGCAGAGACATGCGATGGATTGAGTGACGGGCCAACTACCAGTTTTATGAGGAATGTCCCCAAGTGGCGGCACGAGGCTCAAGTTTTGTTCCTCCTCGCCATTCCTTCTGCCTATTACCTGCAGTATTATGAGTGCCATTTTTTGTGGTGCACGGTCTGATGAAATTTTTGATGTGCCATGTAATTAATTTGCCGAGTACACTTTCTCGTTGTATTAAGCAGGTTGTGTTACTCATTTGTGTTGTTGAAAACTGGACAAATTTTGGGTGCTGTGATAAGATACAACTTCATTGGTGGCCCTATTTTGGATGTTTTTCGTGAGTTTATGAATCTCATGTTGTCTGTTTAATGCATAAACTTACTGGTTTCATGTTGATTTAAATGAGTAATGCTTCATTGCGTGTGTTCTGTTACTTGTCTCCAAATTGAATGTATTCTTCTTTTGAATCTAAACAGCTAAGGGGTGTCTAAGATTCTTGAATATAGATTTTCTATGTTAAATGCTTGGTCTTTTACTGTTACTCAAGGAGTAGATTAAATGTTTTAGGTTAAAGTGTTAAGAATAATATATTGCAGTGAGGATATTCTAAGCATAGGTAATTGAATACCCAAATCTGGGAAATATCTGTAAGCCAGATATTAAACAATCCCCTTGAAACTCAGTCATTAATTTGGGTTTATGTGTACATTCACATGTGTATGTCTATTGACTCCGAGCCCTAGATAGGCATCGATCCAGTCTTGTATTGAGGTCACAACCCAGAGTCCTAGTTTCGCATCCAAATATAAAATCAACTCAAACTTCATATACAAACTTTTAGGACTTTAGAAGTAGTTTTAGGATCCAAAATCCTCTGTCTACAACTAAATATAGGCCCAAAGCTAGCCCCTTTGCACTTATCTTATAGTTTTGGTCTGCACAATAGAGGATTTATCTGCTTTGTGTCAACATCCCAACAAATACATAGATGCATTTTATAGATGTTGAATAGGGAATACCCCCTTGGTTCTGCAGAGCCTAAAGAAGAAGAGGAGATATTTATAGAGTCTATCTCCTATACTGTTGGCCCCTGGCCCAGGAATCCTTTTGATCATTGATGGCTATTTTGTAGGGATTACTGGGAATAAGCATCCAGCTTGGGAAAATAACCAACACCCCCTAGCCACTCACACATTTCCCAATATGCACCATCATGCCTTAGCCATCACTCATAATGTACACAAAAAGCCTTATACCTCCATGCATATGTAATTACAATATTTTGCATTATGAATCACCTTATCCCTCCATATGCATTAAAAGGCATCATACCTCAATACTACCTTATAGCTCCCATCAAATGTTTTTATTAATCACTTACCTTTTATATCACCTTATATCTTCCAACACACATCACCATGCCTTATGGCTATACTTCATCCACCTTGTGATTATACTAAGACATACCTTTACTCACCTTTGAAGAATATTTGAATACATTATCACCATGCAAAAGATGAACAAGGCATCGAGCCTTTCCCTCCATGCATATGTAATTACAATATTTGACTTCATAAAAATCCAAGAAGGGGATACAATAGCCTCACGGGCCCCTTGCATTATGATGAGTTTTTAAGACTTTCGCAAGTGTTGACCACGTCCTAAATAGATATCAATGATTTTTTCAAATCAAAAGTAAAAAACACAAAATGGAATTTGGGTCTAATCGACCCAAAAGGAGGAAAACCTAAAAACATCTCATTTGTATTTCACCTTTCTGTTGCCTTGCTACCGCGCCGCCATGTCTAGGGATTAGACGCCTAATTTGCATCATGTTTGGTCGATTTATGAGTGTTTTCTTGACAATTTTCAGAGGCGAAATGCAAGGTAAGTGGTTCCTTCTCAGATTTTGACCTCCTGTTGTTTGATTTTGGGGTGGATAATGCTGCAATTTTTGACTACTTTTTTTTATGTATTTTCACTATTTTCTGTGGCCGACCATCTTGTATTGCATTCGCTGTGTTTGAGGCCGCCACCAGAAGGTTTTTTAAGGAAGAAACTGTGATTTCATACAGCAAACGATAGATAGAAAAGGAAATTCATCCTTTGATGTAGATCACTCTTCATTCTCTGAGTTTTTTGCTACATATTTCACCTTTCTGAAGCACGATTTGAAGAAAATCTGAGTATTTGCTGTGAAATGAGTTGAAAAACTTTCAATTTTTTCCTTTACACTGGTTATTGCTTCCCTTTTTTGAGATTCATTGTTCTATTTGTTGCCTGGGGCCACGATTTTGATGTCTCTGAGTATGTTGTTATTGAAAAACTGCAAAAAAGCTTTACTTTCTCCTTCTGTATTTGCATTCTTCTAGCTCAAAATGAGCCCCCAAATTATGACAAAACTTGTAAAAATGAAATTTTTTGCATTGTGCTTTGACTGCTGCACGATTTGGTAGCATTTCTGGCATTTTGCTCAAAAATATGTATTTGTTCTTAGGATGACTTCCTCTCTGGCTCTGACAGAAAACTTATAAAATGACATTCCTGTGCATTCTAAAATGGAAAATCTATATTTTTCTGTGGCTTTCTGTGGTTGATTTTCCTTTTGCCGTTTGAAAAAAGACATTCTGAAATGAAGCCTCGAGGTTTCGATGGTGTAGCTCTTCCTCCACTTTTGATGATGATTTTGTCAATGAAAAAACACAAAAACCCAACTAGGTATTCTTGTTTGGCAAAAATGCAAATCTTGCTGTGAGTACTAGATATATAGGCCCGAGGCCATACTTTGCTTTCTTCTATTTTGCATGAAGTTGTCCACTATATCTGTTACTATCAAATTTATCTCTCAACTTTGCTCATTGTAATGTGAAACAACATGAAGAAAAAGATCATTTACTATAGCCTTATATATTGTACTATCATTGTATAATTCCACCATTCTTATGAATTTGAAACTATTGTCTTTCATTGTTCACTAATGATTTAAACACATACATAGAAAGAATGGTTTCTTCCATACATACTTGTTTCTTATGAGCGTTGTTGACTATCTAGCCTACTACTCTAGACTGTCACTCAATAATTGCACTGCCTTCACTATGATGAATGTGCTTGCCCTTTTACTGTCATATCTTCCATTGGTATGAGAATGAAGCACTAGACAAATATGAGAATGTTGTTGTTTCATATTTGCAACGATCCACGATGAATCTGTTTGATGTATCATACATTATGATGAACAACCAGATGCTTTATTCATCCTTATCATAACATGTACTACATAGATTAATTCCCTTCATTTGGTCAAGCCCATAGTGACTGATTTATCTTCATTTTAGTGACTGACCTCAACATCTATAAGACTGTTCTTCAATAAAGATCATTATCCTCTCTTTTACCTATCTTTTGGTCTCTTTTATACCTCGTCTAGATCTGCAGACCTTGTTACTGTTACCATTATGTGGGTCTTTTGGAACCTTCAACTCATATCACTTAGGATTTGGCAAACTCTTTTGGTTAACCTTTATGTATGATGGCTCTTTGTTCATCTTGCATATCATACTAAGTCATTGGCTTGCATGAAGACCTCTCTCATTATCACTGTCCTCTTCACACTTTTTTATCACAGTCAAAACTTCATGACTGTTATGCTTTCATTGCATAAGCCATGCTTCAAAAGAGCCTCTACACATTTTGTTCAAGGTCAAAGAATAAGACTAAGAGCTCCAAACAAACCTTCAGTTATGTATTGTCCTCATTTTGGACTGCCTTTTGGAGATCTTCATGCATGTTTTCCCACTATCCCAATCAGAGATGATTGTTATATCTATTATTAAATTGTTTAGTGTTGCTCCTTTGAATGTTGATCCATGCATCTTTTTATGTCTTTTTCATGATGTTCTTTTATAACAGTTTGCTACTGCACTTTCATGATGATCGTTGCTGCACTTTTCTCTACACTTTATGCATGTATATAGGCTTTAAACCTACAGTGGATGTGTATCTCTGTTGTTCCTTTATACCAGTATTGGTCTATTGCTCCTTTATAGCTGAGATTGTTGTCCCAACCTTATGACAGTCTATTGTTTGATCATTCATTCTTCAACACTTATTGCTGCTCCATACGACTGTATATGTATTAGACCAAAACTACCATGTTGGCACAGGATAATGCACTTTTCGCCAGTACAAAGGTGCTGTCATGTACTCATAAACATTTTCAATTGATGAATTTGCAAAAATGATCTTTAATTGGATATATTTCATCATCTGAAAGGCTATCACAAGATCTCTCTTTTGTCTCTAAACTTCCTGAATGCATGAAAATGAGAAGACATACACATTATATTTGAAATTCACTCACTCAGATAATTGGGTAGCATGCTTGCTGGTGTGTGGTTGTTACTCCATCCTCTGTTTTCCTTTATGACTATCTTTATCATGGTTGTCCCTGTGATTACCTTCCTACTGACTGTTATTGCTCTTGATAGCTGTGATTTGCCTTCTGAATATGCCCCTTGGGCTGTGCTTTTGCATTTGTATATTGCATCTGAAATGTTCTGTAAGGACTATGAGCTAGGCTCAACCCTTGTGGGAGCCACATTTCCTCCACTCATAATGTAGCTTGATAAATCAAACAGAAAACATAATTACACCTGTATCTGCACATGAAGCAAACTTGTTAGAAAATAAATGCATGTTTTGGATGTGTTTGATGACTGATTGTTGTCTAGGACATCCAAGGTATACATTTCTTGTTTAATGCAATTGAGGATCAATTTATACATGTATGGTATCTTGTTCATGTATGGTTTGGGACCATTCATTGCTTAGAGCATTGCTCTAACACCACCATTTTTTGCCAGATGCAGGAACCAGGGACAACATGAAGCTAGGAAGGACAAAGACGACTTGGGGCGATAGGACAACACACCAGAACTAGAGCCAGTCATTCTCACGCAATGACTAGCCTCTGACCTTACATGCACATTACTTTTATTTACTTATTCATGTATAAATTGTTCTTCTATTTCATTGAATAAGACAGTTAACCTCATGGCTTGTGTGAGATAATCAACATTTTACATTCAATAAAGATTATTTCTTTTTTGGAAAAGATTTTTGAATAAATCCTTCTTATGTTACATGCACTTGGATAAATGCAGTAAACTAATAAACATAATCTCCTGAATTATTTCATTTATGCACTTGAATGTAATGGATGAAGGACCAGATGAGATGTACCTTATAAGTTTTGAATCAAAACTCTACCTGAATGAGCCGTAGTGAAATTTAGGTAACAAGTATGCTTTCTGTAAAGGCATTGTTAAAGCTTGCTGACCTTGTGTCTCCCTTTGTGGTGGTATTAATCCTATGTGGTGCTTGTTCTTTGTTTGAGGTGGATCCCCATGGTTTCTTAAGACTATCCTTTAGATTTGTAATGGATTTGGTATCATTTGATGGCTAGTTCACTATGTGGTTGTTGCAAGTGCATTAGTCTTTCTTGCATCAATTTCTTTATACTGGTGATGGATCTCTTGCTCTACAATGGCCTACTTCTAGTTTGTGGGTGCTTTTGTGAGTGCATTGCAATTGGGCATATTCCTTGTAGCTCTTGTTCTAGACATAGTGTTTCCCTTGGTTTTTTTCATCTTTGTTACATATTTATGTTTTCATGTTGCAACATGTTTGTAGAGGCTCCCTAATGCCTTAATCGTTGCATATTCAGTGGTTATAGTTTGCTTTTGGGACCTATTTGATCATTTATGGGCGTGTGTTGACTATCAATGTCACTCAGTTCCATGTGAACAATTGTATTTCATGCGGGTTTCAAACAGTTTACATGTCTCATCATTTACAGTTTCGTTTCACCTACCATTATCCCTATTTATGGTTCATGGGTATATTCAAATATTTAAATGCCTACATAGGACTAATTGATGGTTGGTGGTTTCCTTCACCATTTATTTAGTGTGGCCTTGTTTCATCTTAGGAGTTGATACACATTGTAGGGCATGGAGTAAATGTCTTCTCGACCCCCATGTGTGATCTTCTTAGACCTATTTGTTTCTAGCTCCTCTTCTTCATTCTAAGAGCATGTTTAATGTTGAATGATGGTGGATAAGAAGCCATGACTATTTTCATCTAAGTAGTTCATGTTTTCCTTTGGTTGTGGTTGTCTTGGCGGTCTACATTTATGACGATGTGTCCCGAGGCCTTCTCTGGACCTATCCTCACACGATCCCAAGCAATTTTCTTTGCAGAATGTTGAATGTTTTCAACTAGTGATGAATGATAATGAATTTGAATTCCCATCCAACAACCACATTTCAATGCTATATATATGTAGGTTGGAGATAGAAAAAGGGTTGGTTGTTTAGGGTTTGGATTATTGTGAATTGGTTCATGAATTGAGCCAAATCCTTACATGATAGAACATATAAAGAAGAGAGAGTAGAGTGTCTTATATATTTTGTATGAGTTGAGCAATGTCAATGCATAAGTTTTATCTTTATTGTATCAGTGTTTCCTTTTTCATGTAAATCAATTGATGAATGAAGACAGTGTAATTGTAGTCATTTGAATGTCTCCTTAAGTGTTTGTATACTTTTAGTAGCTTGACAACCTATCATAACCACATTTGTTGGTTTGAGTATTGGCATTGGTTGGTTTGCCTTCACGGAGGCCATAAAACATCTTATAAACTCTTTTATAAGATCTCCTTTCAATGCAACACATGGAGTGTAGAAACCTACTTGTGGATGTGTAAGATATGTTCTTGTGAATGTTTGCAAGCATCTTATATTTGTCTTTCTTGCATATAAAGCCCATCTTATGTGTTGGTTCAATAAATATAGTCATCTATATCATCTTCTTTGAGGTGGTATTTATGGTTTACTTGAAGAGTCTCCATTGTTGGTGAAGATTAACCTTTGTTGCCCATATGAATGAAGGCACACATCTTCTATGAGTTAAAGCATGCCCCATCCCACCACACTTAATAAAAAACTTACAACATCAACCTCAATAGTTTTAGTTTAGTCAATTGACTCATTACATTGTTTGTTTTTCACTACCCTATTACTACAAAGTGTTTGTATGCCTTCAAAGGCCTAGAACAATTAAACTTACATTGCTTTATTGTCACATTCATGTGTGATTTGAGATAATGTACCACAAACCTTAAGGGTGTAACGTCAGAAAATGTTCCCTTGGGGGCTTTTCCCTCTTTAGGTTTAGCTCCCGAGTCTTTTGCATACATTTAGGACATCCTGTATCAGAATTTGGCATCCCGATAAAATGAGCCCTAGATAACATGGTAAATGGGACCTAGGAGGACCCCTTGAGCTTAACCCTACCCAAAATAGGGGGGAGGACTTGGGCGCCCGTGCCCTAGTCCTGCCCTATTTTGGGGCAGTCCCAAATTTTGGGTGTCGATTTGTGACCATTATTTGGGTCCTATGCCAAGATGGTAAGTTTGAATTATGAAAATATTGGCGGGAGTGTTTGTAGTTGCATATAAAAGCATGTTTAGGCATTCATTTAGAAACTAGATGGCAATTGTGATGTTCATGCATTCTCAAGGTGATTCAAGGCTTTCATTATGTTACAAAAGCATATTTGCGTGGTCTATGTGTTTGTGTTGGCAGATTTGAGCATCCATTTCCTGATGGAATGAAGAGCATCTTCCTCCCATGAGATCTTCACTACAAGTTGACATTATATTGTGTTTGTGATCATTATTTCATTTGGTTTTTACCTCTGCCTCCCTAGGCACACACTCTCTATCTGACAACAGTGTTCAGAGAGTTAAGTGTCCTCTGGGGCTTGACTGAGGCAAGCCTCTAAACACCACAACCCCCTCCTAAAGTTTTCATGATAGCAGGTTACAGGTTGAGGAGTTAGACAAAGTGAAGTTGCAAGAAGACATCTTAGAGTGTCAGAATTGCAAAACAGGAAGAAAATCTACCCCCTGGACTTGGGCACCTGCTCCCTAGTCCCCGAAGTCCCGTGATGGGAAAATCTCTGAAACAACAGAAATAGGTTACAGAGTGAGTTTCCATAACTTGATAAAAAGTAGGGCCTTGGACTTGGGCGCTTGCTCCAGTGTCCCCAACTTTTCCACCTCGGAACCCCGAAAATAGGTACACTGTGATTTGTCATTTTACATCCCTCTGCAAGAGCTTTTTTTGTAATTTATTCGTTTATTGTTGTATTTGCAAAATTAGGGTTTTAATGGTTAATTGATCATAGGAGAAGGAAAATTGGCAATTAAACACCCTAATCCAAATTTCCCTACATCTCATAGTGACCTAGGGTATGATAGTGCATTGCCACTTGACCCTAGGTCCTTGAATGTTAAGGGTGAAAGGAGGATTCAAACATCTAAACACTAAAACATTAAATAATCCAAATTTTACCCTAAACAAAGGGGTTAAGAATAATGCATCCTATTCTCCACATGTATGTTGCATCTCCTTAACACATGTATTCCTTCCTTGATTCAAGTAAAAATAGCATAATGATACTTAGTGACAAATAATAGGAGTTTCATGTGTTGGATATGGTTTGCCTCAAGGTTTGATCTATTATTTAGGAACTGCTTTCATGGATTTCAACCAAGGATGTCCTAATTTCACACGAAAGAGGTCCGAATTGGGAATGATAACAAATGAAGCTTCTAGGGCTTTTTCAACCACTTTTTAAATCAAAAGTGTTATCTTTCCAATAGCTGGGAGGAAATAACCATTATGTGCTTTGATCATTATATTTGTAGGATCGTAGGTATCTTGTGCTAGCTCATGCATGTATAAGAATTCTTCGGTTATCACATTTGTCATACAATTAGGATCTATAAGAACTCCTATTGTAGGATTTCCACTTATTCTTGTTGTAATGTAAAGAGGGCCATCAGTGTCTCTAATTGTGACCTCATGTGGTGTGAATGATATGACAGGTTCAGGAGCCTTCCTTTTCTTATTAGATCAGGGAGGAGCCATACCACCCTTGTTTTGATTTAATGCCATGTATGTGAGACCTTTGTACAACAAGGCACTAGTTTGAGGAAACCGGGTTTTTGAAGCTTTTTGTAAAGATAAAAAACACATCAGTGTCACTACAAACCAAGTGATCCCAATGTTAAAGTGTCGTGTCCCATAAGTGAAAGTGTTAGAGGATTATTTTGGGGTGCCCAAGTCCAAATTGATTGATTCTATCGGAAGTGCAAACTGAAAAATTGCTGCAGAGACTGCCTTGATGCCAAATATGATGTCAAAAAGGGTAGGAAGACTAGGGCGGTGGCACCCAAGTCTTCTGTAAAGGAATATTTCTGAACTGTTGTTGGATCCCGAAACCTTGATCCTTGCTCAGTCTTCTTGTGTCTTCATTTTTCCCAGATCTCGCACCTGTAACCTGCACACAAGAAGAAAAGAAGGGGTTTGGGGGTTATGGTGTTTAGGGACTTGCCTCAGTTAAATCCTGAGATATCATTCAAGCTTCCCAACACCATTGATAGATAAAGAGAGTGTGCCCTTGCAGGGCAGAGGCTAAACATAAAATCAATATGATGAAATCAAATGATGATAAATCACAGTGATATCACCTATGTGATGAAACCCTTAGGAGGATGAATGCTCTTCAACTCATAATCTGAGATAGATGATTACTTCAAACCTAAAACAACACACATAATGACAATACATATCTGCTCTAGAATCATAATGAATGCTTTGTTCATGCTCTTTAATCCAATGCTTCAAGTTGGCTATCTCTATCTATGTTACAAATGAATTAAAAAACACACCAGTTTAAATATGCTTTCCCACTAATATTTGTCAAATTAAACCAAAAGAGCTAACAAGCTAGAGAAACCTTTTTAAAGGTCTTATGTTGACATACAATTAAATCTACCTTGACCAATCAGGAAAGATTTGGGCAGTGGTGCCCAAGTCTTAGGGCTCCTTTTAGGTCTAGGTAAGATTAAACATGGGCCTCTTGTTCCCAATTTACATTGGTTTCAGGGAATTTTGCATTAGGATGAATATTTTGAATGTATAATGTTATCACGGGGACCTAGGAGCTAAACAAGGAGGTAAAAATACATGTGTCCACTTTTTACTCCATAACAAATAGAATGAACAAGAGAAGGGAAGAGATACTAGAAAACCTCCATGTGGTTGAATATTCTCCCAAAATACTTGTAGCTGAAACTGGTGCAGGAGCACATTCTTTGTAGTGCAGGGTCATCTTTTCTTTTGTTTTCTCATAAGGCTCTTAAGCCATTTCATTTTGTAATAAGGGTCAATTTGGTCCCATGAATGTAATTGTGCAAGGCACACATGTAGTTTTGCTTGTATGAAGGGTAAACCAACGGCTAACTGATTTGAAAATCAGTTTGCACGGTTGGAGGGGATAACTGCTGTCTCTACATCTTCTTTAGAGGCAGGTTGTATGTCACACGGAGCAGAGAGAGAAGTGTGTATTACAACAAGTTCTTTTTGATAACTGAATAAAGAGAGTTCTGGGTATGATCTGTGTTGATTTTCTTGGTTGTTCTTAGTGATTCGATATCTTTATGCTGATTTTGTAAATAGAACCCTAACCGGATGCTATCTGTCAATCCATAGTGACTCTGTAGTGTGCAGACGGTGTAAAACCCACGGTTCCACAGTGGCTGGTTCGTAACCTAGGAGTAGGGTTTTGATTCATACATGGAGGCCCTTTCCTCTGTCCACTGAAGCCCTGTATAGTATCAGTGTGATGGGGGAAAGACTTTTCACGTTTGTTGTTGTTGAATTCTTACCCAGGAAGCCAGCGAACTCAGTCAAGTTCGACTAGACATCGTCATGTGGCTAGTCGGGAAATCGGAGTGAAATTGGATAGTTTTGATGTGGGATCAGATTGCTACAAGTGATCGAGGGTTTGATATATGAAACGGCCAAATTCCATTGTTCGGTCGAAAGGAATTCTAGTTCGGCGCCTCAGAACAGTTGGAGATCCATCGGCGTGAAATACTCTCCGTCTTGCCGAAGATTGGTTTAGTGTCGGAGACACCTACCATTGTTATTCACATCGGTGAGACGTCCTCGGAATATCGCCGATAAAGAGTATCGGCGTGAGGAACCTTGTTGGGGGAAGCCGAAGAAGTCACGGCGACCGTTAGAGTCCCGCCGATAGAAACTCATCGGAATGAGATGAACCATCGGGGCTGCAAACCGGAGTCTTACCGAAGTGGAGGATCTGGCCGATGTGCCTGATGATATCGGCGAGAGACAAGGTGTTGGTGTAGGTGAAAGAAGCTTCACCGAAGGAGGAATTCTGGCCGACGAAGATTGGTCATCGGAGTAACGGAGTCTATCAGCCTGAGATATTTCTCGTCGTCCGATGGTATGAGGTGTTGCCAATAGGCAACGAACCACTACGGGGGTATCGGTGAGAACTTGGCCGTCGGGATAAACGAATGAGGAACGATCGATAGCTCATGTCTTCCCGATAGAGAAGTCATTCTTGGCTTCGGTGAAACATTGGGAGACCTCTTGCCGATAGTGAAGATATAGTCAAATCTCCATTCGCTTCTGCTGGCACTCTGCATCAGAAACAAGGAAAAATATTGGGGTATTTAGGGGTTTGCCTTCATGTGAAACCCCTACTTTAGTATTTCTAACTATACAGATGGACAATGATAAAGATATTAAAAATAGTGTACTACTCCTATCCTATGTGCATCTAGGAATTAAGAGCAGTAACAATAAAATAAATCTATGAGTATCAACCCTAGTCTACAGGGAAGAATACCCTAGTGTGCATATGATAAAAATGGGTGGCAACCTGGTCTACACCAAAAGATTTGCCAAAGTAAATAGAGTAGAAATATAATGAATACGTTGAAGAAATATTATTCAAAGAAATAATAAGAAAAATATTACCAATAGGATGTAGGAGAATAAGAAATGAGCTCTTTGGAGGAGTCAACCATTATGCAACAATGTAAATCCTTGAGAGAGATTCAATAATGGTATTACTTCAGCAACATGTAGCTTCAACAAGTTTAATAATGGAGGTATGTGTAGCCAAGCATAACCAAGAGAGTATTAGAATGATCTATAGTTTGAGAGAGATTTAAAAAGTTGTTTTTGCATAAGGATTATGTGGAAGTTGAAGGGTCATATTTAAGTGCTGAAGGCATTTTTCTGATACACGAATGTTACAGCTAGCGATAGTAGGTAGTTGGACTGGAAACCAATGTTTTAAAATTTTAGAAACTCATAGGATGCTAATGCTTCACATGGATGTTCATGCATCACACTAGTGTCCTAGAGAAATCACTCAAAATTCAACATGTGTTCCAAGACAATGAGAAGAATTAGAATCTAATAAAGAAATTTGGCAATATGGTGAAGGAAAAGGCTAAGTCTATACTAAAATAATCCCTAAAACATCCTAAGGGAATGGAAACTAAAGTAAGCCCAAAATATAGCATGAAATTTCAAGGGTATGCAATTTTTTATGTTATATTTAGCCCCCACTTTAGTGAGCTGATGACATTAGGGGCTAAGTTACGCTAAAGTATAGAAAATAAATAATATCACAAAAGTTACCCAAAAAGGATATTGTAGAGGCTACAAAGGGTTCTTCAAGTATATATATATATATAGACACACACACACACACATAGGGGAGAAAAGCACATAACAAGCAAAAAAATTGAGTCAACAAAGTGAAAGAGACCTCAATGTGAAAGGTTGTCTCAATGCCACGTGTCATCCCTAAAATGAAACAAAAAAGAGAAAACAATAGATAGAGTAATTCTTAAGTGGAGAGAAGAGTATAATGAGTCGATTGATTTCTTCAAGGAGAGAATACATACAAATAGACAAGGAAGAAATCAATACGAGTAAAAGAGAGTACATGACTCAGACACTAGCTTGCTCTATCTCTATGGGTCATGAAGAGAGAAAATGCATGATTCAAGGACTAGATTGCTTTGTAACTAGGAATCATGAGAAGAAAATAAGAGAAACAAGCATTTTTGACATTTTATTGCTAGAAGAGATGCTAAGTATGGTTTTAGGACTAGCATATTGTGTTGGCTAGGAACTATACAATACTTTCCTAGGTCACAAGAACTAGCAAGCTATGTTGCTAAGTGACCATGTGTATAAAAAGGTAAGTCATATAAAGCACATAGGCTAGAAAGATATATTATGATACCAATGCCTTAGGGAGCATGTCAAAAAGCAACACCATAGGGGGTGAACGCTTCAGGGAGCATAAAACTAAACAACACCACAAGGGGAGAATAATAAACAATACTTCAAGGGTACAAATAAAGTAAGGTACATGTATGGATATACATGTGAGCATAGTATATGCCCCCCTTAAAATATAAATGCATGTATAATATGTGAATATTTTAAGGCAAACAAAAGGGGAGGAAAGAAGAGGGGAGATCCTTAGAAAGAATGCACACTTCTAGAACAAGTTATCCCTACCTCCAAAATATGGGTGAGGAAAACCATGAAAAATAATGTTGTGTTGTCAACAAAAGAAGGTATAGTTGCACGTGAGATTGTACCACCATGAATGGCAACACGTAAATAAATAAAGCTACAAGTGCCACATAGTGGTAGCAACACAATAGTCTCATGAAAAAATAGAGGAATTTAACAATGAACTAGATAGAGATCATGCTTAATATCACATATCATTTGAAGAAAAGATGAGTGCATCAACATAAGGAATAGTGGTGGCAGTTGTGTCAAGAAGATGTTGTATTTTGTCTTGCAAGGCTCGACATTCGCTAGTGGAATAGTTGAGCACTTGATGATATGCATAGAAAGAAAGTATTTGTTGAATGTTTTATGGAAGCTTTTTGCATGTAGGAGGAGGAAGAGTGATCAAGCGGGCCTTGAGAAGCCCCAACAAGATACACTCTTGTTTAGATAGAAGAGAAGAAGTGGGCGGAGTAGGAAGTAACTTTTTCTATTGTGGAGAAACGTTTAGTTTTTGAAAAGAATAAACCATAGAAACCTCAAACAAAGGAGGAGGTGATGTAGATAGAGGAGAAGGACTGTAACCTAATCCCACTATATAAATGTGTGGTGTAGGTTCCACATGATCTTAATTCCTTATTCCATGCACCGTAGACCATTTCCATTGTATCCATGTTTAGAAATAATTTTAAACCCAAGCCTAGATAACATGTCTTTAAATCAAAAAGAGGGGGAGAATCTACATCTCTACCCTTGTCAAGATGAGATGTGTATGCACATGTTGGAGAAGTAGTGGCCGAATTTACATAAGAATCTGAAGGATCAATTCTAATATGAGAATGTGGATCCTTATTGAATGTGGGAATGCCAAGGTGAGAAGGGTCAATCTTATATTGGGGTGAAGTCTAAGGAGGCCCAATCATCACCAAGACATGAGTTAGAAGAGGAAGGCACATCATCATCAACAAAGGGTGACAATGGTGTTTGGGATTTTGTTGTAGAAGGTACAAAATTGCAAAAAGAATAAAGAGCAGGCTTCACATGACCTAATTCAGCTTGTTGAGAGTATTGAAAGGGGTCAAGATTAGTAGTTATTTTATGTACTTTACTATTATAAACAATTTTAAGAGATTTATGGAGGGCAGATCATGGAACCATGCCCATGGCGTGAATTCACAATCTACCAAGAAGAAGATTATAAGAAAGACTCCTCGGTACATGACATGAACCTCAGTAGGTAATGTAACATGGCCTAACATAATAGGCAATGCGATAGTGCCTAATGTCAAGTGAACCACGTTATCAAAATCTCTAATGGATAAATTTGAAGGAGAAATTGAAGAAGCATCAATATTAAGACAATTAAGGAGGTCTTTAGAAACTGTATACGTTAAGATTGAAACCACTATCTGTAATGTCCCTTTTGTACCGACTGGTGATTATTTGATTATTTTATTTTTAAAAAGTAACTTTTTCCCAAATAAAACAAAATAAAATAATAAAGTTACTTTTGGAGGCTATAAATGAATGAAATAAAATAATAATAAAATAATAACTTAGTATGTCGGCCACAAAAGAGAATTCTAGAAGGATTGTAAAAAAAGTGTTTAAAAGGAGGTGAAGCTAGACATTTGGGCATAACATGGGGATTTGATATTTTGATATTGGAGTTTCTTCTCAGCTGTAACTCAAGTTCAACAAACCTTAGGATGAAAACCCTAGAGGATATGATGGATTGGATGCAAACCCAATTTCATCAATGAGGTGAATTTACTTCAAAATTCACATGTAGGCTTAACAGATTGTGTCATTTTGATTGTAATGTCCCCTTTCCTAGTGGGGTTAGTCTATACTCGGTTCCCATAGACTAACTAAAGTGGTTAGGGAACTCTGGGAGTTTGTTTGGTCAGTTTCTGACATTCTAGCTGGGACTTACTATTTTTAGTAAGTCGTGAAGTTGTCTATTTTGAGAAATTCATTATTGGAGATGGACTGTTTTGATGAGACCTTTCCAACGGTCTATTGCTCGTCAGATTCTGAGTCTGTTTGCCCTTCCAAATTTAAGTCTGTAAATTAATATTTATATTTAATTGCTTGGACTTTATATTAAAGTGGTGACTTAGTGGAAACTTATTAAAAAGGCAAATTTAAGTCACCCATGGACTTGGACAACTCATGAGGGGAAAATAAAATAAAGAATTAAAAAAGTTATTTCCCTCCCAAAAGGGGTCGACCCTCAAGGAAAGATTATAAAGGCAAAAAATTGAAAGGCATTCCTCATTCTTGATATTACATTTTATGCTTCTATTTGCTCTGCAAATGAGGGTTTTGGGGATTTCTTCTAGCCAGGGCTTTTGGTGACGAAAACCACAATTGATATCAATCTTCTACAGGTGTGAAAGATCACCCAAGGGGATTTTGGAGCAACCATACTCAGTGGTTGTATTTGTGCTTCAATTGGATATACTTTGACAGAGTTTTGGAGAGGATTCATGATACATCTTCATAGTTTTTGGTGCAGCTGAGAGAACAAAGAATGGACTGATTTTATCTGCAGATTTGAGGAGGTTTTAGACTGTCATTTCTATTCTTCATGCTGACCGTACTCCTCTTGTTGGTCATACCTTTTGGGCAGCCTCTCTGAGAGATTGTTGGAGTTGTTTTCTCATTGCTTTGGGGTCGATTTGGTCTTATGGGCCTGTGCTATTGATTGTAGATTGTTTCTCCCGCATTGCTGATTTATTTAATGTAAACTCCATGTTCATGTTGCTGGTCCATCAACAGCTGAAAATTGAAGATGCTTATTTTGAAATGGGTATGTATTGAATATTCATTTTATGCCATTCTACGAATTGGGTCTTGGTTATTTAGTTCATATCTGTCATAGATTTTCTGGGTTTTAGTTGCATGTTATATTTCTTTGTATTCTTGCATATACACTTCAAGAAAATGAAAACCCCCTTCTGCATCTTCTATCTAGTTCTGAAAGATCACAGAAAAATTATAAATATAACATTAAATAAAGATAAATCCAAAAGAACAATAGGTGCAAGTTATTACAGTGGTATCAGAGCTGGTACATCTTGCCAGCATGTGTTGATCAGTTTATATGAGTGACGGAAGAAAAGTCTACACTAGACCCACTCCACATTGGCACCCACCCGAGGTTCCAGAAGGTGAAACAGTTTCAGATATATTGGGCATGCACAGGAACTCTTCCAGTGGTAGTGATAGCATAACAGGTAGTATGGGGGACGGAGGAATAGACCAACCTGAGAGTCCTGGTGCCAAAACAGAAAGGAAGTTCGATATTATGCTTGATATGATGTCCCAGCTCCTTGGGAAGTTTAACCAAGGGATTCCAATAGTTCACACCAATACCATACCCAGAGATGAGATCAATGGCTCTAATGATGGTCACCACAGACATGCAGGACAGGGTAGTGGATATGTAGGACAAGGTGGTGAACATGCGGGACAGGGTAGTGGACACGCAGGTCAAAGTGGTATAAACAACACCAGGGTTACCCCAGGATGGGTTACTAGACCTTTACAATTGATTTTTCTGCGTAAAGAGGAGGCAGTGGTTCAGCGTCCCATAACGGATGATGTTCAGATATAGCATGCAGAGTACATGACATTAGCTCCAGAAATCAGAGAGATGCTGACATTCGACTAGTATATGAACCAGAAAAGACAAAGGGGAGTCATGATGGGTTGAGGAGATTACAGAGCTAACTGAGCTAACTGAGACTACCAGCATGCATTGAGCAAAGTCCCTATGGACCAGTTTGACGGGAGTGGCAAGATTTCAGCCAGAGCTTGGGTACAAAAATTGGATAACTACCTGACACTTAAGCCGATGCTGGAGGATGAGGCACTTAACTTTGCCACTATTCATTTAGATGGGTTAGCACATGAGTGGTGGTACCATGGGTTGATCACTTTAGGCCACAACCTTATCACCACATACGATGAGTTCACTAATAGACTCATTGAGATGTTTGATACCAAGGACCTAGAGTTGCAGTTTAGAGAGCTAGCGCAATTGAAACAGTATGGGTCACTTGAGGGATATATTTCAGAGTTCCAGAGAATTAGTGTGATGGTTCCCAACATATCTGAGAGGAGACTTGTAGTCCTGTTCATGGAGGGACTAATGGAACCACTTAAGGGTTGGGTTAAGGCATTTGACCCACCTTCACTTCAAGAGACTATTAAGAAGGCACAAAGTATGGAGTTTGTTGTGCCTAGGAAATAGTTCATCTCCAAACCTTTTCCTCCACAAAGAGACAAGATGCCCATGCAGCAGCGAGACACCTTCCCACAGAGAAAACTAGGGCCTCGATTAGATGATGATACATTAAATGAGTATAGGAGGAAGAGACTATGCTTCAAATGCAAAGAACCATGGGATCCTAACCACAGCTGCCCAATGAAGGGCAATCAAAACAATTGGAGTATTATTCTGCTGAGGATGCAACTTCAGACCAATCAGGGCAGTAGAGTGATAGGGAGGATGCTACATGGGAGAATGAACAAATCTTGTTGCATCCAAATCTGAGATTGCTTGAGGCAAGCAATCTTGGGGAGGGTGGACTGTAATGTCCCCTTTCCTAGTGGGGTTAGTCTATACTCAGTTCCCGTAGACTAACCAAAGTGGTTAGGGAACTCTGGGAGTTCATTTGGTCAGTTTCTGACATTCTTGCTGGGACTTACTATTTTAAGTTAGTCGTGAAGTTGGCTATTTTAGAAAATTCATTATTGGAGGTGAAGCGTTTCGATGAGACCTTTCCAACAATCTATTGTTTGGCAGATTCTGAGTTTGTTTGCCCTTCCAAATTTAAGTCCGTAAATTAATATTTATATATAATTGCTTGGACTTTATATTAAAGTGGTGACTTAGTGGAAACTTATTAAAAGAAAAATTTAAGTCACCCATGGACTTGGATGCCTCATGAGGGGAAAATAAAATAAAGAATTTAAAAAGTTATTTCCCTCCCAAAAGGGGTCGACCCTCAAGGAAAGATTATAAAGGCAGAAAAGTGAAAGGCATTCCTCATTCTTGATATTACATTTTATTCTTCTATTTGCTCTGCAAATGAGGGTTTAGGGGATTTCTTCTAGCTAGGGCTTTTGGTGATGAAAACCACCATTGGTATCAATCTTCTGCAGGTGTGAAAGATCACCCAAGGGGATTTTGGAGCAACCATACTCAGTGGCTGTATTTGTGCTTCAGTTGGATATAGTTTGACGGAGTTTTGGAGAGGATTCATGATACATCTTCATAGTTTTTGGTACAGCTGAGAGAACAAAGAATGGATTGATTTTATTTGCAGATTTGAGGAGGTTTTAGACTGTCATTTCTATTCTTCATGCTGGCCGTACCTTTTGGGTAGCCTCTCCGAGAGATTGTTGGAGCTGTTTTCTCATTGCTTTGGGTTCGATTTGGTCTTATGGGCCTGTGCTATTGATTGTAGATTGTTTCTCCCACATTGCTGATTTATTTAATGCAAACTCCATGTTCATGTTGCTGGTCCGTCAACAGTTGAAAATTGAAGATGCTTATTTTGAAATGGGTATGTGTTGAATATTCATTTTATGTCATTCTATGACCTAGGTCTTGGTTATTTAGTTCATATCTGTCATAGATTTTCTGGGTTTCAGTTGCATGTTATATTTCTTTGTATTTTGGCATATACACTTCAAGAAAATGAAAACCCCCTTCTGCATCTTCTATCTAATTCTGAAAGATTACAGAAAAATTAAAAATATAACATTAAATAAAGATAATTCCAAAAGAACAATAGGTGCAGGTTATAACATTGATTTTGTAGTGTTTGATATGGTTTTGAGAGGGTTTCTAGGTATGCAGATTTGATGAAACTATGTGGAAAGATATATTATTTTATGCAGGTTGTGTTTTCACTATAGGAGGCTGATTTACAAATTTATGTGATTTGCAAACAAATATAAATTTGCAATATTGGATATATATATTTCAGGTATTTTGATGGAGATCATTGCAGATTTGTATCTGATAGTTGTTGCAGTATTGAGATGTCGTCTATCATAGTCTGGATGCAACTTACATTGTTACAACAACCTTTTAAAAGATATTGCATAGTATAAAGGAAATCGTGGATACATGCCAAGGTGTGGATATAAGGTGACGCAACAAATAAAGAAAACAACTGATATATATGGTGTTAAATGCTAGGGACTGCCTCAAGTATTAATTGAATTAGGTCTTTCAAAGAATATAGTTTCTTTTCCTAGGTGCTTCTACATACAAAAGGTGTCGTCTACAATATTTTGGGAATCGATTCCTTTTGGGGACAAATGAATGGCATAGAAGGATTGTGGGAAATTTGGAGAGTTTAATTAAAGTTTAGAAGACTCCCATATAGACTTAGCACAACTGCTTAAGGGTTGGATATGGACTTAGAAGGGAGTGTGGAAGCTAGATAGGGGATCATAAATCTGACGTAGCAATCTTTGAGAGTTTGGCTTATGTTTGATTGTGATGTGGGACCCACAACTCCCAAACATTTCTACTAAGATTGCTATTTCATATTAAGTGCTGATAGAGTTCATTAAGGCTGCTATATTAGTCCCTAAACTGCCATATACCTTCCATCACAACATTAGGGGAGACAAGCTCTGCCATGTGGCCCCCCTAGTCTCTTATTGTCTGTTGAAGCAATATTAGAGGCTACGGTTAGTTCCTAAGGAGTTGGCTGCCATAAAAACCAAGGGGACAAAACTCTGACAAAAGTTTATTATTTATATATTTAATCTTAGATTTGAATGTAATTTGGTCCACTGAGGCTGCCACATCATCTCTCCAAATACAAGGAATTGTAATAATGCATATAACTGTTGCATTTCTATACTGTAGATTAGAATAAGAATTTTTGTATCAATCAGTGACATTGTATTAGCATTGTGTGAGGGAGTATTCATACCCAATACAATAATCTGAACAATAGTAAATAGTTAGCTGGGACAGATTTAGGATTATTACAGTCAGAAGTTATCAATCAACAGTTCTGGAAGTGACTATAGCATCATCATGGAAAGAGTGCAGGTCTCCAGATAGGGGCAGATTAAGTTTATTGGGTCTATAGAGACTTTCAACAACATTTCCATGCATTATCCAACAATTTTGAGCAGTAATGTATATCAATCCTCGTCATGTATGAATGATAACATGTGCCAATGCAAGGAAGACTTAGTCAGGTATGTAGTTGATGACCTATTGTTCAAATCTTTAATTTGAACATCTCTTATATCACTATTACAATTAAATATTAGACTGTATCAAACCTAATTTACTTTGTAATCATACATCTTTAAGTGAATTTAAAAGCATAAATTGGTGTTGATATATTATTTCCCATGATGGTTATGTTAGATCTTTCATTTGGTATTTATAATTGCATTCAACCAAACATCAAAACAACTCAAACACATCAGTATATCAGTCTTAGATCAGATTGCACAACAAGCTTTTGACAAAATGTCAAACCACACAAATTGAAAATTTAGGGCAGAATAAGACAGGGATCTTACACTATCAATAAAGGTTCACTTAAGCCTAGTTGATTATATAGCAACCATAATCATAAGAGCATCATTTTTCTTTTGAACTTCAACAAAATGGAGTTTAGAGAAATAAAAAGTGATATCGATAGAATTATAATGAAAGCATTCAAAAATAGTAGCCATGTTCGTGGGCTTCATGGAAGATTGTATAGATATATTCTGCAAGGCCTGTTGAAGGGCATTATGATGAGAAGGTGAAACTTGTATTAGGTCCTAAAGAGAGATCTTATCTTGTGTATCCTATAGCTACTTAACAAGATCATACTTTTTGGTACTATCTCTAGAAAGACGAGGAGGTGGTGGGAGAATAGGATTTGGTGAAGGAAGGGAAATAGGGATAGCAGTCCTGTTTGTTTCACCAAGTGTTATATATGTGGGCTACTATATGGAAATCAATATATGCAAGAACATTATGCTTCATATGTTGAATGAAATGAGAGAAAAAAGTAGAAGGTTGGGGACTATCAAGAATACCCTGAACAATGATCATGGGATGAGAAGGTGGGGGAATATTTAGTATTAAATTAACATTATTATCTTCTTGAGATGTAGGAGAAGAGACGAAAGAAGTATGTGCAACATCTATCCATGGAGGATTTGATGTGAGGTGAGACTCTACATCCATTTAAATGCTTCATCTCTAGAAGGGAGAGCATCAACATGAAGAGTAGGTAAATTAATATTAAGAAAAGTATATCAATGATTTCATCCTCTTGTGCCAAAATGTCGTTGTAAGTAGGAGGAATTTTAGAAGAGGAATTAAAAGAATATAGTGACATAGTAAGAGCTAAGTCACCATCACATGCATGGAATGAAACATCTTGGAATTTTTGAGCAAAGCTAGAAAGTGATGTAAGAAAAGAATATATAGTTCATGTCCATTATGAATAATAGAAGGAAAAAGTTAGGAAAGGCATAGATAAATTTGATAGGAGGCCACTATTTTTCTCCTCTAGAACCATGGAATGGGGTTCGAGGCAGCATCCCAATTTTTTTATTCTAGAAAAAGTTTTGATTTTGTTTTTTGAATAAAATTGAATGAAAAAGAAGAAGTTTTGTGTTAAAGCGGTAGGTTCACCAAAATGTACAATGTAAAAATTAAGTTATACCACTAACTTCTACATTACATTAATGAAGCATTGAATGATATGAGATTGAAAGAAGTGTTGAAATGACAAACTAGATATAGAATGGAAATTATAGAAAATAAAGAACCTAGCACTGAAAGATGGAGTTCATTGTCTAAGATGTCTGCGTGACATGCATACATCCACATGAAGTTCTATAATCCTTCCTTCACACTTTCATCCCAGAAAGTCACAAAACATAAGGTCTTCACTAGATTTCAAACCCACCTATACAATAAGAAATAGGGACAACCAAAATAGCAAACCAAGAGATACTAGATAATCGGTGCTACCACAATAATGGGTTACACTTTCTGGGACAAATCCTGATTTTTGCTGAAATCACATATTTTTAGAAAATATAATGATTTAAGCCTTAAAAAGTTCCATTTAAAGGATTTTAATTGAAGAGGGTTTGATCAAACCCCCTTAGATTCAAACCCCCTTGGATATAACCTGGCCAATTTTAAACCATACCTATAATAGAGTCTCCTCTACACCTATCAAAATGCTGATAAAAAACTACTTTTGATTTACCTTTTGAGGGATCAAATGAATTCATTTAAAATTTATGTTTTGTAAGTATGTAGTCCTTATTATAAGCTTCCCAAAAAGTATAATTTTAAATATATTTAATTTGATTATTATATTTATTTTTTATTTCTTGTGAATGTAGGTTTTCAATGAACATCAAGGTCTTTGTTTTGAGCACATACGAATAAATAGGAAAATAGAGAAAAAAATTCTAAAAAATACATGTCTTATAGGTATTGATGTCCTTATTTGAACAAAAAAAAATTATGATACATATAAAAAAAGTTATGTTGGAGAGAATACACCTATGTCTAAATTATAATTGGTTTGACTTCAAAACAATTAAAAAAAATTCAACAAAACAGTATGAAACCAAATGCATCCTCTAGATATAGGTGTTACCAATCTAAATTCAAAAGAATCAGAATTTTATCCTTTGTAGAAAAAAAGTTATGTGCGACAAAATACATATCACTTTGAAAAAATGTTGTTTACTATTAAAAACTAGTTATCAAAGGAGATGCAAAAAAAATTACAATTTAACTCCAATTTTTTTAATAAAATATATTTAGAATCTACAGACAAAATCTCACAAATCACTAGTTCACATCATCTTCAAATTCCTAACTGTTTAGCGGCTATAGGTGTCAAAAAGTGAAGATTTAGTTCAAAATGTTGATTTCAATGTCAAGTTTGGCCAAAAAGTGTAATCCATTATTGTGGGATGATCCTAATGTAGAAATGATAAAATAGATCTAAATTATCTGAATCAAATAAAATAATAGAATGAATAAGAGAAGGAAAGAGATACTAGCAAACCTTCGTGTGGTTGAATATTCTCCCAAAATACCTATGGCTGAAACAAGGGAAAATGTTGAGCCTTTTTGGGGGTTTGTTTTTAGGTCAAATCCCTACTTTGGTATTTCTACCTCCATGAATATCCAATGATAAAGATATTTAAAAATAGTGTGTGCTTCTATCCTATGTGCATCTAGGAATTAAGAGTAGTGACAATAAGATAAATCTATGAGTATCAATCCTGGTCTATGGAGAAGAATATGCTAGTGTGCATATGATAAAATGGGTGGTGGTTTACACCAAGAGATTTGCCAAAGTAAATAAAGAAGAAATATGATTAAAAAGTTGCAATAATATTACTCAAAGCAATAACAAGAATAATATTACCAATAGGATGTAGAAGAATAATAAATGAGCTCTTTGGAGGAGTCAACCATTATCAGGGATTTTTTTAGTGGCGAATCTTCGCCAATTGGCGAATATTTGAAATCAGGACCTCCAGAAATGGTGAATAGTACAAGCTAAAAAGGAGATTGAATCGCTAGGTTTATGCAAAAAAAAATTCATCTCGGTTAATTCGCCAATGCATTATTTTTTTAAACTAATAAATCAAATTGATTTGCCATGTAAATGATGCGGCATTGGAACTGATTCACCAATAGTTTTTAATGCAATTACAAATATTAATTATATTCACTAGTAATATTATATTAATATCGTTAATTTTGGGGCAATATCACCAGTAATAATTAATTACCATTTAATTTTAGGGATTTTTTAGCTTTGAATAGGGCTTTTATTTGTTGCCATTGATTAACTTTTTAATCGGATGGTTGCAGATCAATTCCGCGATCTATATGCGCATGATTTATAAAAGTCTTGTTGAGGCCTAGAATTTGTTTTTGGATTTGATCGTGTGGTCCAAAACAAATTCTGGGCCTCAACAAGACTTTTATAAAGCATGCGCATATAGGTTGCATAATTAATCTACAACCATTCGATTAAAAAGCTAATCAATGGTAACAATTGCACTTTTCATTTAGTCGTATTTTTTAAGTGCTCAATTTTTAAAAATACATTATCTGTGTGTGCTCCAATGCATTTTGGATAGTGAATTTGTGCTTACCGGACCCCGCGAGGGGGTGTTGCCCCCTCGACCCCCACAAAGGGGCTTTTCCCCCTTGACCCCCGCAAGGGGCGCTACCCCTTGACCCCGTTGGTGGCTGCCACCCCTGGGCCCCTGCTTCAATATTACAAAAAACAAAAAAAAGGGGGGGGACCACGCCGACCAAATATGTAAATTTTTAAAGGAGAGATTCACCATTGTAATTAATCTTTTTAGTGATTATTCACTAGGATTCACCATTGTAATTATTACTTTTACCAATTATTCATTATGATTCACCAGGATTTTATAAAATTTCTAATAATCTACATAGATTCGCCAGGAAAATTATGACACTTAGCCAAGATTCGCCAGGATTTTATAAGTTTTTTTAGGGGGGGTTCCTTAAAGTTATCACTAACCATTATGTAGCAATGCAAATCCTTGAGAGAGCTTCAATAATGGTATTATTTCAGTAGCATGCAGCTTCAATAAGTTCAATAATGGAGTTATGCGCAATAAAGAATAGCCAAGAGAGGAATAGAATGAGATAGTTTGAGAGAGATTTAAAATTTTATTTTTGCATAAGGATTATGTGGAAGTTGAAGGGTCAAATTCAAGTGTTGAATGCATTTTTATGGTAGGTATTTGTTACAACTAGTGACAGTAGGCAACTGGGCAAGAAACTAATGTTTTAAAATTTTGGAAACTCATGAGATGCTAGTGCTTCACTGGAACGTCTGTGTGTTGCACTAGTGTCATAAAGAAATCACTCAAAATTCAACACATGTTCCCAAGATAACAAGAAGAATAAGAATTTGATAGATAAATTTAGCAATTTGGTAAAGGAAAAGGCTAAGGCTAGACTAAAATGATCCCTAAAACATCCCAAGGGAATGGACACTAAAGAAAGCCCAAAATATAGCATGAAATTGAAAGGATATGCAATTTTTGGCTCTAGGTAGTTGTTGTTTTGTCCTATAGTGGGTTGCATTTGTCCTCTTGTGGGGGTGGATGCTTAGGTTGGTGGGAAAGATCAAGAACCTTCTAGAAACATGTATGTAAATCCTAAACATATTCCATGCCATCTCCTTGGTGGTTTTTCTTGGGTTGTTTACTATCCTAGTGGTTTTTCCTTTACCTATTTTGTTATTAATTGAGGGCATGGGATACTAGTTTCATATCATAGTTTGAAGTGAGGTCACTTTGCCAAAATGCTATTAGATTGACTATAGGTGTAAGGAGACAAGGATTAAAGGGAGAATATGAGTGTAATATGTACTTTGTTATTTTAGATTAATAAAAATTTGTATCTCTTTGGTGGTCAATTCTTTACTCAAAAGTATTTTCTCACATATATCAACATTCTTCTTTGTTTTGTGAATGATCTTGTGGCTTTTATAGCTCATTTATTTTTTCTCATATATTGCTAATTATTGATTCATTACATCATATTAAATCATATTTTTATCACTAAACTAAATGTTTTTATTTTCTCCTCTAAAGCAATACCTTATCATGTGCATGCATTTTGGGGTTTTTTGAATAGCCAAATTGTGACCCAATATATTGCTTTAGTATTAAGGAAAAGGGGATAATTTAATTAATATGATAGGGTAGGTATTGGGAGTTAAGAAGCATGTACAAAAGGGGGTGAAGTGTATATAAGTGGCATCCAAATCCTCTATAGATCACTTTAGACAAGTCAATTAGAGGAAATGAGATTCACTATGTTGGTATTGCCAAGGTTATTAAGTTTTCTTCTACACCACAGTCTTGTATTATGTCAGAGCCTCATAGTCCTAGGGGTGCTTGCTTAATCCTAAATCTAATGCAGTTAACAAAGGGATTAATACTCACACCAAGGTTGTGCATGTTTAGTATAATCCTACCCAAGTTTCCTGAAACTAGTTATTAAACACCTTTTGGTAATGCCACGACCTTACCCAGAAGAATCACTAGGTATCTCTAAAACCCTACCATTATGATTTAGATTAATATTTATATTATAATTGAGATATCTATTATTAGGGGGGTTCATTATTAGAGTTGGTATGGCAAGGGTTTGGGGATTAAGATGCATAAGTTATTTTAAATTAGAGATTTCTATAGGATGACATATTTTCCATAGCATATCTAAGTTTTTTTATGTTGAGGATTTAATGGGATCACAATTAAAATTGCGTTTGAGTTAAATGTAGGTGTGGGAAGTGCCCTTGGTTGATAGGGTATAAATAATAAGAGGATATAAAAATGTAACCAAAAAATAGGTACATAAGATACTTGGTGAAATAGGGAGGTATTTTAATTATACTAGTGTATGTAGAGGAGGTGTCAAAAATATAGATTTGAGGGGTAGAATGAATTAGGGGTATTTATTAGTAAGTACTCTACAATTTCACATATTATGCAATTGGTTTATTAAGTGAATCCCTCATGGTGTTTTATTGTAACATCTAACTCAATTTGTCAATAGCTCCAAGTTCATTTTCATAATAGAGATTAGATCCATAGGTGCAATGAACATTTTCCTAAGCATGGATTTAACCCAAGATTATAAATAGTTCCAAAGTCATAGAACACCACCATCTTGATCTAGTCATTCCAAATCTAGTTTGTAATTTTATTTAGCAATCATTTGTCATGGTCAAATCCATCTCCTCTTCATCAACATCAAGGTACACATTTAACTTTCTTTTTTATTTCTATTTTCAAATACGATCAAGTATGCGTAATATGACCCAACTCTTTATCTAGGGTAAATTACTCATTATTTCTTATGTGTGTTTATGTACCATGGGTAGCAATTTTTATGTGGGTGTGATTTACTCCCTCATGCGTATACAACCTAATTTTTCCTAAGTTATTATTAAGGTAGCAACTCTTATAGAGTGTTTTATATATGGACCTTAGATATAAAAAACAATGTATAGGTGAAAGTATATTAAAGTTGTGTTGAAGTTTTGAATAGGTGTAAGATATTTCTATTGTGGTTGCACAATATATATGTATATTTAAATAAAGGGGTTTCACTCAAACCCCTATTATGTAACCAATACTTCATTGATATGTGACATATTTGTGGGGACAAGGGTTTTAGCCAAACCCCTTCAATCATAAAAGTTTAAAAATCAATACTTACAAAATTCTACACTGATTTGACCAAAACCCTAAGACCCTCCTACTACATAAAAATTCAATCTTACAGTGATTCAATCTTACATCAATACATAATCTAAAGACACCAATAACAATTTATACCACGTATTTTTATTTTTATTTAAATTTTAAACCTGAATTCAAATTAATAAAAACAACTTTATATTATTCAAGGTGTAATCAAGTTCATGATTAGTAGTATTCAATCACAACCTACATAAAACACAAAGTATCGAACAATTCTACTCGTAACTAAATATAAGTATTAAGGAGTCATAACTCTAGCAATGGTGAGACTGAGGATAGAATCAAACCTACTAACATACAACAAATATTTCTATTTTATCAAAGGTAAGTCTTAAGGTAAAAGACTACAGTTATGTAGATATGATTGTAGTACCCTGGTTGGGGCTCACCATTAACTGGACTATAAAACAATGTTCAATAGTTTATCTTATTTAAAATGGTCTATGAGTGAAACCAAGAGAGTAAATTTAACGTAAATGCATTCAAATTGTATATTAGTAGCCGAACATGATGACATATAAATCACGTAAAAAATAATATGAAAGCTGTAATAAATCAGCAGGTCAAATACATTACATGGCTTCCACGTTACAGATGATTACAGATCTGTATCTTGTAAATTCGGCAAACTAATTTTGGAAATGTGGAACTTTTTGTAACGTAACAACCCATCTTTAATCTGAAAACTCGGGTAATAAGTACTTCTTCACAAGAATTAACATGCATGGCAGCTACAACACTACAGTTACAACCCCATCAAGAACTTTACAAGAACCCGCAAGGATTCAAGGACGCGGCTTCAGACTTGCGGAAAAAGCGTCCGTCTGCGTGCTGATGATGCACCGAAAGAAGACAAAACCCCAGCTGAAACACTCTTATATATACGTACTCCGCCCTTCTCAACACCACACTCATTCTTAGTATTCACATTATCAGAATTAGGTCTCTAAGCGTTTCTAAACGATCACTTAAATTCTTACTCCCTAAAAGAAAGTTGGAAATGGCACATCTTGGGAGAGTTATATTGCCTATAGTAATGTGCACTTTTGTTATATTCAGTGTATTGAGTGAAGAGGCTTTAGAGGTGGAAGCCCGGGACGGTCATGCCCATGCACATGCACACGCACACGCACCCGCCCCTTCTCCTGGAGAGAAGGGAGGCGACCAAGCTTCAAATACACGCACTGGTCGACCCGCCCCTTCGAACCCGGTGAGCGGGTCCGGGTCCGGGTCCGGGTCCGGGAGAGGGACGGGAAGCGGTTCTGGTACTGGGTCAGGGTGTAGAGCCTCTGGAAGCGGTTCTGGTTCTGGTTCGGGTTCGGGTTCTGGCTCAAGCGGTACGGGTGGTAGCGCCAGAGGATCAGGCAGTGGAAGTGGGTCCGGTTCAGGCAGCTGTGGAGGTGGTCGCTCCTCTGGTATGGGAGCCGGTTCCGGTTCGGGTTCTGGTTCCGGTTCCGTGTCCGGTTCTGGATCTGTTTCCCCTGCTGGTCCTGCTGCTGCTCCTTCTCCTGCTTCTTAGAGCATCTCCTGTAAACAGCCGAGCCCGTGTGTTAGAGTCTTCCTTCTTAAAGATCTTAATAAAACAGTAGTTCGTAGGCATGAAAAAAGAATTGCTAGTTATTGTCAATAAGACTGAATAACTTCAGTATTATGTTATATTTTGCAGGGTGGTCCTCAATGAAGGCCGGCCTTTGCACGTATAATTATTGTTCACGGGCTCAGATCTTGTGTCTGGTTGTATGTTACTTTAATGTAACTTATAAGAATAAATACAAAGAAGCCTCTGTATGGTTTTCTCTCAGATGTAATCCATTAAATAAATATATATCTATTTTGTGCTTGTTGTATTTAAATAAATATTTATTTTGTGCTTGTTGTAATTAAAAATATTGGTATTTAATTTGATCTATTTTGTATATAATTTGATATAATCTTAAAAAATCGATCTTCTTTCAATCTATCTTAATTTTCAATGGTTTGAACTGGTTTGAATTATATTTATTTTTGAATTCCAAATAGGATAAGGAATGTTGATTTGTCCTTTGTATAGACCCACACTAATGGTCATGTCCTCCTAACTCAAATATCTCTCCCTGCCTTCCCAAGCCAACACTTTTGGAAGTTGCAACCATTACCTATAATTGGTTTGCCTACCAAATAGTTCAAATTAAGTGCCTAGGGTTTTGTGTTTAAGGACAAGCCCTAAGACATCAATTATCATTACATAATTAGATCATCACATCAACTAATTCCACTAAAGCATATATAAAAGTAATACCTACATTTCTATATCAACATTTATAGATACTACACTAGGAAACTTGCATATTTTGTCTTTCATGTCTTCAATCTTGAAACTAACAAAGAAGTTTGACTCATAACTAAGAAAGTTTCATCCTATCCACTCAAAACAAATCCTAAAGGCGCTTATGAGTACCACATTTGTCTTAGCAATAAACATGGGTGAAAGTAACATATCCTAAAGTATCTTTTAGTGGAGGACAAATCCTCATAGGCAAAAAACATCCACAAACTAAACTGTGAGCATGACCTAGTTCTAAATAGTCTCAAAGTTACAAAATAGAACCATCTGAATTTGATAGACATGAATATAATTGACTTCTGAATTTGATCATTGAGTGCATTTTGCATCCATTTCTTCAACATCAACATTCACGAATCAACAAAGATCTAAGTGACATTCTAACCTTCTTTACATTTATCATTCTCAACCCATATACATTTTAATCCAAATTTTATTAGTGATTAATTATTAGTTCTAGGCTTACATATATGTGCAAGGTGTGTTTTATCCCTACATTATGGTAAACTTGCAATCCTAAAACCCTCTAGTGTTTTAACCTAGGTTTTATCTTCTACATTTTCTTATCTAAATTTTCATATTTTTGCCCATCCTTTTATCAAACTCAAAATTTGTGCACACCTTCATTATCTACCTTTTTTCTTGATCAATTATATTATAGGGTCCATACCAAAGCATCTTCCTATGTCCCATATTCCCACTCAACATAGTTCTAGGATAAATTCCTAAATTAGCATGGATTGTTTCGAGGCTCCTATTATTGAAAACCTAAATACATCCATGTATATTAATGAAGAGGAGCCTTTTGACCATGAGGATCATCTTGAGACAATGAAAAATTAAAAGAGATCTAATATGGTAATAGGTTGCAAATGTGCTTAAACATAATTTTAGAAATATTGATAATGACTCAAATCCTTCCATTTTAGTTGATGCACTTCATAATTTACTAATTAAAAAATCATATGGCATAGATGTGCTCAAGAATATAGACCAAATTGTAAGAAAACCTAATGTTTCTATTGATGGTTTTCTTCCCTCACACTCCCAAGTCTCATCTTCCATCTTACCCTCCCAACCTGAATCCCCCACCTTTCCTACTTCACACCCCACTTCTTCCACCTTTACTCCCATTCTGTTTCCATTTCTTAACCAACCACATTCATTTCATACAACACCCATTCTCACACTCACCTCTAGTATCGTTTATAATGCACTATTCAAAAATCTTGACTTATCACCCCTTTTTTTGATTGGAGAGAATTTAATTCCAAATAAAATGGACTCATTTTTATATATAATTCCAAATAATTTGGACTTATTCTCTACAATTTAGACTTGGAACCTCCCTCATATGTGCAAAATATATTTTAATTAATATTATAAAAATTACCAAATTAGACCTATTCCAAGTAAATTTGACTAGTTTGTATTGATGTTCTAAATAATTTGGACTTATTATCCACAATATGGGATTGAATAGTTTTGAGATGTGTAATATTTTGAATTATTATTTATATTTTTATTAATTTTTCGGGAAGTCATCATAAATCGACACCTTTTAAAATTTGAATTACTATTACTAGAAATGCCATAAATAGACCAAATATCTATAAATAGCAAGTCAATACTATTCAATATATTAAATTAGCCACAAATTAAATTATTGTAAGATTGTGATATTTATATCAAGATTCAACTATGTAGTTTTTGAGTCAAACTCATTGACCCATATTTCATGAGTAGTGGTTCACACAAACACATATATCTCATGAGAATAAATGGTCCACTTAGCACTCATTGCATCTAGGTTATGCTAATAGTGGTAAAGCATCAAGACTTCCTAAGAGGTCACTCATCCCAATACTACTATGATTCAAGTGCACTTAATCATGGAGTTTACCCCAAGATCAAGCCCACTTAGCTGGCTACCTCATTTACAAAACCTTTAGCAAGTGTTTGTGCCTTATGAACCATTTATATAGAGCCCCTTTAGCTCATCTAATAAGAAGTAAGAGGTATTTTTCTTAATCTATCAAATTATGATATTTATATCAAGATTAAACTACATAGTTTCTGAGTCAAACTCATTAACCCATATTTCATGAGTGGTGGTTCACATGAACCCATCTCTCATGAGAATGAATGGTCAACTTAGAACTCATTGCATCTAGGTTATGCTCATAGGAGTGAAGCATCTGGACTTCATAGGAGGTCACCCATCCCATGTACCACTCTAGCTCAAGTGCACTTAACCATGGAGTTTCCCTTGAGATCAAGCCCACTTAACTTGCTACCACATTTGTAAAACCTTTAGCAAGTGTTGTGCCTTATGAACCATTCATTATAGATCCCTTTTAGCTGATCCAATGACAAGTTGGAGGTATTTTCCACAATCTATCAAATTATGATATTTATATCAGAATTCAACAATGTACTTTTTGAGTCAAACTCAATGACCCATATTTCATGACTAGTGATCCACATGAACCCATATTTCATGAGAACAAATGGTCCACTTAGCATTCATTGCATCTAGATGATGCTCATAGGGTTGAAGCATCAAGACTTCTTAGGAGGTCACCCATCCTAGTACTACTTTGAATTGTGTACTTTGTTGAATTGTGCCACACTGCATCCAAGTGCTCCAAATTCACTAAACTTAACCAAATTGTCTCAAACTTGACTGAATTGAATTGGTTAATTCTCCTGAAGAAAAAAAATAGAAACCAACACAACTAGAAACAAAACACAACAAAATTGAATTGAATAAAAAAATATTTTTGGTTGATACGGGATTGCTTGTGGACCTGGATGCTCCTGCATCACCTATGATACATTTTAAAAAATCTAGAAAATGCCATCATAGAGGTAGTTAACAGTGCAACAAGAAATCAAAAATTGAAAGATAACTCATTCACATTATGGGATGGAGAGATGTGTAAAGAATGGTAAGGACTAGTTGTCCCCCCTATTCATGGGGATGCTTGGGATCATCTGAGTGACAACACAAGAGAAGATGTGAGATGGGTTCAACCAAGTAAGGGATGGCATAAAATAAACTTTGACGATGCATCATGTGGAAACCCAAGGCAATCTGGTGGAGGATGAGTGGTAATAAACCACGAAGGAGCAATTATAGGGATGGTGGAAAAAAAATTCTTCAAGGAAAAAATAACAAAGTAGAATCCCACACTACATTACTTGGACTCCAAACCAATAAAAGATTGAGATTGAAAAACATCAATTAGAGGGGGACTCCCTAATCACAATCAACATCATTAGGAAAAGGAAGACACAAAATTGGAAACTAAATGGTATATTATCCTAATGCTAGGAATTACTAGAAACATATGGAGAATTCAAAATAGATCATCTATATCGAGAAGCTAACGACATGGACAACAAGTTCGTGAATGTGGCAATAGACATGCAGAATAATGATTATTTCAATTCATGGGCAGAATGGGATTTAGATATGCCATCCATACCAACTCACTCGGAATAAATGAGAACAATAATGGGAAGAAAAGAGATATAGCTTGGCATGCTCAAGGATAATTCCAGGATAGGGGATGGTATAGAGTGATGGCATTGGCAATTATGGCACTTCAACTCATGTCATTGGGGGAATCTTTAAGTTCAATGAACTGAATTAGAAGCAAGCAAACAAAACACCAAAAATGGATACTACAATTTGTCTCAAAGCCAAGAAGAGGTAGATCACCTTTTGAGGAATGGTGACATATTTTAGATTGAAGAAAGTATTGAGAACCAAGTCTGTGGTGGTGTTGCATCCCATTAAGATGATTTTGGAAGAAACTATTTTGTCTTTGAAGCATAGGTACCAGGTGAATACCGATGTATCCTCCATGTTCCTAGTGGTGTTGTTGGACATTGGGGAAGATAAATAAGTGATTCGATAGGTTATATAAGTAATTGTATAACCTTTGTGGAGATGTGATCTAAAGAACATAGTAGATGATGTTGTCTTGGGGCTGAGATTTCATCCTGACGTAGGGAATTAGCTAAGCATTAATCCAATGTACACATGATCACGGGTGTCATTTACATGATTAGAGCTATTGGTGAAAATGATAACGTGTGATGTCACAAGGCGAAGTGGGGCATCGAGTTTCTTAAGGAAATCAATGGGGTCGCATCCGCACCAGAAGTAGACTGGTCCTTTGCATTGGATACCAGGAGCTCAAAGTCGAAGGATGACAGGGAGATGGCAATATCACAGGGACCTTAGCCACCTAGGTATAGTGAAATTAGGGGAATGTTGTGGTTTAAAAATATATATAGCTTATAGAAATAAAGAAAGATTGTATAGTAGCATTTTTGAAGAAATAATAGATGGGTTTGGAGATGGAAGGGAGATTAATAGCCTCAAAAATAGGATAGGAGGGTAGATTTACTAAAGTTTGAAGACGCATGATAGAGGCAGTAATACGAAGAAAATTTGTATAGAAGCAAGAAAAACTACTTATAGCATTTTGTATAGTATATGTGAATTGGGAAACTGTAATAGTGGCCCTCCATTAAAACAACCTACAATTAGAAATTAATAAATTTTTCATCTTTTTATAATTAGATATAGCTCCCTTAAGCCATTTTCACTTATTAAAAAATAATAATAATAATAATATTTTTTTGTTTAGGTGAAATGACTTATGAGGGGGTTTGGTTTCATATATCCAACACCAATGAGATGAAAAGTTTATGTTAATAATAATAATAATATTATTATTATTATTGACAAGCTGTTTCTATTAATAATAAAATAAAATTACATGGCTAATATACCTTAAAATGTTTTTCAATTGCAATAGCTTTTGTCCTGTAGCAGAAGGCATTCTAAGATTTTTAATTCAAAATAATGCAGAATATTTCGTCGATATATGCGAATTGCGATCATACTATGGCCTGCAGAATCAGCTTTTGTTTCAGAATTCGCACGCCACTGCCAGGATCAGTGTTTTTTCTTTTTTTCCTTTTTTTGTATATTCTCTTTTTCAGATTGTCTAAGTCTTACTAGGACGTCGTTTTTAGCATGCATACACAGTCGACGCTGCTCTTTGTATATGCTTAAAACTCTCTCTTTCAGTTTTTTTGTTTGGTTTTGTTTTGGAAACGGCCTTAACGTAAAATAAATAACTCAAAAATTATCAGACTGCTTGACATGATCTCCTGAAACAATATCAAGGCATCCGTGCTTGTGGCTTCTTAGTACAATTCAATCTTTTCTATTTGCACAGGCAAGAAAACATTAAATCAACACGGAATTCAGTAATTAGGAAGACTCCAACATAGTCAATATTAATCATAAGATTTATTCCCAGGTAATTGATCTCCAAAATACATTAAATTGCATGGGCGAGAACCATGTAAGCATCTGCATTCCTGCCACGTTATTTACTATTAATCATAAGATTTATTCAAAGATAATTGATCTACAAAATACATTAAATTGCATGGACGAGAACTATGTAATCATCTACATTCCTAGTACCTACTTGACATCATTCTCTAGACGACGTTATTGCTGCTTTTTCAGGATTATCTTTTTATTTTATCTTTTCCATTCCTTTCCTAAGAAGACCTGCTTATTAACCACAGAAGACAAAATATGACAAACAATTGAGATTGCTTCCTTTCTAATACCCTTTTCCAGGTACGTATCCAGAACCACCTCCATAGCCGGAGCCAGCTCCGGAGCCTGCACCATAGCCAGAACCAGAGCCAGCACCATAACCAGACCCACTGCCGGAACCAGCACCATAGCCAGAACCGGAGCCAGCACCATGTCCAGAACCAGAGCCAGCACCATAACCAGACCCACTGCCGGAACCAGCACCATAGCCAGAACCGGAGCCAGCACCATGTCCAGAACCAGAGCCAGCACCATATCCAGACCCACTGCCGGAACCAGCACCATAGCCAGAACCGCTGCCTGAACCTGCGCCATAGCCCGACCCAGACCCAGAACCGGCCCCATAACCTGATCCGCTGCCAGATCCAGCACCATAGCCACTGCCCGAACCAGAGCCAGAACCAGCCCCATAACCTGATCCACTGCCGGACCCAGCACCATAGCCATTGCCCGACCCTGACCCATAACCAGACCCACTGCCTGACCCAGCTCCATAGCCACTGCCAGAACCAGAGCCAGCTCCATACCCACTTCCAGCACCCTGCCCAGCACCATATCCCGACCCAGAACCAGCACCTTGGCCTGCACCATGCCCATTGCCCAATCCAGACCCAGACCCAGCACCATAGCCTGAACCAGCACCTGACCCTTCACCACTTCCAATTCCCGAACCAGCTCCATAACCTGAACCGGCACCTGATCCGGCTCCATAACCAGACCCGGGCCTAAAGTCACTGCCAACACCATACCCAGAACCAGAACCTGACCCAGCTCCATAACCAGACCCGGGCCCAACGCCATTGCCAACGCCGTACCCTGACCCCGACCCAGACCCGGACCCGGCACCGTAGCTACTCCCCAGCCCGGGTGTTTGACCCTTCCCCGCACCATCCCCAGAGCCATATCCCGTCTCTTTACTAAAAAACTTGCTTTCTCTACATTCCACGCTATTGAGATTACAAAGGCTCAATGCAAACATAAGCACAAGCAAAACCGAGGTCATTATACAAGCTCTGATCGCCATCCCTTACAGTAAATTCTATGAACAATGATTTACTTCCAATACAGAGCCAAATATATGAACTTGTCATGAAGAACGAGAGGAAGTGGCAAGCATTTATACACATTCTGGGGGCACCCATCTCAATCTTTCCCGCCTGGTCTCCACAAAAAAACCCTAGGATGGCGCACTGTCCCCACAAAAAGAAACATTCCACGCATTTCATTCAAGTCACAATCTTCTTCGCCACATCCTTGTCTTATATAAAACCAAAATGAGTTTTAGAATGCTCAGTAAGTACGTTCATACTAAATTTGCTAGGAGAATCTATTGCATCTCTCTCCAATGATGAGAGAACTTTTTCAGTGCGTTCTGCCAGCTTGAAAGAAGCTCAATGAGGTCAGCGAAGAATTTAACCACAGACAATAGCTAGTGGCGATGAGATGCCATGTGTAGTGCTAGAGACCTCAAGCATTGCCTTCATGGGTAGAAACAAGTTGAGAAGTTACAAGCAGAAGCAAAGAAAAGGCCTCTGCAGATCACCCAGATAAAAACCAACACTGAGTGCGCATTGCAGGCCGTGGGATTTGAGCCACCTCGTGATCTCACCTACCCCAATCTGGTCATGCATTACTTACGCTTCCCATAATATATTCGTAGTGCGCTCTGCACATTCTGCACTATCCCTGACTGGAGGCCAAAAGTCAAAAGATGGAGATAAACATATTCACAATACTTCGTCCTGTACACTTGGCAAGAATCTCCTTCATGTCTTGTATGTTAGCTTCAACTTGGCTTCTTTTAATTGAGTAAAAGAAGACCATTGTTTTCTCAATTCAAATAATTAGCCTTTCAGCCAAATACTGCATGTTAATGGACATAGCTATCCAAATTTTTGATAATTCAGATGGCTTTTCAAGTGAAAAAGCTAGGGAAAGAGAAAACCATACAAATTGCTTTTTTTTTTTTTTTTGGTTCTTTTTCCATAATGATTGCACTCCATTTGCTCACTGCACGGATGATTGAAATGTGGTTCATATGTCTATTTATGTTATATTTTCTCTTGTCTTGTGGTTATCCATTCTCTGTTTTAAAAAGAAGTGCATTAAACCAATTGGGCATTTCCCTGGCTGGTAATCCAGTTGGATATTTCAAGGTAGAGCCAGAATTCTACTTTTACTGGACTCACAGGACAAGACTAGTCTCATAACCTCCATAATATTTAGCAGGTCGAGTCATATAGAATACTGACACATCGAGATGGGGTTGAGGAAACGGTCCAAGCATGAATGGCTCAAATAATTCGTCTACCGACTGCATAGATTCATATTAAGTTATTTCAGCTAAAGTTTGAACATATTCGATTTGTTTTCTAAGGTTGTAAAAGATTTCATCAGTCTATTCCACAAACTTTTATTATCGAAACCTAAAATGCATTTAATTCATTTTTTTTTTTCCCTATGCCAATGTGCCATAGTGCACCTTATCTTGAAGTACAGAAGCTCCTTGTTTTATGAAAAATAATATTTCGATCACTCTCGAATCTAGAGTTTTCTAAGGGTTACGTTATTAGTACTTGCATTTCGCAGTACTATTGCAATCTAGTGATTAATCTATCTAGAGTAAATCAATCAAAACAAAGTATTATTTTTCATATTAAATAAATTTTAATTTTGAATTTTTTTAAAACCATTTATCTAGTTATGATTGGCTCAAAATTTGAGTTCTTAAGAACCAATTTTGTGGAAATACTACTATTTTGAGTAAAAACAAACACATTAAAATCAAGTAGAAAAATAGGATGGTAGGGAAGTAGCTCACCATATTGTAGATTAACTCGTTTAATTAATTTATGAGTGACTAAATTCTTGTAGGGAATTTGGTTATTAAACAAATAATTTTTTAATGTTAAACAAATAATATTTTTTTCTTTACCTCTATACAAATATAATAACAAAAATTCTAATATCTATATTAATATAAATTGATATTTAAATATGCTATTTATTTTATTGAAACATAGTAAAAGGAAATATTGATATATATTGGTGTAAATAATTAAATATTAATATTTATTATAACAATCTAAATATTAAACTATTTTATTGTGTAGTATTCATATTACTATAATATTGAGCCTTATGAAAATTATTTGATATATATATTGTTGATTATACAAATTTATAATGTATTTATATTTATGTTATATTATAGTAAAATAAAATATTGTTAATAAATTATTTGCACTGTAAAATGAAATGAGATTTATGAAACATATCATTGTTTCATTTTGACATTACTTTGAGATTATTATATTTGATTAAAGTGTTGATTATAAAAACTTATACTGTATTTATATTTATGTTATATTATAGTAAAAACAAATATTGTCAATAAAATATTTGCACTGGGAAATGAGACCTATGGAACACATAATCATTTAATTTTAACATTACTCTGGTATTGTTATATTTATATTAGTAATCTAAATTGCTAGCAATTTAAAATAAAAATTGAAAAAACACAATCCAACAATGAAGGAGTGGGTTGGATAAACACGAAGAGTCCGTATTTATTAAGGTATGTTTAAGAGTAAGAACAAATATTCATTTTACCATGTTATAATAAATTTTATTATAAAAATAGTATTAATTATATTATTTTATTGATATTTAAAATATCAATATTATAATTCATATATAGTCAATTATATTCTTTTTCTATAAATATTAAATATTATATTGATATTAATATAATATTCATATTAATATGATTGTTTAATTTTTAAATTATACTTGAATAAATAGAATTATCATTATAATGTATTTATATTTATGTTATATTATAGTAAAATGAAATATTGATGTAACTAAACTTCATAGCATAAGATTCAACACTATTATTATTGCAAAATTATTCTTCTCATTTCATTCCATCCTCAATACCAAATTTATACAAAAATGAAAATTATCTTTTTTGGCAGATTTTAGTAACTTTCTAAAATTGTCGTTTTTGGTAACTTCGCATCCATATCCGTATGGTCATGAAAATTGTCAATTATTTAAAACTAATTAAAAGATGACTAATTGTCAACTTTCTAATCTAATTGTATGTAAAGTTTAAACAAAAGTAGAAAAAACAACTTGGAAAAATCTTAAAAAATATTAAGACCTCATTTTGATACCCTAGTGTTGGAATTATGTCGAACAACTGAGAAGGGGGGGTCGAATCAGTTGTCTACAATTTTAACCTTTTCTGCTTTTAATCTTGTTTACAAATAGATTAATGATGTAAACATTAAAACATGAATTTACAACACATGAGTAGAAACAAGATGAACACACATAACACCACAATTTTTACATGGAAACCCAGTTAAGGGAAAACCATGGTGGGGGTTAACCCACAAGATTTGTAACCTATTAAAAGTACTTAAAAGAAATGGAAGGCACTTGCCTTAGGGCACACTGCCCAGAGCTCATTGCTCAAAGAGGCTCACTGCCTACAGAAGACTCACTGCCTACAGGATTTTATGTTTGATACAGAAATAATGAACTGAGAAATAACATCTTCTTCATGCCTGGTTCAGTCCCATTGAAGCACATAACTCCTCTGCTCTTCTCTCACACTTTTCTCTGCTCTACCACATCTTCGCTTACATTCACACCTTTGACGACCTCACTTTACTTATTTATATATGACATCAACTTTGGAATGATCATCAAAGTCAACTTTACAAACATCTTATTACAAGTGTTCTTCAAGGTCAGCCAAGACTGGGAAGAACAATAATACCAAGGAAGAAATCTTCAACAATGAGCTCAATCTGCAATGCAGACCTCCAACACAGTAGGCACACGATCTAGAGACCACCACAAGCACATTAAATTCAACAATAACATTTGCACTACTCCAAATCATCAGAATCACTTGCATCTTCATCTGGTACCTCAAGAACACTATCTGCCATGACTGTCACACTAGAAAGATTGCTTGTGGACCTCCAAATCATGAACCACTTGAGTTGAGGATACACACTGACTTTCCAAACATGCCTCTAGATCTGCAGATCATAAGTTTTCATTGCGGAGCAATCCAAATCAATTTATTGTCACTCTGTCATTTTTGAACACTGTAAAACCTGGTTCTACTCAAATGGCCATATCTTCTTCAAATCTTCATGCGGACCTCTCAAATCTTAACTGGAGCTACTTCAGACATTCCCCTACATAGCCATAAGGTTTGCATACTTTGATCTTCATTCCTCTGGAAATGTGGGGCAATCTACTTCACTGATCTGCACTGTTTCCCTTGTTTCTGACAAAGAGATATGTTGATATCAATGACAACACATCATAGACACATTTACAACAATCTCCCCCTTTGTCATTGATGGCAACATATGATGTGAAAAACTAATTCAAACATCAAGATAAGGATTTCTCCCCCTTTCTCTTATCACTTCTACAACCACTTTCTTCACTGCTCCCCCTTTCATCAACAACTAGTTTTTCACATGACTTCTCTCCCCCTTTGACATCAATGGCAAAGGGCACATATTTGCAATATTTTCTCCCCCTTTTTGTTTCAGACTGATCTCCAAAATTTGTATATTGACTACTCCCCCTGAGTAGTATCTCCTTAACATCAATTTAGATCACAAGATATGACTGTGAATTCCTCTTGACTGATGCACACTAGTGCATCTTAGTTCTGAATAGGAGGGGTAATAACCCATAGCTTCCCTCTGAGATACTCAAAAGTATCCTTAGGTAGAGGCTTGGTGAATATATCCGTAATCTAATCCTTTGAAGAAACAAACTCCATTTTGACTTCATTCTCACTTACTTTCTCTCTTAAGAAGTAAAACTTGATGGATATGTGCTTTGTCTTTGAATGCAACATCAGATTCTTTAAGATGTTTATTGCACTTGAATTAACACAGAAGATTGTAACAGGCTCTTCAAACACAATTCTGATATCCTTCAACATTTGCTTCATCCACAAGACTTGAGTACAATTGCTTGCTGCTACTATATACTCTGGCTCTATAGTAGACAGAGATATTGCCTCCTATTTTTTTCTCAACCAAGAAACCAATCTCCTTCCCAAGAAGAATGCACTACCACTAGTACTTTTCCTGTCATCCACATCTCCTTCCCAATCAGCATCTGTATATGCATGAAGAGTGATTCATTATCCTTTGGATACCATAAGCCATAATTAGGTGTTCCCTTTAGATATCTAAAAATTCTTTTGACTGCTACAACATGGGATTCCCTAGGATCAGCTTGAAATCTGGCAACAAGTCCAACTACATTCATAATGTTAGGTCTGGTCTGAGTCAGATAAAGCAATCCTCCAATCATTGATCTACACCTTTTCTGATGTCTTTGGTGAATCATCATCTTTAATCAACTTGCATCCAGTTACCATAGGAGTACTTACCAGTTTTGAGTCCTCCATTCCAAACTTTTTCAACAATTCTCTCACATACTTAGATTAAGATATGAAGATACCTTTATCTGACTAAGTGATTTGCAGACCTAAGAAGAAATTTATTTCACTAAACATGGACATCTCAAATTCACTTTGCATCTGATCAGCAAATTTCTTACACATGCTTCCATTTCCACCAAAAATGATATCATCAACAAATACCTCAACAATTAAGATGTGCTCATGATCAATCTTGAAATAAAGATTATTGTCAGTTGTGCCTTTGCTATATCCTAGCTTTAGCAGATACTTATCTAATCTTGCATACTAGGCTCTTGGGGCTTGTTTAAGTCCATAGAAGGCTTTCCTCAATCTGTAGACCATATCTTCTTGATCAGACAATTGGAATCCTTCCGGTTGCTCAATGTAGACTTCTTCCTCTAATTCTCCATTCAGGAATGCTAACTTGACATCCATATGGTAAACTTTGAAATCTTTGAATATAACAAATGCAAGAAATAATCTGACTGCTTTAATTCTTGCCACCGGAGGAAATGTTTCTTCAAAATCAATTCCCTCTACTTGAGAATATCCTTTGCAAACCAATCTTTCTTTGTTTCTCACAACTTCACCATCTTCATTCAGTTTATTTTGGAAGACCCATTTGATTCCAATTACATTTTTGTTTTCAGGTCTAGTAACAAGATCCCAAGTATGATTCTTTTCAATTTGCATTAATTCTTCTTCCATTGCTTTTACCGAGTTCTCATCATTACAAGCTTCATTCACTATTTTTGGTTCAATCTTTGAAATCAAACAATACGCTACTTGATATTCAACAATTCTTCTTCTAGTTTGAACACCTTTATTCTTGTCTCCTATGATTTGATTTTCATAATGATTCAACTTTACATACCTGGGGGTTTTGGAATTTTCTTAAACTTTTGATTCTTGAGCTTGTTCCTCAACATTTGCACTAACTTCTTGAGTCACTGGATTTTTTGGATCAATCTGGATCTGAGTCTGGGTTTGAACTTGCTTTCCTTGACTTTGACTTTTATATTGATCATCTAAATCATATCCACAAGGTCTGGAAGGTCTTTCTTTTCTCTCATCAACCTTGACATTAGCACTTTCAATAATCTTTTTCAATCTATTGGTGAAGCATCGGTATGCCTTGCTTTGAGGAGAGTAACCCAGAAATATTCCTTCATCACTTCTTGCATCAAACTTGCCTAGATCCTTATCTCTTTTGATATAGCATTTACTACCAAAAACTCTGAAATATTTCACAGTAGGAGGATGAGCAAACCATAGTTCATAGGGTGTCTTACCAGAATTGTTTTTGATCTGCACCCAGTGAAGAGTGTAGACAACAGTACTCACAGCTTCTCTCCAGTAGACTTGTGGAACATTTGCTTCCATCATCATGGTCCTAGCAACTTCTTGAATGGTCCAGTTCTTTCTTTCCACAACTCCATTCTGCTAAGGAGTCCTAGGAGCATATAACTATTTTTTTATTCCATGCTTTTCATAGAATGAATCAAACCCACCGGAGGTAAACTCTCCACCTCTGTCAGATCTCAGACACTTTATCTTCATGCCAATCTCATTCTCCACCATAACCTTGAACACCTTGAATTTGTCAGAGCTTCTAATTTTTCTTTCAAGAAAGTTACCCACATCATCTGAGAGTAATCATCAATCAACAACATAAAATATTTGTCTCCTTGCACACTTCTAATTCTAGTAGGACCACATAGATCAGTATGCACAAGTTACAACAATCCACTTGAGAATTTTTCTTTTCTCTTGAATGAAGTTTTGTTCTGTTTACCCAATTGACATTCTCTACACATGCTATTAGCAGGTTTCACAAGCTTTGGAAGATCTCAAACAACCTGTGTAGAACTTATCTTGATAATATTATCAAAATTTACATGACACATTCTCCTATGCCATTACTAACTCTGATCAATCTGAGCAATCAAACAAATTTTGCCAGCACCACTTAAATGAAAGATGTTACCTTTAGTTTGTGTACCTGATGCAATCATAGTTCCAGAGCTTGCTAAGATTTTGTATTTTCCATCCTTAAATCAGAGATCATACCCTTTGTCAACCAACTATCTAACACTGAGAAGATTATGCTTCAATCCTTCTACATACAGAACATCATTAGTGTTATTCTTACCATCAAAAGAGATGGATCCTTTGCCACAAATTCTACCAGCTGAGTTGTCTCCAAACTTCACAAGTCCTCCTTCATATCTTTCCAAACTTATGAACTTACTTTTATCACCAGTCATATGATGAGAGCATCCACTGTCAATCACCCATTCATCCTTTTCTTCAATTTGAGCAGCCAAGGCACTTTCCACATTCACACAGCTACTAGATTCAGTAGACACCAGATCTTCTTCTTTGATGGCAATGAACACCCATTCATTTTTTGAGTTACTTTCCTTATCATCAGTGACACCTTCTTCAGCTTCTTGGACATAGTAAGATTTCTTCTAAGCCCTTGATCTGTTAGGGTTTGACTTTGAAACCCTCTCCGGACACCTTGAGGCAAAATGACCAATCTTATTACAAGCAAAACATTTGAAAGGCAACTTTCCTTCATACTTACCGAATCCTCTTGGCAATCTTTTGGCAATAAGGGCTTCAAGTTCTGTAGTCTCAATTTCATCATCTTCAAGATCCTTCCTTGCCTTCTCAAATCTGTTTGATATTCCTGAAAAGATTTCACCCGGATCATATCTTTGTTTTCCATAAACACTAGCCTTAAATGTAGATTCAGACTTAGGAAGAGAATCACCAAACTCACTCATTTCAAATGCTGAAAGCTTACCAACCAACTGATCTCTTGTAACAGTTGTCACAGTCCTGATTTCTTTAATGGTAGCAACTTTATGCTTGTATGCCGTAGGTAAGGACCTGAGTACTTTGGTAACAATCTCTTATTCTTCCAATATTCCACTAGCACTCCTGATACCTATCACAAGTTCATTCACTTTCTGCATGTAGGAAGCAATGTTTTCATCTTCACTCATCATCAACCTTTCGTATTTACCCTTTAGACTCTGTAGTTTGGCACATTTGACATATTTATCACCTTCATACAGAGTTTCCAACTTTTTCTAGACTTCATGAGTAGTTTTAAATTCAAGAACATTTGTCATTTCTGTATCAGTCAGGGCACTCAATAATGCTTCTTTAGCTCGAATATTGTATTCAACTTCCTTGAATTCGTCTAGAGTTGTAGGGCCATTGTTCGGAATCTTATACTCATTCTTAGTTATCAACCAAAAGGCATCACCCATACATTCCAAATGACACTGCATGCACACCTTCCAAAGGGAGTAATTTGTTCCATCAAATCTCAGACTTTCCTTTTTGTAAGTTGACATCTTGGATCTCCTCAAGCGGTCAAGCTTCTTTTAGAGGAATTGGCTCTGATACCAATTGTTGGAATTAGGTCAGACAATTGAGAGGGGGGGCTGGTGAATCAGTTGTCTACAATTTTAACCTTTTATGCTTTTAATCTTTTTTACAAACAGATTAATGATGTAAACATTAAAGCATGAATTTACAACACATGAATGAAAATAAGATGAACACACATAACACCAAAATTTTTACGTGGAAACCTGGTTAAGGGAAAACCACGCTGGGGGTTAACCCACAAGATTCGTACCATGTTAAAAGTACTTAAAAGAAATGGAAGGCACTTGCCTTAGGGTGCACTGTCCAGAGATCACTGCTCAAAGATGCTCACTGCCTACAGGAGACTCACTACGTATAGGATTTTATGTTTAATACAGAAAGAATGAATTGAGAAATAGCATCTTCTTCATGCCTGGTTCAGTCCCATTGAAGCACATAACTCCTCTGCTCTACTCTCACACTCTGCTCTACTCTACCACATCTTCACTTGCATTCACACCTTTGACGGCCTCACTTTACTTATTTATATATGACATAGACTTTGGAATGATCATCAAAGTTGGCTTTACAAACATCTTATTACAAGTGTTCTTCAAGGTCGGCCAAGACTGGGAAGAACAACAACACCAAGGAAGAAATCTTCAACAATGAGCTCAATATGCAATGCAGACCTCCAACATAGCAAGCACACGATCCAGAGACCACCATAAGCACATTGAATTCAACAATAATATCCGCACTACTCCAAATCATCAGAATCACTTGCATCTTCATCCGGTACCTCAAGAACATTGTCTGCCATGACTGTCACACTAGAAAGATTGCTTGCGGGCCTCCAAATCACAAACCACTTGAGTTGAGGATACGTACTGACTTTCCAAACATGCCTCTAGATCCGCAAATCATAAGTTTTCATTGTAGAGTGATTTGGATCAATTTCCCATCACTCTGTCATTTCTAAACACTGCAAAACCCAATTCTACTTAGATGGCCATATCTTCTTCAAATCTTCATGCAGACCTCTCAAATCTTAACTGGAGCTACTTCACACAATCCTCTACACAACCATATGGTCCGCGTACTTTGATCTTCATTCCTCTGGAAATGTGGAGCAGTCTACTTTACTGATTTGCACTATTTCCCCTATTTCTGACAAAGAGATATGTTGACATCAATGACAACACATCATAGGCACATATTTGCAACACCTAGATGATCGAAAAAGGTCCTGAAAAAGTGTCAAAATGATGACCTACCAAACTTTCTAGTTCAGTGGGATTTTCAATTAACTCCTCAAGACACATCTACTCAAACAGACCCCCAGGTCAAAAGTTATGACCTCCGAAAGCTTCTGCATCATATATATTTGTGTCATTGCAATAATAGCAAGTAGTAAAATTTATAATAAATGAAAAAGAGACTCAAGAAAAGGCAATATTAGACTAAAATTCACATTTTCCACATTCTCCAATGCAAACTCCATTGTAGTCTATGCTAACCATACGAATATTAAATCAAACTTAGTTCCACATCAATATTAAACAAATATTTTTATATAAGAAAAAAATTTCAACTACAAAATGCATACTATTATTACAACACTACAAGGTAGGTATTGGCCACTACATGACACTTGTTTTATATTATATTAGTAGAATATATCTATTGACATTTTTTGGTTTTACATATGTTTATATTTTTTATATTTCTAAGGGGTTGTTTTAAAATTAATTAATTTAAATATAATGTTTATATTTTTTAAGGGGTCTTAAAAGATTTGAGCTAAATGTCTAGGGTGTGTATAAAAAGGAGTTACCCATAGGTCATTTTATCATCACATTACATATTAAAGGATTACTTGGAGTTAGAAGGAAAACATGTTTGTACACTTAATCTAATATTTCACATATTTATAGTAACCTCCTTTGGCTAGGTCAAGACTCGGCATCCAACTCTATAGTCTTTTTTACTTCCTATCATTAACTCGACCTAGGGGCTTGATGCAAGAGCATTTGGGCAGACTGGCAATCAACATCAACCAAAAATAGATTTTAGGTCTAGGTTTTAGTTTTGGTGTGTTTGGGTTTTCATTTGACATCTCTTGGCTATTAGAATGGGTGGCATGTCATAATTTGCAAGTTTCAGTTTTTACTGTACTTTGGCTTTGGCGCACAACAAATAGTTTTCACCGAAACAATTTTTTTAGGAAATTAATGAGGTTTCTTGACAAACCCTTTTATAAGAAGATTGTTGATTCCATCCCAGATTTGATGAAAAAGGTTTTGTGGTCATACACCTTACAGTTTTGGAGATATAATTGTTTTGTGATCAACACTGATAATTTGGTGAAGTTTTAAAATTTTGAAATCTGTGAGGTTTGAGGCAGAATGGCTTGACAAAAAGCTAGGTAATGTTGATATGCACATCTTTGCAAGTTTGTGGAAGAATCTGAGCTCCTGGTAAAAAGTTATATCAAAAGTCAATTTTTAGCTTCGTTGGTCAATTATGGAATGACACTGTTTGGTGTAGATCACACATTTTCTTCTTTCAATGATACTTATGTATATGTGACTGATTTGTCTAGAAAGGAAGGACTTGCGTGTGATATGAATGTCGAAGTTGATAGAGATGAATCATCCATCACCTATCAGAGGCCAAATTGTATCAAGTTCGTATCATTTTCTTCATCAGATGTTTGTTGTGCTAGCACAAATGATTAGGGTTTATGTGAAGTCATTATACATCCACTCTCAGAGATAAATTAATATGTAGCCAATAGAAAATACACCTATAGAGGCCAATTCTAATGTTTGGCGAGTTTGAAACAATAGAAAACATGTGATTTGGGAAGAATTTGAATGTCATATCAACTTGATTGTTTGTTAAAATGCTCCAAATACTTAGGAGACCTCTCCATGTGGAAGACAAAGGCAAATCTATGCAGATTTAGGGAGTGCATAAGAGAATCCTCTTCTTTTAATGCCCATTTGAAGGATGTGTGGATCGCCGCTGGGAGTCAAAGGTCTCATTTTCTTGATAAAATTAAATGTTGTCTTTGAAAAGGAGGAAGAGGCATCACCTCAGATTCAAGATTAATAATTCCTTTTCATATTTTTGAAAAATAACACAATCTAGGAAAGAAGGGGAGTCATCACCCTAGTTGAAGTCAAAGACTTGAAAAAACTTTTCAAATTACACGGGAACAAGGGAGGAGATCAATAATTTTGAAAAGAAGCTCTCTACCTGAAGAGGAGAGGGTGCATTGCTTGAGAGGGGCATAGGAATTAAGGAGAATTTTAATGCCTTGTGTTGAAAAAAGATGCTAGATTTGAACGCCTATTCCTTATAAAATTGTTTGCTGCTATTCCAGGGATGCAAGGTGGTTTAAGTGTAGTTGCAAAGAGAAACAAAATGCCTTGGGTGAATGAAAATATTGTAGATGGAGCACCCATTCTTTGGAATGTTATTATTGGTTTAAAAAGAGTTTTAATGCAGATTGAGAGGAGAGTCTATGAAGGGCATGATAGTTTGTAATTTGTTGTAGAATTTTTTATGTTGTTTGTTGCTGATGAGATGAATTGAAATAAAGAAGAATTTGTGTTTTAATAATAAGTTGTAGTTTGAGTTGAGTGTGTGGATTTGCATTGTAAATGTTAATTTCCTGAGTAAGTGGATATGAGTTGTGAGAATCTGTGAGTTATGTGTTGCGGATGGTTTCTTTGCATCAGGGCTTGACCAAGGCATAAGGAGAAAATAACACACTTCCACATGGTATTCTTTAACACTAGTAGTATTTTTCTTACTCTAGATAGTGATAGATGAATTTTCCTTGCAAGTACTAAAGATCATTTCTGATATGGATATGATCGTAGCTTTTAGGATAGAACCACAAGTTTTCAAACATGATTGTAGTCCCAAAATTTTGTTTTCACTAATGTGATTCTTACCTAGACACACATGAACATCCATTTAGAATTTAGTTGTCTCAACTTTCTATTGATAGTTCTCATCTCAAATTTCAAGTGTCAATCCTTTGTCATAACACATAAGTAGGTTTATATTCAAATCCATAAGATACAAAACTCTAATCACTTCTCATTTCAATTTAGAACATGTTTATTTATACAAGTCTAAGTTAGCATACGAGCATATGCACCAAGATGGGGGACCAAAAAGTGGCCAAAATCACTTTTTGGTCCATTGTACATATAACATGAGCGCATTGTCGCTCGGTAGTGGCTTGGACACTACCAAGCCATAATGCAAGCATGTTATAAAAACATTAAAAATTGTGTATTTTTAATGTTTTTCATAATGCAAGCTGTGTATATGGAAAATCGATCTATTCTAAACTAATAAAAACCAAAAATCCAATAACATAAAGAAAACGAATTTAAATAAAAGCCATGACAAATAATCAATGCAATAAAGACTTTTACCGAAATCTGTGTTGTTTCCTTTGGATTGTAATTGGGTGGAGAATGATGGATCGTGTGTGCCTAAGTACTGGAAACATCCTTCGTATTCCAGACTACCTACATACCCTGTATCCACGGGATCAAGGCAGACTTACGATGGAAGATGAACGTGATAAATATGTAGTTCTGGATAGAGTGATGAAATGGGTCAAGATGGAAGGGGGAGATCTTATGTACCTGAGTACTGGAAACTTCCTTCGTATTCCAGACTGCCTACATACCCATATCCATGGGATCAAGGTACCTTAAGATTGAGAAGAGATGATATGTAGTTCTGGTTATTGTGATGATGTGGGAAAAGAGCGGAGAAGAGGTGATCTTATGTACCTGAGTACTGGAAACGTGCTTCGTATTCCATACTGCCTACATACCCATATCCATGGGATCAAGGTACCTTAAGATTGAAAAGATGATATGTAGTTCTGGTTGGAGTGATGATGGGGGAAAAGCGTTGAAAAGATAACAGCCTTATCGTAGGAACTCTGTGTCCGTTAAAGGGTGTTACCTGGGGAAATGAGAAAAGATTGAAGTATGTGCTGCGAACCACGAACAAGGAACCAATCCTAGACCGAAGCTAAGGAAAGAGTTGCCCCCATTCTGGTAGAGGAAACTGTAGGGGTGACCGCCGAAGAAGACACAGAAAGACTTGACCTAGGACAAGACAGTGTTAACTGTAGACATAGATCAAGACATAGGATGACAACGAGGGACATTGACAAATTTCCAAGCTATACTAGATAGGGAGATGGAAATGCAAACAAGGTCAATGGTTTTATTATGGATGGATGGATGAGGCGTGTAGTTGTGAACTGGACAAGGAGTGGACAAGACTCGATAGATGATGGATGCTGACTCTACGCATAGCACCTGTTTGCCAGGTTTTCACTATGGTACTTATCCAAGGCGCCTGTTGGCCAGGTTTTCACCAGAGGATGGATTTTTTTGGATTTTTGTATTTTCTGATGATTTTTTTTTTTTTTTTTGACTTTTTTGATTTTTTTTGATTTTTTTGATTTTTTGTGGGAATACTCTGAGGATCAGGCATAGAACTTCTTGAGATGGACACTGTTAAGTGGCTCATCTAGAGGAATGCCGTCAGGTGTAGCTAAAGTATAAGCTCCCGAGCCATATGCTGCTGTGACAATGAAGGGACCTAACTAGTTAGGCTCAAACTTGCCCTTCTTCTCTCGATCTGCTTGATTTCTCTGATTCTCCTTAAGTACAAGATCACCAACTTGAAACCGTCTTTCTTTGATCTTTTTGTTGTAATTACGCCGGAGGCGGTTTTGATAGACATGGAGATGATTAAGTGCGGCAAGGCGCCTCTCATCTAGTAGTTCAAGCTCAGCTAATCTGGAAGTGCGATACTCATCTCCGCCGATCAGGTCCTGCATGGATACTCTGAGGGATGGGATCTCGACCTCTATAGGTAGGATGGCTTCAGAGCCAAAGACCAAGGCATATGGTGTGGCCCCAGTTGGTGTTCTGATACTAGTGCGGTAGGCCCATAGGGTGAGATTTGAGTTGCAAGTGCCAATCACGACCAGCTTCATTGACCGTTTTCTTGAGGATTTTAAGAATGGTTTTATTGGAAGCCTCAGCTTGGCCATTACTCTACGGATAGTAGGGAGTTGAAAAGCGATGTTGGATATTGTATTGTATGCATAAGGCACGAACATCTTGGTTCTTGAATGGTCTCCCATTATCAGTGACAATGGCTTGGGGAATACCATACCGGCATATGAGGTAGTTTAAGATAAACTTGGCTATTTGCTTACCGGTGATATAGGTCATAGGAATGGCTTCCACCCACTTCGTGAAATACTCAGTGGCGGTAATGATAAACTTGTGGCCATTGGAGGAGGAAGGGTGGATTTGTCCTACGAGGTCGAGACCCCATTGAGAAAAAGGCCATGGAGTTGTCACAGGTTGTAACTCATGAGCGGGTGCGTGAATCAGGTCTCCATGCTGCTGACATTGTAGACACTTCTTAGCAAACTGTGCGGCATCTTGCTCTATTGTAGGCCAATAATAACCTGTTCTGAGTATCTTCTTAGCAAGATTAGGACCGGTAGAATGTACGCCACAGACACCTTCGTGTATGTCTCGTAAGGTAGCTTCGGCTTCTTCCGCGTTAAGACATCGTAAGAGGATACCATCGAGACTCCGGCGATATAGTGTATCACCCAGAATGATGTAACGAGAGGATCGACGGATAAAGGTTTTGCGTTGAGTGGATGATAGGTCAGGGGGAAAGGCTTTGTTCTTGAGGTATTCATAGATATCTTCGTACCATGGGGAATTGGGACCAACAAGTTCGCAGATGATTTTAGTAACAGGAACATCGACGGCAGGTATCAACAATTGCTCAATCAAGAATTCAAACTTCTGTGTATTTGCAGGCATATCAATCAGTGACCCTACATAAGCCATAGAATCTGCAGCTTTGTTATGCTCTCTTGGAATTTGCTCAAATGTGATGCTAGAAAAATGTGGTTTGTAGGCATCCACTAGTTGCTTGTAGGGGACCAACTTTTCATCCTTTGTTTGGTACTCATCTGTGACTTGGCGGATGACTAGCTGTGAGTCTCCATATACTTGTAATTCTGTGATGTCCCATTGAACTGCTGTATTGAGACCTATGAGGAGTGCTTCATACTCGGCTATGTTGTTGGTGCAAGGGAATGCTAGCCAATATGACTTTGGAATGTAGTCATTCTGAGGTGTAACAAATAAGATGCCGGCTCCTGATCCATGCTGTGTGTAAGAACCGTCAAAGTACAACTTCCACATTATGGAGTTGGAAAGAGTGAAGAGATTCTCATCAGGAAAGTCTGCTACCATAGGATGTGTATCTTTCATAGGTGCTTCTGCTAGTTGATCCGCGAGGGCTTGTCCTTTAATTGCTTTACGATCTGTGTATTCAATGTCGAACTCACTAAGGATCATAACCCATTTAGCTAGTCTGCCTGTGAGAGCTGCCTTTGCTAGTAGATACTTCAAGGGATCAATCTTGGCTATCAGATTTGTGTGTTGGTTCAGCATGTAATGTCGCAACTTTTGGGAGGCGAACACTACTGCTAAACAAGCCCTTTCCATTGGTGAATATTTGAGCTCGTATCCCACCAATGTTCTACTGATGTAATAAATTGCATGCTCCTTTCCTGTGTCATCATTCTGTGCTAGCAGAGCCCCTAGGGCTGAGTTTGTAGTGGAGATGTATAAGATCAAGGGTTTGTCCGCAACTGGTGGAACCAATACAGGAGGTGTAGCTAGATACTCTTTAAGTTGATCAAACGCTGCCTGACACTTGTTGTCCCATCGAAATGAAACATCCTTTCGGAGCAAGTGTTGAAAGGGTTGACATTTATCTGCTAGCTGAGATATGAAACGCCGAATGGACTGCAATCTTCCCTGAAGGCTCCTTAGTGCTTTAAGGTTCTTTGGTGGAGGCATCTCCACTATAGCCTTTACTTTTGCTGGATCTACTTCGATGCCCCTACGAGATACTATGTATCCCAACAGCTTCCCTGATGTGACACCGAAGACACACTTCTTAGGATTGAGTCTTACTTGGTATTTTTCAAGCCTGTCAAAGATCTGTCCTAGGACCTGTATATGTTCTGCTCTAGAAGATTTAGCCAATATATCATCCACATAGTCTTCCATGATGTGATGAAATAGATCGTGGAAGATCACTGTCATAGCTCGCTGATAGGTTGCTCCTGCATTCTTCAGACCAAACGGCATAACACACCAACAGTAATTGCCCCAAGGACATGTAAAGGTTGTTTTGTGTTGATCCTCCTCAGCTATTCTAATCTGGTTGTAGCCTGAGAATCCATCCATAAGAGAAAGCATCTCGTGACCTGCTGTCAAGTCCACTATAATGTCAATGTTTGGTAGTGGAAAATCATCTTTGGGACATGCCTTGTTGAGATCTCTGAAATCATTACACATGCGGATGCGCCCATTAGGTTTAGACACCGGTACAATGTTTGAGACCCAATTTGAATAGTCAATGGGTCGTATAAACTTTGCATCTAACAGCTTCTGTATTTCTACTTTCACTAGGAGAGCGATATGTGGGTGCATCTTTCTCAACTTCTGTTTGACTGGTTTCACTTTGGGATCAACTGTGAGATAATGAACTACCAGCTTTGGGTCGAGCCCTGGCATATCCGCATAGGTCCATGCAAAGTTGATGCTTCGTTGTAAGAAGAAGTTGTTAAGGTTTCTGTGCTCTGTATCAGATAATGATGCTGCTAGAAATGTTGTCTTTGGATTCTGTTCTGTACCTAGGTTGATCTCTGTAGAATCTTCCACTAGTAGAGCTGATTTCTCTTGATACTTAGAAGGTAAGGGAAGGTCAAATCCTCCATCCTCAGGTGCCACAGTTGGGTTTTCACTTTTGGATACGTCATTTATTTTTACTATTTTGTGATCAGGTGGTGCCACAGTGTGGTTTTCACCTAGAGATCTTTCTTTATGTGCGCTTTTGCGACTAGAGGATTTGGCATTCTCACCATAATAAGCCGTGGGCTCAAGTTCCATTACAAAACCTGCCTTGTGATCGCCAAGAGGGATACCTTCCCGAAGTCCCATGAACTCAGCTAAAGCTTCGTCATTCTGAAAGACATCTATAACGGGGGCCCCTTGTTGGTCCCAATCGATAAGTTTAGGGTAGACAAGCGTGACATTCTGGGTGCTGGTGGTGGAAGTTAAGGATACAGAGGATAGTGTAAAAATGGAGGATTTTGCGAATAGATTGGTTATGTGGAGGGAAGAGTCATCAATGATATCCTCTGCAGATGTCGAATCGGCGGGAAACTTGTCAGCTACCTCGTCGAGGATATACTCGATGTCCGAGGCGCGTGGTACCTTCTTACCAAATCCTAATCCTTTCTTGTCTAGCTTCTTTGTTACCACAATGGGCTCCATAGTGCCTTGATTCTGTTTCCCAAGGCCACCTTTGCCTTTATAGCCCATGTTTTTCACTATCCTTAAGCCATTGCCATACTGCTTGACTGGTATTGTGACTGGTTCTTTCTCCTTGTAGAGCCAAGAAGAGATGTCCTCAATAGTTTCCTCTTCCAATAACCGTCCATGTTGGAATTGGGTTAGGAATGTTGGGGGAGGAATAGTTGCTTTTTTGGTAACTTTGGCAATGGGTGGTTTGCCATAAGATTTTGGAGATAAGGGCATCCGCCCTACACAACAAGATTCGGAGATATCATAAGTGCCAAAGCCTATATCTCGGACTCGTGCTGTGATTTTGGGGAGGGGTGTAGGCTCGCTTGTAGAGGCTTGCGTGAGAGTTTCAGGGTCAACATAGAGAGGGGATTCAAGGGCTTTGTCATTTTTAGGCACTTGGTTGCAATTCTTATAGCTTCCTTGCAAGACACGGCAAAATTCAAAAGGATTAGGATCTCCTGGGATGGTGATCTCCGTACCATTGTATGGGAACTTTAGGGACTGATGGTACGTGGAGGGGACAGCTTTCATTGCATGGATCCATGGGCGGCCTAGAATAATGTTGTAAGGCAGCTCAATATCAAGGACTTGACACTTGGTTTCCAGCATGACAGGGCCCAGTTGTATAGGCAAGTGAATAACACCTTTTGAACGGCGTTCTGCATCATCATACCCCTTGATTGTAATACTATGCTCAGTGTTGACGTGATCCTCAGAGTATCCCAATTGCTTTAGTAACTTTAAAGAATGGATGTTGAGACCAACACCACCATCTATGAGGATGCGTTTGATTTTGCGCTTATGGATGAGAACTTCAATATGCAGGGCATCGTTGTGACATGGATCATGGGAGGGGAGGTCTTTCTCAGAGAAGACCATGTTGTAAGGCGAAGCAATATTACCCACTATAGCTTGGAAATCTGCGACTGCTATGTTGTTAGGAACGGATGACTCTTGGAGGGCTTTTTCTAACACCACTCTATGTGCAGGTGATGACCGTAGAAGGTCCAAAATAGAGATCTGTGCTGGTGTTTTCCCTAGATGTTCGACAAGATTATAATCAGACTGAACCGGAAGCCTAGGTGTAGGTGCACGGATGGTGACATGACCTCGACGAGTAGTAACAGCACAATCCGTAGATTTGCCTTTGATGGTGAGGGTAGACACTCGACTCTCTTCAAAACGACCTACAATAGAATCGAAAGATGTGGACGCGTGATTGATACCTTTACCTCTATCCTGAGGAGGAGGTGGACCGTGATGAGGGAATGGTTCCTTGTACATATCGAGATCCTTGTTCGTGTGTTGCGCTGGTGATTCATTCTCAAAAGTAATTTGATTACCGTAGATGAGGTTTTGGATGAGGTGCTTAAGCTTCATGCAAGATGCAGTTCGATGCCCTTTGCTCCTATGGAACTCACAATACTCATTGTCTCTGTAACGTGCAGTTTTGTAGACAGGTTCTCCATAAGGAGGAGCATCAGGTAAGGTGATGAGCCCCTTCTGTAAAGCTTGTTGTAAGACCGATTCGATGGGCACTCCCAAAGGAGTAAATTGACGTCGCGGAGGGTAATCTTGTTGGGGCCACTCTTGTTGTCTTTGCTGTTGGTTGGGATAAGGCTGCCTTTGTTGTTGCTGTTGTTGGGGTGGAGCTTGACTTGGTTTGGAGAGTTACAGCGGTGTTTGCAACATTTGGACATGCTTAGTATCGACCACCCCATCATTGACCACGTTTTTGTTCTTGTTCCAATATTTGGGTTTATCGTTCGACTGTTGATGTGAATTGCTATCTTTCGTCTCCTTAAAGATTTTGACCACACCCTTAGCAATGAGGGCCTTCTCAATGTTGATACCCTTGTATGTGATTTCATCGAAGGTTGTAGCACTAAGAATTTGCAAATGGAAACCTAACTCTTGGTTGAGGTTCTGTACAAATATGCTAACAAGCTGTTTCTCTGGAATCTTGAAAGGGAATTTACTAGCCATTTGTCTCCATCGTTGGAGGAAAGAAATGAAAGTTTCCCCATTTTTTTGTTTATTGTTGCATAGGTCGTCATGGAAATCTCATGCTCTGCGTTGTAAGAAAAATGGGTGGCAAACTTTTCTGCTAGCTCGTTGAAAGACTTGATACCCGTAGGTAAGTGTGAGAACCATTCTATGGCTTGACCTCCAAGACTACGAGGAAAGAGACGCATAAGATACGTATCGTTGTGAGAGACCTCAAAGCAAGCAAGATAGAATTCCCTAAGATGGTCTTTTGGGTCACCTTTTCCTTTGTACTTATCAAACTTTGGAATAGTGAAATTTTGCGGAAAAGGGATCATTGGTAATGACCGATCAAAAGGATAAGGGCACACTTCCTCTAAGGAGAAGGTCTTTTTGGTGTGGCCAAACATAAGATCAGATAACTGTTGTTGCACTTCCACAATCTTTAGTTCCATAGTCGTGGGAGGGGTTGGTGACGTCTCCTGTTGTCCAAAAAGCGGTTGGTGTTGCCCATATGGAAGATTATAATGTGAGCCATGCGCAGTGGTATTGTAAGGGTCGTAAGATTGATTGGGATTGTATGGATTGTATGATTGGTTCATATTGGGTTGGAATTGGAGGCCTTGATTAGGCAGAGGTGGAGGTGGCGCTAGGTAAGAATGTTGGCTTTGTGATGGTTGAAGAAAAGTATTGGGGGGAGGAAAGCTAAAGTGCGTTTGATTAGGTTGTGATGGTGGCACATAGCTTTGGGCAACCTGATGTTGGGAATGTTGAGAGTGGCTAGGCAATGTATGAAAGAAGTTGAGCGTGGATGAACGTTGTGGAGGAGGAACATAGGTAGAAGTGAGTTGCGACGGTGGGGGTTGATTGAAGATGAGAGTAGAAGAATGTTGTGGTGGAGGAACATAGGTAGAAGTGATTTGCAACGGTTGGGGTTGCTTGAGGATGAGAGTAGAAGAATGTTGTGGTTGGGGCTGCGTGACTCCAATTGGTTGAGAGACATGCAGGTGTGATGATATAGGAGGTGGCATATGTTGAGACCCTTGTTGCATGGCTACATACGTGTTCCCCAGATTGTAATTGGGTGGAAAACCTACGCGTGATGGGGTAACCAAGATTCCACTTGCGCTTGGGGTAGACACTTTAGGAGGTGGTTGCACATTGGATCGAGCTAAGGTGGCTTGCTTAGCTAACTCTGCTTGACGTTGGAGAGTTTCTTGTTGGTTTTGATAGATCTCCATAGGAGTCAACAGTGGTGATACGGGCCTCTCCTCTGTTAGATTTTGAAAAAGGGGATTCCTATACTGCGAGCCTTGAGTAGGTAAGGGCGTAGTCACCGTGGACATGGTTTGCACCGCTTGTATGGTTTCTTGGGTGTTGTTGCTCTCCTTGAGAGTGGACACATCAAAATCTGGAGGTAACTTGGCACCTTGCTTTGCAAGCAAGCGAAAGAAATGATCCTAGTTCTCACTAAGGATTTTATCAAAGGCAGCTATAGCTCTAGGATCTTGTATAAATTCATCAAGATCTTGCCCATCTTCTTGAGAGGATTGACCTATTTCAAAGTGTCGCTCTTCTTGAGATGGGGGTTGATCTATGACATAACCTTGTGGGACAAAATCTGGAGGCAAGCCTGTAGTATACTGTGGTGCATTTAGCAAAGGGGTTCTATCCTCATGAGGATTGCTTGGTTCATCTATGTGCGGCATGTTTGGAGAGCTGATTGGTTTTGCCGCGGGTGTATTAGGAGTCACTTTGGGAGTAACGTTGAGACGACCTGATTGTGGTGTGCGAGGGGGTGACTTGTGCTTCTTAGGGATAACTTGCCTAGACTTCATAGTTTGCTGTAGCCTAGTGGTGACCATGGGATATGCCTGGGCACAATGTGATGCTGGGAATCTGTGAGATGCTTTGAAGAAACGGACAAACTCTGATGCACAAAGTACTAGACCAAAGGCGCTATACTGTTTTGACCAGAGGCGCAGGACTGTGCTACCAAAAGCGTGCTACTGTGGGCCAGAGGCGATGGACTGAGTTGCCAATAGCGAGTTACTGCTATGCCAAAGGCGAGCTACAGTGACCAAAAGCGAGCTACTGTTATACCGAGGGCGCTGAAGTAGAGTTTTGCCAGAGGCGGGTTACTGCTGACCAAAGGCGATCTACTGTATTACCAAAGGCGAGCTGCTGTAATACCAGGGGCGCTGAAGTAGTGTCAGATGTTTTTCAAAGGCAAGATTTTTCTGTTTCTGATTGGTTTGGTTTGGCAAGAGAAAACACAGCAAACAAGTGGTCAAAAAAGGCAGAAGGACTGACACAACAGATAGTGTATGTTCAAGGCTCCAAACAAGCCCAATGTTTCCACAGGTCTAATACAGTTGCAATCAATAACAAGCACTTTTTATCCCTAGAGACAAGGTTTCATTGCAGTAGATTAGCTCACAGCTTAATACTCCGTCGATAAAAATATCATTCCATAAAGGTGTCGGATATTTAGTATCTTTGCGAGAGACAATAGGTAGGGATATCTCACCCTCCCCTTGGAAAGCTCAAGTAGGTCACAAGAGCTTTATGTCCGAGGGAATACTATCTCTTCTCAAGGGAGCCAATGGTGAGTATCTTAAGGGTTTAAATTGATTTCCCTTGCACTGATGATTACCGCAATGTTCAGAGGTAGGTCGGGTAGTCTCTAACTAAATTGGTTCTTAGTGACTTTGAGGGACCAATGCCTTACGAGCAATGCGACAAGCTACTAAAAGCTTTAACCAATCCTACTAAGAGTTTCAAACACTTCGCTCAATGTGAAAATCGTTTCCACAAAGGGCTAGTACACCTCTTTTCAGTTTGGCATCACAAGGTAAGGCTGACGTCGGTTAGGACTTGGCTTTCGCCTTATCCCTTTTATATAGCGGTTCAAAGGAAAACTCCGCTTAGGGTCGTCCCTTTTGGATGAATCGCAATCCAAAAGCAGGCCCTTCTAAAGGAAGTACAAAAAGTAAAAGCAAGCATGTCACACAAAGGTTCAATTGTCCCGTTATAAGAAAAATAAGGTGCAACTAAGCTATGCACACACACGGTTGTAGTTGTAAATTGTCCCTTATGAAATGAAGTGTTTGGCATTTATGTCCATTTTCCCTTAGAAATTTGAGGTGTTTGTCCATACATGTCCATTGTCCCTTAAGAAAATCAGTATGTTCCTAAGACTTAGATTTGCAAAAAAGATTTGTTCAATTACTCCTTTTAAGCATGCAATGTGTTTCTAAGACTTAGTAAGGTAAAACAAAAGGGTCTTCAACGCTCGTCCTGCGTAAACATGTTAAAAAAATACCTATTGGCTCTGTGTGAGTAATAAGAAGCTGCAACAATTCTGTTAGTTCCACCAAAAATTCACAAGTTAGCAAAATAAATCAACTTTGATCAAAAGCGCTGAACAACCTTACCAGAAGCGACCTACTGTGTTCCAGGAGCGCTATCATGCAGACCAGAAGCGTCAGAGAATATAGCTAGCAGCGTTGAACAATAACCAGAAGCGCTTCACTGTCGTTCCAAAAGCGCTGCGATAAATACCAAAAGCGTGTAACGATAATAACAAAAGCACTGTAAAAGATCCAGGAGCGCTTTATTGTGTAACCGAAAGCGCGATACTATGTGGCCAAACGCGCTGTTCTGTCTCAGATACAGAAAATATTAGTTTTGTTAACAATAACCAGGTCAAAATAACTTTTCATGGTGGACCTATTATCTGAAGGATGATATCTGATAGATCTGGGTTGTGTAATCTGGAAACTCAGAAAAATGGATCAGACCAATAGATTAGCACCAGAAACAAGGATATTCCTAAATAAATCAGCTTAGGAGATATCAAAAAATCAGGTTCTGAAAGACAAATATAACAGCTTGTCCGACAAAACGACAGATCTGAAATGAGAAATCACTGCAAAACCCCGAATGAAGTCAAAAACCTAATTTAAACCAAAAGCGCCTAATAACATCGCCAGTAGCGCTTCTCTGTGCTACCGATAGCGCTTCTCTGTGCTACCAGAAGCGCGGCCGTGCTGCCAAGGGCGCTGAACTGTTCCTGCAAAAGCGTTGTAATATACTGCCAGAAGCGCTGTGAAGTGCCGTAAGCGCCGTGCCGTACTGTGTCTTCAAAAAAAACAAATTTCTCAAAGAAACCAAGGGATTAGTGGGTCCCACCGGGCGTGCCAGAATGTGTATATGGAAAATCGATCTATTCTAAACTAATAAAAACCAAAAATCCAATAACATAAAGAAAACGAATTTAAATAAAAGCCATGACAAATAATCAATGCAATAAAGACTTTTACCGAAATCTGTGTTGTTTCCTTTGGATTGAATGTAGAATTGCTCAATGAAATTGCAAAGCCATAGCTGCAACAAGCAAGTGTGGTGCTCAAGAGATCAATGTCAAAAGATCGTTAGGTTGCTCAATCGACGCGTTGTGTATGCTCGAAACGCTGTTAAGTATGCCTGAGAATACGATCGAAGAGAGAGGCTCAATGAAGGAGATGAGGGGGGTTTATATAGATTTCAAGGAAAATCGATCAACGGTCCAGATAATTCAGAAGAATCAATGGAGGAGATAAGTTGAGGAATGTGCAACGAATGAAAAGCAGACATGTGTCTTGCTTGCTTTTGCATGAGAGGAGTTATCAAGAATAGAAGAATGAGTTAACTGAAGAGATAAATCAATTAAAAGAATAAAGCAATCAATTAAGTGATTTAAAACAAGAAGAAGAGATTTGCATGAGAAAAGAAGATATTTTGCTTTATTAAATATAGAAATATTTAATTGATGAGCAAGAAAGCTTGAGTTATTTTAGAGATAACTCAAATTAGAAGAAAAAACAATTTAAATAAATAATTGATTTATTCAAATTAGAAGAAGATATTTTGGAAGAAATAATTAAATAATTGGAATTATTTAATTTAGAAGATTTTAAAAGCAAATTAAATAAATAAATTTATTTAATTGTTGTGCATGATTTTGGAAGAATGATTTTTGATTTAATTAAATAATTTAAGAATTATTTAATTTTAGATAAGAGGGAATTTGTTGAATTAATTAAATAATTGGATTTATTTAATTAATGTGGATTTGATTTTCGAAAAGCAAATAATGATTTAATTAAATAATTAAAATTATTTAATTGTAGAAGAATATAGCGGAATTTAATTTAATTAATTAAATAAAGAGGATTTATTTAATTAATGTTGAATTTAGGAGATTTAGAAGAATTTGATGATAATTAATTAAATAATTAGATTATTTAATTAACGCTTGCAATGCAGGTGATTAGACAGATTATGAAATGCAAGTAGCATGACAAGTTGGTCATTTTAGGGTGTCTACACAAGCACGTTATAAAAAACATTAAAAATAGTGTATCTTTATATTTTTCATAATGCAAGCGTGTTATGAAAAACATAAAAAAATACATTTTAAATATATATTTTTTATAACATGCATTAAAAATAGTGTATTTTTTATTTTTTTCATAATGCGCTCATGTTACGAAAAAAAAAATACACTTTTTAAAAATCTTTTTTAACGCGAGTGTGTTTTAGTGCATTCACGTTATAAATTGCCTTGGAAACTACCAACCATTAGGGTTGGATTTGCCTTGGGCATCCAACCCAAAGGGTTGGACTTGCATATCAATGCCCAAAGACGTGTTTTTTGCAAAATATTGGAAAATAACTAAATACCAAGTGTGCTCTCCTTCAGGGTTGCACATTTTTCAATGTCGATATGAAAAATGCTACAATAATGTCAAGCTCTCTCTTACCTTTCTAATCATGTAATTTTTTCTACATTTTGAATACGTTAAGGTTTTAATCGTCAATTTGTTTTGCCAGTGTCTTCCTTTTTTCCTGAAAACCTATGTATAGTATTTTTGGTGTCATTTTTTATCCGTTCATCTAAATTTAAAACAAATTACATTTTTACAATTGATAAGGGCATGGTTTGGTGGTCAAGTCACACGGTTGTTGTTACAAGCACCAATGTTCAAACCCTCACTAGGCCAAAGAGCTCGCAGCCCTTGTGCCTTCACTGGGCTGATGTGCTCACAAGATACATGTCTTCACTGGGCTATTGTGCTTGCAGGCTGTGGGCCTTCATTGGGCCAGTGAGCTCGTGGGTTTGAACTTGGCAATAATGCCTTGGGGACTGAGACCCCCCAGTAGTGGTCTCGGCGATATAGCCTTGGGAAGAGATCTCCCATAAGGGTCTCTTTGGGCTTACACCAAGCTAAAAACCTGTGTTACTCCAACAAAAAATTACTCTCGGTGATATAGCCTTGGGAAGAGATCTCTCGTAAGGGTCTCTTTGGGCTCAGACCAAGCTAAAAACCTATGTTACTCCAACAAAAAATTACATTTTTACATTATAGACTCTATTATATACACAATTAAAAAAACTAAATTTTGATTGGTTTTCAAAAACATTAGGGGGGAGCACACTCAACTTTTTGTTTTTTAGGATGTGTCCACTTTGAAAATTCATAAAAAATCATATATTCATTAAAAAATTAGCAGAAAAATCAATCATAAACTAGATGATGTTATCTAATTTTTCACTAAAGTGATTGATAAAATAATTAAAAAAATTCAATATTTTAGGGGGAGCACACCAGACGCTATGTTATATTTTTCTGACAAAAACAAGAGCACTTTGTGTGCTCCCCCTGTTTGAAGCTCTTAATAATATCCACCATTTTAAAAAAAAATAGTAGTTTAGAAACTAGATTCTAAGCACAACAAACTTTGTTCTTGTTGCATCTTCAAGTTTTGAGCATGGTTATCTTCAATTTCTCATCCAAGATTAGTTTTTACAGATTTAAAAAAAAGTGGCCACTTTTGACCCCCTTTTGGTCCCCCATTTCTATGCACATACCCATACTTCAGTCACTTTATCATACTTAGCTCTTAATATATAAGGTTTCATTTAAATCTAATTTATTTGTACGCTATATATTTTGTAGGGTATGCTTTCCTACCTTTTTATTTTGGTGAAATTGAACCTCAAACCCCTATAGGGTTTTAACCTTCATCCTATTTTTGATTTCTAATCTAAATTCTCTATTTTTTCCACCTTTATCTCAAATCTAAATTTTGTATACTCTTATATTGTTTATATTTTCTTTTGCTTATCATTATTGGTTCACATTTGGGTGAGCTTGATCGATCCTATATCCCTTAGGGTTTGTCCTTCCATCTTGCTATTTTAAAGATATGATATTTTTCATCACTTTCATCTTTTATTTCAAATATAAAATATCACATAGCTTCATTGCTTTGATTTCCCTTCCATCTAGGGTTTGGCTTTTCTGTATCCTTTCTTTCATCCACTATTTATTGATTTTTATCTTTCGCAATGGATCCTTGTGAGCCTTTATTTTTGGATTACTTTGTGCATATATCATAGATTATGAGGTGTTTTCAAGCTTGATTGATTCTAGCCCTTTGATCCTTAATGATACCGCCTCATTTTACCATGTCAATGATTCTACATGTTCAATGCTTGTGTAATCTTTCAAACTTTGTGGACCTTATGCACACCATCCCATCAATTTGAAAGTGTTTTACCTCATTTGTCTACACGACTCTTGATGGTTATACACCTTGTGTGTGTAATATCAGATATTGTATACTTTGCAATTCCATTTATTGTTTTTTGCACTTATTTTAGCTTGTGTTATGTTTTGTATTTTTGACCCTTGTTACCTCTTTTCTTATGTCTTGTCCTAGTTCTCCTTTGTGATCCTTGTCCCTTTGCCATGTACTTTCTTTTTAATTTAATTTCTCCCATTCTCTTTCCTTACTCCTAGGGTTTTTCCCTTTCATCATAATCCTTTACCCCTTCCTCATAACCACCTTTTTACTTTTAATCCAATCAATTAATAAGATCCTATGTCCTAGACTATATGTAAAATCACCTTTTTTGGAACCTATAATTATGAATCTTGAAGCTTAACTCAAGCCATAACTACCAACTTTAGATGGTAACCCTTACCCTTAATTTGTCATATAAAATTGGACCTCTTGGGGCTCAAGGACCAATCACCAACCATGATTGTTATGTTGTCAACCTAGTCCTTTCCAGTAAGGAAATGTTGGGCTAGATATAAGTAAGGAAATGTTGTTTTCTATAACTTATAAGTATTACTTTCTAGTAATGACTAGGAGTAACAAGGAGTGCTTGTAAGTCATCAGAGATGAAAGTGATTTAGGGAGAAGCATGGCTTGGATATGAGAAAACTTTCATGAAGAATTGAATGTGTCTAGTATCACACACACAGTTAGCATGTACGATAGTGATGGGCACATAAATATGTCTAGTGTTATACACATGGGTAGTGTGTATGATAGTGATGGGCACATAAATATGTCTAGTGTTATACACATGGGTAGTGTGTATGATAGTGATGGACACATAAATATGTCTAGTATTATACACATGGGTAGTGTGTATGATAGTGATGGACACATAAATGTGTCTAATGTTATAAACATGGGTAGTGTGTATGATAGTGATGGACACATAAATAAGTCTAGTGTTATACACATGGGTAGTGTGTATGATAGAGATGGACATAAATGTCTAGTATCATACATAGAAAATGTGTATGATAGAGATGGATATAAACATTTAGTATCAGACATACATAAATGTGTATGATAGAGATGGACATAAATGTCTAGTATCACACACGTGCAGAGCATGAATGATAGAGATGGACATGTTGTAGCCTTTATATGGGCGTAGTAAAGTTCCCTGAGTGGAACACTTAACCAAGATACATATAAGTGTCATATGCATGGAGCATGAATGAGGAAAATAAATCATTAGTTATTACCTTCAGTGTGTGTGTCAACGCATGGAATTTCTCATGAACCTAAATGAGATAGTTGTCTCTCATATGAGGAAATAAGGATATCTTTAGTCAGAGAAATTAAGTATGCGACACTTCAATTGAAAGGTAAGTGAATATGGAGACTACGATAAATGAGAGTGTAGAAATGATTGTAAGTATGTGGCCAAGCCTAGTATTTGAATATTATTTATTTTGATCATTTTGTTATTCAATGTCAAGTTACACTTCCTATGATCATCTACATTAGATTGGATGTTATATGTTAGGAGATGCATTGCATAGATCATCTCTCCCTTCTAACGACTGAAGGAAACTTACATGATCAGATGTTTAACTTATGTTAGTAAGATTTGACTAAGGAATTGTTTGCAATTTCAAACCTATAAGATATAGGTTTACATGAAAAAATTGGTTATATAACAACTAAAGAGGTAAGTAAAAAATGATGACCTCCAAATTTGAATGTAGATGGAATCTTAGTAGATACACCTACATGATATTTGAGTATCTTATATTACTCTTTTGGATTGGAAATCCACTTATATGTAACTTACTCCTACATTGTGATGCCAAATAAAATTATAACATTTTAAATTGGAAGTGTGAGTATTTTCTATATAATCATGAATGATTAATGATAAAGTGGTGAGATGAATGATCAAGTGGTTGTAAGAGTCAATGTGACTCAGCAAGCCAGGATCCCTGCAATCAAGACAACCTTCCACAAAAAGATAAAAGAGAAGAATATGCTAAAACAATGGAGCAAGATTCTATACAACAAAGTATATGAAACTATTCTCAAATATAATGAGAGATCCTTACTTATAAAGGCAAGGATGACAACAAAGAATTTGTAGTCATGTGACAAGTGTCACATTCTTATCACATGTGACATCTAGAAGATAAGATGTGAACTAGAGTACATGTGTAGGATAAGACAACTCACTACAACTATTAACAACTAGAAGACTCACTAAGTCAGCTTAACATGTGAATTATGTGTGATGTGTGAATATTATTTAACTAATAAATAGTTAAATAATATAAAATATCCACACAAGGGGAAATTAACCAAACACGTTAGGAAAAACCCCTATTCACACCAACACCCCCCTTAAGTGCAACTTAGGGAGTATCTGACTAAAACAAAGATACAATGATGGGTTCTGGCTACTAGGCCATGTTAGGTACCCATGTACAATGAATATCAAGTGGAGAAAAAGAGAAAACCTCATGGGACAAAACTCCTCTCCAAAAGTGAGAATACAAAAAACAAATGAAAGATGTGATGGAAGGAGGACTCAAGACCCCCTAGAACTACATCCAACACATATGTACAATCAATTACCCCCCCATAGGAGAGAAGGTGTGAGACTATAGGTCCCCCCCATAATGAAGTAGCTCATGTTCCAATGGTCAATGCTTGAAGAAGAATGCCGAAGAGAATCCAAAGCCTACAAACAACATTCTTCCCCTTAGGAAGAAATAGGTCCAAAGGCTGATGTAGAAGAAACTCCATCTCAAGATATGAGGGAAAAAGCCTCATGATGTATGCTGTCTCTGAAAATTGCTCAAGTGTCCACATGTGACAACAAAAAGATGTCACATAATCATGTGTTGTATGCCTAATCAAAGAATGTGATAGTCCAAGACAAGATGAAAACTCAAGATTATCAATATCCAAAGACGAGGAATCCTCTGAATGATGCTCAAGATACTCCAACTCAATGCCAAACCGTGACAAGTGAAGAGGAGAAGATGGTGCCCACTCATCCGAAGTAGAATAATCAACTATGTCCTCCAAGTCATCAAGATAGGACTTACAAAACAAGTCTAAAATATTTGTTAAGTACTCATCCCACAAACCTATATCTGGAAGACAAAGAATATCCTAATCAACTAAAGTGGGTGAATCTATGTCAATTCTAATCTCTGTAGAAGCAGGAATCTCAACCTAGTCTCAGGAATTGAAGCATATGCAAGAACACCAAGGTTCAAGTGACCAAACTTCTCCTTGGAAACATGATTCACACTTGATGCATGAGTGTGAATACTAATCAATGGATCTACATCATCATCAGAAACAGAATGGGAGAAAGTATGCAAGTGAGTTGCATGATCAACCATCTGAACAACAATGATATCTCTGCTCTCCAAGTCTCGTATGATCATAGAATCAGGAGTGAACTCAGCTATCTTCCCTACACCACAATGAGTAATCTGGTAGATGTAAAGGAGATTGGTTGTCAAAGAAGGTACACACAACACATTGTTGAATGTACTCTCAGTAACATCAATAGTTCCGTGTTTAGTTGTATGCACGTATGTATTGTTACCCATCAAAATAGGTGGTGAAGTACATAACTCAAATGAAGAGAACATCCCCTGTGAAGATGCCATATGATGAGAAGCTCCTGAATCAAGAAGCCATCTATTTGACTGTAGACTTGTTGAAGTAAAGAGTTTTTGTCCTTTTCCTTTGTCTGACCCATTTGCAAATCTTGTTATCTTTGGTTGTATAGATGATGATGGTGTTGAAGAAGAAGAATTGCGTAAAATTGTTGTTGATGAAGAATACTCAATGTTATGTTTTTGAAGAAGTTGTGACATCTCATCAAATTTTTTCTCGTAACATTTAGTCTCATCATGACCCAATTTCTTACAATAAGAACACTTTGGCTTCTTCTTCTTATTCCAAGGACTCCTCTTTGGAAGAAGAGTTGAGGGTTTTCTTTCATTCTTTCTCTTGCTCATTAGACTTTGAATTCTTTTGTTTCTTTCCCTTATTATGTGAAGCCGTAGGATCTTTTGTACTTTGTGTTGCAACTAGAGCCTTTGATCTAGGAGACTTCAATGTGCCCATGTGTAGAAGCTTGACTTGTTCTCTAGTGAGTTGTGCAGCAAACTCCTCAAGTGAAGGCATTGTAAACTTACTACCAAAAGCATTCATTGTAGCATAAAAGGTAGAAACATAAACTGAATAAGCAAGACCCAATTTTACAAGAATAGATAGAATCAACTGTTCATCTTCTTTCTCAAGACCACACTGTTTAAGTTGCAACCTGATAGACTTAAAATTGATAAATAAATCTTTAATTTGATCAAAATCTTGAGGATTAAGTGCACTTAGCTCATTCTCCAGTTTGAACCTTCTTATTTTGTCTTGCTTTCCAAAGAGATTGTTTAGTGTTGTCCATATCTCATTTGGTGTTGTATAAGACTCAACATGAAATCTAAGATCTGGAGAAACAACAAGACAAAGTGTGCCATAAGCCTCATTTCTTCTATCTAACAATTTTCTTCTCTCATTAGCACCTGTGGGTTTAGGATTTGTGCCTAAAGTTATTCTGTGTAACTTTTGTTTATACAATACAAAATCCTTGTTTTTCTTCCATTCATAATAATTATATGGAGTTAAAAGTAGAATTTGAGGCACATCCATGATGAAAAAGAAAAACAACAATACAACAACACCCCCTTACTATGCAAGAGAGCCCCCTAATTTGTTGTGGCACTTTATACTTAGTGTGTCTTACAATTGTCCTCAAGGGACCAAAATTGGGAAAATAATCAAAATCTCTTAAAAAAGAGATCCGAGTGAGATTACAATCACTCACAATGATGTATTACAACAAACAAATCCTCTCAAAACAAATTTCACCTCCTCAAGTATCAAAGTGCCCAAGTTATCACTCAAAAGCAAAAAAAAATGACAAATTGAATAAAATGCATCTATAACTAAATCTGAGAAATGTGTATGGATGGCTTTGTAGATCTCCTGAATACCTTTCTGGTGCCTCAAGAATCGCAAAAATTAAAGATCGTGGTAGAAAGTTATGAGCTCAGAAGCCAAAAAATAAGATCTATCTTCAACCTACAATGAATGCTGTCAAACAACAAAATTAGATAAAATGATTGATACCACTGCAAAGAACTCTCTACTAACTTTCCAATGATATCTCATTTGCCAGATTTCGACACCTTGGGCAAAAGTTATACAAAAGGCAAAAAAGCCCTACTTTAGGACTTTGAGGGGCAAAATAGGCCCCCTGTTCACGGAATATTCTCCCCAGCAAATGGAATATTCTCTGTTGAATGCAAAAAACTACCTGCTGTAGGTGCAAAACCACCCAGTGGGGTAAAAAAAATAATGTCTGGGCCAAATCCGTCATTGGAGTAGGAAATACCAATGGTGAGTGTCGAAAACCACCCTGTGAAAGCCAACCACTGACCTATGTGCAAAGACCGCCTTGAAAATCACGGTTTGAAACTGCCTTGATGGTTCAAGGTTTTAAGACCACCACATATGATTTTTGTTGACTGTATTGAGACTCAAGATTTGGATTGACCTAAGACCGTTGCAGAAGTTTGAAGTGCCACAGATTTAAAAGGACCCGCAGATTTTAGCTGCTGACAAAGATCTTAAACGACTACTGCCTGAGATGGTTAAAGGAAACTACTGGATGAGATGACTAATAGAAATCTTAGTAAATGGGATCTCATTTAGGTTTTGACCATTTTTTATTCTTACTATCATTGTTGGCCCTACAACTTGTTTTGTACAACTGACAGTGACATATTCACTATTTTCTATTAACTTTTGTCTTCTACAAGTTCTTCAACTTGGGATTTAATTTCAATTTTGAAAGGAGGCATCATTGGGACAATGTTTGAGTGGAATTTTGTTCAATTGCTACTTGTTTGAAGGAGGATCAAACAAGGAAGACTTTCAAGTTTTTGACATTCATTTGTACATACTTCAAAAAATTTTAATCATGGGATCACAATGTTGTAATAAGAGGAAAGATAGGAAGGTATTGACCCCTGAAGAAATTGAAGCAAAGATAGAGAAGGAGGAAAAAAGATAAAGAGATAGAAGAATGAAGATTTGATCAATGAATGATGCTGAAGCATCCAATTCCACAACTATTGAAGATAAAAATATTAAGGAGACCATGGATGTAGATGATGCAAATTTTCAAGAGGTGAATGTGGAAACTAATATGATTATACAAACTACTCCTGGTATGTCTTCAAATCCCCCTTTCAATGCTATGGAGAATGTTTCAATAGGTACAAATCTAGGTATGTCTTCGAATCCACCTTTGAATGAAATGGAAATGGTGTTTATAGGAGATTTAAAAGAAGCTGGATATAACAATGTTGAGATCGATAATATTTGTAGAGATCAAGATTTGTGTCAAATTGTTGTTGAAAATGAAAATGAAAATCATTTTGTTGTTGAAAATGAAGATGAAAATAGTTTTTTTGTTGAAAATAAAAATGAAAATCCTTTTATTGAAAATGAAAATAAAAATTGTTTTGTTGTTGAAAATGAAAAGGAAAATCCTTTTATTGAAAATGAAAATGAAAACCGTTTTGTTGATGAAAATGAAAATCATTTTGAAGTTGAAAATGAAAGTGAAAATTCAGGATGTGATGTTGAAAATGAAAATATTTTTTTAAAAATTGAAATGGATGTTTTGGATAATCTTCCTGGTAAGATTTCTTGGAGACAAATAAGAACACATGCCAATAGATTATACAAAGAATTTTTTATCGTAAAAAACTATCATTTCAATGTCAACTAATGATGCAATTAATGAGAATGTGGAAAATGAGAAAAGTAATGAAAAAGTTAGGTTTTTTTGTTAAACCAAGAAGAAAAGATTAATCACTAAAACATACTATGTCTACTGTTGCTAATGTCATCGAGTCTATTGGAAAGAATATTCAATCTAAAGATAATAATGTAGCAAGATGAGCTATAACAACTGCTATAGTTAATAAAACAACTTTGAATAAAAGAATGGTAGGCAATATTAGTGAAATTCTAAAAATACATCCTAAAACATTGGTAAGAGCAACACAGAGAAGAGAAAGTATAGAAAATGATCCAATCAACCAATGTTGGAGTTTTAGTGTCTGACTCCCAAGATATGACATGAAACTGAATGTTGAAATCAAATCTTTGATTGAAAAATATTAGCATGGTAATACTAAGGTATCATCTAATGCTCTAGAGATGTTTTAAAATTAAGAGTGGGGTCCAAAGTTCACGATCCTCATCCAAAACACTTATATTAGATACAATGCAAACTGAATTTTATAAAAAAATTTGTGGTGATTTAGTGTTACCTGGTAATATTAGAATAAGTCAAAGATCTTTTGAAAAATGTAAACCTTGGTATGTAAAGATTAATAAGCAACATATATCTTGTTGTTGTAAAACACACGTTCAATTTTGTTATTATTATTATGATGTGTTTTGATATATACGTTGTACTTTACATACTAACATGATTATGTAGGAATGTGGTATTAATATGCCACCTGAAATAATAAAGAAGTTTATATCAAGTTTGTTTTGTGAAAGATCTAATGGGAAATTATTTTATTTAAGTTCATGTACTTCTGGACAATGCACTAGTTGTGGAAATCTTTCTTTCTTAAGAGTTTGTATGCATGGAAGTGTTGAAAATTATTTTGGACAACAATTAGTGGATGTTAAAATATTTAAGAATGTTGACTATTCTTTAAAAGATGGAAAAATTGGAAAGCATTGTGATTTAATTACAGAAAAAGTTAGTGTACATGCATTCATTTCATAATTTAAGAGTAAGATTGTACCAAAATATGTCAAGCACTCTCAACATGCTTGATGGATTGATGAAAAATTTTGCACATGTAGAAACACATTTTCATTCAGTACTATACTATCAGTGGTTGATTTTGCGGAAAACTATACTCTAGCTCTACAAGAGGAAATCCAATCACAATATTACAATTCAGTGTAGGTGGCTATGTTTGTTCATATTGTTTATAGACATGTATATGATAGCACAGAGGATGATAGAAAAGTTTTGAGGGAATATAATTTCTATTTGAGTAACGACCGATTACACTTGTCAGAGTTTGTTCAATACTGTTTTAATATATTTTATACAAATTTAAGAGAAAGAGGAATCCAGATGACATAACATCTCATATGGTTTGATAATTGTATAGGGCAGTTCAAGAATGCTCGAATGTTCTATTGGTTAAGTAGGGTTCACAATGAACATAATGTCCAACATATGTGAAGTTTTTTTGAAGCTGGACATGGTAAAGGAGAACATGATGGAGCTGGTGTGTGTGTTAAAAAGAATTCTTGCTAGAGAGAAATTAAAATTTGAGGATGCAGTAAAATTTGAAGATGCACGTGGGATTGTGGATTGGTGCAATACAAGATTATCTACACCTGGATCAAGTGAGTACTATAGAGTTCACCGATTCTTTTGGTTGGTTAAAGAAGAGAATATTCTACCTTGACTTGATTGCGTGACAGTCGGTGGATCTACTAAATGGCATTCATTTAAGAGTTTGAATGCAAGCACATGGACTATCTGGACAAGGGAGCTTGCATGTTTTTGTCAGTTTTGTATTTCAGGAGATTGAGAAGCATGTGAGAATACAGAATGGGTTGAAGAGTGGAAGCAAATATTGTTGACACCTACACAAGCACACGATCAATATGAAACAACAATTGAAGATAATGATCAAGTGTTTGCATTAGACGATTATGACCATGTTTCAGACCTTGTACAAGAAGGTAATTTAATTTAATTTATTTCACTTTATTACTAGTTTGTAGTGCTTTTATTGATTTATATACATATGAATGCATGTATTTAGATTGGTCAAATTATATGGACATGTGCAAGTTATTGAATCAAATTTTGGTTGCAGGACATGTGTATGCTATTGTTGCACCCAAGGAGAATGACGAGGAAATAAAATATTGGTTGGATTGTTGTGTGGAGACTAAACATAAGTTCATATCACCTCGAGAAGATGACAATGGTTATCATTATCCAATAGGTTTGGTGATCCCCTTAAGACATTTCCTTAAGCAAATTTTGATAACAAGTCTTTGATCCCCTTAAGTAAATTTTGAGAACTTCTTTGATTCCCTTAAGAAAATTTTGAGAACTTTTGTGATGATGGCTATCATTATCCAATAGTTTCGGTGGTGGTTGTTGGCACTTGGCTATGAAAATACCTAATAAGGAAGAATGATTTGCTTCCATTCGAAGATTATGAAACACATAAGAAGATTATACACTACTCACATTTGGTGGTGGCAACAAATATAAAACTAGTGAGGTATCATGGAAGACCTACAAATAAAGAGCTATGTATAATTTCTATGGAAGAGCATGAGACAATCATAGATGCATTGCAAAAAAGAGAGGATGTAGATGGTACAATGGAATAAGCAAATACAGGTAAATATAGTTTTAGTTTATATTGTCCTTTTAAATACATTAAATACATGTTTTGATATTGCTTGTGCGTTATTAGTTGAAATTGATTTAAATTGTCCTTTTATATCCTTAGGCCATCAGTAAATTCATCACATACTTTGAGAAAAAAAGGAGAGTCCATGTATTGATTCAACCTAGACAACATGGAATACTCGGTAAAAATAGGTAATTATTAGTTAAAATATATTTAAATACATGTTTTGATTATATATTGATATTGCTTGGACATTAATAGTTAAAATTGATTTATTATCCTTTTTTGTATCCTTAAGCCATCATCACACTGATCTCATACTTTGAAAGAAAAAGGAGAGGATGCAGATTAAACCTATACACGTGCACAAGGCACTTGTAAATACAGGTACAAGTTGTGTATATAGGTAGTTTTATATAAATTAAAATACATGTTTTGATGATATATTGATATTGATTGTATCATTTTGATATCAGGTGGCATGAAGACCTGCTACATTCCCCACGAGTTTCAGATTTTTCTTGAGATGACATAGCCACATTTTGTAAACATTATTTTGAGTTGGCATATATTACATACACAATTATATTCTACACTTTTATATATTAAAATCAATATTCTATATATTTTGTTTGTTAAATGTGCATGTTTTACTACTTTGAACTTACTTTAAATTTGATTGTATTATTGTTAAATTTGGTTGCCTTGGGCAACTTCACCAAATTTTGAGAACTTCTTTGATCTCCTTGAGACATCATATTAGGACCCCTTAAGAAATCCTATTACGACATAAATTAAATTAACATTGACACTATTTTTGTAAAGAATGTGATTGTTACGATGAGTCATCATAAATTACATCAATTGCGATTAAATATGAGACATGTACTTTGAAGTATTTGATCCCCTTAAGATGTCCTATTAGGACATATCCTAAATATTTATACTTAATTATATCATTTGTTATGATGAGTCACCCTAAAGTCTAATACTTAATTATATCAATTTTGATCCAACATGGGACATGTAGTTTGAATTCTTTCACCCCCTTAAGAAGTCCTATTAGGACCCCTTAAGACATCCTATTATGACATAAATTATATTAACATTAATATTATTTTTGTATAACTTTTGTGATTGTTAAATGATGAGTCATCCTAATTTCTACTACTTAATTATATCAATTGTGATTAAATATGAGACATGTACTTTGAAGTATTTGATACCCTTAAGACATATCCTAAATATTTATACTTAATTATATCATTTGTTATGATGAGTCACCCTAAAGTATAATACTTAATTATATCAATTGTGATTCAACATGAGACATGTAGTTTGAATTCTTTGATTCCCTTAAGAAGTCCTATTAGGACCCCTTAAGACATCCTATTACGACATAAATTATATTAACATTAACATTATTTTTGTATAATGTTTGTGATTGTTAAATGATGAGTCATCCTAATTTCTACTACTTAATTATATCATTTGTTATATGATGAGTCTCCCTAAAGTCTAATACTTAATTATATCAATTGCGATTAAATATGAGACATGTTGATGTAGAGGCACTAGGATAGATGGAGGATAGCACAAATAGACAAGGTTTTCACTACACTCTAAAACCCAAATTCAAGGATCAACTTGCAAAAGTGGGAACAACAGTTAGTGGCTCTAAACTCATCATGAAAAGGTTGATTTAGCATGCCATGGGACCCATCCAAACCATTGGAAAAGGCAGAACAAACTTGGATTTAGTACTTCCTTCTTTAGGCCTTCAAATCCATTGTAGCCCTCCAAACAGAGACACTCAACAATATCTTTTGACTTAGACCTGCCAACTCAAATCTTAGACAATTTAGAGATATCCATTTGGACCCCCCATGACATATTTCAAAATGGGTATGGGTTGTTTTGGACAGTATGGTCCAACCTATAACACCTCCTAGTGACCTAGAGCCCTAATTAGGCCTATTTTGTGAAGCAACCACCCTTTCAGAGACCCATAGACCACAATCAATCATTTGGACATCTCAGGGGCATGGTAAAAACAAGGATTCTTTAGTTTTTGGGTCCCCAAAATGGACTACAACTGATTGGTCTACTGCTGTTCCTTTACTATGCTTCTATGTAACACCTAACACATGAGGATGTTAGGTTTTCTCAATGAAAACTCCTCCTTCTCAGATTCCCTGTCAAAAACTTGTTATAACATACTAATACAAACCTACAAAAACCCATCCCACTGATCAAGAATGAATTAAATTAGTGGAATGGAAGAAAAAACACATAACTCCTATCAAAACCCTAGATAAGGGTTTCCTTGACTGTTTTAAAAAAATGAAATTAACTAGGCTCTAGAATTGTTTCAAGACACCAAACCATATGAAAATGGGAGTCAACTCACCCTAAATTCATGCCAACATCATGATCTTCCACCAACTATCTGTACAGAGGAGTACCACAGACTGTAGCAGTGAATTTGTATAGAAATAACTAAAAATATGAGTTTTTTAATTGTTTTCTTCCCCCAAAATGTCTTCTCCACTTACAATCACCATGGACAGGGCTTTAAGAACCCTACCACAACACCTTTGGATAGTTAGAGGGCAGTTGGGGTTGATGGGACTGTGGAATAACCATTGAATTCCCTCTCTGTAACTACCCTGTTATAGGACTTCAACTGCCCTGTTTTGAAATTACAACTAATTACATGTTTTTATCATAATGGCATCGATTGTTTTAGGCTTTGACAATGCCTTCTAACTCCTTTACAATGTAATTAGGATTTTGACAAGGTTTACCACCCCCTTAACACATGCCAAAAGGCTTACAATATGTGATAATATATGACTGTCCCTTACATGCCTTAGAAGGCTTACAAATACACCTTATAACATGACATCAACAAGATTTGCTGTTGGACATGGTCCTTATTACAACATGAAAATGGTCTTCCAAGACCTTATTACAACATGAAAAAACATGGAACAAACAAAAATAGTCATGGATCTTCATGATCCTCTTGGTGCTCCTGCACCATACTCCCCAAGGATAGATGGAGGATAGCACAAATAGACAAGGTTTTCACTACACTCTAAAACCCAAATTCAAGGATCAACTTGAAAAACTAGAAACAATAGTTAGCAGCTCTAAAATTATCATGAAAAGGTTGATTTGGCATGCCATGGGATCCATCCAAACCATTGGCAAAGGTAGAACAAACTTGGGTTTAGTACATCCTTCTTTAGGCCTTCAAATCCCTTGTAGCCCTCCAAACAAAGACACTCAGCAATATTGTTTGACTCAGACCTGCCAACTCAAATCTTAGACAATCTAGAGATACCCATTTGGACCCCCCATGACATATTTCAAAATGGGTATGGGTTGTTTTGGATAGTATGGTCCAAGCTATAACACCTCCTAGTGACCTAGAGCCCTAATTAGGCCTATTTTGTGAAGCAACCACCCTTTCAGAGACCCACAAAACACAATCAATCATTTGGACATCTTAGGGGCATGGTAAAAACAAGGATTCTTTAGGTTTTGAGTCCCCAAAATGGACTACAACTAATTGGTCTACTGATGTTCGTTTACTATGCTTCTATGTAACACCTAACACATGAGGATGTTAGGTTTTCTTAATGAAAACTCCTCTTTCTCAGATTCCCTATCAAAAACTTGTTATAACATACTAATACAGACCCGCAACAACCCATTCCACTGATTAAGAATGAATTAAATCAGTGGAATGGAAGAAAAAACACATAATTCCTATCAAAACCCTAGATAAGGGTTTCCTTGACTGTTTTCAGAAAAATGAAATTAACTAGGCTCTAGAATTGTTTCAAGACACCAAACCATATGCAAATGGGAGTCAACTCACCCTACATTCATTCCAACATCATGATCTTCCACCAACTATCCGTACAGAGGAGTACCACGGACTATAGCAGCAAATTTGTACAGAAATAACAGAAAATCTGAGTTTTTTTTATTGTTTTCTTCCACCAAAATGTCTTCTCCACTTACAATCACCATGGGCAGGGCTTTAAGAAGCATGCCACAACACCTTTGGACAGCTAGAGGGTAGTTGGGGTCGATGGGACTGTGGAATAACCATCGAATTCCCTCTCTACAACTACCCTGTTATAGGACTGCAACTGCCCTGTTTTGAAATTACAACTAATTACATGTTTTATCATAATGGAATCGATTATTTTAGGCTTTGAAAATGCCTTCTAACTCCTTTACAATGTAATTAGGCTTTTGACAAGGTCTACCACCCCCTTAACACATGCCAAAAGGATTACAATATGTGATAATATATGACTGCCCCTTACATGCCTTAGAAGGCTTACAAATACACCTTATAACATGACATCAACAAGATTTGTTCTTGGACATGGTCCTTATTACAACATGAAAATGGTCTTCCAAGACCTTATTACAACATGAACAAACATGGAACAAACAAAAACAGTCATGGATCTTCATGATCCTCTTGGTGCTCCTGCACCATACTCCCCGGGTGAAAAAAACTCAAGTCTCTTGAGGAATCAGATCAGCAACTGTGACACCATGCTTCAAGATGTCTTCTTGACTCATCCAAGTGGCATCTTCAATGGGTAAGACACTCCACTTGACAAGGAACTATTTTTATGTCTTCTTTCTAGTCTTTTTGAGGACCTTGGTATCAAGAATGCATTCCAACTTCAATGGTTAATTGGGTGGAAGACCCTTAACCCATTCTTCATCTCCTGTTGCTATCATACCTGCTTCTGAATCTACATTATGATCACCTTTGAAAGGAAACAAGTCTGAAACATTAAAGATAAGAGATGGCCAAGCCTTGAGGAAGCTCAATCTCATAGGCATTGGACCCAAACTTGTGCACAATCTGACATGGTCCTATCTTCTTCATGAGGAGTTTGGTTGGCTACCCCTTTGGAAGTCTCTCCTTCTTCAAATGTGCCATGACCAAATCCCCAACCTTGTATTGTACATCTCTCCTTCTCTCATTGCCTTTCTCCTTGTACTTCTCATTATTCCTTTGAAGAGTTTCTCTTACATTATCATGGATGTCCTTCTTGGCCAATGCAAAGTCTTCACCTTGAGCACTCTTCCTTTCTAATCCATGGAGATCTCTCAATTCAAGAATACCTCTTGGGTGAACACCATAAACAACCTCAAATGGACTCCTTCCTATGCTTCTATTGGTGGAATCATTGTAAGCAAACTCAGCTTGAGGGATGATCATATCCCATGCCTCTCCATGTTGCTTTGTAAGACATCTAAGGAGATTTCCCAAAGACCTATTCACCACCTCAGTTTGGCCATCAGTTTGAGGGTGAGAGGCTGAAGTGAAGGACAACTGAGTGCCCAACTTCTTCCACAAAGTGTGCCAAAAGTGGCCTACAAACTTTGGATCCTTGTCAGTCACAATGTTAAGAGGCAAACCATGGATTCTAACAATTTTTTGAAGAATAAACCAGCAACGTGTGAAGCATCATTAGTGCATTTACATGGTAAGAAATGAGCCATCTCACTAAATCTATCCACCACAACAAATATGCTATCAAAACCTCTTTGAGTCCTAGGAAGACCCAAGACAAAATCCATGCTAATACTTTCCCATGGCCTATTAGGAATAGGAAGTGGCTGATATAGACCAACATTAGATGAAGTACCCTTTGCCCTTTGACAAATACTACAACATTCAACAAATTTTCTAATATCTGATTGCATTTATGCCAAAAATAAAACCTCTTCACCTGATCCAATGTTTTGTCCCAAAGTGACCTCCTAGTCCACCACAATGTTTTTCCTTTATGATGTTCTCCCTCATGGAACACCTAGGAACACATAATTGGCTGCCTTTGAACAACAATCCCTGCTGCAACAAATACTTAGAAAAATCAGAATGAAAAGAGTCAGAAAACTATGAACAAACTTCATATACCTCCTTGAAATCTTCATCATCCTGATACATATGTTTGAGAGCATCAACCCCTACACTTTGCAACTGAATTTATTGAACCATACACACCCTTCTACTCAATGCATCTACCACTTTGTTGGCCTGTCCCTTCTTGTGTTTGATTGAAAAAGTATATGCTTGGAGTTGTTCAACCCATTTCATATGCCTATGGTTGAATTTCTCCTATGAATTCAGAAAACTAAGTGCATGGTTGTCAGTATAAACAAAAAACTCTTTAGGCAAAAGATAGTTCCTCCATTTTTTCAAAGCTTGCACCATTGCATACAATTCCAAGTCATAAGTAGAGTACTTTCTCTTAGCATCATTTAATTTTTCACTAAAGAAAGCAACTGGCTTGCCTTCTTGACTTAGGACAGCCCCTATAGCAAGGTTACTAGCATCACATTCCACCACAAAAAACTTGTTAAAGTTGGGCAAAACAAGAATGGGTTGGTGTGCTACTTTTTGTTTCAGAATTTCAAAAGAATCATTGGCTACCTTTGTCCAAAAAAAATTACATTTCTGCCCCCCTTTGATGGTATCCAAAATTGGTGCACAAATATGACTAAAACCCCTTATGAACTTCCTATAAAATGTAGCCAAACCATAAATTTTTTTTACATCACTTGCTGTTTTTGGAGTTGGCTATGACAAAATGGCCTCTACCTTTGCTGGATCCATCTTCAAACTACCTTTGGAAATGACAAAACTAAGATAGGTGAGTTCTTCCTTCATGAAGACATTCTTTTCCATGTTGATCATCAATTGTTCATCATGTAGCTTCTTCAAAACTTGATCCAAATGTTGCAAATGCTCTTCCTTAGTCCTGTTGAAAACAAGAATGTCATCCAAGTGTACCACAACAAATTTGCTAATGAAATCCTTCAACACTTCATTCGTGAGACACATAAAAGTACTCAGGGCATTAGATAGACCAAATGGCATCACCAACCATTCATAAAGACCCTCATTTTTTTTGAATGCTATCTTCCATTCATCCCCTTTATCGTAAATTGATGATACCCACTCTTAAGATCAATCTTAGAAAAGTATCTAGCCCCTCCCAAATAGTCCATTAGGTCCTCAATCCTTGGCATAGGGAACCTATATCTTATGGTAATCTTGTTAATGGCTCTAGAATCCGTACACAACCTCCATTTACCATCCTTCTTAGGGGCTAGGACTGTTGGGATAGCACATGGGCTAAGACTCTTTCTCACCAAACCCTTATCCAACAATTCCTGTACATGCTTGGCAATCTCTTCATTCTAAGAAGGTGTCATCTTATAGGCTGCTTTGTTTGGCAAAGTAGACCCTAGTATGAAATCAATTTGATGGCTTATGTCCCTAATGGGTGGCAACTCATTAGGCATTTCCTCTACCATAATCCCCTTATACTTCTCTAACAATTGTTGCACCTCCTTAGGAACCTCTTCCTTACTAGGATCATGCAAATTATGACTATTTTTAGGCTTCAAAATTAGAGCATACCCTTGGGTTCCTTCCTCCTTAAGGGTGTCTGGAAACTCTTTACCACTCACAATCATGACACTTGACCCAACATTCTTTTCTACATTCTCGTCAGGCAATAGATCCATTCTATACTTCCTACCATTCTTAGTTATAATGAAAGAATTAGTTTTACCATCATGTTGGGATTGAACATCATATTGTTGTGGACGTTCTAACAACAAACGACAAGCATCCATGGGAATTATATCACACAAAATCTTGTCCTTATACTCCCCTATCTCAAATTCTACCCATGATTGTTCATCTACCAAAACTTGTTGCCCCTTATTCAACCATGATACTTTATAAGGACTAACATGAGGAAGTCTTTTCAATTTCAACTTGTTTACCATTTCAATAGAAACCAAATTTTTAGTTGAGCTTGAATCAACAATTACCTTGCAAATCTTACCATAAGCCTTGCATGTTGTCCTGAACAATGTCTTCTTTTGAGGGGGTTCTTGTGTTTGAGGCACCTTCAACATGGTTCTTATCATCATCAAACTTTCTCCTTCATGGACTGGGGCTGCACTTCCAATTAGAGAGTTAACACTTTGGCAATATTCCTCTTGGATCAACTAGGTCCTTCTCTCTCCTCCATGAGATCTTGAGGCCTGCTTTTCAGGACATTTGAAGGCTGGGTTTCCCACTTGGTTGCAATCGTAGCACCTTCCTGTGAAGACATTAGGACCTCTCCCTGGTCCACCAAATCTACCCCTTCCATTGGGCCTCCTTCCTCTAAAGCCTCCTCTAGAACTTGATTCTCCACTTTGTTCTTGGGAACTAGATTCCCCTTGACTTCTTTGGGACTGATTTTTGCCTCCAAAACTGCCCCTACCTCTGAAATTTCTGCCACCTCTTCCTTTATTTTGCTGCTCACCTTTCCTCTTCAACTTCTCTTCAACCCTTAATGCCACTTGAAAGCATTTATCCATGGTTTCAGGGGTTAATAGACTAATTTCATCTTGAATATTAAACCTCAAAACATTTAGATACCTTACCACTTTACCTTTTTCATCCTCCATATATCCACAACAAAGAGAGAACTTGTGAACTCCTCGGTGGAGGTGGCCACATCCAAATCTCTTTGTTTGAGATTTTGCATCTTCTTGTAGATCTGCACCTCATAGTCTGATGGAAGGAATTGGGACTTGATCATCTCCAACATTCTGCTCCATGAAGAGATCATGCTCTTCCCATTCTTTACCCTCTCACCTCGGGTGTAAATCCACCATGTAAGGGTAACACCTTTGAGTTTAATTTTTTCAAACTTCACCCTCTTGTTCTCAGGAACTTCTTTGCATTCAAAATAGTTGTTTAGGGCCTCAATCCATTCCATGACTTCATCAGCATTCATCTTGGCACTAAACATGGGAATCTCATCTGAGCCTTTGAAGAATCCTTGCCAATTGCCTTGATGGCTTCAAGGAAATGTTTTTGATCTGCAGGTACCTCTACCTCTTCTTGATCTTCTTCTTCCTCCTCTTTTTCTTCTTTTTCATCAAAACCTTCATCTACCCTCTTCCCTATCCTCAATGCCTTCAACTCTACTTGGAGTTCTTCCTTGACTCCACTTTTGATCTTTTCTTCCATCTCCTTGAACTTCTTAACCACCTCAGTGGTCATCCCCTTTGGAGGCATATTGCAAGCCTCTCCTTCACTCTCCTCTGCTGACATATACCAGGACTTACACAACCAACAACAAAACCTTTTATGGCTTTGATACCACTATGATGTAGAGGCACCCGGATAGATGGAGGATAGCACAAATAGACAAGGTTTTCACTACACTTTAAAACCCAAATTCAAGGATCAACTTGCAAAAGTGGGAACAATCGTTAGTGGCTCTGAACTCATTATGAAAAGGTTGATTTGGCATGCCATGGGACCCATCCAAAACATTGGAAAAGGCAGAACAAACTTGGGTTTAGTACTTCCTTCTTTAGGCCTTTAAATCCCTTGTAGCCCTCCAAACAGAGACACTCAACAATTTCTTTTGACTCAATCTTACCAAATCAAATCTTAGACAATCTAGAGATACCCATTTGGACCCCCCATGACACATTTAAAAATGGGTATGGGCTGTTGTGGACAATATGGTCCAACTTATAGCACCTCCTAGTGACCTAGAGCCCTAATTAGGCCTATTTTGTGAAGCAACCACCCTTTCAGAGACCCACAGAACACAATCAATCATTTGGACATCTCAGGGGCATGGTAAAAACAAGGATTCTTCAGGTTTTGGGTCCCCAAAATGGACTGCAACTGATTGGTCTAGTGATGTTCCTTTACTATGCTTCTATGTAACACCTAACACATGAGGATGTTAGGTTTTCTCAATGAAAACTCCTCCTTCTCAGATTCCCTGTCAAAAACTTATAATAAAATACTAATACAGACCTACAAAAACCCATCCCATTGATCAAGAATGAATTAAATCAGTGGAATGGAAGAAAAAACACATAATTCCTATCAAAACCCTAGATAAGGGTTTCCTTGACTGTTTTCAGAAAAATGAAATTAACTAGGCTCTAGAATTGTTTCAAGACTCCAAACCAGATGCAAATGGGAGTTAACTCACCCTAAATTCATGCCAACATCATGATCTTCCACCAACTATCCGTACAGAGGAGTACCACGCACTGTAGCAACAAATTTGTACAGAAATAACAGAAAATCTAAGTTTTTTTATTGTTTTCTTCCACCAAAATGTCTTCTCCACTTACAATCACCATGGGCAGGGATTTAAGAAGCCTGCCACAACACCTTTGGATATTTAGAGGGTAGTTGGGGTTGATGGGACTGTGGAATAACCATCAAATTCCCTCTCTGCAACTACCCTGTTACAGGACTGCAACTACCCTGTTTTGAAATTACAACTAATTACAAGTTTTATCATAATGACATCAATTGTTTTAGGCTTTGACAATGCTTTCTAACTCCTTTACAATGTAATTAGGCTTTTGACAAGGTCTACCACCCCCTTAACACATGCCAAAAGGCTTACAATATGTGATAATATATGACTGCCCCTTACATGCCTTAGAAGGCTTACAAATACACCTTATAACATGAAATCAATAAGATTTGTTCTTAGACATGGTCCTTATTATAACATGAAAATGGTCTTCCAAGACTTTATTACAACATGAACAAACAAAAACAATCATGGATCTTCATGATCCTCTTGGTGCCCCTGCACCACATGTACTTTGAAGTATTTGATCTGTTGGCAAGAGACACTATATGGATTCATGATTGTTGTCATTGATGGCAATAAAGTTCATCCCACACATCCGAAAGACATGGTGTGTCTCTACCGGAAGTCAGAATGAAGATTGTTGTGGTCCAGTAAACAAGAACAGAGCATGTGGCAAGGTTTGACAGACAGGTCCGGATCTCTCAGAGGAAGTATCTTGGTGAAGTGCGGATTTGGGGAAGTCAAGAGGACTACCTTGAGTGGTATATTTCAAGGATTTAGCCTCCGGTGATAGATGAAGAAAAAGATATGAATAGTTGAGTGCCGGATTCCTGAGTGATAGTGTGAACAGAGGAAGAACTGACTGACAGAACATCAAACTACTTTCTGGATGTGTTACTGATGGTGGTAAAGGTTATGAAGGAAAGAATCATGTTTGGCCGACATGATTAATGATTTCTACAAGCATATACTTGATCTGCATTAGTTGATGTGCAAGGGTTCAGCTGATAGATCAGAATTAGTGAAAAGATTGACTATTCTGGGTGCCGACTAGAAAGGTGATGAAATTACTTGTGCGGATATATATACACGATGGATTTAGTTGTGAGATGTGTTGTGTTGGTTAGTGGTGTGCGAATAAAAGTAGAAGTGCAGAGCAGAAGCAGTTAGGAAGGTCTGGTATGTGAAAGGAAAGCAGCTTAAGGGAAGAGGAAAGACGAAGTGCAGCAGATCAGTATACTGAGCCTAACCAGAACTGGACTCCAGCATTTACAGATGCTACCAATCAGTTCAAGTATTGTATAACACTCTTTTTGTAGACAATGAGTCTCTTGTAGGCAGTGTGCCTCTTGTGAGCAGTGTGCTCGGGCAGTGAGCCCTAATTGGCAAGTGCCATTTTGTATTTCCTTCTTCTTCTAACAGAGAATAATCTTTGGGTTAATCACCCTGTGGTTTTCTCCCTTAATAGGGTTTCCATGTAAAAAATATTGTGTCATGTGTATCTCCATTTCATGGTTATGTTTGCTTGTTTGAATTAATGTTGCATTGATTAATAATAAAGTTCAAAAAGAAGAAATAATTAGGATAACTGATTCACCCCCCTCTCAATTATCAACAATTGGTATCAGAGCTAAGTTCCTCCTAACAGAGTCTAACAGCTCGAGGAAGATTTGGGAATCCAAATGGATGCATATGGTTTAAAGGAGCAACTCAAGACTGCACTTGAGGATCTTGAACAGTCAAACTCTGAAATCAATGAATTAAAGGAAAGACTCAAATAGGCTGTTGATTTCATGAGAGAACTAAAAGACAAATTAAGTCTCTCTATGAAAAAGAGAAAGGAGCTGCTTCAGCAATTGACAAGACAAGGTGAAGCTAATGATGCAAATGAAGAGCTAACTGAAAAAACCAAGTTATGTGAAAAGTTATCAAAAGAAGTCATTATGGTAAGACATGAAATGGAATCAGGAGTTATAAAGTTTACCCAAGAAATTGAAGAGAAAAGAAAAATTGAAGATAATCTAAGACAATCTCTCAAGGAGAAATCAGAAGATTGCCACCAAATGGATAGAATTATCAGACATCTTGAATCTGATCTTGAAGATGCTAAAGAAAATGAAGAAAAACTTGAGGTTCAAATTGTCTCTCTCAAAAGGGATCTTCAATCAGCAAATGAATATAAAGAGAAATTCAAGATAAGTTCTGCTCAACTTGAAGTTCTTCTTGGAAGTCAAAAGAGGGTAGATGACAAGTGTGGTTTGGGATATGAGAAAGGAGAAAGCTCTGGATCCGTTCAGAAGAATTTTAGATTAGAAAATCCAAGGAACAGGCCTAGAAGACCTCCGGTAAGACAACCCAATGCTCAAAGATATCCATCCTTCAATGGATACTGCCACAGCTGTAATCACTTTGGTCACAAAGCTAATCAGTACAGAAAGAGAATGAACCAGACTAATTCATCCTTCTCATGATAGTGTTTTAACTGCAAAAGGTATGGTCACAAGTCTCATGAATGTAGAAATATGCAAATGAACAAATCATTCAATGGTAGATACTTTGCATGCAATAGAGTAGGTCATATGGCTAATCAATGCAGATCAAGAGGATATTAGTCAAATATGCAAAGAAATGTTGTTTGCCAAATCTGCAATAGGTCCGGTCGTAGTACAAAATTCTGTAGAAGCAAGAATCAGGACAAAAGAGGTCCGGTATATCATAATCAGAATCAAGATAAGGGTAAACAAAAGGTGAATGTGGATGAAGTTAAAAGTGAGATTAGCAAGATTTGGGTGAAGAAAAGTACTGAGAATGTAGAGGTTGGATCCGCACCAGACTCTGGTGCTGATATTCCTTTCAGAAATTAAAAAGTGAGCTCTGGCTCAGGGGGAGACACAAAGAAAACCTTGTTCCCCCAGTGAGTCAAGTGGTGCCGAAACTGGCACAAGAAGAGTTGCAGATTGAAGGGTTCATAAGGGAAACATCCAAACAAACTATGGTTAAAATTTCAAAGATCCGCATGATGTTTAAAGATCAGGACAGATCCGGTTCTTCAAATCATCTGAATAAGGTAAACTGAAATAATGTAGGTTGAGCATTTATTGCAATATGATATTAGGGTTTGCGGAGCAATATAAGGGTATTCTCATTAATCACTTGTTCATTCTGCACTCAAGAAGAAATGAAAAGTGGAGCTCTACAACAAAATTTATCAAGTTCATCGAAGATCATTTGCAGAAGTCATTACATCCAGAAATCAATCCAACCAACTCCGTGTAACCGAAGGCGCATAAGGTATTTTCTATTTTCAATATCTCACTGCAAATCTTTTGAAAAATGGCTACTCCAAATATAGTAAAGATCTCTAATAGACCTCGCCCCACATTCAAGAAACATCCATACAAATCCTTGGAGGTAGATCCCCTAGGAGCCTTCTCTAGTGTTCCGCATGGCATTTTACACACCGAGGATATTAGGGTTTACATACATGCGAGTATTGAAGAATTTGGGCAATCAAAGTTAGTAGATATCTATCACAAACAATTGTTAGATGACTCTTTTGAGATTAAACCTTAGTAAAAAGCCATCCAGGATAAGCATTTTGCACAGTGCATTCATTTCCCCTATTTTGAAGAAGATGAATGGGTCCGGTATGTATTGAGTAGAGTGCATGACAATTTCCTATGGTTGAATAAACCTTTTAAGATCACCAAAGATGCAATTAGGGTAGTAATTGGTCTACACTCATCTGGTGGAATACCTGTTCTCAAGTCTGTCAAGAATCAGACAATAAGTGATGCAACCAGATCAAAATTTGAAAAGAGAGCTATGACAATTGAAGACATCACTGAACCGGATGTCAAATTTGCTTCCATAATAATTGGTTACAAGATTTATCACTCCAGTAGGGAAAACTTAGTACCGGGAACTACAGTTTCCATAGCCTATCAAATGCTTAAAGAAAATGCTAACTATGATCTATGTGAACTTCTTCTCAACCAACTTTTGGAAAATCTGCAAAAGATCAAGAAGGATAAGAAGAACTCCTTCAAGTATGGTGGCTTGTTACTCTGCCTATTCTTTTATTACATGAATGAGCTTCCCAGATCCAATGGCTGGGTGTGGCAGAATGACAGACCGGTTGCAATTCAGATAAGAGATTATTTGCATGGGCTTGGTGATGCTAAAGCAGGAAATATAGCCATGTGGGGATACTTCAAGACCTTAAATAACATGATGCAAGCAAGAGAAAGGATTCCCCAGTCTCTTGTTGAGAAATACAAAGACATAGTCTGCTTTATGGTAGAGACTGATCAGTGCCTAATGGAGGCAGTAGAACCAAGGACAGTCTGGATCATGCCCATGGGGTATGAAGTTGATGAACAGATTGTGGAGCTGCATGTTCAACACATGCTAAGTTAGCCAAAGGATCCAAAGGCAGAAAGGTTTGGAACTTTGAGGAGCTGAGTGTAAGGATTCATGTGGAACTTAGAGAACCAGAGATGAAAAGGAAGGTGAGAAAAGAAGTAGAACATATTGTCCAAGGCCTTGGCATCTCAAAGGAGGCACTTGATGCCCACAGAGAAAAGAGACAAAAAGCCGAGGAAGAGAAGAAAGAGGTAGAAAAGGGAAGCAAGAAAAGTGCTCCGGTTGAAACTTCCACTCGGACTAGATCATCAAAGAAATCAGCACCTGTCCCTGCTAAAAGCTCAAAACTGGAAGTCCAGGCACCCAACAAAGGAGAGAAAAGGTCGAAGACAAAAGCCACAAGGGCTTATACAAGTCAAAGAGATGAAGAGGAAACAGAATCAGATGAGGGGGTAAAGGAAATAAAGAAGCAGAAGAAGAAAGGATCCGGTAAACCTACCACAGGACAAGACAAGGAAGAAATGGCAGAGGAATTTGTTGAAAAGCCCACCCTGTCTTTAGAAAGTGTAATAAAATCAGTCACTGTGGATGGAAACCTTCAACCAATGGCCAAATTTTATGATGATTACAATGAGGCTGACCAAAAGATCCTGCAGGAAGCTACAATCAGGTACTTGAACATATAAAAATAAGGCCTTCATTGAAATTATATCTCTTATTCCCAAGAGCCTAGAAAAGGAGTTGGAAATGAGAAAGACAAATGCCATGGCAAAAGATCTTGAGATCCGGGAATAGATAGCTATTCAGCTATATCCTTCAATTGATCCCAAGACAATGAACATGGTATTCAAAGACTGCAAGGATGAATTCAGGAGCAAAGCAAGGATGAATCAGCTTATGCTTGGTGAGACTGACAAGGTGGCCAAGGACACAGAAGAGATTCTTTGAAAAGCCCTCAAAAGATTTAATCTTCCTATTATAGAGGACTTGGGACTGATCCCTCAACCACAAGTATTGTAGAAGAATCTACTGAGAAAATGACAGAAGAGGTGGGCCCTGAACAGTCTAACATTTCTCCTCTGATTTCCCCTACAGTCTCCAGATCTAAAGGAGAAGAAAAATTACAGGAGAAAGAAGCAGAGATGAGAGAAAAAGAAGATGACAGTGCGAAGGTTGTAGAAGGAGAGAAGACTTCAATAGAGAAGACCACAACTGCTAGTGGTAAGAATATAGCAGGAGAGAAAGCTCCAAAGGATAGCTCCAAGATTGCAGAAGAGAAGAAACATCTGTCTCCGGCAAGAGACACTGCACAAACTATCCAAGGATTCCTGAACAAAGAAACAATGGAGATTGATGAACCAGAGCTTCTACAAGGTCCATTCAATTTTGATTCTCTTTCTCTGGTACAGATAATGAAGATAGCTTCATTTGCTAATGCTAACGCTAAAGAAAAACTCCTAAAGTCTCATATGGAAGACTGTGAGTTGATAGAAGCTGCTTTCGGAGTGCTGGAAAAGATCATGCCATCTTTTCAAAAGGATCCCACAGCCTCCTCTTCTAGTAATCTCAAAACCTTAGTTAGCAGTGATAGTACACATTTTGATTCTCTAGAAAAATCAGCTGAAGAAAAGGTCTGGAAGGAGTTTTTGGATAAAAGGTTCTCTGAGGTACAAGGTTTAATCATTAATGATAGGAGAAACATGAACATTGGGATAAAGAGATTAGAAAATACTCTTAAGGATGGCGGTAAAATATACAAATTTTGTATCTCCTAGTCCAAAGTAATGGTGGAGATTGAGAAGAAAATAAAAGAGAAAGAGGACAAACTATTAATCTTGTCTCAAAGTTTTGATCCTCTTTCATCCTCCATAATAAATCAAGAGTGTCAGACTATTGCAATCACAAATGCAATAAAGAATTTTGAGAAGGAAAGGAAGAACATAATTAACCGGATGGGTGAACTTAGAAGGATTATTATCCCTAAGTTAGAGGCCATGCATGAGGCCACAAATGATGCTCAGATTACAACACGGACCAATGATCCGACAGATCTTAAGAAGGTAGAAACATTTGCATTCCTGTTGAGTGGTTACATCTCAATTTTGGACAGGATGAAGCAGAGTTGGGCGGCAGAAGTTGTACAGTTGAAGAATACTTTTTCAGACATACTCAAGTATATGTAAGTACAACTTGTATATATATACTTATGCGGCTAAGTATAGTAAAATTTTTGAAAATTTTGGTATGCGGACCCTACCCTTTGCCATTGATGTCAAAGGGGGAGTGAGGAGCAGTGAAAAATGAGGTATCCAACTAAGGGGGAGCTCCAGAAAATGTATATAAAGATAGAGCATCGGCCAAGGGGGAGCATAGTGTAAACACTTAGTCATTTTTCACTAAGTGTTGCCATCAATACCAAAGGGGGAGATTGTTGGCAAGAAACACTATATGGATTCATGATTGTTGTCATTGATGGCAACAAAATTCATCCCACACATCCGCAAGACATGATGTGTCTCTGCTAGAAGTCAGAATGAAGATTGTTGTGGTCCGGTAAACAAGAACAGAGCATGTGGCAAGGTCCGACAGACAGGTCCAGATCTCTCAGAGGAAGTATCTTGGTGAAGTGCGGATTTGGGGAAGTCAAGAGGACTACCTTGAGTGGTATATTTCAAGGATTTAGCCTCCGGTGATAGATGAAGAAAAAGATATGAATAGTTGAGTACCGGATTCCTGAGTGATAGTGTGAACAGAGGAAGAACTGACTGACAAAACATCAGACTACTTTTCGGATGTGTTACTGATGGTGGTAAAGGTTATGAAGGCAAGAATCATGTTTGGCTGACATGATTAATGATTTCTACAAGCATATACTCGATCCGCATTACTTGATGTGCAAGGATTCAGCTGACATATCAGAATTAGTGAAAAGATTGACTATTCCGGGTGTCGACTAGAAAGGTGATGAAATTACTTGTGCGGATATATATACATGATGGATTTAGTTGTGAGATGTGTTGTGTTGGTTAGTGGTGTGCGAATAAAAGTAGAAGTGTAGAGCAGAAGCAGTTAGGAAGGTCCGGTATGTGAAAGGAAAGCAGCTTAAGGGAAGAGGAAAGATGAAGTGCACCAGATCAGTATACTGAGCCTAACCGAAACTGGACTCCAGCATTTGCAGATGCTACCAATCAGTTCAAGTATTGTATAACACTCTTTTTGTAGACAGTAAGTCTCTTGTAGGCAGTGTGCCTCTTGTGAGCAGTGTGCTCGGGCAGTGAGCCCTAATTGGCAAGTGCCATTTTGTATTTCCTTGTTCTTCTAACAGAGAATAATCTTTGGGTTAATCAACCCGTGGTTTTCTCCCTTAACAAGGTTTCCACATCAAAAATATTGTGTCATGTGTATCTCCATTTCATGGTTATGTTTGCTTGTTTGAATTAATGCTGCATTGATTAATAATAAAGTTCAGAAAGAAGAAATAATTAGGATAACTGATTCACCTCCCCTCTCAGTTATCAATATGATCCCCTTAAAGACACCCTATTAGGACATATCCTATATATTTATACTTAATTATATCATTTGTTATGATGAGTCACCCTAAAGTCAAATACTTAATTATATTAATTGTGATCCAACATGAGACATGTAGTTTGAATTCTTTGATCCCCTTAAGAGGTCCTGTTAGGACCCCTTAAGACATCCTATTACGACATAAATTATATTAACATTAACAATATTTTTGTAAAACATTTGTGATTATTAAATGACGTGTCATCCTAATTTCTACTACTTAATTATATAATTTGTTATATGACGAGTCTCCCTAAAGTCTAATACTTAATTATATTGAAATTGGGATTAAATATGAGGCATGTACTTTGAAGTATTTGATCCCCTTAAGCAATTTTTTGAGAACTTCTTTGATCCCCTTAAGCAATTGTAGCGATTAAATATGAGACATGTACTTTGAAGTAAATATGATCCCCTTAAGTAATTTTTTTAGAACTTCTTTGATAAGTTAATGCCTTGACTATGAATCACTAAATTTGTAAAGTACAATTATTTAAATGTCCTATTAATTTCAACTTTTATTTTACATTAATGTCCTATTAATGTCTTGAATATGAATTTTTTGTAAAGTACAAATATGATTCCCCTATGGCCAGTGTCATATTAAGGGGTTAAAATTTAATTGTTAATGTGATATGAAATCTCATTAAAAAAACACCAATTAAAAAGTTAATACAATATTAATTAATAGATCCATCCAACCAAAAAATATCCATCCAACCAAATTCTTTATAAAATAGACCCATCCAACCAAATTCTTTATAAAATATCCATCCAAGGTCAAATTCTTTATAAAAGTAAATGACCTAATTGAATACAAATGAAAAATGTGTAAGGCTCATTTATGTCTAAGGCATGTAAATGAAAAAACAAATAATTGTTAATGTGATATGTGAAATCTCATTAATTGTGTAAGACATGGATTAAGGGGATCTATGAATTAAGGTCCTAGGACAAAATGATGTCTTAAGGAAATAAAATTTGGTGAAGTTGCCCAAGGCAACCAAATTTCATTAAGGTCCTAGGACTTGAAATGATGGATTTAGGGTTTAGGGTTTAGGGTAATAGGATGGCTTAAGGGGCTCTATGAAGTAAGCTCCTAGGACAAAACATTTGATGGCTTAAGCGGATAAGATTTGGTGAAGTGAAAGATAGTGCTTTTGGCTTTAACTAATTATTCTTACATCAATGTCAAACTAAATACATGGTAAATCACATGAAGCACTATCTTTCTCAACTCTATGTATTTACTATAAGTTAATATTTTAAAGGGTTATCAAAAGGTTTAGGGTAATATGATGGCTTAAGGGGATCTATGAATTAAGGTCCTAGGACAAAATGATGGCTTTAGGGTTAAGGGTAATATGATTACTTAAGGGGATCTATGAATTAAGGTCCTAGGACAAAATGTTTTGACTACATGAATCAAATTTGTAAAGTAAAAATATATGTTTTTGCTAACTTCTAAATATTTTATTATTGGTACCAGTACTACAAGTAATTAAATTTCATAAATCTAACTATATACATGTAAATGTACAATAATAGTTCATAAAATACTAAAATTTATAAAGTCCATGAAACAATATATAAAGTCCATGAAAATACTGAAACATATATATAGATCTAGTCCACATGTGAAATACTAAAATACATAAACATGTACATATAGAGTCCATGAAATACTGAAACATATATAGATCTAGTCCATGAAATACTAAAAAATTGAAACATGTATAAATAGTATGTATGCAACATGTACTGAAACATATATAGAGTCCATGCAATGTACTAAAACATATATATGTCTAACTCCTATCATCCCTATAATTAAGAGACCTCTTCACTGTTAGGGTTAGCCGATAGAAGATATCAATTAAATGCAAATAAAGATTAAATAGAGGAATGTAAATACACAGAAATAATAACAGTGAGAGACAAGTTTTAACGTGGTTCACCCAAACTTGGGCTACATCCACCAAACAAAGAGTCTAATATTATTATTATCTAGTAAATCAAACCAATTACAACCATCAATCTCTGCAACTCAATACCGCTGCAAATGCTATAATATAATCTCAACCAAAACCCTAACCCTTAGCCGCTTTTATCAGGCCTTATGTCGGTTACAAAAAAAGGGTTTTTTTATGTCAGCGAGGATACATGGTTAGTGTATAGTACTTTCCTGATCAATCATCACCTACCAACAATCTCCCACTTGGAGACTGATCAAGGTCCACACCAAACAATCTCCCACTTGGAGATTGATCAGGCTCCATACCAAACAATCTCCCACTTGGAGACTGATCTTAGACAACACCACTACCCCTGTAGCTCCCACTAGAAATAAGCACCCTGGACTTTGCTGTTCTATTTTTTGTTGTTTTCAGTCTTGAAGACCAATTGAAGCTGAAGAGGAGCTCAACTTCTCCCTTGTCACTACCTTTGTAAACATATCCGCTGGATTTTCATCTGTATGTATCTTTTCCAGCCTTAACTGTCCATTATCCAATACCGACCAAATAAAGTGATACCTCAACTGTATGTGTTTGGTCTTTGAATGTAAGGCAAAATTCTTTGCAAGATGTATGACACTCTGACTATCTGTATACAAAGAACTGTTAGCCTATTGTTTGCCTAATTCTTCCACGAAAGATTGTAGCCATATCATCTCCTTGCTTGCCTCTGTTGCAGCTACATACTCTGCCTCCCTGGTGGATAAAGCAACAACCTTTGGCAACTTGGAAATCCAACTCACTGTTGTCCCACCTATAGTAAAGACATAACCTGTAGTACTCCATCTGGTATCAATATCACCTGCCAAATCTGAGTCTACATAATCTGCTAAATCAGTTTTAGAGCCCCCAAAACATAAGTGTTTACTTGATGTACCTCTCAAATATCTGAGAATCCATTTTACCACATTCCAATGCTCCAATCCGAGATGACTCATATACCTGCTTATGATTCCTACAATATGTGCAATATCTGGTCTCGTGCATACCATGGCATACATTAAACTTTCTACAACTAAAGCATATGGTACCTTGGACATTTTTTCTTCCTCCTCTTGTGTCTTTGGACACATCTCCTTAGTCAATTTCAAATGAATAGGAAAAGGTGTGCTGACAGCTTTTGCATTCTCCATATGGAATCTCTACAACACCTTTTCAACATAAGCAGCCTGAGATAGTATCAATTTTTTGTTCTTCCTATCTCTACAAATTTTCATACCAAAGATTTGTCTTGCTGCCCCCAAATCCTTCATAGCAAATGATTGTGCTAGATGCTATTTTAACTCTCTTATGTGATCCATGTTAGACCTAGCTGTAAGCATGTCATCAACATATAAACATAAAATAATGTAACTGTCATTATCCAACCTCTTAAAATAAACACAATGGTCAGAATTACACCAACTGTAGCCTTGCTCAACTATAAAACTATCAAATTTTAAATACCATTGCCAAGGTGCTTGTTTCAGGCTATACAAACTCTTCTTCAATTTGCACACCAGTTTCTCCTTACTTTTGACCTCAAATCCTTGGGGCTATTCCATGTATATCTCCTCCTCCAAATCACCATAGAGAAAGGCAATTTTCACATTTAGCTATTCCAAATGCAAATCTTCAGCAGCCACAATACTTAAAATAGTACGAATAGAAGTCATCTTGACAACCAGAGAAAATATCTCATCAAAATCAATGCCCTTTCTCTGTGCAAATCCTTTTACAACTAACCTAGCTTTAAATCTTTTCTTACCTCCATCTTCCTCTTTCAACCTATAAACCCATTTGTTTGGTAAAGCCTTTTTACCTGTAGGTAACTTACATAATTCTCAAGTCTAATTTTTCAGCAAGGAGTCCATTTCTTCTTTCATTGCAAGCTCCCATTGAACTTGTGTATCCACCTGCATAGCTTCATCATACCCTTCTGGTTCACCAACATCTGTTAACAAAATAGAATACAAAGTGGGAGAAAACCTTTCAAGAGGTCTACTTAGCCTTGTTGACCATCTAACATTCACTGGATTTTGTGGTATTTCTTGTTGTTATTGCAGAGCATGAGGAACCACTGGAACATCACTATTTGGAGTATCATCCAGCACCACATAATCCTTTTCTTTTTTCTCATGCTACTACAATTGATCTTTGTACAACACCTTCTCATTGAATATAACATCCCTGCTTCTCACAATTTTTTAATTTTCAAAATCCCAAAGCCTATAACCAAATTCATCAATGCCATATCCAACGAAGGTACACTTTTTTGATTTTGCATCTAGCTTGGTTCTATTTTCAGAATCTATATGTGCAAATGCTTCACATCTAAAGGTTTTGAGAAAAGAATAACTCACCTTCTTACCTGTCCATGCTTCCTCTGGAATACCACAACCTAAAGGAACTAAAGGACCTCTATTAATTAAATATATAATAGTGTTGACAGCCTCTGCCCACATGTTTAAATGCAGCCCAACATGCAATCTCATGGTCCTTGCATGCTCCATTATTGTCCTATTCATGCGTTCAGCCACTCCATTCTCTTGTGGAGTCCCTGGAACCATTTTCTGCCTATGAATTCCATTAAAGGAACAATAATCCTCAAATTCTTTGTTGCAATACTTACCACCGTTATCAGATCTGAGACATTTTAATCTTTTACCTGTCTCATTTTCAACCAAGATTCTCCATTTCTTAAATGTTTCAAATACATCAAATTTCTACCTAAGGAAATAAATCCATACCTTCTTAGTTGCATCATCTATGAATGTAACATAATACCGAGAGCCACCGAGAGAAAATACTTGAGCTGGTCCCCATACATCTGTATGCACAAGCTCTAACTTTTCATCTTTCTTTTGCTTCCCATCTCTGAGAAAATTGACTCTCTTTTGTTTTCCATACACACAACTTTCACAGAAATCCATATTAATACATTTCAGAGTTGGTAAAACTTTCTTAAAATGAAGTACCTTCATACCTTTTTCACTCATATGCCCAAGTCTGTTATGCCATAGTGTTGTCTCAAAACCTGCAGCAACTGTTTCAGTCTCTTCCTGCGAATCTATAGCAATTGTTACTGAACCTGTTTGTTTTTTCTTTGCAACAGCTAAAGTAGAAGGAACAATATGACCTGTACAAAGGTATAAGGTGCCTACTTTCACAACTTTTGTTACTATTAAGACAACTTTTGAAACCTTCCAATTTTTATTAGTAAATGTAACAATGCAATCTTCTTTAGCTAGCTGCCCTACTAAAATTAAATTCCTACTGAGCCTTGGAACATGCCTTACCTATTGTAGTAGCCAATGATTCCCATTTTGCAACTTAATCTTAATTCTTCTCTTTCCAACAATCTGACAGGGTTTATTATCTCCCAAATAAACCAGCCCAAAATCCCCTTGGACATAATCAAGAAAATAACTTCTATGGGGCGTAGCATGAGATGAGGCCCCTGAATCTAAAACCCATGAATCATCAACATTATCTAGGGAAAGAATCAAAGCATCATCTTTAGATTTATTACTTACCACATTTGCCTCCTTATTGCCTTCTTGTTTGTCTCCTTCTTTATTCTTCCAAGACCAGCAATCTTTCTTTAGATGACCTGGTTTCCCATAGTACCAGTAATCTTTCTGTCCTCTGGATTGGGATCTCTTGTCCTTTGATTTTCCTTGTGACTTCCCATGACCTCCAGAACCTTTTCCTCTCTCCTTTGATCTGCCCGTACTTTCTGCATTCAAAACACTGCTTGATGTGGATCCACTTGAGCTTTTCCTACGAATTTCCTCACTTAGAATAACACCAACAACATCATCAAATTTAAGGGTATTTAAACCAGAAACAAAGTTACTAATCACCATTACCAAACTATTCCAGCTTTCAGGCAATGAACATAATATCAAGAGAGCTCTAACTTCATCAAATTTTACATTTATAGAAGTCAATTGACTGACAATCGTATTAAATTCATTTAAATGATCTGTCACAAATCCACCTTCAACCATTTTTAGATTAAACAAACGCTTCATGAGAAATACCTTATTTGAGGCTGAGGGTTTTTCATACAATTTAGCCAAAGCTTTCATCAAACCATCTGTTGTCTTCACTTCCGTTATATTGAATGCCACCGATGGTGCCAGGCACAACCGAATGGTTCCTAGTGCCTTTCTATCAAGAAGATTCCAATCCTCATCAGTCATTGTTGCGGGTTTCTTGGCTACTCCTTGCAATGGCATCCATAAATCCTTTTGATAGAGGTAATCCTCCATTTGCATCTTCCATAACTGATAGTTTTGCCCATTGAATTTATCAACCTTCAATTTACCCTTGTCTGCCATTGCTCCCACTCAACCATGAGACTCCCACTCAACCGTGAGACTGCCACTCAACTGTGAGACCTTCCTGCAGATTATAATCGAACACAACCCGCTCTGATACTAGTTGTTAGGGTTATCTGACATAAGATATCAATTAAATGCAAATAAAGATTAAACAAAGGAATGGAAATACACAGAAATAATAACAATGAGAGACAAGTTTTAATGTGGTTCACCCAAACTCGGGCTACATCCACCAAACAAAGAGTCCAATATTATTATTATCCAGTGAATCAAATTGATTACAACTAGCAATCCCTGCAACTCAATACTGCTGCAAATGCTACAATACAATCTTAACCAAAACCCTAACCTTAGCTGCTTTTATCAAGCCTTATGTTGGTTACAAAAATAGGGTTTTTTTATGTCGGCTCTAAAAAAAAATTTAGGGGCTGTGCCTCCGAACCCCCACTTGGGGCCCGACCCGACCCCGAACCTCAGTGAGGATACATGGCTAGTGTATAGTACTTTCCTGATTAGTCACCACCTACCAACATTCACTCCATGTTGCATAGGATGATCTGAATCAGTCTGGATAAGACAAAGATTTACTTGAAATCAGATTTAAAATGTTAAGAAATGATAATTTAATTCATTTTATTTTATTAAATCATAATAAATACTGTATCAGGATGCTCATCTCCTGTGATGACCTACTTTGCATGCTCTACTACATGACCTATCTCATGCTATAGAAGAAAAAGAATCTAACATGTGTCAACCTATACTCTATTGAAATTTACTTTAAGTTCAAAATGTATATTATAATTGACTTTAAATTATATAATCTAAATTTTAAATTATACCGTAGGAGGCTACTCATCTTTGAGCTGTCGTCTTGCTCTGTACATGTGTTGTTGTAGGTGGTATGTCATCAACAGGATGAAACATATCACTGACAAGGTCCTACAAGGTCATTTATAAAGCACATGTGTACAAATTAGGTTAAAACATATATATTCACTTGTGTACACCCAATTTTTGTTTTAATCTAGATTTAAAAGACCTACATAAATTGCACATACACGTAGATAATTTTTTCAACAAACTGAAATGCAGCTGACTCTTGAAATTGAGTTGGATCATCTAGGTGTGTTGTAATACCCATCCTTATCATTATGTCAATCTACATAGACATATATTTTTAATATATAAATACATGCATGTTTGATATAGTGAATTCAAAATATAAAAATCTAAGTATATTTTTTTAAAACAGTATACATACAAATGGCTCAAGTGAGATGCCCAACAATGGAGGAGCGCTCGAGAGACCCTCTGGAGGATCCAATGTGGAAGTCGGATTACTTCCTTGAACTAGCATAAATATTTAATTTACATGTTCAGGACTACAATATAAATTAAAATCAACTTATTAAAATTATTTAATATATATTTAAAAATAATCAAAATACCCCAAATGGGTGGCCAAGATGAATAGGTGTCGATGAAAAATAAAAACGATCAAAATAACTCATTGTGCCTATTGCCATCATCTACACCAATTTGATTGTTAAAATATTACAATTTAATTGATCTATATGTTCATTAACAACATGTGCTTAAAATTGTTATAAATTTAACATGTGTACCTATATATATACCTGTGTCGAATGATCAGTGGGGTAATCCTCAACAATTAGAAAATCAAAAAATGAACCCATATCATCAGATGTTGCACATGCAACTGAAGTGGGTGCTGCCCGATTAGGTCCATAACATAACTGATTGCAACTCATACATGTATGAGGCATCGACACATGTGGACTGGTACTAGGACCAACTCCACCTTCTACTCCATGCTCTTGAACATCAGATACCATCGTAGAAGTCTACTCATCCAGGCTAGCTGAGAGTGCATTCAATGCTCCTAATGCAGATATCACCGCACAATGCTAGATGGGTGCAAGAATGGTAGGATGAGGGTCAATAAGAGGTTGAGTAGGCACAGGTCATTGGGGATCAACCCATGCCCCTAACCTCTGTTGTGGTATGCCACCACCGATACCCTCGAATGATCTAAAAAATAATTAGCATGAGGTTGATAATCAAATACCATCCACCACCTATCCCAAAAATTGGTAGACATCCTTGCATGTCTACACCACTTAATTGATATTATTTTCTTGTTTGGTGGAATTGGTTCATTGGTGATGGGGTGCCTAAAATAATTGAGTTAGATCATCTTTTGTGATTTTTAAATCTAAGATCTACCTATAAGAGAGGTCATCAACATAAAACTGGCACTTCTCCTTTCTCCATAATATAAAAGTGTCAAAGTCCACATCAATGGACCTAACCAAATCTACAATGTTTGCATCAAAGATGCAAAACACATGAAGTGAGGTGGCATGAATTGTTCACTTCGAATGGAATTGATTTTTTCTTCGATGGATGTGGTATTTTCATTAATTCGGGCTTGTAAGCGAGCCTCGTCTGATCCAGGTGGGGGTGGAGGTGGGGGATTTTGAGGTGGAGATGGAGGTGGATCATGGTGTTCAGGTGATGGGGACCGTAAAGGTGGCACATTGAGGAAATCCTCAACATCAAAGTAAATATCATGATCCATGATATAAAAACTAGATGGACCTACATATATACATAAATATACAAACAAGTATAAAATTAACTTTCAAGAATGTATATATATATAAATTATAAATAAACATATATCATTTAAACTAGATATTATACATGTTGAGAAATTACAAGAAATATTTAAATTAAACATACATGACTACATTTAAAAGAAAAATCAGGATCTACATACACATATGTATACATCATTCAACTTGAGCATACATACAAATTTCAAAATTTAAGAGATTCTACTTCGATGTAATTTTAATACATGTGTACATATACTAAAAAATAAACTGAAAACATGTACATAAAAAAGGTAAATTTTGTGGCTTTCAATACATACTTTAAAGTGTTTACAAGGAATAGTAAAGTTTCCCCTTAAATCCTAATTTATTAAATCCCCTTAATCCATATGTCAACTTTTCTAGGTCCATAAACCATGCTAATGGAATGATTTTGTCCATAGTTGACCAAGTTTAATTTATATATATCTTAAACAAGTTTGTACAAATTCAAGCTCATCTAACATTATACAAATCAAGATCAAATGTGAATGATCAATTTTGAACTATTATTAGCGGCTTAAGGGGATTAATGAGTAGATTTCAAGTTGTAGGTCATCTACATCCTCTTAGATCATCCCTTGACAATGAGTAGATTTCAAGGGTCCATTAGTGCTATTATTAATGGCATAAGGGGATTTTATGATCATCCCTTGAAAATGACATGTGGTTTTTCTACCTTTGAAAAACAAATAATTGTTAATGTGATGTGAAATTCTAGTAAAATTGTAGGGCCACATTTTGATGATCTATTGTTGTAGGTTAATTATTGGTTGTTTCAACCCCCTACCTATAATTAATTGATAATACACTTTTTATTTTACATATCCTATTTTTAAAAATGTATTTAGGACATAATTAAACCCTAAACCCTAAACCCTAAACTGTCAAACCTAAACCCTTAACCCTAAACCCTAAACTGTCAAACCTAAACCCTTAACCCTAAACCCTAAACATTTAACCCTAAACCCTTAACCCTTAACCCTAAACCCTAAACCCTTAACCCTAAACCCTTAACCCACGAAATGTGTACACAATCTTTGATATCACTCATTCCTATTAATCTAACCCATGAAATGCATTTGAACTAAGAGAATCCATTCATTTATTGAGTTGACAAACTCCTAAACAATTTCTATAAACACTACCCGAACAAGTTTAGCTAGTCTAGAAGACAAAGGTGAATATTTTTTAAGGGCATGTTATGTCAAATTGATCAAATGTGAATGACAAATTTTCAACTATTATTAGTGGCTTAAGAGGATTAATGAGTAGATTTAAAGGGTCCATTAGTACTATTATTAATGTCTTAAGGGGATTTTATGATCATCCCTTGACAATGACATGTGGTTTGGCTACCTTTGAAAAATAAATAATTGTTAATGTGATGTGAAATCTAGTTTTGTAGGGCCACATTTTGATGAACTATTTTTGTAGGTTAACTATTGGTTATTTCAACCCACTACCTATAATTAATTGACAGTACACTTTTCATTTTACATATCCTATTTTTAAAAATGTATTTAGGATAAAATTAAACCCTAAACCCTTAACCCTTAACTGTAAACCATAAATCCTTAACCCTAAACCCTTAACCTTAAACCCTTTTAACCCTAAACCCTAAACCCTAAACCCTTAACCCTTAACCCTTAACCCTTAACCCTATACCCTTAACCCTAAACCCTTAACCCTTAACTGTAAACCCTAAACCATTAACCCTTAACCCTAAACCCTAAACATTTAACCCTAAACCCTAAACATTTAACCCTAAACCCTAAACCCTAAACCTTAAACCCTAAACCCTTAACCCTTAACCCTTAACTTTAAACCCTTTTAACCCTAAACTCTTAACCCTAAACCCTTAACCTTAAACCCTTTTAACCCTAAACCCTAAACCCTTAACCGTATACCCTTAACCCTATACCCTTAACCCACAAAATGTGTATGCAATCTTTGATATCACTCATTGCTATTAATCTAATCCATAAAATGTGTTTGACCTAAGGAAATCCATTCACCTATTGAGTTGACAAACTCCTAAACAATTTCTATAAACACTACCCTAACAAGTTTAGCTATCTAGAAGACAAAGGTGAATATTTTTTAAGGGCATGTTATGTCGAATTGATATTGTGTAGCATAGATCACATTTATGTAGTAAATCAATCTCACGACACTTGGGATTGAACTTGTAGCATTAGGTAATAAATTGTAGAGTTTTTTGAGGTGACAGAAAACCTAAAATAGGAATCATATATAGTACCAATTAATTATCTAGCAATAATATTTACCAATTCAACATAACATCCACATCGTTCTGAACCATCATCAAGTTTAAAGCTAAGTAATTCTATCCTATGTATATAACTTTCATATATTTATTGTAATTATTTATAAATCCTAACTTTAATTAATCCAAGTTAATTTATACTTAAATATTTATATTTATTTAACCTAAATATATGTAAAAAAGATTTTATTCCCCTACACCTCTCTACACTTTGTAGGTGTAATTAAGATATTATAATGACAAAAGGTGTTCTATAGTGATAGTAAGGCTCGAAACATCATATTGTGACTGTGTAAATACAAATTTCCAAATAAAATCCCCCAAATCTAGATATATATTTTATTGAGAGGAAGTTACAAAATTTTAATTTACACTATCGAGAGATATTGGTGTCATCTAACATCTATCTATACATTTGGCATTGTACATTTAACCCTAAACCCTAAAACCTTAACCCTTAACCATTTTAAACCCTTAACCCTAAACCCTAAACCCTTTTAAACCCTTAACCCTTAACCCTATACCCTTAACCCTTAACCCTTAACCCTTAACCCTTAACCCTTGACCCTTAACCGTAAACCCTTGACCCTAAACCCTTGACCCTAAACCCTTAACCCTAAACCCTTAACCCTTAACCCTTAACCCTTAACTGTTAACCCTCAACCCTAAATCCTTAACCCTCAACCCTCAACCCTAAATTGTTAACCCTAAGTTCCCTAAACCCTAAACCCTAAACCCTAAATCGTTAACCATCTACATCTTCTTAGGACAAGCCTTAAGCAATTTTCTTAAATCCCCTTAATCCATGTCCATGTCATCTTTCCTAGGTCCATACACCATGCTAATGGAATGATTTAGTCTTAAGTTGACCAAGTTTGATATATTTATCTTTTTAAACAAGTTTGTAAAAACTTCAAGCATCTAACATTATACAAATTGATCAAATGTGAATGATCAATTTTCAATTATTATTAGTGGCTTAAGGGGATTAATGACTAGATTTCAAGTTGTAGGTCATCTACATCCTCTTAGATCATCCCTTGACAATGATATGCAGTTTGTCTACCTTTGAAAAACAAATAATTGTTAATTTGATGTGAAATCTAGTTTTGTAGGGCCACATTTTGATGAACTATTATTGTTGGTTAATCATTGGTTGTTTCAACCCCTACCTATAATTAATTGATAGTACACTTTTCATTAAATACATATTCTATTTTTTAAAATGGATTTCTAGGACGTAATTAATAACATATGATGGCCTCCTATTGTTAATTAATAATTATAAACTTACCATTTTGATGAGATATTATTAATTTCTATTCATTTATGTCTAAGGCATATAAAACTTTGTGGCTTGATATAAATGAGTAGATTTCAAGTTGTACCATTTATGTATCCTCTTAGGACATGCCTTAAGCAATTTTACTTAAACCCCTTAATCCACATGTCATCTTTACTAGGTCCCTAAAACCTAAACCCTTAACCCTAAACTCTAAACCCTTAACCCTTACCCCTAAACCCTAAACCCTTAACCCTAAACCCTTAACTCTAGACCCTAAACCCTAAATCCTTAACCATATACATCCTCTTAGGACGGGTCTTAAGCAATTTTCTTAAATCCCCTTAATCCATGTCATCTTTCTTAGGTCCATAAACCATGCTAATGGAATGATTTAGTCTTAAGTTGACCAAGTTTAATATATTTATCTTTTTAAACAAGTTTGTAAAAACTTCAAGCATCTAACATTATACAAATTGATCAAATGTGAATGATCAATTATCAACTATTATTAGTGGTTTAAGGGGTTTAATGACTAGATTTCACGTTGTAGGTCATCTACATCCTCTTAGAACATCTCTTGACAATGAGTAGATTGTTGCAAGTATGGGCCTAACCGGTGTTGTCATTGATGTCAACATACTCCTATTGCATTAATGTCAAGGATTGGATGAGTTGTGTGCTGAGGATATTGGAAAAATTAGTCCTATCAGAAATAGAGAAGAATAGTGAAGACAGTGAAGCTCTATGAAGTGAAGATCCTAGCTAGATGAAGTTCAGAGAATGCGCATCAAAGGGTTTGTAGATATGTGTCTGAAGATGATCTAGTCAAGATTTGAGAGGTCCACATGAAAATGTGGAGTTATGGAAATGAGAGTAAAACCAGTTCTGGCAACTATTCAGAGGTGATAGAGTGACACAAATAGGTTCGATGAGATCCAGAAATACAATATCATGTTCTACGGATCTGGTGGCATGTTTGGGAGGCTAATATGAATTGAAAACTCAATTGGTTTGTGGTTTGAAGGTCCACAAGCAATCCTTCTAATGTGACAGTGATGACCGACTATGTTCTTGAGGTTTTGGATGAAGATGCGAATGATTACAGTAAGCAGAAGTGGTGCGGATGTTCTTGGTGATTCAGGCAAGCTTGTGGGGGTCTCTAGATTGTGTCCAGTTTGTGTTGGTGGTTTGCATTGAAGATTGAGCTCGTAATTGAAGATTTACCTTTGGGTGATGGTGTTCTTCCTAGTCTTGGCCAACCAAATGATTTACACATGTTGAGGATGATCTTGAAGATGTTTTGCAAAGCATGGCGTGTTCCTCGAAGATGATTGAAGTCCCAGCTATGTGTGGCCGACAGTGTAGTGATGCACATGAAGTTTTTGTAATAAGTCAAGTTGTATTTTTGTAATTGCTCTGTAATAAAATATGTGTATGTTGTGCTGACTTTGATGATCATTCCAAAGTCAATGTCATGTATAAATAAGAGTTGTGAAGTCATTCAAATGTATCCGTGTGGTCATGATGAGAAGGTGGTAGTGAAGAGGAGCAAAAAGCAAAGCAGAGGTGTTGAGCTTAAATGGAACTAACTCAAGCATAGTGAAGATGCTAATCTCTAGTTCAAGTATGTAATACTCATATTCTTCTGTAGATAGTGTGTCTCCTATAGGCAGTGGGCCTCTTGTGAGCAGTGTGCTCGGGCAATGATCCCTAACTGGAAAGTGCCATTTTATTCTTCTTATTATTTTAATAGAGAATACAATCTTGGGTTAGTCACCTTGTGGTTTTCCCCTTAACCAAGTTTTCCATGTTAAAATCTTGGTGTTATATGTGTTGAATTTGTTTTTGCTCTTAAATTATTACATTATGATTTCATGATTGAATCATTGATATGCTGTTGAAATATAAGAAGGTTTTTAAGTGAGTAAGGAATAGGATTTTTGTGACAACTGATTCTCCCCCCCTCTCAGTTGTCTATCCTAAATCCAAAAATTGGTATCAGAGCTAAGTTCCTCTAGAAGAAGCTTAACCGCTTGAGGAGATCCAAGATGTTGACCTACAAAAAGGATAGTCCAAGGTTTGATGGAACAAACTACACTCTTTGGAAGAGCCGCATGGATTGTCACTTACAATGCATGGGAGATCAGTATTGGAACATAACTACAACTAAATATGTTCCCCCAAAGAATGGTCCAACAACTATAGATGAAGTCAGAGATGCAGACAATAATCTTTGAGATAAAGAAGCCCTACTAAGTGCCTTGACTGATTCAGAGCTGACATATGTTATGGGATTGAAGATTGCTTATGAAATTTGGACAAAACTGGAAACTTAATATGTAGGAGACAAATATGTTAAGTGTGCCAAGCTGCAAAGTCTAAAAGGAAAGTTTGAAAAATTGAAGATGAGAATATCACTTTATTTATGTCAAAAGTAAATGAGCTTGTATGTGGCATTAGATGTGCTAGTGGAATATTGGATGAAGATGAGATTGTTGCCAAAGTTCTCAAATCTTTACCTCCTGCTTACAAACACAAAGCTGCTGCTATTGAGGAAATCAGGTCTTTAACAACTATTACAAGGGATCAATTGGTTGGTAAGATATCTACATTTGAATTGGCTAAGTTTGGTGATGCACTTCCCAAGACTGAATCTCCATTCAAAGCTAGTGCTTCTACAAAAGGCAAATAGAGATATGATCCGGGAGAAAGTTCCTCAAGGAAATCAACATGGTATGATAAAGCAAGGAAAGATCTAGAAGAAGACGAGTTAGAAGATGAACAACTTTAAGCCCTTATTGTGAAGAGACTTCCAAGAGGATCCGGTAAGTATGAAGGAAAATTACCTCTCAAATGTTTTGCTTGCAATAAGATTGGTCATTTTGCCTCAAGATGTTCGGAAAGGTTTTCAAGGCCAAACCTTAATAGATCAAGGTTTCAAAAGAAGTGTTACTATGTTCAAGAAGATGATGATGGAGTAACAGATGATGAATCTGAGAAAGGAAACAAACCCGGAAGTGACTGGGTGTTTATTGCCATTAAAGAAGAAGATCCAATCTATTGAATCTGCCAATCATAAGATGATAGAGAGTGCTTTGGTTGCTCAGGTTGAAGAAAAGGATGAATGGGTTATTGACAGTGGATGCTCTCACCATATGATTGGTGACAAGAGTAAGTTCATAATCTTGGAAAGATATGAAGGTGGAGTTGTAAAGTTTGGAGATAATTCTGTTGGAAGAATTAGAGGCAGAGGAACCATTTCTTTTGATGGAATGAACAAAACCAGTGATGTTCTGTATGTTGAAGGTCTGAAGCATAATCTTCTTAGTGTTGGACAGTTGGTGGACAAAGGCTATGATCTCTGATTCAAAAATGGAAATGCAAGATCTTTGAAAGCTCTAGAACTGAGATTGCATCTAGTACACAGACAAAAGGTAACATCTTCCACTTGGTTGGTATGGGTAAAAGTTGCTTATTTGTTCAAACTAATTAGAATTGGTTGTGGCCTAGGAGAACATGTCATGTGAATTTTGATAATGTCATCAAGATAAGCAACAATTAGGCTATAAGAGATCTTCCAAGACTGGTGAAACTTGCTAATAGTTTGTGCAAAGAATGTCAGTTGGGTAAACATAACAGAGACACATTCAAAAGTAAGGAACAATCTTCAACCGGATTGTTAGACTTGGTGCACACTGATCTCTGTTGTCTGACAAGAACCAGGAGTCTGCAAGGAGATAGGTACTTCATTTTGCTAATTGATGACCACTCCCGGATGATGTGGGTGACTTTCTTGAAAGAGAAATCTGAAGCACTTGAGAAGTTCAAAATATTCAAGGCTATGGTAGAAAATGAAACTGGCATAAACATAAAATGCCTCAGGTCTAGTAGAGGTGGAGATATCACATCCGGTGAGTTCATAACATTCTGTGAGAAACATGGGATAAAGAGATAGTTATCTACTCGAAGGACTCCACAGTAAAATGGAGTAGTGGAGAGAAAGAGCCAGACCATCTAGGAAGCATTTAGGACCATGATGATGGAAGCAAATATTCCTCATATCTATTGGAGAGAAGCTGTAAGTACTGCTGTCTATACTCTCAATTGGGTACAAATCAAAGGCAATACTGGTAAGACCCCTTATGAACTTTGGTTTGGCATCACTCCTACTATGAAGTATTTCAAAGTCTTTGGTAGTAAATGCTATATCAAAAGAGATGAAGACCTTGGCAAGTTTGATGCTAGAAGTGATGAAGGAATATTCTTGGGATATTCTACTCAAAGTAAAGCTTACTGGTGTTATAAAAAGAGATTAAGATTGTAGAAAGTACAAATGTGAAGGTTAATGAAGGCATGGAAAATCCCTCAAGGTATTATGAGTATGAAGCAGATGATCAGAATGATGTCTCAGACCAAGGAGAACAAGTCCCAACTCTAGTTCAGATCCAGACTGATCTGAAAAATCTTGAAATACAAGAAGAAGAGACAAGTTTGGATAAATCTGTCCAAGAATTAGAAGTGCAAGAGAATCCCAAAACTCCTAGGTATGTAAGATTGAATCATTCTAAAGATTAGATCATAGGAGATAGAAGCAAAGGTGTTCAAACAAGAAGAAAAAATTCTCAAGATTCAGTGAAGTATTGTTTGATTTCAAAGATTGAACCAAAAACAGTAAGTGAAGCATGCAATGATGAAAGCTAGGTTAAAGCAATGGAGGAAGAATTGATGCAGATTGAAAAGAATCACACTTGGGATCTTGTTCCCAGACCTAAGGACAAAAATGTGATTGGGACTAAGTGGGTCTTTTGAAATAAACTGAATGAAGATGGTGAAGTAGTAAGAAACAAAGCTAGATTGGTCTGTAAGGGTTATTCTCAAGTAGAAGGAGTTGACTTTGAAAAAACTTTTGCTCCGGTGGCAAGAATTGAAGTAGTCAGATTATTTCTTGCCTTTGCTACCTTCAGAGATTTCAAGGTATATCAAATGGATGTCAAGTCTAATTTCCTAAATGGTGATTTGGAAGAAGAGGTATACATTGAGCAACCGAATGGATCTCAATTGTCTGATCATAGAGATATGGTCTGCAAGTTGAAGAAGGCATTGTATGGACTCAAACAAGCCCCAAGAGCCCAGTATGAAAGATTGGACAAACATCTTTTGAAGATTGGTTTCAACAAAGGTACTACTGACAATAATATGTATTTTAAGGTTGATCATGAAAATATCTTGATTGTTGAAGTATTTGTTGATGATATCATTTTTGGAGGGAAAGATAGTATGTACAAGACTTTTGCAAATCAAATGCAAAGTGAATTTGAGATGTCTATGTTTGGGGAAATGAATTTCTTCTTGGGTCTACAAATCACTCAAACAAAGAAAGGAATCTTCATATCATAGATGAAATATGTGAAAGAATTGTTGAAGAAATTTGGAATGGAAGATTCAAAGGAAATAAATACTCCCATGGCAACCGGATGTAAGCTAAGTAAAGATGATGAATCCTCGAAGGCTGATCAGAAAAAGTACATGTCAATGATTGGAGGACTGCTCTACCTTACTCAAACTAGACCTGATATTATCAATGTTGTTGGTCTTGTTGCCAGATTCCAAGTTGATCCTAGAGAGTCTCATGTCATGGCAATCAAGAGAATTCTCAGATATTTGAAGGGAACACTTGAGTATGGATTATGGTATCCTAAGGATCATGATTTCTCTCTTCATGCATATACAGATGCTGCTACAGTATACTCTGCTTCTGCAGTGGACAGAGATATCAGAGTGGAGTATGAAGAACCTATAACAATCTTCTGTGATAATTCAAGTGCAATAAACATATCAAAAAATCTAGTGTTGCATTCAAAGACAAAACATATATCCATCAAGTTTCACTTTTTGAGAGAGCAGGTGAACAAGAATGAAGTTAGATTGGAGTTTGTGCCCTCAAAGGGTCAGATTACAAACAATTTTACTAAACCTCTACTTAAGGACACTTTTGAGTATCTCAGGGAGAAATTAGGGGTTATTACCCCTCCAGTTGTGAATTAGGGTGCACTGATGTGCATCAGTTTGGTGGATCCCATAGTCATATCTTGTGATCCAGATTGATGTTAAGAGGCTGGTACTCAGGGGGAGCAATCAGTATGATTCTAAAGTATGTGAAGTGGTTGCAAGTATGTGCCCTTTACCATTGATGTCAAAGGGGGAGAGAAGACATGTGAAAAACAAAAAGTGGTTGCTGATCAAAGGGGGAGTAGTAAAGGAAGAGAAGACATGTGAATGGTTGATGTTGATAGGGGGAGCTATGTTAGTCAGTGAGGAGAAGTTCTTGTCTTGATGGTTAAAACAATTTTCACATCATATGTTGCCATCAATGATAAAGTGGGAGATTGTTGCAAGTATGGGCCTAATCGGTGTTGTCATTGATGTCAACATACTCCTGTTGCATTAATGTCAAGATTGGATGACTTGTGTGCTGAGGATATTGAGAAAATTAGTCCTATCAGAAACAGAGAAGAACAGTTAAGACAATGAAGCTCTATGAAGTGAAGATCCTAGCTAGATGAAGTTCAGAGAATGCGCATCAAAGGGTTTGTAGATATGTGTCTGAAGATGATCCAGTCGAGATTTGAGAGGTTCGCATGAAAATGTGGAGGAGTTATGGCCATGAGAGTAAAACTAGTTCTGGCAATTGTTTAGAGGTGACTGAGTGACACAAATAGGTCTTGTGAGATCTGGAAATACAATATCATGTTCTACATATTTGGTGGCATGTTTGGGAGGCTAATATGAATTGACAACTCAATTGGTTCATGGTTTGGAGGTCCACAAGCAATCCTTCTAATGTGATAGTGATGCCTGACTGTGTTCTTGAGGTTCCAGATGAAGATGCAAATGATTACAGTAAGCAGAAGTGGTATGGATGTTCTTGGTGATTTAAGTAAGCTTGTGGGGGTCTCTAGATTGTGTCCAGTTCATGTTGGCAGTCTACATTGAAGATTGAGCTCATAATTGAAGATTTACCTTTGGGTGATGGTGTTCTTCCTAGTCTTGGCCGACCAGATGATTTGCAGATGTTGAGGATGATCTTGAAGATGTTTTGCAAAGCATGGCGTGTTCCTCGAAGATGATTGAAGTCCCAGCTATGTGTGGCCAACAGTGTAGTGATGCGCATGAAGTTTTTGTAATAAGTCAAGTTGTAATTTTGTAATTGCTTTGTAATAAAATAAGTACATGTTGTGCCAACTTTGATGATCATTCCAAAGTTGATGTCATGTATAAATAAGAGTTGCAAAGTCATTCAAATGTATGCGTGTGGTCATGATGAGAAGGTGGTAGTGAAGAGGAGTGAAAAGAAGAGTAGAGGTGTTGAGCTTAAATGGAACTGACTCAAGCATAGTGAAGATGCTAATCTCCAGTTCAAGTATGTAATACTCATATTCTTCTATAGACAATGTGTCTCCTATAGGTAGTGGGCCTCTTGTGAGCAGTGTTCTCGGGTAGTGAGCCCTAACTGGCAAGTGCCATTTTATTATTCTTATTCTTTTAATAGAGAATACAATCTTGGGTTAGTCACCCCATGGTTTTTCCCTTAACCAGGTTTTCCACATTAAAATCTTGGTGTTATATGTGTTGAATTTACTTCTTCTCTTGAATTATTGCATTATGCTTTCATGATTGAATCATTGATATGCTGTTGAAATATAAGAAGGTTTTTAAGTGAGTAAGGAATAGGATTTTTGTGACAACTAATTCACCCCCCCTCAGTTGTCTATCCTAAATCCAACATAGATTTCAAGGGGATTAGTGCTATTATTAGTGGCTTAAGGGGATTTTATGATCATCCCTTTACAATGATATGCGGTTTCACTACCTTTGAAAAATAAATAATTGTTAATGTGATGTGAAATCTAGTTTTGTAGGGCCACATTTTGATGAACTGATGTTGTAGGTTAATTATTGGTTGTTTCAACCCCCTACCTATAATTAATTGATAGTACACTTTTCATTTTACATATCATATTTTTTAAAATGTATTTAGAATGTAATTAATAACATATGATGGCCTCCTATTGTTAATTAATAACTATAAACTACTCATTTTGATGAGATATTATTGATTTCTATTCATTTACGTCTAAGGAATATAAAAATTTGTGGCTTGATATAAATGAGTAGATTTCAAGTTGTACCATCTATGTATCCTCTTAGATCATGCCTTAAGCAATTTTAATTAAATGCCTTTAATCTACATGTCATCTTTTCTAGGTCCCTAAATCCTAAATTGTAACATGCCCATTGTTCTACCAAATAAATTTTACTAAATTTAACCCAAAAGTAAATAGTTCTTCATACCAGCAATATGAGCAACAACATTTTTCCTTCTTTTAAAATGATATGATGCACATTTGAAACATATTTAAAACTTTACCATTGCATAATCAAATTACATTTCAACATTAGAAGTATTGATTATTTCTCCTTTACAAAATTCCATAAGATGGATACAAAGTTTCAAACAAGTTTCAAAGAGCTAAACTGAAAGTAGAGATATAAATGGCTCTGATGTCCTTCATCAAATCTTGGCCACCAACTGCATGAGGAGAAGCATCACTCAAGTGCTTTTCCACCAACCATGGACTAATTACGGTCCCCCGTACATTTACCAAACTGGTAAATGACCCTACCCTTCGACATAGGGATTGGTATGGTAAACTCAAAGATTAGCCTATTTTGAGTGTTGTCACATAGATTGGCACCCAGTGTTGAAGGCTTTTAGGGCTCCAACAATCTAGTGAAACATTGAGATGACCTCCGGGTGTGGGACCCTACAAGGAGGTCAAATCTCCAGAGAGAGACTGGTTCCTTTACGAATATGAGATTTAGCAAACCTAAGACTAAACCTAATCTATCCACTGTTGAGGAAAAGGGAAAGAAGGATGAACTGAAAATGGAAAGGGGTGATACACCAGGTTTGAATAAAGAAGATTCACAGAGCTAAGATGCACAAATAAAGAAATACAACTGATAAACTTACATAGATCATGAAGATTTTAACAGAGGTAAAGAATGGATTGCTAGGAATTAAACATTCACAAACAATAGCCAATTCTAAGACTACATAGAGTTAAAAAGCATGAAAAAGTAAAATAACATATGTATTGATCAAGAGGCACAGTTACGATAGAGGAAAGTTCTGTTTAGAATACAAAGGCATCAAGAATATCCAACTATTTTCCAACCTTTATTACATCTTACATTCATGCATATATAGCATCTGATTCCAAATAACCTAATTAGGTTACAATAAATTGGCCCATGGGCTCTGTCAGAAAATATATTTTCCTGAAAGATGTCTATCTGCAAGAATTAATGCAAAAAATATCTGGAGTCCATAGGTGGTTGAGAGATATTTTGTCCCTCTTCAAGGCAAGTAGTTGATTCATCAACCTACAACCATAAATGCAACAAATATATGAAAAGGGGCAACTGAGAGGCATATGATCTACATTGATGGCATACGATGCAAAATTTTCTGAGCAGAGCTTTTACAACACTTAAATCCTTAAAGCCCTCAAATCTGTGTCTCCATGATTCTGAATCCTTTGAAATTTTGATCCCTGCAATACCTCGATTGGCAGAGTCTGTATACTTCCCTAATCGGTAATCTTTCCTGCCTTCGGGATGCCTGAGAGTCTCTTTTAAATAATGGCCATAGATAGATTTGTTTTTTAGAATCAACAGCCATCACTTTTCCTTTTGAATCTATGTTGAGGCCCAAAGATTCTGCCTATGTGGCAATTTTCACGACTTCGCGAGGAGTCTAGATGAGGCTCAGTGAAGGTAAGAGTCTTAGCAAAAATGCCATGATGTTTGATGAAATGCTCCATTGGCACTTAAGTTCCATCCTCTGCCACATGGATCATTCACTCAAACTTAAGGAGCCTCTCTTGAAATTTCCTGAGGAAGAGCACTAATACGCCACATGTCCAAATGATGCAAGCCAGAGGGAAACTTTTCTTTGTTTTGTTTAGAACTTGTGGGGGGCTGACACGTGGCACAATGAAACTCTACAGAGATTGGACCTACTGAAAGAGGAATGTGGAAGAAGGGAACTCTGAAGCCTGATGAACACTTAGCACTTTGTCGATTCTAAAATTATGAACCTGGACACGTGGCGGGTTGGTACCAATCAGAGGGGAACTTGCCTTTGCTTTGTGTAGAACTTGCGCTGCACCGACACATGGTGCACCTTGGAAGCTACCAGCCTCAGCCTTCGAAAAGGAGGAAGAACAATGGAACATGCTATGTGTCATCATCTCATAGTTGTACATAGAATCCTTCCTGCAACACTGCACTACTGTTCGATCCTTAACGACCCCACCTCTTCGTTTCATCCTTCAACACCTTTCACGATCTGCTTCATCCAATTGAGTCATCGATCCTATGTCCATAGGCCACGATAAACTTTAAAGATATCCTCATTTTGTAGCCCCACAGTGGGAACATGAAGTCAGCTTCAACAGTTTACGAGCTTGTGATATCCTGCCATGTGGCACCTTTGGACCCCCAGAAAGACTTAGGACTTAAGAAATTTACAAAGAACATGACTTTGACGAGCAATAAAAGGTAAAAATTAGGACTTGGGGTTAGTCACTTCATGACATATAGGACTCAAGGTTATAACTTAAATGACCGGTAACCTAGGTTAAACAGTCAATGATGGATTATAACATAAAGTAAGATATGACCATAAAACTTAGGGTTTTAAGGGGAAATAAGGAAAACCCTTAGAGAATTTATGGATTTGGACTATTTGGTTGGGAAGCAAAATAGGACAATACTAAGCATGATGTTGTGTCCTACATAACTAGAACTATCATACTGTGGCTCCAACCTAGAAGTATGATTATCCTTGCCTAGCATGTAAACTTGGATCATAGTGAAATGACAGTGTAAATAGTGGCTACTTACACTACTTTGGCCAAAGTATTCATCACCCCTAATTCAGAATGGATGTCACACGTTCACCCATCTTCCTAGCTCAATTTGGTATGACATCATTCTCTATACAAAGGTTACTCTTGTACCCATTGATTAACTAATCCCAGGATTAACCTCACATAACAATTCCAAGTTTACTATGACACTTCTACCAAAGTAATACAAGTTGTAATACATAGTTTCCACAACTTAACCTTTCATAATGTAGCAATAACTATTCATACTTATCTTAATATAGTGCATAATTCCAATATAGATACTAATATCTACTATGGAGATTATTCACACACTCAATACATAATATTTTCCTATGACTAGATATATTCCTCTCATAGAACATACAATAAAATATCCAATTTGATAAAGAAAAGCAACCCAAACTTATTTCCAAACAAATAATCAAGGACATATTATCTTTTCAAACATAAAATACACAATGGAAAAGAAATTAGCATGCCTGTTAATGCTATGCTCCAACAATTCAACTAGATTCCTTGCTCTTAATTCTTCAAGATGGTTGAATATCTCCTCCAAGAACAACTCAATTCCCCCTCTTTACTTCTTACTATTTTCCCTCACAAACTCAAGACCAAAATAACAATGCACACTCAAAACACTAGACTCAGAAAATTACAGCAGAACAACATAAAGCAGTTCGATGGAAAATTGTGTATAAATGAATGGAAGAGCTCCTCTATTTATACTAAAATTTGAGCATGCCAAGGCTACAAACAAGCTCCCAGATTCACCACAACTCCTCAAAAATTAAACTCAGTAAAAAGAATTCAAGGTGGCAGTAAAAATTATTACACAACAAACACATAAGTGGACAACAAAAACCAATTCAAAAATGCAAGGAATTCATAATGTAGATTCAAGACTCCTATTTGGTTTACACTATTCAATCATGGTGCCACTCAAACACCACACCCCCTATTCTCATTCTGGCAGTTTGGATAGAATAGGTTAATGTATTCCCATGTTGGAAATCAATTACCCAACGCTTTATGGAGCGCTGCCCATATTCACATAACATTGCACTTTATGTGCTTTAATTCCCAACAATATACATTTATGTGCTACCTTTCCAGCGCCTTAATCATAGTATGATACGCTATAGTCTTAGTAAATATGTGTTGTGTTTTAACATTCACATTGGTTACAATGCTACGCACTATGCTATCAAAGCAACACTTAAGGGATATATATATATATATATATCCTTATAAGCTATTTTTAAAATATCATTTGATATTAGAATTCACATATTCATATTTGCATATTCCATCATCTACATATGTTTACGTATACCGTAAACAATTATATATATATAATTGTTACTTGAAAACAACATAAAACTCATTAACCCACATATCCACTGACAATTTATGTGTATGAAATACATATACACACACATACATGTAGATATCGATCATCCAATTGATACTCTTATACCTATGAGAAATACATTCATGAGCACGCGTAAATATGTCTACCTACGTATACTCATGTACATATTTTCTTATATGTATGAGTTTATCATGGACATGTATTCATTTCATGTTTATACCTTGTCGTTTTCAATTCCAAACTTTATCAAAGAAGACTTCAATTGATACTCAGACTAAATCACATTCCTCATTCAAAACACTCATAAAATCATATCCCAATAAGCATTCAAGTTCATTACCACATATTACTTACCTTTACCCACACAGACTCGACATAACCTAGACCAAGTAGGATAGTGGTGTGTGCTTGCTCAATTTAGGCTTCTCTAAGGATTACCAGACCAAGTCCTTCTCTTGAGTGATACTTCCCCTCATTTCTGGAGGAGCAACCTGTTCCTACATTTAGCTTACATCATCACAACAATAGTAGTTGACCACAATATAATCATGTGCTTCATACGTTTCATAACTAGAATCACTTATTATACATCACATTGCATCATTCAATCTTTCAATATATTCAATTCAAGATTCACAATACACATTAATGCAAAGATTCATAAACTATTCATTTATTCAAGCAAATTAACCAGTCAAGATAAATAGTAAATAGTTAGAAACACACGGGGTGTTACAACATATTCCCCCCTTGTGAATCATCATCCCCGATGATTTTTAAGTATCAAGTATGACCATAACATAAACAAGACATAAAAAGAATCATATCACATAACACATTGTTTTTGGTGGCATTACTGAAGTTATTGCAAAAAAAATTATTTTCTCTTCGATCTCTCCTAGGCTCATTTCAGTTACTCTAAGAATCCTTTTCCCCTTGCTTTGGAAACCCTTGCACCTCATTTGGCTTCCTAGAAGCTTGATTGGTTTGAGACCAATTAAACCTCTTTCTATTCTTATCACAATAATTGGTGGTAGCCTTAAGCTTCTACTCTTGCTTAAGAGCTTTTTCAGATACCAAATCCATAGTGGTAGGACCATGCATATCTACCTCTCCACCTATCTGATTATTCAATCCCATGATGAGATTCCTAATACAGAACCACTCATCAACTTGATACATGGGTACATATCTCAGAAGATGTGTAAACTTTTCCCAATATTCACTGACTAAAGAATCTGCTTTCTTGAGACTGAAAATCTGAGAGCTTCTGGTCATAGAAAAGTTGGGGTAACCAATGTTTTCAGAATATTTCAACAAATTCAGTCTAGGTGAGCTAGATAGAACTAAGCCCTAGCTCCATATTATTACTCATCCACCAATTGGATGCTTCACCTGACAATTGGAAAGCTCCCCAAACTGCTTTGGTAACTTTAGTGTAGTTTCTAATCTTGAAGTACTTTTCCATTTCAGTGAGCCAAGCCTCAGCTACATCCCCACTAGTACTTCCTTCGAATGTAGGAGTTGTAATTTTCCTCATGTCTCAGGATAGCTCTTTAGCCATTCTCCTCCTCTTGGTTCCTTCAGATCATGATTAAGATTGAGATTGTGACCTTTCATTCTCATGCTCACTAGCTTGTGTGTGGTCACGAGAATTCTCTCCTTCATTCTTACTATTAGGGACTTCATTAATAATAGAAACATCTTTATTGATAGGTACTTCTTTTCCCACTCTTTCTTTTCCTTTTTCTTTTTGTTCCAAGTTTCCTACTCTCTTTCTTGTCTCTTCCAACATTGCTAAGATTTGGTCCAACTTAGCATCCATGTTTTCCGATCCTTGCCCTACTTCTTCACTTCCTCCTAGATAAGTTCTTGTACGAACCATTCTTTTCAAGAAAATTTATGACTAAAGGTTTCCATTAAGATTAGATTCTATGAATGTTTACCTAACGTTCTTAAAACATTAAACATTTCAAATAGAATCATTTATTCATATTTAAAGAATTTTCCATAAAAGAGTACATATACACAAATTTTTGATAAAAACACTTTCTTTTATTAATATCAATAAGGATTTAAATATCCTTAGGTTTACATAGAATTACTATTCAGATAGTCTAATGGAGAGTATCCATCAGATTCTCTCACAGATACATAACTGAGTGGAGTGTATCCCTCAGATTCTGGTTCACGATTATCATCATATGGATAGTAACCCCCAGAATTATCCTCTGACACATAATTTCAGGTAACATACTCCTCTGAATCATCACTTGAGGAAATTACAATCACTTCCACCAAAGGAAGGACATGAGGATCTCTAGACAACATGATGGGACTCATACTACACTCTGAGGGTATATCCCTAGATAGTGATAAGGATTCTGACTTGGTTGGAGTGATAGAAGGGAAATGGTTGAAGATGAAATCCTCTCTCATCTTTTTTCTCTTGACTAATTCGAGTGAGGGCATGACTCAATGTCTCTGTGTCACTTAACCATATCTCATTATCATCATTTGTTCCCTCAATAGTACGAACAATGGCTTCTCTCTCCTTCTTGGCCTTTAGGTAGCGTTCATTCCCAATGACTGAATTCCTTTCAGTCATTTTGAGATGCACCATCCTGGCACAAGAATTCCAAACATTAGACTCTCATAATGTTCGATGGGAAAGCATAGTGAGCACATAGGTTCCAGAGTTGAACCTAGTAGCTCTGATACCCCGTGTAACATGCCCATTGTTCTACCAAATAAATTTTACTAAATTTAAACCAAAAGTAAATAGTTCTTCATACCAACAATATGAGAAACAAAATTTTTCCTTATTTTAAAATGATATGATGCACATTTGAAACATATTTCAAACTTAACCATTGCATAATCAAATTACATTTCAACATTACAAGTATTGAATATTTCTCCTTTACAAAATTCCATAAGATGGATACAAAGTTCCAAACAAGTTTCAAAAAGCTAAACTGAAAGTAGAGATACAAATGGATCTGATGTACTTCATCAAATACTAGCCACCAACTACATGAGGAGAAGCATCACTCAAGCACTTTTCTGCCAACCACGGACTAACTGCGGTCCCCCGCACATTCACCAAACTGGTAAATGACCCTACCCTTCGACGAAGGGATCGGTATGGTAACCTCAAAGATTAGCCTATTTTGAGCATGATGTTGTGTCCTACATAAGTAGAACTATCATACTTGTTGCAAGTATGTCCCTAAATGGTGTTGTCATTGATGTCAACATATCTGTGTTGTCATTGGTGCCAACCGTGCTCTTGTTTTGATGCTTGCTTGTAATGAGTTAAGTATTGAAGATAATAAGTATTCCTGATACAGCATAATAGTCCAATAAATTGCTCCGCATTTCTTTTAAATGAATATCTTTGTCCGTGGATTGGAAGTTATTTAGATACATATCTGAGGATGCTATATTCCAAGTTTGAGCCTCCGGTTTGAAGATTTGAGTGAGTTATGTTCACCAGAGTGAAAATTGCTTTTTTTGTATATTTGGTGATGATAGGAAGAATGTATTATGCTCTACATTCTTCCACATTTAAGTATTTCAGTCTGCAGTTATGGAATTAAGTTTGTAATGATGATTAGTGCCTTCAACTCCAATGGTTCATGATTTAGTGGTCTGCAAGGTATCTTTTCTTTATGACAGTAACTAACAATGTTGTTTTTGTGCTCCAGTTTGAAGAATCTTCTTGACAGAGTGGTTAGAGATTATGTGGTTGTTCCTGGTGATTACAATGTGCTTGTGGATGTCTTCTGATTGTGTTCCTACCTTTGGATTGGTCCGCAAAGAGAAATTTAGATCATGGATGAAGACTGTTCTTAGAAGACTTAATGTTAAGACCAGTCTTGGCTGACTTGGTTGATTTCACTACTTGCAGAGATACATTGAAGATTGTGGAAGCATGTCATGGCATGGGAGATTGCATTTGAGTCCCAGCTAAGGCATAACATGATCCACATACTTCTTTCCCTTAGCTAATTTTGTTTAGGTCCAGATCTATTTCTATGTATGCTTGTAATACTGACCTTGGAGATTGTTCCAATGGTTGAGGAATGTAATGACGACCTTGATGTACATTCCAAGGTTGATGAAGTGTATAAAAACATCTAATGTAGTTGCAAAAAATATGTCCTTGAGCAAAAATGAAAAGATAAGTGCAAAGGTGTAAGAAGAGCAGAGAAAAGGAGTTATACTGACCTTCAATGGAACTGAACCCAGGTATGGAGTAGATGTTATCAAATTAGTTCACCAACCCTTGGCAGTGAGTTGATCTTGGCAGTGAGCCCTAACATTTGTAGTGAGCATTTTGGGTAGTGAGCCTTTATTTTTTAGTATTGCTATAACATATTTATATCTATGGGATAACACCCACCATGGTTTTTCCCTTATAGGGTTTTCCACATAAAAATATGGTGTCTCATGTATCTCATGTGTTATTGCATTGAGCTTCTTGTTTCATGTTTTCATGGTTAAATCTAATAACAATAATTGAGAATTTGGTGTGTTGATAAGTGATTAAAGTTTTAGAGACAACTAATTCACCCCCCTCTCAGTTGTCTTGTACATTTCAACAATTGGTATCAGAGTAGGATCCTTAGAAGTAAGCCTAACAACTTAAGGTCGATCCAGGATGTCTTTTAAGATAGAAGCTCCAAAGCTTGGCGGGACAAATTATGCTTTATGGAAGGTACAAATGAAAATCCATCTCCTTTGTCTTGGTTATAGAGTATGGAAAGTGACAGAGATGAAGTATACCATGCCTCAGAATAGTTTAACAACTGAAGATGAAATCAAAGAGTATGAGTTAAATATAAAAGCTAGAGATGCTCTGTTAAGTGCCTTGTTTGACACTGAGTTGGTAAAGGTCATGGATCTAGATTCTGCTAATGAAGTCTGGGAAAAGCTAAAAAATCTGTATGAAGGAGATGAATTTGTAAAAAATAGCCAAATTGCAGGGCCTAATAGAAAAATATGAGGGTTTAAAGACGAGCGAAGATGAAAACATAATAGCGTATATGCAAAAGGTTGATGAACTTGTCAATGGAATAAAAGGTATGGAGGAACTATTGATGAGAAGGAAGTTGTGATGAAAATTCTTAGGTCATTACCTAAGTCCTACAATCACAAGGTAGCTACAATTGAAGAAGTAATGACTGTAAAAGATGTTGATAAGGATTAGTTGATTGGAAAGCTTACAACCTTTGAGATGAGAGAGTTTGGTGATGCTCTGTCGAAGGTTGAGACTGCTTTCAAAGCTAGTACTTCAAAAAAGATCTCTAGAGCTGAGAAGTACAAGGTGGAACCTGATGATGAGATTAATGAAATTGAAGCCAACTTTGTTGATAGATTGCAAAGAGGTCCCAATAAGTTTAAAGGAAAATTACTTTTCAAATGTTTTACATGTGGTAAGGCTAGTCACTATGCTTCTAGATGTCCTGAGAGAATTGAAAGGAATAGAAAAAGATTTGAGAATAGACCTAGGGTTCCAAAGAAATGCTACTATGTTAGAGATCTTGATGATGAAGGTGTGACAGATGATGAATCTGATGATGCTAGTACTAGTGCAAATGAATGCTTGTTTATTGCAATTAAAGAAGAACCAGAATCTACTAATCCTGCTAGTTGTGTGAAGGAAGAAAAACCAGTGGTAGAAAGTGCTTTGGCTGTTTAGGTTTAGAAAGATAAGGATGAATGAATTATTGATAGTGGATGCTCACATGACATGACTGGTGACAAAAGTAAGTTTGTGAGTTTGGAAAAGTATGATGGAGGACTGGTTAGGTTTGGAGATAATGCAGTTGGTAAGATTTGTGGAAAAGGATCTATTTCTTTTGATGGAAAGCACAACACTGATAATGTCCCATATGTGAAGGGTTTAAAGCATAATCTCTTAAGCATTGGTCAGATGTGTGACAAAGGTTATGATATGAGATTCAAAGATAATGGGTGCAAGACCATGGAAAGCTCCAGAACAATGATTGCTACCGATATGAAGACCAGAGGTAACATTTACCAATTAAACGGAACTAATGATTATTGTTTATTGGCTCAAATAGATGAGAGTTGGAAGTGGCATAGAAGGATGTATCATATCAATTTTGACAATTTGGTGAAGATAAGCTCTACACAAGCTATAAGAGATTTGCCTAAACTTGTGAAGCCTGCCAACACCATTTGCAAGGAGTGTCAATTTGGGAAACAAACAAGAACAAGCTTTAAAAGTAAAGAACAATTTTCTGGTGGATTGCTAGAACTAGTACATATAGATTTGTGTGGTCCTACAAGAACAAGAAGTCTACAAGGTGACATGTATTTTATGTTGCTTATTAATGATTATTCTAGAATGACTTGGGTCACTTTTCTAAAAGAAAAATCTGAAGCCCTAGACAAGTTCAAAGTTTTCAAGGCAATGGTTAAGAATGAGTTAGAATTGAGGATCAAATGCTTGAGGTCTGATAGAGGAGGGGAGTTCACATCAAATGAATTCAATATCTGTGAAGAACAAGGGATAAAGAGACAATTGTCTGCACCTAGGACTCCTCAGAAAAATGGAGTTGTCAAAAGAAAGAACATGACATTTCAAGAGGCTGCCAAGACTATGTTAAAGGAAGCTGACCTACCAAAAGTATATTGGAGAGAAGCCATACATAGTATGATGTATACATCCTAAACAGAGTTCAAGTCAAAGGTAACAGCTCTAAAACACCTTTGAATTATGGTATGGAAGAGTTCCTACAATGAAGTATTTCAAAGTTTTTGGTAGCAAATGTTATATTAGAAGAGAAGAAGAACTAGGCAAGTTTGATGCTAAATGTGATGAAGGGGATTTTATTGGTTACTCTACCAAGAGTAAGGGCCTACCGGTGCTACAACAAGAGATTGAAAAAGATAATTGAAAGTGCTAATGTGAAGGTGGATGAAGACAAGGAAAGAATATTAGATCTAAGTGTATGAATTAGATGTACCTGTGGCTATAGTGAATGAAGAAAAAGTTGAACAAGAAGATAGTCAAGATGAAGAAGAGGCTCTGGAAAGTGTTGTTAAGACTCCCAGGTATGTAAGGATTAATCATTCTGAAGATTAGATTATAGGTGACAAAAGCAAAGGTGTATTGACAAGGAAAATAGCTGCAGAAGAACAAGTGAATTACTATTTGCTTTCAAAAGTTGAACCAAAAATTGTAAATGAAGCTTGCAATGATGAAAATTGGGTAAAAGCCATGGAAGAAGAGATAATGCAGATAGAGAAGAATCAAACTTGGGAATTGGTTCCTAGACATGCTGATAAGAACGTCATTAGAACTAAATGGGTTTTAGGAACAAGCTGAATGAAAATGGAGAAGTTGTAAGAAACAAAGCAATGCTTGTGTGCAAAGGATATTCTCAAATTGAAGGAATAGATTTTCAAGAGACTTTTGCTCCAGTGGCTGGGATTGAAGCAATTGGAATATTTCTGGCATTTGCAACTCACAAAGATTTCAAAGTGTATTAGATGGATGCGGAGTCTACATTGCGGAGTCTGCATTCTTGAATGGTGAGTTGGAAGAGGAAGTTTACATTGAGCAACCAAAAGGGTTTCAATTATCAAACCAAGGTGATATGGTGTGTAGATTGAAGAAGGCATTGTATGGACTGAAGCAAGCCCCCAGAGCCTGGTATGCAAGGTTAGACAAATGTTTGTTGCAATTACCTAGTTCAGTAAAGGTACTGCTAATAGCAATCTCTATTTCAAAATCAATGATAATCAAATCCTAATTGCTGTAGTTTTTGTTGATGACATTATCTTTGGAGGAAATGAAGGTATGTGCCTAAAGTTTGCAGGAGAAATGCAAAATAAATTTGAGATGTCTATGTTTGGTGAAATGAATTTCTTTCTAGGTCTGCAAATTACTCAATCAGATAAAGGAATCTTCATTTCTCAGTCTAAGTATGTAAAAGAGTTGTTGAAGAAGTTTGGGATGGAGGACTCCAAACCAGTATGTACTCCCATGGTAACTAGCTGCAAATTAAGAAAAAATGATGAATCACCTAAGACTAATCAGAAAAGGTACATATCTATGATTGGAGGATCTTACTTTATCTAACTCAAACCAGACCTGATATAATGCATGCAGTATGTCTTGTGGCAAGATTTCAAGAAGATCTTAGAGAATCACATGTGATGGTAGTCAAGAGAATTTTGAGGTTTTTGAAAGGAACATCATATCATGGCTTATGGTATCCAAAGGATAATGATTTCACTCTTAGTGTTTATATAGATGTAGATTGGGCCAGAGATGTTGATGAGAGAAAAATTACAAGTGGAGGTGCTTTCTTCTTGGGTAATAGATTAGTTTCATTGCTGAAACAAGAAGCAAGATTCAATCTCCTTGTCTACTACAGAAGCAAAGTATATTACAGCAGCATGTTGTTGCACTTAAGTGTTATGGATGAAGCAGACTTTGAAAGACATAAGAGTTGTGTATGAAGATCCAATCGCAATATTTTTGTGATAATAAAAGTGCCATAAACATTTCAAAGAATCCATTGATGCACTCAAGAACAAAGCATATATCAATAAGGTATCACTTTTTGAGAGAAAAAGTGATAGAGAATTAAGTAAATATGGAATATGTGTCCACAAAGGATTAGATTGCATATATTTTCACTAAGCCTCTGCCTAAGGATACCTTTGAGTATCTTAGAGAAAAATTAGGCATTATTACCCCCTCTTTCTCTGAACTAAGATGCATAAGAATGCATTAGTCTAGTGGTGTCCAAAGCCTCATTCTTTGATCTGGATTCATTAGTCTAGTGGTGTCCAAAGCCTCATTCTTTGATCTGGATTGATGTTTTGAGAGCTACCTCTTAGGGGGAGTAGCAAGTGTTTATGATATGTGTTCCTGACAAAGAGCAGTAAGTGTTATAGTATTGATGAAAGAGCAATTTGATCAGAGCAACAAAGTGCAAGTATGTGCCCTTTTCTATTGATGTCAAAGGGGTAGAGAAATCATGTGAAAAACTAAGGGGGAGAAAGAGTATAGATGTATAAAAAGAAAGGGGGAGTATCTTGTCTTGATGGTCTTTACAGTTTTTCACATCATATGTTGCCATCAATGACAAAGGGGGAGATTGTTGCAAGTATGTGCCTAACCGATGTTGTCATTTATGTCAACATATCTGTGTTGTCATTGGTGCCAACTATGCTCTTGTTTTGATGCTTTCTTGTAATGAGTTAAGTATTAAAGATAATAAGTATTCCTGATACAATATAACAGTCTAGTAAATTGCTCCACATTTCTTGTAGAATGAATATCTTTGTCTGCGGATTGGAAGTTATTTAGATACATGTCTGAGGATGCTATATTCCAAGTTTGAGCCTTTGATATATGAATATTTGAGCGAGTTATGTTCACCAGAGTGAAAACTGCTTTTTCTGTATATTTGGTGATGATAGGAAGAATGTATTATGGTTCACATTCCTCTGCATTTAAGTATTTCAGTCTGTAGTTCTGGAATTAAGTTTGTAATGATGATTAGTGCCTTCAACTCTAATGGTTCATGGTTTTATGGTCCACAAGCTATCTTTTCTTTATGACAGTAGCTGATAGTGTTATTTTTGTGCTCCAGTTTGAAGAATCTTCTTAACATAGTGGTTAGAGATTGTGCGGTTGTTCTTGGTGATTACAATGTGCTTGTGGATGTCTCCTGATTGTGTTCCTACCTTTGGATTGGTCCGCAAAGAGAAATTTGGATCGTGGATGAAGACTATTCTTAGAAGACTTAATGTTAACACCAGTCTTGGCCGACATGGTTGATTTCACTACTTGCGGAGATACATCAAAGATTGTGGAAGTGTGTTATGGCATGGAAGATTGCATTTGAGTCCCAGCTAAGGCATACCATGATCTGCATTCATCTTTCCCTTAGCTAATTTTGTTTACATCTAGACCTATTTCTGTGTATGTTTGTAATGCTGACCTTGGAGATTGTTCCAATGGTTGAGGAATGTAATGCTGACCTTGATGTACATTCGAAGGTTGATGAAGTGTATAAAAACATGTAATGTAGTTGCGAAAAAGATGTCCTTGAGCAAAAATGAAAAGATAAGTGCAAATGTGTAAGAAGAGAAGAGAAAAGGAGTTATACTGAGCTTCAATGGAACTGAACCCAGGCATGGAGTAGATGCTATCAAATCAGTTCACCAACCCTTGGCAGTGAGCCACCCCTTGGCAGTGAGCCCTAACATTTGCAATGAGCCCTAAGGTAGTGAGCCTTTGTTTTTCAGTATTGTTATACCATATTTATATCTGTGGGCTAACACCCACCATGGTTTTTCCCTTATAGGGTTTTCCACATAAAAATCTAGTGTCTCATGTGTCTCATGTGTTATTGTGTTGAGCTTCTTGTTTCATGTTTTCATGGTTAAATCTAATAACATCAATTGAGCATTTGATATGTTGATAAGTGATTAAGGTTTTAGAGACAACTGATTCACCCCCCCTCTTAGTGGTCTTGTGCATTTCAACAATACTATGGCTCCAACCTACAAGTATGATTATCCCTACCTAGTACATGTAACCTAGATCACAGTGAACTGACAGTGTAAATAGTGGCTACTTACACTACTTTGGCCAAAGTATTCATCACCCTTAATTCAGAATGGACGTCACACGTTCACCCATCTTTCCTAGCTCGATTTGATATGACATCATTCTCTATACAAAGGTTACTCCCTCACCCATAGATCAACTAATCCCAGGATTAACATCACATAACAATTCCAAGTTTACTATGACACTTCTACCAAAGTAATACAAGTTGTAATACGTAGTTTCCACAACTTAACCTTTCATAATGTAGCAATAACTATTCATACTTATCTGAATATAGTGCATAATTCAATATAGATACTAATCTCTACTATGGAGATTATTCATACACATATATTCCTCTCACAGAACATACAAGAAATTATCCAATTCGATAAAGAAAAGCAACCCCAAACTTATTTCCAAACAAACAATCAAGGACATATAATCTTTTCAAACATAAAATGCACAATGGAGAAGAAATTAACATGCATGTTAATGCTATGCTCCAACAGTTCAACTAGATTCCTTGTTCTTAATTCCTCAAGATGGCTAAATATCTCCTCCAAGAACAACTCAATTCCCCCTCTTTACTTACTATTTCCCTCACAAACTCAAGACCAAAATAACAATGCACACTCAAAACACTAGACTCAGAAAATTACGGTAGAATAACATAAAGTAGTGCGATGAAAAATTGTGTATAAATGAATGGAAGAGCTCCTCTATTTATACTAATATTTGAGCATGCCAAGGCTACAAACAAGCTCCCAGATTGACCACAACTCCCACTCAGAAATCTGACTCAGTAAAAAGAATTCAAGGTGGCAGCAAAAATTATTGCACAATGAACACATAAGTGGATAGCAAAAACCAAATTCAGAAATGCAAGGAATTCATAAAGTAGATTCAAAACTCCTATTTGGTTTGCATTGCTCAATCATGGCGCCACTCAAACACCACACCTCCTATTCTCATGTTGGTAGTGTGGATAGAACAAGTCAATGTATTCCCACAATGGAAATCAATTATCCCACTCTTTATGGAGCGTTGCCCATATTCACATAACATTTCACTTTATGTGCTTTAATCCCCAACAATATACATGTATGCACTGTCTTTCCAGCGCCTTAATCATAGTATGCATGCTACGCTATAGTCTTAGTAAATATGCAATGTTTTTTAACATTCACATTGGTTACAATGCTACATGCTATGCTATCAAAGCAACGCTTAAGAGATATTAACATATATAAGGGTAAGTGCACAAAGATGAGGGACCAAAATGGGGTCTTAAGATGCCACTTTTTTTTTTTAATCTGAAATCAGGAAACATTGATGTTCGATAAGAAATTGAAGATAGCTACACTCAAAATTTGAAGATGGAACAAAAACAAGAGTCGTAGTGCTCCAAATCTAGTTTCTAAACTACTAATTTTCTCCAAAAATGGTTGAGATTAAGGGGTTAAAAAAAGGGGAGCACACAAATTGGTCCTATTTTTTTTTTTAAATAACATAGCGTCTGGTGTGCTCTCCCTAAAATGTTAACTTTTTTAGTATTTCAATAATCACTTCGATGAGAAATTAGCTAACACCATGTAGTTTATCCTTAATTTTCTGATAAATTTTTCATGAATAATTAATTTTTTAGTAATTTTCAAAGTGGACACATCCTAAAAAAATAGAAATTTGAGTGTGCTCCCCCCTAAATTTTTTGAAAATTAATCAAAAAATCATTTTTTAAAAACGTGTAGAATGGAGTCTAGTTCTAAAAATGCAACTTATTTCAAAATTTGATGACCAGTTAAAAAAATAAGTCAAAATACTAGACAACAATTTTTGACAAAAATGGACACACTAACAAAAGAAATTCAAGATGAACTCCTTAACCTACTTGAAATGTGAAAAAAAAATATAGTTAGATAGCTAACAGAGATCTTAAGATTATGGTGGTAGTTTTTTTTAGTTTTCATTGAAAAAAGTGCCATCCTGATGGGGAGCACGCTCCAGATTATCTCTAGATTTTACTAAAAACTAGTAAAAGATGACAAAGCAAGATCACCATAACGCGCTCGCGTTATAACATGCTCGCGTTATGGTGAGCTAAAATAACTCTCTCCCTTAAAGACATCAGATTTCCACAGTCCATAGTATTGTAAATAAGTTTTTCAAGATTACATTGTGTTTAAGTTTATGCTGCTCAACGTTTTGGATCATACTTCTATTTATCTTCTCCTCTGAGCTCCTGATGATGGATCATGGAGTATGATATGAAAAGTTGAGCAGCATAAACTTAAAGACAGTTTAATCCTGAAGCACTTATTTACAACTCTCTCCCTCTCGATCTCTCCCTCCCTCCCTCTAAGGGAGAGAGATAGGGAGATAGGGAGATAGGGAGAAAGTGATATATAAGGAGAGAGAAAGAGAGAGAGATAGAAAGAGAGTCATAGTTTTCTTTTTTCAAAGGGAGAAGGAGAGATAGGGAAATAGAGGAATGATTGGGAGGAGGTAAGAGATATGGAGATATCGAGAGATAGATAGGTAGAGAGAGAGCAAATAGATAGGGAGAGATAGAGGAGAAAGAGAGGAGAGATCTAGGGTGATAGAGAGTGAGTTAGATGTGTAGAGAGATAGGGAGATAGAGGTTTGGGGTTGCTCAGGTTTAGAGTATAGGGCTTAGGGATTACGATTTAGGGGAATTATTTAGGGTTTAGGGGTTTAGAGAGAGAGACTACTTTTGACATGCAACCCTAAACCCTAAAACCTCTTAATCTCTCTGCCTATGTCTTTGCCATGTTCATTACTCTCTATCTCCCTATCTCTCCCCTTAGTCTCCTCTATATCTCTCTATCGGTCCCTCTCTCCCTAAATCCTAAACCTCCAAACCTTAACATCCAAATAATGCCCCTAATCTCTAAACACTAAACCCTAAACTTGAGCAACCCTAAACCCCCAAGCACCAAACCCCAAACACCTAAACCCTAAACCCAAGAAACCCTAAAAATCTATCTCCCTATCTCTCCCCTATCTCCTTATCTCTATCACCCCTCGAGCTCTCAATCTAGAGATTAGAGGCATTATTTGGATGTTAAGGTTTGGGGGTTTAGGGTTTAGGGAGAGAGGACTGATAGGGAGATATCTAGAGGAGATCGAGGGGAGAGATAGGGAGATAGAGAGTGATGGACATGGTCATAGACATAGGTAGAGAGATTGAGAGGTAGGGGGATGATAGAGATAGGGAGATAAAGGTTTAGGGTTTCTTGGGTTTAGGGTTTAGAGAGAGAGAGAGAGAGAGAGAGAGAGAGAGAGAGAGAGAGAGAGAGAGAGAGAGAGAGAGAGAGAGAGAGAGAGAGAGAGAGAGAGAGAGAGAGAGAGAGAGAGAGAGAGAGAGAGAGAGAGAGAGAGAGAGAGAGAGAGAGAGAGAGAGAGAGAGAGAGAGAGAGAGAGAGAGAGAGAGAGAGAGAGAGAGAGAGAGAGAGAGAGAGAGAGAGAGAGAGAGAGAGAGAGAGAGAGAGAGAGAGAGAGGTGTTTAGGGTTTAGGGGCATTATTTAGGGTTGCTCATGTTTAGGGAGAGAGATTGAGAGGTAGAGAGATGATAAAGATAGAGAGATAGAGATTTAGGGTTTCTTGGGTTTAGGGGAATTATTTAGGTTTAGATGCTTAGGGTTGCTCAAGTCTAGGGTTTAGGGGAACTTAGGGTTGCTTGGGTTTAGGGTTGCATGTTAAAGGTAATCTCTCTCTCTAAACCCCTAAACCCTAAATAATTCCCCTAAATTGTAACCCGTAAACCCTAAACTTGAGCAACCCCAAACCTCTATCTCCCTATCTCTCCCTTATCTCCTTATATCTCTAGACATCTCACTCATGCTCTCTATCACCCTATCTCTCCCCTCTTTCTTCTCTATTTGTCCCTATTTGTCTCCTGTCTTTCCAGGTCTATCTATCTCTCGCTATCTTTTACCTCTTCCCCTATCATTCCTCTATTTCCCTATCTCTCCCTCTCCCTTATCGATGAAGGAAATGGAAAAAAGAAAACTATGACTCTCTTTCTATCTCTCTCCCCCTATATATCACTTTCTCCCTATCTCCCTAACTCTCTCTTCCTCTCAGAGAGAGGGAGAGCTACAACAAGAGAGAGGGAGAGAGAGAGGGTGGGAGGGAGAGAGGGAGGAAGTGAGGGAGTGAGTGAGAGAGAGAGGTTTAGGGTTTAGGGGCATTATTTAGGGTTTCTCAAGTTTACGAAGAGAGATTAAGAGGTAGAGGGATGATAAAGATAGAAAGATAGAGATTTAGGATTTCTTGGGTTTAGGGGTTAGGGTTTAGGGGAATTATTTAGGGTTTAGAGGCTTAGGGTTGCTCAGGTTCAGGGGAATTATTTAGGGTTTAGGGGTTTAGGGCTGCATGCCAAAAGCAGTCTCTCTCTCTCTCCCTCTCTCTCTAAACCCCTAAATCATAACCCCTAACCCCTAAACCCTAAACTCGAGCAACCCCAAACATCAATCTCCCTATCTCTCCCTTATCTCCCTATCTCTCTATACATCTTACTCACTCTCTATCACCCTATCTCTCCCCTCTTTATCCACTATCTCTCCCTATCTATCTCCTCTCTCTCTCTCTCTCTCTCTCTCTCTCTCTCTCTCTCTCTCCCTAAACCCTAAATAATGCCCCTAAACTGTAAACCCCAAACCCCTAAACCCTAAACACTATCTATCTCTCACTCTCACTCTCTATCTCCCTATCCCTTCCCTGTGTCTCCTCTATCTCTCCCAATATCTATTGGTCCCCTCTCTCTATCTCTTTCTAAACCCTAAACCCTAACCCCTAGAAACTCTCTCTCTCTCTCTCGCGTTTAGGGTTGCTCAAGTTTAGGGTTTAGGGGAATTATTCAGGTTTTAGGGGTTTAGGGATGCTTGAGTTTAGGGTTTAGGGGTTTAGGGTTGCTCTTGAAAGGAAGCTAGGTGTGTGGAAATCACTTCCTACACTAATCTAATGAGGAGAGATGTATGCAAATTCAATTTAATTCTTACAACTACAGCAACATAGAACATCTAACAGAGATATTGCAGTAATACACATACACACATAAAGTAGATAGAAGAGAGAGACAAGATATACATGGGGAAAACAATTATGGGTGAAAAACCCCACACTCCAAAACACAGCTCAAATGTATTACAGTAAACAATAATACATTACAATACAGTTTCAGAGCCAATGCTCTTTCAGGAGTCTTCGAATGTCGACTCTAGAGATATTTCGGCAGCATAACAGTACTTGTACCAACAGTTATCTATCTCCCATCCAAGCACCTGTTTGTATAGAGTTTACAAGGCAAATATGGAACCTTCTAGAGGTGGGTGTCCATCTTGGACTCATGCCCCAAAACCCACGCCTAAGGACACTTGTCCAACATCCCATCTCGAAGTGGGCGCCTGGTCCCAAGATAGGTTACGACAGATGCTCTTACACACCTTACAGCCGTCATAGAATCTATCATATACTGACTAAAAATATCATATTCCTCTTACATGTCATAACTTCCCTTGACCGCCCAAAGATGCCTTTCTCTCATGCAAAGATACTCACCGACACTTGTCATTAATTAAAAATCATTTGAGGTTTCGAGGGCATTGCCCCCAAGCCCCCATGAGGGCATTGCCCCTTGACCCTGTCTTGGGGGCGCTGCCCCCAAACCCTCGTTAATTATTCAAGGGGAAAACAGCGGTTGCCAAAGTCACCAAAATTTACCCTGCTACATATACACAAGGTGCTGACTATGCCAACTCAACATGGGATAAATAAATACAACATTAGGAATTTGCAAAGGTTGAGACACCTTAATTCCCAATAGCTCTCTTTATCGATCCCCTCTCTCTAACTATACATTTCTATCTCTCCGTCCCTCACTATCTCACTCCCCCTCTCTATCACTCTCTCAATCCCTCTACCTCAAATCTATCTCTATATGTCTATGTCCACATCTCTCAAGATCTCTTTCTCTATCTCTATCTCTCCACATAGATCCCTATCTCTTAACCTATCCCTCTTAACCTCTCTCTCCCTCCCTCTCTATGTCTCTCCTCCTCTCTATCTCTCTCCCCATCCATCTACCTCTTGAAATGTCTCTCCAGGTATGCCTCTGGACACCTCTCAATTTGTTTCCCTATCTCTATCTCTCCCAATAACCCTATCTCTTAATACATCCCTCTCTACCTCTCTATGTATTTCCCTATCCACCTCTCCCTGTTTATCTATCTTTCTCCTTCTATCTAGAACCCTTTATTTATCTCAATTCCCCTCTCTCCCTCTCCCTATCTCTATCTCCACCTATCCCTCTGTATCTCTCTATTTGCCCCTCTTTCTATATTTTTTCCTTTCTCTAGCTCTATCTCTATCTCTCCATATATCTATATCTCTGTCCCTCACATCTCTATATCTCTCTCCCTCACATTCCAAGGGGTTGACAGAGAGAGGGAGAGAGATATAGAGAAAGAGAGGAAAATAAAGCGTGTTATGGGAAGCAAAAAAAATGGGCAAAAAGCATGTGGGATCTATGATTCAGACCCCACATGCCTGTTATTCCTGCTTTTCATGCAGTATATCAGACAAGAAAATGCTTTTCATGCTGGTTGACATATTAACAATCATTTTTAGATCAATCCACCACCTTTGTTGTTTTTTCAACATAGAGGAACTGATTTTGCATGTTTTTGGAGAAAATTTGATTATTTAAACCTAAAATTTCATGTTTCATGTGTGATTTTGTTTCAAAGATAATTACCATTGATATATAGATTGAATTTTATGATATATATGTTTGTTTTTTTCCATAAATTCACTAATCCTATTCTAGAGTTATATAGAATTCATAATCAAACTTGCGAAAAAGAAGAATTTGAGGATTTTGAAGCCAAAATTTGGAGAACTGGTCAACTCCAATAGCGAAGTCTTTAAGGTATGTTCTAAATTATATCCATTTTAATTCACTTATATATGTCTTTCATCTTGTTTCAACTTTAGGATTTTCATCTTGTTTCAACTATCTGTAAACTACTCATACTAGATGTTGCTCATGTTAGATGCTACAACAATCCATGCAAACCTAGATCTTAGATCATCTTAATGCTTACTTTATGAGTGTTTTTATAGTTTTCTTAACCATTTTAGATTGTGAATATCCTCTTCTTTCACCCTACTATCATAATCATACTCTAGGATCAATGACTATCTCGACCCTTCATGACCATTGTGAAATTTTCCCTGGTTTCCAATTTTGGGATATTAAGTGGCTACCATGACTGCCCTGACCCTTCATGACTATGTTGTCATATTAAGAGGCTACCATATAATTCATTTAGGATCATTTTTTATGTTATAAATTCAGGTTGTGATCTTAGTAGGGTATAAATTTAGGTTGTATCATTCATTTTAGATAAAATTTGAAGATACCATCAACTAGAGATAGAGAGGACAGTCCATGTAAAGGAGAAGAAGGCAATTTACATAAAGGGTTTCAAGGCTAGATTTGCCATTGTGATAGTCATATACAATTTGTATCATGCTCATTATCTAAGAAATCTCCATGAAAAAGAGGTTTAGGGGTTGTCTTAGGGTATACACAAGATGAATCATAGTCATGACCATCATGAAGTTGTTTTTAATTTATGCATTACTTAAGATGTCTTTGATCTTTTGTCACGAGTATCCAGAAGGTTATCTTCAAGGGTTAATGTTCTTTTGACTATCACAAAGTTTTAGGACTGGTTTAAGACTATTAGGATAGTCAATTTATGTTGATTAACAGTCCCCTTTGATGGCATTCATTTTGTCATCCTTCAAAATCACCTCCATACAACTCATATATGTAAAAAATTAACCATAAAATTCATGATTTCCAAACCTAAAATAATGATTTAATACTCATATAAGAGTCCAAACAATGACCTTCAAGGGGCAAGACAATCAAGAGCAGTCAAGGTGATGTTCTTATGAGTTGATAGGGTCAAAGGGAGGCTTAGTATTAGAGATATACCTTTAAATAGTGATCTCTCAACACCTTATGGTTTCAAATAGTTTTGAAGTCTCTTAGCACCCCTATTTTCCTTTATGGAAATACTCATGACAGTATTGAAGGAACAAAACTATTTATGTACATCAGTCCACTATGACTATCATAGTATTCGAGTCTTTTAGAAACCTTCCCAACTTTCTCCTTCATAATATTCATAGTCCATAATTTAAGTGTATTAAATTTCTGCCCTAAATGTCCTCTTTCCATTCAGGTGTATACTTCATGATTAGGTATTCAAGTGTATACTCTATGACTTTGTATTTGTATTCGAGTGTATACTCTATGACCTATATCCAAGTGTATATCATGACTATGTATTCGAGTGCATACTCCATGACTTTGTGTATTCCATTGTATACTTGGTGCATTTTGTGATTGGGAAAAAGGTGTGAAGAATCTATATGAAGGTCTTTCAGACCTGCTCAAGGAGTTTTGAAGCTTTCTTGGCCGTTATTTGACAAAGTGTGATGACTATCCTAAATGATTGTGCATGATAGTGTTGGGGCAGCAATTGTAAGTTCATCAAATCTAAGTCTAAAAGTGTTGGTTGTGGATATTTCTTGTTGGGAAGGGGTCTTAGAAGGTCCTAGAGACCTGAACAAAGGATTTTAGAGCATTCTTCAAGGGTTAGACAAGTTTTATTATGACTATCCCAAGAGGACTAGTTTTACAATCATTGAGTAAGTGTTGGCACCCAAGCAAGTTAGGGTTTTCTTTTGAGTCTAGGTGTTTAATTCCTATTGGAATCACCTTTAGAATGTTTGAAATAGGCTCCCAAATCTTTATTTATGTTTTTGAAAGCATTCCAAGTAGATTTGCCTTAGTTCATTGAAGTCATATAGGAAGGTGTACATAGGAGCAGTAATGGAGAACATACAAGAACAATTTGTCTTTTAGGTCTATTTTCATGAACTCCACCCTTCCTCTGCATCATTTATGACTTGTGTATTTGAGTGTATACTCCATGACTTTGTATGTTCAAGTGTATACTCCATGACTTTGTGTATTCCATTGTATACTTGGTGCATTTTGTGATTGGGAAAAAGGTGTGAAGAATCTATATGAAGGTCTTTCAGACCTGCTCAAGGAGTTTTGAAGCTTTCTTGGCCATTATTTGACAAAGTGTGATGATTGTCCTAAATGATTGTGCATGACAGTGTTGGGGCAGCAATTGGAAATTCATGAAATCTAAGTCTAAAAGTGTTGTTTGTGCTTTTTCCTTGTTGGGAAGGGGTCTTAGAAGGTCCTATAGACCCGGAGAAAGGATTTTAGAGCATTTTTCAAGGGTTAGACAAGTTTTATTATGACTATCCCAAGAGGACTAGTTTTACAATCATTGAGTAAGTGTTGGCACCCAAGCAAGTTAGGGTTTACTTTTGAGTCTAGGTGTTTAATACCTATTGGAATCACCTTTAGAATTTTTGAAATAGGCTCCCAAATCTATATTGAAGTTTTTGAAAGCATTCCAAGTGGATTTGCCGTAGTTCATTGAAGTCATATAGGAAGGTGTACATAGGAGCAACAATGAAGAACATTCAAGAACAATTTGTCTTTTGGGTTTGTTTTCATGAACTCCACCCTTCCTCTACATCATTTATGACTTCATGTATTTGAGTGTATACTCCATGACTTTGTATGTTCAAGTGTATACTACATGACTTATATGTGTGTTCAAATGCATACTCCATGACTTATGTATGTTCAAGTTATCTTGATATGAGGTGTCTTATTCAGAAGTTTGTAGAACCTTGTTATTCATTTTGACTGTGCTATTCATTGCCATTATAAAATTTCTAATTATCATTGTCTTATTCATCATGCTTGTAGAAATCATCATCATGCCGAGGAAAAGAGCAAAGACTCTAACACTAGAAGAGTGTGAGGCTGAGAATGAGAGGAAAAGAGAAAGAATGAGGGGAATTTAGGAAAGTAGGAAATTTTCAACCATACAAGAAGACACTCCACCATTGCTAATTGAAGAGGAACATGAAACGTCTAATGAAGCTAAGAGAGAGATGGAATTGGTGGCACAAAGAGAATGAATGCAAAACCTTCGTGCAATGAAAGTGAATATCCAAGTTAGAGGCACTCCATCATCCACAGGTCAATTTGAAGGATCACCATCATTATCTTCTCGAATTGGAGACACTCCATCTTTCATAGGTGAAGTAGAAGGTACATCTGCATTTTCTTCTCAAGTTGGTGGCACGCCATCATTCACACCTCAAGTTGAAGGTATGTCATTTTCATCCTTTTCACCTCCAATCAAAGGTACGTCATCTATCCCATCTCAAGTAAATATTGAAGAAATTCCTAATGTTGAGTCTACTTTACCAATTAAAATGCCTCCTAGAATTTTGCATAGGAAGCGTAAGCTTCTAATTGATATTGATGAGAATGTATTGGAGCCCATGTAGGATAAGATTCCCATGTGTACTTGCCAAAGATATGTGAATAAGATATGGAAATTATTCTTTGAGAATTTAAATGAAACCAGAAGATGTCAACTGTTTGTTGAATTGATGAGAAATCTAAAATTTAGGCCCACTATGAAGATTGTTGGCCTAAGAACATCAAATGCCTCAAGTGAAAAATCAATTGTCAAGAATCTAATGAGTGCGTATGAGAGTGTGGGTTCCACCTCATGCACCAAGGATAGTAATGTCACACGACATGTCATTACATTGACAATTGTAAGCCAACAAACAAAAAAAGCTTGCCTCATTAGAAAGGCAAGTCAAGCATTGAAAATAAATAGAAAAACTCTAATGAAAGCCATTGGAAGACGTTAAGGAGTTGAGGATCCAAACACTAATGAATTGTGGGCATTCTCTGGGAGACTCCCACGAAAAGACAAAGTTGTTGTTGAATATTTGAGATCACTAATTGAAGACTTTTGGAAGAATTACACAAGGGTATCTCCGAATAAAAGGGATGTGGTAAGAAGGAGAATCTGTAGTTGAAACCGTGAGCCACATCCAAAGCATTTTTTGGATATGACTCAAACACAACTTTTTTAGTAAATTTCTAAAGATGTATCCTCAAATTAAAATTTCTCAAAGATATTTTGAAATGCTAAAACATTTATTTGTCAAAATAAATCACACACGCACTACTTGTTGTTGTAGATTATATATTGAATTTTCTAACTATTTTGATGTTTATCGGTCTATATGTTTAGATTTGCATACTAACAATGTTTTGTAGGATTGTGGCATATGTGCCCCACCAAATACTTCAAGAGACTTCATATCAATAATTTTATGTGATAGAGAGGAAGGTCATAAATTCTATAGGAAATTATGCTTGGATGGCACATGTTAGCATTGTGGTGGCTTGCAACGTATGCCAATATGTGAACATATGGAAAGAACACATGCGGTTGGAAACAAACTAGTAGAGTTTGACAAGTATAAAACAGTGGCATACAATACAAAAGATGGTAAAGAAGCAAAGAGGTGTGAATATGTTATTTAAAAGATTCTAGTGTATCAGTTTATGTCTATATTTTGTGACAGTATAATGTATGAGTATGTAAGACATGCCCATAGAGATCGATGGTTGGACTTGTAATTCAAGTTATGCAAGGACACATTTCCAGTTGGTAGCACTGTTTTAGTCGTTGACTTTGCAGAGAACTATAGTCTACAACCACAGTGTGAGGTACAATCCCAATATTACAACTCAACACATGTTTCTATATTTGTGCACATCACATTCATTCATGCAAATGATAGTACAGAGGATGACAGAAATATCATAAGGGAGTATCATTTTTATATAAGTGATGATCACACACATTCTACAGAGTTTGTGTAAGGTTACTTTCAGGTGTTCTACATTGATTTGGCTAGAAGGGGTATATCGTTCAGTCAGCATATAATATGGTTGGATAACTGTGCATCACAATTCAATAATTTGAGAAATTTCTATTGGTTGAGCAGGAGGCATAATATTACAGGTGTTCAACATATGTGGAACTTTTGTGAGGTTAGGAATGGAAAGGGGGAGCATGATGGTGCAGGAGCATGTATCAAAAGAGCCATAGCACGAGAAGAGTTAAAGTATAAAGAAAATGCAAAGTTGATAGATGCAAAATCAATCATTGAGTGGTGTAATGCTTTGATGGGTCTAGGTAATGAAGGTAAGTCTTCAGTTCGTAGATTTTTTTGGTTGATAGATGATACTAACATTGCACCATATGAGGACTGTTGTACACTGACAGGATCAAGTGAGCTACACTCTTTCAGAAGCTCAATTGCATGTTCATGGAGTATCCATACGCAGAAGATGACATACTTTTGTTCTTCATGTACAATTCAAGCCTGGAATGAGTGCGAGTCAAAGGAGTGGGTTGACAAATGGCAGTTAAGTTATCTTATCCCACTTGACACATATCAACCCCTGACGGCACTGGAACTGACACAGATGGAATCATCAGTTGACTTTGACCACATATCAGATCTAGTTCAACTAGGTAATATATCTACTTGCATAGTTAAATTTGAAATTCCTAATGCTATATTAAACTTTATAGTATTTTTGTAATGTTGACTAATTTAATCTAATTTTTTGCACATATCATTGTAGGGCATGTTTATGTAGTTATTGTAGATGAAGATAATGAAGAGGGAACACATTATTACTTGTGTTGTTGTGTTGAGGCCAAAAAGAAATTAGAGGCCCTAGTTATAGATGGAGAAAACATCAAATACCCTACATGCTCAATGTTGTTACTAGAACATGGCTTAGAAGGTACCCACATAAGAGTGTTAATGTTTGGCTATTTGAGGACTTTTACACGCATCGAAAGATTCTTCATTATTCCAACCTTGTCGTGGCAACCAATGTTCATTTGATACAATATCAAGGTAGACCTTTGAACAAGACCTTGTGGAAGGTACGTGAGTCTGACCATGAGGCAATACTTGACACAATAAAGAGTAGAGAAGACCCAGATGGTTTGTTGGATTATTTTGTAAGTATGCATACAACTTTCCTAGATGGTTACTTGTACTTTGGTTTGTATATAAACAGTAGTATGAATTGCTTCCCTCCAGTATATTTATGTTTAGTCAATTTTACTTTTTGATGCTTGTCATAGGAGGTCACAACTCTAGTTTGTCCAACTACAAACAAAGAAGCTAGAGAAAAGATGATGGAGAGTGATCATCAGATGGTGGTAAGTGATTGATTACATATGTGATGTTATATATTTCATGTACATTTTGTTATAGTAATGTGCATATTGTTTGATTGTATTAACAGGCGGAGCTACATGAGCTTGAACTATCGAAGAGATCTACTCGACAATAGAGAAAGGATGACTCATGGATTGGATCTCCATCTTCATGGTCAAGCAAGGGTCACCAATTATTTCATAAAAGTCCATAGGAAACTAGTTTTGGGACATACTTTTGTATGTTACCGATGTATGTACATACTTTTGTATGTTACCGATGTATATTTTTGTATATATGACTGTATGGCTTTGTTTGGACATGCCTATATGGTTTTGTAAGTAAACTAGATGTTATGTTCATGAAATTATGTATATGATAGTTTATATTAAATATTTAATATGATGATCAATTATCCTTACATGAATTTGGTTTTACATGTGCCAATTGCATTTACTTGAAAGTAAGGAATGCATAATTGTGCAGGTCTATTGGTTGTCTATTGTTTGATGATACCATTATGCTTCTTCATAGAGTATGTGATATGATGCATAGAGTTGTAGTGCTTCAAGACAAGGCATGAACTTGAATAGTGAAGATCTCACTCAAGCAGTGGTATGAACTTGACAAGTAGTGGTATGAACTTGAGCAATGAAGGCCTCATGTTTTGTTTGATTTGTTTTCTATGATATACATTTGATGTTTGTATCATTGTCATGTTATGTTTCATGGGGTTAGATCTAAGTAATGGATGAAGTTGATCCTTATTGGTTTTAATCCTATTCACTCATGTTTCACTCATGTCATATCAAGATTGATGTCACAGGGTTTGGATGTTAGTTCATAACATTCACGTTTATTATGTTACAATAGTAGGACATAGTTTCTTATGTCATTGGTTCATGCCATTGGATCGTTAGATTTGGTTGTGGTTCTTCATCATAACATGTCATGCTTTCAGGAGTTGGATTGGGTTGTGGTTCTTCCTCATGACAGGAGTTTGTTCATGTCTTCATGCTTCTTTGTCCTCCATGTCTTCAGTGTTCTCGGTGTCTTCATGTGTCAAATATTTCTTTAGTGTCCTCATGATGTTGATGTTGATCACAAAATATGGTGTTAAGTGCCTCAATTGTTCGGGGCAATAGGCTACTGACAAAGTCCCTTAAGATCCCTAAGACAGAAAAACTGCCAAACTTTGAAAGAGGTTTTCTCAAAATTCATGGTAGCTGGGAATGTTTTGTTTGGACCTATATGTGCACGTGGGGTCCATCCACAATAACATCTCTCAGTTTTTTTCAACTCCAGTCCATTTGATCGTGCCAAAATCAAATGCATTCTTGCAAAATGCTTCAGTTTCATGCAGTAGAAAGGTGTTAGGAGTGACATTTTGCATTCCATAGCTCGTGGGGCTGAAAAAAATTCACAAACACATTAGAGTGGGAAGGTAAATGCTAGGGGTGGTCTTGTTGCATGTTCCAAGTGCCCCAGTCATTCAGGGCAGTAGGCTACAGGCAAAATCCCTTAAGATCCCTAAGACGATAAAACTGCCAAACTTTGACGGAGCAGTTCTTGAAATTCGTGGCAGCTGGGAATGTTTGTTTGGACCTATAGGTGCTCATGGGGTCTGTCCACAATAACCTCTCTTGGTTTTGTTCAAGTCCAGTCCGTTTGACCATGCTGAAATCAAATGCATTCTTGCAAAATACTTCAGTTTCATGTAGTGGAAAGGTGCTAGGAGTGACATTTTGTATTCCACAGCTCATGGGGCCGAACAGACTTCGCCAATGCATCGGAGTGGGTGGGTAAATACTAGGGGAGGTCTCATTTCATGTGCCAAGCACTGCAGTCGTTCGGGGCAACAGGGTATCGGCAAAGTCCCTTAAAATCCCTAAGATGAAAAAACTACCAAACTTTGACAGGGTAGTTCTCAGAATTTGTGGCAGCTGAGAACATTTTGTTTGGACCTACAGGTGCATGTGGAGTCCATCTACAATAACCTCTCTTGGTTTCATTCAACTCTTGTCCGTTTGACCGTGCCAGAATCAAACACATTCTTGCAAAATGCTTCAGTTTCATGCAATGAAAAGGTTGTCAGGTGCCATATTTTTTGTTCTTCTCATCGTGGGGCTGAATGGACTGTGCCAACATGTCAGGGTGGGTGGGTAAATGGTAGGGAAGGTCTTGTTTCATGTGCCAATCATCCCAATCATTCTGGCCTACAAGCTATCGACACCTAGCACCTTTCGCGTTTGCTAGTAGCTTGCAGCTAGGAACGACTGAGACACTTGGCGCATGAAACAAGACCTCCCCTAGCATTTACCCACCCACCCCGATGTGTTAGCGCAGTCTGTTTGGCCCCACAATGAGCAGAACAAAAACATGGCACCTGACAACCTTTCCATTGCATGAAACTGAAGTATTTTGGAAGAATGCGTTTGATTCTGGCATGGTCAAACAGATAGGAGTTGAATGAAAATGAGAGAGGTTATTGTAGATGGACTCCACATGCACATGTAGATCCAAATAGAACATTCCTAGCTACCATGAATTCTAAGAACTATCCTATCAAAGTTTGCAATTTTTTTGTCTTAGGGATCTTAAGGGACTTTGCCGGTAGCCTGCTGCCCCGAACAACTACGATGCTTGGCACACAAAATGAGACCTCCCCTAGAATTTACTTGCCTACCCTGACACGTTGGTGAAGTCTGTTCAACCCCATGAGTTATGGAATATAAAATGTCACTCCTAGCACCTTTTGAGTTTACCTATAGCTTGCAGCCCGGAACGACTGAGATGCTTGGCGCATGAAACAAGATCTACCCTAGCATTTAACCACACACCCAGACATGTTGGCATAGTCATTTTGTCCCCAAGTCCTATGGAATGCAAAATTTTAATGTTAGCAACTTTCTACTTTGTCGGTAGCTTACAACCCCAAATGATTGGGATGCTTGGCACATGAAACCAAACCTTCCCTACCATTCACCCACCCACCCTGATGTCTTGGAATAGTCGGTTCACCCCCATGATGAGCAGATCAAAAAATATGGCACCTGGCAACCTTTCCATTGTATGAAATTGAAGCATTTTGTAAGAATGCGTTTGATTCTAGCATGGTCAAATGGACAAGAGTTGAATGAAACTGAGAGAGGTTATTGTAGACAGACCCCACATGCACCTGTAGGTCAAAATAGAATGTTTCCAGCTGCCATGAATTTTGAGAACAACTCTATTAAAGTTTGGCAGTTTTTTGGTCTTAGGGATCTTAAGGGACTTTGTCGGTAGCTTGCTACCCCGAATGACTGGGGCACTTGGCACACGAAACAAGACCTCCCTTGGCATTTACCTGTCCACCCCAATGCATTGGTGAAGTCTATTCGGCCCCACAAGCTATGGAATGTAAAATGTCACTCCTAGCACCTTTCCACTGCATGAAACTGAAGCATTTTGCAAGAATGTGTTTGATTCCGACACGGTTAAATATAATAGAGTTGAACGAAACCAAGAGAGGTTATTGTGGGCAGACCCCACATGCACTTACAGGTCTAAACATAATGTTCCCAGCTACCATGAATTCCAAGAACTTCTCCATCAAAGTTTGGCAATTTTTTCATCTGAGGGATCTTAAGGGCTACACCCATTTTATCCTTCCTCATGCATAAAACAATAATATGATGTTGTAACAAGGCTGATCTTGAGTTGGGAGAGATTTGTACATCCATTATTCTACATCATAGCTTGTATTTCTTGCATTACTCAAATATTTTCAAGGCCTTTCCATGGTTTCCTCTTACTAATCCAGCCAACTAGGACCTTGAAAATGGTGTAGCAGTAACATATAAGGCTAAGAAATTAGGTAAAAGATCCATGTGATCATCTATTTTTAGTTTTAACATATTTTTCTACCATCATTGACCATTTTATCCATGCATGTGTAGGTATATCAGTTAGTTTAGTCAAAGAGACTTCAAATTCATCATGTTTCCACCTTGTTTCAGCCCTTCATGACTTGACATCATGACTGTCTCAACATGGTCTTTCATCATTTTAATAGTCCTCTTTAGTGTCTTGGGCTAGGACATTCCTTATGCACCTATTCATGATGATTTGTATGCATGACACAACAATATTTCAAAATTTTCTAATTGTCCTTTGTTACTACATGATGGTGGTTACCTTGATTGACTATATGGGGGATTGTCATCATGGGGGTTTGAAGCTTAGAAATAGTCATCACAACATCTACCATGGTCTAAGAAGGTAAACTCCATGCCCAATTTGAAACTACTCGCAAAGGGCTTTATTCAAGTCATGATTGTTGTCTTCACATGTCTTCCTCTAGACTTTGGGACAACGGTTATAACTTTTTCCATGGGTCAAGAAAATGAACTACAGATTGATTTTTTAGAAGTTATGAACCTTATGCATGTCTAGGACAACCTAGGCATCTTAAAAGTGAGTTTTATCAAACCTACAACAGCCATGAACATGAAGAACAAGTTGCATATTTGGTTGAGAAAATGGGTATAAATCAAGCTAGTCTTTCATCACAAGGGGAGGTGCATGATATTTGTACATTTGGATGTGAAGCAATAGAATAATCATAATGAGTCTCATCATCATCATCATTTATAAGGACTTTTGTAATTGCAACTGCCCTTGTAGACATGTATGCAAAGTGTGGAAGCATAGACAAGGCACGTGAACTGTTTGGCATGATGCCCCAAAGAAATGTCACCTCATTGAATGTAATGATTGCAAGATATGAACAAAATGGATTTTTTGATAAGGCTTTGGAAAATTTCAAGCAAATGAAATTGGCAGGTGTAAAGATAAATTCCAAAACCTTAGAAATGGTATGTTTGGAGCACGGTATAGACATCCATCAAAGCATAAAGGATATAGGAATTTTGTCAAATGTCATAGTTGTAAGTACCCTGTAAGACATGTATGTAACTTGTGTGGAAGCATATACAATGAACATGAACTGTTTGACACGATGCCTCAAAGAAATGTTGTCTCATGGAATGTAATGATTGCAAGATATGCACGAAATGGATTGGTTAAAAAGACTTTAGAAACTTTTAAGTAAATGCAGTTGGCATATGTAAAGCCAAATTGTACAACCTTTTCCAACATCCTCCCTATCTGTACACCACTATAGAATGTTTGGAACGATATATCAAAATCCATCAAAGCATATAGGATATAGGAAATTTGTCGCATGTTGTGATTGCAGCTGCCCTTGTAGACATGTATGCAAAGTGTGGAAGCATAGACAAAGCACATGAACTGTTTGGCATGATGCCCCAAAGAAATGTCACCTCACTGAATGCAATGATTGCAAAATATGAACAAAATGGATTTTTTGATAAGGCATTAGAAAATTTTAAGCAAATGCGATTGGCGGGTGTAAAGAAAAATTCCACAACCTTAGCCAATATCCTCCTTGCCTATGCCAAAATGGACATCCATCAAAAGGATAAAACATATGGGAATTTTGTTAGATGTTGTAGTTGCAACAACCCTCAGAGACATGTATGCAAAGTGTGGAAGCATAGACAAGGCACGTGAACCGTTTGGCATGATGCTGCAAAGAAATGTCACCTCATTGAATGTAATGATTGCAAGATATGAACAACATGGATTTTTTGATAAGGCATTAGAAACTTTCAAGCAAATGTGATTGGCGGGTGTAAAGAAAAATTCCACAATCTTAGCCAGTATCCTCCTTGTCTATGCCAAAATGAACATCCATCAAAAGGATAAAACATATGGGAATTTTGTTAGATGTTGTAGTTGCAACTGCCCTCAGAGACATGTACACAAAGTGTGGAAGCATAGACAAGGCACTTGAACTGTTGGCATGATGCCTCAAAGAAATGTCACCTCATGGAATACAATGATTGCAAGATATGAAAAAAATGGATTTTCTAATAAGCCTTTAGAAAGTTTCAAGCAAATGAAATTGGCAGGTGTAAAGCCAAATTCCAAAACCTTAGAAATGGTATGTTTGGAGCACGGTATAGACATCCATCAAAGCATAAAGGATATAGGAATTTTGTCAAATGTCATAGTTGTAAGTACCCTGTAAGACATGTATGCAACTTGTGTGGAAGCATATACAATGAACATGAACTGTTTGACACGATGCCTCAAAGAAATGTTGTCTCATGGAATGCAATGATTGCAAGATATGCACGAAATGGATTGGTTAAAAAGACTTTAGAAACTTTTAAGTAAATGCAGTTGGCATATGTAAAGCCAAATTGTACAACCTTTTCCAACATCCTCCCTATCTGTACACCACTATAGAATGTTTGGAACGATATATCAAAATCCATCAAAGCATATAGGATATAGGAAATTTGTCGCATGTTGTGATTGCAGCTGCCCTTGTAGACATGTATGCAAAGTGTGGAAGCATAGACAAAGCACATGAACTGTTTGGCATGATGCCCCAAAGAAATGTCACCTCACTGAATGCAATGATTGCAAAATATGAACAAAATGGATTTTTTGATAAGGCATTAGAAAATTTTAAGCAAATGCGATTGGCGGGTGTAAAGAAAAATTCCACAACCTTAGCCAGTATCCTCCTTGCCTATGCCAAAATGGACATCCATCAAAAGGATAAAACATATGGGAATTTTGTTAGATGTTGTAGTTGCAACAACCCTCAGAGACATGTATGCAAAGTGTGGAAGCATAGACAAGGCACGTGAACCGTTTGGCATGATGCTGCAAAGAAATGTCACCTCATTGAATGTAATGATTGCAAGATATGAACAACATGGATTTTTTGATAAGGCATTAGAAACTTTCAAGCAAATGTGATTGGCGGGTGTAAAGAAAAATTCCACAATCTTAGCCAGTATCCTCCTTGTCTATGCCAAAATGAACATCCATCAAAAGGATAAAACATATGGGAATTTTGTTAGATGTTGTAGTTGCAACTGCCCTCAGAGACATGTACACAAAGTGTGGAAGCATAGACAAGGCACTTGAACTGTTGGCATGATGCCTCAAAGAAATGTCACCTCATGGAATACAATGATTGCAAGATATGAAAAAAATGGATTTTCTAATAAGCCTTTAGAAAGTTTCAAGCAAATGAAATTGGCAGGTGTAAAGCCAAATTCCAAAACCTTAGAAATGGTATGTTTGGAGCACGGTATAGACATCCATCAAAGCATAAAGGATATAGGAATTTTGTCAAATGTCATAGTTGTAAGTACCCTGTAAGACATGTATGCAACTTGTGTGGAAGCATATACAATGAACATGAACTGTTTGACACGATGCCTCAAAGAAATGTTGTCTCATGGAATGCAATGATTGCAAGATATGCACGAAATGGATTGGTTAAAAAGACTTTAGAAACTTTTAAGTAAATGCAGTTGGCATATGTAAAGCCAAATTGTACAACCTTTTCCAACATCCTCCCTATCTGTACACCACTATAGAATGTTTGGAACGATATATCAAAATCCATCAAAGCATATAGGATATAGGAAATTTGTCGCATGTTGTGATTGCAGCTGCCCTTGTAGACATGTATGCAAAGTGTGGAAGCATAGACAAAGCACATGAACTGTTTGGCATGATGCCCCAAAGAAATGTCACCTCACTGAATGCAATGATTGCAAAATATGAACAAAATGGATTTTTTGATAAGGCATTAGAAAATTTTAAGCAAATGCGATTGGCGGGTGTAAAGAAAAATTCCACAACCTTAGCCAGTATCCTCCTTGCCTATGCCAAAATGGACATCCATCAAAAGGATAAAACATATGGGAATTTTGTTAGATGTTGTAGTTGCAACAACCCTCAGAGACATGTATGCAAAGTGTGGAAGCATAGACAAGGCACGTGAACCGTTTGGCATGATGCTGCAAAGAAATGTCACCTCATTGAATGTAATGATTGCAAGATATGAACAACATGGATTTTTTGATAAGGCATTAGAAACTTTCAAGCAAATGTGATTGGCGGGTGTAAAGAAAAATTCCACAATCTTAGCCAGTATCCTCCTTGTCTATGCCAAAATGAACATCCATCAAAAGGATAAAACATATGGGAATTTTGTTAGATGTTGTAGTTGCAACTGCCCTCAGAGACATGTACACAAAGTGTGGAAGCATAGACAAGGCACTTGAACTGTTGGCATGATGCCTCAAAGAAATGTCACCTCATGGAATACAATGATTGCAAGATATGAAAAAAATGGATTTTCTAATAAGCCTTTAGAAAGTTTCAAGAAAATGCAATTGGCAGGTGTAAAGCCAAATTCCAAAACCTTAGAAATGGTATGTTTGGAGCACGGTATAGACATCCATCAAAGCATAAAGGATATAGGAATTTTGTCAAATGTCATAGTTGTAAGTACCCTGTAAGACATGTATGCAACTTGTGTGGAAGCATATACAATGAACATGAACTGTTTGACACGATGCCTCAAAGAAATGTTGTCTCATGGAATGCAATGATTGCAAGATATGCACAAAATGGATTGGTTAAAAAGACTTTAGAAACTTTTAAGTAAATGCAGTTGGCATATGTAAAGCCAAATTGTACAACCTTTTCCAACATCCTCCCTATCTGTACACCACTATAGAATGTTTGGAACGATATATCAAAATCCATCAAAGCATAAAGGATATAGGAAATTTGTCGCATGTTGTGATTGCAGCTGCCCTTGTAGATATGTATGCAAAGTGTGGAAGCATAGACAAAGCACATGAACTGTTTGGCATGATGCCCCAAAGAAATGTCACCTCACTGAATGCAATGATTGCAAAATATGAACAAAATGGATTTTTTGATAAGGTATTAGAAAATTTTAAGCAAATGCGATTGGCGGGTGTAAAGAAAAATTCCACAACCTTAGCCAGTATCCTCCTTGCCTATGCCAAAATGGACATCCATCAAAAGGATAAAACATATGGGAATTTTGTTAGATGTTGTAGTTGCAACAACCCTCAGAGACATGTATGCAAAGTGTGGAAGCATAGACAAGGCACGTGAACCGTTTGGCATGATGCTGCAAAGAAATGTCACCTCATTGAATGTAATGATTGCAAGATATGAACAACATGGATTTTTTGATAAGGCATTAGAAACTTTCAAGCAAATGTGATTGGCGGGTGTAAAGAAAAATTCCACAATCTTAGCCAGTATCCTCCTTGTCTATGCCAAAATGAACATCCATCAAAAGGATAAAACATATGGGAATTTTGTTAGATGTTGTAGTTGCAACTGCCCTCAGAGACATGTACACAAAGTGTGGAAGCATAGACAAGGCACTTGAACTGTTGGCATGATGCCTCAAAGAAATGTCACCTCATGGAATACAATGATTGCAAGATATGAAAAAAATGGATTTTCTAATAAGCCTTTAGAAAGTTTCAAGAAAATGCAATTGGCAAGTGTAAAGCCAAATTCCAAAACCTTAGAAATGGTATGTTTGGAGCACGGTATAGACATCCATCAAAGCATAAAGGATATAGGAATTTTGTCAAATGTCATAGTTGTAAATACCCTGTAAGACATGTATGCAACTTGTGTGGAAGCATATACAATGAACATGAACTGTTTGACACGATGCCTCAAAGAAATGTTGTCTCATGGAATGCAATGATTGCAAGATATGCATGAAATGGATTTTTCATAAGGCTTTAAAAACTCTCAAGCAAATGCACAAAAATAAATTTCAACCATTTATACAAATTTTGGCACATCTAAAACCAAATTGCACAACCTTAACCAACTTCCTCCTTCCCTATGCTATAATGGGATCTAAAGAACATGGTGTGGACAACCATCAAAGTATAAATGATATAGAAATTTTGTCACATGTATTGTATTTGTAAAGTTGCCCTTGTAGACATGTATGGAAAGTATGGAAGCATAGACAAGGCATGTGAACTATTTGAAATGATGCCTCAAAGAAATGCACAGTCCCATAGAATTCAATGATTGCAAGATATGCACAAAATGGATTATTTGAAAATGATTTATAAACTTTCAAGCAAATGCAATTGGCACTTGTAAAACCAAATTCCTGCAACAATAATTGATTATCATATTAAATAATTAATATAAACTGTCATATACATAATGTCATGAACATAACATCTAGTTTATATAAAAGCCATATAGGCATGTCCAAACAAATCCATATAGGAAAATATACATCGAATTAACATACAAAACTATGTATACAAAGCCATCTAGGCATATAAAAAATGTCCCAAAAACTAGTTTGCTATGGACTTTTATGAAATAATTAGTGGCCCTTCTTTGACTGTGAAGATGGAGAGCCAGTCGGTGACACATCCTCTCTCTGTCATTGAGTAGACCTCTTCAAATAAAGTTCATCCAACTGCACCTATTAATACAAACAAACAATATGCACATTAGTATAGAAAATGTATGAAATATATAACATCACATATGTAATTGATCACTTATAGCCAACCAATGATCACTCTCCATCATCTTGTCTCTCTCTTCATCTGTAGTTGGACGGACTGGAGTTGTGACCTGCTGTAAGAAGCATCAAGAAGCAAAATTTACTAAACATAAATATCATTTATGTACATCAAATGACATGAGATAAAACAAGAAATACAAAATTATGACATTTTTATTTTATTTGCTCATACCTTGGTCAAAGGATTTGCAGACATTATGGCTACATCAATGCCTCTCTGCACCGACTCACGAACATGAGGAGTCTCCAGATTCAGCATCTCAAAATCAAGTTCAAGATTAATCAAAAAAAATAAATACATAACATTAGTTTAAAAATGCATAATTATTAGAAATGGTTAAATTTACGTCCGTATAACTAGTGGGTTGGCATCCAGGGGACCAAGGATACAATGCAGTTACCAGTGACTATTGAAATCATCAAATTCTCACAAAATAATATTACCATTGACATATCTATAATAATTATGATCATGTGATAAATTACATACTTGTTGTTTTAACCTCCTCTCATAACTTGCCAATGGACGGCTAACGAAGGTAGGATGCAGACTCCGACCTTGGAAATTCATTGCGTAGACAATTACATACATTTGATTTATAATATAGATAATCATATAAAATAATTACAAATTATAAATAACAATATATTAAATCGTAATGAAACTTGTAACAAATTACTTGAGAGTCAATGCCAAATGTATGCTATAAGAGATCATCACTGAGAACAATATCATCTAATATGGATGCCCCCATCAATGGATGTTGCCCTTGCATTGCAGCATCCTGCGGAGAGTCCTGCTGTGCGTCCTGCATCCCATAATCACACAGGTTCCCACATGAACTGCACAAATGTGGGGAGACATGATGCCTAACACTCTCACCCTCATCAGCTTGGATAAGATCATCAACATGCTATGATAAAGATTGGGTGAGAGTAGTCAATGAGTGTAATGTCTCCACCTCAACACTCTCCTTCAAAGTTGAAGTGAGTGACCTATGTTTTGGCTTCGCCAGGGGTACATGCACATGGGTTTCATCTCTCTGAGCCTTGGGTCTATCTTGGGTAGAGCCACCACCTCTACCCTAGAACTCATGAATGTTAAAATAATTCAAAATCTTCTTGAGGATGAACTCGCAATAGAGTTTCCCCAAGAAATATTGTGGTAGCTCATCATTGTTGCATGGGTGCTCATCAAAGACCATGTACCATCTATCCCAAAAGTTTTGGGATATTTCTTCATTCCTACACCAATGAATAGGAAACCATTTGCAAGTTTCTTCTAATCTTTGGCCACTTTTGGGATTAATAAAGTGCGCACATAATTGAGATTTTGTGATTTTTTCATTCTTCACTTGTTCATATGACAACTTGTCAACATAGAATTACCGACTCCTCTCCCTATACTCTTGGAATTTGGTGATTTATTTTGTCACTGAATCAGTGTGGGAAACAATCTCCTCTAGTGATTTTGCAAGCACCATCCTATGATCGGTGCTTGCAATTGGATTGTTTAGCATTTGAATAATAGTTTGAAGATGTTTCTTATTTTTTTCTATTATTCGTAGGTAGTTTTCTTGACTATCCCTTACATTGTGAGGAAGTGAAGATGGGCTTTGAGGGTTTAGAGGGTTTTGGGGGTTGTTTTCACCCTCATTAGCTGGATTTGGGTTCTCTCTTGCCTCAAAAACTGTAAATGCAATATAAAAACTAATCAAACAATGTAAAAACAAAAAATTCTTCTCAAACTAACAAAATTTGATCAAACCTTACCTTCTTCCTTTGCTTGACCCTCCAAATTTGCTTGATGATGTCTTTGGCGGTGAGGTGGCATCATGAATTTGACGTTTTTGACCTTAAACTCACTTGTAGAGGCTCCCCTTCAATGTGGTCGCAGTTTCAACTCTTTTTTTCACTGGTAAAGACTCTCTTTTTCGTGGCTATGATAGAAGAAATAAAGTTTTTTTTCTTTTTATGCAAAATAAAATGTGAGCACGTTATAATGTGCTCACGTGTTTTTTCACTTTTAGACCAAAAAGTCCCATGGTGGTGACTTTTTGGTCCCCCATCTTTGTGTAGACACCTATAATATATATATATTGTTACTTGGAAATAACATAAAACTCATTAACCCATATATCCACTAATGTCATATGTGTATGAAATACACATATACACACATACATGTAGATATCCCTTGTCCAATTGATACTCTTATACCTACGAGCAATATGTTCATGAGCATGCGTAGACACGTCTACCTACATATACTCATGTACGTAGTTTCTTATATGTATGAGTTTATCATGGACATGTCTTCATTTCATGTTTATACCTCATCGTTTGCAATTCCAAACTTTATCAAAGAAGACTTCAATTGACATTCAGACTAAATCACATTCCTCATTCAAAGCACTCATAAAATCATATCCCAATAAGAATTCAAGTTCATTAGCACAGATTACTTACCTTTACCCACATAGACTTGACATAACCTAGACCAAGTAGGATAGTGGTGTGTGCTTGCTCAGTTTAGGCTTCTCTAAGGATTACTAGACCAAGTCCTTCTCCTGAGTGATACTTCCCCTCATTTTATGAGGAGCAACCTATTCCTGTGCATTCAACTCACATCATCACAACAGTAGTTAGCTGATCACAATATAATCATGTGCTTCATACATTTCATAACTAGAGTCACTTATTATACATCACATTGCATCATTCAATCATTCAATATATTCAATTCAAGATTCACAATACACATTAATGCAAAGATTCATAAACCATTCATTTATTCAAGCAAATTAACTAGTCAAGGTAAATTATAAATAGTTAGAAACACACGGGGTATAACATAAACCCTAAACCCTTAATCCTTAACCCTAAACCCTAAACCCTAAATGCTAAAACCTTAACCCTAAACCCTAAACCCTAAATCCTTAACCATATACATCCTCCTAGGATGGGTATTAAGCAATTTTCTTAAATCCCCTTAATCCATGTCATCTTTCCTAGGTCCATAAACCATGCTAATGGAATGATTTAGTCTTAAGTTGACCAAGTTTAATATATTTATCTTTTTAAACAAGTTTGTAAAAACTTCAAGCATCTAACATTATACAAATTGATCAAATGTGAACGATCAATTTTCAACTATTAATAGTGGCTTAAGGGGATTAATGAGTATATTTCAAGTTGTAGGTCATAGATATATCCTCTTAGATCATCCCTTGAAAAAGAGTAGATTTCTAGGGGATTAGTGCTATTATTAGTGGCTTAAGGGGATTTTATGATCATCCCTTGACAATGACATGTGGTTTGTCTACCTTTGAAAAATAAATAATTGTTAATGTGATGTGAAATATAGTTTTGTAGGGCCACATTTTGATGAACTATTATTGTAGGTTAAATATTGGTTGTAGGGCCACATTTTAAAATATAATTTTTTTCATTTATCCTATTGCTATCAATGAAATACCATTTTATGAATTCGTTTGAACCATTGAGACTTTAGGGTTTTGTTTCTTGATGCAGTTTAGGGTTTTATTTTTGTGTGTAGGGTAATTGTTTATAGGTTTGAATTCAATTTAGGGTTCTTTTGCGTAGGGTAATTGTTTTTAGGTTTCAATTCAGTTTAGGTTTTTTTTTGTGTATAGGATAATTATTTTGAGTTTTCTTTGATATGAGGGTCAGGGCTTAAATTTGACAGTCAACCTTGCTTGTCAAGCAATTTTTTTTTATGACAGTTATTTATTCAATAGTGCCCTTCAAACACTATGACATGTCTTAGTATAAGTAAATCATATATATATATATATATATCATAATCCTATATAAATTTTGACAATTTGTCCAAAATCTCTCCTTTCATATGATACAGTCTTTTCAAATTTTTGATTGTATTTTACAACAAAAATGTTTAAATACAACTATACAATAATACATAAATTTAAAACCTAATATAAAACCTAATTTATAGAATAATATAGGAAAAAAAACTTAGAAATTAAAATTACAAATTCAAAAATTGAAGAAAATATGGAAAAATCCACTCATTGGAGTTTCAGGTGGTGGGAAACACTCCTTTTATACTCAGGATCTTGTTCTCTAACCTGTGCTTGTCGTTGTGAAATGAGGTTGCAGGCATTTTCTAAAAAAAATAATACTTTTCTGGAACAGGATCCCATAACGAGATCTTGTTTTGTGAAATGGGATCCCATTTCTTGGTTTGAGGTTCGGGATCCCGCTACGTAACAGGATCTCTTCCTAGATTTTAGGCTCAGGATCTTGATCCATAACGAGATCCTATTTTATACAAGACGGGATCCTGTTTTGTTTTGCTTGATTTCGGGTTTTTACCTAAGTCTAAAACTTCCACGAAAAGTGGACTCAACTTTGTGCATTTACCCTAGCAATACATTAGAAGAGGCTACAATTAAAAAATACTATTGGCATGTTCATTTATGTTGGAAGGAATGATGCCTGCCAAAGGTAGAAGCCTTTCCCTAGGTAGTGCTACAAAATATAATTTTAACAAGAGATAGATTACAAAAACTGGGAGTTAACAGTCCCTCCAAGTGTGTAATATGTAAAGAAGAAGAAATAACAAATCACTTTCTACTAAGATGCAAATATGTAGAAACATGCTGGAAAAAGGTGATGGAAAAGTTACATTGGCAAAGCCCACTCTTGCAAGACATTTTATTGATGTTCAAAGCTTGGCCAGTTCTCTATAAAAAGGTTGTGTTCTCAAGCATCTGGATATCAAGCCTATCACTAATAATATGGGAACTATGGAAGGAAAGAAACAAAAGGATCTTTTAGGAAAAGGAAATGACCTATGTTACATTTTAAAAAGCTAGAAAATGACATCATAGAGGTAGTTAATAGTGCAACAAGAAATCAAAAATTAAAAGATAACGCATTCACGTTATGGGATGGAGAGATGTGTTTAAAGAATGGTAGGGACTAGTTGTCCCCCTTGTTCATGGGGATGCCTGGGATCATCTGAGTGACAACACAAGAGTAGATGTGAGATGGGTACCACTGAGTAAGGGATGGCATAAAATAAACTTTGACGGTGCATCACGTGGAAACCCAAGGCAATCTAGTGCATGATGTGTGTTAAGAAACCATGAAGGAGCAATTATAGGGATGGTGGCAAAAAAAATCCTTGAAAGAACAAACAACGAAGTAGAATCCCACTCTACATTACTTGGACTCTAAACCAATAAAGAATGGGATTGAAAAAAAACCAATTAGAGGGGGACTCCCTAATCACAACCAAAGCCATTAAGAAAAGGAAGACACAAAATTAGAAATTAAATGGTATATTATCCCAATGTAGGGAATTGCTAGAAACATATAAAGAATTCAAAATGGATCACATATACTAGGAAGCTAATAACATGGCAGACAAGCTGGCAAATGTGGCAGTAGACATGCATAATAATGAGAAGAAAAGAGATATAGCTTGGGATGCATGAGAACAATTCCACGATAGGGGATTGTACAGAGTGATGACATCGACAATTATGGAACTTCAACTCATGTCATCGGGGGAATGTTTAAGTTCAATGAACTGCATTCAAAGTGGGCAAACAAAACACCAAAAATAGACACTATAGTTTGTCTCAAGGCCAAGAAGAGGCATATTTCCTTCCTAGGAAAAGTGATGGATTTCATACTGAAGAAAGTATTTAGAACCAGGTCCGCGTTGGTGTTGTAAGCCATTAAGATGATTTTCTGAGAAACATTTTTGTCTTCAGAGCACATGTACCAGGTGAATACTGATATATCCTCAATATTCCCACGGTGCCGTTAGACGTTGGGGAAGATAAAGAAGTGATTTGAGAGGTTACATAAGCAATTGTAAAACCTCAATGGAGATGTGGTCTAAAGAAGATAGTAGATGATGTTGTCCTGGGGTTGGGATTTCATCCTGGGACTTATGGAACTGGCCAATTATTAATCTGGTGTACACAGGGCCGTGGGTGTCATTTGTTATCATAATTATTCATGAAAATGATAATGTGTGCATCACAAGGTGAAGTGTGGCATCGAGTTTCTTAAGGCAATCATTGTGGTCACATCTACACTAGAAGTAGACTGGTCCTTTGCATTGGATATTGGGAGCTCGGAGTCAGAGGATGATGGGGGAGATGACAATATCATAGGCACTTCGGCCTGTTAATTTTTGTGTAGCTTGGACAGGTGTTCTAGTCTCGGGTGGAGATTACGAGGCTAGAAACACAGCTGGAATAATTATCTCCATACCTAGATAATTGATTTCTCGAGAGACTTCTAGATATTAGGGTTTAGAGTCTAATTAATCCTAGCCATTGATTAAAATTAAATCATGGCCATTGGTTTCCAATGAGGGGATTATAAAAGAGGATCAATAGGCATTTGGAAAACACAGATCCGAGAAGTATTTGCAGCAATAGCAAATAAATAAATTTGCAGTGATAGCAAATTGATTTGCAGTGAAAGCAAAGGGCGCAGTGATAGCGTTGGAGAGCAGTGGAATTGCCGGAGAAGGAAAATATTGCCGGAGCAATTTCAGCAGGAACAATTGAGGGAAGGGAATTTACAGGAAAGAAATTTCCAGAGCTCTGCCAGTAAGAGGCAAGCAATTTTGTATCTCTTGATTTTCTGTAGTTGAATAAAATTCATATCTGCTGACTGGTTTTCCCTTCGGGGTTTTTCCAGGGACAATTTGTCCAAAACATTGTGTTGATTTTATTTTTCTATTTCCGTGATTTTTCCGTGAAATTGCAGCTGTATTATTATTTAATATTTGCTGTAAATTAATTAATTTTTCGGCAGCCAAATAATCTTATAAGATAGGAAATTAATAATCAGTAGCTGCAATAGATTTTTCACATGGTATCAGAGCAGATCTGAGTGCAGAACAGGCACAGGGAGAAAGGAAAAATAATCTAGGGTTTATAAAACCCAGTTTGACCTCTTCAAATTATTATTTTCTTTTGAGATGGCCTCAGCAGGTTTAAGAGATCAGGACAGATTGGATAGAGCCTCAAATTTTGGTGTCTGGAAAGCCAGAATTTCTTTATTGCTGGAAGAGAATGGTATCAAGGATTATGTGACCACTGTTGTACCTGTACCTACAGACGCAACACAGCTCGTAGCATATAAGAAGGAAGATGCCAAGGCAAGGAGGCTGATTCTTGACGGTGTTAAGGATCATATTGTTCCGCATATTGCAGAGTTAGATACAGCAAAGACGATGTGGGATGCCATTATGAATCTGTACCAGAATGCTACCCTTAACCGAAAGCTGATTCTCAGAGAAAAGTTAAGGAATACCCGGATGAATAAGGGAGAAGACGTCACAAGTTACCTCACCAGACTTAGACTTGTCAAGGATGAATTGGCAGCTGTTGGAGACAAACCAAAGGATGATGAGCTAGTACGAATAGCCTTGAATGGGTTTACTAAGCAGTGGGATGTCTTTGTTCAAGTTATTAATGGACGAGACACCTTACCGAGTTGGGATCGACTATGGAGTGACTTCACTCAGGAGGAGCTTAGACTAAGTCTTGTCAATGGAACTAGCAGTAATAGTCAGAAAAGTGAGGTGGAACAGGAAAACGTTGCCCTAGCAGGAAAAGGGAAAGCGAAGAAGGGGTCTGGCAAAGGATCAAATTCAAAAAGTGAGAAGAAGAAGGACTTATCTAAGATCAAATGCCATGGCTGTCACGAGTTCGGCCACTATGTCAGCGATTGCCCACAAAGGAAGAAAAATGAAAAGAAGGGAAAGAAGCAGACGGCAGCTTCAGCAAGTGTAGATGAGCTTTCTAGTAGAATGGAGGATGAGTTTGCACTCATAGCTTGCCTGACTAGCTCAACCTCACAGGGTGTTTGGTATATAGACAATGGGGCGTCATTTCATATGACAGGAGTTAGGGAGTACTTCTCCAGATACAAGGAGGAGGACATCAGATTCCAGATTCAGATGGGGAACAAGTCCAAGTGCAATCCAGTTGGGAGAGGGATTGTTCTATTTCAGAGGGAGAATGGCAAGCCTATTTCCATTCATGATGTGTTGTATGTGCCAGGCTTGGGCATGAATCTAATTTCCGTATCTGTCCTTCAGGATAAAGGCTACAATGTACTCTTTAGAGGGGCGCATGTTTTAATCAAGCATAAGGATTAGAAATCACCCATAGCTATTGGAGTTAGGAGCGGCCGACTTTATAGGTTGCAGTTTGATACTCCTAAGGCACTAGTGAGCAGCAGTAATCCTAGAGATCAAGGAGAGCTATGGCATAGAAGGATGGGCCATATACATCATGGAGCACTTAAATTGCTTCGTGAGACAGTGACAGGTGTTCCAGACGTGAGCACAGAGCATGATGATGTATGTAAGGGATGTGTATTGGGGAAGTTTGTGAAAGTAGCTTTTCCAAGGAGTGACACCAGATCCAAGGGGGTTCTTGATCTAGTACATTCAGATATATGTGGACCTATGTCAACGAAGTCTCTCAGAGGATATGAGTACTTTGTTACTTTTATTGATGATTTCTCCAGGAAGACCTGGATATACTTCTTGAAGACCAAAGATGAGGTCTTCAGTCACTTCCAGGAGTTCAAAGCTCTTGTGGAGAATTCGACAGGCAGGAAGGTAAAGGTTCTTCGGTCAGACAATGGAGGCGAGTACAAAGGGAAAGAGTTCCAGGAGTTCTGTACCAGGGAAGGAATCAAGAGAGAGTGGACCGTTCCTTACAACCCGCAGCAGAATGGGGTTGCTGAGAGGAAGAATCGTTCTATATCGGAGGCAGCAAGGGCTATGTTGTATGACCAAGATATGCCACGATACTTATGGGCAGAGGCATGCAGTACAGTAGTATACATACAGAACAGGGTTCCACATAAGGTATTGGGCAAGATGACACCAGAGGAGGCATTCTCAGGGAAGAAGCCAGATGTTAGTCACTTCAGGATATTTGGGAGTTTGGCATTTTGTCACATTCCAGGGGCTACACGTTCCAAGTTAGATCAGACTGCAGAGAGAGGGTACTTTGTGGGGTACAGCGAGACTTCAAAGGCATATCGGATATTTATTCCAGGGACCAAGAGGATTATAGTCAGGCGTGATGTCAAATTCATGGAGGACAAGGCATATAGGAGGTCCAGAGATTTGCCAGCAGATGATCAGAATGAGCAACCAACAGAAGCTCCAAGGATTGTTCAACCAGAACAGGGGCAGCGAAGCACGAGTACAGTTATTAGTACAAGCACAGGCTCAGGTGCTGAGAGTTCGCAGAGTATGGAGCAACAGATACAGCAAATCCAAGAGATGCATCAAGAAGATATGGAGTTTGATATTTCATCCTCTATAGTTGACAGGAGGAACCGTGAGGTTCAACAGACACATAAGGATACTCAGGAGTTTGTGGGAGCTCCTAGGACGAGTAATAGACAGTGGAAACAACCAGCTAGGTATAATGACTATGTGGCATTGGTTAGTCAGTTGGTAGATAGTGAGCCTTCTAGCTATCAGGAGGCTGCACAACAACAGGTGTGGCAATATGCGATGGTTGAGGAATATACCTCAATAATGCAGAATGATGTGTGGGAGGTTGTGCCTAGACCGACAGATAGGGCAGTGGTTGGATCACGCTGGATCTATAAGATTAAGCATGGTGCAGATGGTAGCATCGAGAAATACAAGGCAAGGTTCGTGGCCAAGGGGTTCTCTCAGAAGGAGGGAATAGACTATGAGGAGACATTCGCTCCAGTGGCCAGGTATACTTCTATACGAGCCGTAATCTCACTTGCAGCGCATATGGGATGGCAGATCCATCAAATGGATGTCAAGACGGCATTTTTTAATGGTGAATTGTTAGAAGAGGTATACATAGAACAACCAGAGGGCTTTGTAGCACACAGCAACGAAACCCACGTGTGCAGATTGAAGAAAGCTTTGTATGGACTCAAGCAAGCTCCCAGGGCATGGTATGAGCGCATTGATAGATACTTGCAGGGAATAGGCTTTGTGAAGAGTGAGGCAGATGCTAACCTCTACTACTTAGTGGTTGGGGGTGAAATTCTCATTCTTGTTCTATATGTGGACGACTTGTTTTTAACAGGTTCACTGGGGCTTATAGAGGAGTGCAAGAGGGACCTTGCAGCAGAGTTCGAGATGAAGGATTTGGGGCTTATGCACTACTTTCTAGGCATGGAAGTGTGGCAGACAGATGGAGAGATTTTCCTTGGACAAGGGAAATACTGCATTGAAATCTTGAAGAGGTTTGAGATGCAAGATTGCAGAGCCATGTCTACACCTATGATCACAAATTGGAAGAAGGTAGACACATCCAAGGAAAAGGATGTAGACCCCACCTTATACAGGATGTTGATTGGATCTCTCATGTATTTGGTCAACACTAGGCCAGATATATCCTTTGCAGTAAACTCTCTTAGTCAGTTCATGGTTGAGCCGAAGAGAGTGCATTGGATAGCGGCAAAGCATGTGTTGCAGTATTTGCGTGGTACAATCGAGTATGGGATCACATATGCTCGAGGTGATGGTATCAAGTTGATAGGCTATACTGATGCAGATTGGGTAGGTAGTGCGGTGGACAGGAAAAGCACTTCAGGGTGCTGCTTTAGTTTGGGATCAGGAGTTGTCTCTTGGTACAGCAGGAAGCAAAAGTCCGTGGCTCTGAGTTCTGCAGAAGCAGAATACATAGCAGCTAGCATGGCAACGTGTGAGGCTATATGGCTTCGGAAGTTGCTAGTAGCCTTGTTTGGTCAGAGGGTTGAGACTACAGTGATACACTGTGATAATCAAAGTTGCATCAGATTATCTGAGAATCCAGTGTTTCATGATAGGTCTAAACATATAGACATCAGATATCATTTCATCAGGGATTGTGTACAGCGGAGGGTTGTTCAGCTACAGTATATACCTACAGATCAGCAGGTAGCAGACATTTTGACAAAGGCATTGGGGAAGGCAAAATTCATCTTTTTCAGAGGTAAGTTGGGTGTTATGCAGAACACCTTTCTCGCTAAGAGGGAGTGTTAATTTTTGTGTAGCTTAGACAGGTGTTCTAGTCTCGGGTGGAGATTACGAGGCTGGAAACACAGCTAGAATAATTATCTCCATACCTAGATAATTGATTTCTCGAGAGACTTCTAGATATTAGGGTTTAGAGTCTAATTAATCCTAGCCATTGATTAAAATTAAATCATGGCCATTGGTTTCCAATGAGGGGATTATAAAAGAGGATCAATAGGCATTTGGAAAACACAGATCCGAGAAGTATTTGCAGCAATAGAAAATAAATAAATTTGCGGTGATAGCAAATTGATTTGCAGTGAAAGAAAAGGGCGCAGTGATAGCGTTGGAGAGCAGTGGAATTGCCGGAGAAGGAAAATATTGCCGGAGCAATTTCAGCAGGAACAATTGAGGGAAGGGAATTTACAGGAAAGAAATTTCCAGAGCTCTGCCAGTAAGAGGCAAGCAATTTTGTATCTCTTGATTTTCTGTAGTTGAATAAAATTCATATCTGCTGACTGGTTTTCCCTTCGGGGTTTTTCCAGGGACAATTTGTCCAAAACATTGTGTTGATTTTATTTTTCTATTTCCGTGATTTTTCCGTGAAATTGCAGCTGTATTATTATTTAATATTTGCTGTAAATTAATTAATTTTTCGGCAGCCAAATAATCTTATAAGATAGGAAATTAATAATCAGTAGCTGCAATAGATTTTTCACAACCTTGGTATAGCAAAATTATGGGAATGTTATGGTTTAAAAATATATATAGCTTATAGAAATATAGAAATAAAGAAAGGTTGCGTAGCAATATTTTTGAAGAAATAGTAGATGGGTTGGGAGATGGAAGGGGGATTAATGGCCTCATAGAAGCAGAATAGGAGGGCAGATAAACTAAAGTTTGAAGATGTTTGATAGAGGAAGTAATATGAAGAAATTTTGTATAGAAGTAAGAAAAGTTGCTTATAACGTTTTGTATAGTATATGTGAATTGAAAATGTAATAGTGACCCTCCATTGAAACAACTTGCAATTGACAATTAATGTATTTTTCATCTTTGTATAATTGGGTATTGGCTTCCTAAAGCCATTTTCACTGATAAAATAATAATAAGAAAAATAAGATTATTTTTCTGTTTTAATGGCTTAAGAGAGGATTTGGATGCATATATCCAACACCAATGAGATGAAATGTTCATATTATTATTATTATTGACAAGTCGTTTCTATTAATAACAAGAGACACATTGTGTCAGGTTCCTGCCATGATGCTATGAATAATGTTGTAATTAATTATTTTAAATATTGTTAGGTGTTGTAGAAATAGGGACTAGAACTTGCAAATTGGGAAAAAACACCTACAAGTAATTCATCATTGTTCTTGATCATATTTGTTGAATATGTCCATGTATGATATAGTTCACACCTTCTTTGTAGATTGAACCAAAATTGTGTCTATTTTGGAGCTAGATCCCAATATCGAGAAGGAGAACATATTAATTTGAGTAGAAGTTGTATGGATTTGAATTTATGTAGAAGAAATTCATTATTGCATTGATGCTTCTCACAGAACTAGTTGTCATATCATAAGGATAAGTAGTTATTTCTACTCTATCAAAATCTCCAAGCCATTTGACTTTCTTTGGACTTAGGACCTCTAATTTTGAAAACATAACTTAACCCCAAGGATGTATCCTAACACCTCTATATCACATTTTGTCTAGAAGTTTGACCTTTGTGGGAAGCAAGGTTACGTGTTGATTTCTTTGATGTCAACAATGTCTTAATAGTCTATTCGCTTTAGCAATTTTGACATTTTTTTAGTAAAATAACATCAGGATTTAAGTGTAGACCTTCTACAATTTTATTCCTTATAGAAATTAAAGCATCTTTCAAATGTTAAAATGATTCCTGCTTCTACGATTAATACGTATCATGATTGAAAACCATATCTTAGACATGGTGCATAGCATGTTAGCACATAACACACAAAATACATGATGGTGTGTAAACAAGCCAAATCACATAATTTGTCAAATCCATCAATATATACTTAAATATTTCAATATAATTCTTACACCCTTACTTGTCTCAACAATTGACATCTGGTGCTATGTGCAAGTACTATATAATTAGACAGAGAGGGAGCTCTAAAATAGTGTAAGTTTTAAACAATATGGCTTTGTGCATAGTCTACACCCGAATCTTCCTCTCCATATCATCTATTGAAATGACCTTCTCAAGCTTGTAAAAATGGATTCAATTAAACTAAAATATTGAAATGCAAGTTTTGATATCGTTGAAATTTATACAGTGAAGAAATAAAGGAAAAGAAGAATGGTGGCAATAGCAGTTCCTGCTATTTCTGAAGGAAGAAGGCAATGAAGAAGTTGGATTGCTAGGAGGGGCAATGCCTTACAAGAGTGCAAATGAGAATCTTAAGGATTTGGACTATCTTTGGAAGGAACAAGTCTAACCTCCATATGAAACCTTCTTAGATCCGTAAGATCATATTTTTGTCCCTTTCTTACAAGCTCTTGATCTTATCTAATTTTATTGCTATATACGAGATATTTGAATATTAGATGTGATTAATAAGATAATTGAATGTTTGATTAGATGGGTCATAATCATTAGCACAATATTAAATTATTATTAAAATTAGATAGGGCTCATAAGAGAATAATCTTGGCAATATAAAAAATAAAATGAATGTTTGATTATATATTTTTTTTGATCCGTAATAAAGATATGTTATATTTATGAACTTCAAAAAGTTACATATAGGCCATATTGGCTTGCAGAGAGATTACAGATGTGATATGACCACATCACCAATTCTAAACAAAAATCGTCTCTACTACAGAAGCAAGGATACCCTAAACACACTGCAATCATGGATGTGCACTACTGCCATCAATTTTGACTGGGGCACTCAATTTGTTTCTGATCTCCATTAACTTAAGGATAGATTTCTCCTTTTTTTGATCTATAAGATGATCAAGATCCTCCCCTAACTTTTGTTCCACGGGACCGGAAGTGAGGTGAGACAAAATCTGAAAACTAGAGCCTCCATCCCTCTTCTGATTGCAATTTTGCTTCTTTTTTCTGATTGTTTGTCATTCATTTGTGTCATCCTCACCAATAGAGGCCTCCAAGGATTAGGAACCCTCCACTCCAATAATAGAATTTGTGCCTTGATTGATTGGTATCAGAGAAACATCCTTGGAAGAAGGGTTTTGAGAGGAAACATTGCTATCAATTGTGCAGTCATAATGATAATGAACATTCATCGGAGGTAATTTTTGATTAGGTTTTACTTCTGGAAACTTCCCCATATTCATGCTACAAGAAACTTCCTTTGAGGAATCACTGTCCTTGGATGAGTTCAAAATAGAATAGTGCTTGGGGGAGGCATCTTTCCACCAAGATGCTTCCCATTTTGCTTGAGAATTCACAATTGGGCATGCAACAACAATGTGAACTATTTTGAAGCATTTTCTACACTTGAATAATAAACCTTCATAATCCAATGATTGCAACCAACTATTTCCATTCACATTTAGGATGATTTCAGTAGGGAGAGCTTTGGTGGTGTCTAGTTCAACCAAAATTCTAGCAAAGGTTGTGTGCAAAAAATCACTTGAGTTTGCATCTGTGCAAATGAAATTACCCAAAGTATTACCAATAGCTCCAAAATTGGATTCAAACTAGTAGTGAAGGGGGAGATTTGGGAGGCGAACCTAGATTGACAAGATATCAAAAGATTCTGTTGCCGGATCAAAGTTTGGATGCCATGATTTTAGGAGTAGCATACTTTCGCCCCACATCCATGTTTGATTGAGAATGACATTTTTGTCTTTCTTGCTATCAAAAACCACTGTAAAAAACCCTTAGGACTTGGATAAATTTCCAAATTCTTTTCCATTAGAGGACCCCAATATTTTGAAATCCAATCATGTAGAGCAGGAAGACTAGGCTAGATATGACTAAACCTACCAATTAACCCATTCTTGGTAAAGAATTTCTCATTCTCACACAATTCTTTCAACAAAATGGAATCATAATTCAACTCTAGTGGTTTGTCCAGGTAGTGAACTAGCCCCCTGTTGCTTAAACTTGAATGACTTACCTTTGGCGTGCTCCTATGCAACACCGATCCAGATATATGGTTTCTCGAAGAGGGGTCGTGTTTGAAATTGTCCTCAAGACTATATGCATTATCCAAACCACATTTAGCCACATCCGTGAAGGAAGAATTTGTGGCGACATTGTTTCCAAGGGACGCCGTCAAGGAGGGACTTGGAGGAGAGCTACCATTCCCTCCAACCCACGTACCAGTAGATGCCCTGATCCATGAGGGGGAAACAAAAGTCCACCGAAGCTTATCTATCAAAGGGGCACCTCCAGTTCTACCAACGGCCGTTGAGTTTGCATTAGCTGATTTACTCATGCCCAATGCTCCATCACTGAAACCCTGAACCCTAGCTTCACCAATCCTAGAAGCCCTCGAATTCAACAGTTTTGTGAATTTCAGTAGTGACACCATCCCTCTCACCCCTATGGATGTTTGATTATATTGTTCATAACAATTAGTTGATTTAAAAAGATAACAGAAATTGGGCAATATTATTTATTTGCATGTATTAAGATTGTAAAGGTTTTCAGACAAATTGATCAATTCCTACATAGGTGTCAATTTTTGCAAGCCCCCTATGAATTTTTTTTGCATATTACATGGTTGAAGTAGTCAGTTTCAATTTCATCTTTGATTATTTCTTTTTCTAAAAACTGTTGTCCTGTATCAATTGCTTGAATCTTATTTTATTTTTCTTGATACGTAGCCAAAACTAGAAACTTTTATCTTTGACACATGTCCCATCTCAACACTTTGCATTTGCAGGCATGCCATACATGCAGTTGTAACATGTGGATAAACATTTGTTTGCAAATCCTACGCATCATTTTAGCTCTTTGCCATTTTCCTTTTTTCCCTCATTAAGACAATATGCTCTGCACAATCATCCTTAGCAATGGCTCTTATTTCTATCCCTTCCTTTTCCTTGAACTTCTATGTTGAGCTAATCCCACCCATCACATTAAACCTTCCTTTAAATCATTCCCAACATTGGGCAGAAAGAGTCTAAGTAGTGCGATCGTGAATAAGGCCTTGGCTTCCACTAATGTTGACAATGTAACCAGGCGCATAGGCAACCATCATCCCAACTTGTGGGATGAGGATTTTATACAGTCTCTCCCAAAGATGCCTTATGAGGCAAGCTACTTTCATTTTATGTCATTTACATTCTTTTCTTCTTTTTATCTTGTGCAGATGCCACTTATGACAAAGGGGTTATGTTTATTAAGGAGAGACACCACCATATCTGTGGGAGTCATGTTACAATCTCTTCGATAAGGGAGTTTACATGATGCAAGCAGTAATAAAGAAGTTGCAATAGATTGAGAAGCAGTTGTTTAAGTTCCATCCCCTCTTTAGAATAGTAGGGCATCACTTCACCCAGTTCCAGGCCTAGGTTCAGTAGTGGCATGAATGCCCTAACTAGATGCTCGTGATTCTGAGTCTGATGTTCAAGATAGAGATCTAGGATGAGATCGAGATTGAGATCTAGACCTTCGTGATAGGACGCGTGGTCTTCTCAGAAGGTGATATCGAAGACATTTATACACATCGACAGGACGTAATTCATGATCCCTTCGATGAGCCGATTACACATAAAGGTGAAAATCATATTGAAGACACTACAGAGTATCGGCGGGACGCATCATTGAGTTCCTTTGACATAGAGAAAAGTGCATAGATACATGGGTGTTGAGGAGACTATTATATTGGAGTGACATATTTTGTTATCCCTCTAATAAAGGGAAATTATTTCACATCGGGCGGACTGCTAAATATCAAACAAACAAAGTCTCTATGCAGATCGAAGAAACTTTCACGCATCGAGAAGAGTTATTTTGAAGTCTCTTCAATAGGGCGAAAACAAAGCAAGACATTACACTTAGAGATAGATCTTTCAAATGGTATTGGATGATTGGAACATGAAGCGGGAAGACGTTACACATGAATCAGTGATGGCAATGAATGGGTGAGAGTGCGGTGGGATCAAATTGCAAAAATTATGTAAGCTTGTGGTATACTGTCTATGTTCAATTGAGCAGTGAAACTTTGATAGTAAATTAATAATATGGTTGACTATATTCAACTTCCTCCAGTTGACTTGCTTTCCCATGTTCCATTTGGGGTAGGTCCTTTAATCGTAGGCCTGGCTGATAATTTGATTCTAGACTCACCTTCAATATAATTTTTTTGGATCCCACTGGTGATGGCCAATTGTATGTCATAGAAACAAGACAAAAATTCAACCATATTGTTCGTTTGTTCACCTATATCTTTAAGAATACGAGAATGTATTCTCCTTGATCATTTGTAAAGATTCCACCTATTTCTGCTTGATGTAAATAATTTTTTGCAGTGCCATTAAAATTAGTGTTTGACATACTGTTTGATGTGGGATCTATAAGTTTTGCCTTTAAGGATATCCACTACATTTTATAATGGAGGGGAGCATCCTTACCACCTATGCAAATTTAATTTAAAAAATTAAGTTAAACATCTGTTCCAACTTCCAAGTATCAACTGTGGCTTAGTACGCTCACTCTTCAAGCTCTAACCGCCCAACTCAATGTAATACTCCAAAAAGCAATTCCAAATCAAAGTTCAATTTCTAATGAGATTGGCTTCTTACCGAGCCCACTCTTCAAGCTGTAATTGCCCAACTCAATGTAATACTCCAAAAAGTAATTCCAATTTTAAAAATAAAAATTTAGTTCCTAATGTGAACAGCTTCTTACTAAGCCCACTCTTCAAGTCTTAATTGCCAAAACTCAATGCAATACAAAAAGCGATAAAAATACAAATAAATAAAAAACCCTAAAAGACGTGCAGTTATTTCTATAAATTCATTTAAAGATGTATATTTACCTGAATGATGAACAAAAATCTTCTTTGCCATTGCTTCCAGGTGACAAATGCCCAATAATCTAAAGGCCATTGCGGCATTATATTTATTTATGTATCCTGAAAATCAACTAAACAAATATTCTGTGCGTTGATGTTGCTTGCTTCATGAAGAGAGGCTCTACTATTCAGATTTGATTCTAACAAAGGATAAACATATGATTCTGTCAAAAGAGAGGAATCACTATACAAATTTAAGGAGGAATAACTATACAAAAGAGACGTTCTACTGTTCGGATTTGATTCTAACAAAGCATAACAAGATGATTCTATCAAGCTAATTTAGTCTGCTCTGTCAAGCTCATTTAGCTCGTTTGAAGAAGCTGCAAATATCTCTCGTAAGTCATAATTTCCCATTACAGTGTTATTCAACATGATTCTATGATTACAATTTTTTGGTCAACATTGAGGTGTATCTTAGCAAGTAGTTTTAGTGTATCTTCCGATGAATCTTATGGCAAATGTCTGAAGGCAAGTCGGATGGTCATTTTCTACTGAAATATAAGCTTTATCGAGGGGTTCTCTGCATAATGTATGTTTAAACAAGAGCTTCTTGCAATTAATTTAGACCCTGCAAAACTTTCCAAGAAGATATATTCTTGATACATACTTTTTCTTTCCAATTAGGGTTTTGCTGCCGCTACATCAGGTTAAAACAGAGTTTCTTTAGATAATTCATGCTTAAGCATTCTGCACAAAACTCATGTTCAACCATACGTAAACTATAATTTCAAAATTCATCTAAAAAATTTAGGCTCTTACAGTGTAATTCATGCTTAATGAAAAGGGTTTTCTAGCTAAATTTTTTATGAAGTATGAAATAGCACGCATTATTTAGAGTGTACTGCTAAAACTAAAAATCTTCTAAATTCTGTAGATTTGTATTTTACAGCAACATGCCAAGCTACAAATTTCTGGCAAAAAAACACAAAAGTGACCCTGCTTATAACATATGTCGTTGAGATTTATTTGATCTCTTAGTAGTTCTAGAAGTGTTTTTTTTGTTATTTTTTACATGGTTGAATCCAAGGTAGTGTCTGAAACGCCAGTTCAAAGGCCTATTTCTCTCGACATTGGCTTTGGTGATTGCCACCCAACTAGACTTCAGTAGCAGGAATGCAGGGCTAATGGAGACTCATGTGCTACGGTTTATTGTGACACTGGGTGCAACTACTGTCCATGTATTAATTCTCACCATAATTGATTTTGTGTATAGTAAAACTTGGCACCAAGAAACACATGCTTTGGTAATGGAGATGAAACTCATTATATCATTTTTTGCCCTTTATAATTTGTAAACATTTGCTTCAATTTGTTAAAAACTAAAACTGCAATATACTGTATGAGTTCTGATCTGAATAACTATGCTTAAAACAATATTACATGCGGCAGTTTTGACATAATGGATGATTAATACAGGTCTGAGCAATAGTTATAACAGTTTGATAGTTGCTTTTTCTAATTAACAAAACTGGGATATACTAGCCCAGTTGGTAGGACCACAAATAGGGGGGCCTATCCATAGAAAAAACACAGTTCAAACCGACCTTGCAAGCCCACTCGCCTGGTAAGTGTTTGGACCCTAGTGGCCACCATAATAGCACCACAACTTAACCAACATGCCATTTGAGAGCTGGAAATCCAATCTGGGTGCAATCAGATGGGGTTTGTTTAGGGGAAACAAATTCTTGATGGAATAAGCTTGGCACATGAAATGCTTCAATTTGTTAAAAACCAAAACTGTAATATACTGTATGAGTTCTGATCTGAATAACTATGCTTACAACAATATCTAGTTGTGGTAGTTTTGACATAATGAACAATTAATACAGGTCTGAGCAATAGTTATAATATATATGCCATAAACATTACTCTCTGCAATAGTTATGTCACATTTAACAAGTAATATAGATCTGAATATTAGTGGAATTCCCCATAGTCAACAAGCAATTACAATTAACTCAGATCTGAAACTAGTGATTGTAAGAGAAACGAAAAACAAAAATTTGCTTTAATTCAAGTTTTTTGTCAAGGTTTATAGTATATATGAAACACAAAAATTGTTTTTCAATTGTTCAGAGTAGGTGATGCATTGAAACAGGAAACTCTAGACCTATAGACTCTAACAGTTGATGACAAATTCATTGCGCCTGATTTGGTCTTCAATTGCAAGGAAGTGGCTGGCCAAACTCGAATGCAGTAGGATATGATTTTTGTGTTGTCAAGATTGTTAGCACTTTTGATTTATTAAAAAAATATGCAGTAAAATAGAAATTGTAAATAATTTGCAATAAAGAGCTGATAATATATTTTTACCTATGCTTTGTCAAATTCAGAGTCACCATCCTTGATATCAACAAGGTATTGAAATATTGTTTTTTCGTGCTAGTGACCAATGCGCCTATAGTGCCAGTAGCATATCCATCTATACTTGTAACCAATTGTTTAATAGTAGTGCTTGGTATGAAATTATACTCTTGGCAAAGCCTTGGTATGATCTCAATAGTGGATGTATGATTTAGAACTAGGATGCAGTCACAGTCACCTCAATCATAGTCTATTTTTGGAGCAATTTGAAAGCCAGATATGCATATTGCTGATCCTGGAATTATTTTTCTTTCATGTTGGATGACAAGATCACCAATTATATTTAAGGTGATTGTCATTTTTAGCTGTAGCATCTGTTAGATCCGCATGGAAAACTTCAGGTGTCTTGTTAGCTTTGTCCAATGTAGTTCTGTATGTTACAATGACATCACCTTCAAAGGTGTTCCCTACTTTACGAGCATTTAAATCTTCAATTGAAATTGAATTGAACTTTTAATCTTTGATCTGTAAGAATTAAGACAAAATTAGTTTAAGCTTATAAATTTGAATTAACAAAAACTAGATACAAATAAAGAATATTATTTACCTCTTTGATGTTTGTTCATGCTTGGTTTGCACTTGTTTTTCTGGTCTTTTAGTATTGTCCATTGTTTGCTACATATTTGTATCCATAAATCATTTGCAAAGATGAGTGTAAGTACAATTATATTATGGTAATTATCAAATGATATGACAGTCAAAGTTGTAGATGAAAAGTAATATAGATTATGAATCAATATTTAGAAAAGTGGATACTAGGGAATTATAATTTTGTAATAAATGAGTAATAGAACTTTGTAAAAAATAGATGAAGTCAAATCCTAGTGTCATTATCAAGCAATACAAATTCTTTGTACTAGACAGTGATATATTTTTGTCTTTATATTTGATTTGAATTTAATTTTTGAATTGTGTATGGGAATCTATTTTGATATGTTTAATGAGATATTGAAGAGGATTTGGTCCTGTTAAAGAGTTCAAATTTTATAAAATTTGTAAAATGATCACTCCAATATGCTTTTGACTTGTAAATACAAGGTGTTTGTGTATGTACATTAGACCATACATGGTCAATCATTGGTTTGGATAGCGATTGAGATTCGTTTAACAAAAATTGCATGTTGTGGTTTTGCATATGATTTAAAAGTTGTTTTCTTTTGTTACTTTATGTAGACATGTCAATGTTGAAATCTCCTACAATGTACATAATCTTTTGTGTATCTATACATGAAAACACTTGGTTGGTGATGGTTATGATTTCTGTTAATGGAGCATTTGGTCTTGCATACAGATTACATATGTTAATTTCATTGTTCATGAAACATATTGTTATTGTTATGGCTTCCACATTTGTTGTATGTTGCGTCGTTTTAGAGACTATTATGTTTTTTTAGTTAAACATGATATGCCATGTATATTGTATGTCGAGTAACAATTGAAATGTTCAAATAGGTTGTTGGAACTGTTGAGTTGCATATGTATTTCTTGTAGACATAAAATATCAGATGCCATTATATCAATGTCATTGATCATGTCTTCTATATGTAGACGTAGATTGCGAATATTCAATGTACACAATAGTAGTTGCGAACTAGTCTTGTGTCTAATATGTTCATTTTCAAATTGCCAATGTGCTATTGATTTTAGACGGGACATTTCAAGGACTATTTTTTTAAAATTTTTTAATTTTGTTTGACAAGAGGCTTTAACAAGAATAATGTGTGAATTGTTTTTGTTCAAGATTCAAGTGTTGTATATGTTAATCCATGTTGTCTTATGCTAGTAGGATCAAATGCCAAACCTTACATTGTGAGACCCTGAGATCTATGTATGGTTCTAGCACAAGGTAGCTGAATTGGAAATTGTTTTCTAATGGTTATTTTCTTGTTATTTTATATTTTTGAATTGGCCTAGCGATACGGACTAGAGGTGTCCATTCTTCATCAATACTACTACTATAACATTGTGATAGTCTTGCACTTTCATGGTGGCCAATGTTTGGGTCATTAAATTTGATCCAAACAATGTCAAAGCCATTGGATGTGGTATATGCTTTAAATGTTCCATCTGATCCATTGACTAGACCATCTTGTGTATCGTAATTACCGGCATAGAATTCTACAAGTATATTTGGTTTCAAAAGTATTTGAGATGGTAAAGATGTTGTATGATTATAGAGACATATTTCATTGCAATTTTCATCATGTTCGTCAATTGCATTCAATATAGTTAGCTCTCCACTAACCATTGATAACATTATTTGATTGTGTGCATCAACATATTTCCTTCTCTAAAACAACAAAGGCAATGTTGGGTCCATGGGTGGTGAGCGCAAACAAGTCTGATTCAAGTATTCTATATCATTATCTATTTGTGAACCTACCCATATTCTATTGAGTATTGTAATAAACTTCTCATCTTTTTTTCGCATAGTCGATTGTAGTTCATAATATTTTATGTTATCTTTCCAAAAGTTGTATGGCATTAATTTAGTTAGTGTTGGTGTATTTTTGAATACAAATGAATCAACTATAGGTTGTGCTTGATACAAATCACCACAAAAAATTGTATCAAGATTTCCAAAGTATGTAGTAGGCATTTGCATTATAGCTCTTAATCACTTGTCAATGTAATGCAAAAATGTTGCACCTACTAATGAAATTTTATTTCTTAAGAGCACACACAATTGTTGATAATGCTTTGACATTGTATTTAAAGTTTCAATGTTCAATGGAACAAATTCTGATTTGTTGAAAGGTATGTGGAATATTGAGTGTAATGTTACTCCACCTATATTGTATGCTACTCTTCTTGTATAAGCAACTATTAGACCTTTTGGTTTGTCTAGATCACTATCAATGGAGTTATGATATATGTGAAGAAGAGATTGAAATATTGCTTTTGCAGTAAATGTTTTTCCAGTTCCTGCTCCACCTGTTAGGAACAAGTGTAGTGGAGTTTTGTCATTTTTTATTTTTTTTAACACAATGTCTTTTACAATTACTTGTTGTTCGTTATTTTACATTTGTCACAATTTGAAGTATTCGACATTGTCCATGATATGTGGGTGTTTTACAATTTCAAATGCATTTGAAAAATGATTTTTTGATTTGTTATGCTTTAGTGTTTCAAAATCTTGTTCTATGTTGTATGATTCTTTGTATGAATTTCCATTTGAAATGATTGACTGGTTGGGAATGTAATTACTTTTAGAATTGATCTCATCAACAGCTTTACCAATATCACCCCATTTAGAGTTGATGTTGTAATTGTATTTGATACGGTTAGCATTAATTGTGTTTTCATGATATGAATAAGCATGATGCCATGAATCAAAACCATGTTTCAATATTTTTTCATTCATCGTAAAGGGTACATAAAGTAGCAATTGTTCTCTACAATAATTTTCCAAGTCAAGATGTTTTTTGAAATTGATAAAACATATAATATTTGGTTTAGCTTTTCGATGCATAGATTTTCCATCTTTTCTATATTCTGACACAAATTGTGCAAGACAAATATGCATAATTGTTTCAGGTCATGCTATGTAGTAATCTATTAAAGAGTTACAAGCTATGTTTTCTGATTCATCTGGTTCATTATTCAATTGTTTTGTAGACTTTAGAACAAAAGTTTGGTCACTATCAGCTCTTGTATCAATGAATATACATTTTCTTGAGTTGTAGTTTAGCAGAAGTGATAGAACAATGTGAGAAACTTGTTGTGAAGACATTTGTTGTAGGTTGAGTAATACATTTCCAAGTTGACTTATCATTTTAATAGCATCGATATTGTTTTGTTGATGGTCCTTACGAATTCTTTTAAATGCATATGTCATTATTTTATCCACTTTTGTCATGTACGAGCTACAATACATTGCTGCAACATATGCATTATACATTGCTGCAACATATGCATTAAGAACAAATTGTGCATCTGTATTTGCTTTCCATATCTCATGTATTTTTTTGGAAAAACTGTTATTCCATATCTGTGAAGGGTTTCGTTTTAAGAAAATTGTAGGTCTACAGATTGTTGATTTTATAGCCGTGATGTAATCATCTTCATTTAAGTTGATGTCTTTTAGAAACATTTGAAAGGAGAATAATTGTTCATAATTAGATTGTTCTAGCACTGAGAAGTTTTTTTTAGCCATTGAAATTGTGACTTCATTACTCTCCTTCAATGGTTTGAGAACCATAGTTTTTTTTAATGGTGGAAATAGGAAATTGTATTTACAAGAATGCCACTTTGATTTCCTACATTGCTTTGTATGGTGGTGCTTTTGTAGCATAGCTATTTTCAGAGCCAAATTATCAGTGTTACAAGTGATAAATTTGTCAACAAATTGTTCAATATCCACAATATTATATTTTTTGTAAACTGGAGCATCTCTAATCCATAAAAGAAAGTGGTCATGTTCATTGCCACAATTTTGAAATTCAGTTATAAAGAAATAATCCAAGACTTTTCTGAAGAAAGAGCTATATGTGAATATCAATCATTTTAGTGCATTAATTCTATGTCTATAATAGCGTACACACGTCACGGGATCTTTTTTGATGAGATAGAAAATATTGTGCTCATGTTTTGTGTCATATTGTTGTTGTGAAGATGCATAATATGTGTTATGCAAGTCTTCAAGTGTTTTTGAAAGGTGTTCCCAATATTGCTCAGCACTAGTAAATGTAAGAAAAAATGTAGGTAGTCCAAGTTGTCAGATCATTGCAATTTTTTTTAATTGATGTAAATAATCTGGAGATATTCTTATCCTTTTAAAATAAACATATCCAATGTCAGATTTGAGTATCTTCTCTAGGTTAGGTTTGCATTTGACATCTTTTGCTATTAGTTTTCTACCTTTTAACTGCCCTTTACAGACTCTTATCCACATTGTAGATAGAACTTGATGTATTAGTATCTTGATAGTTTTAAAAAATAGATTCGTTGTATGGTGTGCAAATTGTCTAATTTGAATGAAGTAGCTCCCATTGTGCAATTTTTTGATATGAGAAATTCTTGACAATTTCATCATTATGTGGGTTTCTAAAGAACAGTGTAGGGAAATTCATTTCTTTAGCATACTTATCTTTAAAGATTCCAATAGGATAATGGTTTTCTGTTGGTGCAACTTCTATAATTTTGTCTTGCATTTCATGTATACATTTAGATTCTGTGAACCCATGTATTAAGGTCTTACAAGGATTTTGGTGATCTGTATTAGAATCTGAGTCAGTTTCATTTGTACAAAGTTCATTTACTATGTCACTTTCATCATTGATTTCAAGAGATTCTTTCCAGTTCTTATTTAATTGAACATTTTCCATTTTGTATAGTCTTGTTTTGCTTAATTGACTCAAAACTTCCATTATAATAGTTGATCATACCATTCCTTTTTTATATGCATTTTTATATTGTAGTCATCTTTTAAGAGCAACTACTATCGTCAATGTTTCATTGGTAGATCATGGTAATGCATTTTGTATAATGTTCATATTGACTGGTAGATTGATAATAGATCTAGACAATCCTATTTGAGGTCTTTTGTATCCTAATTCCCATATTTGTGTAAATGCAATCCTTAGTGAAATAAGGTGTTCTTCCAATTATGAAAGCATTTTTACATATTGTAAAGGTTTATTCATTCTAATATGTTATGGCATTGCATATTCAAGAAGCTTGCATTGCTTCAATGTTTTATGACATATGTGACAAATAGAATTTGTCAATACATTGTGATTTTGACTTGTTAGTTTATAATATGTTTGCTTTTCTTTCTTTTTGAAAATCATAATGTCCTTTTTAAAATGCAAAGTCTGACAAATTGTGCATACATGTCTTGGTGTGTCTTGAATTTTTTTTGGAATAATTCTATTGGTGATGTTGAGCATTTGCTTTTGTTGGTTGCATTTTCCATTTTTTGATTAGTGTGTATTTGTTGTTTGATTTTGTGAAGTGATGTAGTGTTGCTACTCATTATCTTTTATTTTTTAGTAAAATTGCCAACATGTTGTTGATTAGTCCTTAGAAATTGTTTTAATTTCCTAAATGTGATTTATGATTCAGTATTGCTTTTACTTCATAAGGTACGAGTGGCTCAAAATGTCCATGAAGGGGATTTGCATCATGAAATAATTTAGAGTATGATTGACCATGGGATGATTGATTGAAATGTAAGTATTTTTTTGCCTGATGTCATTGACTAAAGACATATTTGTATGTCTAGCCACTTGGATAGCCAACGAATGCAAAATATGTCTGCCCATAGTCCAACTTCATTGATATTTGTAGTTGGCATTGCAAAAATACGCATTCTACGCAGGTATTCTTCAACATTTTGTATATTGTGCAATTCATGTAATGTGTAACTTTCTAATTCACAATTATAGGAGGTAATTGCTTCTGCATCACCTTGTGTGAGGCAACTCAAGAAATAGTCTATAGTTTCGTTGCATAATTAAATTGATGTGTATTGAGAATGAAGTAGATGCTCTAATGAGTCAAATAAGCAATCCCCTACATTGTATTTAAATGTGTTAGTTCTGTGGAATCCTTCATTTCTCAATGCATAATCAATAATCAAAATCTGAGTTTGAATTGTTAATTTGTATTTTTCTACATCTATGATTTGTTTTTGTTTTTCATCTATTGATACTCTTGTTCTTTTCATTTTTATTTGAATAAGGACAATATTGCCGATATCCAAATATCAAAAATATGTTGTACCTGTAATATGTTCATAATCATTTGGTAGTTAGTTCTAATCATTAATAACTACAAAAGGTATATTAAAAATTGAAATAAGAAGTAACTTGTGTCCTAAAAGCATTGCCGACTTGCAACTTTGAAATTCACTTTGTTTTCATTTTCCTTATTTCAAATTGCAATTAAACATTTAAAAATAAATAAATTTAATCCTAAAATACTAAATAGTCAAGACAGAGTTTAAATATTCTAAAAATAATTGTTATATAAGCCTAAATAGTAAAACAATGATTGAACAACCCTAAAAACAACATTTCATAATCTTCCAACCTTAGGCTACAAATAATTTGCAATTTACATACATGAATAATATATTGACCATTTAAATTGAAAACAATGAAACAAACAAACAAACAAAATATATGAAGTAGCAATGAAAATGCAAGACAAAGTATGAATTTGTGAAGTCTTACCTTGAAGGCTACATCAATGTTTCAGAAAATAATATAAAACACAAAATGACAAAAATTTTTCTTAAAATTTGCCATGTGTTAACAAAACCCATGGAAAAATTTGCATGGTTGTTAGAGACTTGGATATGAGAGGTAAGGTACAATTTTTTTGGGTGTACTTTTTTGCTTTGTGAGAACTTGTGACTTTAGCTACTATTTGACGAGTTTTTAGATAATCATGTGTTCTATTCGATACCAATTGTTTACAAAATCCAAGTGTCTTCTCTCTAATACTGACATAAGTTTTAGTTGATGTTGGTTTAGGTTTTGGATTCAATCATTAGCTACTTTGTTTGCTTAAGTTCACAAAAACAATACATACACACATACATAAAATAATCATCATTTACTCAAAATGTACGATGTTAATTACAAAGGTGAGAAAATAGTTGACAAGTAATAATTTATTGGAAATTGTCAAATTGTAAATGTTCTAAATCAAAATTGTATATATGAAAATAACATTATTCAACATCGAGTATGAATTGGTGAATCAAGGATACAAGTGGGATTCATGCAACAAAAATTGTTTGGGTTTGCATACTCCACTTAATTATAAACGTCAGATATCGGAGACTTCTAAGGTAGTGCATGGACTAGAATCTTTGTGATATTCCACTTAAGTTCTGATTGCCTTCTAATAAGGATGTGCATGGATTGTATAAGCAGGAGAAGGATTAGAATAATGAAGAACAATAAGAAAGGCTAAGAGTTCAATAGTTTAGTTCTAAAGAAGGAACATTCAGCACTTTAGTTTCATGGAGAAAATCAAAAGGAGAACCTTATTGTATCCATAAAATTGAGCAAACATGATGAAGGAGACTCAAAATGTGTTGCATATTCTAAAGTAGTTGCAATGCCAATATCATATTCACAGAATTGCATTTTGTGTTCATAGAGTATGAAAAGAAAATGCTTATGTATAGTTCTTTTGTTCAATGATGTGAAAAAGTATTTCAATTATGTTGTTTATGCATCTAACCTAAATAAAAGATGAAGCATCATTTGTTAGCATATACATTGTACATTGTTAAATAGCAAGTGTTTCCAAGTGGCTTTGTGACTTGTATAATCATAGATACAATTTTACTATTTACATCCTCTAAATTGCACTCTTCATTTATATTTTGATATTGAATTTAACTATATTACTATATAATAACAAATATATTAAACATTTCTAACCTATAAAAAGATCCAAAGCTAGAATACTAAAGATGCAATATCAAGATTTTTTTAAAATTCACTTATAGACAAAAAAGATATTATAATTAGTCATTGAAGCTTGCAAATCGTATAGTTATCACTGGAATAGAATTGCAATATTAGTTTTCTTGTTATCAGGTCTTCTAGAAATCCCAACACAAAAGTTGATAATTACTACAAGAACTTTCGACAACTTACTCTTGTTGTACCACTTTGCATCTATATTCAAGGATAGTTAACCAGTACCAAAGAAGTACAGAAAGACTAATACATTGCATATAAGCAATATGCAAAAGTGTACAGTTTTTTTGACAAATATCAACAACAACAATAATATGACCATTTCAATGAATAGAATCACGAATGATTCTAATATGAAATTATCATTAACAGATACAACCATATCTCTTTGATCTTCTAGACAATTATATAAATTGAAATAACAATGATGTGGATGGCTATTTTGGATTTGCTAGGATCGTATCTGCCCGATTTGTATAATCTATCAATCACTTGTTACAATATGCTTTGAAACGTTTGTTGCACCCAAATGCACAATTTTCGCTGTTGTTCTAAAATAGAAGACCATATAAGAATAGTTCTAAAACACTATACTTATTTATGGTGATGACATTCACATCTCTAGCAATCTAATTCTCACGATGTGCAATTGTTGTTTTTCAAATTCCATTTTCATCATTGCACATATATCAGATTTCGCAAGAATAACTTAGCTAAGATTTTATAATTAAGAGAAGATTAACTGGTCAATGTCCTCAATGACAAACACGTTAAACATTTATTCTAAAAACTTATATAGTCTATGTTTGGAAGACTTTGTTGAAGAGAACAAGATTGTGACATAGTAACTCAAGATGCAATTTGTTTGAAATTATACAATATAAGACCCTGGTAAAGTAAATAAGGAAAATATTATTATGGCGAGACTTACAACTAGAAAGGTAGTTTACGCAAGGCATGATTACCTGTATAAGTCTACCTAAGTATTGTCTAGGAATACCAACGCCATTTGATTGCGCATAAAATCTTTGATATCAAATTTGTTACTCCCAAACTTTTGCCCTTTACCAGTTATGACTAAAATGTTATAGCTTATCGAAGATATGATTGCATATAGAAGTTACATGAAATCATATAAGGAAGCTAGGATCAATTGATAAATTGTACATGTTCATAGAAATTTTCTAAACTTGTTGGTTGTTTTGACATCGGGAAAAATCATGATAGAAATAGTCTCATGTCATTTAAATGTCCCTTGCCTATTTTATTTTCAAAGGGAAAGGAAAGGGAAAATGGTTGAAACCAAATTACTCATGTGATCATATGAAATTGCAAGATATGAGGTGATCATATCAAACAATAGAAATTTCTCAAGTTGACAATTCATTGACTTTAGAGGATTTGCCTATACCACTGGCCTCAAATTTTAGATTTGTGGCAACGAGAATTTGCATCAAGAAAGAGAACAAAAATAGAAAATAGAATGGGCATTTGCAAATTACATAATACCATTCAACAATGCATCCATTTGCTAACACTAAACAATGGACATTTAATAATAACCTAAAAATTGTTGCAATGAAGTCAATTGTTAAATCTGGGAGGGAGATCAAGCTGCAAAATCAATTTATCTTAGCTGAAGGTCACAGAGGAGAAAAGGTAATCAATTAGAACTTGGGGGGTGGGTTATGAACCTTTCTTCACTTACAATTCTCATCAATATGGTAATATTGGTTCTATTAGAAACATGGGATGATATATATCTGTAGACACTTAAATGAATCTATATATTAATTCCCATAAAACTTGGATGCCATACATATTTAAAATCAAAATTACAAGTATTATAATTTTCTTCACAAACATCAGTAGTGACAAGAACAACATGTTTCCATTAATTCACATCACAAGATAACAATTCAATTTCAAATTGCAGCTAATTTTGCCTTATAAAAGACTTACAAATAGTGTGTGTTCACACATAGTCCTATAACAAGTGTTTAACCGATAACAGATAAGTAAAAGTTACCAGTTTATATTGCAAATTCTCAAGCTTAAGACCCTTGTAGTGGAATTTAATTGCTTAAATAAAAGAGCATCATAGTAAAATTGAGCATTTTACCTCTTCTTCTAAGTGTTACTATCGAAAAGACAATGACGGTTTTCAAATGCTTTTCGGGTAGTTTCCACAATATAGCTAAGAATATTAGCCTTTCTTGGAACAAAATCTTGTATGTTTGTAGTGTAAAAGGGAAGAGAGAATTTGAAATTTGCCACCTAATCAACTACAATGACCTAAAAAGTATATAAATGGAGATTTTGATGTCTACAGATGAAAGAGAGTAGGGCATTTATAATAGTTTAGATACACAATTGGGACACCTCATATGATAATGAAATTTAAGTGTTTAAGCTAATACACGGATTTCATTCAACATATAAAGAATCTAGACATGGCTATTGTTGTTCTCATCGTTATATGATTCAATGCTGGATGGTCAATTTTTCGTAGTTAACTCTAATTGAAATCATAAACATTTTAATTTATATCATAAAATAATAATAATGTTTAATATAATAAAATATTTTTTATTTAAATATAATTATAACATGCAAAAATTGAATTATATGGAGAGGAGGTGTCCCTTTGTGCTAGTACATTGGGTATCCTCTACTATTGTTAAAAAGTATCGCAAATTTAAAACTAAATTGAATCTCTTGAGATCAAAGTAGTTTGTAGAAAAAACACTTGTACACTCACACACCATATTTATTCATTGTGCCATCACTCTTTTTGAGTCCCATTAGTGGTTCTTGACCACTTTGACCATTTACTTTTTGGAGATTTAATAAAATAATTTGAACTCATTAGTATATGCTTTTCTAAACAAGGCACTCACACACTACACTATGCATTATGAAGCTAAGTGCATGCCAAGGGTGCCCATGTTTTATTGTTTGATATGTAGCAAAGTTCTGTTAATTTAAAAACAAACAATCCATCTTTAATGTCAACTTTAGCCATGTACGCCATAGTATATTCAACCTTTTAACTTGTACATGTCATTGTCCATCAAACAAGAAAATTATAAGGAAGGCAGTTTGATAAGTTCTCAAATAAAATTGTTAAAACAACTTATAATACTTCAATTATAAGCATTTCTACTACAACTATAAACATTGAGGCCTAATATGTAATGGTAAATAGAAACAAAATCAGATAAAAAGCTATGGGTGAGAGCAAATTTGACAACTTTTATAGCAAGTTGGTTAAATGATTGTGCAACACAAGTTTTGCATGATCTTAGTGGTGGTGGTAGTTGTATATATGATGACACATCTTTAAAAAATATTCATTTTTCTCTCTGATTTTTGCAAAATCCAATTCTATATATGCAAGTGTGTAAACACTATAAAGCATTGATTCTATTTAAGTGACAACTATTTAGTGGTGGAGAAGAATCCATTGAGGTGTCAAGTAAGGTTGTTCTAAATTGTGGAAGAGAATGAAAGAGCAGAAATATTTAATGAAAAAATCAACTGCAGACATTATGGCCACGGAACAGGAAGAAACCAACTTTTCTACCCACAAGTCTACACACAAAATTGACAATGGTATATAATTTTTTCCATTTCATTTCTACTCACATTTCACTAAGTTGCCTTGCCTTTTATAGACTCTTAAATGCGTGGATAGCTGTTATCATATATATGGTTTATGTCGTGTGTTTTGTAGACAGAAATTTTCATTTTTTTTGTTGTTGTGATGGTTTTCATATTCATGGCAAAAAGTGGAATTGATGTTAGTTACAAGTTTCAATTGTGTGTACATTCTGGGATATTCAAACCTCATTCTAGTGCCTCTAGGATTGGTCTGGGGAATTATTGGCATGGTTGTTTTAGGTGCTTTCTTACTCTATGCCAATTTGCTGCTTGCAAATATGTATATTATAGATGGCCAATTCTCTTGAAAATATAGTTTAATTGAAGGGAAAAGGCAAATTCCAAGGAAAAAATACGTACAAAATTCACACCTATCAAAACCCTCACTATCAGAAAAATTGAAAATTAAGACAGTCTAGAATATAAGTTACATTTTCACTATTGTGAATGTTAATACATGAACAACAGAGCTGGTATAAATACTCACATTTTTAAGAGATCAGATGCCAAGGATTTCAATATAGATGAACTCTTAGCAACTGGTATAAATACTGACCTTTTAAAGAGATCAAATGCCTAAATCATACCTAAAAGCTAACTTGCCTTTAAAAAACAACAAAAAAAACTTGAAATCCACTTACAATAAGCAACATATGCATTTATATATGCCTTTTTATACAGAACTCCAGTTTTATTAACTGGTGAGAAAACCTAGCTGTAGATTTACTAAGTAACCCTCTTGTAATCATTTGTTGTAATTGATGAATTTATCTTTCTTGAAACTACATAATTCTTCTTTCTTCCAATCAGGACAATCACGATATTATTTAGGAACTGTTTGTTGTGTGCAATACCCTAGATTAGAATGTTAGTGTTTGTCGTTAATATTACTCATCACAGACTGTTGCAACACATTCAGTTCAATTTAAAATTCTCTTAAAGATGTATTGTCTCTTACCAACTTAAAGGAAATATCCTGATGTATGTCTAATACTAAGTAAAGCTTGAAAATACTAAGTAATTATAATATTACTAATCTAATATAAATAATATTATAATAATACCCATAGAACTGGCAAATGATAAAAGCAAACGTAATTGCCCCCTGTCTCAGAGGTGTCTGTGGCACACGCATTACACTTACAAATAAAATCCTCAAGAATGAGCTTTTGCAAAAATACGCTGGAAAGCCACTTAAAATGCAAAAGTCATCCAATGCCACTAGTAAACATGCAATACTGGTAAACAAAGTATACACGCAGACACAAGCTACTTCAACTGGCAATTCATTAGAGCTGCAAATGGTGGATGTCACACATTTTATCGAGATATTAATGATCCTTATTACCAAGCCACATCCAATATTGGGGTTTAATTGTGATAGTAAATGAAAGAGTACTTAATGCCTCCATCTCAGATAGAAAACACCTTCGTATGCCTGCCAACAGTGAATGAGATAAGACATTAAATTTAATCCTTAAATGTGCAAATCCATCACTGCAGATATGCCAAGATTTTTATATTAAGTACCATTTCTATAGAGGAGGAATTAAATATTTATGACATCATTTAAAATTAAAAAAAATGGTTTTTCTCCTTACTGTTTCTAATATAAACCAATAGGAAGAAAGAAAAATAACATTTTTACAATAACTTAAAATATAAATTAAATTTAAGCTATAAAACTTTTGTGCAAAAATTTTAATTCTTTATCATGATTGGTTGAATTAATTGGAAAATTGAATCCAATAATGCAATAGTAACGTGAGTACAGGAACTAATAAAATAAAAGTACATGGCTAATATACCTTAAAATGTGTTTAATTGCAATAGCTTTTGTCCTAGGTACCAGAAGGCATTCGAAGATTTTTAATTCAAAATAAGGCAGAATATTTCGTCGATATATGCGACTTGCGATCATACTATGGCCTGCAGAGTCAGCTTTTGTTTCAGAATTCGCACGCCACTGCCAGGATCTGTGTTTTTTTCTTTTTTTTCTTTTGTTGTGTATTTTCTTTTTCAGATTGTCTGAGTCTTACTAGGACGTCGTTTTTAGCATGCATACACAGTCGACGCTGCTCTTTGTATATGCTTAAAACTATCTCTTTCAGTTTTTTTGTTTGGTCTTGTTTTGGAAACGGCCTTTGAATAACTCAAAAATTATCAGATTGCTTGACATGATCTCCTGAAACAATATCAAGGCATCCGTGCTCGTGGCTTCTTAGTACAATTCAATCTTTGCTATTTGCACAGGCAAGAAAACATTAAATCAACACGGAATTCAGTAATTAGGAATACTCCAACATAGTAAATATTAATCATAAGATTTATATTCCCAGGTAATTGATCTCCAAAATACATTATATTGCACTGGCGAGAACCATATAAGCATCTGCATTCCAGCCACGTTATTTACTATTAATCATAAGGCTTATTCAAAGATAATTGATCTCCAAAATACGTTAAATTGCATGGACGAGAACTATGTAATCATCTTACATTCCTACTGGACATCATTCTCTAGACGACGTTATTGTTTTTTTTCAAGAATTATCTTTTTTATCTTCCCCATTCCTTTTCTAACAAGACCTGCTTATTACCCACAGAAGAGAAAATATGACAAACAATTGAGATTGCTTCCTTTCTAATACCCTTTGCCAGGTACGTATCCAGAACCACCTCCAAAGCCGGAGCCAGCTCCGGAGCCTGCACCATAGCCTGAACCAGAGCCAGCACCATAACCAGAACCACTGCCTGAACCTGCGCCATAGCCCGACCCAGACCCAGAACCGGCCCCATAACCTGATCCGCTGCCAGATCCTGCACCATAGCCACTGCCCGACCCAGAGCCAGAACCAGCCCCAGAACCTGATCCGCTGCCGGAACCAGCACCATAGCCACTGCCTGACCCCGACCCTGACCCATAACCAGACCCACTGCCTGAACCAGCTCCATACCCAGTTCCTGCACCCTGCCCAGCACCATATCCTGACCCAGAACCGGCACCTTGGCCTGCACCATACCCATTGCCCAAACCAGACCCAGCACCATAGCCTGAACCAGCACCTGACCCTTCACCACTTCCAATTCCCGAACCAGCTCCGAAACCTGAACCGGCCCCTGTGTTGGAAAGTAATTTCTCCCACAATCATGATTAGTTAATTAAATGACAAAAAGACAAAAAGACAAAAGAAGAAAATAGAAAGTTCCTAAAGGAGTCTAGATAAGATGGAGGTTTCCAGAAAGAGGAGAGTTCTAGGTTGGAAAGTTCTAGAGGAAGTTTCCAGAAATAGATTGTTTCTAGATGAGGAATAGAAAAGCCTAGAAGGCACAGGCATGTACCAAAGCCCTCTATAAAAGAGGCATAATGTAATGCAATGAAGTAAGTCAAGTGTAATGAACATTAGAATGCAGCAGCATTCGTTATAAGCATTGTAATGATGTTCTGAGTTAATGAATACTGTGCAGCAGCACACATTTGAGTATGTTTGTGTATCTTGTGTATTTCATGTTTCTGTGTTTGAAATTTTGTCTTAATGTCTTGTGGATTTAATATCCACCACCAACAACTGGTATCAGAGCAGGATAGATCGTGAGATTGGAGCTGGAGGATCAAAGCCAGGTTATCATGTTCGAGTGAACAGAGCTAGGGTTATTGTGCTATGTTGGATTGTGCTTTGTTCTTTTTTAGGTTCTTCGTGGGAGATTGAAATCATAGCCAAAGGAAAGCTGCAGAAATCGGCCAAGACAAGCAAAATCCTTGATCACAGGAAATCGTTGAAAAGAAGCCAGTTTAAGCATCCACGCCACCACAGATTGAAATCGTAGCCTAAAAGGAGATGTAGATTATGGAGATAGTCACCAAAATTTGACACAGACCGTTGACCAAGTTTGCAGGTAAGAAGATCAGTTAAAGGGAAATCAAGGCGCAGAAAATCAGAGAAGCAGATCCACCAAGGTATATTAAAAATTATTTGTTTGTTAAAAAAAGCCCTATCTTTCAAAGTCAATTCATTGTATTCGAGCCATTACTGAAAAGTGAAATCGAAGGACATTAGGAAAGTCACAGCCAGATCGAACCCAGTCATTTCCATCAGATTTAATTTACCATCAAAGAGGTCAATGTGAAGTCATAAAAAAAATCTATTAGGAAAAATAAAGGAGATCGCTGAAAAAGGGAGCGCCATTTGAGTGGAGGAATCGTCACAAGTCTAAGGAAATTGTAGTAGAAAGCAGTCTAAAGACAAGGAGGAGATCGTAGTGTTTGAAGAAGATTGCAAAAATCAAGCAGCTATCAAATTGGATTGTGTCAAAGACATGGCATCAGGTATTCTGCAACCTGTAATTCCAATATTTTCTGGCAAAAATTATGATAATTGGTCATACAGAATGAAATTGGTACTTTCTTCACAAGGGTTATTAGAAATAGTCGAAAAAGGTTTTACTAAACCACCAGATGAGTCTACATTGAGTCCAGATGAGAAGAAAAAGCTGGATGAAAATAAGCAAAAGACTCAAAGGGCTTTGCAAATCATTGCACAAGGATTGGATGATCTAGTTCTTGGAAGGATTAAGCCAGCCACTACAGCCAAGCAAGCATGGGACATTCTAGAAACAACTTATCAAGGTACAAGTAGGGTAAAGCTTGCCAAATTACAAATGCTTAGGAGAGAATTTAAAAATTTGCAAATGAAAGATTCTGATTCAGTAGATCAATTTTCATCTCATGTCATGGATTTGGTTAATCAAATAAGGATGAATGGTGATGAACTAATAGATCAAAAGGTTGTAGAGAAGATTTTAAGAAGTTTGCCTACTAAATTTGATACTATTGTGGTGACGATTGAGGAAACTAAAGATTTGTCAAAATATTCAATAGATGAGTTGTTCGGTACCTTAAAAAATTATGAGTACAGGTTGAACAAGAATAATAATACCTCATTGGAGAATGCATTCAAAGCACAAATGTCATTTGGCAGAGGCAGAGGAAGAGGACATTCAGGATTCAGAGGAAGAGGAAGAGGAAGAAGTGATTACCAACGAGAAGAAAGGAGGAGTCCAGATCCAGGAGGTAGGAAAAATCAAAGTTTCAATTCAAGGGGACACAATAGCAATCAGGCATCACAAAGGTATGACAAATCAAATGTTTAATGTTATTATTGCAAGAAGTATGGTCACTTGGCAAATGAATGTCGAAAGAAACAAGCAGATATGGGAAAACAAAATGCAAATTTTTCTGAAAGTAGTTCTGAAACATTGTTTATTACATGCCATGTAGCTCAAGAAAGTTCAGACAACATTTGGTTTCTAGATAGTGGTTGCAGTAATCACATGACAGGAAATAAAGATTTATTTAAAAGTTTGGATACTTCAGTAAAATCAGAAATTAAATTGGGTAATGGTAACATAGTTGAAGTCATGGGCAAAGGTGCAATTAATGTGATAACAAAGCTTGGTAAGAAGACAATTCCTGATATTTATTTTGTACCTGGTTTGAAGCATAATCTCATAAGTGTGGGACAACTTACTCAAAAAGGTTATAAAGTTGTTTTTAAAAATAATGTGTGCACTATACTTGACATTCCTCCTAGTAATTTGGTGATTGCAAGAATTGAAATGACAAATAACAGGATGTTCCCACTTTGTATGAAAAATGAATGTTTGAGGACAAAGTCATTAGCTGAAGCTAAAAGATGCTTGGTTGAAGATTGTAAGGAAGTTGGAACAGCAAAATTTGCATGTTGTGATATTATTGATGAAGAATGTAAAGCTAAAGATGACAAGTTGTTTGAATCTCAAAATCTTGTTAACTGTAATAAAGAGAATGTTGGTTTTAAGATGATGAAAAGAATGGGGTATAAAGGACAAGGATTAGGAAAGTATGGACAAGGAATGAAGGAGCCAATTGAGCCAATAGTGAGGCCAAAGTACGCAGGTCTTGGATATGGAAAAGCAAATCATATTACATGTACAAACAAATTGGTTAAAGAAAAGAGGATCGTGCAATGTTCTCATTGTCATAGGCAAGGACATACAAAGGAAAAGTGTTGGGATTTACATCCATGTAGCAATTGTGGATTCAGAAATCATTCAGAAAAGATGTGTTGGCAAAGACAATGGAAAGATGAATCTATGAAGGATTGCATGAAAATGGATTGTGGATGGAGTTATGGATCGAGTTGGCAACAAATTACAGGTATGCTGAAAAGTTTGTTTAGGTATAGATCTTCATTTGTGAAAGATGATAACAAGTAGGAAAAGTTTGAAGGGTTGAGGCATCATGCAAAGTTGAAAGATACAGATAGTAAGAAGACTTCCAGTTTGTTGTTCTAAATATTTCAAGGATTGAATGACTGCCGCAGCAGTGGGTGAGAGTTAGAGATCAGCAGATCTTGAAGACAATTTAAAGGCAACATGTACGAAAAGGATTTAAGTGAGAAGTGAGTCCGTAGACTTGGAAGACTAGAAAGATTTGGAAGGCAAATTTGAAATGATGAACTTGTGGTCGAAATTAAGGGGGAGTGTTGGAAAGTAATTTCTCCCACAATCATGATTAGTTAATTAAATGACAAAAAGACAAAAGAAGAAAATAGAAAGTTCCTAAAGGAGTCCAGATAAGATGGAGGTTTCCAGAAAGAGGAGAGTTCTAGGTTGGAAAGTTCTAGAGGAAGTTTCCAGAAATAGATTGTTTCTAGATGAGGAATAGAAAAGCCTAGAAGGCACAGGCATGTACCAAAGCCCTCTATAAAAGAGGCATAATGTAATGCAATGAAGTAAGTCAAGTGTAATGAACATTAGAATGCAGCAGCATTCGTTATAAGCATTGTAATGTAATGATGTTCTGAGTTAATGAATACTGTGCAGCAGCACACATTTGAGTATGTTTGTGTATCTTGTGTATTTCATGTTTCTGTGTTTGAAATTTTGTCTTAATGTCTTGTGGATTTAATATCCACCACCAACAACCTGATCCAGCACCATAACCAGACCCAGGCCTAACGTCACTGCCAACACCATACCCAGAGGGCCAGAACCAGCACCTGACCCAGTTCTATAACCAGACGCCGTCTCTTTGCTAAAAAACTTGCTTTCTCTACCTTCCACGCTATTGAGATTACAAAGGCTCAATGCAAACATAAGCACAAGCAAAACCGAGCTCATTATACAAGCTCTGGTTGCCATCCCTTACAGTAAATTCAATGAACAATGATTTACTTTCAATACAGAGCCAAATATATGAACTTGTCATGCAAAACGAGAGGAAGCAGCAAGCATTTATACACATTCTCGGGGCACCCATCTCAATCTTTCCCGCTTGGTCTCCACAAAAAAACACCTAGGGTGGCGCACTTTCCCCACAAAAAGAAACATTCCACGCATTTCATTCAAGTCACAATTTTCTTCGCCACATCCTTGTCTTATGTAAAACCAAAATCAGTTTTACAATGCTCAGTAAGTACCTTCATACTAAATTTTCTTGGAGAATCTATTGCATCTCTCTCCAATGATGAGAGAACTTTTTCAGTGCGTTCTGTCAGCTTGAACGAAGCTCAATGAGGTCAGCGAGGATTTTAATCACAGACAATAGCTAGTGGTGATGAGATGCCATGTGTAGTGCTACAGACCTCAAGCATTGCCTTAATGGGTAGAAAGAAGTTGAGAAGTTACAAGCAGAAGCAAAGAAAAGGCCACTGCAGATCACCCAGATAAAAATCAACACTGAGTGCGCATTGCAGGCCGTGGGATTTGAGCCACCTCGTGATCTCACATCTGGTCATGCATTACTTACGCTTCCCATTAAGACAATTATTCATAGTGCGCTCTGCACATTCTGCACCATCTCCTTCATGTCTTGTATGTTAGCTTCAAGTTGGCTTCTTTTAATTGAGTAAAAGAAGACCATTATTTTCTCAATTCAAATTATTAGCCTTTCAGCCAAATACTGCATGTTAATGGACACAATTTTGATAATTCAGATGGCTTTTCAAGTGGAAAAGCTAGGGAAAGAGAGAACCATACAATTTGCTAATTTTTTTTTTCTTTTTCCATAATGATTGCACTCCATTTGCTCACTGCACGGATGATTGAAATGGTTCATATGTCTATTTATGGTATGTTCTCTCATGTCTTATGGTTATCCATATTCTCTGTTTAAGGTAGAGCCAGAATTCTACTTTTACTGGAGTTACAGGACAAGGACCAGTCTTATAACCTCCATAATATTTAGCAGGTCGAGTCTTATAGAATACTGACACATCAAAATGGGGTTGAGGGACCGGTCCAAACATGAATGGCTCAAATAATTGGTCTACCGACTACATCGATTCATATTAAGTTATTTCAGCTAAAGTTTGAACATATTCGATTTGTATTCTTAGGCTGTAAAAGATTTCATCAGTCTATTCCACAAACTTTTATTATCGAAATCTAAAATGCATTTAACTCACTTTTTTTTTCCTATGCCATAATGCACCTTATCTTGAAGTATAGAAGCTTCTTGTTTTATGAAAAATAATTTTTCAATCACTCTAGAATCTTGAGTTTTCTAACGGTTAGGTTATTTTATGTTATATTAGTAGAATATATCTATTAACATTTTTTTTTTTGGTTTTACATATGTTTATATTTTTTTATATTTGTAAGGGGTTGCTTTAAAATTAATTAATGTAGATATATGTTTATATTTTTTAAGGGTCTTAAAAGATTTGAGTTATATCTTTAGGGTGTGTATAAAAAGGAGTTATCCATAGGTCATTTTATCATCACATCACATACTAAAGGATTATTTGGAGTTAAAAGGAGAACATGTTTGTACACTTAATCTAATATTTTGTATATTTATAGTAACCTCCTCTAACTATGTCAACACTCGACATCCAACTCTATAGTCTTTTTTCTACTTCCTATCATTAACTCCCAACCTAGGGGCTTGACCAAGGCATAAGGGGAAAATAGCACACTTCCACATGGTATTCTTTAACACTAGTAGTATTTTTCTTACTCTAGATAGCGATAGATGAATTTTCCTTGCAAGTACTAACGATCATTTTTAATATGAATAGGATCGTAACTTTTAGGATAGAATCACAAGTTTTCAAACAAGATTGTAGTCCCAAAATTTTGGTTTCGCTAATGTGATTCTTACCTAGACACACAGGAACATCCATTTAGAATTTGGTTGTCTCAACTTTCTATTGATAGGTTTCATCTCAAATTTCAATTGTCAATCCTTTGTCATAACACATAACTAGGTGTATATTCAAATCCATAAGCTACGAAACTCTAATCGCTTCTCATTTCAATTTAGAACATGTTTATTTATACAAGTCTAAGTTAGCATACGATCATGTGCACAAAGATGGGGGACCAAAAAGTTGCCAAAATCACTTTTTTTGGTCCATTGTACATATAACGTGAGCGCATTATGGATCGATAGTACTACCGAGCCATAATGCAAGCGCATTATAAAAACATTAAAAATAGTGTATTTTTTATGTTTTTCATAATGCAAGCACATTATAAAAAACTTTAAAAATAGTGTATCTTTTATGTTTTTCATAATGCAAGCGTGTTATGAAAAACATAAAAAAATACACTTTTTAAATTTTTTTATAACTTGCATTAAAAACAGTGTATTTTTTATGTTTTTCATAATGCACTCGTGTTATGAAAAACATAAAAAAATACACTTTTTTTAAATCTTTTATAACACAAGCGTGTTTTAACGCGTTCACATTATAACATGCCTTGGAAACTACCAACCCTTAGGGTTGAATTTGCCTTGGGCATCCAACCCAAAGGGTTGGACTTGCATAGCAATGCCCAAAGACGTGTTTTTTTGCAAAATATAGAAAACAACTAAATGCCAAGCGTGCTCTCCATCAGGTTTGCACATTTTTCAATGTCGACCTAAAAAATGTCACAATAATGTCAAGCTCTCTCTTACCTTTCTAACCATGTAATTTTTTCTACATTTTGAATACGTTAAGGTTTTAATCTTCAATTTCTTTTGCTAGTGTCTTCCTTTTTTTCTTGAAAACCTATCTATAGTATTTTTGGTGTCATTTTTTATTTATTCATCCAAATTTAAAACTGTGAGAAACCATGATCTACTAAGATGAAAATGATATAAAAAATGGACTGAAAGAAATTGTGAATTGCATTAATAGATTATGAACAAGAGGTGACATATATAGGTGAGAGAGGTGAAGAGGTTGAGTCGATTTAGGAGTTGACTTCAACACTCAACTCACCAAGTGTCGAATGAGTGTCGACACATATCTTAGAGAATCCAATACAACTCTCCAAGTTTGACACCTAGCACCTAAGGTGGCTTAAAGCTATGTGCTTAAATATATTACTTAGAATAAGTATATAAGGTATAGTTTAGCACTAACACCCCTCTTAAGCACAACTTAGGTGAGTTCAAGAAGAGATGTGTCCCGGATACAAGTCTTGGTTAGGTATCCATGTACAATAGAGAGAAATGGGTCCCGGCTACTAGCCTAGTGAGGAACCAATTTACAAAACAATCTCTCAAAAAATGGAGTAAGATAGAAAAACCTATGGGAAAAAACTATCCTCCAAAAAGAAGGAAAAGAGAAGGATTTAAAACCTTCTGAAAAGATGTCCCTTGGTGATTAGAACATCATGATGAAGAACTCCTAAAGCATGTAGAAGTTGTAAACTCTGTTAATGATGGACTAGTGTCTGCTAGAATCAATGAACCTTCATGAAACATAGATTGAGATAAGAGATACAAGATGCTACATGAGTGAACATTCAAACACTACTCAACGATGTACACAAAGTCAACCAAACTCTGTGAAGTTGATAATATAGATAGTGCTATGGTTAGGAGTACTAGAACCTCAAACTATGATCCACTGAATTAATCCCCCATATGAGAGATTAAGATTAGAAGGAAGGTTCATGAGGCCTTCCAAAAAGAAGATTCTGCTTCATTGAAAGAAGCACTAGCATAACATCATAGTCCCCCCTTAATACTAAGAGAATATGAGTAGACAAATTGAGATCGAGAGTGTGTAAAGAATGGAGAGATGTACAATGTGTGCTCCACGACACACCCACATGAGGTGAGAATCAAAATCTATGTTGTGATGATATAGCGCCCCATTACACTTTATAATTTAGTGTATGTACAATAATTTCTCAAACTCCCTTCCTAAGGAAACACACATTCAGTTTTGTGACACTTTATGTGAATGCATTTACAAACATTCTTACTATTGGAGTTCAAAAAAAAGATGCATGAATTTGGAAGTTGCTTGTGTATTGATGTTGATGCTGAACTGTAACTGATGACTCCATAGATGCTAGTATCATGAGTATTTAAGAACATTAACTAAATTTGAGATGTGATCCGATGCAAGATTTAGGTTCATTTACCATAGGCTCTCGATTGTGAGATATGAACCAATGAGAATCTGTTTCAAGATTATAGATCATTTACCATAGGCTCCCAAAAAATGTTTGAAGGATCATTCGACTCACCTGTTTCTTAATGAAGGATCATTCAATCCACTTATTTCTCAATCAAGGATCATTCGATCCACCTTTTAGTTGCAACCTCATTAAGTTAATTTACATGACATAATCCTCTATAGTATTTAGAGTCTTTGAGACTTATACTTATGAGGGCTTTAGCTTGTGACTTCTTGTTTGATGACCTTCCCTTGGGTGTTTTCAAGGTCACAATAGAACATAAGTACTTAGAGTTAGTTTTAACCACTTATTAAACTATCTAGATAAGATGTTTTTGCAGACTTGAAAGTATGAAAAGAGAAAATGGAGAAATTAACTCGATGATACCCCCCTTACTTTGTTCCCCTCTACTTTGTGGCACTTTATAAATTAGTGCATGTCTAACCCTTTTTGTTAGATTACCCCCAAATTTATGGCACTTTATAAATTTCTTAGTGCAATAGACAATAATTACCTATTTCTAACACTAAAAAATGAAGATGCCTTTGACGGTTACAAAAGGTTAACATATAGTTATAGTTAAGCTAACAATAATGTTTTAAATGCTAACTAACTTTATAATGCAACAAATTATAGCCTTGTAAAGTGGCTGATTGAGCCCTGAATAAGACTCTGCCATCGTAGCCCAAATTGAGGGCGTAGAGGATGGAAGAAGAGGCCTTCGTGGATGAGTAAGGACGTGGGCGGTGGAGAACAAATCGCAACCAGAGACCTTATCATCATCAGTTCCACCTATCGCAAGCTCACGAAAAGTTGGAATCATGACTATAACAAGAACAATGTTAAGGAGCAAGGCATTGAGGTCTTTCAGCGCACTATGGGTGAGCGCTTGGGTGCCCTTGTAGATCGCTAGCCAAAATAAAGCATTTCGGCCTTCCATAGAGTCAAGCTCACTTCTCACTCCACAGGTCAATCTTTGAAGCCGTGGGTCAGCATTTTATCCGCCTCCCAGTTGTTGTTCTGCGACATAGCGGTGTAAATGGTGATCCACAATAGAGTAGAAGAGCACACCTTCTCCTGGTGCCTCACCTCATTCCTCACACATCATCATCAGCATCTCGTGATGAATCATTGAGCGGACACGCCAAACATTTCTGCAGGCCATGAGCCTTCTTGTGAGGCCCTTATCTACAGGTCGTCGGTCTTCACAAATGCTCGGCCTTGGTCACCATGGCTCATTCGAGCCATAACACACCTTTTCTGCATGCTTTGGTACGGACTCCTTGTGTGGAATCCCTACGTGAGGGCACGATTAGATGCAGAGTAAAATCCCGATGTGAGGGTGCAGGCAGAGGCAGGGTGAAAAACCCCGTGTCAATGGAAAAAGCCACGGGCGTCTCTTGTAAATTTTGATGATGGAGACCACTCTGCAGATGGAGACGTCTCTCCAAGGGCTGTTTTTAAACATCATCAACTTCAACAGTCAAAAGTCAATTTTGGCCAATAAAAATAGGACAAATATTTACCACTTTTTATTGTGGATGAGGTGTAAAATTCTTATTGACTGTTTGACCATTAAAGTGGATGATGTTTAAGTAGAGCCCTCTCGAAGATGGCTCCACAAAGAAAAACACCACAAACATCTCCAAAAAAAATGAGTGGATTGGCTCCTTCTATTCTGCCCTGCAACCTTCAAAATGCAGGGGCGAGGGAACAAGGCAATAGGCGTCCAAATTCCTCACTACAAGCGCCCCAAGTATCTCCACGAACAGCAGCAAAGGGCATCGTTCAGGATGGAGGATGCCTGAGGACATCATCCAGACTATGCTGGTATCCTTTCTCCACCCTGTGCCTCCGTAGTATGCTTGCTTTCCTTTCGCCCTCCACATCGTGTCTTGTGATGCCGAACAGAGGTTTCTGCCTTAACGGGGTAGAAAATGCCTCACGGCCTGCCTCCAAAACATGAGAAAATTCCTCTATACACAATGCTAGGTAATAGTGGACGATGTCTTCTCACGAACAAATAGGGGCAAACAAACAGGTCAAATCATAGATTGGCCTCGGCATAAGGACATACACACAAACCTTCGTAACAGCGGAGATTCACACCTCCAAACGAACTACCATCATCTTAGTGAGGCTCTGATACCATGTGAGAAACCATGATCTACTAAGAAGAAAGTTGATATTGAAAATGGAGTGAAAGCAGTTGTGAATTGCAATAATAGATTATGAACAAGAGGTGACATATATAGGTGTGAGAGAGGTGAAGAGGTTGAGTCAACTTCAACACTCAACTCACCAAGTGTCGAATGACTGTCGACACATATCTTGGAGAGTTCAATACAACTAGATCCAAGTTTGACACCTAGCACCTAAGGTGGCTTAAAGCCATGTGCTTAAATATATTACTTAGAATAAGTAATATAAGGTATAGTTTAGCACTAACAAAAACAAATTAAATTTTCACAGTTGATAAGGGCATGGTTCGGTGGTCAAGTCACATGGTTGTTGTGATGGGCACCAATGTTCAAACCCCTGCTAGGCCAAAGAGCTCACAACCCTTGTGCCTTCGTTGGGTTGACGTGCTCACAAGATATGTGTCTTCACTGGGCTATTGTGCTCACAGGCTGTGGGCATTCACTGGGCCAATGAGCTCGCGGGTTTGAACTTGGCGATAATGCCTTGGGGACTGAGACCCTCAGTAGTGGTCTCGACGATAAAGCCTTGGGAAGAGATCCCCCGTAAGGGTCTCTCTAGGCTTGGACCAAGCTAAAAACCTGAGTTACTCCAACAAAAAAATACATTTTTACATTCTAGACTCTATTATATACACATTAAAAAAAAAAAAAAATTGATTAGTTTATTTAAAAAATAGGGGGGAGCACACTTAACTTTGTGTTTTTCAGGATGTGTCCACTTTGAAAATTCATAAAAATTCATATATTCATTAAAAAATTACTAGAAAAATCAAGCATAAACTAGATGATGTTAGCTAATTTTCCACTGAAGCGAATGATGAAATAATTAAAAAAAATCAACATTTTAGGGGGAGCACACCAGATGCTATGTTATATTTTTCTGATAAAAATAAGAGCACTTTGTGTGCTCCCCCTATTTGAACCTCTTAATCTCCACCATTTAAAAAAAGAAATAGTAGTTTAAAAACTAGATTCTAAGCACTACAAACTTTGTTCTTGTTGCATCTTCAAATTTTGAGCATGGTTATCTTCAATTTATCATCCAAGATCAGTTTTTACTTATTTCAGAAAAAAGTGGCCACTTTTGACCCTCTTTTGGTCCCCTATTTCCATGCACATACCCATACTTCAGTCACTTTATCATACTTAGCTCTTAATATATAAGGTTTCATTTAAATCTAATTTATTTGTACCCTATATATTTTGTAGGGTGTGCTTCCCTACCATTTTATTTTGGTGAACTTGACCCTCAAACCCCTATAGGGTTTTAACCTTTGTCCCATTTTTGATTTCTAATCTAAATTATCTAATTTTTTCCACCTTTATCTCAAATCTAAAATTTGTACATACTCTTATTTTTTATATTTTCTTTTGCTTGTCATTATTGGTTCACATTTTGGTGAGCTTGATTGATCCTATATCCCCTAGGGGTTGTCCTTCCACCTTGCTATTTTAAAGATATTATATTTTTCATCACTTTCATTTTTTATATCAAATATGAAATATCACATACCTTCATTGCTTTGATTTCCCTTCCATCCAGGGTTTGGATTTTGTGTACGCTTTCTTTCATCTACTATTTGTTGATTTTTATATTTCCCAATGGATCCTTGTGAGTCTTTATTTTTAGATTATTTGTGCATATATCATATAGATTATGAGGTGTTTTCAAACTTTATTGATTCTAATCCTTTGATCCTTAATGATACCACCTCCTTTTACCATGTCAATGATGCTACATGTTTAATGCATGAGATTATTCAATGCAGCTTGTGTAATCTTTCAAACTTTGTGGACCTTATGCACACCATCCCATCAATTTTAGAGTGTTTTACTTCATTTGTCTACATGAATCTTGATGATTATACACCTTGTGTGTGTGTGTAATATCAGCTATTGCATACTTTGCAATTCCTTTTATTATTTTTTGCACTTATTTTAGCTTGTGTTCTATTTTGTATTTTTGAACCTTGTTACCTCTCTTCTTATGTCTTGTCCTAGTTCTCCTTTATCATCCTTGTCCCTTTCCCATGTGCTTTCTTTTTAATTTAATTTCTCCCATGCTCTTTCCTTACTCCTAGGGATTTTCCCTTTCTTCATAATCCTTTACCCCTTCCTCGTAACCACTTTTTTACTTTTAACTCAATCAATTAATGAGATCCTATGTCCTAGACTATATGTAAAATCACCTTTTTTGGAACCTAGAATTATGCATCCTGAAGCTTAACTCAAACCATAACTACCAACTTTAGATGGTAACCCTTACCCTTAATTTTTCATACAAAATTGGACCTCTTTGGGCTCAAAGACCAATCATCAACCATGGTTGTTAAGTTGTCAACCTACTCTTTTTAGCTAGTCAAAACTAATTTTTAATACAATGAAAATTTAATTATGTTTCTCAAGGTGAGCTAGATTCCATCCCCAAAATCCCTCCAAAAACTTATAAAACAAGGCTTTCTATCTCTCATTTAAATAGGGCAAATATTAAATTTTCACTTGTAAGCTATTGTTGAGCTATTTTTTCTTAGAAAGAAAGCATATATTAGTGGCTACTATATTTATAAAATGTGTTAGCTTTCACATCAAACTTGAAACAATATTTTGGAGCCTCACAACAACTTCTACAATAGATCTCCTTGGTTTTGGTGACTATTTTCTATGTTCAATTTGCATTAGTTTAGAAACTATTCTATTTGATTTTGGTTAGAAATCATCTCCATTCCCTCTCTAATACATCTCTTCACCTCTCTCCATTGTTTTCCCTCCATCCCCATAATAATTTTCATTTATTTTCCTTCTCCCATATTTCCTTACTCCCTTTCAAGTCATAGAAAACTCAAGCTTATGTTTTGTTTCCATTTTCTCTTTAGTTTCTATCACCCACCTTTCAAATCACTATTTTTCCTTTACCATATCAATTCTCTCCACTTTTATTTTAGATTTGTTGTCATTTGTTTTTCCATGTCCCTCTCCATCTCTCTCCTTCAAAATCCTAATAAAACCTAGTCCTAGTGTTTCTTTCCAAATCCTTTGCTAACTCACTATTTTATCCTAATTTATTATTTTCCTCTCCTCACTTCAGACATCTTTTCATCCTTTACTAACTTTTTTGAGTCCTATTTCCATTTGGCTAGTTTTCTCTCTCTCCCAACCTTGCCTTTGTTGTCTCTTTCTTTTTTTCCACATACCATTTACTATTAGAATATTTCTGTTTGTGCTTTGAATTAGTTTATTTTTTTAACATAAAATTATTTTCATATTTTATGTCATGTGGATTAGTGCTTAAAATCTCACAAGGAAATTAATTCATGAGGGAGACTCTGAAAGGATGTAGAGGTGTGGAATATGCTTTATGCACTAATCTATGAGAGGGGTTATGTGCAAAATTTAAACTAATCATATAGTTACAAGGAAATAAGAACAAAAGCAATATATCATAACATAATGATTTACATGGGGAAGCCCTTTCAAGAGAAAAAAACCAACTCTATAGAAACTCAATGTATTATTGAGTAAGATCAATTGTTACAATACACTTATATAGTCTAAGCCTTTATAGGAGTTTCACCAACAAGAGATCTAGAGTGATTCTAACAACATAGTAGCATCTAAAAAACTTAGTATAAAACCTCTATCTCAAGCACCCAATAAATAGGAGAAGTAATACATGAAATCATAAAATGTAAATTAGGAAACCATGATCTAAAAACACCCAAAAAGTGGCATCCAAATCCCTAATTAAAAATACAACACCCAAATCCCAAGATGAGTCCATATGCTAAAAATAGCATATTCTTTCCCTCTACCATAAACTTGTCATAATCTACTCACCAAATTAGGTGCTCCACTTTTTCTCCATTATCTCCATTCAAAAATGTCTTATGATGTGTGATACCATGTGTCATAAGTTGGTCAACAAGTATAACTCTTTTATGTGTTGTAGATGTTCCTACATTTTTGGTGTGGGAGGCCATAACTTTTAATCCAATAAGCTAATTGAGCCCCCTTTTTTAATTCTAGAGATCAAAGAGATCTTTGTCCTCATTTTTATATATGAAAAGTGGGAATGATGAGGTTCAAGTGTAGTTTCTAATAGATTCTGAAATCAAACCCTCCTTTCACATATACCATTCAAGGACATAAACCGTGTTAAGTCACTACTATTGTAAGAGGACTTAGCTACAGGTTTGGTGTCACTTTGAGATGATAAGGAAAGTTAGAATATATTGATGAATTTGTTAAACCCTAATCCGATTAAGCCTTAAACCCTACTTATATGATTCTAGATACAGATGAACGAAATACGACAAATGATCGCACAGAAAGGCACTAAATACAAATTAGACACATACTAGAGGATTCAGATTCTGGAAAGTGAAAACTTTAGGGACAAGGGGACGGGTGCCTGAATCTGATAAGACAACTTTTCTGCAGATATGGAACAATGATCTGTATCAAACTGCAACTTGCTTTAGAGTTTCCAAAAAAGCCAAAATGGAGGACATTGGGGCAGGCACCCTAGTCCAGAAAGGAATATTCTCTACTCTTTTCTTCATATCCTGAATCTTTATCTTCTACTTTGATCTCATGCAACTCCTCTCTCTAAGATCCTGCACTTGTAACCTACAATCACAAGAGAGGGGTTGGGGGTTGTAGTGTTTAGGAGCTTGTCTCTGTCAAGCCCCGAAATGGCATTCAAGCCTTCCAACACTATTGTTAGATAGAGTGTGTGTCCTTGGTGGATAGAGGAAAAATCAAATGATAAGATAGATTAACTGAAACACAAAATAGATATCACCTTGGAGGTGAAACCCTCATGAAGATGAAGTGCTTTCAAATCATGAGGAAATGTTTTGATGGAGCCAAAACTGCAACAAACACATACAAACAGAACACAATTCTACTCTGTAACACTATGAATGCCTTGAATGCTCTTTTCTTGATAATAATAGGTTCGCCTTAATCAACTAGGAGTAAAATGAAGTCTTGAACATTATTATATATGCATTCCCACTAACATTTGTATTTCAAATTGAAAAGGCTGACAAAGGGAAACCTTTTAACAGTCATAAACTGACATATTTAAATTTAGGTCCTAGAAAAATAGGTTTGGACTAGGGCGCGGGCGTCCAAGTCTAGAGGGCTATTTTTAGTCATGATTCATCATTAAAGTGGACCCCTAAACCCCATTTAACATGGGTTTTAGGGGAAATTGCTCTGGGACAAGTTTTACATATGCATGATTAAATCAAGGGGACCTAGGAGCTAAACTAGGTGGTAAAAAGTCTTAGGGGGACATTTTACGACATAACATTTAGCCCCCACTTTAATGTATGAATGATCTTACAACCCATACATGCACTAAAGTACGGTCGAAAACACATCAAACACGCCAGACACATGAAGCTAAGGCATACACAAAGATTGAGGAACTATTTCTAGCCCCCAGTCTTAGGTAAGCACTAGAAGATGCATTGAAGATACACAAGACACAATGAAGATAGTAGGAAGCATACAAAACATGGAGAATACAATAGGAAGCACATAAAACATGATGAAGACATGAGAGCAGTCACGTAAAACATGATAAAAACATTGATATAACATTTTCATATATGGAATAAAATCCTAACTAAGGGGCGGGGGGAGCTCATCGCTACACCCTTGATACTACACTAGGGGGAAAACATGCCAAACAAAACCCAAGTGTGGGGGAAGCTCATCACTATGCCCTTGATACCACACAAGGGGGAAGACACACCAAATAAAACCTGAGTGTGGGGGGAGATCATCGCTACACCATTGAAACCACACAAGGGGGAAGAAACATAAAGAAGACACATGGAATACACGAGCGTTGTATAGCATGCCATAGACATACTATACATCTTATACATAGCAAACATGAGCGATGGAAGGAGCTTATTGTTAAGTCCCACCATCTAAAACACGCTACAGATACACCTGATGATTGAGCTTATGCTACAACAACTGCCAAAGACATGCTTAAGGGAGGATAGCTCAAGATCCAACCCCACCTTCTGATGAGGACTTTGTATAAAAGGATGTGCATTAGCTCAAGAGATACATTATCCCACCTTCCACAGAAGGGCTTTGTATATAAAAGGATATGCACTAGCTCAAGAGATAAGTAATCCCACCTTGCGGAGAGGGCTTCTTGATTGTAATTTGTATAAGGATGTGCACTAGCTCAAGAGATACAACATCCCACCTTGCGGAGAGGGCTTACAAACATGCTTTGTTAGTGCCAAATCATCAGACATATACCATTATATATGTCCCCACCTTAAGGTGGTTGATGTCACTTACTGATATCAAGCACATTAAGGTAGAGACAAAAAACGCAAGGGAACAAGATCTCTCGCAAAGCCCATGCCCCCAAGGTGACATGTGCTTACGATTGCCGAATGTTCCCATAAACACTTTGATATAATATGCTAAGATAAACAACAAGATCAAATCATGAAAGCTATGCATGAAAATAATCACATCAAGGACCAAGGCTATACTCATGGGTTTGGAGCCAAGTATAACTGTTGGGCTCTATTGCAGGTATCTCAAAACCAAGTGTAGCAACAAGGTGAGATAACAATCAAAGTGTACAAGAGCAGATTGAGTGGATTGTAAAATGTTAGTCACAAGAAATGCCATAAGATTACATGGAGTGATTCTACTAGTCAAGCATCGGATATATATATATATATATATATATATATCAACCCCATCTTCATAGATGGACTAGGTCCATTTTTGCTTTCTTGCTGAAGGGACACAGGGTCTGTATCAATATTCATTTGTTTTCGTCATCCGCCAACTAGGTAGAATCATTGAAGAAGGTAAACAATAAAAATGAGAGAAGAGAACAAGTGCCTTAGGAACACCATGTAGGAGGATGCCCCCCAAAAACTCTCCGCAATGCTATGCCCCTAAGGCACGACACACAACAATAAAATAGAGAAGAGGTAAGACAAAAGAATGGTCACAACAGAGGTGGTCTCCCGCAGAGATTTTTTTAGTGGCAAATATTCACCAATTGGCGAATATTCACCAATTGGCGAATGTCGTAGATCAGCCAAGTCAGAATTGGCAAATAAATTGTATCTAACAGGGTGGTCAAATTGTCAGGATTTTACGTATTATTAGTCAAATGCATATCCATTCGCCATCGATTTATTTTATGAGAATCAATGAAGTAATATTTTTTCCATAACAAACTACGCATTTCAAATGGGCCGACTAATATTTTCGCTTGGAATCTTGGAAGCAAGTACTAAATCACCTATATATTCGCTAATACTATTAAAACAACATTGTGTATAGGGATATGTTTCACCAACACTATTAAATGGTCACTACACGTGAGGACCCATTTCACCAACGCCATTAAATGGTCACTACACGTCAGGACCCATTTCGCCAATTAAAATTTACAAGTAGTTGATTATGAGGGCCCATTTTGCCAATTTCCATGACACCTCTGTGCTAATCGTAGGGCCATATTTGCCTTGGAAATTAAAAAGTATGTACTCCGTCGAGGTTTGATTCATCGACACTTAAACATATTCCTTATATAATCACACGAGATTCACCAATTTTTTTAATATACCATTTAAAATTCCCACGGAATTTGCCAAATATGGATTGATATAAATACAATCGAAACTCTGATTTATTCTTACACATTTTGTTCAGTTCTGAACTTGTGAGCTCTCGATTTGGATTTTGTAAGTTGGAGTTGGAACCTTGAAGTTGATTGTAGGCAAAGTTACAAACTTACAACACAGGCATTCCTGCATTAACAAATAACAAGTCAGTGAAAATCTAAACTTAAAGGTGAGTAATCATTTCTTCATAGTATTAGTGTTATAATATTTCTTTATCTCTTTTCCATTCTTGCTTCAATCTTAAAGAAGATATTTAGTAGGGAATGGGATCTATATTCTATGAGTATGTCCTTAAACAAGAAGACATTTTTTTCCAGCTTTTATTCGAAGTGAGAGATCAAGATGTTGAGCCGCAAGTGCAATAAGGGTAAGACTCCTCAGAGTACTGAAGAGACTGGGAGGCCATCAAAACACTGAAAATGTGGAGTTAGTATACGGTCTTACTTTGGAATTGGCAATGTTTCTGATCCATCAAATCAAGATGGAGCTACATCATCAACTCTTGCACCAAATATTAATGAAGAAGCCATTCACAATACCTCACCGCCACTAGAAGGTGGGATTGCCATTGAGTCAGATGAGGATGGAAATACCACAAAAGATGTTCCAAGGGATACCTTGGTTAGCCAGAATGAGGATGGAAATACCGCAGAAGATGTTCCAAGGGATACCCTAGTTAGCCAGAATGAGGATGGCAATACTGCAGAAGACGTTCCAAGGGATACCCTGGTTAGCCATAATGAGGATGGCAATAGTAATACCACAAAATATGTTCCAAGGGATGAAAATGTCTGCGCTATAGATGATGTTGGTAGGAAGAAAAGAAAAGGCAAATAAAAAATGGGGCGTGAGTGGGAAATGTCAAGGAATTTTCAACTTGATTAGGTGTCAAAGTACCAATTCATTGAACTAGTGGAGAAAGAAAACAAAGATGAACAACCAATAGAATTCAAGTGTGTGATTTGTAGTTGGAAATGTAAAAGAGACAAGAAATTGCAGCTAAAGCTTGACACTATAGAAAAGCATATCGGTAAAGTTTATGAAAAACAAATCATAGATGGAAAGGAAACATCAGTAGTAAGATGGAAATCAAAGGAAGAATGTCTTAATGTTAAGTATGCCATGGAATATGATGAACATAAGAAAAGAATGATGAAGCTTGTTGGAAGTGGAGGTACAATCAAGGCTCAATTTGGAAAAGTAATGGAAGGAGCACAATTGGCAAAAATTGTTCATATGAGTGTTGTTTTTCATATATTGTCTAGAAGGCATCCTATGACAGACTACCCAGAATATAGCAATTTATTATCTTTTTTTAGTGTTCTTCACTATCCTAGCACACATTGGTCAATAAACGCTGGATGGGAATGGGCAAACTATCTCGCTGTGGAGGAAAAGAAAGATTTAAAGGAGAATGTAAAAGAGTCAAACTTCATTGTATTATCTTTAGATGAAGTTACTGCGGTAGGTAATACTTCTTGGGTTTGTATGCATGTGTATACTATAAAAGAACATGTCCATCAAGCTCATCTACTCTGTGTTCATAAAATGAAGGACAGTTCAACATCACAAAATCTATTTGAACTAGTTAAGAAGTCTTTGAATGAAATTGTAGGTATGGATGACTTGACAATTGCCAAAAAGTTGGTGTGTGTAGGAGCCGATGGAGTTGTAGTAATGCAAGGTCATAGGACCGGTCTTTGCACAAAATTACAAACACCTTGTACACCTACATGCTTGGTATTCATTGCATGGCCCACATAATGAATTTAATATTTAAATTGTAAGCAAGTTTCCTATAGTATCAAAAGTTAAAAATCTAGTCCGTAAGCTCCATGCATACTTCTACCAAAGTCCCAAACGTTTTGCAAAATTTTAAAATTTTGCTGAGGGAATAACATTAGGAAACAAGCTTCTTAAGGATATTGATACCAGATGGATCTCCTTGCATGGACCAGTACAACGAGTTCTTTTAGAATATCCATCCTTGATTGGAATAATGTACGATCATCACAACACAATAGACAAAGCTCCTGACCTCTTACATAGGTTAAGCGATATAGAGATACTCTTAACTTTAACTAGTCTTCTCCCCATGCTAGATGAAATGAACAATCTTGTGAAGAAAGCCCAAGACAAAACTATGTATATCTATGAGTATACCAAACTACATAGAATGACATGCATGACCCTCGATAATCTATATCTAGATCTAACTTCTCAAAGCCCAATTTTTATAGGTGGCAGATAATTATAGATTTGAATCATCCTGAAAATTATTTATAGTTTAATGCAAGTGGAGAGTTATGTGCCTTTGTACGTGGATTTGAGATACCAATGCATCATTGTAAGACAGTCAGGCGCTCTATCAGAGAAGTACTTGTTAGAAAGGAAGATTTTGATGGTATTGTTGAATTTGTTAGTAATAATTTGAAGGAAATTGCAAGCAATCTTTCAATAGATATTTATAATCGATTCCCTCGAGAAGAAATACTTGAATCCATGTCTATTGTGTATCCTCAATTTTGAGTTCAAGGCCACTAAGCTAACCCAAGCTTTTTTCATCAAAAAGTAACTACCTTGACCACATACTTTTTGAAAAGTGCAGAATGCAATGGACAGACAATAGAAGGAATTATAGATGGAAATAAGCTTAGAGGACAATGTAGTCAGTTTGCAAGAAGTATGGTAGACCAGTTTAAAGCCATGGAGAATCCCTTCGAAGCGGGATCAATAATAAAGGCTTGGAAAAACTTAGGTCAGAGTGAAATATTGCGTGATTCGATATCAGAATATTTCAAACTTGTTGATTTATGTTAAACAATGATATTGGGTTCAGTGGAAGATGAGAGAGTTTTTAGTGCATTGGGGTTTTTGAAATCAAAGATAAGAAACAAACTAGAAAAGAATTTGGAAAATTGCTTGAGAGTGTTAGGAAGTGCGTATAATGTCAAAAATTTTCCTTATGAAAGGGCATTCACAATCTAGAAGTCCATATGCGAAAGAAGATGGTTGTGCAACACTTCAAACACTGGTAGTGGTGGGACAAATGATAGCGACACAATGACAGGTGAATTTGAGACTCAGAATCAAGACGAAGAAAATGAAGACCAAACTCAGAATCAAGATAACTCTTTTACTTTATCTGAACGTCAGTTTGAGGACCTTAACTCGATTTGGGAAATGGAAGTGAATTAGCAGTTTTTAGGTATTTATATTGCATTTCATGAATCATATTCCAAAACTGTAGTTGATGATATTTTATATTGTATTCCTTAAAATTGTGAATCAGATTGAATACATTAACATATTATTAATTATTTCATATTTTAATTGTGTCATACTGATAAGTTTTACATGTACTCAGTGATTCATCATTCAACTCAATGCTTAATATTTCTTTGCTAGCGTTGATTTCTGCATAAAACATAAAATTTGTAGTAAAGTAGAATTTTGGTTTTTGATTTGATATGTGAGTCTACATCATTTTTCACAGTTTATGAATTACTTTGATTAGTACCTTACCCACAACTGGGTCAGAAAATGAAATATACTGCTACAACAGATCATTAGATCTGCTGGTTAGGGTTTTAGGTTTAGGGTTTAGGGTTTGTCTTCATTTCATACATAAACCTAACCTTTTAGCCTTTTGCATTATAATTTTAAGTTAACTTGTTACCGCTGGTTCCCGGTCATCCAAGTTCACACTTAAGCCATCAAATCCGTCAATATTACCGACCCCTTTGCCTTGTCTCATTGGTCACCGCCTGGTTGGGAACATTATGCGTCAAAATGTTTAAAGGGGTTAAATATTTCATCTTTTATCTTAAGTCTTGACCCCTAAAGTTTTTTTGTCCCTTTGTCTTGTCAACCTATTGTCTTATGTGGACACTTGAGTTAAATATTATGCCATGCTGGATGCACTTTCCTTGTTGACTCCTTCGCCTTTCGTCTTATGTGGACACGTGGTGCCATTTTGCAGTAGCCTAGTGAGAAATTGGCCACCACCTTTTTTCTCTATGCGAGCACGCCAAAGCTTCCACATAAGCCTCCTCATACATACCTTTTACTTTCCCTTTGAAAGATGGCCATGTGTCGCTATTTCGTAGCTATATGGTGAATCTTCACCTCTGAAAAGATCCTTATGTGTGCTTGTGCTACCATTAGATTATGCTTCTACTGTAGATCATCTCTCAACCCAACACTTGGCAACGTTTCCTACGTTGATTCTGATTCATCGATCTAGTGGTTGTAAGCCTGACTTCTTTGACAGTTGTCTCTATTGTAGCCCCGCAGAAGGAAGATGATGTCACCTTGTTGCAAGTATGAGGTGATCCAGTGTTGTCATTGATGTCAACATACTCATATTGCATTGGCAAGAAGGATTTGATGAGCTATATGCTGAGGATATTGAGAAAATTAGCCTCAGTCAGGAACAGTGAAGAACAGTGATGAAAAGAAGGCAAATGTGTTGTATAGGTTGAGAACCGGAGGATGCGGATTAAAGGGTTTGTAGATATGAGTCTTGAGATGCTTCAATTACGATTTCAGAGGTCCGCATGAAGATCTGAAGAAGTTGTGGCTGCCGGTGTAGAACCAGTCCCGGCAAGTGCTTAGAGGTGACAGAGGATCACAGAAAGGTCCGGTGAGGTCCGGAATTGTACAATCCCAATCTGCGGATTGGCAAGAGTGATTGAGATGTCCTCGTGATGTGCCATATCGAGTTGTGTATGATTTGGAGGTCCGGAAATACTTCTTACACTATAACAGTAGCAACAGACAGTGTTCTTGGAGTTCCGGATAAGGAGGATAAGAGATTTCAGTAAGAAAATGAAATGCGGACGTACCTGGTCATTCAGGCAAGCTTGTGAAGGTTCTTAGATCATGTTCAGGTTGTGTTGTTGGTCCGCATTGATTTGTGTATGATTTGGAGGTCCGGAAGTATCTCTTGCATTATGACAATGGTGACAGACTGTGTTCTTGAAGTTCCGGATGAGGAAGACAAGAGATTCCAGTAGGTAAAGGAAGTGCGGATGTATCCGGTCTTTCAGGCAGGCCTGTGAAGGTTCTTGGATCATGTTGAGGTTATGCTGTTGGTCCGCATTGATAGTAGAACCCGGAATTGAAGATATTCTTCCGGATGAAGTTCTTGCTCTGTTTAGCCGACCGGATGAGTTGTTCATCCTACAAATATTCTTGTGATGGCCGACCGGATGTGTTATTCATCTTGCGGATGTTCTTATGGTTGTTTGCCGACTTAGATGTTTGTTCCTAAGTTGATGTCTTGTATAAATAACAGTTTGAGAGTTCATTTCAAAGTGTGTGATGTGTGGATGAGTGTGGCATAGCGAAGAAGTGCGAAAGGCAGAGCAGAGGTTTTTGGACTTAATTGGAACTGATCCGGACATGGTAGAGATGTCATTCTCCAGTTCAAGACTGTGATTCTTATCACTTTGTAGACAGTGTGTCTCCTTGTAGGCAGTGGGCCTCTTTGTGAGCAGTGTGCTCGGGCAGTGAGCCCTTATTGGCATGTGCCATTCATTTTTCTTTATTCTTCTAACAGAGAATACTTCTTGGGTTAATCACCCCGTGGTTTTTCCCTTAACCGGGTTTTCCACGTCAAAATCTTGGTGTTCAATGTGTTGATACTTATCTGCTCTTATGTTTATGAATTATGCTTTCATGGATGATTACTTGATATGCTGCTAACTAACAACAAAGAATCAAGTGTTTGAAATAGTGAAGAAGTTTTATACAACTGATTCACCCCCCCTCTCAGTTGTATGCCCTAGATCCAACAATTGGTATCAGAGCCAAGTTCCTCTGACAGGAGCTTAACCGCTTGAGGAGATCCAGGATGTCGTCATACAAGAAGGATAGTCCGAAGTTCGATGGAACCAATTTCACTCTCTGGAAGGGTCGCATGAAGTGTCACTTGGAATGTATGGGAAAAGCATACTTGGATATGGTTTCAAAACCATATGTACCTCCACAAGGTGGTCCGACAACTCTGAATGAAATCACAGAAGCTGAAAACAATCTGCGGACCAAGGAAGCTCTTCTAAGCGCATTGAATGACTCAGATCTCTCGAATGTTATTGATCTACCAACTACATATGAGATCCTGACTAAGCTGGAACTTCTGTATGAAGGAGATGAGTTTGTCAAAAGTGCAAGGTTACAAAGCCTGAAAGGGAAATTTGAAAGATTGAAAATGAGAGATGATGAAAACATCACTACCTTCATGCCAAGAGTAAATGAGCTGGTATGTGGAATCAGAAATGCTGGTGGAACTTTAGATGAAAATGAGATTGTCTGCAAAATCCTAAGATCCCTTCCTGCTGCCTACAAAATCAAAGTTGCTGCCATTGATGAGTTCAGAGCCCATACAACTGTCACAAGAGAACAACTGGCTGGCAAACTAGCTGCATTTGAAATGACCGAGTTTGGAGATGATCCTCCCAAGACTGAATCTGCTTTCAAGGCCAGTGCCTATGTGAAAGGCAAACAGAGATTTGATCCGGGTGAAAACTCATCAAGGAGAATGTCATGGTATGATCAAGCAAGAAGAGACATGGAAGAAGAAGAAGCAGAAACAGCTCAACTTGAAGCCCTCATTGCAAAGAGACTGCCAAGAGGATCCGGTAAGTATGAAGGAAAACTACCCTTTAAGTGTTTCAACTACAATAAGATTGGTCATTTTGCCTCAAGATGTCCAGAGAGATCTGCAAGATCTAATACTCACAGACAAAGGTTTCAAAAGAATTGCTATTATGTTCATGAAGAAGATGACAACGAAGGAGTAACAGATGATGAATCAGAACTAGGAAGCAAATCCGGAAATGAGTGGGTGTTTATAGCCATCAAGGAAGAAGATTCAATACTCTCTGAATCTGTTAATCACAAAATTGTTGAAAAAGCCTTGGCTGCTCAAGTGGATGAAAAGGATGATTGGGTTATTGACAGTGGATGTTCTCACCATATGACTGGTGACAAGAATAAGTTCTTAGATTTGGAAAGATATGAAGGAGGAATGGTAAAGTTTGGTGACAATTCTGCTGGCAGAATCAGAGGCAGGGGAACTATTTCCTTTGATGGTAAGAGCAAAACAGGAAATGTACTGTATGTTGAAGGATTGAAACACAATCTTCTCAGTGTTGGTCAGTTAGTGGACAAAGGTTATGATCTCCGGTTCAAGAATGGAAAATGTAGAATCTTTACAAGCTCTGGAACTGAAATTGCATCCGGTACTCAGACAAAAGGTAATATCTTTCATCTGGTTGGTTCAAATAAAAGCTGTTTGTTTGTTCAAATTGATCAGAGTTGGTTGTGGCATAGAAGAATGTGTCATGTAAATTTTGATAACATCATCAAGATAAGCAATACTCAGGCTGTAAGAGATCTTCCAAAATTGATGAAACCTACAAATAGTTTGTGCAAAGAATGCCAGCTAGGTAAACAAAGTAGAGTCTCTTTCAAAAGCAAAGATCAGTCTTCTACCGGATTGCTGGAATTAGTACATACTGATCTATGTGGTCCAACAAGAATCAAGAGTCTACAGGGTGATAGATATTTCATGTTGTTGATTGATGATCATTCCCGGATGATGTGGGTTACCTTTCTAAAAGAAAAGTCAGAAGCTTTTGAGAAGTTCAAAACCTTCAAAGCTATGGTGGAGAATCAAACCGGATTGAGACTAAAGTGTCTAAGGTCTGATAGAGGTGGTGAATTTACATCTGGTGAATTCATTGACTTTTGTGAGAAACAGGGTATAAGGAGACAGTTGTCTGCTCCTAGGACTCCACAGCAGAATGGAGTAGTTGAGAGAAAGAACCGGACCATCCAAGAAGCTGCCAGGACAATGATGTTGGAAGCAAATGTTCCTCAAATGTTTTGGAAGGAAGCTATCAGCACTGCAGTCTACACTCTCAATCGAGTTCAAATCAGAAACAACACCGGTAAGACCCCCTATGAACTCTGGTTTGGCATCACTCCTACTGTGAAATATTTCAGAGTATTTGGTAGCAAGTGTTATATTAAGAGAGATGAAGATCTAGGAAAGTTTGATGCTAGAAGTGATGAAGGAATTTTCTTGGGTTACTCCACTCAAAGCAAAGCATACCGGTGTTACAATAAAAGATTGAGGAAGATGATAGAAAGCACCAATGTGAAAGTTGATGAAGGAATTGAGAAGCCTTCAAGATTTTATGAGATTGATGAAGATGACCAAGAGAGTGTTCAAGGACCTCAATCCTCTCCGGTGAGACAGAGTCAGCCTGATCCGGTAAATCAGGAAGAGGAGATAGGTCTGAATGAGCCTGATCAAGAAGCAGCAGTGCAGGATACCCCCAAAATTCCAAGGTATGTAAAACTGAATCACTCTGAAGATCAAATCATAGGTGACAAAAGCAAAGGTGTACAAACTAGAAGGAATGTTGCTCAAAATCAGAATGAATGTTGTCTGATTTCAAAGATTGAACCTAAATCAATAAATGAAGCCTGCAATGATGAAAACTGGACCAAAGCAATGGAAGATGAATTGATGCAAATTGAGAAAAATCATACTTGGGATCTTGTTCCCAGACCTAGAGACAGGAATGTAATTGGAACCAAGTGGGTCTTCCGGAACAAACTAAATGAAGCTGGTGAAGTAATCAGAAACAAAGCTAGATTGGTCTGCAAAGGCTACTCTCAAATAGAAGGAATTGACTTTGAAGAGACTTTTGCTCCGGTGGCAAGAATTGAAGCAGTCAGATTACTTCTTGCATTTGCTGCCTTCAAAGACTTCAAGGTATATCAGATGGATGTCAAGTCTGCCTTCCTAAATGGTGATCTGGAAGAAGAAGTCTACATTGAACAACCGGATGGTTTTCAATTGTCTGATAATGATGATATGGTCTGCAAGTTGAAGAAAGCTCTGTATGGATTGAAGCAAGCCCCAAGAGCATGGTATGAAAGGTTGGATAAGCATCTTGTGCAGATTGGATTCAACAAAGGTACTGCTGACAGTAACTTATATTTCAAAATTGATCATGAAAATATTCTAATTGTTGAAGTATTTGTGGATGATATCATTTTTGGAGGAAGAGATAGTATGTGCAAAACTTTTGCAAATCAGATGAAAAGTGAGTTTGAAATGTCTATGCTTGGTGAAATGAATTTCTTCTTGGGTCTGCAAATTACTCAAACAAAAGAAGGGATTTTCATTTCTCAGACCAAATATGTGAAAGAATTGTTAAAGAAATTTGGTATGGAAGACTCAAAGTCTATGAACACTCCTATGGCAACCGGATGTAAGTTAAGCAAAGATGATGACTCTCCAAAGGCAAATCAGACAAAGTATAGATCAATGATTGGTGGATTGTTGTACCTCACTCAAACTAGACCAGATATAATGCAGGCTGTTGGTCTTGTGGCAAGATTCCAGGCTGATCCTAGAGAATCTCATGTTATGGCAATCAAAAGAATTTTTAGGTACTTGAAAGGAACAGTAGAGTATGGTCTATGGTACCCTAGAGATCCGGACTTCTCTCTCCATGCTTACACAGATGCAGATTGGGCAGGAGATGTGGATGACAGGAAGAGCACTAGTGGTGGAGCATTCTTTTTGGGGAAGAGATTGGTTTCTTGGCTAAGCAAGAAACAAGATGCAATATCTCTGTCTACAACTGAAGCAGAATACATTGCAGCAGCAGGTAGTTGCACTCAAATCTTATGGATGAAGCAGATGCTAAGAGACATCAAAGTTGAATATGAGGAGCCTATCACAATTTTCTGTGATAATTCAAGTGCAATTAATATCTCCAAGAATCCGGTATTGCATTCTAAGACTAAGCACATATCTATCAAATTTCACTTCTTGAGAGAACAAGTAAACAAGGAAGAAGTCAGATTGGAGTATGTTCCCTCCAAGGATCAGATTGCAGATATCTTTACAAAACCTCTTCCCAAGGACTCTTTTGAATACCTCCGGGAGAAGTTAGGGGTCATGGCCCCTCCGGTAATGAACTAAGATGCACTAATGTGCATCAGTCCGGTGGATATCACAGTCATATCTTGTGATCCGGATTGATGCTGGGGAGCTGCTACTAAGGGGGAGCAGCTGGTATGATTCTGATGTATTAGAATTGCAAGTATGAGCCCTTTGCCATTGATGTCAAAGGGGGAGAGAAGACATGTGAAAAACAAGTGGTTGATGATCAAAGGGGGAGTAGTAAAGGAAGAAAAGACATGTGAAAAGTTGTTGTTGATAGGGGGAGCTGTGACAGAAAGGAGAAGTTCTTGTCTTGATGGTTTTTCACATCATATGTTGCCATCAATGACAAAGGGGGAGATTGTTGCAAGTATGAGGTGATCCAGTGTTGTCATTGATGTCAACATACTCATATTGCATTGGCAAGAAGGATTTGATGAGCTATATGCTGAGGATATTGAGAAAATTAGCCTCAGTCAGGAACAGTGAAGAACAGTGATGAAAAGAAGGCAAATGTGTTGTATAGGTTGAGAACCGGAGGATGCGGATTAAAGGGTTTGTAGATATGAGTCTTGAGATGCTTCAATTACGATTTCAGAGGTCCGCATGAAGATCTGAAGAAGTTGTGGCTGCCGGTGTAGAACCAGTCCCGGCAAGTGCTTAGAGGTGACAGAGGATCACAGAAAGGTCCGGTGAGGTCCGGAATTGTACAATCCCAATCTGCGGATTGGCAAGAGTGATTGAGATGTCCTCGTGATGTGCCATCTCGAGTTGTGTATGATTTGGAGGTCCGGAAATACTTCTTACACTATAACAGTAGCAACAGACAGTGTTCTTGGAGTTCCGGATAAGGAGGATAAGAGATTTCAGTAAGAAAATGAAATGCGGACGTACCTGGTCATTCAGGCAAGCTTGTGAAGGTTCTTAGATCATGTTCAGGTTGTGTTGTTGGTCCGCATTGATTTGTGTATGATTTGGAGGTCCGGAAGTATCTCTTGCATTATGACAATGGTGACAGACTGTGTTCTTGAAGTTCCGGATGAGGAAGACAAGAGATTCCAGTAGGTAAAGGAAGTGCGGATGTATCCGGTCTTTCAGGCAGGCCTGTGAAGGTTCTTGGATCATGTTGAGGTTATACTGTTGGTCCGCATTGATAGTAGAACCCGGAATTGAAGATATTCTTCCGGATGAAGTTCTTGCTCTGTTTAGCCGACCGGATGAGTTGTTCATCCTACAAATATTCTTGTGATGGCCGACCGGATGTGTTATTCATCTTGCGGATGTTCTTATGGTTGTTTGCCGACTTAGATGTTTGTTCCTAAGTTGATGTCTTGTATAAATAACAGTTTGAGAGTTCATTTCAAAGTGTGTGATGTGTGGATGAGTGTGGCATAGCGAAGAAGTGCGAAAGGCAGAGCAGAGGTTTTTGGACTTAATTGGAACTGATCCGGACATGGTAGAGATGTCATTCTCCAGTTCAAGACTGTGATTCTTATCACTTTGTAGACAGTGTGTCTCCTTGTAGGCAGTGGGCCTCTTTGTGAGCAGTGTGCTCGGGCAGTGAGCCCTTATTGGCATGTGCCATTCATTTTTCTTTATTCTTCTAACAGAGAATACTTCTTGGGTTAATCACCCCGTGGTTTTTCCCTTAACCGGGTTTTCCACGTCAAAATCTTGGTGTTCAATGTGTTGATACTTATCTGCTCTTATGTTTATGAATTATGCTTTCATGGATGATTACTTGATATGCTGCTAACTAACAACAAAGAATCAAGTGTTTGAAATAGTGAAGAAGTTTTATACAACTGATTCACCCCCCCCTCTCAGTTGTATGCCCTAGATCCAACAATTGGTATCAGAGTAGGTGCCACCACAGTGATTCATCTTTGAACTCAATGGCAATGCTTAATAACATATTAACAATAGTAGCATATACAACAATGAGCATCATCAATTGTTGAATGTGTATCTAGTAGTTGAAACTAGAGTTTTTCTTCAATTGATAAAATAAATAATACATATAATTGAACATCAACACATTACTTAATTTTAGTTTTCTATTGATTTTCAAATGAAGGAATACATAGAGGCAATGTAAAATCTTGCTCAAAGACAACTCTACACAGAGCTGAGTTGGAACTTGGAAACTCATATTATCAATATCAAATCATTCTAACATCTTTTTTAGCAAATTCCACTATTTAGGTGGTGGAATTGTCATTTCTTTTAGCTGATGTTGTCTGACTTGAATTTTTTTTAACAATTTATAATTGAATTTCAATTTGGATCCTGACTTGAATGTTTTAGCCAAAGATACATTCAAGGTTATCAGTGGTTTGATGGAATCCAAAAAATTTGTCTCATCTGGGTTCTGAAGAAACTGGTCCAAATCAATCTTCCTTGCATCCTCCATCTTCTTTATGAAATTATCCTTTCCAATGAATCACTTATTTGTGTCAAAAGCCTACGGCAAACCAAGCTAAGTTGTCAAGTTCCTTACCTTTTCATCCTCCTTAATCTTTGTTGCAACCTCAATCACAAATTCTATTGTTTCACGCATTCTTGAACACTTTTGAATGATAGATGTCACCTTCATTGAGGCTTCAATCTGATTAGTAATACCTTTTGAAATCAATTCATTGTCACTGGCTTTGTAGACTGTTTGTAGAACTTGATTTGCAGATTTCTCTTCTGCCTGCAGTTGCACATTTTTGTTGTCCATTAAATATTTGCTCAGCTTCTTATGATGTAGTCTCATGGCATCAATCAATTGAAACAATTCACACAAATGATCAATCCTCTACATTATTTCCTCCCAGATCTTTTGTTTCATATGCCTCATTGTTTGTCTACAAAATTTAGTTAACTTATTTTGACAAGATTTTGTTTCGTTTTTTGCTTCCATAAGCTTTGCGGCCAATGTTTCATTTGTTTTTCTCTCTTTCTCCAATTTTTTTTCTCACTATTTATTTGCTTTCCCAATGCTTTGTCTTAATTTTTCTGAAGTGGATTTTTCCTCATCATATTTCTTTTTTTTCTCATCTAACCTTTGCTTCAGTCCATTCAATTCCACCTCTGTTTGTTTATCTTCTTTGCTTGTTGATGTAGAGGCAGATATTTTTATTCTTTTTTCTAATTCATTGCTCTTGTTATCTGTTGCTTTCCTCTTTGCTTTCTCATTTGCTAAGTCTACCTATAATTTTTCTATTTGATTCTGCAACCTTTTTTTCTCTCTATCATGCTTTAGCAATGATGTGTACACCAATTCATTGTTCGTCTTTGATATATTAATTTTCTTAGTATTTTTTAATCCAGAAAAATCAAATTGCAAACTGCTCACCTGAAATTCAGGTCGATCCATCTGATTTTCTAGTTTATTTTGAACTGTAGGAACAACAATTGTGTACTCCATGATTTTTGAATTTGTGTCAAATGTGGGTAATATCATGGTTGTTGTAGGCTCTAAAGTTATAGCAGACACACTCTCCATCAGTTTCTTCTTTCTTTTTTTTATACAATTTTGATTCTTTTTAAACTCTTGAGTGTAATCAAAACCTGGGGATGTAGGAATAATGGAATGATTGAATGGTGAAGGAATAGGAGTACTTGTAATTTCTGTTGCAACCACACTAATTGGGGGAGTGCTTGGAAATAACTCCTTTTGTGGTGGAGCTGGTAGTTGGACTTGGACTTGTCATAATCCTTTGTCTCTTTTGTATCCCTTGATAGCAGTGTGCACAAAGCTGTGTCACATTTTTATAAAGGAAATGGCCAATGTTGATCCAACTTTTAAACTTGAATCACTAAAAAGTGACATATGTTTTGAATTTTGAAATGATGTAAACTACTAAAATGTTTATTTTTTAGTATATTTTATGTTTGTATTTTTTGTAAAAAATTAAAAAATTATTTGAATATAGTTTTTAATAAATTGACACTATAATTTAGTTGTTGATAAAATGCTGAAAAATAAAGTTACATGAGACGTCAATCTTTATATAGTAAATTTTTTTCTTTAATTTTTTTGTGTGTATTTATAACTTGAAACTTTAGTGCATGGATATATTTTTTTCTAATTTTGATAAATATATATTTTCAAATAAATAATAAAATGTATGTGTATTAAAACGTAGTTGTTTCCATTCGATGTCAACTTTCATATTAACTATATATATTTGAAAACTAAACTAATAGATCTACAAAAGGGTATTTTTATATTTTTTAAAAAATATTATTTACGTGCGACTAGAAGTTGTTGAAATATCAAGTTTTTCAAATAATTTTATTCTTTTGGTAAATTGGCCTCATAGTAGTGCTACATATGCATTTAGTCAACAATTTTAGTTGGAAAAGTTGTGGACATATCTAACTTAGCTAGAATGAAACTTACAAGATCATATGTTTGACCAAAATTGATTTTTAATTAGAAATACTTAAATTCACTTGTGCTGATAAGTCCGCTGAAAGTGTGACACAGCTTTGTGCTTTTACCCTGACATCAATCACTGAGTGTTTGTGTGATATCTTGTATTGGTGTCCTCTTGTGTGTAATTTGTTGTTGGACCTGTTGTTGTAGCACATGTTGACTAAGTTCCCCACCAGTGGCAGTCTCAATCGCACTAGGTTCTCCACCATGGGCATGTCCAAGTTGTGATTGCATCTAACCATGAGGATTAGGATTTGAAATTGTAACAAAATAAATTCTTTTAGCTGTACTTGTATGCCCTTGGTCTATTTTATTAGTTGATTCAGCTCCAAGGCCTTGTTTATCAACTAGTTTTCTGGTGACTAAATCTATTGGGTTCCAAATGCCTTGTCCTTGGGACCCCAAACCACCACCTTGATAACCCATATTTTCAACTATCGCTGCTCCTGAAGTATATGCTTCCTTTGTGGCCTGACTTAAACTAGGTTTGAAATTGCTTTGTTCATCCCTATCATCATTAGGTTCATCATCAGTTTATTCATCTTCATGTTCATTGGGATGCTCTATATTCCACAATTTGCTAAACGTATCATCTTCATCGATTTCTCTATACTCTGCAACAGTTCTTGGTTCACCTAGCTCCTTCCTCATAGACCAAAAGGCAGTAATTTTTATTCATGACCAATTTTTGCTTGTAACAGACTTATCTAGAGAATCTAGCATTTCTACTCTAATAGATGGTTTATCACTTTTTTCATAAAAATTGTTGTACCTCTTGATTTGATTCTCTGCTAGTGCTCCTGTATTTTGGTGCAATGCCATAATTTTTGCTAACAATTGTTCAAAAGAAATACCTTTCTCAGCAGTAGTTTTCTCCATTACTATTTTGACCTCATCCCAAGAATCCTTGTTTCTCAAGTTTTCAAGCAAGGGTTTACTTTGATGTTGAATTCTACTTGCAGCATTCCTATTGGCCACAATCATTGTTTTAATGGTGTCACATGGATCATACTGCCAGTGACAGACAATATCAAAATTAAAAAAATTTAAAAGATCATGTACCACCTTAAATGCTTTTATCTCCAATGTGAACCCTCCACATGAAATAGGTAAAGAAGGAAATAAGGTCTTATTTTGCTGATTGACAAAGTGTAGTTCATCAGTATTCTACATCTGTCTTACATATTCCAATGCAAAAACCCTTTATGTCACATGTATTAGAAGTTTGTATGGCTCTACTCCTGATCCATAAAATCTTAGCATGATATATTCTTCCAATAAGTACCAATCAGCCAATTGTATTTTTTTTCCTAGTTGAATGCAATCTCTACATGATATAGGCAATCTAGGAATTGGACTATTTGTAATTGCTTGATGCAATGGAGCCAAAAATTAGTCTACAAAATGATTGTAGTTCCTTCGAGAATCATGCATCCTTATCTTAGTGGTCCAATCATATACTGGAGCCATTTTCTTTTCCTCAGCATTACTATAGGGTTGAATCTGAAGCTTGTTGGTCTAAAACATTCCACTAAATCTGAATAGAAAAAAATAGCACAAGTACGTTGTGAACCTAAATGTCTTGGTGGAACCTCCTTTAATCATTAAAAATTGTTTATGCATGAATTCTACAATGTGCTCAATAAAGTTATATTTGACATGTACACCATAATGGATATTATATACCATTTCAAGGAGGCTTGCATCCACTTCCCAATTGCTATCCAGTCTGAGGCAAAATGCTAGCACGGAAATAGTATCTTGAGCCCATGATCTAAAAATTTCCAAACGATAAGGAGGCTTATGGTTACCTTTCAAATTGTTTCTTTCTTGAACTATTTTATTTAGGAAAATATTTTTGTCCCTTTCATCCACTACTTCATAATCACTAGCAAGCTTTTCTAGGTCAATGTGGGCATCTCCATATTCTTCAGTTGTAAACCCCAACACTTTTCCAAATTCTTCTGCATTAATGGATAAAATTTCTTCTTTGGTATCTTTATTTACAATTGCTCTTTTGTTATCATCATAATTATGGGCACAAACCATGATAAATTTTGGGCAAGGGAAAACCTCATGTAACATCATGCACCCTAATCCAGTTACCCATGGTGCAGTGATACTATTAACTTGCATTTGGTTTGCAACCTTATTCTCACATGAAGATCTAAGTTCTGAGGTAAGTTTACCATAGATTTTAGGATCATAAATATAATGGTATTCATTAGTCAAACCTGAGGTTTTAAGCAATCCACAATAATCTATTTTTCTATCTGAACTTGCTTTTCCTTTCCCAAAAACTGTCTGGTCTGCTAGTGGTGGTAGACATGCTTATACAGTGTGAAATTGTGAATTCCCTCTTAAGTCAGGTCCTTAATTTTTCTTAAGTCTCTCAACCCTAAACCCAAAGTTTGACAAAATAAGATTTTAAGAAAAAAGTTTGACAAAATAAGATTTTAAGAAACAATGAAATGTAGCCTAGGAATTATGTCTTTGACTTACCTGGATTTTGATTCTTGAAAAGATTAATACCGACAGGTGTGGACTGGCTTTGTTGGAAGTGGCACCCAGAATCTCCATGGTGCATTGTAACGAGCAATCTGAAATCTCCCCATGTGCTAACCCTCTCACTTAAAAATAAAATCACTTAACAGTAGAAAGTTTTTTTTTATGAACATTAAAGTGAGTGAAACGTCAAGTCAACATGTTGCTTCTAGACTACACAATTAGTACATGGCTAACAACTATCCTGCATTGACAGCTCACAACAATTTCTAAACCGTTGATCTTTGTAAATCTAACGGTTATAGGGTGATTTTGGATATTTAAGTTCGCAAGCCTAGCGCTTTATGCATTTCATTCCGGAATGCAACTACAACCATCCATCAAATGTTCATCAAACAGTCGAGTAATTTATGATATAAATAATAAACATATAGTTTGTTTATATAGATCTACTTTTAGTGACAAATTTTAGTGTTTATAATGTAATTTGTCAATTTGATGGCAACTTTCTTTTTTCAATTGTATTGATTTATGTTTTAAATCTGTGTGCAAATTTTTTTTTTTGTCGATAAACTACAAAGTGGGTATTCAATTGATATTAATTCAAAAATTCTTATAGTTGGGGGATAGCTACGCCCCTGGCATATCATTCTATTACAAAAATTCCCATGTATTACATATTCTTTCCCAAGAGTTTCTTCTCAATACGATAATATTACATCAAAATTACATAGCAAAAATCAAAACACTGGCTAAGGGAAACCATAGAAATCACCTGTTTCCACCAGATCTGTGATGCATAGCACCCATTCTAGATTTAGCTCCATGTCGAGAGCTCGAGAGCACCTTAGAAAATTTTGACCGATGGTGGCCCAGTGATGGTGGCGAGTGAGAGCCCCATTTGTTATGTTGAGAAGAAACGGAAGCCGTGGAACCATAACATCTGGGAGAATCAACAATGATAGGTCAAAAGACCGCAGAATCCCCACACCCATCTCTGCCCCAAGAACCACCTCGAAATCATTACCCAGAAAATCTAGCTTGAAAATTTCTCGCAATAGAAGGAGAATATCCACCTTCACACCTCCAAGATCCAGCAATGACGCCAAGAACCAGGAAGCTATGTCAGAATTCACTCTGTATCTATTCCTATCTATTAATAAATCTCTCCCAAGCACCATTTTCATGGCTTCCAACTTTAGGAAGCACAAATGGGTAATTATGTGAGGCTTCATTATTGCCTTAAGCCTCGAGTTTGTGATGAATCCCAAGGAAGCAATTTTCCTTCGCAACGCTCAAAGGCAAATTGGCGTATCCATTTTCTTTGTTGACCAGCTTCAATCTTTGGTATGAGAAAGCCTTGTTGGGCTCCATTAAATAGAGTTAGGCTTCATTAATGGCGCTCGACTTCAAAGCTTTGGGATATCTTTCCAAGCATGCCAATATTTAACTGATATGATATATCTGTTCAAGTGAATTTAATCTACATGTAAATTTTTATACTTGATTTGACTTAAGTATATAGATAATACTTAATAGAGTTTCCAAACTATGTTCCACGTATGCAATCCATGTCACCAATTTTGAATTAAAAGGAGCACAATATTTGTAAATTGATATGTAAGATCTGACCAATTTTATACACAATAAACTAATAATAAATACTATAAAAAGAGGGAGTAATTCTTTTTTTTCTAATTTCAACAAAATCATCTGAGATAAAAAATATTCAATAAATGAATAATATAATAATTACCAAAACATTAACATTTACATATACTACCTTTGGTTCACACTCCCTAAATCAATACTTTACATATACTTAACACTTTGCAGTTTGCATCTAAGAAAATAGTATGTATGTGGGTAGAAGCACAAAGTTGTGTCACACTCTCAGCCGACTTATCAGCACAAGTGAATTTAAGTATTTCTAATTAAAAATCAATTTTGGTCAAACATATGATCTTGTAAGATTCATTCTAGCTAAGTTAGATATGTCCACAACCTTTCTAACTAAAATTGTTGGCTAAATGCATATGTAGCACCACTATGAGGCCAATTTACTAAAAAAAAAATTTATTTGAAAAACATGATATTTCAACAAATTCTACTCATGTAAATAACATTTTTTAAAAAATATAAAAATACCCTTTTGTAGATCTATAAGTTTAGTTTTCAAAAATATATATATTTTAATAGTTTAATTATTATTTATATTTTCCTTTCTATTTTTACTAAAAGTAGGTTATCAACACAAAACATGAGGTTGATTATCATGTCAAGGAAAAATAGTAAAATTTATTAAAAAAATTAAAAAAAATATGATGCACTAGATAAAAGAATCTATATCAAGATGGTATAATTTTTTTTCTTTTTTAGATAAATAGTTAATATGAAAGTTGACGTCGAATGGAAATAATTACGTTTTAATACACGCACATTTTATTATTTATTTAAAAATATATATTTATCAAAATTAGAAAAAAATATATCCATGCACTAAAGTTTAAAGTTATAAATACATAAAAAAAATTGAAAGAAAAAAAATTACTATATAAAGATTGACGTCTCATGTAACTTCATTTTTCAGCAACTAATTTATAGTGACAATTTATTAAAAACTATATTCAAATATTTTTTAATTTTTTTTCAAAAAATACAAACATAAAATATACTAAAATATATATATTTTATTATTTTACATCATTTCAAAATTCAAAACATATATGTCACTTTTTAGTGATTCAAGTTTAAAAGTTGGATCAACATTGGTTGTTTCCTTTATATATATATGGAGAAAGTTGGAAATACATTAAATGACTAGAATTTAATTCATCAAGAACATAAGTTTCCATCCAGGTTGTATACTGTCGTTGCGTGGGCCATTGGAATGGAATTAATGCTGCTATCTTATCATTGTGTCTTGTGTATCTCGCATCTAGCAGAATTTTTGATTCCCTGCAGAATGTGTCTAAACTCAATTCCAAAGCAAAAAGCTTGTCCAATGTAGAATTTAAGATGATTAGATTTGAATCCCCATCTACACAGCTCAAGGACACCAACTAGCCGGCCTAATTTTCAATATCCTTCTTCCAGCCGTCCACACTTTTTACCTGTCCATCATTCCCCAAAATGCTTGGCAATATTCTTTTATCCATCTCTTCAATTATTTGTCTTTTTTCGCTTAAATCTTTTCCCAAATTTGATTGGAATGTTGCCACATCTTCCAAAACAATCAAAATATCTAGGGTCATTTTTTATTTCTGGTGGGACATTAGGGGCAAACCTAGAGCATTTATGTAAATTTTTTACATCCCCTATCTGTGGTAGCCACACCTTGATTATTCTATCCAATCTTTCCTTATCTTTTTTCATGTCGATCCTAAGCTACTCTGATGCTTGAATAGGCTTTCCACGTATCCCCATCCTTAGCTATGATCGTAGATAATCTCTGGTTGATAAAAATTGTGACCAACTCTTTCACATCAATTTTCTTTTCACTTTTCAAATTGCTTACCTCTTCTTTCAACTCTCTTATTTTTGATAGCAATGGCTCCCTATCAATTGGGAATGCTTTTGCACTCTACACCAAAGCTGGAACATTTGAAGTGCCAGGTCCCAATAGTAGCCGCTCTTTATACCTGTTCAATTTTGTAGTAGCCTGCCCATATTTCAACAACAGGTCATCATAATCCTTCTATAGCTTACTTGTTATAGCCTCTGCAAATTGTGATGTTTGCACATTCAAGCTAGTAGCTTGGGGAGCTGGAGTGTTTGACACTCTTTTTATTATAACATCCCCTGATAGCTCACACAGTCCAATCCTAGGCTTATTGTCATTAGGGGCTAATGCTAATATTGCCAGAGTTTCAAACCTTGAATTGAAAGCTGCACCAGAGAGTACCCTCTCCACCTAATCATCTGTCACATCTATTTCATCTCTGGTTATGGTATCAAATGCAATTGCATCAGCCATTGTCCAGTGTGGGAGCAGCAACACGTTACTTTTGGCGACTAAGGCCCTTCCCTCTTCTGGGATCATTCCACTTATATCTTGATTTACCTCATTCAACACCTTCTTAGTGATGGCCTCATATTATGAGGGATCTGCTCCACTTTTGACCTCTTCTATTCTCTTCTAGAATTCCTCACTCTTGACCTTCAATACATAACTCCTAAATTTAGGAGTGTTAACAAAGTCATCATCTTCTAAAAATTGGGAACAGGCCAATACCCTGATATCCTTAGTATCCACTGGTTGACCCATTACTGACCTTGCCAACCTGTTATCAGGAGAGGCATAGGGTATGATCCTAGTAGGTGAATTCACCTGATGGGAGGCATCTTGTTCTTGCTCCTCTATTTCCTCTTCTAAATTCACCACTTCAATCTCTTCCTCATGCTCTACATCAATTATTTTCATCTTCTTATAAGCAGGAGGAGTATCAGGTGATTCCCCTTTTCTAGCATATCCTCCTCTTGAGATGCTTGGCTAATATGTAGGTCTTTCTTCCCCTACTAGAGCATTTCTAATTAACTCATCTACATTGTCAAAGATCATTTGGATCCTCATTATTAGATCCTCTATCTCTGAATAAGACCCTTGATAAGCAGCATTCAAGTTCTTCCTCACCCTTTCTCTTGCCATGACTGCTTCCCACTTCTCCCTCAAATAGTGAACCTCATCCATGGTGAAGTAGTTTCTAACTATATCCTCATCATAAAGAACCTGATGAATGTAGCGTGATCTTTTTAAACTCACCCTTATTCTATCAATAAAACCCTCAGGGTCAAACACCCTTGGCTTATCTAAATCCATCCTATAGATTTGCAAAATTGAATCAATTTGATCTAAGCCATCTGTGTTAACAATCGTGAAATCATTAAACTTGATAGAAGTAGGAAAGAATGAGCCTTTCTTGTGCTTCCTTAGGTGTTCTTTATAAGACTCATTTAGCTGTCTTATTATTTCCAAGAATGCAATCCTTTTAGGCACATACTTTGGCAAAATATATAGAGCAGCCTGGCTCCCATAAATCCTGATGCAGGTGGCATGGGTGTGTAGAAACCAATCACCCCAGTTATGCTCTATCCCCAATTCAGGGGTCCTATCCAGAGGCCTTAGAAAATCTAACACATATGCATGTATTCTTTCTCCTTCTGGCTCTAAAAACCTAATTATTTTTCTGACGAAGTGCTCTTCAAAAGCCACATAATCAGTATCAGTGCAATGCATGTCCAACATGCAAGTCCACATCTAAATAGGCAACATGTTCCCCTCCAAATCAGTCTCTCTAACATGCAAATCCTTATGCCACATATCCAATACAGCAAATGAAATCATATGGCACATCAATGAGTACCATGTGAATTCCACCTTAGCATCCACATTATATAGTTTGCTTTTAATCCCAACCATCTGCTTGTGCATTTTTTCTGCTATATATGAGGTATAGTCATAAGGCTCTTTTTTGGAAGGATCTTGAATATTTACTGCTAACATCATCAAAGAAACTAGCATTTTGTCCATGGCATCCCTCCCAAGCACCTAACAGAGACTATGATAAGTTCTCACAAAATAGCACTTGCATAAATTGGGAACATTCAAAGGGATCCTCTTCTTTGTCTGATATCTTCACTAATTTACCATTTACTCCCTTGGGTCTATCCTTGGGCAGGTTGAAGGCTCTGTATCCATGTTTGACATTTTTATATCCTTCCCTCAATGCATTTAGGTCAATTTTTGTACTAGCTATAGGGTTTAAGTTAAATACATTTGAGATATAGGCCTTCATGAATTTTATCATCATTGTACCATTTCCTGCCAGGACTGATCTTGTCTGAGGGTCATACCTCTGTGCGATTGCCCTTGCCAGGTCTAAGTTTGGGAACACATTCAGGCATATCAGGTTGGCTAGGTCTAACCTCCAAGCATTACAGACTGGGACCTTGGAATCTATCCTATCATACCAATGCTTAAAAAGGACCCAACCCGACACAGGTAATATAACATCTCTGCAATCATAGAAAAGCTCTAAAATTTTGTCATTCAACCCACTAGGGCCATGCACATTTATAGGGTGCCTCATAGAACGTGGGAATTGGACCATAAGGTCCTCATCTAAGCTTCTCTTTGATGTGGAAGGTTGACTGGTTTGAATCATTGCTTCAGATGAACTTTAATTAAACTAAGATTTTTTCTTTCAATAGGACCTGATTCTCTAGACAAGAAACAACTAAGAACTCAAATGCACATGACCAGAATAGAGTTAACTTACTGGTTTCTTTCTCGTAGAAGCTTGAAATTCTTTTTCTCATTCACCTAAAAATTTGTTGTGCGTAGGAACTCTATTCGTGTTCAGGAAAATGATGCAGGAAACCCTAATTTTGCCCTTTAAGAAGCTTGTAATCTTGAGCTCTGAGGAATTAATGTGCATCACCTCAATTTTTACTTCAATTCATGTCGCAGGGCACCCTCTATGTTCATCATAGGAGGTTTAAATTATGGCCATAGATTCAATCTCCCTTTTGTGAAATCTACAGTCACCATCTACCCGCTAGATTTGAAAATCTGAGTGTCCTTTGTTGAAAAGTCAATCAACCAATAGTATGAGCCATGTCAAACATACTCTTCCTGCTGACTCCTTCATCTTTTGTCTGATGTGGACACGTGGTGCCATTTTGCAGCATTGAGATGGGAAATGGCCCACCACCCATTTCCTCTGCGCGGGTACACTAAAGCCCCCACGTAAGCCTATTGTACATACCTTTATTCCTTCCTCAGAAGATGGCCATGTGTCACCATTTTGTGATTGTGCGGTGAACCTTCACCTTTGACAGGATCCTTCTGCACGCTTGTGCTATCGTTAGATTTTAGCTTTCCTGTAGATCACTTCCCATCATAACACCTAGCAGCACCTAGTTCATTAACTCTGGGTCTTCAATTAAGTGGCTACAAGCCCGACCACCTTGATAGATGTTGTCATATCATGACCGCGTAGAGGGAAAATGACGTCATCTTTAAAGCTCTGCGATGTTGCGATAAACCGCCACATGACACTCTTGACCCTTATGAAGACTTAGGAATTACATTTTTATAAATGGACAAGATATTCACAGGCTAAAAAGGGTAAAAGCTAGGACTTAGGGCTGGTCATTCCACGATGTTAAAGGCTTTAAGTTGTAACTTGAATGACTAGGTACCTATAACAAGCGGTCAATAGAGAATTAAAAGATAGAGCAAGGGGCAAATCATGAGATTAAGGCTTTAAGGGTTTATAGGAATAAAGACCTACAAATTTTAGACTCAAAACCCTAAACCTAGATAGGTGCCACCAATCTGTTTCACCATTCATAATATCAAAGGCCAGACCTGCATTATACTCGACCATGTATTGTATCTCCTTTTATAACTTCAACAATTTAGAAATGAAAATTTACCAGTAATTCCTATTGACAGAACCATGAGAGTGAGCACAAGCAGCGAATTTTAGAAGGTGAGATTTTAACTTACGGCTTTGAATGCTTTGAAAACCCTAGTTTTGATCACCAAGAGATTGAAATTAACTCGAGAGATCTCCAGATGCTTTAAAACACTTACATGGATTTCAATTATGCAAAAAGAAGACTAGGTATAAGGGACCGGTAAACAACACAATTTTGATGGCTCAAGTTTCAACATAGACAACCAACAACCAAAGGTAGCAAGTCAACATAAGATTACGTAGAGGGTTAAAAGCTAGGTTTCTGATATGAAATGTCAACCATTGATATTTGGAAATCTAACGGTTCAAGTGTTATTCTAGAGGTTTGAAGTCGCAGGTCTAGTGTTTCAAACATTTTCTTTCATAATGCAACTACAGTCGTCCATCAAAAATTCATTGAATGGTCGTCGGTTATACTAATTTGTACTGATATCTTGCTTCAGACATAATAAATATGTTGACACTTGTCCCCATTCTGGACACTTTATGAAGGAATTTGGATGTGTGGAAAATTTGTCCCAAAATAGAATAATATGTAGCATTTGATATTTTCGCCTCCCACGGTATGATTTTTTATTGGCATAACTGTTTATTTCGCCAATTAATTTTTTATTGGTTTGAAACTATATTTAATTCGCCAATGATTTTTTTATTGGTTTGAAAATAGGTTTAATTTGCCAATGAAAATATTTTTTTGGGTTTGAAAATAGGTTTTAATCACCAACAAAAATATTTTTTTATTTAGAAAACAGGTTTAATTCACCCATAGAAATATTTTATTGGTTTGAAAACATGTTTAATTCGCCAATGGAAATATTTTACTGGTTTGAAAATAGGTTTTAATCACTAATGAAAATATTTTATTATTTTGAAAATAGGTTTTAATCGCCAATAAAAATATTTTATTGGTTTTTAAAAAATCACAATTCACCAGGATTTTCCACAGACTTCTAGCGATTACAAAAGATTCGCCAATTGAGATTATTTTTTTCCTTGAAAAATGAAAAAATTTTCCATTAAAATTAATATTTTTCTTGGGAAGTATACATGATTTGCCAGGTTTTTACACCTTCTCCGAGGGGGGTTCTTAAAGTTATCCCTGTTCTCCTAGTATCCTTGACCTTACAAAAGTATCAAGGGTCATCCAAGGAGACCTAAACCACACATAACACATCACAAGGGAACACAACACATAAGAGGAGGCCACGTAAGAGAGAAAAGGTATACCACGACAAAGGTGACCACTAGGGTTAGAAATACTTACCTTTGTAGACAACCTAGCTAGTGGTTGTCATCAAGCAAGTCATCTTTCTCCCAATCTCGAATGCAAGAAGAAAGAGGTATATAAGGTACAATTGCTCGACTAAAATTATCATCCTTTAACTCTTCAGCTTTAAGCTCTTCTTTACTTGATTCAATGTTAGATGGTGAAATATTCTCTTGTTGTGGTGATGTATTTTGAGCCAAGGCTTGTCTTCTCTTCCTTCTTTCTCTTGCTAGTCTATTCCTTCATGTTTTATTAGTGATGTTGTCAAGATGATTCTCATGATTTTCCATGGTTTTCGGCATATCAGAAGAAGCAGACATGTGATTATCTCTTAATGATGCATTGATTTGTTTTCCACAGGTATCTCTTGATCCTTGTAAGGATGACAGAGGAGGAACCTCAGCAAATATTCCCTTTCCTCACAGTCTAGGGGGTTCTTGTAATGTGAGTTGTTATTTATTTGTTGTTTGTTGAATAGGGGGTCTGACTAATTTTGATAGTAATTGTGCTTTGTAACATTGGTATCCCAAGAAAGTTTGATCTCGTCGTGGTTCAGGCTCTTCAGTACTTAGGTTCTGGCCAAAAGTAATCAAGAATGAAGTTTTTCCGCATAACCATAGGTTGCCATTGACTATGGTGAATAGTTCGTATAGACCCATGGTGAGGAAATTTTAAGCATTGGTGAAGGGTTGAAGGGACAACTTTCATAGCCTTGAGCCACGGATGGCCTAGTTTTATATAGATGAGGCCAGATGTAGGGATGATATCAAATGATTGTTCTAAAGCTTTATCAAGCACTTAGATCATTAAAGTGATCTTCCCCAAGGCCAGGAGGAAATCTCCATTATGTGTTTTTATCATCATGTATGTAGGCTCATAAGTTTCTTGTATCAATTTATGTGAATAAAGGAACTCTTTTGTAGCGATGTTAGTCATGCAGTTTGGATCAATAAGGGCTCCTCTTACAGGAGCCTCCATTATGTTAACGGTAATGTAAAGGGAACCTTAAATGTATCCAACTATTCTATCTTTTGGTGTAAATGTTGTTTCTAGTTCAAGGGTCTTCTTTTTCTTATAAAGTCAGGGAGAGACCATAACATTGTTTTTATGATGAGAAGCCATAGATGTGAGATTGTTTCGCACTAACACACTTGTTTGAGGAAAATGGGTCATTAAAAACACACGGAGTTCACAACAAACAAAGTGGGTAGAGAAAAAAGTACTACACAACAAGGCAAAGTACAAGTGGTTTGAAAGTGTTTTGATCAAGGAAATGTAAATGAGGTGTATAAACACTTAGTGTTGAAATACACACTGTGTAATTAGAAATATGCCAATTTTCACACAATCTTATGAAATTATGCAAAATTTTCAAATGACCAATGATTATGTTTGAAAATGAATGAAAGATCTGAAATGAACGATATTTATGGAAAATGCAATGAAGCAACACCAATCTATGTTTGTTTATGATTCTAAAATGCTTAATTTTTTTTCACTTTTTTCAATGCAAATGCACAAAAGATGTTATGAGATTATGCAAAATGATGGATGAATGGAATATAATCAAATATAATGTGTAATATAGATTAGATCTGATGCAACAAGAATGATAAAGTCCTACAATGCTCAATGCACAATCAAAATTAAGAAAGAATGGATGAATGTGTTTATTTTTGTGTAAATGCAAAATTTGAAATCTAAATGCAATAACACACAATGATGAAACACTACAGTCCAAAATCAGATTTGAAAGAGTGTTTAAAAGAGTGGTAAAATATGAAACAAAATATAACCTACAAACCCTATCTTTTGGAATTACTAGGTTATATGAAAAGATGCAAAATTTCAAGTAAAACCCTGGCAAATGAGATATGCAAATGCAAGGTAAATGATCATGAAAATATGAAATGCTGTAATTTATCTCAGATCTGATGTAAATATTAGAAAATTAAATATTTTCAATAATATTCAAGGAAAATAGTGCAAACTATGCCTTAATGCAAGCCTAAGATGCCTATTTTTTTTCAAAAATTTTAGTTTTTTGCAAGATTTTTGAATGTATGATGATGAATATGATATGAATGAATGCAAAACTGATGACAACACTCAGCAAGATGCAAGTTTAGTAAAAACATAGGTTCACCAAAATGTTATATATGAAAAGTGGGAATGATGATGTTCAATTGTAGTTTCTGATAGATTCAATCAAACCCTCCTTTCACATATACCATTCAAGGACATAAACTGAGTTAAGTCACTACTATTGTAAGAGGACTCAGCTATAGGTTTGTTGTCACTTTGATATGATAAGGAAGTTGGAATATATTGATGAATTTTTTAAACCCTAATTTGATTAAGCCTTAAACCCTAATTATATGATTTTGAATACAGATGAACGAAATATGACAAATGATCACATAGGAAGGCACTAAATATAGATTAGACACATATTGGGATTCAGATTATGGAAAGTAGAAACTTCAGGGACAAGGGGGCGGGCGTCTAAGTCTAATAGGGCAACTTTTTCTGTGGATCTGGAACAATGATCTGTATCAGGCTGGAACTTGCTTCAAAGTTTCTGAAGAACCCAAAATGGAGGACACTAGGGCAAGCACCCTAGTCTAGAAAGGAATATTCTCTGTTCTTTTCTTCAGATCCTAAATCATTATCTTTTGCTCTAATTTCCTGCAACTCCTCTCTGCAAGATCCTGTACTTGTAACCTATAATCACAAGAGAGGGGTTGGTGGTTTGGTGTTTAGGAGCTTGCCTCAGTTAAGCCCCAAAATGGCATTCAATCCTTCCAAAACCATTGTTAGATAGAGTGTGTGTCCTTGGGAGGCAAAATCAAATGATAAGATAGATTAATTGAAACATAAAATAGATATCACCTTGGAGGTGAAACCCTCATGGAGATGAAGTGCCTTCAAATCATGAGGAAATGAGATGATGGAGCCAAATCTGCAACAAATACATTAAAAAACAACACAATTTTGTTTTGCAACACAATGAATGGCTTGAATGCTCATTGCTTGATAATCATGTAAGTTCACCTTAATCAACTAGGAGTAAAATGAAGTCCTAAACATGTTTATATATGCATTCCTTCTAACATTCGTATTTCAAATTGAAGAGGCTGACAAAGGGAAACCTTTTAACGGTCATAAATTGACATATATAAATTTAGGTCCTAGCAGAATAGGTCTGGACTAAGGCGTGGGCATCTAAGTTCAGAGGGCTATTTGTAGTCATGATTCATCATTAAAGTGGACCTCTAAGCCCCATTTGACATGGGTTTTGGGAGAAATTGCTCCAGTACAAGTTTTACATATGCATGATTAAATCAAGGGGGCCTAGGAGCTAAAATAGGTGGTAAAAAGTCCTAGGGGACATTTTACAACATAACACTCATAACTAGGGAGTCAGTTATGGGCCAGTCTAACATTTTTATGGCCAAAAATGACGTCTATAGCCCATAGATTTGTTGGAATACTAAGGATCACTTAGAGGGGGGTGAATAAGTGATCTGATAAAACTAATTCTTCAAACAAGATCTTCACACAATAAAACAATCTAGCATGAGCATGAAACACAAGACAATTACATTAGGACATGAAAGCATTAACAAAGCACAAGTGACATATATGAACATCACAGAACATAGATGATTGAGTGGAAAACTCCAAAAGGATAAAAACCACTATAAACTTGATCTCCATTAAGCCTCACTGGCAAACCTCATTGGTTAGAGTATGTGCCTCACTAGCAAACCTCACTAGTTACAGACTATGCCTCACTAGCAAACCTCATTGGTTACACATACATGCCTCAGTGGCAAAAAACTCACTGGTTCCTGATCATATGCCTCACTGGAAAAAATCTCACTGGTTACTGATCACATCTACTCCAAACTCAAATCAGGAAGATGAACACAGAGTACTTCTCTATTTACAATGAAAACCAATGGTTATAGATGAATTCTATAGTTCACCTTTGTTCAGACACATCTATGTGTAGATATTCAAAATAGTACAACACTCTTTCTTTTTCCACCAAGAAGTGCATTCATCTGCATTTCTCTTTCACTCACGCTTTGGATATTCATCTGTCATTTGACATCATAATCTGCATTAATCACCTACATCAGATCTCCTTCTCAGCATATTTCTCCTGCATCAAAATCTCTTTCTCTGCAAGAATATCTCCATTTGCAATTTCATCTACATCAACATCTCTTTCTCTGCATATCTCATGGTTAAAACAATACTCTCACTCAATCTCCTAATTCACACATCTATTCTCATTCCAAAAACCCATTCTACATTGCACATTCTCATCCATTCATTATTCTCAGTCAAAAATTAAATCACCTACAAATATTCAGTCCACTCCCTGTCGTCCTTTTTCTGCATCATGTCTCCAAAAAGAAAAGAAAATCTGCTTCATAAACCCCACTCACAAAAACATTTATACTTAGCAATTCGTACCTCCTGAATTAGTTACAAAGATTTTAACACCATGAGGTAGTGGGCATTGCATGCCTTTTTGCATGTTAAACAATCAAACCTATTGTTTTTCTTTTGCTATTTTTGGATTTAGAAAAGCCCTCTACAGCGCTCGTAGTTGACAGAGCCCATCAAATTTAGGCTCAACCAATATTTGTTTGCATTTAGAAGCAAGTTAAAATCCACGCCATCGATCTCCATTTTGCACCCTTCGAAGGATTAAAATACCACCGTCTAATTTAACTTAGTGTCCACTTTTAATTTTATGACCAGAGAGTCTGGTATCACAAGGTTAAGGGAGTCAGTTTCGCCATAAGGGCCACCCCTCCATATTGTCACTTAAGTGACAGTGATTTGTGATTAAAGGTCAACTTAAAAATAAAACATAAAGTTATTTTTAGGAATGACAGTTAGGTTTAGCACTTGGTATAGGGTTTAGGGTATTTTAGACCTTTAGGAATTTAGGGTTTAAAGATTTGTAAGTTAGGTTTAAACTGTAATTTCAAACATAGTCCTTTGACATGAAAATAATGGAAACCCTGATAACACAATATAAACTATAGGCAATTTGAATTAAGAGGATGAAAAGCAAACAAATAAACTCTAGAGGCTTTAGTGTTTTAAAGATAGCTAGGATTTTTAGGAAACTTAGAACATGATAGTCAAACAAACCCTAAAGTGTAAAACACACACCATTACTCTCTATACTCTGTTATAGAGATGGGAAAGACTCTAACATAGCTGAAGCACCATAACATGAAGCATTGTTTGTCATCACTTTTGACATCTCAACTTGCATTTCATCATTCACCAAAGTACCAAGCACTAAACCATCAATGACAACTAATGATGATCCTTCTAATATCCTTGTCATGAAGCATCATTAATGTAACTCTCTGAGCATCAGACATCAAATACTCCTTGCATGATTCAATCTACAAACCCCCTTCTTATGATCTTGATGACAAGCATCCATATGAAGGCATCCACTGTCAGACATCAGTAACAAGTGACAAACCATCACAAGTGACAAGCCAACATCCAACACCACATCAATCGCCATGAGATGACTATCACCTTAAACATCAACAACAAGATCAACATTGTCCTGAAGCATGAAGCATGAACTCAATGTAACTCCTGAAGCAAGAACCATATGAAGCATCCTGAATCATAAACAACATGATCAACACATGCATATGCAATCAACCTATTACCTCATTAGCAAAGACACAACTCCTTTGATCTCCATGTAAACCAACACTGACATCATGCAACTCTATCAAACTTTGACATATCAATGCTAACCTAGGGATTGGATAAACACCACATGAAGGCAGCCTGACATGAAGACATCCCAACATACTAACATCAATGACAAATCAAACCTTTTGATGAATGTCCTTTGACATTAATGACAAACCAGACATAAACCACATCATCAAACACCACTGTCCAACTCCCACATCACTCTGTTTTGACCTTTTGACATCAATGACAAACCTCATTCCAACAAGATTGAGTTTTTCTATATTCTATAGCCTAAAAATTATATTTTTTATGTTCTTAACATTAGGATGCAAGGTTAAGATACCTTTCATAATATTCTCGTACCTATCTAACACCTTGTAAGACCAAAGTGAGTACCAACACTATCAACTAATTACTAGGGGCTAAGAGGCCCATAGACACACAACACCACCTGAAATTCTCTATGCTCATTGGCTTTGTCAATGCATCTACAACATTATGTATATTATCAACTTTCTCTAGCATTAGCCTCCCATCCTCTACCATTTCATGAACAAAATGGTATTGGACATCAATATGCTTCATCCTTGCATCAAAGGATGGGATCTTTGCTAGACATATGGCACTCTAACTATCACAAAGAACTATAATATCTCCCTGGCTTAGCCCCACATTTGAACACAATCTCTTAAGCTATATGGATTCTTTACAAGCATAAGTAGCTGCCATGTACTTGGATTCTATAGTGGACAAATCAACCACAACATGTCACTTGCTCATCCAACGAATAACACCATTGAATAAAGTGAAAATGTAACCACTAGAGGATGTCTTGCTATCGATGTCACTTTCCTAAGCTAAATCCACAAATATATAAACATTCACTAAGTGTTGGTCCCCATACAATCACCATGATAAAAAAATAAAGTACTTGGAGATACCCTGCAAATATCTAAAAACCCTCTTAACCAGATCCCAATGAACACATCTTAGATTAGCCAAGAAAGGGCTAATAACTTCCATTGCTTGGGTAATGTCTAGTATAGTACAAACCAAATCATACATCAAGATCCCAATAGCACTAGCATTTGAGGTACTCGATCCATGTCCCCCATCTCATTAAGTGAAGTCAAACACTACTTAGCTAATAATTTGGTTCCCACAAAGATAGGAACACATAATGGTCTACAAGCTATCATGTTGAATCTTTCCATCATTGAGTTCACATACATTATCTAGCATAACCAAAGTTTTATGTTTATTATCTCTCTTCTAATCTCCATACCCAAAATATATCTAGCAGCCCCTAAGTACTTCATCTCAAATGGTGCTAAAAGTTAGGGTTTCAAGTCACAAATTGTTAGGAATTGTATGCAGAAGATATCAATTAAATGCAAATAAAGATGAAACGGAGGAATGAAAATACACAAAAATAATAACAGTGAGAGACATTTTTAATGTGGTTCACCCAAAATCAGGCTACATCCACCAACAGAGTCCAATATTATTATCCAGTAAATCAAACCGATTACAACCAGCAATCCTTGCAACTCAATACCACTATAAATGCTACAATACAATATCCACGGAAACCCTAACCCTTAGCCGTTTTTATCAAGACTTATGTCAGTTACAAAATAGGGTTTTTTTATGTCGACTAATAGAAAAATAACTACACCGTAAAAGTGGGGAAAATTTAACCTCCGAGTCTGATTGGGCTCCATATAACAACAATCTCCCACTTGGAGACTGATCAAACTCCACACCATATCATCTCCCACTTGGAGACTGATCATAACACTATTGATCCTGTAGCTCCCATTGGAAATAAGCACCTTGGACCCTGTTGTTCTAATTTTTTTTTTGTTTTCAGTCTTGAAGACCAACCGAAGTTGAAGAGGAGCTCAACTTCTCCCTTGTCACTACCTTTGTAAACATATCCGCTAGATTTTCATCTATATGTATCTTTTCCAGCCGTAAGTGTCCATCATCTAACATCAACCAGATGAAGTGATACCTTAGCTATATGTGTTTGGTCTTTGAATGCAAGGCATAATTCTTTGCAAGATGTATGGCACTTTGACTGTCTGTAAACAAATAACTATTAGCCTGTTGTTTGCCCAATTCTTCCATGAAAGATTGCAAACATATCATCTCCTTGCTTATCTCTATTGTAGCTACATACTCTGCCTCCGTGGTGGATAAAGAAACCACCTTTTGCAACCTGGAGACCCAACTCACCATTATCCCACCTACAGTAAAGACATAACCTGTAGTACTCCACCTGGTATCAATATCCCTTGCCAAATCTGAGTCCACATAGCCTGCTAAATCAGTATTAGAGCCCCCAAAACATAAATGTTTATTGGATGTACCTCTCAAATATATGAGAATCTATTTTACTGCATTCTAATGCGTCAATCTGGGATTACTCATATACTTGCTTACAACTCCTATAGCATGTGCAATATCCAGTCTCGTGCATACCATGGCGTACATTAAACTTCCTACAGCTAAAGCATATGGTACCTTGGACATTTTATCTTCCTCCTATTGTGTCTTTGGACACATCTCTTTAGTCAATTTCAAATGACTGGGCAAAGGTGTGCTGACAGTTTTTGCATTCTCCATATGGAATCTTTGCAACACCTTTTCAACATAATCAGCCTAAGATAGAATTAATTTTCTATTCTTCTTATCTCTACAAATTTTCATACCAAGAATTTTTTTTTTGCCCTCAAATCCTTCCTAGCAAATGATTGTGCTAACTATTGTTTTAACTCTCTTATGTGATCCATGTTAGACCCTGCTACAAGCATGTCATCAACATATAAACATAAAATAATGTATCTTTCATTATCCAACCTCTTAAAATAAACACAATTGTCAGAATTACACTTACTGTAGCCTTGCTCAGCCATAAAACTATCAAATTTCAAATACCGTTGCCGAGGTACTTGTTTCAAGCCATACACACTCTTCTTCAATCTACACACTAGTTTCTCCTTACCTTTGACCTCAAATTCCTGTGGTTGTTCCATATGTATCTCCTCTGCTAAATCACCATGGAGAAAGGCAATTTTCACATCTAGTTGTTCCAAATGCAAATCTTCAGTGGCCACAATACTTAAAATAGTACGAATAGAAGTCATCTTAACAACCAGAGAAAAAATCTCATCAAAATCAATGCCCTTTTTCTGTGCAAATCCTTTTACAACTAACCTAGCTTTAAATCTTTTCTTACCTCCATCTTCCTCTTTCGACCTATAAACGCATTTATTTGGTAAAGCCTTTTTACCTGCAAGCAAATTACATAATTCCCAAGTCTAATTTTTTAGCAAGGAGTCCATTTCTTCTTTCATTGCAAGCTCCCACTGAACATTTGTATCTACCTGTATAGCTTCATCATACCCTTCTAGTTCACCAACATCTGTTAACAAAATAGAATACAAAAAGGGAGAAAACCTTTCAGGAGGTCTACTTAGCCTTGTTGACCATCTAACATTCATTGGAGTTTGTGGTATTTCTTGTTATTGTTGCGAAGCATGAGGAACCATTGGAACATCATTATCTAGAGTATCATATAGCACCACATAATCTTGTTCTTTCTTCTCATGTTGTTGCAATTGATCTTTGTACAACAACTCATTGAATACAACATCCCTGCTTCTCACAATTTTTAGATTTTCAACATCCCAAAGCCTATAACCAAATTCATCAATGCCATATCCAACGAAGATACACTTTTTTTTATTTTGCATCTAGCTTGGTTCTATTTTCAGAATCTACATGTGCAAATGCTTCACATCTGAAGGTTTTGAGAAAAGAATAACTCACCTTCTTACCTGTCCATGCTTCCTCTGGAATACCACAGCCTACAGGAATTGAAGGACCTCTATTAATTAAATATACAGCAGTATTGACAACCTCTACCCACATTTTTAAAGGCAGCTCAACATGCAATCTCATGCTCCTTGCACGCTCCATTATTGTCCTATTCATGTGCTCAGCCACTCCATTTTCTTGTGGAGTCCCTGGAACTATTTTCTGCCTACGAATTCCATTAAAGGAACAATAATCCTCAAATTCTTTACTGCAATACTCACCACTATTATCAGATCTGAGATATATTAATCTTTTACCCATCTCATTTTCAACCAAGCTTCTCCATTTTTTAAATGTTTCAAATACATCAAATTTCTGCCTATGGAAATAAATCCAAACCTTCCTAGTTGCATCATCTATGAATGTAACATAATATCGAGATCCACCGAGAGAAGATACCTGAGCCGGTCCCCATACATCTATATGCACAAGCTCAACTTTTCATCTTTCTTTTGCTTCCCATCCTTGATAAAACTAACTCTCTTTTGTTTGCCATACACACAACTTTCATAGAAATCCATATTAATACATTTCATACCTAGTAAGTTTCCCCGTGTTGGGATTGGGTAATTTGCACCCCTGTTGCCTTCTTGTTTGTTTCCTTCTTTATTCTTCTGAGATCAGTAATCTTTCTTCAGATGACCTAGTTTCCCATAGTACCAGCAATCCTTTTATCCTCTGGATTGGGACCTCTTGTCCTTTGATTTTCCTTGTGACTTCCCATGACCTCCAGAACCTTTTCCTCTCTCCTTTGATCTGCCCCTACTTTCTGCATTCAAAACACTACCTGATGTGGACCCTCTTGAGCTTTTCCATCGCATTTCTTGGCTAAGGATAACACCACCAACATCATCAAATTTCAAAGTATTTGAACTAGAGACAGAGTTACTTACAACCATGACCAAGCTATTCCAACTTTCTAGTAAAGAACATAAAACCAAGAGAGTCCTCACCTCTTCATAAAATTTTACTTTTACAGAAGTTAATTGACTGGTAATCATATTAAACTCATTTAAATGATCTATCACAGATCCACCTTCAATCATTTTTAGATTAAACAAACACTTCATGAGAAATACCTTATTTGAGGCTAAGGGTTTTTTTTATGTCGGCCAATAGAAAAATAACTCCCGATGCCTTTATAAAATAATAAAATTCATTTGAGGTTTTAGGGGCGCTGCCCCTCGACCCCGTCCTATATCGCAATAGGGAGCGCACCAGGGGCACTACCCCTTGACCCCATCTTGGGGGCGCTGCCCCCAAACCCTAGTTAAATAATTTGGGGGGGAACTGCACTGATAAAAGTGGGAAAAAATTAACCTCCGAGTCTGATTAGGCTCCATATAACAACACAAATCACATCCTTAATGTTATTAAAAATAACATATCATCAATGCACAATACAATAATAAGGAATTGATCACCATCCATCTTAAAATAGATGCAATGATCTAATTTGGATCTTAGAAATCCCAAACCCAACACAAAGGTATCAAACTTCTAGTACCACATCCTAAGAGATTGTTTGAGACTATACAAAGACATTTTCAACTTACAAACTAGAGATTATTTACCGTCTTCTATGTAGTGCTCTAGTTGTGTCATGTAGTTCTCTCCCTCCAAATCACCATGAAGGAAAGTTGTCTTCTCATCCATTTGCTCAATCTCAAGATCACAGGTTGTTGTAATAGATAATAAGAACTAAATAGATGTCAACTTAGAAATTAGAGAAAAAATCTCATCACAATCAAATCCTTCAACCTAGGAATATCCCTTCATAACTAATTTAGCCTTGTACTTCTCAACATTGCCATCAGAATTGATCTTTATTTTGAACACCCATTTACAACCAACGAGTTTTCAACCCTTAGCCAAAGGTACTAAGTCACATGTTTCATTTTTCTTCAATGAAATCATCCCCTCATCCATACCCAATGCCTCCTTAATAGTTCTAGGTTCATCTATGTTAGTAATCAAAGCAAAAATGCATCTCCAATTAAGAGGATACATGTTTGATTGTTGTCTCTACCAAGTGGACCTCCTCAAGAGTTAAGGTGGAGATTCTACCTCCCTTGAAATAAACTATCATAATTATCTAAGCTCTCCTCCTCTTTAGGTCCTTCATAAGCTTCTAGTTTAATCTTCTTAGTCTTCATGGTTAAATGTGAACCAAATATTTCTTCCCATCTTATTTTGGATACAACACTATAGGAGAAGGCTTAACCTCTCTAAAAATAACACTTCTACTAGACATAACTCTCCTAGCCACATGATCCCAAAGGTTGTACCTTTTCACACCAACACCATAGCTGATGAATATACATTTAACTACCTTATTCTCTAATTTTCACTACCTCTTCTTAGGTACATGAGCATATACCTTGAAACCAAAAACATGAAGATGTTGTAATGATGGATTTTTCTCAACCAAGCCCCCATAGTATTCTTATCCACAAGAGTTGATGTAGGAGACTCATCAATCAGGTAACAAGTCATAGAAATAACTTCTATCCAAAACTTTTGTTCTAAGCTAGCTCTACTAAGAATATTCCTAGTCCTCTCCATCAACACCTTATTAATTCTCTGCAACTCCATTGTAATAAGGGGTATATGGAGTTGTCTTATGTCTCTCTATCCCATTCTCCTTAAATAGAATTTATCAAAAAAATTTGAACAAATCTCACCACCATTGTTAATTCTCAAAACCTTAATATTACTACCAGTCTAATTTTCTACAAGAGCCTTAAACTCTTTAAAATGAATGAAAAAATTATAATTACTTCTCAAGATATACATTCATGTCCTTTTAGAGTAATCATCTATGAAAGATACATAGTATGAATTTTTTGAAATCAAAGGAGCATTAACAAGACCAAAAACATTAGAATGAATTAGATCCAACACCTTAGAATATTTTTGAGAACTTGAGTAAAACTAAACATTGTTTTATTTTCCATATATGCAATGTTAAAAGAAATAAAACTCAAAAGCACAAACATTCATACCCTCTACAAGATTTATACCTTTTAGGGTTTGTTATGTGTTGTATACATACCCCATCTTTTTCAACTAACTTGGGGGACCCCTTTGTTTATTTTTTCTTTCTTTCCCTTTTTTCTTATTTTCTTTGTGTTTTGGGTCTTTTGACTATCCTTTAAGTCCTAAGTTTTCCTTAGAACTTTATTTTGGCCTTTAACTTGTCATTTTTGGTCTTTTTGGCTTTGGTGCCAGGGTTTCCCAAAACCCCGGCATCCTGGGTTCAGGATTCTTTTTTGATCCAAGATTTGTCTTTTTTTTGTTGTGTGTTTCTGTTAGATTTGTGGGTCCCAAGAGAATTTTGGAACTCGGTTCCAAAAATCAGATTTCTGCCCTCATTTCCGCTCCCATTCTATGGCATTTAATGTTGTATGATTTGAATTATGGTGAATGTATATAATCAATTTTCTCGATCATTTTCCCACTTTGCTTTCTAAGATTTAAACTTTGAGCTGCATTCAAACCTCTAGTGATCTTAGGCATTTGAATTGCAGATTTGAAAGGTGAATTAACAGATTTCCTTGAAGAATTTTGTCATGGAGGTTTCAGATAGTGCAGGTTTCTTCTTATTTTCTTTGTTTCCCTCCTCTTTGTGTTTGCCAGGTAGGGTTTTCTCCTCTAGCATTTGTCATTGTTGATTATTGTTTTATTGTTTTATTTATTTATTTATTTATATTTTTTTAGGTCCTGCCCTATTCAGGGCTAGATGTTTCATATTTCCCAGCTCGGTAAGGATCGTGTTTTTTGGTTTTGTGTGTTAGGTTAGGGTTTAGATTAAAATTCATCCTTTCTTAGAGTAGGTTTTATTTTCTACATTAGGTGTTTGGATTAATGGACCATTTTGACTAGTTACATTAAAACCCTATTGAATTTTAAGAAGCCCTAGTTTTGCCTTAGGAAAATTTAGAGTTCATGTCCTTCGGGGTCACAGACCCATCAAAGCCCAAAAAATCCAAATCCTTCCCTAAGTTCTGACCCCAAATGCCTTAGAAAAAATCTCTCATTGAAAGTTCCCTTTAGGATATTGGGTCCTGAAGGGATGTTGGCACCTAATCTAAAAATTTGGGTTTCTCTTGAAACCCCAAACCCAAACCATTTATGTGAAAAACTTAAGTATCGAGAAGTTCCTTCAGAGCCTCAGGCCTTGAAGGGATTTTGGAACCAAATCATGAGATCCCAAATCCTTCTAGAGTTTCACTCCTTGCAACCTTTCACTTAGAAAGCCTTTTTGAGGTAATTCTCCCAAAACTTTAGACCCCAAAGGGATTTTTGCACCAAGTGCCCAAATCCAAAATCCTTTGGGATCTCTAACTCTTGCCAAAGGTAAAATAGAGACCAAGAGCACAGGTCTGGGAATGATTTCTGAGCAGGAAATTTTGGTTCTTGATCTCCAATCCTCCTGCAGCTGGAAGTCTCACCAAAACTAGAACACTCAGAATTTGTAAAATTTAATGAACTTTTTTGAATTAAATGGATTTCTTATAGGATTTTATTGCATTTTTCAAGTTTGATAGATGTCTAACAAGGTAGAGGAGTGGATTGAGGAAGAAATTTCTACAGAGGAAAAGGATGAAAAGAAAGCTAAGAAGAAAAAGGAATTCTCGCTAACCATGAAGTACAAGTTTTAGGTGGTACCTAAGGTATCCAAGTTCATCTCAAACTTGATAAACATTACAGACACTCACATGGGACATATTGACTTGGATACTTTTATTCAAGGTACCTTTAGTGAAGATGCCTCTCCAAGGGAACAAAAGATCGCCAACTCTGGGTTAGCTCATGTAGCTTCATTTCTAGTTGTAGTTCAGTGCCCAGAACTGATTTTAACTATTGCTCAGTATTATAATCCTAGCATTAGAAAGTTCTATGACTCTTAACACACTGAAATTCTTGATCTTACCCCTCCTATGAATAGGACAAGCTTTGATTTAACTCCTTATAGGGAAATCAATCCATTGGCAGAAGATGAATCTACAAACTCCTTTGAGCTCAATGTGACTGATAACCTCAAGCACTTAAATAGATACTAGTTCAAGACTGAGAGGAAATCAGTGGCCAATATTCCTGGAAAGTTAACAAGAGAAAAATTTCAGGCCAAGGTATGAGACATCATAACCCTGCTAAACAGAGCATTTAGAAAAGAGGACTCCAAGCCCTATGAAACCTAGATGTTTCAATTCATCCATATAATATTAAAAGGAGAAGTTTTCTTGGATTGGGGCTCAATTGTCTTTGATCAAATTCATGCACAATTGACTTTTGTTGTCAACACCAAAAAGTTTTATATGTCATCATATGTTGTATACTTGGCAGCTAGAGTGGGAAATTTCCCAAATCTCACTACACATGGGATAAGAGGAGAACTGCCAGGACAAAGCAACATTTGAGAATTCTATCCTCAATTGGAGCTGAAATAGATAGAAAAATATTTCAAGATGGTGAATAATGCCTTTTTATATGTAATTTAATCACTCAGCTGACTGGAGATCTTGGATGGAGAAAGATAAGGCAATGGAATTAGTCAGAGGATGGGGACAATGGTTCATTTTGTTCCCAAGATCCACTTACATAAGAATTTCCATATTCCAAAAGACTCCATTCCTTTGGCCAAGATATTGTAGTGATAAGGTGATTTTGATGGAATTTTCTAGACAAATTAGTGAAGTCCACCTTAAATTATCAGGAAAATATAAGGCTAGAGTAAAATATCCATAAACTTTGGGATTTTATTCTAGTCCTTCTATTCAAACAACTAAGACAACAATAGAGGAATTGGAGGCTTAAAATTTGAAAGCATATGTTGTCAAAGATGATTTCAATGATCTTGCAAGAAGGTTGAAGCAATTGTTCCCCACTATGGGATTTCAGCATGAACATGCTTTAGAGGATTTTTGGGCTAACTGGAAGGATGATTTTGAGGTAAGGAAAAGAGGTTACTGTAGGTTGACTTCCAATAAACTAAGAGCATTTGGTGTAAGGGATGATGTCCCTAAGAAATTATCTGATGATGGACATATTTAAGACTTGGTATATGATTTGAAAAAGGTTAGTAATAATCCTTTACCTGTTAGTGATTGGTCCTTATGGAAAGTAGTATCTTTGGATGAAGTCAGTCAAAGGGTCATAGATACTAGCAATGCTTGGTTGGACTTAAGTATTTCACAATTTGAAAAAGGAAAAGAAAAGGGTATGAAAAGAGAAAGATCCGCTACAAGTGAGTCCACTTCTTCTAGTACTACGGTGTACCAAACAATTATAAGACTCCTCCAAAGATGAAGATGAGGGGATCAATAAATCAAGCTACAGATGAGGAGGTAGTTACAATGGTTGGTGAGACTTATAGAAAAGCCAAAATGACTTATATCTCTACTGATGCAAGGGTAGTTGCTAGTTTAGATGTAATTCCAATAGCCCAAGTTCTCTTGACAAGGTAGGATTTAGGACAAGTTCCTAGAGAAGTTGATGAACCTGCACAACAAGAATACCAACAATCAATAGTTGAGCCTATGAAACCAATAGAAACAACTATCCCTCCTCCCTTTGCCCAAAGAATAGAGGTGTCCAAAACAAGTATATTTGAGGAGACAATTGTAGAGCCATACCCTAATGAATAAACTTCATTTAAAGGTCATGTGATTGACATTCCTAAGGATAGTCTAGAGAAGGATACATCTTCACCCACTAGACAAGAGGAGAAGGAAAACATTGATCAAGAGTTGGGAAAAGAGGATGATGCTTAGGGACAAGAAGAGCCATAGAATGAAGAAGTATTCACTCTGAAAGGAAGCAAGGTACACGGAACATACTTCCTACACCAATCTAATGAGGGGAAATGTATGCAAATTTGTTTTAATCCTTACAATTGCAGCAATGTTAAACATATAACATAAGAAATTGTAGCAGTAACACAACACATAAGAGATTGACACAAGATGTATCATGGGGAAAACCTTTTAAGGTAAAAAACCCCACTCTAAAACCTGCACAATGTATTATCTGAAACAATAATAGTTTACAATACAGTTCCAATGCAAGTTCTTCCAAGAGTCTTCAAATGTTGTTTCTGGAGTGACTCCAGCAGCATAACAGTACCTGTAAAAACACTATGCAACTACAACTCCAAAACAATGCATTTTATAAAGATACAAGGCATATTCTGGAAGCTTCTTGAGATAGGTGTCCACCTTGGCCACATGCCCATTATCATGAATCAAAGGACACTTGTCAAAGCTACAAATACATCTCTTACATCTGCCATACATGCAGATTTGACTTTCCCAACATGGAGCGCTCCAAGGCTAAAAATAGACTATGACGGATGCTCTTACGCATCTTACAATAGTCATAAAAATCTGCAACATGAAAATCTTAAATGTTGTAAGAGAATCCGTCATACAATGATAAATATAGCATATTCCTCTTACAACATGTCATATCCCAACTTGGGTGCTCAAAGATGCCTTTCTTTCATGCAAAGATACTCACGACACTTATCACCACTTGTCATAGGAATCTCCAAACTTGGCTCTTACGCATCATAGATTGTCATATGGAATATCCTCTTCCACATACCACAAGGTGCTGATACATGGCATATTAGTGCCACCTCAAATGGGATGCCCAAATCCATGTAGATTTGACTTGAACATCCAAGTCACATTCCAAGTAAGATGACATGTCACCGTGCCACCTCAACTAAGTGACCAAACTAAATGTGCAAGTAAATATAATATTTAGGCAATAAATAAATATACAATTAAATAAATAATGCTAGGAATTTACAAAGGTTGAGGCACCTTAATTCCCAACATTCTCCTACTTGTTGAACACCTTGTAAGAGCCAAAAGAATGACAAGATTTAACTGCTAGGGGCTAAGAGGCCCATAGACTTCGAACACCATCTAAACTTCTTTGTGCCCACTAATGTAGTCAATGCATCTGCAACATTCTTCAAAGTGTCTACTTTTTCCAACACTACCTTCCCATCTTCTACCATATCTCGAACAAAATGAAACTGAACATCAATATGCTTTGTTCTGGCATGGAAAGTAGGATTCTTTGCTAAGCAAATCGCACTCTAACTATCACAACAGATAGTAATATGTCATGCATCAAAACCAACATCTAAACACAACCTCTTAAGCCAAATGGCTTTCTTACAAGCATGAGTTTATCCCATATACTCTGCTTCTATCGTGGACAAAGCAACCATAGGTTATCGCTTACTCATCCAACTAATAGCACCACCAAACATGGTAAACACATAAGCACTGGTGGATCTCCTATTGTCAATGTCACCTGCACAATCAGAATCCACAAATCCATGAATACTCATAGAATGCAGAGGTCTAGTCTCTATGAGAGGTCTAGTAGGATAACCATGATAACATAGAGAATACTCAAAAGTACCCCTCAAATATCTAAACACTCTCTTCACTGCATCCTAATGTACCCGTCCAAGATTAGCCATAAACTGACTAAGGACTCCCACTGCTTGGGCAATGTCTATTCTTGTATAGACCATAGCATACATCAAACTACCAATTGCACTAGCATAAGGTACTATGCTCATATCCTCCATATCAGAAGGAGACTTTGGACAATCATTCACAGATAAATTTGTTCCCAATGAGATAGGAACAGACAATGGTCTACAATCTGCCATGATGAATCTATCCAACACGGTCTTCACATACTTACTCTGGCTTAACCAAAGTTTTATGTTTGCTTTGTCTCTTTTGATCTCCATCCCCAGAATATACTTGGCTGCCCCTAAGTTTTTCATCTCAAACTGTGCTGACAACTGAGACTTCAAATTTGAAATCATATTCTTGCCATTTCCAATCAGCAACATATCATCAACATACATTGCAATAATAAGAATACGATCATTGTCAAACTTGTAATACACATAATGATCTGATTTTGATCTCAGAAATCTAATGGACAACACAAAGGCATCAAATTTTAAGTACCACATCCTAGGAGATTGCTTCAAACCATACAAAGACTTCTTTAACTTACAAACCAAATTTTCTTTACCTTTCACCACATGGTGCTTAGGCTATGACATATAAATTTCTTCCTCCAAGTCACCATGAAGGAAATTTGTCTTCACATCCATTTGTTCCACTTCTAAATCATAAGTTGTTGCAAGAGATAACAGGAACTGAATAGATGTCATCTTTACAACGGGAGAGAAAATTTCACCATAATCAATTCCCTCCACTTGTGAATACCCCTTCACAACCAATCTAGCCTTGTACTTTTCAACACTACCATCTGCTCCAAATTTCTTCTTGAACACCCATTTGCATCCAACGGGTTTCCGTCTATCAGGTAAAGGCACCAAGTCCCAAGTTTTATTCTTTTCCAAAGAAGTTATCTCATCCTCCATGGCCTCCTTCCAAGAACATGTATCTTTCATGTCCATAGCCTATGTCATAGTTCTAGGCTCATCAATGTTAGTAATCAAGGCATAAGCATAACTAGAATATAGCAATGTATAACCAAACCTGTTAGGTTGCTTCCTATTTTGTGTGGACCTCCTCAAAGGCTAAGGTGGAGGTTCTACCTCTTCTAAACTTTCAGAGCTACTAGAGCTCTCCTCATCATCAAGTCTAACTGGGTCTTTCAGTTTAGTCTTCTCAGGGGTAGTAGGAAACTGAACCACATCCTCTTTCTTTTCTTTTTCTTCTGGCTATAAAATAATAGGAGAAGGTGTTACCTCTCTGAAGATAACACTTCTGCTATACAAGACTTTTTTAGCCATAGAATGCCAAAGCTTGTACCCTTTCACACCAACACCATAGCCAATGAAGATACACTTAACTACCTTGTTCTCCAATTTTGACCTCTTCTCCTTAGGCACATGTGCATATGCCTCATAACCAAAAACACGAAGATGTCTCAATGAGGGCTTCTTACAAGACCACACCTCCATGGGTGGCTTATCAACAAGTGCTGGGGTAGGAGACCTATTAACCAGGTAGAAAGCAGTAGCTACAGCTTCAGCCCAAAACTTTTGTTCGAGGCTAGCACTACTAAGCATACTCCTAGCCCTCTCCATCAATGTTTTGACATTCATCCTCTCTACAACTTGATTTTGATGTGGGGTGTATGGAGTTGTCTTATATCTTTCAATCCCATGTTCTTTACAGAACTTGTCAAAATCAGTAGAACAAAACTCAGCACCATTATCAGTTCTCAAACACTTAATCTTTTTACCAATTTGATTCTCTACAAAAGCATTAAACTCTTTGAAATGACTAAAGACTTCAGATTTTCTTCTGAGAAAATAAATCCATGTCCTCCTATTGTAATCATCAATGAATGATACAAAATATAATGATTTGGAAATTGAAGGAACATTCACATGACCAAACACATCAAAATGAATAAGATCCAACATAATAGAAGACTTATGAGAACTTGAGTAAAACTGAACACGGTTTTGTTTTCCATATACACAATGTTCACAAAAGTTGAACTCAAGATTACAATCATTTAACCCCTCGATGATGTTTTTATTTTTCGGGGCTCTAAGACCCTTCTCACCAATTTGACCAAGTCTCTTATGCCACAACATTGTCTTTTTAGCAGGAAGTTTCATTTCCAAAGCATGAGCACCCTTAGGTACCCAGAAAGTACTAACATCAGAAGTAGAAGCAACACATTTCTTTACTGCTGGTTCCAATGGTGAGGATGAAGAATATGAAGGTCTTTTCTTTGAAATAGAAGAACTATTGCACTGAGCAGTGCATGCATTCAGCTAAAATAGAGTACCTCTCTGAGTACCCTTAGCAAGCACCATAGCTCCTCTCATCATCTTGCATCCTTTACCTGAGAAGACAACCTGCACACCTGCATCATTCAATTTACTTACAAAGAGAAAGTTTCGTACTAAACTGGGGATGTGCATAACCACATTGATCCCCTTCACTCATCCATCAGGGAATCAGATCAAGACTCTTCCACACCCAACTATCTTCAGGTGAGAGTCATCACCCAAGTACACCTTCCCACCATCATATTCTTCATACTTTGTAAACCAACCTTGATAAGAGGTCATGTGGAAAGAAGCACTGGAGTCAATCAACCACACATCTTTAGATGCATGGGTGGCCAAGGCTGCAACAAAAACATCACCATCATCTTGTGACTTGTCAGAATCAGAATCAGAGTTCTTCTTTTTCTTCTTCTCCTCTTTGCACTCCTTTCTGAAATGCCTAGTTTTCCCATAGTTCCAACACACTGCCTTGGCCTTTCCAAAAGATTTGGATCTCCCACAGGATTTGGATTTGCCCTTTTCATCTTTCTTGTCTTTCTTTTTCCCTTTTTCTTTGGGTCTTCCACAAACTGCAAGAGCCTCTTTGGCCGACTCGGATGATTTCCTCCGCATCTCTTTAGATAAAAGAAAAGACACCACTTCATCCATTTTAAAAGTGGATGTGGTACTCCTGATGGCCATAACAAGATGATCCCACAATTCCAGCAAAGAATAAAGCAAGGTCATACAATGATCCTCCTCCTTCATTTTCACACCAATGGATGTCAACTATGCAACTAGCATGTTAAAGGCATTTAGATGGTCTGCAACGGATCCTCCATCTTCCATCTTTAGAGAATATAGCTTTTTCTATAGGAATAACTTGTTTACCAGGGATTTGGCCTGATAAACATCACCAAGTTTCTTCCATAGCTCCTTTGCGGTCTTCTCCTCATGGACATTTAACAAGACAGAGTTAGCCAAACAGAGTCTCACAAGACCCTTAGCTTTCTGATCCTTGAGTTTCCATAACTCGAAATTGTTGCCATTAAACTTTTCCACCTCTACTCTTCCAGATGTGCCTACCATCTTACTACAACAAGATCACAGAATACTCTGCACAGACTCTCACTCAATCAAAGATTAGCTCAAAAAACCCCTACTCAACAACTAGGATCACAAGTGATCAAGCTCTGATACCAACTGAAAGGAAGCAAGGTGCACGGAACACACTTCCTACACCAATCTAATGAGGGGAAATGTATGCAATTTTTTTTTAATCCTTACAATTGCAGCAATGTTAAACATATAACATAAGAAATTATAGCAGCAACATAACACATAAGAGATTGACACAAGATGTATCGTGGGGAAAAATTTTTCAGGTAAAAAAAACCCAATCTAAAACTTGCACAATGTATTATTTGAAACAATAACAATTTACAATACACTTGCAATGCAAGTTCTTCCAAGAGTCTTCAAATGTCATTTCTGGAGTGATTCCGGTAGCATTACAGTACATGTAAAAACATTATGCAACTACAACTCCAAAACAATGCATTTTATAGAGATACAAGGCATATTCTGGAAGCTTCTTGAGAGAGGTGTCCACCTTGGCCACATGCCCATTATCCCACATCAAAGGACACTTATCCAAGCTGTAAATACATCTCTTACATCTATCATACATGCATATTTGACTTTCCCAACATGGAGCGCTCCAAGGCTAAAAATAGACTATGACAGATGCTCTTACGCATCTTACAACTATCATAAAAATCTGCAACATGACAATCTTAAATGTTGTAAGAGAATCCATCATACAATGCTAATATAGCATATTCCTCTTATAACATGTCATAGCCCAACTTAGGTGCCCAAAGATGCCTTTCCCTCATGCAAAGATACTCACCGACACTTGTCACCACTTGTCATAGGAATCTCCAAACTTGGCACTTACGCGTCATAGATTCTGTCATATGGAATATCCTCTTCCACATACCACAAGGTGCTGATAGATGGCATATTAGTGCCACCTCAAATGGGACACCCAAATCCATGTAGGTTTGACTTGACCATCCAAGTCACATTCCAAGTAAGATGACATGTTAGCATGCCACCCCAACTAAGTGACCAAACTGAATGTGCAAGTAAATACAATATTTAGGCAATAAATAAATATACAACTAAATAAATAATGCTTAGATAAATAATCATATATACATGGGTAGTGTCAATATTAGGTAAACCTTAGTCCATCTGACTAGGTTATTAACTTTGTTCCTTGTAGTCTCACATCCTTATTCGATCATATTTTAGGAAACTGTGACTCCCTGCCACCTTATTCCATGATGTGAACATTACATTCATAGAGTTTGATTATTCAAATCAACATATTATAGTTGAAACAACTTCAAAGGTTCTCTAAGGAACTTAATTGGGTTAAGGATACTCCTATAATCCCATCCTATTAATAGCCTTATTTGATCAAAAAATTAGCATAAAAGCTTTTATAAATACATAATCATGAGTCGTGAACTCCTACCTTTCCTTAAGGTTTTCTAGAGTTTTGCAAAATAGAATCATAAAGTAATTATACTTTAATCCTTAATGATTGAGGGTCTTCAATACATTCCACTTGACTAGTGGTTTAGATACAATGCATACACCAAGGATCATTGGAACTATCTTGAGCTACACCACTCAAGTAGTTCATAGACTCCCTTTACTTTCATAGCCTCACGAGCATACAGTTTGAAGGTATGTATTCACTGAACTCATTCAGTTGACTCTTATCACATATAGGTGATATCATAACCTTCGGTCATGCACAACCATGCTCGACCATGGCATTGGCAGACTACATTGTCATACCTCTCAATTAAAAGAGAGAGACTATAATCAATTATAGTATACCAGTATAAATTGGGTTTAAAAACCCTGACATGTATCATCATTACATTATAAAAGAACAGTTTATATCATAGGCCTTCGTCCACCTAACTCAGCCTTATCTTCCAATGATGTCACAATTGCAAAGAGTCGACCAATTGACCATGCAAGATAATTACTCAATTATAATACAATGACCATTCAGTCATGCAAGATATTAATGTAGTTATATAGCCATGACCATTCGGTCATGCAGGATAATAATCCAGATGTAAAGCATTGGCCATATGGCCATGCAAGATATAAACATAGTTCAATACACTGGCCCTTCGGCCATACAAGATAATAACACAGTTATTAATAATAGCCATTCAGCCTAGCAAGATATTATCACAGCTATAAAACAATGGCCTTTCAGCCATGCATGATGATAACACAACTATAAAACAATAGTCATTCAGCCATGCATGATAATAATCATAGTCATACAATAATGGCCATTCATTCATGTATAAAGATGACACAGTTATTAAAAGATTTGTTCATAGCTATCACAGTCGGCCACCACCTTTCTTTCTTGGTGAGCCCATAAACACTTACTACGATAGCATAGCTATCGAACCCTCCAATGCATGTTAATTAGCATCCTAAAATAATGATAGAAAGGCTATTGAATTCTACAAAAGATAAGATAGTATGATGTGGCTCGATAGTTGACAACTTCACTGTCGAGCCAAAAGCATATAAATATAAGTCAAAAACTCATAGTAATAATACTTTCTCACAACTATAAAACCAATATAGAGATTCAAGAATGATAGAAATGGTTGTCAATAGCGAGCTATGGAATAGATCGAACAGTATGGATTTCTCCCTTTCGATAATAATGGTTTATATCATGAAAATGATAGTGAGCACGGATTAGGGTCTCACCTTAGCTGGCTCTATATCCATCCATAGTATTAATATGCTAAACTGAAAGCAAGAATGGATGTAGATCACTTACTCAGTGAGACAAAGTTTCAAGCTACCTTCAAAAAGTTTCTACAGGCGTTCACACTTCTTTTCCCAACAAATCTCCACTACTCTCTCTATAGAAAACATAATAAAAAACTCCTTTCTTTCCCCAATGTCTTTCTCTCTTTTGAGAGAAAGAAACTTTATTTCAATGATGCCCATTTCTCTCGGGCAATGGCTCTAAATGGCAGATTGAGGGCCACCTACCCCTCCAGTCACCTTGCCACCATGGAGCACTCATCCCACTCCCCTACATTTGGGGTCGAGGGAGAGAAGAATGCTCCCATACAAAACAATAATACAAACTCAAACAAAAAATTATCTCCCAATAAGATATTAAGCAAATAGATTATAAATGATAAGGGTGATATCTTTATCCCCATATCAATCTAATTATCAAATATATATCAACATTGTAAATAAATACATAAATTGACTCAAAGGTGACCTCACCAATCAAATCGAGTCAACAATCGATGATGGCTAAGGTGCGAACGAGGGTCGAGACTTTCTCCCCTATTGCCACCTTCTGTATTCATTAGCTATAGATGTTGCAGAGCCAAAACGAAATACCAAATTTTTTTTTGACCAAATCGGCAAAAGTGGACGTTGGAAAATTATTTTTTTCCACCTCAATTTGATAATGGTTGCTTCTAGGACAAATTGAGATAGAAACTAAGGACACATACCTTCTCACACATAGTTCATATAATGATCAAATTGAGACTTTAGATGGCAACTCGGTCTTTTCCATAGTATCTATTCTCTTCTCTCTGGTGATACTCTCCTTCCACTCTTGAAGGAAGATCATTTTCCTAGTTACACTCACAACCATATAACCATGATCAGTGTATCATCAATAATCATATATGTAGATTTGATAAACATTTAAGGTAGAAACACAAACTAATATGCATAAAAACAACAAAAGCTATACCTTACATGCAAATCCAATCTCATCAAGGGAGGAAGGAGCCTTTGCACCCAAAACAAGCTCCTAAGACATGATTATTCCTAGACAATAGATTCAAATGTGAAATGCTACTCTAATTTGCAACTCACTATTCTAGCTCAAGAATGATTTTGGCATAATACCTTTGCATAAAATTGGATGATGAAAATGGATGGAGAGAGGTTCTATTTATAGATTTTTGGAAGGGATTTTGATCCAATGGTGGAGATTGATTTGGAAGATCAATGGTGGAGGATAAAAGTGATGTGGAGGGTCTAGATTAAATCTTGAATAAATAGAGGGCTAGGAATAAAAGTGAATCTTTTATTCATTTTGGGAAAAGGAGTTATTAAATGAGCATGGGGGTGAAGGATTATTTTTAAATTAAAGATTCATATGGGGCAATGTAAATGAATTAAAAATTTATTTGGGGAGAAGTGGAAATAAATGAGTATGGGGTTGTAAGAGGAATTAAATGTGATGTGGGATGTTTTTAAATAAAAAATTGACTTATGTGGATTTAACTCAATTTTTTATTTGGAGGATGTGGGGAAGGGTGTTAAACAAGGTTTGACCACCCAAATGAGAGGTTAGGATTAATTAAACATAGGCTTTATTTAATTAATCCTAGGGCTAGGATGAGGTAGGCTAGGGTAGACAATTAAATAATAGTTATTTAATTGTCTAGGGTAGGGATAGGTCAATTAATAGGCTGAATTAATTAGTTAACATGGTTTTAACTAATTAATTAGATTTAGTGAAAAGGGGGAAATTGTTTTAATAAATATTGCATATTTATTAAATCAATTGACTAAGGTTTAGACTATTGAATTAATGAAATTAATTTAATTTTGGGATAAAATGATGTGAATTTGGAAAATGAAAGGGGTAATTAATTAAATAAAAATTTAATTAACCGATTAGAAGGGGATTTGGTGTGTTTAGGGATGTCAGGAGTCAGTTTGATGGTAAAAGACATTTTTAGGTGTCTACATTTTCCCCTCTTTGACGTGGCGTCAAGACCTAGGAGGGAAGTGGTGTTGGGTCGAAGAAAGATATGCCCCAGCTGTCGGGAAGGAATAAGATGGATAAGGGATGCCCCCTTGAGAGGTCGGCAGGAAAATAAGAATTTTCTAGGTGATTTCTCGAAAAGGATGCGACAGGAGTGAAAATCGGATAGTGGATGGAAAAAGAGGATGATAGGAAGAAAAATAGAGGGAAAAGGCTAAGATCTGCACCTTGGAGGGAAGAGGAGGGGGTGGAAGAATGACATGGACCACTATATTAGGCAAAGTGAGCCCTTAGAGTGCCACATTTGCACACTTTTGACTTTGGAGAAGAAAGAGTGAAGGAGAGATGGCTGATCGCAACCCCCAGTTTCCGCGACTTTGACACATTTCAGAGCGGTTTCGAGAGTTTGGACGGGCACCGGAGGCTGGACCTCAGGTAGGGTCTAACCCTGACTTTGTAATTTTCTCATTTTCCGTGCATTTTTGGGGGTTTGGGATTTGAAATTGGAGTGCGTAGCACCAATGGTAAGGCGGATTAGCTCCATCCTCTGAATTGGCGCTATCCGCCAGGGTAGGCTTAGGGCGGTTTGTCACTATTTGGTAGGTGTTTTAGCGCTATTGTCTGGATTAGCACCATATGTAGAAAATAGGATTCTTAGCGTTTTAGCGCCAAATAGGGGTTAAAGTGGCGCTATTCTTTGGAATAGCACCATCCTGGGAAATGGCACTTTTTTGCATTTTAGCGCTATTTAGGGGATTAGTGCTATTCACTGAAGTAGCGCTTTTAGGAGAATTGATGCTATTGTGTGAATTAGCGCCAAAAGGTAGGGTGATGCCATTTGGCAAAATGATGCCATGTATAGCGCACAGTGGTGCTATTTTTTGGATTGGCGCAAACAGGTTAGCGTAGTGGCGCTATTTTCTGTATTAGTGCCATTTAGGGGAAATTGTGGCACCATTTTAAAAATGGCACCAGGGGTTGTCTGTTTGGGTGCCACATGATGCTGGCTTTTTAGAAATTTAGAAGAAAAGGGGGCGGTTTAGAAAAAAGATAGGTTGATATCTAATCCAAAAGTTGTGGATGCAGGATAGACAGTGATTTATATTATACTCGAGGGAGCAACACATGCCTCGACCACTTTGACGATGCTATGCGGGCTAGGTTGGCTAGGTTGGGGCTTCTGACAGTGGCGTCGATGCCTATGCTGCGAGCTCATCGAGCCCTGATGATAGTGGTAGTGGAGCAGTACCGCTCAGAGACCTGCAACTTTCTGTTGCCGACTGGAGAGATCACCATCACACTTGAGGATGTTTATCGCATCCTAAAGCTACCTATTCGAGGCTAGCATGTTAGATATGACACAAGGAGGGGGCAGAGTGCCCTAATCAGAGTGTTTGGAGAGGACCACATTGTTCTCTTAGTGGACAGGAGAGAGATGAGCTACGAGGGGACGTTGGCTGCGGGTGCAGATCCCTTTGCCTTATTTCTATGTGCATTGATTGGAGGAGTTGTGATGCTAGATAGGCGAGGTAGGGGTTTTCTAGTTGGTTGGGGAGGGATGATAGAGGGGATGGTGAGGCATGAGACCGTCTATGCTTGGGGACTGGCTATGTTGGGGCAGTTATACCACAAGATGCACACAGTGGCCTATCTTCATGATTCAGCACTATCAGTGGGGGTCACTCTTCTTCATGTATGGATCTGGGAGCACATCACAGTTACCAGGCCGACATGTGGGTATTATCAGCAGCCGTTTGAGGTGTTTGTATTTTTATATCAGGATGCAGAGTACACGTACACTAGACAGGTGCGATACTGGAGGAGGATGCTAGATGATGCGATCAGTGTGACCTAGCGACTGTATATCAGTGTAGAGCCATGGCCAGATGATGATATTCATCTCCCCTTTGCGTTTTAGCAGCAGTACCTTATGGGTCAAGGAGACCATACTATAGATATGTATCTACCCTCATGGGTCATGCGGTAGTTTGGTTTGATACAAGACACTCCACAGTAGATGGCAATATTCGTACGGATGCCTCGAGATGTGGCCTACTGGCCTGCAGCCATACAGCCACAGGTTACCCTAGCTGATTTTGGAGCCTTATGGCCAGTGTGGTGGGATTGGGGGAGAACTGTTAGAGATGTAGGGACCATGCCTGCATATGATATTTGGTGGCAAATGCATCGGCCCACTCGATTGACGGACCCAACAGAGGAGGCAGTCCCGGCAGAGGAGGCAGCGGGGTTAGATGGTGATGATGATTCTGATGACGATGGAGATGATTTGGATGGGGATGTGTGCCTGGAGGAGGGGGAGGAGATCATTGAGGATGTCCTCATGGAGGTTGGAGAGGATGGGGAGGAGAGGTTGGTTGGTAGGGATGGCCAGCCGATAGATGTGTTGGCGGCTGTGGCAGCAGGACAGGGGCAGGTGGGGCAGCAGGTGCCTGTGAAGCAGGTTCCTATTGAGCAGGTGCAGGTTGGAGCAGGGTGACACCCTAGAGGACCTCAGCGGCATGGGGGATAGCCGAGGGTAGATAGGGGTGATCTGTCCCCACCATAGGTAGGGCAGCAGCAGGTGATTGGGGGAGTACAACAGGCAGCAAGGCAGCAGGCAGGCCCCTCAGGGATAGCTGGAGAGGTAGAGGTTGAGAGGTTGACACCTTGTTGGAGGCTGTGGGATGAAGACGAGGAGATGGAGACCTTGAGAGCCTAGGTGGCGAGTTTGCAGGAGGCATTAGAGAGATGAGATGCAGAGTTGGAGCAGCTGTAAGCCACGGTAGCATTGTTGGATGGATCAGATGGGCAGGTGGCTACGTTGTAGGCATAGCTAGCACAGACACAGGGTGACATAGTCACATTGACAGGGGAGCGAGATGCAGCACTCGCTAGGGCTCATCAGGCAGAGACTACAGTGGGTAGTCTACAGGCATCTGGAGCTGGGCTAGCCCCAGTTTTGACATTGATGCAGACACAGCTATCCTAGGTTTAGGGAGAGTTGATAGAGACCAGGGGGCGGTTGGAGTATTATCAGGGGCTGTATTATGCAGCCGTGCCAGCAAAGCAGTGAGCACCAAGCTATAGCCAGGTCAGTGGATTGAGGGCATCGAGATCACATAGATCAAGATCTATTCAGTCAGTTCAGCAGACGATGCCTCCTCCCTCGTACATGCCCCAGTAGGGTCCACAGGTGCAGGTACAGTCACAGTCACAGTGACAGCCGCCGACAGGATCACAGCCTCGACCAGGGTCAGAGTCTCCCACTCCTTCAGAGAGAGGATCCTCCATGTGATGGTTATATCATGTTAGCCCTTAGTGGCATTGTATCAGGACACTATATATTTTTTGATGTATACATGAGCGATGTACATTTTTTGTGGTGATTTTATATGATACGATGCTTTCTGGTGGTTTATGATGCTATGATTATGAGGCTCTATTATGACGATGCCTATGTGATGGATGCAGTATTTCATTATGGATTTTTTGCTATGGACGTGTTTTGTTTATGCAATGATGTTTTTGATTGTATGGATGCATTTATGATGGATTTATTGTGATACTTGTATGGTGTTGTGATTTTATGGACTATATATGATGTCTAATGCAAATGAATGTTTCAGAAACATTTATTATGGATGCAACAATGTGATGTAATAGAAATGTATGTTTATGTATGAAAATGTGGATATTCAGTTAGATGTTTATTAAATGCAGTTACTAAATGTTGACGAGATGAGATATGGAATGTAGTGTAAATGTGATGATTTATTTAATGTTTATGCAATTTAAAAATGAGTTGGAATGAACCTAAATGATATGCAACTTAAGTGATTAAAATGAACCTAAATGATATGCAATTTAAATGGATAAAATGAACCTAAATGATATGCATTTTAAATGATTTAAAATGAATATAAATGATATGCAATTTGAGATAGATTAAAATGAATCTAAATGATATGCAATTTAAATGATTTAAAATGAATCTAAATGATATACAACTAAATGATTAAAATGCACCTAAATCATATGCAATTAAATGATTAAAATGCACCTAAATGATATGCAATTTAAGTGATTAAAAATGAATCTAAATGACATGCAATTTAAATGGATAAAATGAACCTAAATGATATGCAATTTAAATGATTTAAAATGAATCTAAATGATATGCAATTTGAGATAGATTAAAATGAATCTAAATGATATGCAATTTAAATGATTAAAATGAACCTAAATGATATGCAATTTAAATGATTTAAAATGAATCTAAATGATATGCAATTTGAGATAGATTAAAATGAATCTAAATGATATGCAATTTAAACGATTGAAAATGAATCTAAATGATATGCAATTTAAGTGATTAAAAATGAATCTAAATGACATGCAATTTAAATGGATAAAATGAACCTAAATGATATGCAATTAAATGATTATGACATGTAGCTAAATGATATGTGAGATGTAGTTTAGGTGATAGGTTGTATGCAAAGTAGGTGATAGGTGATATGATGCAATCCTAATATACATGACGTTCTTTGTTTGACCCTGGGTGGTGAGGCTGTGGGAGAGGGGATCAAATGGGGAGAGGATAGGGGTGTATGGATGGGTATGGGTAGAATTGGGAGTGTCTAGAGGATGGGTGTGGGGAGACGAGGGGATGGTTAGGTCGTAAGACACCACGTCATTGAGGGGGGATTTGTTTTGGTTTAGGATGTGTTAGGTGGGAGTTAGTTGGGGGAGTTGGATTAGTGAGGGTATTTTGAATGGGAGGGGGGGTTTGGATGAGTGCGGGGATGGGAGGGGGGGAGAAGGTTTATCAAATCTAGGCCGAGATGAAATAGTTGAATGAGTGATTAGGATGATGCTCTTGAGCTAGTAACAGTAGTTGCAAAAGATTAATTGAGAGCATTTCTTATTTTACTATAGCAATGGAGGATACAGTTCACAAAGGTATGAAAAGACCTAGGTGATGATGTATATCCTACGATTGCATGGACTAGACCCACAAACAATAGGTTGATTTCATGCATGCCCAAGGTAGTATAATCTTGCCTAGCCTAGGAAGGGGACTCATAGCAATGAGTGCAAATAATGCATATAAGGTATTGATGCCTGTATATGCAAATGGGACACATCATGCTAGAACCGACCCAGGCTACAAGATATGAATACTATTCCTAGAGTAATGAAACCAACCCACAAGCACAACATATAGAAACAATGACCATGTCTACTCTAGGTGTTGTCCGCCATTTACCATGATATAATGAGATCAAGGTAGTGTTGGAGATGACCTAGAGTGAGACAAAAAGATAAAAATCAATAATCAAAAAGACCAACGAAAAGATACAAATAGCCTTTGTGTACTCTTGCTAAGAGACATGTTGATAGGATGATGGATTTGTGTCTATTGTGGGAAAGATATATCCTAGGACATGAATCAATTGGATTTTGATTGGAGAATTTTCGAGAGGTGGGTAAAAGGATAGTCGGGCCATGTGTAGGATTATGGTTGGTATGTTGATTGATGATTTTTGCATTAGGGGACCTGTTTGGAGTGTATACGTAGCGTGTGTATCATTTATTAGATCCAGAAAGCTCAGTGAATGGGGACCATCCAAACAGGTTGGATGGGTGCATCTTAGGTACCTGAGTACTAGAAACGTCCTTCGTATTCCAGACTGCCTACCTACCCTATGTCCACGGGATCAAGGTACTTTTAAGATGCGGGTGAAATGAATATGTAGTTCTGGCAAGACTTGATGATGTGGGAATGGTTTGGGATGGGTGTGATGTGATGAAGATTGATGTATGTTTGATGATTGATGAGATTGTGTTGTTTTTGGATTTTCTTATTTCTATTGTTTTTTGTATTTTTGGATTTTGCAATGTTTTTGGATTTTTGGATTTTGCGACTGTACAAAGGGGAGCTTACAAGGATCCTCGTTCCATGAGTTAGGCTTGGGAGGGGATAATGTGGTTTGGGAAATAGTACTTGATGTTTTGAAATTCCAAGCCACGGGACGTGTGCGATATGGAATGTTGTGATGGAAAGAGAACTTATTAGATGGTAGAACCAGCCACTATGCATGGCGCCTGAAACAGGTTTTCACCATGGTACTTATCCAAGGCGTCATTGAAGTGATTTTCACCATTGGAAGTTTTTATTGCACTCTGATTTTTCTTGATTTTTTTGATTTTTTTTGGTGTTTTTGATTTTTTCTATTTTTTGTTTTTTTGACTTGGGGTACCAGATGGGTTATGCATAAAATTTCTTTAGATGCAGAATGTTCATCGGCTCATCTAGAGGCTGCCCCTCAGGTGTTGCAAGCTGATAAGCTCCTGATCCATAGTCAGCTGTGACGACATATGGTCCTAGCCAATTGGGTTCAAACTTTCCTTACTTAGGACGCTCTTCCAGGTTCTTCTGATTTTCCATTAGGACAAGGTCGCCTACTTCAAATTTCTAGTTTCTGATCCTCTTGTTGTAGCTTCTTCGGAGGCGATTTTGATATGCCTATAGGTGATTCAATCCATTCAGGCATTTCTCATCCAATAGTTCTAGTTGATACAACCTTACGATGCGGTATTCCTCATCAGAGATAATGTTTTGCAAGGATACTTGGAGAGATGGGAGCTTGACCTCTATAGGTAAAATGGCTTCAGATCCGAATACTAGTGAAAAGGGTGTGGCTCCAGTTGGAGTGCGGATGCTTGTGCAGTAGGCCCAAAGGGTAGGGTTGAGTTGGAGGTGCCAGTCACGGCCAGCTTCATTGACTGTCTTCTTGAGAATGCAGAGGATGGTTTTATTAGAAGCCTCTACTTGACCGTTTCCTTGAGGGTAATACGGTGTGGAGAAATGGTGTTTAATGTCAAATTTTTTGCACAAAGTGCAAACTTCTTAGTTTTTGAAGGGCTTTCCATTGTCGATGACAATGGAATGTGGGATACCATATTGGTAGATGATATAGTGGAGGATGAATTTTGAGATTTGGATGCCAGTGGTGAAGGTGAGTGATATTGCTTCCACCCACTTGGTGAAGAATTCGGTAGCGGTAATAATGAACTTATGGCCATTGGAGGATGGAGGATGTATTTTCCCTATGAGGTTGAGTCCCCATTGTGAGAAAGGCCACGGTGTTGTGATAGGTTGCAACTCCTGTGCTGGTGCGTGTATGAGATCACCATGCTGTTGACATGGGAGGTATTTCTTGATAAACCAGTAGGAGTCTCTGTCCATTGTTGGCCAATAATATCCAGTCCTAAGGATCTTTTTAGACAACGTGGATCCACTTGACTGTTCCCCACAGATACCTAAGTGTACCTCTTCCAAGGTGACCTCAGCTTCCTAGAGTCTAAACATCGTAGAAGCGTAACATCAAGACTCCTTTTGTATAATGTATCACCTACAAGGATAAATTGGGAGGCTCGATGGATGAATGATTTTCTTTGTGAGGTGGACAGATTAGGGGGGAGGATGTTCTCGTGGAGGTATAAGTATGTTTCTTGGTACCACGGGGATAGGGGACCAATGACTTCGCACACTAGTTCTGATTGAGGAACATCATATGCAGGGATAGGATTTCTTGTTGTCTTTCTTCATGTCTGCCAGAGATCCTATGGTTGCCATGGCATCTGCTGCTTTGTTGTTGAGCCTTGGGATTTGCTCGAAGTGGATGTCATCAAAATAATCTTTGAAATCATCAACCATCTTCTTATAGGGAAGGAGCTTATCATCCTTGGTTTTGTATTGATTATTTACCTACCTGATGACTAGTTGAGAGTCGCCATACATAGTTAGCTTTTCAATTTTCCATTGGATGGCCATGTGGAGACTTGTGATGAGGGCCTCATACTCTGCTACGTTGTTGGTGCATGAAAATGTGATTTTCAAGGATTTAGGGATTGTGTCGCCTTGAGGGGTAACAAATAGGACGCTTGCCCCTGAGCCTCTGTGAGTGTATGATCCATCAAAATACATCTTCCATGTGTCTGTTTCTGGTGTGATTATCAGGATGGCCTCATCTGGAAACTTTGCTATTGTAGGATGTTCTACCGGAAATGTGCTTCAACCAGCTAATCAGCTATAACTTGTCCTTTGATGGCCTTTCTCTCAGTGTATTCAATGTCAAACTCAGTGAGAATCATGACCCATTTTGCTATTCTCCCAGTAAGAGTAGCTTTGTTGAGTAGATACTTCAGTGGGTCGATCTTAGCAATGAGCTTGGTTTTGTGATTGAGCATATAGTGTCTTAACTTTTGTGACGTAAAGACAAGGGATAGACATGCTCGTTCAATTTGGGTATAGGTGAGCTCATAAGAGATCAATGTGCAGTTGATGTAGTAGATGGCTCTTTCCTTCCTCTGTTCATCAAGTTGGGCTAGCAAGGCCCCAATAGCTATCTCTATTGCGGAGATATAAAGCAGGAGGGGTTCCCCTTGCCTTGGTGGAGTTAGCACAGGGGGATTAGCCAGGTATTCTTTTAGTTGATCAAAGGCACCCTGACACTGAGTGTTCCAGACAAAAGCTATATCTTTTTGGAGTAGGTGCTGGAATGGTTGACATTTATCGACCAACTGAGCAATGAACTGATGAATAGACAGGAGGTTTCCCTATAGGCTTCGCAGCTGTTTCAATGTTTTCAGAGGAGGCATTTCTATTATGGCCTTGACCTTTACAGGATCTACCTTGATTCCTCGTCTGGAGACTATGTATCCCAAGAGTTTGCCAGAAGTCACCCCAAAGACACACTTCTTTGGATTCAGACGGACATTGTATTGCTCTAACCGATCGAAGATCTTGGCTAATACATCCAGATGTTCTTCTCTTGTCTTTGATTTGCCTAGTAAGTCATCAACGTAGTCTTCCATGATGTGGTGAAAGAGGTCATGGAAGATGACGGTCATAGCTCTTTGATAGGTAGCTCCTGCATTCTTCAGGCCAAATAGCATTACTACCCAGCAGTATGTCCCCCATGGGCATATGAAGGTTGTTTTGTGCTGATCTTCTTCGGCAATTTTTATTTGGTTATATCCTGAAAAGCCGTCCATAAGGGATAACATCTCGTGTCCTGCTGTGAGATCCACTATCATGTCGATGTTTGGTAGTGGGAAGTCATCTTTTGGGTAGGCCTTGTTGAGGTCTCTGAAGTCAATACAACAGCGGATTTGGCCATTTGGTTTAGCAACTAGTACTAGATTTGAAACCCATTTAGGATAATCAATTGGGCGTATGAACCGAACATCCTGTAATTTCTTTAGCTCTGCTTTGACAAGGAGGGCCACCTGAGGATTCATCTTTCTAAGTTTCTTCTTTACTAGTTTTGCATCAGGGCGTACTGCAAGATTATGGACAACCAAAGAGGGATCTAGCCCTGGCATATCTACATAGGTGCACACAAAATTGCGATTTCTACGTGTGAAGAAAGACAAGAAATTCTCCTGTTCCTGTATGCTGAGAGATTCTACTCTATATGTGATTTTCGGTTGTTCCTCTGTCCCAAGACTCATCTCCTGGGCTGGTTCGACCAAGATGGGTGATCTGTCTGGACAGACTTTGTCTATCTCAGGCAGGCCCATGCTTCAATATCCTGGCGCCTCGTGGAGGTTTTCACCAGGAGATACGTCTTTTGTTTTTACTATTTTGGGATCTGATACTACCGCAGAACAGTTTTCACCATCAGATCCATTTTTTATTGTTATGTTTTTATGACTGGAAGCAGGGGTTGTCTCCCTGAAAAAGGCATCTAGATTGAGTTCCATGATGAATCCTGCTCTGTGATCTCCTAGGGGGAAGTGATCTCTGACCCCCATCATTTTGGCGATGGCCTCATCGTTAGGTGCTATGTCGAAGACAAGAGGTCCCCGTTGGTCCCAATCTATGAGGTCCAGATATACCAGTGGTAAGTCATTGGAGGATGAGGCAAGGGTGGTGATTGTGTGGATGGTGCATATGGATGAGTCAAATAAGTCAGCAAAGTCACTAAAGGAGTCTTGATGATCCGTTTCATTGACGTTGTCGACGTTAGGGGAAACCGTAGCAACCTCGGCTAAGATACATTCACTGATAGTGAGGATACGTTGTCTTTGTCTATATCCTAACCCTTAGGTATAGGAGTTTCTTGTTGCTTGGACTGGTTCCACAATCCCCTGCTCATGAAGGCCAATACTACCTTGTCCTTTGTAACCCATGTTTTTGACTATTTTAGACCCTTTACCATAGATGTCTGTCAGTATGGTGGGAGCTTCTTTTTCTATTTCCTCATCCTTATATAGCCAGAATGATATGTCCTCAAGCGCATCCTAATCTAGGAGATGTTTCTTCTCAATGACGGGTGATGGTTTGCACTTGATGAGGATTGTGTTGGCTATTTCTGTATTTGGGATGCCAAATGTTTTAGGATTGGGTAATGTACCCACACAAAATGTATCATGCAGGTCGTATTCCCCACATCCCATGTTGTTGAACTTGATCTTGACCTCAGGTGGTGGAGGTGCTTGGGATGAAGTGGTGGCGATGTTGGTAGGGTCGATGTATGATGTGGAAGCTATCGAATTAGCTTTGGTGGTGGCTTTGTTGTATGGACAGAAGGTGTTATCATGTCCTTCCAAGAAACTGCAATATTGGAAGGGGTGAGGGTCGACATAGATGGTTACCTCTGTGCCGTTGTGAGGGAATTTGAGATATTGATGGAATGTGGATGGGACGGCTTGCATGGCATGGATCCATGGTCGGCCTAGAAGAATGTTGTAGGGGAGGTCAAGATCAAGGACCTGACATTTGGTTTCAAGTATTTTCTGTCCCACTTGGATAGGGAGCTTGATGGTGCCTTCAGAGAGCCTTTCGGTGTCATCATAACCTTTGATTGTGATGCACTCGCTAGTGTCTACAACCACATCAGAGTACCCCAAGTGTTTTAGCAGTTTAAGAGTGTAAATGTTTAGGCCGAAGCCACCATCTATTAAGACTCTTTTAATGATGTGTTTGTGGATACGGACTTCGATATGTAAGGCGTTATTATGTAAGTGATTAGAAGTGGGGAGGTCCATTTCTGAGAATGTGAGGTGGTGAGGTGCAGTGATATGTCCTACCATGGCTTGGAATTGGGTCACATTCAAGTTGGCGGGAACCTGAGTTTCCAAGAGGGCTTTGTTGAGGACATCTTTGTGAAGGGGGGATGTGCGGAGCAACTCAAGTATGGATATTTGTGTGGGGGTCCTTCCTAGATGTTCTAGGAGGTTATACTAATTGGTGGGCGATGGACATGTGGTTGGATGAGAAAGTTGGGGGTCGGATGTGGATGCGGGCGTTTGATTGGTGGGAGGGGCTGTAAAGATAGATACACAGCCACAACGAGTTGTAATAGCGCAATCGGGTGCTTGTGCCCAAATGGTGATTGTGTTGACATGGTGGTATGATGGTTCGATCCGTCCTACAATAGAGTCATAGGACGCGGGTGGTGGGGTGACATTGTATGCTTGGTTGGATGAGGAAGCTTTATTATGGTTTGGTAGTGGATCCTTGTAAGCTCCGAGGTTGGTGTTTGGTGATGGTTGGGCACTTTGATCAAGGCTGACTTGATTTTGATTGATAAGGTCTTGGATGCAATGCTTGAGTTGCATGTAGTCAGCGGTTTTATGACCTGCAATGCGGTGGTATTCGTAATAGTCATTTTCATTGTACCATGCCGCTTTGAGTTCATTGTCCTGGCGGGGTCTAACAGGTGGGAGTGTGATCAAACCTTTCTTGAGACATCTATCAAGGATGTCCTCGATGGGTTCCCCTAAGGGTGTAAATTGTCTTCTAGGTTTGCGTGGTTTAGCTTGCCCACTTTGGTTATTTACATTGGTGGCATAGGTATGTGCAGGTGTCTGATTCTATACATTTTGGATGGCTTTCATGTCTATGACACCGTCGTTCAGATTGTTCTTGTTCTTCCCCCAATAGCATGATTTGTCATTTGATTGCGTATTGGCATTGTTGTTTGTATTGGTGGTATTGATGTGGGGTTTGTTGCTATTGTTGCTGTTGTTGTTGTTAGACTTATAGTCATATAGTTTGATTGAGCCCTTGGCAATGAGGGCTCGTTCGATGGTGGTGCCTTTGTCGATGACTTCTTTAAAAGTAGATGCGCAAAGGATTTGTAAATGAATCCCTAATTCCTGATTGAGATTGGTCACAAACATGGTGACGAGTTGTTTTTCAGGAATTGGCCATGGGAGTTTGCTTGCTAAGCCTCTCCACCTTTGCAAGAAAGAAGTGAAGGCTTCTCCATTCTTTTCTTTTGTGTTGCAAAGGTTTGTCATAGACATTTTGTGCTCAAAGTTGTAGAAGAAATGGTTTACAAATTTCTCCGCAAGCTCAGGGAAAGTCCTAATGCCTGGGGGAAGATGTGCGAACCATTCAGCGGCTTGACCACCGAGGCTTCTTAGAAAGAGTCTCATAAGGTATGTATCATTATTTGAGACCTCTAAGCAAGTGATGTAAAACTCCCTAAGGTGATCTCTAGGGTCTCCCTTTCCCTTGTACTATTCAAATTTAGGTGTCTCGAAGTTCTTGGGGAAAGGGGGCATATACAATGTGTGATCAAATGGATAGGGGCAAATGTCCTTAAAGGAATAGTGCTTTTGCTTGCCCCCAGTTTGCAGGTCGTCCACCTTTTGGATCAAGGCCTGTATGATGTTTGTGAGATCTTGTGGTTGCTGTGGTTGTTGCATGTAGGGCTATTGATTGGTGAGATGTTGGAGATGAGGTGGGATTTGATGTTGTGGATTTGTTTGATTGAGATGTTGGTACTGCGGATTGGTGTTTTGGTTGATGTGTGCCTGATGTTGTTGATGTGCATAGAGTTGTTGGAGAACATGTGGTAGTATTTGGGGATTGGTTTGATGTTGTATAGATGATGTTATGGGATTATGTGGATACGTGATAGTGGACGGGTTGACGTTGGAGGGATTGGATGTATTGTAAGGTGGTTGTGAGAATAACTATTGTAGATATGCAATGGTTTGGGGATTGGGTAGAGGCACGCTTGTGGATGTACTTGCTTGCGTGATGTTTCCTTGTATGCCCATGGTGATTTGTGGCATGGAAGGATTTAGGGTGGTTGTGGTAGTGGATGTGGTAACAGGTTGGGAGGTGGTAGGGTTGGAGATATTTGTGGAAATGATAGATGTGGTAGCGGTAGAGGTTGTGTTGGCGGTAGATACAGTGGGTGTTGTTGTTTGAGAGATGATGGGTGTTGTCGTTTGAGAGATAATGGGTTGGGTGTTTGATGTGGTAGGCGTGGTATTAGAAGTGGATGGTTGTGATGGGTTTGTGTTATGGGGTGGTTGGGCACCAATCTTAAGGAGATAATCTAGAAATCTGTTTGGATCTGACCTTAGGACTTTGTCAAGCATGTCCATGTTATCGGCATCTTGTGTGAAGGTCAAGACATCTAGATCATCTTGGGATATAGTGGCGAGGTTTTGCAGTTGTGGTGGTGGGGGTGGTGGTGGTTGTTGTAAGAAATGGAAAGGATTTTCATTAGGATTATATGAGGGGATGTAAGAATACATAGGTTGGTTGAATGATTGGTTGATGGGTACGTTGCTACTGTTGGTGTTAGGCATTCCTATGCCTTGATATTGCTCTGCCATTTCTTGGATTTTCTTGTGTTGTGATCTAGTGGTGGGCATGCAAGTGGATGGATTTGATTTATGATGTGAAAATGAAATAGGGATGGAGACCTTAGAGGATTTGGATTAAATTGTTGAATCGAAAGATGAATGTGGTAGTGAGGTGGAATAGAAGAGAGGATGTCGTGGAAGATTGATGTCTTTCTAGAGTTTTTAATCTAAGGGTGGTATGAGTGGATGATATTGATTTTCTACACAATTTTTTGGACCAAAAGATAGGTGATGGACGACGTTTGTTTTGAAGAGATTTTGTTGATGTTTGATTTTGATGTTTTGATATGGAAGATTTTGATAGTCAACAAATTGAGCTTAGGTAGGACCTAGATTTGTGATTGCACAAATGGAAGTTTTTCTTTGTTTGGGGTAGACTAATGACCTTACACAAAGAGAGATGATTTTTTCACTTGGAAGGTAGACTATTGACTTTCCAAGCAAGATATGATGTGAAGGATGAAATCTAGATCAAAATTTAGCTCAAAAGGATGATGGATTTTGATGATGTTTTGATTTGGGAGATTTTGGGGATTTTTAGAATGATTTTCTTGTGATAAGGATTTGTTTGGTCCAAAAGGTATGTAAAAATCAATGAAGATAAGTGGATATGAATTTGAGTGGGTTTGATGTAGCAAAAGGGGTCCAACAATGATGGTGATTAATCCTCTAAGGTCAAGGTGAAAGTATGATGTGGAAAATTTTGGGCAAAAAGTGGATGGACTGTTGTTAGATTTTTGGAAGGTGGATATGGATTATGGCAGAGCAGATGGTGAAGATCACAACTAGATAGGTCTCTGCTTTAGGCAAGTCAATCTAAAAATGGCACCAATTCATAGGTGAAATGGCACCAAAATCAGATAGATATGGCACTAAAACAAGGCAGTATTTGTCGAGGTCCTAAAAAGATAGATTTTTTATGGCAATTTTAGATTTTCTTTTGTTTGGATTTTGATCAAATGATTTGGTTTGTCTCTTGGCAAGTTTGTTGTAAACAATTCAAGCACAATAATCACACAATAATCAATATTTTGCTTTGTTTTTGTAAAAGACGTGTGATTTTATTTAACAAGCACTTTGAACAACCTAAGGTGAGGATGTGACAATATTTGTTGAATCCCCTAGCTGTGCCTATTCAAAGTGGGTAGCTCCAAGATCTTGGTAGCACCGACTCCTCCTTACAATTGCACACACTTCTCACGCATACCAAGATCTGGGTTTCTTATAAGGCTTGTCCCTCACCAAACCTTTAGATTATCCCTGCTACCTCGGCTAAGAACTACATGAATCGGGGCCACTTCAAAGGTTTCCCTTATGCGCCAACAAATAGAAGGATTTTGACTTGCTAAACAAAGGTTCTTAGTAAGTTCTTTCGTTCAGGTGGTTATACATGCAGCAACGCTACTCTCCGTTATGGAGTCTCCTGGCCTCCAAGGGTTAGGCCTTGGAGGGTTTTGGGGGAGGTTGGCTATCGGTATAACACAACAACACCTGTCGCTTGTGACTTTCATCCCAAACGCCTTATTTTATATAGCAGCTTGAAAGAGATTGGCTTTAGCTTGTTGCTGCTTGGGTTGTTCCCACCTTTCGAAGCGGGGTGGCAGGCCCTCTAAGGATTAACAAAAGTAATACAAACACAAAAATACTTTTGATCCCCAAGTTCATACAAAGATGCGAGGGGAGAGCATATATATTGTTTGTGTTTGCATCACACTAAACATGGTTCATTTTATTTCTTTGGATTATGTTGGGGGTGATTAATGCAAGTTTAGTGAGAAGCTTTTGATTCCCAAGGTCACCAAAAAAGGTGCGAGGGAAGAGCATATGCTTTTCACACCACAAAACACAACCACGAAAACACTTCACACAATTTGCTTTGATTTTCTTGATTACATGCATGAATAATGTAAATTGTTGTTCTTTTTAAACTAATGATTTCAATTGATGCAATTTATGGTTCTTTTTAAAGCCCCAAAATTGAAGTGTTCGATAGTTGTTGGCACACAAATTTGTAAATTTTAGACAACCAAATTTTAAATGTTTTGGTGCACACACACACACAGATTTGTTGGTTGTTGTTCAATTTTATAGCACCAAATCAAAATGTTGTGTAACTAGCATGCAAAAGGGTTCTTTTTAAGTTGCAAATTCAAGTGTTTTTGCTAAACTAGAGATAAAACCACCCTGCAAAAAGTTTGTTAGTATCCGCAAAATGATATCATAGACCTGCAAAAACACTTGTCAATACCTGTATAGACAACAAAAGTTAGTTTCAGAAATAGTGCTAAAATAGAGGTATAATAGCGCTACTGCGGATAGAAAACAGACAGAACCTGACCCTTATACAGATGGCACTAATTAAAGAAATAACACTAATAGGAGACCCTGAAGGTGCCAAAACATAATATGGCATTACAATATTACCAATGAAGGGGCTAATAAAATACATAGCACGAAAATGATATAACAATAGCGCTAATCGAGGGAATAGCGCTAAACTAGATCTATGAAGGCGCCACTGTGCAACTTGTCAGATAGTCTGTTTCACCTACAGATAGTGCCAATCTGGGCAGATAGCGTCGCTACGGGGTTGAATGTGTCTGACCTATAAAAAGTGGTTTTATAAAAAAAATGAAGGGTCAGGCTGCACACACAAGATGTCCCATTAGCCTTGTTAATCTGAATAAATGAAAAACAAGACAAAAAACAAAGGCAAAGTGTATGTTGAGACTTTTATGAAAATTTAGACATAGCTTCCCCTTGTATTTTCAAGATCTCTGTGAAAACAGAGAGCATTTAGACACCAAAACAGTAGGGAGATCAAAAAAGCAAAGACATGTGAGTGAGTTAGTAAATGGAAATGTGTTGCGCAAAAATAGAACTAAAATAGGAAATGGCGCTAAACAGAGCCAGTGATGGCGTCGCTGCATGGGTATGATGGCGTTGCACTTGTAAACACACGTCCCTTGCACAAAAGTTCACAAAAAATAGATTAGACTTGGACCTTGTGGGTCCCACCGGGCGTGCCAATGTAGATTTGATAAACATTTAAGGTAGAAACACAAACTAATATGCATAAAAACAACAAAAGCTATACCTTACATACAAATCCAATCTCATCAAGGGAGGAAGGAGCCTTTGCACCCAAAACAAGCTCCTAAGACATGATTATCTCTAGACAATAGATTCAAATGTAAAATGTTACTCTAATTTGCAACTCACTATTCTAGCTCAAGAATGATTTTGGCATAATAACTTTGCATAAACTTGGATGATGAAAATGGATGGAGAGGGGTTCTATTTATAGATTTTTGGAAGGGATTTTGATCCAATGGTGGAGATTGATTTGGAAGATCAATGGTGGAGGATAAAATTGATGTGGAGGGCCTAGATTAAATCTTGAATAAATGGAGGGCTAGGAATAAAAGTGAATCTTTTATTCATTTTGGGAAAATGAGTTATTAAACGAGCATAGGGGTGAAGGATTATTTTTAAATTAAAGATTCATATGGGGGAATGTAAATGAATTAAAAATTTATTTGGGGAGAAGTTGAAATAAATGAGTATGGGGTTGTAAGAGGAATTAAATGTGATGTGGGATGTTTTTAAGTAAAAATTTGACTTATGTGGATTTAAATCAATTTTTTATTTGGAGGATGTGGGGAAGGGTGTTAAACAAGGTTTGACCACCCAAATGAGAGGTTAGGATTAATTAAACATAGGCTTTATTTAATTAATCCTAGGGCTAGGATGAGGTAGGCTAGGGTAGGCAATTAAATAATAGCTATTTAATTGTCTAGGGTAGGGATAGGTCAATTAATAGGCTGAATTAATTAGTTAACAGGGTTTTAACTAATTAATTAAATTTAGTGAAAAGGGGGAAATTGTTTTAATAAATATTGCATATTTATTAAATCAATTGGCTAAAGTTTGGACTATTAAATTAATGAAATTAATTCAATTTTAGGGATAAAATGGTGTGAATTTGGAAAATGAAAGGGGTAATTAATTAAATAAAAATTTAATTAACCAATTAGAAGGGGATTTGGTGTGTTTAGGGATGTCGGGAGTCAGTTTGATGGTAAAAGACATTTTTAGGTGTCTACAATATACATCAGGATAAGATAATCTCTTAAACATGTAATCTCATGTCTAATCTAAGCATTAATTGTAATCCATATAATCAATTATTCAACTTGATATTTTTGACAAACATCAATCATTAATCTAAGATTATTTATCCTTTTTACCACATAAAAGTAAGATTAAGCTTAGTCAAAATTTGGGGATGTAACATATCTCCCCCCATAAGAATCATCGTCCCTAATGATTTAGTGTCTCCAAAATCAAACCAACATAAATAAAAAGTGTTTTCTCATCATAGTGTAAAGTTTTAAAAGAGATGAGGAAATCTTTGATAAATGTCCTCATAATTCTCCTAGGTGGCATTCTCTTCTGCATATTGGTCCCACTGGACCTTGCATTGATTTACCTCTTTATTACGTAAGCATAGCTTATGTCTTTCGAGCACCTCGATAACTACCACCCATGGGTCCTTCAACTGTATGGCATTCCAATGAAGAATAGGAACATGATTATCTCATAAAATAAAAATTTTTAAATAGGAAACATGGAAAACATTATGCATCATGGCAAGAGCTAGTGGCAGAGCAATCCTGTATACAACTGGGTTGACTTCTTCGAGAACTTCGAAGGGACCCACATATCTAGGGGCTAGTTTGGATGTCTTTCCAAAATTAATGGAGTTCTTTTGGGGTTTAACCTTTAGAAGGACTTTTTCTCCCACTGAGAAATACCTTACGATGCATTTAGCATCTATGTATCTTTTCTGCCTATCATTGGCTTCCGCTAGCTTTTTCCTAATCAGATGGACTTGCTCTTCCATTTATGATAGAATTTTTGGACCAACGCTAATCCTATCTTCTAGCTTATCCCAACTTATAGGAGTTTGGCAGTTTCTTCCATATAATGCCTCAAATGGAGCCATCCTAATTGCGGAATGATAGGAATTATTATAGGCAAATTCCAAAAGAGGAAGGTAATCTTCCCATTTGTATTGTTGATCCATGCAATACATTCTCAACAGATCTTCCAACACTTGGTTTACCCTTTCAGTTTGGTCATCCGTCTTAGGATGATAAGCAGAGATTATATTCAACTGGGTTCCAAGTGAGGAAAATAAGGTTTGCCAAAACCTTGATGTCATACAGGTATCCCTATCTGAGATAATCTTCTTAGGAATACTGTGCAACTTGAAAAATTATTGCACAAATTTGCAAGCTATGATTGGTGCCCCATCTGTCAAATTACCAGGTATAAAATGTGTCACCTTGGTGAGTCTATCCACCACAACCAAAATTGCATTGTGTTTATTCCTTTACATAGGAAGTCCTTGCACAAAATACATGTTAATGATTTGCCATTTCCATTCCAGAATTTCACGAGGGTATACAAATCCTCCTAGGTGATGGTGTTCCGCCTTCATCCTCTGGCATTCTAGACATCCAACTGTAAATCTTGCAGCATCCCTCTTCATTCCCTTCTAGAAATTTAAGGGCTTCACATCAGCTAGTAACTTTGTTACTCTAGGATGTCCTGAATAAGGTGTGGAATGAACCTCTTTCCACACAATATTCCTCAATTCCTCAAAATTGGGAACATAAATCCTTTATACCTCAATAACCCATTTGGTTCAAGGTAAAATCCATCATATTTTAGATTCTGGGGATTATCCATGAGAATCTATTTTACCTTCTCATAATACTCATCTCCTTGTAAGTTTTTTAACACTTGATGTTTGAAATCAGAATGTATGGAGATCATTGAGGAGATATGTCTTCTCCTACTTAAGGCATCCGCCACACATTTTTCCTTGCCTTGAATGTACTTAATCTCAAAATCATAATCTGAGATTAACTCTAATCGCCTTCTTTGGCGTGCATTTAGGTGTGGTTGAGTGAATAAATATTTGAGTCCTTAATGGTCTATTTTTATTTCAAAAGGTTTTCCAAGCAAGTAATGTCTCCACATTTGTGAAAAGAAGCAAGGTACGTGGAAATGCTTCCTACACCGATCTAATAAGGGGAGATGTATGTAAATTCTTTTTAATCCTTACAATTTCAGCAATGTTAAACATATAATAGAGATATTATAGTAGCAAACACACCACAAGAATGTAGATAGAGAGAGAGACACACACAAGATATATCATGGGGAAAACCTTTTCAGGTGAAAAACCCCACACTCTAAAACTTGCACAATGTATTAACAAATATGTAAAGGGTTACAATACACTTGCAATGCAAGTTCTTCCAAAAGTCTTCAAATGTCATTTTCTGGAGTGATTACAGTAGAATAACAGTACATGTACATAAACTATCCAAACTACAACTCCAAACTCTACATTTTATAGAGATACAAGGCATAAACAGGAAGCTTCTAGAGATGGGCGTCCATCTTGGCCACATGGCCATTTTCCAACACCCAAGGACACTTGTCCAACATGAATATACCTTTCTTACATCTGTCATAACATGACAGATTTGACTTCCCAAGAAGGAGCGCTCCAAGTCTAAAAATAGACTATGATAGATGCTCTTATGCATCTTACAGCTGTCATAAATCTACCCAACATAACAACCTTAAATGTTGTAAGAGAATCTGTCATACAAGACTAAATATAGTAAAGTTATCTTACAACATGTCATAGCCCAACTTGGGCACCCAAATATGCCTTTCTCTCATGCAAAGATATTCTTCGAAACTTGTCCCCACTTGTCATAGGAAACTCTATACTTGGCTCTTATGCGTCATAGATTCTGTCATATGGAATAACCTCTTCCACATACCACAAGATGCCAACACATGGCATATTAGTGCCACCTCAAATGGGACACCCAAATCCATGTGAGTTTGACTTGACCATCAAAGTTACATTCCAAGTAGGATGACATGTCACAATTCCATCTCAACTAAGTGACCAAACTAAATGTGAGAGCAAATACAAAATTAGGCAATACATAAATATGCAATTAAATAAACAATGCTAGGAATTTGTAAAGGTTGAGACACCTTAATTCCTAACATTCTCCCACTTGTTGAACACCTTGTAAGAGCCAAAAGAATGACAAGATTTAATTGCTAGGGGCCAAGAGGCCAATAGACTCCGAACACCATCTAAACTTCTCTATGCCCACTAGTTTCGTCAATGCATCTGCAACATTCTTCAAAGTGTCTACCTTCTCCAATATCACCTTCCCATCTTCTACCATATCTCAAACAAAATGAAACTGAACATCAATATGTTTTGTTCTGGCATGGAAGGTAGGATTCTTTACTAAGCAAATCACACTCTGACTATCACAACAGATAGTAATATGTCCTGCATCAACACCAATATCTAAACACAATCTCTTAAGCCAATGGCTTCCTTACAAGCATGAGTTGCTTCCATGTACTCTACTTCTATTGTGGACAAAGAAACCACTGGTTGTCGCTTACTCATCCAACTAATAGCACCACCAAACATGGTAAACACATAAGCACTGGTGGATCTCCTGTTGTCAATGTCACCTGCCCAATCAGAATCCACAAATCCATGAATACTCACAGAATGCAAAGGTCCTGTAGGATAACCATGATAACATAGGGAATACTCAGAAGTACCCTTCAAATATCTGAACACTCTCTTCACCGCATCCCAATGTACCCATCCAGGATTAGCCATTAACCGACTAAGGACTCCCACTGCTTGGGCAATGTCTGGTCTTGTACAGACCATATCATACATCAAACTAACAACTGCACTAGCATAAGGTACTCTACTCATATCCTCTATCTCAGAAGGATACTTTGGACAATCATTAATAGATAACTTTGTTCCCAATGAAACAGGAACACGCAATGGTCTGCAATCTGCCATGTTGAACCTCTCCAACACGGTCTTCACATACTTACTCTGGCTTAACCAAAGTTTTCTACTTGCTCTATCTCTTCTAATCTCCATCCCTAGAATGTACCTGGCTAACCCTAATTTTTTCATCTCAAACTATGCTGACAACTAAGACTTCAAATTAGAACTCATATTCTTACCATTCCCAATCAGCAACATATCATCAACATACAATGCAATAATGAGAATGCGATCATTGTCAAACTTGTAATACACACAATGATCTGATTTTGATCTCAGAAATCCAATGGATAACACAAAGGCATCAAACTTTATGTACCGCATCCTAGGAGATTGTTTCAAACCATACAAAGACTTCTTTAACGTACAAACCAAATTTTCTTTACCTTTCACCATGTAGTGCTCAGGCTGTGACATATAAATTTATTCCTCCAAGTCACCATGAAGGAAAGTTATCTTCACATCCATTTGTTCCAATTCTAAGTCATAAGCTATGACAAGAGAAAGATGAACCTAATAGATGTCATCTTTGCAACGGGAGAGAAAATCTCACCATAATCAATTTCCTCCACTTCTGAATACCCCTTCTCAACTAGTCTGGCCTTATATTTCTCAACACTACCATCTACACCAAATTTCTTCTTGAACAACCATTTACATTTAACAGGATTTTGTCTATCAGGTAAAGGCACCAAGTCCCATGTTTTATTCTTTTCCAAAGAAACCATCTCATCTTCCATGGCTTCCTTCCAAGAACCTGCATCTTTCATACCCATAGCCTCTTTCATAGTTCTAGGCTCATCAATGTTAAAAATCAAAACAAAAGAACAACTAGAATCAAGCAATGTATAACCAAACCTCTCAAGTTGCCTCTTGTTTCATGTAGACCTCCTCAAAGGCTGAGGTTGAGGTTCTTCTTCTTCTTCTGAACTTTCAAAGCTACTAGAGCTCTCCTTATCATCAGGTCCAACAGGGTCTTTTGGTTCAAACTTCTCAAGGATAGTAGGAAAATGAACCACATCCTCTTTCTTTTCTTTTTCTTTTGGTTTTAAAACAACAAGAGAAGGTGTTACCTCTCTAAAGATAACACTTCTTCTATACAAGAATTTTTCAACCACAGGATCCCAAAGCTTGTACCCTTTCACACCGACACCATAGCCAATGAAGATACACTTAACTGCTTGTTCTCTAATTTTGACCTCCTCTCCTTAGGCACATATGCATATGCCTCAACCAAAAACATGAAGATGTCTCAATGAAGGTTTCTTACTAGACCACACCTCCATGGGTGTCTTATCAACCAGCATTGAAGTAGGAGACCTGTTAACCAGGTAGCAAGCAGTGGCTATAGAGCTTTAGCCCAAAACTTTTGTTTGAGGCTAGCACCACTAAGCATACTCTGAGCCCTCTCCATCAACATTATGTTCATCCTCTCTATAACTCCATTTTGTTGTGGGGTGTAAGGAGTTGTGTTATGTCTTTCAATCCCATGTTCTTTACAGAACTTGTCGAACTCTACCGAACAAAATTCACCACCGTTGTTAGTTCTCAAACACTTAATCTTTTTACCAGTTTGATTCTCAACAAAAGCTTTAAACTCTTTGAACCAACTAAAGATTTTAGATTTGCTTCTGAGAAAATAAATCCATGTCCTTCTACTATAATCATCTATGAATGATACAAAGTATAAAGATTTAGAAATCGAAGGAACATTCACAGGAACAAACACATCAGAATGAATTAGATCCAACATACTAGAAGACTTATGAGAACTCGAGTAAAACTAAACACGGTTTTGCTTTCCATATATACAATGTTCACAAAAGTTGAACTCAAGTTTACAATCATTTAACCCCTCGACAAGGTTTTTTATTTTTTAGGGCTCTAAGACCCTTCTCACTAATGTGACCAAGTCTCTCATGCCACAACATTGTCTTCTTAGCAGGGAGTTTCATTTCCAAAGCATGAGCACCCCTAGGTACCCAAAATGCACTACCATCAAAAGTTGAATCAACACATTTCTTCACTGTTGGTTCCAATGGTGAGGATGAAGTGACTGAAGCTCTTTCTTCGAATCGGAAGAACTATTGCACTGAGTAGTGCATGCATCCAACTGAAACATAGTACCTCTCTGAGTACCCTTAGCAAGCACCATAGATCTTCTTTTCATCTTGCATCCTCCATTCGAGAAGACAACCTACACACCTGCATCATTCAATTTACTTATAAAGAGTAGGTTTCGTGCTAAACTGGGGATGTGCATAACCCCATTGATCCCCTTTACTTGTCCATCAGGGAATCAGATCAAGATTCTTCCACAACCAACTATTTTAAGGTTAGAGTCTTCACCCAAGTACACCTTCCCACCATCAAACTCTTCATACTTTGTGAACTAACCTCGATGTGAGGTCATCTGGAAGGAAGCACTGGAGTCAATTAGCCACACATCATCCGATGCATGGGTGGCCAAGGCAGCAATAAAAGCATCACCATCATCATGAGATTTGTCAGAATCTGAATCGGAGGTGTTCTTCTTTTTCTTCTTCTCGTCCTTGCACTCCTTTCGGAAGTGCCTAATTTTTCCACAGTTCCAACAAAGTGCCTTGGACTTTTTAGGAGATTTGGATCTCCCATGGGATTTGGATTTGCCCTTTTCATCTTTCTTGTCCTTCTTTTTCCCTTTCTCCTTAGGTCTACCACAAACTACAAGAGCCTCCTTAGCTAACTCAAAAGACTTTCTCTGCATTTCTTTAGATAATAGCGAAGACACCACTTCATCCATCTTGAATGTGGTTGTAGTACTCCTAATGGCCATGACAAGGTGGTCCCATGAATCTGGCAAAGAACAAAGCAAGGTCATACAATGATCCTCCTCCTCTATCTTCACACAAATGGATGTCAACTGTGCAACTAGCATGTTAAAGACATTCAGGTGGTCTGCAACCAATCCTCCATCTTCCTTCCTTAGATAATATAGCTTATTCCATAGGAATAACTTGTCTACCACAGATTTAGCCTGATAAACATCACCAAGTTTCTTCCATAGCTCCTTCGTGGTCTTCTCTTCATGAACATTCAACAAGACAAAATCAACTAAACAGAGTCTCACAAGACCCTTAGCTTTACGATCTTTGAGATCCCAATCTACCTATGCCATTGCCATTGGTTTTGTACCAGAAATTGTTTCCCATAGGTCTCTATCAACAAGCATGTCTTCCATTTTGAGTTTCCACAGCTCAAAATTGCTGCCACTAAACTTTTCCAAATCTATTCTTCCAGATGTGCCTACCATCTCCTTCCTGTAACAAGATTGTAGAATACTCTGCATGGACTCCCACTCAATTGAAGATCAATACAAAAAACTCCTACCCAACAACTAGGATCAAAGGTGATCAAGCTCTGATACCAACTGAAAGGAAGCAAGGTACGCAAAAACACTTCCTACACCAATCTAATAAGGGGAGATGTATGCAAATTATTTTTAATCCTTACAATTTCAGAAATATTAAACATATAACAGAGATATTACAGTAGCAAACACAACACAAGAATGTAAACAGAGATAGAGAGGCACAAGATATATCGTGGGGAAAACCTTTTTAGGTGAAAAACCCCACACTCTAAAACCTACACAATGTATTAACAAATCTGTAAAGGATTACAATACACTTGCAATGCAAGTTCTTCTAGGAGTCTTCAAATGTCATTTTTGGAGTGATTCCAGTAGCATAACAGTACCTATACATAAACTATCCAAACTACAACTCCAAACTCTGCATTTTATAGAGATACAAGCCATAAATAGGAAGCTTCTAGAGATGGGCGTCCATCTTGACCACATGGCCATTTTCCAACACCCAAGGACACTTGTCCAACATGAATATACATTTCTTACATCTGTCATAACATGGTAGATTTGACTTCCCAAGATGGAGTGCTCAAAGGCTAAAAATAGACTATGACAGATGCTCTTACGCATCTTACAGTTGTCATAAATCTGCCCAACATAACAACCTTAAATGTTGTAAGAGAATCCATCATACAAAATTAAATATAGTAAATTCCTCTTACAACATGTCATAGCCAAACTTGGGCACCCAAAGATGTCCTTCTCTCATGCAAAGATACTCTTCGACACTTGTCCCCACTTGTCATAGGAATCTCTATACTTGGCTCTTACACGCCATAGATTCTATCATATGGAATATCCTCTTCCACATACCACAAGATTCTGACAAATGGCATATTAGTGCCACCACAAATGGGATGCCAAAATCCATGTGAGTTTGACTTGATCATCCAAGTCACATTCCAAGTATGATGACATGTCACAATGCCACCTCAACTAAGTGACCAAATTGAATGTGCAAGTAAATACAAAATTAGGCAATAAATAAATAAACAATGCTATGAATTTGCAAAGGTTGAGACACCGTAATTCCCAATAATTTGTAATGCATGAATTACTATTGCCAATTCTAAATCACGAGGCGCATACTTTTGTTCATAAGGTTTCAATTCATGGATTCATATGCAATAACCTGTCCATCCTGGACAAGTACACCACCTAAGCCTTCCCCTGAGGCATCGGTAATGACTACAAAATGACCTTCTGGGTTAGGTACCTTCAAGATAGGTGTCGTAGTCAATCTTTCTTTTAGTTGGTCAAATGCCTCCTGGCACTTATCTGACCATTCAAATATTTTGCCTTTCCTTTGCAAGGAAGTAATAGGGTGAGCAATCTTTGAAAAGTTTGCCACAAATTTTCTATAGTAACCTGCTAGGCCCATGAAACTTCAGACCTCATGTACATTTCTTGGTGCCAACTATTCCAATGTGGCTTTAATCTTGGTCGGGTCCATAGCTATTCCCTTAGCTGAAATTATATGACCCAAATACTGCACTTCCTTCTGAAATAAAGTAAACTTAGAGAGCTTGCCATACAATTTATGCTTTCTTAACCTCTAAAGAACAATCCTTAAATGTTGAAGGTGTTCCTCTTCATTCTTGAAATAAATTATGATATCATCAAGAAAAACAAGGACAAACTTGTCCAAATAGTCTCTGAACACATTGTTCATTAAGTTCATAAATGTTGTAGGTGCGTTTGTTAACCCAAAGGGAAGGACAATAAACTCATAATGCCCATACCTTGTTCTAAAGGTTGTTTTATGAATATCTTCATCTTTTATCCATAACTAATGGTACCTAGATCGAAGATCGATCTTAGAAAACATAATTGCCCCTCACATTTGATCAAAGAGATCATCAATGTAGGGCAATGGGTACTTGTTCTTTAAGGTGGCTTTATTTAGCATGTGGTAATCTATACATAGCTACATCATACCATGTTTCTTTTTCACAAAAATTACTGGTGCTCCCTAGGGTGACACACTGGGTCTTATAAATCCTTTATCAAGCAATTCTTGCAATTGAGCCTTTAGCTCCATTAACTTAGTTGTGGTCATTTTGTATGGAGCTTTAGATATAGGTTCTAAACTTAGAATTATATCTATAGAGAAATCAAAAGCTCTTGTAGGGGGTAATTCTGGTAGCTCATCCAGAAATACATCTTCAAAATCTCTAAGAAAAGGGTACCTATCCATATCTGATCTTTCCTGATCTATGGACTCCCTCTTCTCAACTCCTTGGAGCTTATGAGATTCATAAAACATCAACTCATCTTGGAATTTAGTTTCCTCATGTCTATTTATTTCTTCCATTTTAATAGCAAAGATATGACATCCTTTTCTCCGAGCTCTTTTCATTTGCAAGGCATATATTTGTCTTAGTTGGACCTCTCTAGGGTTTCCTTGTAGAAACACTTTATTCCCTAGGTCATCTAGACATTCTATTGTTTTGGCATAACAATCCACCTTAGCTTGATGTCTATATTACCAATTTATCCCAAGGATGATATCATATGAGCCTAATGGGGCTACATAAAGGTTCACTTCAGTGGAGAAACTCAGAAGTTCAACCTTAGCCTCCAACAAGCATTAATTGCTCTACCTGAGCTTTGGTTTGATTTCCATATTCAACTGACCAAGTATTTTCCATGTAACCATCTTTTCTACAAATTTTACTTAAAACTTTTGGGGAAATAAAACATTCTGTTGCACCAATATCTATCAAAACTAAAATTGGAAAACTAGATAAAATACATATGGTTTCAATAGGAGTGATTTGATATTCAACTTGCCTATTATCCAAGGCTGCATGTATGCGTTGCTGAAAAGATTTCTGCTGAGAGGGTAAAGGATTCCCTTGTGGCTGAGTTCCCTATGTCTTATTAGGATAGTGGTTGGCATAATTATCACCACCACATGTATAATACCCTCCCATGGGTCCTCGTCTTTCATGATGCTTCCCATAATTATCTCCATTTTTCTTGGAGTTATTATTGCCTTTCTTTTCATCCTTGGATCCATTTTAATTGCTCTTGGACCTTTTATCACTTTTCTCAGTAAATTCTTGCTTTTTCCCTTTTTCTTAAAACATTGGGAGGATTGGGACCAATTATACCTTTTTTAATTCCTTTCTTTGTAAGCAGACAGATTTCAATTTTTGTTCCTGTTTGATAGCTTTCTCATAAACCTAGTCCATTGAAGTGAGACCATGCACATCAACTTCACCCCAAATCTATGTGTTCAAGCCCATAATAAACTTTTGGATGTGAAACCTTTCATCCTACTGATATTGCGGAACATATTTGAGGAGGCGAGTAAAATTTTCCTAGTACTCGTTCATAGTTAAATCATCCTGTCTCAAATTTTAGAAATCTAAAAGCTTTTGGTCATAATACAGTTGGGACAACCATCTTTGCCTATAGAGTTCCACAAACCTTTCCCAGGTTAGACTCATGGATCTCAAGTTTAACTCCATTTTCTTATTCATCCACCAAGTGGATGCTTCACCTTCCAATTGGTATGCTCCCCATAACTCTTTGGTGATTTCAGGATAGTTTCTTATTTCAAAGTATTTCTCTATTTCTATAAGCCATGCCTCTGCGGCATCTCCGCTTACAGTCCCATCAAACTTGGGAGGTGTAACTTTTTTCATGTCTCTGGATAATTCCAAAGCCAAGTGGCTTCTTCTATCCTCTTCATGTCTTTCTTTAGATTTATTCTCTTCATGTTCACTTTGGGTGGTATCCTCATGACGTTCCTCATCATCACCCCCATGATAGGCTTCTCGCTTGAGTCCATGCTGACCCCTGACCTCCTGCTTGAGAGTTCCAATTCTCTCTCTTGTCTCATGGAGCATAGAAAGGATCTAGTCGAGTTTAGAATCAGAGTGGCTTGAAGGTTGCCCTTCTTCCTGGCTATCTCCCATATTGGTTCTTGTCTGAACCGTGCTTCAATCAACTTCTCCTGAAGTTTGTAGATTAATCATTCAATTAGTTTGTCATACTATTGAATCCATTCATAAATATAAATTCATTCTCATTCATGCAATCTTAACAAGAAAGGAAAGATTTGCTAAAATTTCCAAATTCATTATAGTTTCCATGGATTACATATAATCCATCCATAGTTACAATTTTTCTTTACATCTTACTACTACAAGTCACTTTCAAGTTGGGATATCTTCCCAGGTTTATCCTCATCCTTGAGGTTCACCAAATCAGTCTTAGGAGGTGGATGTACTTCCAGGTACTCATCCATAATCTCTTGAGTAACATTAGGATCCTTAAGATCACTTTCCAAGTTTGGTTCCTTAGGTGCAGAGGGTTTCACTGATTCATTTTCAGAGATAGGAGCAGTAACCTTAACTGCTTTGTCCTTCTCTTTCTTGATGTGTTTAATAGCATCAGCTAAAGTTTCATCATCAGTCAACCATGTGCCTCTCAAGTAACCAGTTTGGCCAAGGCTTTTCATTCTTGAGGCTCGCTCCCTCATAGCCTTAAGATAACATCTATTTCCCCTTACCTTCTTCTTGGGTGTTGTTCTTATTCTTACCATTCTAGCATAAGAACATCCAAACATTAGCATCTGTTAATGTCGAAGAAAAATTTCATGTAGTGAGCTCATAGGTCCATGTATTGAACTTGGTAGCTCTGATACCATATGTAACATGTCAACTCATAATACCCAAATTTAATCAACTTATTACCATTAAGTATACTGTCATGATTAACAAAATCACAATTATGCTTATCTATAATTAAAATCATTGACAATACTCAAATGAGTTTCATTTCATGATAATTTCAAAACTAAAATTTCAACATTTCCAAAAATAACATACTAGTGAAATTCTTTCACTTTACAATTACAATGTTTTGCTTATAGAAACAATGATAAGTTTACACATAATGTTTGATGAATAAGTCAAGTAAAGAGAATTGTGCTACATCTAGAAATCTTGATATTTGTCTTCTTAAGCCTCGACATGTCATCTGCTTGGGAAGGAGAGCATCACATGAGTGCTTTTCCTCCAACCACAGACCGGCGGCCCCCGCACAACTTCCTACCTAGAAGTGGCCCTACCCTTCACGAAGGGAATAGATACAAGGAACCAAATAGGTTTACCATCTAAGTCTCTAGTGTTGTGTCCTTCATAATACTTCACGGTCATACAACTATAGATCCACTCTAACTATGTATGACACTACTAGAAGCATTATGCTATTTGGAGCATAGTGAACCGACTAATGCATGCAGAGATGGATGCATTACTTTAGCCAACGATTTAATTTACATAGACATTTTTTAATGAACATAGTCGATTGTTCACACACCCTGACTCGACTTAGAAGCTATCTCATCCTACAGAATTTATAGACGCAACTGGTCTTACAACATAGTCTATAGTCAATTTGACTTTGTGCCATTCTTTAGGCTCAGATAAATAATCATATATACATGGGTAGTGTAAATATCAGGTAAACCTTAGTCCATCTAACTAGGTTATTAACTCCATTCCTTGGAGTCTCACACCCTTATTTGATCACATTTCAGGAAATTGTGACTCCCTGCCACCTTATTCCATGATGTGAACATTACATTCATAAAGTTTGATTATTTAAATCAACATATTATAGTTGAAACAACTTCAAAGGTTCTCTAAGGAACTTAATTGGGTTGAGGATACTCTTGTAATCCCATCTCGTTAATTGCCTTATTTGATTAAACAAAATTAGCATAAAAGCTATTATAAATACATAATCATGAGTCGTGAACTCCTACCTTTCCTTAAGGTTTTCTAGAGTTTTGCAAAATAGAATCAGAAAGTAATTATACTTTCAACCTTAATGACTGAGGGTCTTCAATGAGTTCCACTTGACTAGTGGTTTAGATACAATACATACACCAATGATCATTGGAACTATCTTGAGCTACACCACTCAAGTAGTTCATAGATTCCCTTTACTTTCATAGTCTCATGGGCATACAGTCAGTATGAAGGTATGTATTCAGTGAACTCATTCAATTGACTCTTATCACATCTAGGGGATATCATAACCTTCGGTCATGCATAACCATGCTTGACTATGGAATTGGCAAACTACATTGTCATACCTCTCGATTAAAAGAGAGAGACTATAATCCATTATAGTATACCAGTATAAATTGGGTTTAAAAACCATGACATGTATCATCATTACATTATAAAAGAATGGATTATATCACAGGCCTTAGTCCACCTAACTCAGCCTTAGCTTCCAATGATGTCACAATTGTAAAGAGTCGACCAATCGACCATGCAAGATAATTACTCAATTATAATACAATGATCATTCGGGCATGCAGGATATTAACGTAGTTATATAAACATGACCATTCAGTCATGCAAGATAATAACCCAACTATAAAGCATTAGCCATACGGCCATGCAAGATATAAACACAGTTATATGCACTAGCCCTTTAGCCATACAAGATAATAATATAGTTATTAATAATGGCCATTTGGCCTGGCAAGATATTATCACAGTTATAAAACAATGGCCTTTCGGCCATGCATGATGATAACACAACTATAAGACAATGGCCATTCGGCCATGCATGATAATAATCACAGTCATACAAGAATGGCCATTCGGCCACGTATAAAGATGACATAGTTATTAAAAGATTTGTTCATAGCTATCACAATCAACCGCCACGTTTCTTTCTTCGTGACCCCATAAACACTTACTACAATAGCATAGCTATCGAACCCTCCAATGCATGTTAATTAGCAGGCTAAAGTAATGATAGCAAGGCTATCGAACTCTGCAAAAGATAAGATAGTATGATGTGGCTCGATAGGTGATAGCTTCACTATCGATCCAAAAGCATATAAATATAAATCAAGAACTCACAGTAATAATACTTTCTCGCAGCTATAAAGCCAATACAGGAATTCAAGAACGATAGAAATGGTTGTCAAAAAAAAGCTATGGAATAGCTTGAATAGTAGGGATATCTCCCTTTCGACAATAATGGTTTATATCATGAAAATGATAGTGAGCACGACTCAGAGTCTCACCTTGGTTGGCTCTATATCCATCCATAGCATTAATATGCTGAACTAAAAGCAAGAATCGATGCAGATCACTTACTCAGTGAGACAAATTTTCAAGCTACCTTCATAAAGTTTCTAAAGGCATTCACACTTCTTTTCCCAGTGAACCTCTGTTGCGCTCTCTATAGAAAACATAATAAAAAACTCCTTTCTTTCCCCAGTGTCTTTCTCTCTTTTGAGAGAAAGAAACTTTCTTTCCATGATGTTCATTTCTCTTGGGCAGTGGCTCTAAGTGGCGGATTGAGGGCCACCTGACCCTCTAGTCACCTTGCCACCATGGGGCACTCCTCCCACTCCCCTACATTTGGGGTCGACGGAGAGAAGAATGGTCCCATACAAAACAATAATACAAACTCAAACAAAATATTATCTCCTAATAAGATATTAAGCAAATAGATTATAAATGATAAGGATGATATATTTATCCCCGTATCAATCTAATTATCAAATATATATCAACATTGTAAATAAACACATAAATCGACTCAAAGGTGACCTCACCAATCAAATCGAGTCGACGATCGATGATGGCTAAGGTGTGAACGAGGGTCGAGACTTTCTCCCATGTTTCCACCTTCTACATTTGTTATCTATAGACACTACAGAGCCGAAACAAAATACCGGAAAACTTTTTCGACCAAATCGGCAAAAGTGGATGTTGGAAAATTATTTTTTTCCACGTCAAGTCGATAATGGTCACTTCCAGGACAAATTGAGATAGCAACTAAGGACACATACCTTCTCACACATGGTTCATATAATGATCAAATTGAGACTTTAGATGGTAACCCGGTCTTTTTCATAGTACCTATTCTCTTCTCTCTAGTGATACTCTCCTTCCACTCTTGAAGGAAGATCCTTTTTCTGGTTACACTCACAACCATATAACCATGATCAGTGTATCATCAATAATCATATACGTCAGGATAAAATAATCTCTTCAACATATAATCTCATGTCTAATCTAAGCATTAATCGTAATCCATATAATCAATGATTCAACTTGATATTTTCCACAAACATCAATCATTAATCTAAGATTATTTATCCTTTTTACCACATAAAAGTATGATTAAGCTTAATCAAAAGTTGGGGATGTAACACTAACATAGGCTTTTTCAAAATTAATTAATGTCATATGCAAATCCTGCCCAAAGTTTTCCCCCCAACACATACCTTCCAAACTTGTTATTTTTAGACTACTTACAAATAAGAACATGAATTATGGAGGTAAAATGGTCGTATAGACTCTAATGCTTCAAGAAAAAACACTCTTTAAACTCATGTTATAGAAATAATTGTGACACTATTTTGATATTATGCTCTTTAAGTATAGTTCTATTAATGGCTATCATTAGAAAATATATGTACTATCTCTTATGCTTATCCTAATAGATTTACAAGTTTATGCATAAAAGCGTAAATCATTTTCATTTTACATACATTGTTTTACTTAGAGCCTACAAACAAAGGAAAGAAACTTGATCCAACTTTTTTTAAAAAGTATCCTTGTAGGATATCTAGAGGAAGAACAAATTTTTTAAAGATTTATGATCCCTCAAACAAGGATTTCATATTAAGTAGAAGTGTTCATATTCTTAAAAAAAACCCTTTACCATCTATCCAAACTACTTAAATTGAAAATCTTGAAGAATCTTCTATCTCAAATAAAGATAATCAAAGTAAAGTTAATGAATTTAAGGGGGGGAATCTTCTGATAAACCTCAAACTTAAAGACCTAAATGGGATCAAACCCTAATCCAAGAAACTAACCTAGAGTTCATCCTTCTCCATCTTAAAATGACTAGGAATCAACATACATCATGTATTAATGATTATCTATGAAAGTGAACCTCAAACTTTTGAAAAAGCTAGCAGAGGTAAGAAATGGAGGGATGCAATGAAATTAGAGTATAATGCTCTAATTAGGAACAAAACTTGGGATCTAGTTCCTCCACCCTCAAAAAGAATTGTTGTTGATTGTTATTGGTTATATAAAGTTAAATACAATTATAATGGTGAAATAGACAAATATAAGGCAAGATTATTCACTAGAGGCTTTACTCAAAAGAATGGTTTAGATTATGATGAAACCTTTGCCCCTATGGAAAAAATAAGCATTATTAGGATGTTTTTCCTTAGCGGCCCAAGCTGGCTAATAGATACACCAAATAGATGTGAAAAATTACATTCCTAAACAGTGATTTTCAAGAGAAAATATATATATGGCCCAACCAAAATATTTTAAACAACCAAACAAAGAAATATATGTCTATAAACTCAAAAATTATTTGTATGGTCTTAAACAAGATCCTAGAGCTTTGTGTATAAAGGTTAATAGATGATCCCTTCAATCTCTTGGCTTCTCTTTGGGTTATTCTAACAAAAAAATATTAGAATTAATCAAATTAGTACTATAATTATGGCATACATGGATGATTTACTTATTATTGTAACTTATTAACTCTCTAATACACAAGTATAAAAGTCAAATCATTTGAGACAATTGATTTGGGTCTTTTTCATTATTTCTTGGGTATGGCTATATTCCATGATTGATATTTTATTTTGATATCTCGAGTAAAGTATGCACATGATTTACCTCAAAAATGTAATATAATGGATGATAAACTAGTTGTTATACTTATTAAGGTCGGTACTAACCCTAAAACCATTAGGTGAAAAGACTAGACCTACCTTCTAAGAATTTTGATATACCTAACCATATTTAGACCAAATATTACCTATATAGTAGGTATTTCATCTAGGTTTATGTAAGATTCCTATATGAATCATTGGAAAATGGAAAAAAGAACATTAAAAGAATATCAAAGGTATAACTAATTGTGGCATTTATTCATGCACCAAGAATAATAATTTATTTGGTTATTGACAATGTTGGTGATTCTATTGATATGAAATATACCTCAAACTATGTCTTCAAAATATGATGTAGGTGCTATCACATGGAGTAGTAAAATGTAACCCTATGTATATCTTTTATCCACAAAGGATTAGTTTAGAAGTGAAACATAAGTAGCATATGAACTAATGTGGCTAAACAAATCATTGAATGAGTTTCATTTGGGTACCATCTTAATCTTTGATAGCTAAAGTTGTATTTCTCTTACCAAAAAACTTATTCAATATCAAAGAACAAAGCACATTGAAGTCCACGCACACTTTATTTGATAAAAAACTCTTGATGGTGATATTACTTTCTAGTTCTACTAGATTGAAGATCAAGGGACAAATATATTTACAAAATCTCTTTGTAGTACCAATTTTTCTAAAATTTAGAACAATGTTGGGACTCAAGGATTTGCCATTGAAGGGGAGTGTGTATGGCAATGCCACATTCTAGTGGTCAACCAGTGTATTATATGTAAGGCCTATGGGCATTATATAATCTCTTCCACTTGTAAAGCATTGTATTATATGTAAAACTTATGGGCATTATGTAATGAACCTAGGGAAGGTTGTTCTAAGGAGACCCCAGCTCCAATAAGAAATTTTATAAGACCTCTTTATAAGCATCATAATTAAGAAAATTAGGATTTAAATTGTGACAAGGAGTTTATCATGTAGTCTTGAATACATGATCTTCATCTTGGCATATATTTTATCCATAGTGTATGTTTGTCAAAGAAGTCCCACATCATTGAAGAACTTCATTTAAAGAAATTGATAGCATGTGCCCCCTATAAACATTAAGGGGGTGTTAGAGAATAATGTTATTAGGGGTCTATTCAGAGGCCTAAAATAAACATTTATAAAAAGCTCTAGTATAAGGTATACAACATATAATATAACTATGTTTTTAGCATATTATAAAATATATATACAATTAATTAATAAATCTATTATTAAAAATATTCATGTTTACAATCAATTGATTTATTAATTAATTATAATATTTTCTAAAGGGTATTGAAAATTCCCATATGAGTGTTACCTATCTTATTTCCCCATATTTAAGGGAATTCCCATTGGGAATATTTCATTGAGGAGAATTTGGATTTGGAGAATTGTTCACTCTACACCAAAAGATTTCTTGAGTCCATTTGGAAGGAGGAAGAGATAACCTCTAGGTTCATGTGTCTATAAGTGTACAAGAAAAATTATAAATATTCTTAATAATGATGCTTGTGGGGTTTTTTACCTTTATGGTTTTCCCCACCATAAATTGTGTTCCTATGTTATTCAATTCTTCATTGCACATTTAATTTGTATTTAATATATTATATCCATAAAATAATTAACCCACCTAACTAATTTAAGTTCTTAATAGTTTCCAACCTTCCATAAAAGTTTTAAAGCTTTGTGATATACAAGAATAAGGTGCAAACCCAAGATCAAGCCACCCCCTTTGTTGCAACCCCCAATTGCATTAACATCCTAAGCTCATAAACTAATGAGATTTGGTCCAGTAGCTCCTTGAAGATTTCTAAGTCCATTTCATATTTCATATTTCGGTAGCTCCTTGAAGGTCCATCTAAGTCCATATTTTTTTCTTATGATTTACTAGTTTAATAAATGAGTGTTTCATATTTCGATTGTCTTGTCATGTTTGTGTCTAGTGGGTTGTCATTCTTAGCTCTCATTGCTTAGGTGATATTGTTAAAAACTCTAAATTTACATAATTTAAATGCACACACATAACTTAACAACTCTAAAGATAACCTTTAATCTCCATTTGCGGGTTCCTTCAATGTGACACGTGGTGATGATAATTAAACCTTAGCTTCTAGTGATACATCTAGGGATCTTGCTTCATGTGATGTCATTATACTTGGTACTCGGATATTCTTTTTATATCTCATGATAATTCTCCTCTTACATCTATGGATACTTATACATGTGCACCTCCCAATTCATCATTAATTTAGGATTTTAGTGACGTGATCTTGATGGATACACATGTTTCACATTCACTTCCATATGTTGTTGATCTGCCTTATATTATCCATCCTATGACTAGCAATGAGCTTAATGATGATTGTACTTCTTCTACCACTAATGATGTGCCTCTACATGATACGGCTCGTTTATGTCCACTTTCACATGAGTTTAATATTCCCAGGAATCAAATGATGGTCCTTTCTCTCTATCTATTGGTTCATTGTCCATTAATGATATATTTAGTAATAGTGGATTAAGTGATGAGCATCCGTAAATATCCTCTCCTTCACATAGTGTGGTTGATGGCTCCTTGTTTCATGATGATTTGGTTGAAAATATTTCTAATTATACACATGCTTTTAGAACACCAATGAAAAAGACATTCATTGGAAATGAAGATGCAATGTTATATTATAGATGTTTCTTATCTTCATCATATGAGGATATACATGATTATGACACTTTAATGAATGAAAAGAAACTAGATTGGATCTGCATTAACCCAATGAGAGAATATATGTAAATAGAAATACATCTACACAAATTTTAGTACAATAACAAAGAGACACAAGATATACTTTCAAAAAACCCTCATGAGACAAACCTAGCAACAAAATAGACTCAATGTATTAATCTCAAAGAAATTGTTATAATACAATCAAAGTATTTGTACTTTAATGGAGGTCTTCAATCTGAGTAGCTGGAATCAATCTAATAGCATAAACTTCCAATAAAATTACCATATAATCTCCATCCCAAACCCTTAATTTATAGTCCTTGGATATCTTAGAAGCCACAAATGGCTTCCCAAACCATGAGACAACACATGGTCAAAATGGTCCAACATGTACCCATGTGCCCATCTCCAAGAGTAAATCTTCTCAAAATATTAAAAGACTCCTACATGAAGACCTTTGACCCCGAAGACAAAGAGGGTCAAGTAAAACTCCCAAGATCTCCATGTAGATGCAATAATTACATTCAGGCATCTCTTACATATGACTATTTTAGTTGGTTAAAACTACCTTACTAGTCAACTAGTAACTCCCATTTTCAATGAATTCTAACAATTATCATGAGACATATTACAAGTGGTGTAGTGTGCCAATCAAGGAACCTTAAGATTGTGTCCATGTGTAGTGCCCCAATCCATGAGGAACCAATATTTATAACACATTATATAATTAAATAATTACAATGTTCTAAGGAATGTAAGGTGTACAAAACCTAGTACTAACATTCTCCCACTTGTATAGATTGCAAAAGATCATAAGGGGGATCCAACAAAGTGAACTAATTTATAGGGGGCTAAAATTCCCATAGGCATCCTATGTCATATATACTTTATGCTCACTAGACCATAAGCCTCTTGTCCTCCATTTAATGAAAAAAGTGGTACTACACATCAAGGTGCTTTGTCCTATATGCTCCAAAGGCACACACAACTTCATGAGGTTAGGCCAAAGCACATTGTAGAGGTTTTTTGGAAACTAAATAATGAGACCAAAAATCAAAATTCAGAGGGACCCACAAAGAGATTTGAAAAACTAGAAAGTTTGAAAGAGACCCTATGGTGGCCAAGGTGTTTGCTTGGTCGGGTGGTAGATTGATTTGATAAAGTGTAAATAATGATTTGATAGTTTTTGCAAATGTTATAGTATTTCCTAGAATGTGGTAAAAGTATAAATACTATAGTGTTTTGATCTATGGTGTTATAAAATTGATAAGAATTGATTTATTGAATGGTAAATACTTGTTTTGCATTGTTTCCATTGTTTAACTTTGCACAATATAACTTGTGTAAATGTTACAAAGTTGAGTGTTTGCAAGTTTTGATAATTGGGAGATGTTTGGATTTGCAATGTCAAGTTAGATTAGAAAGTACAAATGGGATAATTTTTTTAACTAAAATAATTTAGCTAATACTTTACTTAAACAAGTGTTTGATTGAGAAATGTGAAGGTAAGGTCACAAAAGGATCTTCCTTTAGTTTCTCATTAAAATAAGTTGATAAGCTTAAGGATCGAGTTTATGTTTGATTTCTCACATGTAAATCTATGGATTTTCAAGAATGTTGTATGATTTACCTTTTTGTCTTTGTTTGGGTTGAGTTGAATGTTGATTATTACTTGGTGTACATTTATACAAATGCGTGTAGGTTTGCAAGTGGATGTTTGTTTAAATGTTGATTTTTTTGGTGTTTATGCAAATTGTATATCAACATAGAGGAAAACCATGAAATAAACTAATATAGAAAAGAAAATCTAATCTAACAAGCTAACACTAGTTAACTATTAATACAATCTATGCTAACAAATCTAAACTATATTTACAACTACTGTATTGAAATAACAACTAACAAAATGAAATCATGGCCTTTTAGTTGCAAGCTTGAGCTCAAGAGAAAATTTGAAGGAGAACTAGAGATGCCTCATGCTAATGTAGATATCCTCAAGAGAAATCATTGCCTTTATAATTTGATTATTAATAGTTAATTGTAGAAATATTTATAAAATAGGAGTATGGTAATGACAAGAGGACAAAAATGCTTTAAAGACTAATAATAATGAACTGGACAACAAATAAATGAGTTGCTAGAATATTAAAAGTTGGAGATAGTTGCAAAGAGTAAGCTGCAAGGGTATGCAAATAATAGGGAACAAAATGATCAGATATTGAGAAAGTGGAATGATTACAAAGAACTAGTTGCAATCTAAGTACAATGAACTATAACACAAAGAACCACTTGCAAGGTATAAGAAGTGGAGTACTAGTTGCTTCTTTGAATTAAAAGACAATCTACAATAAGAATAATGGATGGTTGGAGGATCAAAGGGGCCTCTAATTTGGTTGCAAAACATTTACATGTAGGAGGGATTAGAAGACCATAAAACCCACCCAAAGAAAGGAAAGTTAAATGTTTCACAAAGAAGATTAAGAAAATTTATGATCATGAGGCTCAAACTTCTATTTTTGATAAATTAGACAAACTGTCAATTTTAGTAGACATATGGTTTCAATACTATCATAAAGTTTAGAAACTATTAGAGCATATGTGAGACTAGCACAACACAGGAGAAACTATCATGCTGGTTGTAAAATTGATGTGATGATGGTGAAATTGACATGGAAGTTTTGTTGTTGTCACCTACTGAAATTAGTAGTTTTGACATGGTTGAAAAAAGAAAATGTAACATAAAATGATAAGGTCAAATAGAAAGCATACCAAGGGTGACCTAGGAGACTTAGTTGACAAGGGATGTCTTAGGAATTGAGATCAACTGACATTTTTATACCATAATGGATTAACACATGTTTTATTCATCACTAGATGCAAAATAATTTACTCATATAGTTATGTTAAAAAAATGGTATTTATATGTTTGTGTGGAAACTATAGTTCTTTGCCAAGTTGATGACACTCTAAATATTATAATGATTCTAGATTGTATCCTAACTCAAACCAATACCTAAACATAGTATTTGAAATTGAATTACCTCCTTACAAGAATGAATAGTTGTCATAGACTTGGCCTCCATAGTCAAAAGATAAACCACAACCTATCTCTTGCTCTTCCAACTCACTACACCACAGAATAAGTTAATGACATAGCCACTACTATCCACATCTCTTTCCTAATCTAAATAAATGAATCACATATTATCCTACTCAAATCAAGTCTCTCTAGTAGAAAATAGAACACTCTAGGGTACCACGAAGGTATCTAAATACCCTCTTAACTACAATCTAATGCTCCTTCTACAGATTGGGCGTATCCCTCCTAAGGACTCCTAATGCTTGGGGAAGGTGTAAGAAGAGTATATAAGAGATTGTAATGGAGATGTAATAATGACTAATATAAATAAAGAGAAAACATTAGAATGGGAAACCATCATGTATGTGTCTATGTTAATGTGTGTAACCCCTTCAAATTTCTATTTAAGCATTTATAATATATTAATCTATCTAATCTTTTTTGATGAATTAACTCCAACCAAAATTTAAACATAGTTAACATAGAAGTTTAGTAATCTTTTCACTATAACTTTTTTGTCAGCAAAACTATTGTACAAATAGCCTCTACCCAATATATCCATTCCAAGTGGGAATCCTTCAACATAGTACACACCAATTCCATGATGGTATAATTTTGTCTCTCAATAATGTCATTTTGTTGAGGCGTGTAGCAAGTGATCAACTAACATTGAATTCAATTCCTTAAAAAAAGAAGAGAATGTATTGCATGTATATTCCCCTGCAATCTGAGTAGAGCATATGGATACGATTACTAGACTCTCATTAGACAAGAGATTTGAACTCTTTAAAGATTTTGAGGGCTTGATCCTTGGTATTTAAGAATACCCACATTTTACTCATGTGATCATCAACAAAGAGTTGAAAATATTTGAACTTGTTTGAACTCTTTAAATATTTTGAAGACTTGATCCTTAGTATTTAATACCCACATTTACATGTCTGATCAACAACAAAGAGTTGAAAGTATTTGAACTTGTTGACTCTAGGAGTCTCGCGTGTGCACTAAATCTACTGGACTTTTCAACTAATGACTACTAGAACTAAAGGGGACTATTTTGTTTGTTATCCAAGTAGCTTGAGCAAAGATCATCAATCTTATTGAGGGAAGGCCTCTCACAATGTAAATGTAGTTGAAGTGCAAGCAAATATCCAACATTTAGTTAGCTATATCTCTAATTCCATAAAATGGCAAAATCATTAACCTTGACTTCTAAGGGTGGGTTTTCCTAGTGGACAATGTCAAGTCCAAACATTTTGCTAATCAAACCAAAGGGGACTATTTTGTTTATTATTCAAGTAGATTGAGAAAAGATCATCAATCTTCTTGAGTGAGGGAAGGCCTTTCACAAGGTCATTCTAGCTAAGTGAAAGCAAATAGCCAATGTTTAGTTGGTTGTATCTCTAATGCCATAAAATGGCAAAATCATTAACCTTGACTTCCAAGGGTGGGTCTTCCTGGTGGACTAGTCAATTGATGACTACTATAACTAAAGGGGACTATTTTGTTTATTAGCTAAGTAACTTGAGAAAAGATCATCAATCTTCTTGAGTGAGGGAAGGCCTCTCACAATGTCATTCTAGCTAAGTGCAAGCAAATAGCCAATGTTTAGTTGGCTATATCTCTAATGCTATAAAATGGAAAAATCATTAACCTTTACTTCCAAGGGTGGGTTTTCCTGGTGGACAACATCAAGTTCAAAGATTTGGCTAAATCTAGAAGCAAATGCGACAATCTCTAAACTCCTAGTTTTCTTGTGAATGAAACATAACCTTTCACCACTTTTCCTATCAAATTCAACCTTCATGTTGTGATTCAACAGTTGGCTAATGGTCAGTAGGTCCATCATGAGTCAAGGAACATGAAGAACTTTTATAAGCTTATAATTTTGTAGAGGAACATCACCTAAACCTTGAATGTTATAGGTGGTATCATCTCCAAGAGTAACCTCACCACAATCAAAGGTATGGTTCAAAGTGATGAACCAATCCTTTCATCCAAGTATGTGCTTTGTAGCACTAGAGCCTACATTTGAAAACTCGTTGAGTATTCAACTAACTTGGCACAACTCACAATTTTTTCTACTCGTCGTGCTTAGTCAACACAACCCACATGCCAAGTTAGGGCAAGTCAATCGAGTACTCAACAAATTTTTGACAAAGACTTGGCTGAGTTTCGGGTGTGGACTTGCCTAGAGTTAAAATACAAAGTACCCCTGTAATAATCATTTTTCAATTCATTTTTTGACATTTTATGCTCTTATTTCACCTAGCATAAAACATCTTTGTGTTGCAAGTATGTGCTAATGGGTGTTGTCATTGATGTCAACAAGCTTGTGTTGTTATGATTCAGATTTAGTTATTTACTTTTCATGCTTAATCATCATAACATATGTTTAAAGATTAATGTGGATCTAAATGTTTACGAGGGTCTAAAAATTTTGATACAACTAATTCACCCCCCCTCTTAGTTGTCTTGTGCTTTCAACAATTGGTATCAGAGCAAGGTTCCTTGGAAGAGAGCTTAACAACTTGAGGTAGATCTGGGATGGCACACAAGAAGGATGTTCCCCTGTTTGATGGATTTGACTTTGCACTCTGGAAGGTAAGGATGGAAGCTTTTCTGATTTCTCTTGGTTATGAGATCTAGAATTCTGTTGAGTCTAATTACACCATACCTGAGAATGGTGTAAGCATTGTAGATGAGATCAAATCTCGTGAAATTGATGGTAAGGCAAAGCATGCTCTTTTAAGTGGTCTTACTAATTCTAAATTGGTGAAATTTGTGCATTTAAAAACTACTAATGAGATTTGGAAAAAGTTGAAAAGTGTTTATGAAGGAGATGATAAGGTCAAACAAGCTAAAATGTAGAATTTGAAGCTCATGTTTGAGACCATGTGAATGTCTGAAGATGAAAACATTACAAGCTACTTGCAAAAGGTGGATGAAGTTGTCAATGGCATCAAAGGACTTGGTGGAAGTATAGATGATAAAGAAGTGATATTGAAGGTACTCAGAACTCTTCCTAAAGCTTATAGTCATAAGGTTTCTGCTATTGAAGAATTACAAAATTTGAATCAGTTTACTAAAGATTAGTTGCTTGGCACATTAACTACTTTTGAAATAAGAGAGTTTGACACAACTAGTGGAACTACAAAGGATGATACTGCTTTTAAGGCTCGCAAATAAGAGAAGACTGTGAAATCTGATCCGGAAGACTTTGATGAAGTGGAAGCTAACTTTGTGAGAAGGATGAAAAAGGGTATTGGAAAGTTTAGTGGTAAGTTGCCTTTTAAATGTTTCAGTTGTGGAAAGATAAGTCATTATGCTTCAAGATGTCCGGATAAAGCTCTAAGAATTAAGAATAGGGAAAACAGAGGTAAGGTGGTTAAGAAAAGTTATTATGTTAGAGAAGATGCAAGTATATTTGATGATGAATCTGATTATGAGGATGATAATGGTAACGGATGCTTATTCATAGCCCTAAGAGATGAAATTGTTTCTGCTAACTCTGGAAGTTGTGTGAAGGAAAAGGGTCCAAAAGAAAGTACTAACTCTGAAGGCACTATAATGTCTATTTTTCATGCTAGAAGAGAAAAATATGACTTGGTCATTGACAGTGGATGCTCAAATCATATGACAGGTGATAAGAGTAAGTTTGTTAAACTTGAAAAATATGATGGTGGAGTAGTTAAGTTTGGTGATGATGCAACTGCTAAGATTTGTGGAAAAGGTTCAGTAAGTTTTGATGGAACTTAGCATAACATTGACGATGTTCTCTATGTCAAAGGTTTAAAGCATAATCTCTTGAGTGTTGGACAGATGTGTAGCAAAGGATACAACCTTATGTTTTAGGATGATGGCTGTGAGATCAGAAAAAGCTCCAAAAAAGTGATTGTTGTTGGAAAGAGGACCGGTGGAAATGTTTATCATCTCAAAGGTGGTGACATTTATTGCTTTATGAATCACATCAGTGAGAGTTGGCTATGGCATAGAAGATTGTGTCGCATCAATTTTGATAGCCTGGTAAGGATAAGTTTAGTTCAAGCTGTGAGAGATTTGCTAAAGATTACAAAGCCTATTACTGTTGTTTGTAAGGAATGTCAGTTTGGAAAGAAAACAAGAAGAAGCTTCAAAAGTAAGGATTAGTCGTCTATCGGACTATTGGAATTGGTATATACAGATATTTGTGGTCCGACCAGAGTAAGGAGTTTTCAAGGTGACATATATTTTATGTTATTTATTGATGATTGTTCCAAAATGACATGGGTTACTTTTTTTAAAGAAAAATCAGAAGCCTTAGATAAGTTTAAAGCCTTTAAAGAAATGGTTGAAAATGAAATGGATATGAAGATCAAATGTTTGAGGTCTAATAGAGGTGGAGAATTTACTTCGAATGAGTTTAACATGTTTTGTGAGAATCATGGGATAAAGAGGCATCTATCTGCCCCCAGGACTCCTCAGCAGAATGGAGTGGTTGAAAGGAAGAACAAGACTATTTAAGAAATTGCAAGGACAATGATAAAAGATGCAAACCTATTGGAAGTTTACTGGAGAGAAGCAATTTAGACTAATGTCTACATATAGAACAGAGTACAAGTAAGAGCAAATGACACAAAGACTCCCTATGAGCTATGGTAGGGAATGATTCCTACTATTAAATATTTCAAAGTTTTTGGAAGCAAATGTTATATCACAAGAGATGAAGAACTAGGAAAGTTTGATGCAAGGTGTGATGAAGGTATTTTCCTTGGGTATTCTACTAGAAGCAAAGCTTACCGGTGCTACAACAAAAGGCTAAGAAAAATTATTGAAAGTGCTAATGTTAAGGTTGATGAAGACATACAGAAGATTTTAGAGGTTAATGGATATGAATCAGATGAGTCTTCTTGTGGAGAAGAAGAAGAAACTAAAGAAAAAAAAGTATAGGTTGAAGAACAAGAAGCTCCAGAAAAAGAGGCACAAGTTGAAGAATAAGAAGCTCCAGAAAGAATCCCTAAAACTCCCAAGTATGTGCAGAGGCATCACTCTGAAGATCAAATCATTGGCGAGAAGAGCAAAGGTGTATTGACAAGAAGGAAAGCTACTGAAGAACATGTAAATCTATGTTTAATTTCTAAAGTTGAACCCAAAATAGTGGTTGAGGCATGCAAGGATGAGTTTTGGATCAAGGCAATGGAAGAAGAACTAATGTAGATTGAGAAGAATCAGACTTGGGAACTTGTCCCAAGACCAAAGAACAAAAATGTGATCGGAACTAAGTGGGTATTCCAGAACAAACTAAATGAGAATGGTGAACTGGTAAGGAACAATGCAAGACTTGTGTGTAAAGGTTACTCACAAGTGGAAGGAATAGACTATGAGGAAACTTATGCTCCGATGGCAAGAATGGAGGCCATTAGGATGTTTCTAGCTTTTGCAGCAAATAAGGATTTCAAAGTGTATCAAATGGATGTGAAGTTTGCTTTTCTAAATGGTGAGTTGGAAGAGGAAGTCTACATAGAACAACTGGATGGATTTCAGCTATTAGATAAACTTGATATAATTTGCAGGTTGAAGAAGGCACTATATGGATTGAAGCAAGCCCCCATAGCTTGGTATGCAAGGTTGGACAAATACTTATTACAACAAGGTTTTAATAAAGGCTCCACAAATAGCAATGTGTACATCAAAGTAAGTGGATATCAAATTCTAATTGTGGAAGTGTATGTAGATGATATAATTTTTGGTGGAAATGAAGGTATGTGTAAGAGTTTTGCAGATAAAATGCAGAAAGAATTTGAAATGTCAATGTGTGGGGAAATGAACTTCTTTCTTGGGTTACAGATCAATCAGATAGATAAAGGTATTTTCATTTCTCAGTCAAAGTATGTAAAAGAGTTGTTAAAGAAGTTTGGAATGGAAGATTCTAAACCAGTTTGTACTCCTATGGTTATTGGTTGTAAGTTGAGCAAGAATGATGAATCTCCTAAGGCTGATCAAAGCAAGTACAGATCAATGATTGGAGGATTATCATATCTGATTGCTACTAGACCATATATTACGCATGCAATTTGTCTTGTGGCTAGATTTCAAGAAAATCCTAGAGTGTCACATGTTATGGCAGTGAACAGGATATTCAGATATTTAAAGGGCACTCTAGATTATGGCTTGTGGTATCCAAAAGATACTGACTTTACTCTAAATGCTTATATAGATGCAGATTGGGTTGGTTGTGTAGATGCCAAGAAAAGTACAAGTGGTGGTGCATTCTTTCTTGGATGTAGGTTAGTGTCTTGGCTAAGTAAGAAACAAGATTCAGTGTCTTTATCTATTGCAGAGGCAGAGTATATTGATGCAGCATCATGTTGCACATAGGTGTTATGGATAAGACAAACCTTGAAGGATATCAAAGTTGTGTATGATGAGCCAATCTCTATCTTCTGTGATAATACAAGTGCTATTAACATTTCAAAGAATCCAATGATGCATTCAAGGACAAAGCATATTTCAATTAGATATCACTTTCTAAGAGAGAAGGTTGCAGAGAATGAGGTAAAGCTTGAGTATGTGCAGGTACAAAGGATCAAGTTACTAACATATTCACTAAGGCTCTTCCTAAAGATACATTTCAGTATCTCTGGGAGAAGTTAGGGGTTATTGCCCCTCTGATGCAGGGGCATCGACCTAAAATTTCTGATTTTTAGTTTTCTCATGTTTTAAGTTTAGTGTGGTAGCTTTTGGTTAGGAAGTTTTGGTATTGATGGTAGAATAAGGGCAGGTTTGAGTTACTGTCACTATTTGGACAGGAGGTTAAGAGAATATGGTAGACATTGATTAGTGTCACTATGTGGGCAGACTGAAGGTAATTGATACAAGTGGCCTTCGACAATGGAAGAATAAACGATTATGAGTCAGGCAGTCATGAGCAATTTGGTTCATCAGCTACACAGTGGAGAGCAAAAAGACAGTGAATAGGAAGAGTCACAACAGTTGGAATTGACAGTTATGGCATGTAGAGGACTGTTCGAATTCTATTGTGTAACGGCCAAGAAGGAAGAATGCATAAATAAGATTTAATGGAAGGAAGATGAGGAGATTGGTCACAGAAGTCAGAAGAAGGTGTTAAGGCAAGTCAACGAAGGGGGCAACAAATAGAATAGGAATCGACAAAGCTATCAGGCTGAACAACAGGAGGAAGATGGAACATTTGCAGATGAAAAGAATATAGGTAAGAAGAAGACCGCACAATGAGGAGGAGGGAATAGTTGAGGTCGTGTGTGAAAAGAAGGAAGTCGAATAGACAAAGGGCCGCTGAAGATTGAGTAAGGCTGAACAGAGGCCGATAAAAGGAAGACAGGCGGAGGAGAGGCAAAAAGAAAAGAGTTGTAGATAAAAGGCTGAAAGCAGAAACCATTAAAGTAAGGTCGATCAGTGTGATGGCTGAATAGAGGAAGAGAGAACTCGTAAAGAATGAGAAGGGCGATTGGAGAAGATCAAACATTCTGATAACCAGACTGTGTGGAAGTTGTTTCTATGAAGATTAATATGGTAAGCGATTGTATTAGAAGCCGAAGTATGAACAGATCAATTTGAGTGATGGAGGAAGATCTCGTGGGGAACAGAGAGTCAAGGAGAAAAATGGTCGAAGTGTAGAGTAGAGAGCAAGTTCAAGGATTGACAAGAGTGCCAGTTGTTTGGAAGACCAGAGATAAAGACCATTGGAGGTCTCTGAATGGTAAATGAGTGTTGTGTCTGGAGGCCAATTCCTGTGTGAGTTAAGCATATTGTAAAAGTTGTTTTAATCTTAGAAATAAGTGTGTGTTGTTTCTACTCTTATTCGTTGTCTGGGATTATTATCATATTCTATTCTTTGTGTGGTGGTAGTTCTTGACTTCTGGTTAAGAAGGATTAGTAGTCTAACTCTATTGTGATAGTCTAGAAATATGAATGTCGTGAAGCTTAAGTTGGGGTATGGGTCCTTAGACTGATTATAGGATATGAAATGTTATTGTTTCCCTATTCTTGTTTCGAGAGGATAAGTATTTGGCTGTAGTTTGCCATAAGGGTCTGCCATTAATAGGCACCCTGAGATTTCGTGCCATCACCCTCCTTCCTTGAACTAGATGCATAAGGAGATGCATTAGTCCAGTGTGCTTCAAGATTCATTCTTTTCTAGACTGATGTTGGAGGCTACCTCTTAGGGGGATCAGGTAGTGGCTTTGATGATTGTTGTAGACATGGGGAATAAGAGTTGGTGTGTACTCCTAAGGGGGGGTATTCAGAGCAGTAATGAGTAGTCCAAGTATGTGCAGTATCATAAAAAGGGAAAGAGCTAGAAAAATTTGTGTCACCCTTTGCCATTGATGTCAAAGGGGGAGAGAGTTCATGTGAAAAACTAAGGGGGAGAGAGAATGTGAAAAAGAAAAGAGTTAGTAATCAGAGAGAAAGTAAGATGTGTAAAAGCAAGGGGGAGAGTAAAAAAGTAAAGAAGATTGGTACAAAATTGTGTTTTGATGGTTTTTCACATTATGTGTTGCCATCAATGACAAAGGGGGAGATTGTTGCAAGTATGTGCTAATTGGTGTTGTCATTGATGTCAACAAACTTGTGTTGTTATGATTCAGTTTCAGTTATTTGCTTTTCATGCTTAATCATCATAACATGTTTAAAGGTTAATGTGGATCTGAATATTTGCAAGGGTCTAAAATTTTTGATACAATTGATTCACTCCCCCCCCACCCCCTCTCAGTTGTCTTGTGCTTTCAACACTTTGGCATCCATGTGACAAAACACACTGAGAGAAGGGATTGGGAGAATGAAGATTTGGTCAAAAATAGTGGACTTGGTGCTAGACAAAAGTTGAAAATATGGTGATAAAATTATGAAAGATGGCATACACGATGAAGGTTCATGTGGTCTTGAATGCCTTAATTTGGTCTTGGTGGTGGGGGCTCTGCCTCTCAACTCCGCTCTATACCGCCTACCCTTGGACCCCATTGGGGTCTCTACCCCTAGACCCCCACCTATTGTTGTCCCCTTGTTGCCCCCAACTTCAAGCCCTTGGTCCTCCTATTCTAAGACTCCACAGAACTATGCCATTTATCGGTTTGACTTTTGAGGGTCATATGACATACATAATCTTTGGATTATGACAAATTGATGATTGGAATAGACTTGTGTTCTCTAAATGCGTGAGTTTGTATTTTTTTGGTGTAATTATGTTTGCTTTTTTTTTGCTAAGTTTTGTCGAGTCCCCAGTATGAGTCAAAATTTTGGTTCGCCAAGTCCGCACGAAGTCCGAGTTTTTGAACTATGCTACATACCATATTAAACTTGGATGAGGAAGCTCCTCTTGAGTCTTCATCTCAGAAGCATAGACATACTCTTCATGTCAAGAGAGTTACTACAAAGAGAGAGAAGAGTGTGGGCAGGGCTGGGTAGAAAGGGGGTAAGGAATCAATACAAGTAAAGCCACCTAAAGAACCGAAGGGGGCCCAACAAGGAGTGTTCAAGACATAGTCAGGAGCAGAAACCATGTTTAAGAACAACCGGAGTTATTTAGACCTAAAGAGGAGTTACAAATCAGCTCGAGTGTTATGGGGAATTACAAACCTAACTGGGAGTCGTAGAGAGTTAAGAGTTTTTTAAAAACGACTTTCAAAACATCTTAATTTGCATAAGGAATTGCAAAGAAGAACAACGGATTACAAACATCTACCATCCCACACACAAAAGAAACAAAGAAAAAAATTATGACAGATTACAAGCATGTTGGGTTGAGAATCGGCATTCTAAGATTTGGCCAAGTTCAGAGACCATGCTGTCCCTCAAAATCGTCTAGGTTTGAGATGGTAGCCACAAAAGTGTTGTTTTTTATGTTAACTGTTTTAGCAACAATTTACATCGAAGTAAATCCTTGTTCTAGTCTTTTCTGGGATATTTCAGTTTGGTTTCAAAAAATAGTTTAAATTTCTTAAGTCTTTAGATTTCCGTCTTCAAAAAGAAAAAAGAAAAAAAATAGGATTCAGCTATCTATTTGAGATTTTTCAATTTCTTCATTAGCTTTTTCTGTTTATATCTGTTAATTTTAAATGTAGCTTGGACAGGTGTTCTAGTCTCAGGTGGTGATTACGAGGCTGGAAACATAGCCGGAATATTTTTCTCTATACCTAGAAAATTGATTTCTCGAGAGACTCCTAGATATTAGGGTTTGTTAGAGTCTAATTAATCCTAGCCATTGATTTAGATTAAATCATGGCCATTGGTTTTCAATGAGAGGATTATAAAAGAGGATCAATAGGCATTTGAAGAAAACAGATCCGAGAAGTATTTGCAGCGATAGCAAATAAATAAATTTGCAGTGATAGCAAATTGATTTGCAGTGAGAGCAAGGGCGTAGCGATAGCGTTCGAGACAGCAGTAGTGGAATTTCTATAGGAGAAATTGGGAGCAGAATTTCCGGAGAAGAACATTGCCGGAGCTCTGCCAGTAAGAGGCAAGCAGTTTATGTATCTCTTGATTTGATTTAATAAAATTCCTCATCTGCAGTACTGGTTTTCCCTTCGGGGTTTTTTTCCAGGGACAATTTGTCCAAAATATTGTGTTCATTTATTTTTCTGTCTCCATGATTTTTCGTGAAGTTGCAGCTCTGTTATTATTTGATATTTGCTGTAAGTTATTTTTCGGCAGCCAAATAATCTACTTAAGATAGGTAATTAATAATCAGTAGCTGCAATAGATTTTTCACATGGTATCAGAGCGGATCCAGAGCGGATCTGAGGGCAGAACAGGCACAGGGAGAAAGGAAAAATAATAAATAAAAAATCTAGGGTTTATAAAACCCAGTTTGACCTCTTCAAAATTGTTATTTTCTTTTGAGATGGCCTCAGCAGGTTTAAGAGATCAGGACAGATTGGATGAAGCCTCAAATTTTGGCGTCTGGAAACCCAGAATTTCTTTATTGCTGGAAGAGAATGGTATCAAGGATTATGTGACCACTGTTGTACCTGTACCTACAGATGCAACACAGCTCTTAGCATATAAGAAGGAAGATGCCAAGGCGAGGAGGCTGATTCTTGACGGTGTTAAGGATCATATTGTTCCGCATATTGCAGAGTTAGATACAGCAAAGACGATGTGGGACACCATTATGAATCTGTACCAGAATGCTACCCTTAACCGGAAGCTAATTCTCAGAGAAACGTTAAGGAATACTCAGATGAATAAGGGAGAAGACGTCACAAGTTACCTCACCAGACTTAGACTTGTCAAGGATGAATTGGCAGCTGTTGGAGACAAACCAAAGGATGATGAGCTAGTACGAATAGCCCTGAATGGGTTTACTAAGCAGTGGGATGTCTTTGTTCAAGTTATTAATGGACGAGACACCTTACCGAGTTGGGATCGACTATGGAGTGACTTCACTTAGGAGGAGCTTAGATTAAGTCTTGTTAATGGAACCAACAGTAATAGTCAGAAAAGTGAGGTGGAACAGGAAAACGTTGCCCTAGCAGGAAAAGGGAAAGTGAAGAAGGGGTCTGGCAAAGGATCAAATCCAAAAACTGAGAAGAAGAAGGACTTATCTAAGATCAAATGCTATGGCTGTCACGAGTTCGACCACTATGTCTGTGATTGCCCACAAAGGAAAAAAAATGAAAAGAAAGGCAAAAAGCAGACGGTAGCTTCAACAAGTGTAGATGAGCTTTCTAGCAGAATGGAGGATGAGTTTGCACTCATAGCTTGCCTAACTAGCTCAACCTCACAGGGTGTTTGGTATATAGACAGTGGGGCATCATTTCATATGACAGGAGTTAGGGAGTACTTCTCCAGCTACAAGGAGGAGGACATCAGATTCCAGATTCAGATGGGGAACAAGTCCAAGTGTAATCCAGTTGGGAGAGGGACTGTTCTATTTCAGAGGGAGAATGGCAAGCCTATTTCTATTCATGATGTGTTGTATGTGCCAGGCTTGGGCATGAATCTAATTTCTGTATCTGTCCTTCAGGATAAAGGCTACAATGTACTCTTTAGAGGGGCGCATGTTTTAATCAAGCATAAGGATTAGAAATCACCCATAGCTATTGGAGTTAGGAGCGGCTGACTTTACAGGTTGCAGTTTGATACTCCTAAGGCACTAGTGAGTAGCAGTAATCCTAGAGATCAAGGAGAGCTATGGCATAGGAGGATGGGCCATATACATCATGGAGCACTTAAATTGCTTCGTGAGACAGTGACAGGTGTTCCAGAGGTGAGCACAGAGCATGATGATGTATGTAAGGGATGTGAATTGGGGAAGTTTGTGAAAGCAGCTTTTCCAAGGAGTGACACCAGATCCAAGGGGGTTCTTGATCTAGTACATTCAAATATATGTGGACCAATGTCAACGAAGTCTCTCAGAGGATATGAGTACTTTGTTACTTTTATTGATGATTTCTCCAGGAAGACCTAGATATACTTCTTGAAGACCAAGGATGAGGTCTTCAGTCACTTTCAGGAGTTCAAAGCTCTTGTGGAGAATTCGACAGGCAGGAAGGTAAAGGTTCTTCGGTCAGACAATGGAGGCGAGTACAAAGGGAAAGAGTTCCAGGAATTCTGTACCAGGGAAGGAATCAAGAGAGAGAGTGGACTGTTCCTTACAACCCACAGCAGAATGGGGTTGCTGAGAGGAAGAATCGTTCTATATCGGAGGCAGCAAGGGCTATGTTGTATGACCAAGATATGCCACGTTACTTATGGGCAGAGGCATACAGTACAGCCGTATACATACAGAACAGGGTTCCACATAAGGTATTGGGCAAGATGACACCAGAGGAGGCATTTTCAGGAAAGAAGCCAGATGTCAGTCACTTCAGGATATTTGGGAGTTTGGCATTTTGTCACATTCCAGGGGCTACACGTTCCAAGTTAGATCAGACTGCAGAGATAGGGTACTTTGTGGGGTACATCGAGACCTCCTAATATTTATTCCAGGGACCAGGAGGATTATAGTCAGGTGTGATGTCAAATTCATGGAGGACAAGGCATATAGGAGGTCCAGAGATTTGCCAGCAGATGATCAAAATGAGCAGCCAACAGAAGCTCCAAGGATTGTTCAACCAGAATAGGGGCAACGAAGCACGAGTACAGTTACTAGTACAAGCACAGGCTCAGGTGTTGAGAGTTTGCAGAATATGGAGCAATAGATACAACAAATCCAAGAGATGCATCAAGAAGATATGGAGTTTGATATTTCATCCTCTATAGTTGGTAGGAGGAACCATGAGGTTCAACAGACACATAGGGATACTTAGGAGTTTGTGGGAGCTCCTAGGATGAGTAGTAGACAGCGGAAACAACCAGCCAGGTATAATGACTATGTGGCATTGGTTAGTCAGTTGGTAGATAGTGAACCTTCCAGCTATCAAGAGGCTGCACGGCAACAGGTGTGGCAAGATGCGATGGTTGAGGAATATACCTCAATAATGCAGAACAATGTGTGGGAGGTTGTGCCTAGACCGACAGATAGGGCAGTGGTTGGATCACGCTGGATCTATAAGATTAAGCATGGTGCAGATGGTAGCATCAAGAAATACAAGGCAAGGTTCGTGGCCAAGGGGTTCTCTCAAAAGGAGGGAATAGACTATGAGGAGACATTCGCTCTAGTGGCTAGGTATACTTCTATACGAGCCGTAATCTCACTTGCAGCGCATATGGGATGGCAAATCTATCAAATGGATGTCAAGACGGCATTTCTTAATGGTGAATTGTTAGAGGAGGTATACATAGAACAACCAGAGGGCTTTGTAGCACACAGCAGCAAAACCCACGTGTGCAGATTGAAGAAAGCTTTGTATGGACTCAAGCAGGCTCCCAGGGCGTGGTATGAGCGCAGTGATAGATACTTGCAGGGAATAGGCTTTGTGAAGAGTGAGGCAGATGCTAACCTCTACTACTTGGTGGTTGGGGGTGAAATTCTCATTCTTGTTCTATATGTGGACGACTTGTTTTTAACAGGTTCACTGGGGCCTATAGAGGAGTGCAAGAGGGACCTTGCAGCAGAGTTCGAGATGAAGGATTTGGGGCTTATACACTACTTTCTAGGTATGGAAGTGTGGCAGACAGATGGAGAGATTTTCCTTGGACAAGGGAAATACTGCATTGAAATCTTGAAGAGGTTTGAGATGCAAGATTGCAGAGCCATGTCTACACCTATGATCATGAATTGGAAGAAGGTAGACGCATCCAAGGAAAAGGATGTAGACCCCACCTTATACAAGATGTTGATTGGATCTCTCATGTATTTGGTTAACACTAGGCCAGATATATCCTTTACAGTAAACTCTCTTAGTCAGTTCATGGTTGAGCTGAAGAGAGTGCATTGGACAGCGGAAAAGCATGTGTTGCAGTATTTGCGTGGTACAATCAAGTATGGGATCAGATATGCTCGAGGTGATGGTATCAAGTTGATAGGATATACTGATGTAGATTGGGCAGGTAGTACAGTGGACAGAAAAAGCACTTCAGGGTGTTGCTTTAGTTTGGGATCAGGATTTGTCTCTTGGTACAGTAGGAAGCAAAAGTCCGTTGCTCTGAGTTCTGTAAAAGCAGAATACATAGCAGCTAGTATGGCAACATGTGAGGCTATATGGCTTCAGAAGTTGCTGGTAGCCTTGTTTGGTCAGAGAGTTGAGACTACCGTGATACATTGTGATAATCAGAGTTGCATCAGATTATCTGAGAATCCAGTGTTTCATAATAGGTCTAAGCATATAGACATCAAGTATCATTTCATCAAGGATTGTGTACAGCGGAGGATTGTTCAGCTACAGTATATACCTACAGATCAGCAGGTAGCAGACATTTTGACAAAGGCATTGGGGAAGGCAAAATTCATCTTCTTCAGAGATAAGTTGGGTGTTATGCAGAACACCTTCCTCACTAAGAGGGAGTGTTAATTTTAAATGTAGCTTGGACAGGTGTTCTAGTCTCGGGTGGTGATTACGAGGCTGGAAACACAGCCAGAATATTTTTCTCTATACCTAGAAAATTGATTTCTCGAGAGACTTCTAGATATTAGGGTTTGTTAGAGTCTAATTAATCCTAGCCATTGATTTATATTAAATCATGGCCATTGGTTTTCAATGAGAGGATTATAAAAGAGGATCAATAGGCATTTGGAGAACACAGATCCGAGAAGTATTTGCAGCGATAGCAAATAAATAAATTTGCAGTGATAGCAAATTGATTTGCAGTGAGAGCAAGGGCGTAGCAATAGCGTTCGAGACAGCAGTAGTGGAATTTCTATAGGAGAAATTGGGAGAAGAATTTCTAGAGAAGAACATTGCCGGAGCTTTGCCAGTAAGAGGCAAGCAGTTTATGTATCTCTTGATTTGATTTAATAAAATTCCTCATTTGCAGTACTGGTTTTCCCTTCGGGGTTTTTTTCCAGGGACAATTTGTCCAAAATATTGTGTTCATTTATTTTTCTGTCTCCGTGATTTTTCGTGAAGTTGCAGCTATGTTATTATTTGATATTTGCTGTAAGTTATTTTTCGGCAGCCAAATAATCTACTTAAGATAGGTAATTAATAATCAGTAGCTGCAATAGATTTTTCACAATATCAGTGTTCAGATTTGGAAAAAGCGCTTTATAAAACCTGAACTCACATATAAGTTTGCCTGTGAATGTGCTTTGAGCCCTTAAGAGTTCCCAATATTGGCAAGCTGAAGAGACAGTAACAAGTTTCAGTGAAGAGACAATAAAAGAGCTGAAACTTCAAGATATTTAAAAACCAATGCGATTATCACCAGTGACACCTATTTAGCTGCTATTTCAACTGATTGGTTAGGCATGCAGCATGAAAACAGAAGTTGGGCAGAAAGCACAAAACAACTTTTGTAAATTATATCTAGAGCAACCTAGAAAAAGCTGGTATGGGTAAGTACAACCACTTAACTAGAGGCTTTTGGACAAAGAATAAATATGATAGTATTTATTATTCCACACTTGAGATTACATATGTGGGATTTTTTTAAAAAAAATTTTGAATGGGAATAACTGGATTACGTAGATATTGGCATCTCTGCCTTTACATAACGATTACAACATTATGAGGGAGCATAGATCTAAACCAGAAGTTGTCTAAATAAAAATAAAAATAGCATAGCAATCATGTAACAAACCACCAAGTGAAGCTTCTGTCCTTGTTAACATTTACATGATTAGGAATATGATTCCTAAGACCATGTAAAATTACACACTTCTGGAACAATCAGTTAATGTAAGAGTGTTGGAATGCCTCTGGCAAAATGACTCAATTCTATCCCATGCCTCTTCCAATAAAGCAGCCGGCGCTGCAAATAAAATCCTCATCCAATTCTTCATTCCGAGGGTTGAACCTGAAGAGTATCCATCCAAATATGTTTTCATATATAAATAATCACCAACACACAAAATGCATATTTATTTTTTAATATATTTAAATCACAGAAACAATATCAAAGAAAAATAGTCCAAATCACCTGGTAGCACCACCACTGATTCTTCCTCAACAAGAGCCAAAGCAAACTCCATATCATCTTTGATATCCTTGAAGGTTGACAGATTTATTTTCACCTGTTAGAAGCAGAAAATAGATTTAAACTTTATCATGTAACAGCAACCGTTCATTTATGAGATGATACAATTAAGAGTTACTGATCATTAAAACTGTATTGTTTTTACTTTTTAGTAACCACAGGAATTAATGTTAAAAAATAAAAATCACAAGTAGACGAATCAGACCGTTGCTTTACATGCCTCACCTCATTACCATAAGACATTTCTTCTGGTTTATTTCAAAATGACAAACTAGATGAATGAATTCATTTTTTATTACCATGATAAACATAGATCCTTGAGGCCTCGAAGAACAATGTAGAGACTTAATTTTATGGATTCGCTTGTAGCAAATGTCAGCTGCAATATCCAATAAGTGCAATACATTCTCATGGAACTCTTTGCTGGTGTCCTTTAAAATGCTTGGAACAGCACCCTGTAGGTAAAAGAATGTATGGTCTGTATGTCAACTTTTGAACATATAGAAAAGATGGATCAGGAGGATACTTCACGTTTTTGAAGGCATACAGCTTGGAGTAGAAGATGGAACATTAGAAGTTCTTTGACATTACTTAAAAATAAACTAACCAAAGTAAATATTATACGGTAAATCAAGTGAGCCTCTTAAAAGCAATAATATCAAACCTGCACGATAGTTGAAGGGCCAAGGGTTATGTTCATGAGCATCTCGATTCCTTCTTGTACCTGCCATACAAACAAAGATTTTTCAGTGTTTGAATGGTCTTTTCAATTCTTCCAGTAAACTTCTATGCAACATTTACTCTTACTTCTTTGCTATCAAACATCAGGCACCATCAAGAAATTCAAAAAGGAAATTTAAATGCTGATTCTGCAATATGAATAAGAAAGTTGCATTTGCAATGTAGCTATGTAACAAGTATGAATTATAAATAGTATTATATCTGCAACAATCCATTCAAAGAAAAAGAAAAAACATTTTGGAAATAGATACAATTGAAAAGAAGAGGAGGAATTTGATTATTCTTTCTGTTTATCCTTACGGCAACAAAAGGGATTCTGGATCATATTTTCTTAATGGACAAACACCATAGTAAGCCTGTTTCTTGATTCATAATGAAGGGTTAGTACCTTAGACCATATGAAAGCATTAGGCTTACAATACTGAATCTGTTCAAAACATTTTATAGAGGACAAGAAAATGGTTTTCTTGAGGAAGATTAAGAAAATATTCAGAAACTAGGTCTAAACTGTGGTTAACTCTAAGAAGGAGAACATTAAAAAAACAGACATTTTAAATGGGACATGCTTTAACTAGGGAGACTAATTGATATATCGGATGCTCTGTTGAGTCATATTGACCATCTTTTATTGAGAAAAGAACAATCGCCAGGACAAGCATCTCTTATGTATGAGCGATCGGGATTATGATACTGAAACCATACCACTCATCATGGCGCTCACAAGAGACTGCTAGTTATACACCAGTGAAAGGTAGGGATGATACCATGTCTGCAGGCCCCCAAGGGATGGCACCAACATACTAAAATGCAATGAAAATCGAAGGCCATGAGGCAGAGCATTTAAGGCCATATGACGGAATATAGTACCATTCCTACTGGCTGACAATATGATGGGATAGGGTGATTTTTATTGGTTTTATCTAATAAACATTTTCATTGACACTCGAATTAATTCTAGAATCTAGAAACCACGAAGTCTCAGTGCTTACTTTTGCCCTTTTGAGAATACCATGGGGATCACAAGTGACAAGCCATCCAAAACGCCAACCAGGAATGAGCCATCGCTTTGAAATGCCTCCAAGTGTTATTACAGGTGTGATGGAAGCAAATGTTCCCATAGGCACAAATTTACTCTGACCAAACACCATATGTGCATATACTTCATCTGAAACAATAGGAAAGTTTAAGCGTTCAGCAGTTTTTGCAATCTGCAGTGCAAAATAGCTACCCATTAGTTTCCATGTGCTGCAAAGGATTTTATCAATATAAATGCATGCTACTGAGAAAATAAACTGATTCCTATGCACGGATTTTTTAAGTTTTATTTTCTTTGTTTTACAAGCGCATTAAGGAACAAAAACTAGATTGTGATAGCAGAAAATAACAGGGATCTGCCTATGTCATGACTTAATAAGAATTTTTTTGCTATAAAGATGCAAAAAATATCTAAAGGAGAACTCAAAAATGATGCTTAGCTCCACACATATATTTAAACTTATATTGTATACTTTAGAGATGGTTTCAGTTCCAAGTAGATTGCTGTTTCATTAATATGAAATAAATCATGGAATCCAAGAGGATCACAAAAATGAAGCATCAAACCAGATTAATATGGCAGGGTTCAGATTGGGCTTGCTCAAAGAATGGATTTTGAACAGGGATAGATTTTACAAAAAAGAGTCTTTTAATGTGTTAGATGCATGAAAGTATATGATTTACTTCATGACAAAAAAACAAACTAATTATTCTGCTACAAGGTAAACCACACAAAATATTTTCCAGGATATGTCAGTTCTATAATCGATTCAGACATGGCTTGAACAAAAAAGACTCTGAGTTTTAGCAGCATTCATATAATTTTCCATTACTCTGTTTTTGTTTCTTGAGATTTACCTAGCCAAACAGCTTGGCATCGTTAACCTATCTGGACTGCTAATATTTGAGACTTTTTTAAGCGTTTCAATCAGAGACTCTTTTAAGTGTTTCAATCAGACATAAGTTATATATGATGCATGTCAAGAAGAAAATTCATTGCAAAAAATTTAAAAGAGACTATAATTAGAATTGGAAAGTGGAATAGTCCTAAAGAAAGCAATCTCATTATCCATTAAGCCTACAAGACAAGATTAGTTATAAGAGGGAGCCTCTGTGGCTAGTACTGAAGTACTCTTGAAAACCATTACATTATGAAGCAGATGAAATACAAATTCTTTCTTCATTGTTTGATCAGTTCTTAACATACCTTTAATAAATGTTCATAGTTAAAGACTGCGCCACAAGGATTGCTTGGATTTATAATAACCATTGCCACAGTTTTGCAGTCAGCCAACGCCTCTACCTGATCAAAATCAACTTCCCAGTTCTTCTCTGGAATTAAGTCGTAGAACCTAATTTCAATGCCATTGTATGCACATAATGTTTCGTAAACTGGAAACCCTGGCCGTGGTAGAAGTATATTTGAGCCTTTATTAGCCAATACTGTCAGACACACTTGTATAGCTTGCGAACAACCAACAGCAAGGTACACATCATTAGATGTAAGCTTATATGGCAAGCCTGAGGAGACATATTCAGCAACAGCTCTGGAAAAGGGAACCAGCAATTAGTTAGCAACAACTAACTTTTCATGTGATTCACCACAAAGAGACAAATTATAAAATCATTAGAACTACTGGTTCCCAGATATTCGCAATGATGCCAAATTAAAATATAGAACATAATGTCATTTTGGAACTGTGGTAGTATCAAAACTTGATCTGGTAACTAAACCTCCAAACAAGTTTTATTGGGCTTTAGTTTTGAGTTAGTGATATTTTAAGACTAAATGTAATTGCATGCATGGAAGATCAGCACTCTCTATCACATGTAAACTGGCACACCAAAATGAAGGCACTTAGTTAATACAAAATCAGAGTCCAATCCCAGCTTCTTATTGGATTATATCTAATCAGATAGTGTTTTTGAATATTGGATTATATATCATTAGATAATGTGTTTGGATCAGCTGCATTGATGTTATTCCTGATTTTTTCGTCGACTGCTTTAATTGCTGTAAGTAAAAAATCAAATTCTGGTGGGATGACCTAATTAGGTTCAAGGTTAATTCCACTCCAAATTTCCCTCCCCTACTTTTCTATATAGGATATGAATGCAATAGCTACAGGATGATTGAATAATGATCATTTCAGGAAAATACCCATCCTGTATCAAAAATACACTATAACCAAGCCATAATCCAGAAAATCATTTAAAAAATCTGGAGGGAGAAATGAAGGATAACTGCAGCAAATCAAGCGTACTGCTCTCTGTCTCTAGTAGAATCTATCCTTGGAATTTAATAGCTTACAGTATGTTCATGTATATTTCCACGAGGCTTTGAATATTGTGATGCTCTAACATAATACAGTTAAAAGGAGGCAAACAAAAGAAGCAATGGTATAATAAATGAAATAAACAGCATCCATACTGATGTGAACCTTTAGAGCTTTGATTGAAGCTGATATTTCAACTACAAGAATTCAGCTTACCTTGGCAGCATTTCAAACTATGGTTTTTTCATCCAAGGATAGTTCGGCACCTCAATTGCTGTTGAATTGCATATGCTAGGTATGGCTTATGGACAAAGGCTAAGCAGAGGCATTTTGAGGTTCAATCCAAAAGTAACTGAACTTGCAAATTTAGCATTGATGTCGCTCTAGAGAATCACTCCAATGTGCAATTTTGGGAACATGTGGTTTCTTCAGATACATGCACATCTGAGATAACAAATGAAATAAAAATGACGTAGGGACTGTGCACCCTGCCCAAATCCTGTTGATGTACTGGCCAATTCTTGATTATATAGCGTATACTAAGGTCTAAATTCCACATGAGCTATTGCCCTAATGCAACGCAGAACATACCCTGCTCCAATTAAGAAATGGAAATTCTGAAATACTCACAAGGTGTCCAGGCGTTAGGGAATGGGAACTTATGCAATTCAGCGCATACCCTACTGCAATTGAGACTTGAAAATTATGAATACCAAGTAGGCCACAGCAGTAAACCCAAATCCTGCTGATGGACTTCCCAATTATTGATTATATAGCTTGACAGGTCCTAAAGTCCACATCAGACATCACCATATGCAATGCAGAGCATACCCTACTCCATTTGAAAACTGACAATTATGAAATACCTAAGGATGTCATAAGAGTACCCAAATCCTATTGATGGATTTCCCAATTCTTGATTAAACATAATTTTAAAGGTCCTAAATTCCACATAAGCTATCACTCTAAAGCAATGCATTTGACAGGTCCTAAAGTCCACATCAGACATCACCCTATGCAATGCAGAGCATACCCTACTCCATTTGAAAACTGAAAATTATGAGATACCTAAAGATGTCATAAAGAGCACCAAATCCTATTGATGGACTTCCCAATTCTTGATTAAACATAATTTGAAAGGTCCTAAATTCCACATAAGCTATCACTCTAAAGCAATGCATTTGACAGGTCCTAAAGTCCACATCAGACATCACCCTATGCAATGCAGAGCATACCCTACTCCATTTGAAAACTGAAAATTATGAAATACCTAAAGATGCCATAAAGGGTACCAAATCCTATTGATGGACTTCCCAATTATTGATTAAACATAATTTGAAAGGTCCCAAATTCCACATAAGCTATCACCCTAAAGCAATGCAGCACATAACCTACTCCATTTGAGAAGTACAGAGTATGAAATACCTGCGGGTGTTAGGGACACCATGGGAAGGGGCATAACCATTATACTTGCAGCTGCGTGTGGAGTGTATGAGGGCGTCCTCTACATTGGGAGGCGCCCCAAAGCATTCAAATGATGAAGGGTCCCCATGAGCCAGAGGTATTACATTCTTCTCATAGCTCACTCGACTCAACAACAAGGCCAACACACCTCTTATGCTGCTGGTGTACTCCAACAGCACAGGATTGCACCTCACCTCCTCCTGCAATTCATGCATGCACACATGTTATCAATGCTTATATACATGTATTCTTACTACTTACACATATGTCACTCACTGCCCTACCTGAGCAGCCTTCTTTGTCATGGCTCAGCTAAACAATTCACAGTAAAAGCCGAATGGAGTATAGAAAATCAATAAACGTGGCTGCACTGCACGCTTATTGATTTCTAAGAGGCTTGAGGTGTGGACTGTTCTATGCACAGGGGCTTATATATAGATTTTAGTTCTGAATTTGCACTATAAAATCATTTTTCATTAATTTCTGGTTGAGGGAAGCCCAACCCCCACAGCGTGAAGCCTGCAATTTCGTGTTTAAGCTGCCTGTGAGGGTAAATTGTTATGTTAAACGGACAAACCTGAATCTGTCAAACACAGGGTTTTACACTGTAAAGAAAATTATGTACTGAGCAACAACGTTAATTTACTCCAAGCTCTGGCTGACTGTAGTGAACAATGAATTAGAAGAAACCCCCACGTCGATAAAATGTTGTAATAACTCAAAGATCTGGCATGAATATAAGTATACACGTAGAATTAAAATTCCCATCGCATAGACTGTTCTTTTCACTTTAACGTCTGCTAGTAGCATGGTTGCCCAGTACGGCAGTACAAACGCCGATTTTTTTTATTTTTAGTTTTCCTCCACTTTTTCAGTGTTTTTGCTTTCGATTTTCGAAAAAATTAAAAAACATCTTTTTAGAATAGAAGTAAGAACTTTTATAATAATAAAAAAAGGTGGTGGATTGGCATTACACCAAACTACGGGGAAGGATCCAATAGTAGAGCATGCTTTAATAGTTGTTTTGATACTATTTGTGGATCAGGTTTAATATTTTTAAAAGTTTAGTATAGTAGTTGTGACTTTAAGGTTGTTAGTATAATAGTATTGACTATAAATACTTATAATTGAATGAAATGTGTTCTTTAGATTTAAAAAGCAATAAATCATGTGATGCTATATCAGTTCACCAATAAAACATGATTTAATGCTCAACTATTGGGTCCTCTCCCCTAGCACGAGGGTGCTATGGACTTAATTAACTTATCTATTAAGTAAACATTATTTTTATTTTTATTTTTAAATCTTCCAATTACTAAATTATTTTTAAATTTTTAAATATTTAAAATCAAATTAAAAATGAATTTTAAAATATCTGTTTATATATCAATTTTATGTTTAAATAGGGACTCCATAATTTTAGCTCATATTATCTATATATTACCTATTGTTAAAATTTCAAATTCTAAATCATAGTTTCTTCATAAAAATAGAAGATTCTACTACAATCATGTGACACATCACACTTAAAATTTCAATATTTAAATTATAGTTGCTCTACTAAAAAACATTAAATTATAAAATTAAGTGACAAGTAATTATATGTAATTATATGGAACTACCAAAAATATTATATAAGTCTCCACAAGTTAAGCAACAAGCAATTACATAGAACCACCAAACATATTAAGCACAAGCAATACTAGAAAGATAGAAGAAAATTCCCACCCACTTAAAAAACCCATTATTAAAAAAACATCTTTCAAAAAAAATTATATTTTAATTTTAAAAATTAAAATATTTAATTTAATTTTTTTAAAAGATAATTTTTTTAGTTATTATAAATTAATATTTTTGAGTAAATTTACTAATTTAAATTGTGAAAAAAAAAAATTAGAAATCTTATTATTAGTAGTAAAAGGTAGTTGTAAGAAGTATTTTTACAACCCAAATGTTTTTTCATTCAAATGTTTTGGAGTAGTAAGTATAGATATATAAAATGTCATCATTAAGTGTTGTGTAGTGGCTAGTCCCTCCTTTCTAGCATATTAGAAATTATAGTTAATAATAACTAATTAAAAGTATTAGCAAATATTAATTGTTATATTACCTTCCTACAAATAGGAATGATAATTTTTTAACTAAACAAAAGGTTAATTAGTTTATTTATTCAAGTTAAGTGTCAAGATGAAAAATTTAGTATTACAAATATATATTGAGAAATTTTGTATTGCAATATATATATGTGTGTGTTAATTACATGAATATATAATTACTAGATAATAGTTATTAGTATAATATTTAAAGTACATATAATAAATGAAGGATGTTGACATAACATAAAGCTTTATATCAATTTAAAAATAAAAAAGTGGGCTAATAATAAATGCTATAGGCACTTCCCCTTAAAGGGGTTAATAGTGAAAAAATGATGATTGCAAAGATAGATGGTTAGCACCAAAGAAAGGAGTTAAGATCAACTTTGATGGCACCTTGTTTAAGGTGAAAATTTGATGAAGAGGATTTGTTTGTGTTTAGGGTTGATTTTGCTAGTATGTATAAATCCTCCTTTCACCTCTAAACATTCAAGGACTTCAGCCAAGTAAGAAGTCTACTATAGGCCTTCGGTCACTTAGAATATAGGGGAAAATCATAATTGTGTGATTTTGTTGTTCAATTAAGCCCAATTATGCTCAAAACCCTAATTATGCAAATTCGGAAGCAAACAGACAAATCACGAAAAATGCTCACACAGAGATATCAAATGACAATCAAATGCGTACCAGATTTCAAAGTTTGGAAAACAGAAAAGTCAGGGACTAATGAGCGGGCGCCCTAGTCCAATGCCATAACTTTTGTCAGGATCTGGGAATCTTGTCTGCAACCTATTCTTGTTGTTCAAGAGATTTTTTCATTGCGGGATCCAGAGGACTAATGAGCGGGCACCCAAGTCCAGGTCCCTATTTTCTTCTCTGATCTCCAATTCTGATAGTCTGCATTGCTCTCTTGCAACTCCACTTTTTTTGCTCCTGCAACCTATAACCTGCAATCACAGAAAAATGGGTTGGGGGTTGTGGTGTTTAGAGGCTTGTCTTAGTCAAGCCCCAGAGAGACATTCAAGTCTTCTAAACACTGTTGTTAGATAAAGATTGTGTATCCTTGTGGGATAGAGGTAAAATCCAAATGATAAATGATTGAAAACATAATTGATATCACCATGTAGTGAAGATTTCATGGAAGGAAGATGCTCTTCATGCCATGAGGAGATGGATGCCAAATCTGTAAATACAAACACAAGAACAACACAAATTATGCTTTGCAACACACAATGAATTCTTTGAATCACTTTAACATAAGCTCATGAATCCAAAATGTCATCTAGTTTACAAATGAATGCCTAAACATGCTTATATATGCAACTACAAACATTCTCGGCAAGAATTTTGTAATTGAAACTTACCGTGTCGGCATAGGACCTAAATAATAGTCATAAACGGTTGACACTCCAAAATTGGTATTGACCTAAAATAGGGCAGGACTAGGGTGAGGGCACCCAAGTCCTCCCCCCTATTTCAGGTAGGATTTATGTCAAGTGCACCCCCTAGGTCCCATTTGCCATGAAACTTTAGGGTTTTCTCATCGGGATGTCAAATTAACATGAAAAATGCTCTAAATGCATAAACAAGACCCGGGAGCTAAACCTTAAGAGAGAAAAGCCCCCAAGGGGACATTTTCTGACGTAACACACCTCAAAAGGTAATCCAAGTGAAGTTGGTGCAGGCTTTATGATCAAAGATTCTCAAGGTTCTTTTTGCTATGGGTTCCAAATACTTAGGCATAAAAACAAATAAAGAAGCAAAGGGTATATGCAAAGGGTCATAGTTATATAAAGGTCAAAGGAGATTCACAAATAGTTATAAATGTGTTGAAAAATGAATTTAATCCTAATTAGAAACTTAAAACATTGCTAGAAGAAGTGGTTAATTGCATAAATAAGTTTGGATTGGTCCATGTTTGACATTGTTTCCAAGAGCAAAATGGGATTGTGGACTACTTGGCAAATGAAAGAGAGATTCTTAAGGAATTATCTTATTTGGAAAGTAGGGAGGTGGAAGATTCACCTAATCTCTCTAATCTTCTATATTATGATAATCCCCCTTACAGTATGGTTTTATATTATTGGCTATTTCACACGGCATGTCAAATCCTTGTGTTATACTTGACAACAGTGCTTAAGGCAATTTTGTCCCATCAATTGTGCAAACATTTAATATCTTTGTTCTTGCAGTAAATCAATAATTAAATGGGCATGATGGAATTAAAGTTGACTTTGATTGTATTGTCTTCTGCGTATTGATCTTGTTGCCAATATTTTCAAAAAGTTTGTTAGGTTTCTATGTGGGATTAGTGTTAATGGCAAGTGGAGGTAGTTCTTGTGACCCATTTCCCATGGATGGGTGATAAGCCATAGGTTGAAGAAAATTTTCAGTTGCACTAGTGTGGGGAAGTTAAATTTTATTAATGCAATCTTGGGCCCATATGCATTGAGGATAATGGCAAGGTTCAATCGAGGGGCACTATTATGGATGTTTTTTTAAAGAAGTTAAATGTTGTAGCAGTTGATGTGTCTATGCGAGAAATCTTGCTTGACCTCTTGGTGCACTCTTCATCTATGATGGATGTTCAAGAGGAAAATAATGTAGGCTTCTAGGCTAGTCCTTTGGTGCCAAGGTTCAAGGGCAAGGAGCCTTAGGTTAAGTCAGAGATTGATATTAAAGCCATGGATACTACTATTCAAGATTTAATGGTGGATATGAAAACCTTACAAAAAATTTGTCAAGACCTTTGAATGATCATAAAACATATGATTGTCTCACAATATAAAGGGATAATAGAGCTCACTAGTAGTTACTTTATGGCTTTCTTCAAAAATGACAAACTAATAAGGGTTGTGAAAAGGGTGAAGATTATTAAAGGCTTTAAATTTAATGGGTTGGATAACATTGTGAATTGGTTACGGTCTCAAGAAATGGAGTATATGGTAGGGCCTATGATCATTGGTTAACAATTCCACCTACTATTGGTATGGCTCAATGGGCATTTTCACATATGCCCTAATGTGCTTTTGATGTGTTGCACTTGTCTTGCAATATGGTTTGGATGTTGTTATGTTTTTATGGTTGGGTTGCTTGGTTAGTAGGTTAATCATATAGTGATTATATGGGTAGTTTAGTGGTTCTATTTTATGTTGTAGTCCTATGTCATGTCCCCATTCCAAAAATAGTAAGTTTCCAAAAATAGTAAACAGGAGCACCGTTAACCCATCACATTTTCCTATGGGTTAATTGGGAAAATTAAGGAAAATATTCAAGTTAATATTTATTTTGTCATGGCATATTTTATATTTTCTGACAAATAAATGTTAAATTAAATGAATTAAGAGCACAAGAGGGGCATGGGATTCTAAAGCATCATGGGTATTAATTTCAAGAAGATTTTGGGCATATTTGACTCCTGTTTTGGGCCTAGAGCATCTATGACAGTTATGACACATCTATGATAGCTATGACAATTGTCATAAGATATTTTTAGCATGAGAATCTCCAAGGAGGCATTGGGAATCATGGGTGCCCATTTTCATGGTTGTAGGATATTTAATTATATTTAATTTGCAAAACATTTCATTTGGGGTTGTTGATAATTTCACATTTTTCTCACATTTGTAGATTTGCATCTTCAAACTTCAGTGGACGAAAAACCATAAGAGATGGAAGCTTGTGGACGAAAACCCATGAGTTTAAAATGATAAGAGGATGAAAACTCTTTGGTCACAGTGAGTAATTCCATCCAGGGATTGCATTGGGCTTCAGAGGATTAAGCAGTTTCAGTAGTTTGGCAATATTGTGTATGCAGGTTATTTTGTTGCAGTTTTTGGTTATTCCAATGTGTTGTGTAGTGTTGTGGAGTGTGTTTCTATTTCATGGTCATCTGGAATCCATTCCAAGCATCTAGGAGCTGTTCTTGTCAGTGGGGTTTGATCTGGTGATGTATTTGGCAATTTCCAGTAGTGTAATTTGCATAGTTTGTGTAGTTTGCAGTGGATTTTGGGTGATTTGTGTTGCAAATGTTTATGCTATTGTGATCAGTGTTGCAAACCTGATCTTATGTAATTTACATTAGAAAAATCAAATAAAATCAATTTGTGGTGTTTCCAGTATATTTGGTGTAATTTCTTGTTTGACTAGTTAGCTAGTCTTGATGATTTTGTTGCAATTTTTAGTAGAGAGTATTAAAATTAATTTTTAGATCTGATTTCATGATAAAATCTCAGTTTGGATCATTACATCCTTCTACACCATGTTGAAGGGTTGTTATGCAATATTTTTGTTATTGTGATGTATGGTGTTAATAGATTATGGGAAGGGGCCCATTGATAGAACCCCATCTATTATCTTAAAAATACTTTAAGTATTTGTCAATAATAACAAATAAGAGATAACATAATTAATATAATATTTAAATGATAATATGACTTCTCGTTAGTCCAAACTTTAACTTTTTGATCCAATAACCTTTGAGATAAATAATATTTTGATCATTTCTCATTAAAAAAATGTGCATGCTTTATTTTATCAACAATAAAAAGGTAAAATAAATCAAAAATAAAAACTTTTAATTGGTTAGAAAGTACCAATAATAACTAGTTACAAATTATCTATCACAAATATTACCCTATCAAAAAATACTAATAAAAAGAAGTTAAAAGAATGTATTCTTTACTCATAAGTATGACATATCAAATATAGATATACATACAAAATTAAAAGTAAAGATTATCCATCACAAATATTACCCTCTATAAAAACAATAATTAAAAATTTAAAAAATAATTATTTTACTCATAAATGTAACAGTAGCAAAATATAGATATACTTACAAAAGTAAAAGTAAAGATTATCCATCACAATGTTACTCTCTATAAAAAGACTAATAAAAAAATTTAAAATTTAAAGTAAAGATTGTTGGTCATAAATGTTTTTTTATCAAGTAGTTGCTACCAATGAGGGTACCACCCTTTCATTAAAATAGTAGAACAAACATTACACAAAGCATGGCTCATTCAAGAGTGTGCATAGACATCCTAATTACCAGGGATTTTCATGTGCAGTGAAAACCTTAATCCCTTAGCCACTTCACTGGCACACTCAACCTATTCCGAGGATAGAAAGTCCCCATATTGGCTAATGTAATAGGTGAACGGCTCCATATTGTTTCTTTGTATGCCCTCTCAAAATAGCTTGGCGGCCTCTACAATAATCTTCTTCTTATTAATGGCTTCAGCATCAAAAACTCTAGCCAGGGATCCTTCCTTTGATTTTTTGTTAAACATTGATATTGCCCTTCAAACTTGATTTTTCATCTCCTTTTTAATGAATTTATTAGCCACCCTCTTTCCCTACTGCTTCTTACCCATAATCAAGATAGCATTAGCCAGGAATTCCACATAAATTGTCCTATTGTGAACATGATCACCCTGAAATCAGTTGTTTCTAATCATCTGCTTAATGGCCTTCATCACCCTCACTTGCTCAACCATAAACAACCACTTTAACTGGTTTTCAAGGTCCTCTTGTAGGTAAGAGCATTGACATTCAAGGTCCATCTTTAACCATAGATTTCAAAAATCTCCATCGGGTCCTCCATTTATCTTCCCTAGACACAATAATGATTATCATTAGGATCTCTATTACACCATATGTCTAGAAAAGATCTTAGTATCTCACAAAAATAACAGGTTGGACACCATGGTATTATGCTTCTACCGTCTAGTCGTCTGATCTATCACTGTTGTTGGATACAATTATTGACTCCATTTGATCACACACTTTATTGGCTAGGAAGTCCGCGATTGAGTTTCCTTCTCGATAGTAATGACTTAGTGATGAGTCATCTATTTCCTTCAAAATCTCCCAAATCATCTCTGCTATATTTTGTAGCTTCCAATTTTGTACCTTTTAGCTTTATATTGAATTTATACATATGAGTGAATTGCCTTCTAAATCCAATTTCACTAATTTTTCCTTTTTGCAAAGTTGCAAGCTCATAAGCAATGCCATAAATTCTACCTTGTTGTTGGTACCCGCCAGCAGTTTTTTGTCGATTGCCCAAATTACCTCTCCTCTATCATTTATGATAACAATACCTATGCCAGAGGTGCCCGGGTTCCCACGGGCAAACCCATCAAAATTTAGCTTGAGTTTGTCGCGAAGCAGGGGAAACCACTTAATTTTACTTCTGTCCTTTTTAGTTTGTTGTGTGTTCATTCCAGAGGCCCATGGGATTTTTAGGCCTTCCCATTGTTTCAACATTTCCCCGTCCCAGCGAGTTATTCATCACAAATGTTACCCTCTATAAAAAGACTAATATATATATATATATATATATATATATATATAAATATATTCTTCACTCATAAATGTAACAGTAGCAAAATATAAATACACAAATAAAACTAAAAGGAGATTATCCATCACAAATTTTACTGTCACATCTTGTTTTTGAACCTCATTTAGTTGGACATTTTTACTATGACTAATTTACTATGAGTGATTCCACGTGTGTGAAAATAACTATTGTGAAAGTTATAAATGCATAATTTTGAAAGTCGATTTAATAATTGAATATTATTGGTACGATTATGGATGTACATTTTGTTTTGCTTCGGCTATGATTTTGCGGAACTAACCTATTAATGAAAATCTAAGTGCGACTAAGTACAGGGAAATGTCGAAGACGAGAACATGGTTGAGGTAGAGGTGTTCTAGCCATTTGCCAAGAACTGTTTGGGATGGATAACCTGATGCACTCACACACTCACATAGTCTCATATTGCATTTTTGAATGGCTTATTATGCATTATTGTTTGGATAATAAAATGTGATTGATGATTAGATGCTTAGAAAAATATTGTGTTTTAATTGCTACAATAAGTCTATTTCAAATGCATGATGTAGTCATAAATATTAATATTATTTTTTTAGTTATATTTAAAATGGTGTATTATTTAATAATAAATAATAAATGTTTTCCTATTTATATAAATATTATTGTTTGGAAGACAATATCTAAATTAGACTTAAAACAAATAATTTAAATTACTATATATATATATATATATATATATATTATACATACTTCTTGTTTAGATTTAAGTGTTTATGTTTTTTGAAAATAAATAAATTATATTAATAATACTTATTATATTTAGAAATCTAAATAAATGAATTAAAAGAATAATTATGTCATGCAAGGCGGGAATAAATAAGTTTATTCTATTTTAATTTAGAGGCTTTTGAAAAGTCAAATCTCATGCAAACTTAAACAAAAACTTCAGTTATCAAACAAAGCCAAAACCTAAATTTTCAACACCAAAAATAAGAGGGGTTTTTGAATAAAAGAAAAAGTCTCGGCAGAGAAAGACACCATGATTTGCAACAGAGAAAGATACTAGAGCACGTTTGGCAGCAACAGAAGGAAGTGTTGCAAGTATGCACCTAATCAGTGTTGTCATTGGTGTCAATTGTATCCTATTTTGTTATTTGTTTAGAATCTTTATATGTTGAGGATATTGAGAAAATTAACCCCTCCAAAAGAATGAGAAAGGAAACAGTGAATCACAGTGAAGACAGTGAGTTGCATACTGAAGAACAATCCAGAAGACTGCTCTGCATTTCTTGTAGATTGAAGATCTTGGTCTGCAAATTGGAAGTTATTTAGAGCCATGTCTGAAGATGCTAAATCTTGAGTTTGAGCCTCTGGTATGAAGAATTGAGTGAGTCACATTCACCAGAGTAAAACCTACTTTTTCTGATTACTCACTAGTGATAGGAAGAAAGTATTTTGCTCCACATTCCTTCGCATTGAAGTATTTTGTTCTTCAGTTCTAAAGGGAAGTCTGGGATGATGATAAGTGCCTACCACTACAATGGTTCATGATTTGGTGGTCCGCAAGCTATCTTTCTTTTATGATATTGAAGTCATGTGCTCCGGTGTGAAGAATCTCATGGATAAAGTGGTTAGAGTTTGTGCGGTTGCTCCTGGTGATTACAACGTGCTTTTGGATGCCTCCTGATCATGTTCCTACATTTATATTGGTCCGTGTTAAGGAATTAAGATTGTGTTTGAAGTTTATTCCCAGATAACATAGCGTGTAACCAGTCTTAGCCGACTTGGTCAATTCTAGTGATTGTGAAGATATATTGAAGATTGTAGAAGCATTTCGTGGCATGGAAGATCATGTTTAAGTCCCAGCTAAGGCATGGAGTGATCCACATACATCTTTACTACATTTCCTTAGCTTAATTTTGTATTAGGTCAAGACCTATTTTGTAAATGTTTGTAATGCCAACCTTGGAGATTGTTCCAATGGTTGATGATTGTAATGCCAACCTTGATAATCATTCCAAGGTTGATGTAGTGTATAAATACTTGTAATTTGGTCATGGAAAAAATGTCCTTGTGTGAAGATGCGAAATTAAGTAAAGAGGTGTAAAAAACAGAGTAGAGCAAAGGAAGAATATTGTGCCTCAATGGAACTGAATTCAAGCATGGAGTAGATGCTATCATATTAGTTCAAAACCTTTGGCAGTCAGCCACCCCTTGGTAGTGAGCATCTTACTAGGCACCGAGCCCTATTAGCAGTGAGCCTCTCATTTTCAGTATTGTTATAACTTATATATCTTGTGGACTAACATCCACCGTGGTTTTTCCCTTAACAGGGTTTTCCACATAAAAATCTGGTGTCACTTGTGTATTATCTTGCAATTATGTTTATGTTTCTAAGATTATGCTTTCATGATTTAATCGTAACAAATAGTGGACAAGTGTTAATGTTTTAAGGTGCAAAATTGTTCAAGTTTTGAGACAACTGATTCAGCCCCCCTCTCAGTTGTCTCATTCATTTCAACAATTAGTATCAGAGCCAAGTTCCTCAGAAGAAAGCTTGACTGCTTGATGCTGATCTAGGATGTCATATAAGAAGGAAAGTCCATGGTTCGATGGACCAAACTACTCTGTCTAGAAGATCTGCATGAAAACCCATCTCCTCTGCTTGGGTTATAGTGTTTGGAAAATAATTGAAAATAAGTATGAAATACCGAAGAATGGTTTGCAAACTGAAGATGAGATCAAGGAATTTGAGTTGAAGATAAAAGCCAAAGATACCTTTGTAAGCGCCTTATCTGACATCGAAGTAACAAAGATCATGGAACTAGAATGCTCATGAAATCTGGGAAAAGCTGAAGAATCTATATGAAGGAGATGAATCTCTGAAGAGCGCCAAGTTGCAAAGTTTGAAGGAAAAATATGGATGTTTGAAGATGAGTGAAGATGACAATATAACATCCTTCATGTAGAAGGTCGACGGACTGGTGAGTAGCATTAGAAGTTTAGGAGGAAAATTTGAGGATATTGAAGTTGTGAACAAAATTCTTAGATCACTACCTAAATCATATAGTCATAAAGTGGCCGCAATTGAAGAAGTAATGACAATGACAAAGATTACAAAAGATCAGCTGCTCAGAAAATTGACAGCCTTTGAAATGAGAGAACTTGGTGATTCCCTTCCGAAGACAGAGACTGCTTTCAAGGCCAACACTTCAAAAAAAACTCCCAGATCTGACAAGTACAATGTGGAACCGGATTATGAGCTTGAAGAACTTGAAGCCAACTTTGTTAACAGTTTGCCAAGAGGTACTGGTAAGTTCAAAGGCAAATTACCTTTCAAATGTTTTAGTTGTGGTAAAGTTGGTCATTATGCTTCTAGATGCCCCACAAGAGTTTCTAAGCCAAGACCTGATAGACCTAGAATCCCAAAGAAATGTTATTATGTTAAAGATCTTGATGATGATGAAGGAGTATCAGATGGTGAACCAGATAATGCTAGTACATTTGGTAATGAATGCTTATTTATTGCTATTAAAGAAGAACCTGTGACTACTAATCTTGCTAGTTGTGTGAAGGAAGAAAAACCAGTGGAAAGTGTCTTAGCTGCTCAGGTTGTTGAAGACAAAGATGAATGGGTTATTGACAGTGGATGCTCTCATCACATGACCGGTGATAAAAGTAAGTTCATAAATTTGGAAAAATATGATGGAGGACTGGTTAGGTTTGGTGATGATACAGCTGGTAAGATTTGTGGAAAAGGATCCATTTCTTTTGATGGCAAGCATAACACTGATGATGTCTTATATGTGAAGGGATTAAAGCACAATCTTTTGAGTGTTGGTCAGATGTGTAGCAAAGGTTATGATCTCAAATTCAAGGACAATGGATGCAAGATTTTGGAAAGCTCTAGAACAGTGATTTCAACTGGTAAGAAGACAAGAGGTAACATTATCATTTGAAAGGGACTAATGAATATTGCTTGTTGGCTCATAATGATGAAAGTTCGTTGTGGCATAGAAGGTTGTGTCATATCAATTTTGACAACATTGTGAAGATAAGTTCCACTCAGGCTATAAGAGATTTGCCCAAGCTTGTGAATCCTGTTGATACTTTGTGCAAGGAGTGCCAATCTGGAAAACAGACAAAAATAAGTTTCAAGAGCAAGGACCAATCTATTAATGGACTACTAAAATTAGTGCATACAGATCTATGTGGAGCTACCAAAGTAAGAAGTCTACAAGGAGATAGGTATTTCATGTTATTGATTGATGATTATTCTAGAATGACTTGGGTTACCTTCTTAAAATAAAAAGCAGAAGCCCTTGAAAAGTTCAAAGCATTCAAGGCAATGGTTGAGAATGAGCTAGATTTGAAGATAAAGTGCTTGAGGTCTGATAGAGGTGGAGAGTTTACACCAAATGAGTTCAACTTCTTCTGTGAGGAACAAGGGATAAAAAGACAATTATCTGCACCTAGGACCCCACAACAAAATGGAGTAGTGGAAAGGAAGAATAGGACAGTTCAAGAAGCTGCTAGAATAATGATGAAGGAGGCTGATCTACCAGAAGTATATTGGAGAGAGGCAATTCACACTGCTATATACATTCTAAATAGAGTTCAAGTCAAACGTAACAATTCCAAGACTCCTTATGAATTGTGGCATGATAGAGTTCCCACTATGAAATACTTCAAAGTTTTTGGTAGTAAGTGTTATATCAGAAGAGATGAAGATCTAGGTAAGTTTGATGTAAGATGTGATGAAGGTATCTTCCTTGGATACTCTACCAAGAGAAAGGCCTACCAGTGTTACAATAAAAGGTTGAAGAAGATCATTGAGAGTGCAAATGTCAAAGTTGATGAAAGCAAGGAAAAGGTATCAAGTGGATATGAATCTATTGAATCAGATGTCCCTGCAAGCAAAGTAGTAGTGCAGCAAGAAGAAAACTCAGAGGAAGAAGAAGAACAAGCTCTGGAAATCATTACTAAGACACCCAGGTATGTGAATTTAAATCACTTTGAAGATCAAATCATAGGAGATAAGAGTAAAGGAATTCAAACTAGAAGAAGAGCTGCTGATGAGCATGTTAGTTATTGTTTGATTTCTCAAGTGGAACCTAAAAATGTAAATGAAGCCTACAATAATAAAAATTGGGTAAAGGCCATGTAAGAAGAATTGATTAAGATATAAAAGAATCAGACTTGGGATCTTGTCCCCAAACTAGCAAATAAAAATGTAATTGGCACTAAATGGGTCTTTGGGAACAAGATGAATGAGAATGGTGAAGTGGTAAGAAACAAAGCAAGGTTGGTATGCAAAGGATGCTCTCAAGTTGAAGGAATAGATTTTGAGGAAACATTTGCACTAGTAGCAAGGATTGAAACAATAAGAATGTTTTTAGCATTTGCAACCTACAAGGATTTCAAGGTATATCAAATGGATGTGAAGTCTGCATTCTTGAATGGAGAATTGGAAGAAGAAGTCTATATTGAACAACCCAAAGAATTCCAGTCATCAAATTAGGGAGACAAGGTGTGCAAATCGAAGAAAGCATTGTATGGACTAAAACAAGCACCCAGGGCTTGGTATGCAAGATTGGACAAATATCTAATATAGTTAGGGTTCACTAAGGGTACTACCGACAGCAATCTCTACTTCAAGATCAATGATGACCAAATCCTAATTGTTGCAATCTTTGTTGATGACATTATCTTTGGAGGCAATGAAGGTATGAGCATGGTTTTTGCTCGAGAAATGCAAAATGAATTTGAAATGTCCATGTTTGGTGAGATGAATTTCTTTTTAGGTCTGCAAATCAATGAATCAGATAAAGGTATCTTCATTTCTTAGTCTAAGTATGTGAAAGAGTTGTTAAAGAAGTTTGGGATGGAAGACTCTAAACCGGTAAGCACTCCCATTGTAACTGGTTGTACATTGAGCAAAAATGATGACTCACCTATGGCAGATCAAAAAAGGTATAGATCTATGATTGGAGGATTACTTTATCTGACCTAAACCGGACTTGACATAATGCATGCAATTTGTCTTGTGGCAAGATTTCAAGCCGAACCTAAAGAGTCACATGTGATGGAAGTCAAGAGAATACTGAGATACTTGAAAGGCACAATGGATTATGGTTTGTGGTATCCAAAAGACAATGATTTCACTCTCAGTGGATACACTGATGCAGATTGGGCCAGAGATGTGGATGACAGGAAAAGTACAAGTGGAGGTGCATTCTTCTTAGGAAAAAGAATGGTGTCCTGGTTAAGTAAGAAACAAGACTCAATATCTCTGTCTACTACAAAAATAGAGTACATTGCAGCAACATGCAGTTGCACTCAGGTGTTATGGATGAAGCAGACATTGAAGGACATCGAAATTGTGTATGAAGATCTAATTGCAATCTTTTGTGACAATACAAGTGCCATAAACATTTCAAAGAATCCAGTAATGCATTCAAGGACAAAGCAAAGATCCATAAGATATCAGTTTCTAAGAGAAAAGGTGACAGAGAATGAAGTCAAGTTGGAGTATGTGTCTACAAAAGATGAGATTGCAGACATCTTCACCAAGCCTCTGCCTAAGGATACTTTTGAGTATCTCAGAGAAAAGTTAGGGGTTATCACCCCTCCTGCTCTAAACTAAGATGCACAAGAGTGCATCAGTCTGGTGGTGCTTAGAGTCCCACCTCCAGATCTAGATTGATGCTTTAAGGGCTACTTCTCAGGGGGAGTAGTCAGAGAGTTCAAAGGAAAGTTGGTTCAGAGCAGCGGAGTGCAAGTATGTGCTCTTTGCCATTGATGTCAAAGGGGGAGAGATATCATGTAAAACACTCAGAGAGAAAGAGTGTAGATGTGTAAAGAGAAAGGGGGAGAATCTTGTCATGATGGTTGTTCTGGTTTTTCACATCATATGTTGCCATCAATGACAAACGGGGAGATTGTTGCGAGTATGTGCCTAATTGGTGTTGTCATTGATGTCAACGTATCTTTGTTGTCATTGGTGTCAACTATATCCTATTTTTTTTTTTTTAGAATTTTTATATGTTGAGGATATTGAGAAAATTAGCCCCTCCGGAAGAATGAGAAAGGAAACAGTGAATAACAGTGAAGGCAATGAGTTGCATACTAAAGAACAGTCCAGAAGACTGCTCCGCATTTCTTGTAGATTGAAGATCTTGGTCTGTGGATTGGAAGTTATTTAGAGGCATGTCTGAAGAGGTTAAATCTTGAGTTTGAGCCTTCGATATGAAGAATTGAGTGAGTCACATTCACCAGAGTAAAACCTATTTTTTCTAATTACTCACTAGTGACAGGAAGAAAGTATTTTGCTCTGCATTCCTCTGCATTGAAGTATTTTGCTCTGTGGTTCTAGAGGGAAGTCTGGGATGATGATAAGTGCCTACAACTACAATGGTTCATGATTTGGTGGTCCGCAAGCTATCTTTCTTTTATGACAATTGACGTTAGTAAAGTTCATGTGCTCCAGTGTGAAGAATCTCATGGATAAAGTGGTTAGAGTTTGTGCGGTTGCTCCTAGTGATTACAACGTACTTGTGGATGCCTCATGATCGTGTTCCTACATTTACATTGGTCCACGTTAAGGAATTGAGATCATGTTTGAAGTTTATTCCTAGATAATGTAGCGTGTAACCAGTCTTAGCCAACTTGGTCAATTCTAGTGATTCTTGAGATATATTGAAGATTGTAGAAGCATTTCATGGCATGGAAGATTGTGTTTAAGTCCCAGCTAAGGTGTGGAGTGATCCGCATACATCTTTACTACATTTCCTTAGCTTAATTTTGTAAATATTTGTAATGTCAGCCTTGGAGATTGTTCCAACAGTTGATGATTGTAATGCCGACCTTGATGATCATCCCAAGGTTGATGTAGTGTAGAAATACTTGTAATTTGGTCATGGAAAAGATGTCCTTGTGTGAAGATGCAAAATTAAGTAAAGAGGTGTAAAAAATAGAGCAGAGCAGAGGAATAATATTGCGCTTCAATGGAACTGAATTCAAGCATGGAGTAGATGCTCTCATATCAGTTCAAAACCTTTGGCAATGAGCCACCCCTTGGTAGTGAGCCTTATTGTCATATTTTCCCTAGCCCCAAAATATTCTTGTTCCCCTCCTTCCATCAAAGAAATCCAATCAGAGAAAGCCTGAATAGAAGGAGGGAATCCTTAAATCCTTCATTTCCTCATGATCTGCCTTGCAGAAAATCCCTAGATCTTGTTTCGATAATCCTTGCAAAAAACCTAGAAAAACCCAGAAATCTTTTGCCTTCAGGTGTCTTCCATTGCAAGGATTTCTCATTTTCATACTTAGTCATTTTGATGCATATGAAGGTGACGTCATCCTCTATTTGGGGGTTTTCATTGATTTGGTTGAAAATGTATCCCATATACATTTTCATTTGTATGGATATCATGTACAATTTTCAATGTACATCGGGTTTGTTTCTTGCTTTATGCATGCATCTTTGTATGTATATTTGTTTATATTGCATATACATTTGCATATGGAAAAGCGGATACAAAGGTGTAGATACAATCCAGACCCGATCACTTTTCATGATATATTTGATAGCGGTTCAGATCTGCTTTTGTATTTGTATGTCACAAGGATGCATTATATATACAAATCCAGAATATGCATGGACAGACCCTAAGGAAAAATGCAATTGGTTTAGGGAAGCGAAGGCGATTGTATGCATCTTTGTATGTGTAATTGCATATACATTTGCGCATACAAAAAGCGATGCAAGCGGAGCATATACAATTTGGATGTGACTGGAAAAATAATTCTAGTGGACTTCAGGTGGAGTCCGCAATTGTATATTGAAATGCATGTATATGCGATATGCAAAAAGGTGAGATATAAGGTCAGATCTAAATTTGGTCCCAATTTTCTTCATAAAAGGGTGAGGTCCGTGCTTGTATGTTTGGCGATTGTATTTGCACATACATTTGCATATGCAATTGCATATACAAAAATTGAATATGCAAAAAGTGAAAGGTAAAGAAATCGCATAAGTGCATAAAGTGAACCTAACAGTGTAAAGTGCATGTATAGCATATGCATGATCATATACAAAAGGTGATACAATTGCGTATGCAAAGGAACATACAAAGGGCAAGATGTCGGTTGACCACAACTTTGATCGCGAATATCTCCCTCATCTGGAGGAATTTCTGCATGCTCCAAAAGATAAAAGTGCTTATTTTTGCCTCGTCTTTCATCTAGTGGGCTTCTGTGGGGAATATTCTCACTTTGAAAAATGATCTAAATATTAGGATGGTTGCCGACTGAAGAAGGATATGCAGGTTCAGCTGACAAGACATCTCAGCGATCGATTTGGCATGTTGTAGAGGCTAGATATTTTGCATTGATTTCAGTTGGTGAGCTCAATATTCAAAATTCAAGTGGATGGCTCAGATCTTCAATATGAATGGACTCTTATGGCTCAGTTGCAGATCTTCCTGTGGTTGGCAACGAATTTTGGGCTTTCATCTTCAATGCCCTATCCTACCTTGCGTATGGGCAACCATTTCTAAGGTTGCAGATCTGCCAGAGGCATGGCCTCTGTCCTCTTTGCCGTTGGTTCCTAGCTTTGAATTGATGGTGGCATTGGTACCTGGGATCTTGTGCATCTGCTTCATTGTCCCCTACACAAGACTTTGATATAAAAGACATTGTATTCTCATTATTCAGAGGATGGTAATTTTGTGCTATTATGCTGCCAAATTTCTTGTAGTCAGACCTCTTAGTGTAATTCTAGGGTTATTGGAATGTGGCTCACTATGCCTGAATCTTGGCCTCTGCTATCTTCTGATCAATCCACCAATGATTGTAATTAACTATACTGTGCCTATTTCTTCTACTGGGTATTTTGTGTTATAATGGTTTTTGGCCTTCATGATCAATATATGCATACTATCTTGCCTCTCTTATTGTTACATCCCCAATTTTTGTCTTGCTATACTTTTTACTTTTACTTGGACATAAGTAAATCTATTATGATGTTTAGATTAATGTCGAGGAAAGACATAGATTATGTTGAATGTCATTTATGGAATAATGGAAATGAATATGTTATTATCAATTTAATATTGCATTATGAGATTTGGTTTATTATTTGAATAATGATGCACTGATCATAATTTGTTGGTTACAAGTTTGATACAGGATTACAGGTTTTCAAATGACTCTCAGAGAAAAGAGAGAGTATCTTTCGAGGAGAGAGATATAGACCTTGGGTTACGAGTGATGATTTTCTAAACGAGTATTAGTGTTTAACAAAGACATGAACCTATGTCGTAAGAGGTAAGCCTTGACTTGTCAGTTTACTTTTAGAAACCCAATCGATAGGTAGTCGATACCTTATGAATCTTTGTAAGTCATCTTAGTCGTTAGTAATGTTAACGACGTCATTTGAGTGTGAACTATGACTATTTACATTTAACGTAAATATTACAATGTTATTGTCATAAAATGGTTCTCTTATTATTATTAAGTCACTTGAGGTGTTATAAACAATTCTTAACATTAAGACATTTTTGTCGAGTTAAGAAGACGTGATTATTGTCAACGGATTGTGATGGGGAGACAAGCTCAACCCAATCACATTATATGTAATCCTTTGTTTAAATATTATCATTTTATTGATTAAACTATAACTATCTAATATAGAGGCGATGTTATGTGAATCATATTTGATATAATCAAATATGTGAATGCATATGCATCGAGTGAGGATAATACCTCATAATGAGTCAATAATGTTATGCTTGAGTAGTCGAAGGCTTACATTTAGGAGAGTATTCAATAATATTAGTGGTGGATCGAACCACTTATTAGTGACCAATTAATGACCAGCAGAGTTTAAGTGATGTGTCAGCCTCATTCAAAAGAGGAGGATTGTGGTATTAACCACCACAACCAACGAGCCATGGAATGGCTATCTCCCATTGACATGTGGGAACTTTACTTAAAACTTGGTGTCAGTTAAGACCGAATCATTATGGACTGTTATGCATTCATTAAAGTTTTCAACTATATCAAAGTGGAGGTGACGTAGCTTTGAGGAGGATGATATAACTATATCATTGCAGCTCCATTAGTTTTGTTAGTTGATTTATGATGAATGAGTGGTAAGACATACCACGATTATCTCCTTATCGGCCAGATTGACTCCCATATGCAATCTTTAGTGGAAGTTTTCTGCAAATTTCTAGGACAGTCATTTCAACTTTACATAGTGGTTCTTTATTATCTACAAGACATGGCTGAGTTGAAAAAAGGTATAATTTTATATATCGAAGTTACCTTAGAATAGCTCAGTCAACGGGGAAAAAGAATAAGAGATAGGAGAGAATACACGATTAGGAGAAAAGCTTGGGAGTGAAATGAGAAAGAAATGTGGTCGAGTGAAAGCATTTAGCTTTGGATAGAAGGATTCGACTGCTGGCAAGAATAGCTCATAATACTCGAACTTGATCCAACATAGGGTCTTCCATAACTTGTTAATTCAGGTTCTTTTCCTCACGTATAGTTTCTGTATCATTTTACTATGCCAGTTCAATGTTTTGTTATCTATCAAAACATAGAAATTGCTTCATTAATTTTGCAAGGCTGATGCCCATAAGGAATAGCAAGGTTGAAGCTTAGAGTTTAACATGTTGCTATAGTCAGATATTGATTCTTACTATGTTGCAAGCCTTTGTTTTTCTTGGAAAATATTGCAATTTTGGTCTTTAGATAGATGGTTAAGTCTTTTATGGTGTTTGTAATATGGGGAATGGCGTATACATTTGTATATTTATAAGATTTCTTTAGAAGTCAATTTGTAACACTTCTAGACATTATGAGCATGATCATTACTTTTCCTTTATACCTATAGAAGGTCATTGCAAAGTTGTTGAATACATTGAAAGACCAGTCGATATAATGAGTAAGGATAATCATGTGGTAGGTTGAGTATTTGATTATAAGCTAATCATGCAACAACTTTCTCAGATATTAGTGCAATGAAAACTATGATAGGTATTCTCTTAGTTTGAGTAAGGTGGTTAAATCCTTGAGGTAGGATAATGGTAGTTTAAACCATTTCTTTGAAAGGAAGCTAGGTGTGTGGAAATTGCTTCCTACACTAATCTAATGAGGGAAGGGCTATGCAAATTTAATTTAATCTTTATAATTATATCAACATGAAACATATAACAGAGATATTGCAACAATACACATAGAACTAGAAAGAAGACAGAAGAAGAGAGACAAGATATAACATGGGGAAAACCCTTATCTGGTGAAAAACCCCACACTCAAAAATTTGCAAAATGTATTATCAAAACTGAATATGGTTTACAATACACTTGCAATGCAAGCTCTCAATAGTCTTCGACACTCGTGTCTAGAGTCAATCTAGTAGCATAACAGTACTTGCCAATCACATACTACATCGCCTCCTCAAAGCACCTATTTATATAGAATATACAAGGCAAAATTGGCTCTATCTTGGAATGGACATCCAACTTGGCCTCATGGCCCAAAACCCACGCCTATGGACACTTGGTCAACATTTTAAGATGATCTTGACACTTTTCCATTCACCCAATCCCAAAGAGGTCACCTAATTCTAAAATGGGCTATGACACATGCTCTTACAACTCTTACGATCATCATAGAATCTGTCATAGCAGTTACAACTCATAGCTATAAGAGAATCTATCATACATAGTCTATAAATAGCATATTCTCTTACAACATGTCATAGTCCACCTTGGGGCACCCAAAGATGCCTTTTTCAAAGATGCTCCTTGACACATGTCTTCACCTATCTTACAAGCTACTATTTCTGACTCTTACATGTCATAACTTCGTCATAGGAATCCGTCATAACCGTTTCGGTCAACATTCCCTTACACAACATCCAAGATGCTGACACATGGCAAAATATTCCTACCACAAAGTGGGACGCCTAACTCCTCATGTGAGGACAAAATTACAAGTTGTCATCTTCCATGTAGGATGACACATCATCGTGCCACATCCCACAAAATGACAATATGAAATTTACAATTAATTTACATCATAGGCAATAAATAAATAAATACAATCAAAATAATGTAAGGAATTACCAAGGTTGAGACACCTTAATTCCCAACATTCTCCCACTTGTTGAACACATTGTAAGAGCCAATAGAATAACAAGATTTAACTGTTATAGGCCGAGAGGCCCATAGACTCTGAACACCATCTAAACTTCTCTGTGCCCACTGGCTTCATCAATGCATCTACAACATTCTTCAAAGTATCCACCTTCTCCAAATTTACCTTCCCATCCTCTACCATGTCTCGCATGAAGTGAAACTGTACATCAATATGCTTTGTTCTAGCATGGAAAGTTGGATTCTTTGCAAGGCAAATCGCACTCTGACTATCACAACTGATCGTAATCTGACCTGCATCAACACCAATATTTGAACACAATCTCTTAAGCCAAATGGCTTCCTTAAAGGCATGAGTTTCTACCATATACTCAACTTCTGTCATGGACAAAGCAACCACAGGTTGTCGCTTACTCATTCAACTAATAGCACCACCAAATAGTGTAAACACATAAGCACTGGTGGATCTCCTGCTGTCAATGTCACTTGCCCAATCTGAATCCACAAATCCACGAATATCAACAAAATGCAGAGTCTTGTAACATTACCATGATAGCATATGGAGTACTCAGAAGTAACCCTCAAATATCTGAACACTCACTTAACTGCATCCAAATGTACCCGTCTAGGATTAGCCATAAATCGACTAAGGACTCCCACTGCTTGGGCAATGTCTGGTCTTATGTAGACCATAGCATACATCAAACTGCCAATAGCACTAGCATAAGGTACTCTGCTCATGTCCTCCACCTCACTAGGAGATTTTGGACAATCATTAACAGATAACTTTGTCCCCAAAGAAACATGAACACACAATGGTCTACAGTCTGCCATGTTGAACCTATCCAACATGGTCTTCACATACTTACTCTGGCTTAACCAAAGTTTTCTGATAGCTCTATCTCTTCTGATTTCCATTCCTAGAATGTACCTGGCTGCCCCTAAATCTTTCATTTCAAACTGTGCTGACAACTGAGATTTAAAATTAGAAATCATATTCTTACCCTTCCCAATGAGCAACATATCATCAACATATAATGCAACAATGAGAATATGATCACCATCAAACTTATAATACACATAGTGATCTGATTTCAATCTCACAAATCTAATTGACAACACAAAAGCATCAAACTTTAAGTACCACCTCCTAGGAGACTGCTTCAAACCATACAAAGACTTCTTTAACTTGCAAACCAAATTTTTTTTACCTTTCACCATGTAATGCTCTAGTTGTGACATGTAGATTTCTTCCTCCAAATCACCATGAAGGAAAGTTGTCTTCACATCCATCTGTTCTACCTCTAAGTCATAAGTTGCTGCAAGAGATAATAGGAATCGAATGGATGTCAGCTTTTCAATGGGAGAGAAGATCTCACCATAATCTATACCCTCCACTTGTGAATACCCCTTCACAACCAATCTGGCCTTATACTTCTCAACACTGCCATCTGCATCAAATTTCTTCTTGAACACCCATTTGCATCCAACAGGTTTCCGTCCAGCAAGTAAAGGCACCAAGTCCCAAGTTTGATTCTTTTCCAAAGAAGTCATCTCATCCTCCATGACCTCTTTCTAGGAACCTGCATCTTTCATATCCATAGCCTCTTATACAGTTTTAGGTTCATCATTGTTAGTAAGCAAAGAAAAAGCACAACTAGAATCAAGCAATGTATAACCAAACCTCTCAAGTTGCTTTCTTATTCGTGTAGACCTCCTCAAGAACTAAGGTTGAGGTTTAGCTTCTTCATCTGAGCTTTCAGAGCTGCTAGAGCTCTCCTCATCATTAGGTCCAACATTGTCTTTATGTTCAATCTTCTCAGGGGTAGAAGGAAACTGAACAACATCCTCTTTCTTTTCTTTTTCTTTTGGCTGTAAAACAATGGAAGAAGGTGTTAGCTCTCTAAAGATGACACTTCTGCTATACAACACTTTTTCAGCCATAGGGTCCCAAAGCTTGTTTCCTTTCACACTGACACCATAACCAATGAAGATACACTTAACAACCTTGTTCTCCAATTTTGACTGCTTCTCCCTAGGCACATGTGCATATGCCTCACAACCAAAAACATGAAGATGCCTTATTGAAGGATTTCTACCAGACCACACCTCCATGGGTGTCTTACCAACAAGAGCTAATGTAGGAGATCTATTTATGAGATAGCAAGCAGTGGCAATAGCCTCAGCCCAAAATGTTTGTTCTAGGCCAGTTCCACTAAGCATACTCCTAGCCTTCTCCATTAGTGTCCTGTTCATCCTCTTTGCAACTCCATTTTGCTACGGAGTATATGGATTTGTCTTATGTCTTTCAATCCCAAGTTCCTTGCAATATTTATCAAATTCTGTAGAACAAAATTCACCACCGTTGTCAGTTCTCAAACATTTAATCCTTTTACCAGTCTGATTTTCAGCAAAGGCTTTAAACTCCTTAAACTTACTATAAACTTTAGATTTTCTTTTGAGAAAATAAATCCATGTCCTTCTACTATAGTCATCTATGAAAGATACAAAATATACAGATTTTGATAATGAAGGAACATTAATAGGACCAAACACATCAGAATGAACAAGGTCCAACACACCAAAAGACTTATGAGAACTCAAATAAAACTAAACATGGTTTTATTTTCCATATACGCAATGTTCGTAAAAGTCAAACTCAAGATTACAATCATCTAACCTCTCAACGAGGTTTTTATTTTTTAGGGTTCTAAGACCCTTCTCACCAATGTGGCCAAATCTCTTATGCCATAACATTGTCTTTTCAGCAAGAAGCTTAACTTCCAAGGCATGAATACAACCATCAGGACTAGATACAACAGATTTCTTTACTGCTCATTCAGATGGTGGGGATGAAGTGACTACTGCCCTCTTTCTTGAGTCAGAAGAACTATTACATTGTGAAATGCATGCCTCTAGCTGAAACAGAGTACCTCTCCTAGTACCCTTAGCAAGCACCATAGCTCCTCTAGTCATCTTGCATCCTTTTTTTGAAAAGACAACCTGCACACCTATATCATTCAACATACTTACAGAAAGTAGGTTCCGTGCTAAGCCTGGGATGTGCATAACCCCAGAGAACCCCTTCACTCATCCATCAAGGAATCAGATAGAGACTCTTCCACAACCAACAATCTTCAAATGAGAGTTGTCACCCAGGTACACCCTTCCACCATCAAACTTCTCATACTTAGTAAACCAATCTCGATGCGAGGTCATGTGGAATGATGCACTAGAATCAATCAGCCACACATCATCAGATGCATGGGTTTCCAGGGCTGCGATGAAAGAATCACCATCATCTTGTGACTTGTTAGAATCTGAATCTGGGTTCTTCTTCTTCTTTTTCTTTTCCTCTTTGCATTCCTTTCAAAAATGCCTAATTTTTCCACAGTTCTAATAGAGAGCCTTGGACTTTTCCAGGAGATTTGGATCTCCCATGGGATTTGGATCTACCCTTCTCAGCTTTCTTGTCCTTTTTCCCTTTCTCCTTGGGTCTTCCATGAACTGTAAGAGCCTCTTTGGTTGCCTCAAAAGACTTTCTCTGCATCTCTTCAGACAACAGTGAAGAAACCACTTCATCCATTTTGAATGTGGATGTGGTGCTTCCAATAGCCATGACAAGATGATCCCACGAGTCTGGCAAAGAACAAAGCAAGGTCATACAGTGATCCTCCTCCATCTTCACACCAACGAATGTCAATTATGCAACCAACATGTTGAAAGCATTCATATGTTCTGCAACAGATCCTCTATCCTCCATTCAAAGAGAATACAACTTCTTTCTCAGAAAAAGTTTGTTAACCATGGATTTGGCTTGATACACATCTCCCAACTTCTTCCAAAGCAAGTTTGTAGTAGCCTCCTCATGGACATTTAACAGGACAAAAACAACAAGACTAAGTCTTATGAGACTCTTAGCCTTCCAATCCTTGAGATCCCAATCATCTTGTGACATTGTCATAGGCTTTGTTCCACTAATAGTTTCCCAGAGGTCTCCATCAACAAGCATGTATTCCATCTTGAGCTTCCACAACTCAAAATTAGTGCCATTGAATTTCTCCACCTCTATCCTTCTGGATGTGCTTACCATCTCCTTGTTGCAATAAGATTCAGAATACTCTGTACAGACTCCCACTCAACTTAAGATCAGCTCCAAAAACCCCTACCCAACAACTAGGACCAAAGGTGATCAAGCTCTGATACCAACTGAAAGGAAGCTAGGTGTGCAGAAATCACTTCCTACACTAATCTAATGAGGGAAGGGCTATGCAAATTCAATTTAATCTTTATAATTACAGCAACATGAAACATATAATAGAGATATTGCAGCAATACACATAGAACCAGAAAGAAGACATAAGAAGAGAGACAAGATATAACGTGGCAAAAACCCTTATCGAGTGAAAAACCCCACACTCGAAAACCTGCACAATGTATTATCAAAACTGAATATGGTTTACAATACACTTGCAATGCAAGCTCTCAATAGTCTTCGACACTCGTGTCTGGAGTCAATCTAGCAGCATAATAGTACCTATTAATCACATACTACATCTCCTCCTCAAAGCACCTGTTTATATAGAATATATAAGGCAAAATTGGATCTATCTTGAAATGGGCGTCCAACTTGGCCTCATGGCCCAAAACCCACACCTATGGACACTTGGTCAACATTGTAAGATGCTCTTGACACTTGTCCATACACCCCATCCCAAAGAGGTTGCCTATTTCCAAAATGGGCTATGATAGACGCTCCTATGACTCTTACGACCATCATAGAATTTGTCATAGCAATTACAACTTACAACTATAAGAGAATTTGTCATACATAGGCTATAAATAGCATATTCTCTTACAACATGTTATAGTCCACCTTGGGGTGCCCAAAGATGCCTTTTTCAAAGATGCTCCTTGACACATGTCTTCACCTGTCTTACAAGCTTCTATTTTTGACTGTTACATGTCATAACTTCGTCATAGGAATCTGTCATAACCGTTTCGGTCAACATTCCCTTACACAACATCGAAGATGCTGACACATGGAAAAATATTCCTACCATAAAGTGGGACGCCTATCTCCTCATGTGAGGAAAAAATTACAAGTTGTCATCTTCCATGTAGGATGACACATCACCGTGCCACATCCCACAAAATGACAATATGAAATTTATAATTAATTTATATCATAGGCAATGAATAAATAAATACAATCAAAATAATGCAAGGAATTACCAAGGTTGAGACACCTTAATTCCCAACATTCTTGTTAAGTTTATAAATGTCAAAAATGATTTCTTTTCAAGAGAACTTAGATTCTTATTAAGCTTTAGAAAGCCACCTTTTATACAAATTGAGTGATAGATCATTGGGAATGTTATGATAGAGAAAATAAGGTCCATAGGACCATCCTTACTACATATTCTATAAATGAGAATAACATTTTAGTAAACCATTACGATGGAATTAAACTAAGACTAACTAGATACGATCTTGTATGGAATCATTTATGAGTATATAAGAAGTGATGGTCAATGACATCACGTGAGGGTAATTAAAAGTATTCATATTCCTTTTGTAGAGGAGTTATTATCTATTATAAAACCATAGTATTCTTAACCTTGGATGAGTTAAACTAAAGGTCATTTATAAACCTCAATCTTGAAGTTACGAGATAGGGTTATTTTAACATAATGGATTATTCAAGGGTAAAATAAAACCCTAGTTTAACCTAGAAGGGTTAAAGATCATTTGATCACACCTTTATGGTTATAACCCGTTTTAGTTATTTTATGGGGGTAGACATTAAAGGGTCGAGAACCCTAAATAATAAATGTTCATATTATCTTAATTGAAAAGAGATGTGTTGTTAGTCGTTAATATTTAGCCTTAGGTAGAGAAACCTATTTGTTTGGTTACAAGTTGACTTGAGATATAAGTCATAAGCCTTAGGTTTTGCAAGCATGCAAGAAGTACCATTAAATGGTTAGTCAACCATAAAGTTTATTATACCTTTTTAGTCACAACTTCTCTTAGTTATACTTGTCGATAAGTGATGAAACTCAAATGTTGCAAAGATGCAAAGAGATACCCAAGAATAGATAGTCATTCCATAAGGTCTATGGAGCAATGACTGTGTCTTGTGAATCCACCTAAGTTAGAAAGACTATATTTGAGATAGATAAAAACTCTTTAGTTAAACCTTAATTTGCCCAAATAAGGTATTTATTTATATTAAATCATTGTGATCATTATATAGATCATGATTGAAGGGAGAAGTACCCTAACTATGTATATTTATTCTTGCTTGTAAGAAAGGAAATAATTTCCTAGACTATGATGCTTAACCTCGATAAGGTAACCATCTTAGTTGTTATAAATCAATTTAAAATTCTTATGAGTTGATAAGTCTTGGATCTCAGGTATTACAATGATGCACTAAGAATCCTCGTAAAGAAAGGTAATCGATAAGATCTATGGAATATAGACAATGAATGTAAACTTTCCTAGGTCGGGAAGACTAAAATATTGAAATTGTCAGGACTTCATAAGTTAAATATAGTTGACCAAGTCAAACTATAGGAATATGATAGTATCCAAGTCAAGTTGGGGTGGGCGAACATCACGACAACATTCATTGCAAACTTTAATTTATATTGAAACTATGGCCATAGTAATGCATATGTCTCTGCATGCATTGTCAATTCATTGTATCTAGATTGCACAACCTATCGGATATCATACTTAGCTAGAGGGTATCTAGGGTTGTATGGTTGATAGAGTTGTGTAGGATACAACACTATGTACTCGGAAAGGCAAATTACCACTGGTCACTTTTGGTCTATATTCCTTGTGAAGGGTAGGGCCACTTTCTATGTGGAAGATGTGTGGGAGACCATCAGTCTATGGATGGAGGTAAATCATTGGAAAGATACTCTCTCTCTAGCAGAAGACATGTCGAGGCTTGTGATAAAGATGTCAAATTTTTGGATGTAGTATATCTTTGAGACTTGTGTTTATTGAGACTATGTAAAACTTTATCTATTGCAGATATTTGTAATTGTAAAGACAACATGTCATCTTTGTATATTATATTATGTTGCTTATTTCAGGATAGAAATTTTGCAATTTGTTATTACTTGATTATATGTTAAATAAAAGAAAAAATTTCTCTCTCTCATTCTTACCTTGTTGAATTACTTTATGGTAAATTTCTAGTTTTACTATGTTTTTAGAACGTGGATGTTACACTTATGCTCTGATTTCTATGTTTTACTTGAAGTTGTAATCTATTCTATGAGTAAAATGGCTCCTCTATAGGTTAAGCTTTCATACCAAAGCCTCAATCAGCCCTATAAGTCTATATGAACTCCCATTGTGCTTGAGATCATTGTTGTGTCTCTTCCAAGATCATCATCACTCACTAAATCTAGTGTATCACTCCATTTATTTCAGTTTCCTTCTAACCCTTTTCCCTACAAGCCTTAGCACTAGGTTTAGATAATTTTCTCTAAGCATTAGGCCTAGAATGAGGAACCAACCTTCTTTGGAGGTCTGATCTAAACTTGTAAGGTCCCACACCTTGAGATCATTCACATTGTGTCATTAGAATGCTTGGACTCTCTCCAAGCAGGGTGCAATTCTATGTGATAACAAGCCTTTTACTGGGCAATGAGCCTCTAATTTTTGGTATTGTTATAACTTATAAATCTTGTGGACTAACATCCACTGTGGTTTTTCCCTTAACAGGGTTTTCCATGTAAAACTTTGGTGTCACTTGTGTATGATCTTGCAATTGTGTTTATGTTTCTAAGTTTATGCTTTCATGATTTAATCATAACAAATAGCAGACAAGTGTTATTGTTTTAAGGTGCAAAATTGTTCCAGTTTTGAGACAACTGATTCACCCCCCCTCTCAGTTGTCTAGTTCATTTCAACAATTGGTATCAGAGCCAAGTTCCTCAGAAGAAAGATTGACCGCTTGAGGCTGATCCAGGATGTCGTATAAGAAGGGAAGTCCGTTGTTCAATGGAACAAACTACTTTGTATGGAAGATCCGCATGAAAACCCATCTCTTCTTCTTGGGTTATAGTGTTTGGAAAATAACTAACAATAAGTATGAATACTGAAGAATGGTCTGCAAACTGAAGATGAGATCAAGGAATTTGAGTTGAACATAAAAGCCAAAGATGCCTTGGTAAGTGCCTTATCCATCATCGAAGTAACAAAGATCATGGAGCTAGAAACTACTCATGAAATCTAGGAAAAGCTAAAGAATCTATATGAAGGAGATGAATCTATGAAGAGCGCCAATTTGTAGAGTTTGAAGGCAAAACATGAATGTTTGAAGATGAGCGAAGATGACAATATAACATCCTTCATGCAGAAGGTTGATGAACTAGTGAGTACCATTAGAAGTGTAGGAAGAAAAATTAAGGATATTGAAGTTGTGAACAAAATTCTTAGATCACTACCTAAATCATATAGCCATAAAGAGGCCACAATTGAAGAAGTAATGACAGTGACAAAGATTACAAAAGATCAGCTGCTCAGGAAATTAACAACCTTTGAAATGAGAGAACTTGGTGATTCCCTTTTGAAGATAGACATTGCTTTCAAGGCCAACACTTCAGAAAAAACTCCTAGATTTGACAAGTACAAGGTGGAACCAAATTATGAGCTTGAAGAACTTGAAGCCAACTTTGTTAATAGTCTACCCAGAGGTACTGGTAAGTTCAAAGGAAAATTACCTTTCAAATGTTTTAGTTGTGGTAAATTTGGTCATTATGCTTCTAGATGCCCCATAAGAGTTCCTAAGCCAAGACTTGATAGACCTAGACTCCCAAAGAAATGTTATTATGTTAAAGATCTTGATGATGATGAAGGAGTATTAGATGGTGAACCAGATAATGCTAGTACATTTGGTAATGAATGCTTGTTTATTGCTATTAAAGAAGAACTTGTGACTACTAATCCTGCTAGCTGTGTGAAGGAAGAAAAATGAGTGGAAAGTCCCTTGGCTGCTTAGGTTGTTGAATACAAAGATGAATGGGTTATTGACAGTGGATGATCTCATCACATGATCGGTGACAAAAGTAAGTTCATAAATTTGGAAAAATATGATGGAGGACTGGTTAGGTTTGGTGATGATACAACTAGTAAGATTTGTGGAAAAGGATCCATTTCTTTTGATGGCAAGCATAACATTGATGATATCTTATATGTGAAGGGATTAAAGCACAATCTTTTGAGTGTTGGTCAGATGTGTGGCAAAGGTTATGATCTCAGATTCAAGGACAATGGATGCAAGATTTTAGAAAGCTCTGGAATAGTGAATGCAACTAGTAAGAAGACAAGAGGTAGCATTTATCATTTGAAAGGGACTAATGAATATTGCTTGTTGGCTTAGAATGATGAAAGTTAGTTGCAGCATAGAAGGTTGTGTCATATCAATTTTGACAACATTGTGAAGATAAGTTCCACTCAAGCTGTAAGAGATTTGCCCAAGCTTGTGAAGCTTGTTGATACTTTGTGCAAGGAGTACCAATTTGGAAAACAAACAAAAATAAGTTTCAAGAGCAAGGACCAATTTGTTGATGGACTACTAAAATTAGTGCATACAGATCTATGTGGACCTACCAGAGTAAGAAGTCTACAAGAAGACATATATTTCATGTTACTAATTGATGATTATTCTAGAATGACTTGGGTTACCTTCTTAAAAGAAAAATTAGAAGCCCTAGAAAAGTTCAAAGCATTCAAGGCAATGGTTGAGAATGAGCTAGATTTGAAGATAAAGTGCTTGAGGTCTAATAGAGGTGGAGAGTTTACATCAAATGAGTTCAATTTCTTCTGTGAGGAACAAGGGATAAAAAGAAAATTATCTACACCTAGGACCCCACAACAAAATGGAGTAGTGGAAAGGAAGAATAGGACAGTTCAAGAAGCTGCTAGAACAATGATGAAGGCAGTTGATCTACCGGAAGTATATTGGAGAGAGGTAATTCACACTACTGTATACATTCTAAATAGAGTTCAAGTCAAAGGTAACAGTTCCAAGACTCTTTATGAATTGTGGCATGGTAAAGTTCCCACTATGAAATACTTCAAAGTTTTTGGTAGTAAGTGTTATATCAGAAGAGATGAAGATCTAGGTAAGTTTGATGCAAGATGTGATGAAGGTATCTTCCTTAGATGCTCTACCAAGAGAAAGGCCTACCGGTATTACAATAACAAGTTGAAGAAAATTATTGAGAGTGTAAATGTCAAAGTTGATGAAAGCAAGGAAAAGGTATCAAGTGGATATGAATCTGATGAACCGGATGTCCCTGCAAGCAAAGTAATAGTGCAGCAAAAAGAAAACTCAGAGCAAGAAGAAGAAGAACAAGCTCAGGAAATCATTACTAAGACACCCAGGTATGTGAAGTTAAATCACTCTAAAGATCAAATCATAGGAGATAAGAGTAAAGGAGTTCAGACCAGAAGAAGAGCTATTGATGAGCAGGTTAGTTATTGTTTGCTTTCTCAAGTGGAACCTAAAAATGTAAATGAAGCCTACAATGATGAAAATTAGGTAAAGGCCATGGAAGAAGAACTGATGTAGATAGAAAAGAATCAAACTTGGTATCTTGTCCCCAGACTAGCAAATAAAAATTTAATTGGCACCAAATGGGTCTTTAGGAACAAGATGGACGAAAATGGTGAAGTGGTAAGAAACAAAGCAAGGTTGGTATGCAAAGGATACTCTCAAGTTGAAGGAATAGATTTTGAGAAAACATTTGCACCAGTAGCAAGGATTGAAGCAATAAGAATGTTTTTAGCATTTATAGCCTACAAAGATTTCAAGGTATATCAAATGGATGTGAAGTCTGCATTCTTGAATGGAGAATTGGAAGAAGAATTCTATATTGAACAACCGGAAGGATTCCAATCATCAAATCAGGATGACATGGTGTGCAGATTGAAGAAAGCATTGTATGGACTAAAACAAGCACCCAGGGCCTGGTATGCAAGATTGGAAAAATATCTGATATAGTTAGGGTTCACTAAGGGTACTATTAACATCAATCTCTACTTCAAGATCAATGATGAACAAATCCTAATTGTTGCAGTCTTTGTTGATGACATTATCTTTAGAGGCAATGAAGGTATGTGAATGGTTTTTGCTAGGGAAATGCAAAATGAATTTGAAATGTCTATGTTTGGCTAGATGAATTTCTTTTTAGGTTTGCAAATCAATCAATCAAATAAAGGTATCTTCATTTCTTAGTCTAAGTATGTGAAAGAGTTGTTAAAGAAGTTTGGGATGGAAGACTCTAAACCTATAAGCATTCCCAGGGTAACTGGTTGTAAGTTGAGCGAAAATGATGACTCAGCTATGGCAGATCAGAAGAGGTATAGATCTATGATTGGAGGATTACTTTATCTGACCCAAACCAGACCTAACATAATGCATGTAGTTTGTCTTGTGGCAAGATTTCAAGCAGAACCTAAAGAGAATACTGAGATACTTGAAAGGCACAATGGATTATGGTTTGTGGTATCCAAAAGACAATGATTTCATTCTCAGTGCATACACTGATGCAGATTGGGACGGAGATGTGGATGATAGGAAAAGTACAAGTGGAGGTGCATTCTTCTTAGGAAAAAGGCTAGTATCCTGGTTAAGTAAGAAACAAGACTCAATATCTTTGTCTACTATAGAAGAAGAGTACATTACAGCAGCATGTAGCTGCACTCAGGTGTTATGGATGAAGCAGACATTGAAGGACATTAGATTTGTGTATGAAGATCCAATTGCAATATTTTGTGACAATACAAGTGCCATAAACATTTCAAAGAATCTAGTAATGCATTCATGGACAAAGCATATATCCATAAGATATCACTTTCTGAGAGAAACGTTGATAGAGAATGAAGTCAAGTTGGAGTATGTGTCTACAAAAGATCAGATTGCATACATCCTCATCAAGCCTCTGCCTAAGGATACTTTTGATTATCTCAAAGAAAAGTTAGGGGTTATCACCCCTCCTACTCTAAACTAAGATGCACAAGAGTGCATTAGTTCGGTGGTGCTTAGAGTCCCATCTCCAGATTGGGATTGATGCTTTAAGGGCTACTTCTTAGGGGGAGTAGTCAGAGAGTTCAGAGGAAAGTTGGTTCAAAGCAGCAGAGTGCAAGTATGTGCCCTTTTCCATTGATGTCAAAGGGGGAGAGAAATCATGTGAAAAACTCAGAGAGAAAGAGTGCAGATGTGTAAAGAGAAAGGGAGAGAATCTTATCATGATGGTTGTTGTGGTTTTTCACATCATATGTTGCCATCAATGACAAATAGGGAGATTGTTGCAAGTATGTGGCTAATCATTGTTGTCATTGATGTCAACATATCTTTGTTGTCATTGGTGTCAATTGCATCCTATTTTTCTATTTGTTTCAAAGCTTTATATGTTGAGGATATTGAGAAAATTAGCCCCTCCGAAAGAATTAGAAGGGAAACAGTGAATCATAGTGAAGACACTGAGTCAAGCATACTGAAGAACAGTCCAGAAGACTGCTTCACATTTCTTGTAGATTCAAGATCTTGGTCTGTGGATTGGAAGTTATTTAGAGGCATGTCTGAAGATGCTAAATCTTGAGTTTGAGCCTCCAGTATGAAGAATTGAGTGAGTCACATTCACCATAGTAAAACCTACATTTTCTGATTTCTCACTGGTGACAGGAAGAAAGTATTTTGCTCTGCATTCCTCTGCATTGAAGTATTTTTCTCTGTGGTTGTAGAGGGAAGTCTGGGATGATGATAAGTGCCTACAACTACAATGGTTCATGATTTGGAGGTCAGCAAGCTATCTTTCTTTTATGACAGTTGAAGTCAGTAAAGTTCATGTGCTCCAGTGTGAAGAATCTCATGGATAAAGTGGTTAGATTTTGTGTGGTTGCTCCTGGTGATTACAACATTCTTGTGGATGCCTTTTGATCATGTTCCTGCATTTACATTGGTTTACGTTAAGGAATTGAGATCGTGTTTGAAACGTAGCATGTAACCAGTCTTAGACGACTTGGTCAATTCCATTGATTGCATAGATATATTGAAGATTGTAGAAGCATTTCATGGCATGGAAGATCATGTTTAAGTCCTAGCTAAGGCATGGAGTGATTCACATATATCTTTAATACATTTCCATACCTTAATTTTTTATTATGTCAAGACGTATTTTGTAAATATTTGTAATGCCAACCTTGGAGATTGTTCCAATGGTTGATGATTGTAATGCTAACCTCGATGATCATTCCAAGGTTGATGTAGTGTATAAATACTTGTAATTTGGTCATGTAAAAGATGTCCTTGTGTGAAGATGTGAAATTAAGTAAAGAGGTGTAAAAAGTAGAGTAGAGCAGAGGAAGAATATTGCGCTTCAATGGAACTGAATTCAGGCATGGAGTAGATGCTATCATATTAGTTCAAAACCATTGGTAGTGAGCCACCCCTTGGTAGTGAGCCTTTTACTGGGCAGTGAGCCCTATTGGTAGTGCGCCTCTAATTTTTGGTATTGTTATAACTTATATATCTTGTGGACTAACATCCACCATGGTTTTTCCCTTAACAGGGTTTTCCACGTAAAAATCTAGTGTCACTTGTATATGATCTTGCAATTGTGTTTATGTTTCTAAGTTTATGCTTTCATGATTTAATCATAACAAATAATGGACAAGTGTTAATGTTTTAAGGTGCAAAATTGTTCAAGTTTTGAGACAACTAATTCACCCCCACTCTTAGTTGTCTGGTTCATTTCAACAATTGGTATCAGAGCCATGTTCCTCAGAAGAAAGCTTGACTGCTTGAGGCTGATCCAGGATGTCATATATGAAGGAAAGTCCTCAGTTCGATGGAACAAACTAATCTGTCTAGAAGATATGCATAAAAACCCATCTCCTCTGCTTGGGTTATAGTGTTTGGAAAATAACTAAAACTAACTATGAAATACCGAAGAATGGTTTGCAAACTGAAGATGAGATCAAGGAATTTGAGTTGAATATAAAAGCCAAAGATACCTTGGTAAGTGCCTTATCCGACATCGAAGTAACAAAGATCATGGAGCTGGAAAGTACTCATGAAATCTAGGAAAAGATGAAGAATCTATATGAAGGAGATGAATCTGTGAAGAGCGCCAAGTTGCAGAGTTTGAAGGCAAAATATGAATGTTTGTAGATGAGAAAAGATGACAATATAACATCCTTCATGCAGAAGGTTGATGAAATGGTGAGTAGCATTAGAAGTTTAGGAGGAAAAATCAAGGATATTGAAGTTGTGAACAAAATTCTTAGATCACTGCCTTAATCATATAGCCATAAAGTGGCCGCAATTGAAGAAGTAATGATAGTGACAAAGATTACAAAAGACTAGATGCTCAGGAAATTGACAACCTTTGAAATGAGAGAACTTGATGATTCCCTTCCGAAGACAGAGACTGCTTTCAAGGCCAGCACTTCAAAAAAAACTCCCAGATTTGACAAGTACAATGTGGAACCAGATTATGAGCTTGAAGAACTTGAAGCCAACTTTGTTAACAATCTATCTAGAGGTACTGGTAAGTTCAAAGGCAAATTACCTTTCAAATGTTTCAGTTGTGGTAAAGTTGGTTGTTATGCTTCTAGATGCCCCACAAGAGTTCCTAAGCCAAGATCTGATAGACCTAGAATCCCAAAGAAATATTATTATGTTAAAGATCTTGATGATGATGAAGGAGTATCAAATGGTGAACCAGATAATGCTAGTACATTTGGTAATGAATGCTTGTTTATTGCTATTAAAGAAGAACCTATGACTACTAATATTTCTAGTTGTGTGAAGGAAGAAAAACTAGTGGAAAGTGTCTTGGCTACTCAGGTTGTTGAAGACAAAGATGAATGGGTTATTGATAGTGGATGCTCTCATCACATGACCGGTGACAAAAGTAAGTTCATAAATTTGGAAAAATATTGTAGAGGAATGTCTAGGTTTGGTGATGATACAGCTGGTAAGATTTGTGGAAAAGGATCCATTTCTTTTGACGGAAAGCATTGTTGCAAGTATGGGTCTAACCGGTGTTGTCATTGATGTCAACATACTCATGTTGCATTAATGAGAAGGATTGGATGAGCTGTGTGCTGAGGATATTGAGAAAATTAGTCTCAATCAGGAATAGTGAAGAATAGTGATGACAACAAGGTAAAAGTCCAAGATAGGTAGAGGATCAGAGGATGCGGTTTAAAGGGTTTGTACATATAAGTCTTGAGAGGCTCCAGTCAAGTTTTCAGAGGTCCACATGAAGATCTGAAGAAGTTATGGTTGCTCAAGTAGAACCGGTTCCGGTAAGTGTTTAGAGGTGACAGAGTGACACAGATAGGTCTGGTGAGATCTGGAAATGCATTATCCCATTCTGCAGATTTGAGGAAGTGTTGAGGACGTCCTTGTGAAGTGTCAAGTAGATTGGTTCATGGTTTGAAGGTCCAGAAGAACCTATTCCTTTGTGATAGTGATGATAGACTGTGTTCTTGAGGTTCTGGATGAAGGAGAGAAGGATTCCAATAAGCAGATGAAGTGCGGATGTTCTTGGTGATTCAGGAAAGCTTGTGGTGATATGTGGATCGTGTCCAGTTCATGTTGGTGGTCTGCATTGAAGTTAAAGTTCATATCTGAAGACTAACCACCAAATGTTGGTGTTCTTCCTGAGACTGGCCGACCAGATGTATTACACGTCTTGCAGATGTTCCTGTAGGTGTTTGCTGACTTAGATGATTATTCCTAAGTTGATGCCTTGCATAAATAAGGGATTGTGAAGTCATTCCAGAGTGTGTCTTGTGGAGATGAGAGTGTGGTAGAAAGAAGGACAGTGAAAGGTAGAGTAGAAGTGTTGGGCTTAAATGGAACTGATTCAAGCATGGTGAAGATGCTACTTTCCAGTTCAAGTAGGTTACTTATTTTTAGACAGTGTGTCTCTTGTAGGCAGTGAGCCTCTTGTGAGCAGTGTGCTCAGGCAGTGAGCCCTAATTGGCATGTGCCATTTGTTCTTTCTATTCTTTTAACAGAGAATACAATCTTGGGTTAATCACCCCGTTGTTTTTCCCTTAACTAGGTTTTCCACGTCAAAATCTTGGTGTCTTATGTGTTGATAAGTTTTTGCTTTTGATTTAATTGCATTATGTTTCATGAATGACATACTGGTAATCACTAAGAAGATTTAAGTGTGGAAGTTTTTGGACAACTGATTCACCCCCTCGTCTCAGTTGTGTGCCCTAAGTCTAACAATTGGTATCAAAGCCAAGTTCCTCTAAAAGGAGCTTAACCGCTTGAGGAGATCTAGGATGTCATCTTATAAGAAGGCTAGTCCAAAGTTTGATGGAACCAATTTCAATCTCTGGAAAGGTCACATGAAATGTCACTTGAGATGTATGGGAATGGCATACTGGAACATGTCTACACTATAGTATGTACCTCCACAGGACGGTCCGAAAACCCAAAATGAAATCACAGGTGCTGAAAACAATTTGCGGACTATAGAGGCTCTTCTAAGTGAACTATCTGATTCAGAACTCTCAAATGTTATCGACCTACCAACTGCTTATGAGATTTGGAAAAAACTAGAACTTCTGCATGAAGGAGATCAGTGTGTTAAATATGCAAGGTTATAAAGTCTAAAAGGGAAATTTGAAAATCTAAAGATGAGAGATGATGAAAATATTACTACTTTTATGCCAAGAGTAAATGAGCTGGTCTGTGGAATTAGAAATGCTGGTGGAGTCTTGGATGAGAATGAACCTGTTGGTAAAATTCTCAGATCCCTACCTGCTTCTTACAAAATCAAGGCTGCAGCCATTGAAGAATTCAGAGCTCATACAACTGTCACAAGAGATCAATTGGCTGGGAAATTGGCTGCATTTGAAATGACAGAGTTTGGAGATGAACCCCTAAAGACTGAATCTGCATTCAAAGCCAGTGCCTCTGTAAAAGGTAAACAAAGGTTTGATCCGTGAGAGAATTCATCAAGGAAACTGCCATGGTATGAAAAAGTAAGAAAAGACCTGGAAGAAGAAGAAGTAGAAACTGGTCAACTTGAAGCCCTTATTGCAAAGAGACTACCAAGAGGATCTAGTAAGTATGAAGGAAAATTGCCCTTTAAATGTTTTAACTGCAATAAGATTGGTCATTTTGCCTCAAAGTGGCCGGAAAGATTTTCAAGGCCAAATCCAAATAGATCAAGGTTTCAAAAGAGTTGCTACTATGTTCATGAAGAAGAGGATAATGAAGGAGTAACAGATGATGAATCAGAGACAGGAAACAAATCCGGAAGTGATTGGGTATTTATTGCCATTAAGGAAGAATGACCAATATCCTCTGAATCTATCAATCATAAAGTTGTAGAAAGAGCTCTGACTGCTCAAATTAAAGAAAAAGATGACTGGGTCATTGATAGTTGTTGCTCTCACCATATGACAGGTGACAAAAACAAGTTTATAGATTTGGAAAGGTATGAAGGAGGAGTGGTAAAGTTTGGTGATAATTCTACTGATAGAATTAGAAGAAGAGGAACTATTTTCTTTGATGGAAGGAACAAAACTGGTAATGTACTATATGTTGAAGGTTTGAAGCACAATCTTCTCAGTGTTGGACAGTTGGTGGACAAAGGCTATGATCTCTGGTTCAAGAATGGAAAATGCAAGATCCTTGAAAGTTCTGGAACAGAGATTGCATCCGGTACCCAAACTAAAGGTAATATCTTCCACTTGGTTGGTATTGGTAAAAGTTGCTTATTTGCTCAAGTTGATCAGAGTTGGTTATGGCATAGGAGAATGTGTCATGTAAATTTTGATAATATCATCAAGATAAGTAATACTCAAGCTGTAAGAGATCTTCCAAAATTGGTAAAACCCACAAATGCCTTGTGTAAAGAATGTCAGTTAGGCAAGCTGAGCAGAGTCACATTCAAGAGTAAAGAATTGTCTTCTACCGGATTATTGGACTTAGTTCATACTGACCTTTGTGGTCCGGCAAGAACCAGGAGTGTTCAAGGTGATGGATACTTCATGCTACTGATTGATGACTATTCCCGGATGATGTGGGTAACCTTTCTAAAAGAGAAATCAGAAGCTCTTGAGAAATTCAAGATATTCAAGGCTATGGTAGAGAATGAAACCGGATTAAAACTGAAATGTCTAAGGTCTGATAGAGGTGGGGAATTCACATCAAGCGAGTTCTTAGAGTTCTATGAGAAACATGGAATAAAGAGACAGTTATCTGCTCCTAGGACTCCACAGCAGAATGGGGTAGTGGAAAGAAAGAACTAGACCATCTAGGAAGCTTCTAGGACCATGATGATGGAAGCAAGTGTTCCTCAGATCTATTGGAGAGAAGTTGTGAGCACTGTAGTCTATACTCTCAATCGAGTTCAAATTAGAAGCAATACCGGTAAGACTCCTTATGAACTTTGGTTTGGCATCACTCCTACTGTAAGGTATTTTAGAGTATTTGGTAGCAAATGTTACATTAAAAGAGATGAAGATCTAGGCAAGTTTGATGCTAGAAGTGATGAAGGAATATTCTTGGGTTACTCTACACAAAGCAAAGCATACCGGTGTTATAATAAGAGACTAAGAAAGATGATAGAAAGTACAAATGTAAAGGTTGATGAGGGAATTGAGAAACCCTCAAGGTTTTATGAATATGATGAAGATGATCAGAATGGTGTTCTGATTCAAGGAGTCCAAACCTCTTCTGAAAATTAGGTCCAAACTAATCCAGTAAATCAAGAAGAAGAAATAAGTCTGAATGAGCTTGATCAAGAAGATGAAGTGCAAGAAACTCCCAAAGTTCCAAGGTATGTAAGACTAAATCACTCTGAAGATCAGATCATAGGTGACAAAAGCAAAGGTGTACAAACAAGAAGGAGAATTGCTCAAGTTTTAGATGAGTGTTGTCTGATTTCAAAAATTGAACCTAAAACAGTGAATGAAGCTTGCAATGATGAAAATTGGTCTAAAGCTATGGAGGAAGAACTAATGCAAATTGAGAAAAATCACACTTGGGATCTTGTTCCCAGACCTAGAAACAAGAATGTAATTGGAACCAAATGGGTCTTCTGGAACAAACTAAATGAAGTTGGTGAAGTAATCAGAAATAAAGCCAGATTGGTTTGCAAAGGCTATTCTCAAATAGAAGGAGTTGATTTTGAAGAAACTTTTGCTCCGGTGGCAAGAATTGAAGTAGTTGGATTATTTATTGCATTTGCTGCCTTCAAGGATTTCAAGGTATGTCAGATGGATGTCAAGTCTGCCTTTCTGAATGGTGACTTGGAAGAAGAAGTGTACATTGAACAACCGGATGGATTCCAATTGTCTGATCATGGCGATATGGTCTGCAAGCTAAAGAAGGCTTTGTATGGACTGAAGCAAGCACCAAGAGCCTGGTATGAAAGATTGGATAAACATCTCTTGAAGATTGGTTTCAACAAAGGTACTGCTGACAGTAATTTGTACTTCAAAATTGATCATGAAAATATCTTAATTGTTGAAGTGTTTGTTGATGATATCATTTTTGGAGGAAGAGATAGTATGTGTAAAAATTTTGTAAATCAAATGAAAAGTGAATTTGAGATGTCCATGCTTGGTGAAATGAATTTCTTCTTGGGTCTGCAAATCACTCAAACAAAGAAAGGAATCTTCATTTCTCAGACCAAATATGTGAAAGAATTGCTAAAGAAATTTGGGATGGAAGACTCAAAGCCAATGAATACTCCCATGGCAATTGGATGTAAATTGAGCAAAGATGATGATTCTCCTAAGGTTGATTAGACAAAGTATAGGTCAATGATTGGAGGGCTGTTATATCTCACTCAAACTAGACCAGACATTATGCAGGTTGTTGGTCTTGTTGCTAGATTCCAAGCTGATCCTAGAGAATCTCATGTCATGGAAATTAAGAGGATTTTTAGATATCTAAAAGGGACAGTTGAGTATGGTCTATGGTATCCTAGAGATCATGATTTCTCTCTTCATGCATATACAGATGCTGATTGGGCAGGAGATGTGGATGACCGGAAGAGTACTAGTGGTGGAGTATTCATTTTGGGGAAGAGATTAGTTTCTTAGCTAAGCAAGAAACAAGAGGCAATATCTCTATCCACAACTGAAGCAGAATACATTGCAGCAGCAGGAAGTTGCACTCAAGTTTTGTGGATGAAGCAGATGCTAAGAGACAGAAGAGTGGAGTATGAGGAGCCTATCAAAATCTTTTGTGATAATTCAAGTGCAATTAGTATATCCAAGAATCTGGTGTTGCATTCAAAGACTAAGCATATATCTATCAAGTTTCACTTTCTGAGAGAGCAAGTGAACAAGAATGAGGTTAGATTGGAGTTTGTGTCATCCAAGGATCAAATTGCAGATATCTTTACTAAACCTTTGCCTAAGGACTCTTTTGAGTATCTCAGGGAGAAGTTAGGGGTTATTGCCCCTCCGGAGATGAACTAAGGTGCACTGAGATGCATCAGTCCGGTGGATATCACAGTCATATCTTGTGATCCAGATTGATGGGAGCTGCTACTCAGGGGGAGCAGCAGGTATGATTCTGAAGTATTGGAGTTACAAGTATGCGCCCTTTGCCATTGATGTCAAAGGGGGAGAGAAGACATGTGAAAAACAAGTGGTTGATGATCAAAGGGGGAGCAACAAAGGAAGAGAAGACATTTGAGTAGTTGTTGCTGATAGGAGGAGTTGTGATAGTAAGGAGAAGTTCTTGTCTTGATGGTTTTTCACATCATATGTATCCATCAATGACAAAGGGGGAGATTGTTGCAAGTATGGGTCTAACTGGTGTTGTCATTGATGTCAACATACTCATGTTGCATTAATGAGAAGGATTGGATGAGCTGTGTGCTGAGGATATTGAGAAAATTAGTCTCAATAAGGAACAGTGAAGAACAGTGATGACAACAAGGTAAAAGTCTAAGATAGGTAGAGGATCAGAGGATGTGGTTTAAAGGGTTTGTAGATATAAGTCTTGAGAAGCTCCAGTCAAGTTTTTAGAGGTCTGCATAAAGATCTGAAGAAGTTATGGTCGCTCAAGTAGAACCGGTTCGGGCAAGTGTTTAGAGGTGACAGAGTGACACAGATAGGTCCGGTGAGATCCAGAAATGCATTATCCCATTCTGCGGATTTGAGGAAGTGTTGAGGACGTCCTTGTGAAGTGTCAAGTAGATTGGTTTGTGGTTTGAAGGTCTGAAAGAACCTATTCCTTTGTGACAGTGATGACAGACTGTGTTCTTGAGGTTCCAGATGAAGGAGAGAAGGATTCTAGTAAGCAGATGAAGTGCAGATGTTCTTGGTGATTCAGGAAAGCTTGTGGTGATCTATGGATTGTGTCCAGTTCATGTTGGTGGTTTGCATTGAAGTTAAAGTTTGTATCTAAAGAATAACCACCAGATGTTGGTGTTCTTCCTGAGACTGGCCGACCGGATGTATTACACATCTTGCAGATGGTCTTGTAGGTGTTTGCCGACTTAGATGATTATTCCTAAGTTGATGCCTTGTATAAATAAGGGATTGTGAAGTCATTCCAGAGTGTGTCTTGTGGAGATGAGAGTGTGGTAGAAAGAAGGAGAGTGAAAGGCAGAGCAGAAGTGTTGGGCTTAAATGGAACTGATTCAAGCATGGTGAAGATGCTACTTTCCAGTTCAAGTAGGTGATACTTATTTGTAGACAGTGTGTCTCTTGTAGGCAGTGAGCCTCTTGTGAGTAGCGTGCTCAGGCAGTGAGCCCTAATTGGCATGTTCCATTTGTTCTTTCTATTCTTTTAACATAGAATACAATCTTGGGTTAATCACCCCATGGTTTTTCCCTTAACTGGGTTTTCCACGTCAAAATCTTGGTGTCTTATGTGTTGATAAGTTTCTACTTTTGATTTAATTGCATTATGTTTCATGAATGATATACTGCTAATCACTAAGAAGATTTAAGTGTGGAAGTTTTTGGACAATTGATTCACCCCCCCGTCTCAGTTGTGTGCCCTAAGTCTAACAAGCATAACACTGATGATGTCTTATATGTGAAGGGATTAAAGCACAATCTTTTGAGTGTTGGTCAGATGTGTGGCAAAGGTTATGATCTCAGATTCAAGGACAATGGATGCAAGATTTTGGAAAGCTTCAAAATAATGATTTCAACTAGTAAGAAGACAAGAGGTAACATTTATCATTTGAAAGGGACTAATGAATATTGTTTGTTGGCTCAGAATGATGAAAGTTGGTTGTGGCATAGAAGGTTGTGTCATATCGATTTTGACAACATTGTGAAGATAAGTTCCACTCAAGATGTAAGTGATTTGCCCAAGCTTGTGAAGCCTACTGATACTTTGTGCAAGGAGTGCCAACTTGGAAAATAGACAAAAAGAAGTTTCAAGAGCAAGGACCAATCTATTGATGGACTACTGAAATTAGTGCATACAGATCTATGTGGACCTACCAGAGTAAGAAGTCTACAAGGAGACAGGTATTTCATGTTACTGATTGATGATTATTCTAGAATGGCTTGGGTTACCGTCTTAAAAGAAAAAGTAGAAGCCCTAGAAAAGTTCAAAGCATTCAAGGCAATGGTGGAGAATGAGCTAGATTTGAAGAGAAAGTGCTTGAGGTATGATATAGGTTGAGAGTTTACATCAAATGAGTTCAACTTCTTCTATGAGGAACAAGGGATAAAAAGACAATTATCTGCACCTAGGAGCCCACAAAAAAATGGAGTAGTAGAAAGGAAGAACAGGACAATTCAAGAAGCTTCTAGAACAATGATGAAGCAGTTGATCTACCAGAAGTATATTGGAGAGAGGCAATTCACACTGCTGTATACATTCTAAACAAAGTTCAAGTCAAAGGTAACAATTCCAAGACTCCTTATGAATTGTGGCATGGTAAAGTTCCCATTATGGAATACTTCAAACTTTTTGGTAGTAAGTGTTATATCAGAAGAGATGAAGATCTAGGTAAGTTTGATGCAAGATGTGATGAAGGTATCTTCCTTAGATACTCTACCAATAGCAAGGCCTAGTTGAAGAAGATCATTGAGAGTGCAAATGTCAAAGTTGATGAAAGCAAGGAAAAGGTATCAAGTGGATGTGAATTTGATGAATCGGATGTCCCTGCAAGCAAAGTAGTAGCGTGACAAGAAGAAAGCTCAGAGGGAGAAGAAGAACAAGCTCCATAAATCATTACTAAGACACCCAGGTATGTGAAGTTAAATCACTCTGAAGATCAAATCATAGGAGATAAGAGTAAAGGAGTTCAAACCAGAAGAAAAGCCACTGATGAGCAGGTTAGTTATTGTTTGATTTCTCATGTGGAACCTAAAAATGTAAATGAATTTTGCGATGATGAAAATTGGGTAAAGGCCATGGAGGAAGAACTAATGCAGATATAAAAGAATTAGACTTGGGATCTTGTCCCCAGACCAGTAGATAAAAATGTAATTGGCACCAAATGGGTCTTCAGGAACAAGATCAATGAGAAACGTGAAGCGATAAGAAACAAAGCAAGGTTGGTATGCAAAGGATAATCTCAAGTTGAAGGAATAGATTTTGAGGAAACATTTGTACCAATAGCAAGGATTGAAACAATAAGAATGTTTTTAGCATTTTCAGCCTACAAGGATTTCAAGGTATATCAAATGGATGTGAAGTCTGCATTCTTGACTGGAGAATTGGAAGAAGAAGTCTATATTGAACAATCTAAAGGATTCCAGTCATCAGATTAGGGTGACATGGTGTGCAGATTGAAGAAAGCATTATATGGACTAAAACAAGCACCCAGGGCTTGGTATGCAAGATTGGACAAATATCTGATACAATTAGGGTTCACTAAGGTTACTACCGACAACAATCTCTACTTCAAGATCAATGATGAACAAATCCTAATTGTTGCAATCTCTGTTGATGACATTATCTTTGGAGGCTGAAGGTATGTGCATGGTTTTTGTTGGGCAAATGCAAAATGCATTTGAAATACCATGTTTGGTGAGATGAATTTCTTTTTAGGTCTGTAAATCAATCAATTAGATAAAGGTATCTTCATTTCTCAGTCTATGTATGTGAAAGAGTTGTTAAAGAAGTTTGGGATGAAAGACTCTAAACTTGTAACCACTCCCATGGTAACTAGTTGTAAGTTGAGCAAAAATGATGGCTCACCTATGGCAGATTAGAAAAGGTATAGATCTATGATTGGAGGATTACTCTATCTGACCCAAACCAGACCTGACATAATGCATGCAGTTTGTCTTGTGGCAAGATTTCAAGCAGAACCTAAAGAGTCACATGTGATGGCAGTCAAGAGAATACTGAGATACTTGAAAGGCACAATGGATTATAGTTTGTGGTATCCAAAAGATAATGATTTCACTCTTAGTGCATACACTGATGTAGATTAGGCCTGAGATGTGGATGACCGAAAAAGTACAAGTGGAGGTGCATTCTTCTTAGGAAAAAGGCTGGTATCTTGGTTAAGTAAGAAACAAGACTCAATATCTCTATCTACTACAGAAGTAGAGTACATTGCAGTAGCATGCAGCTGCACTTAGGTGTTATGGATGAAGTAGACATTGAAGGACATTAGAATTGTGTATGAAGATCCAATTACAATCTTTTGTGACAATACAAGTGCCATAAACATTTCAAAGAATCTAGTAATGCATTTAAGGACAAAGCATATATCCATAAGATATCACTTTCTGAGAGAAAAGGTGATAGAGAATGAAGTCATGTTAGAGTATGTGTCTACAAAAGATCAGATTGCAGACATCTTCACTAAGCCTCTGCCTAAGGATACTTTTGAGTATCTCAGAGAAAAGTTAGGGGTTATCACCCCTCCTTCTCTAAACTAAGATGCACAAGAGTACATTAGTCTGGTGGTGCTTAGAGTCCCACCTCTAGATCTAGATTGATGCTTTAAGGTCTACTTCTCAGGGGGAGTAGTCAGAGAGTTCAGAGGAAAGTTGGTTCAGAGCAACAGAGTGCAAGTATGTGCCCTTTTCCATTGATGTCAAAGGGGGAGATAAATCATGTGAAAAACTTAGGGAGAAAGAGTGCACATGTGTAAAGAGAAAGTGGGCGAATCTTGTCATGATGGTTGTCGTGGTTCTTCACATCATATGTTGCCATCAATGACAAAGGGGGAGATTGTTGCAATTATGTGCCTAATCAGTGTTGTCATTGATGTCAACAAATCTTTGTTGTCATTGGTGTCAACTGTATCCTATTTTGTTATTTGTTTCGAAGCTTTATATGTTGAGGATATTGAGAAAATTAGCCCCTCTAGAAGAATCATAAAGAAAATAGTGAATCACAGTGAAGACAGTGAGTTGCATACTGAAAAACAATCCAAAAGACTACTTGACATTTCTTGTAGATTGAAGATCTTGGTCTGTAGATTGGAAGTTATTTAGAGGCATGTCTGAAGATGCTAAATCCTGAGTTTGAGCCTTTGGTATTAAGAATTGAGTGAGTGACATTCACCAGAGTAAAACCTACTTTTCTGATTACTCACTGGTGACAGGAAGAAAGTATTTTGCTCTGCATTCCTCCGCATTGAAGTACTTTGCTTTGTGGTTCGAGAGGGAAGTCTAGGATGATGATAAGTGCCTACAACTACAATGGTTCATGATTTGGTGGTCTGTAAGCTATCTTTCTTTTATGACAGTTGAAGTCAGTAAAGTTCATGTGCTTCGGTGTGAAAAATCTCATGGATAAAGTGGTTAGAGTTTGTGTGGTTGCTCCTAGTGATTACAACGTGCTTGTGGATGGCTCCTGATCATGTTCCTACATTTAAATTGATCTGCATTAAGGAATTGAGATCGTGTTTGAAGTTTATTCCCAGATATCATAGCATGTAACTAGTCTTAGCCAACTTGGTCAATTCCAGTGATTGTGGAGATATATTGAAGATTGTAGAAGCATTTCGTGGCATGGAAGATCATGTTTAAGTCCTAGCTAAGGCATGGAGTGATTCGCATACATCTTTACTACATTTCCTTAGCTTAATTTTGTATTAGGTCAAGACGTATTTTGTAAATGTTTGTAATGCCGACCTTGGAGATTGTTCCAATGGTTGATGATAGTAATGCTAACCTTGATGATCATTCCAAGGTTGATGTAGTGTGTAAATACTTGTAATTTGGTTTTGGTAAAGATGTCCTTGTGTGAAGATGCAAAATTAAGTAAAGAGGTGTAAAAAGTAGAGCAGAGCAGAGGAAGAATATTGCACTTCAATGGAACTGAATTCAGGCATGGAGTAGATGCTGTCATATCAATTCAAAACCTTTGGCAATGAGCCACCCCTTGGCAGTGAGCGTCTGATTTTCAGTATTGTTATAACTTATATATCTTGTGGACTAACATCCACCGTAGTTTTTCCCCTAACAGGTTTTTCCATGTAAAAATCTAGTGTCACTTGTGTATGATCTTGCAATTGTGTTTATGTTTCTAAGTTTATGCTTTCATGCTTTAATCATAACAAACAGTGGACAAGTGTTAATGTTTTAAGGTGCAAAATTGTTTAAGTTTTGAGACAACTGATTCACCCCCTCTCTTAGTTGTCTAGTTCATTTCAATAGGAAGGATGTTGATTATGTTTTGAGCAGCGACATGAGAGCAAAGAGACCAATGACAGCAGCAAAGATTCGACCTCCTTGGAAAATGAATAATCGGGTACTTTTCTTATTATGTTAGCAATAAATTAATGGTGGAATAAAAATGTATGCTTGGGTTACTTTGGCCTGTGAATAGACTATTATTTATGGTCTGTGTTTCTACCTAGAGTGGCCAGAATGTGTTTTTCTTTCTAATGCCTTAGAACTCCCTATCGCCTACTTTCTTTTCCTCTGTTTTATACTTCTAGGATCGACCTTCTTGTCCTATAGCTTTGGCCTAAGTTAACTTCTGAATTCACTTTAAAAATCTACCCATTTCCTTATCTTCGTTGGCCTGCTTTCTTGCTCTATATTCTGCTTAGAATGGCTTTATTTTGCTATTGATTGGGTCTATGTAAGTTAGTATCCTCCGTTGGCGTTGACCTGTGTTTCCTTGACCACTGTTTTTGGTTAACTTTTGCTTGTTTTCTTTTTTATCTATATGCTTGGATCGGCCTCTTTTTATTTGACATCGGCCTAAGTAGTCTTGGTTGTTCCTTATTTTAGGCAGTCAATTGGGTGGCCTGGCTGTGGGTAATGACCTATTGTTATTTTGTCACAGATTTTCTTCTTCTTATTTTATCCTGTCACAGATCTATTTAAACATGTATTTATCCTCTTAAAAGAGTTCATGTAATCTGAACTGTATTCAGATTATAAGGATCCTGTAGCTTATTAGTTATCTTCTTATTATTATTGTCGTTTGACCTACATAGTTCCTGTCGCTAGTTAGACAACAGACTGTTTGTGCATTCTGTAGCTTAATTCATGTCACAACTGGTTAATTATTTCTGTAGTTGTCTTTCTACCTATTTTTATCGTTATAACAGACTTCACAAAAGTTCTTGTAGCCTTATTTAATTTCTTGTAGCATTCTTTTATCACTATCACCTTTTTACTAGATCTTGTAGCAGACATATGTTGCTTTATATAGCTTGAATGAATTACTTCTTTAGCTTCTTTTAAAACCCTCTAAAACAGTTATATTATTTAGAACTGAGACAATGTGTTTTTTTTATTATTACCCATGCTTAATTAATGCTGAAATCATTTACATACTCTTATTAAGTATTTATTTCAATGAATTGTTTGAAATCCTTGATTATCACAAATGATTGAAAATATAAACCAACTTTGGGTAGAAAAGATATAAACTCTAGTACTTATTGGATATTGAAAAGAAAGAACTATGGGTTAGGGACTATAACCAGTTATCGATTCTATAATTGTGTTAAAATGAATAAATGTTGTTCCTTGTTGAATTAATGCTTGAAAGGGCACTCTCGTTGGTTGAGCAAAGTAAAAGAATTAATAATCTATTTTTAGACAAAAGTATGTGTTAATGACTTGGACATGAAATCATAGATCGAACCTTTGAAATCAATGTGCATATATAATATTTATCTATGTAAACGCCATCTTAAATATAACTGACATCTTAAATATAACTGACATCTCTTCTAATTAAACTAAAATTTTCTTTCTGTTGTATGAATTATGAAATAGATAGCAAGACTGAGGAAAGATAATAATAATATTTCAAATAAGTATGCATGAAATCACATTGTTGAAGTGGAGTTGGCATACATCATTATTGATTTTATTTCTTGAATCACGAAACAGTATTGAATATGAAGTAAAATCATTAGTTTTCTACAATCTATTAAAAATATGGAAATATGAATGGAGAATATAATCATATTACAAAATCTATATTGCTTTTAAATGATTTATGATGTTCTTCTTTACTGCTTGTTTGAAAAGTGTGTTTTCTTGATTAAAGCTTTGAAAAGGGATTAGAGGTGGTTATAGGTGATTTTGGGTTATTTATTTATTTATTTGTTTATTTGTTTATTTGTTTATTTTGAAAGAACATTGATTTTTAGCTATGTGTGTTTGGGGTGGCTTTTGGGCTAGGATGTCGAATGTGGATTATCAGAGATGGCTTTTCCTCTTTTCAAGAATTGAACATGTAACTATTTTTCTAAGGCTTAGATCTAAGTGAGAAGTCATTGAAAAAGATGAATATTTTGTCTGGCAAAACTTTATTGATATGTATCTCTGCCACATCATGTTGTGAGACAATCTGCATTTCATTATTTAGAATTGCACATTAGACATCAGGTTGCATTAGGTGTTTCCTCCTACCAGTTGATTCTAGGTAAGTATACATTTCATGCAGGGATGGGTTTCCTTCATGTCATGAAGGGATCCAGGGAAGAGTAATTGCATCATGGTTGGGTAGAAAAGCACCTGAGCCATGTTCCCATCTCTCGGCTTGCAAGAGGACCATGTGGGTTCGTGGTGACTGGAGAGCATGTTTGATTTATTATACTTGTACATATTATTTGTCACTTGTGATTGGATGAATTATGGCATGAAATCCAATTGGACTTTGTATATTATTTTATAGTGCTATCACCTAGATTAAGCACGTGATTTTTGTAAGATTTAGTGACTTATATTGATTCATATTTATGAGATTTATCTTTTACTTGAGATGTTGTATTTAAGTGGATTATTTACTTCATGTACCTTTTGTGATGGATCAAGTACTTTACATTTGGTATCAGAGCACAGTTCCAGCATTGGGAGCTCTAGGGTGTGGGCTGCTCAGTTTGATCGAGCATGTGTGGGTCCTTGTGTGTTGGTCTGTTGTGAATAATATGTGCCTTCTTTTGTTATGTCTCCCTTGCATGTGTGGGGTGAGGGATACATTGATTTCAGGGATAGATAGACCTTGTTGGTTGCTTAAAAGTTGTTTATGTATGTTTACCTTCTTGATGTCCTGAAGGCTTGTCATGAGCGTTTGCAGTGTTTAAGTGTGCTCGAGTGGTCGTTGTAGGGTGATGTTCATGCTTGTGTAACCTTGTGTGAAAGGAAATACTATGTTCTTGAGTATGATCAAATTTGGTCTCATGAAAATGTTTTATTAAGGTATTATCCATATGCTTGGTGAATCATTGTTTGGTGAGAAGTGTTAACCACTGCTTGTCGGTAAGATTGATGTGTTTAGATATCTTGGTTTGTGAAACTTTTGAATTTTGATATTTATCCATTTGACTTTGGTAATTTCTCTAACGTTGTAAGGACCAACATTGAAATTTTAATCTTTTATAGCCATCAAATTTTGATATTTACTTATCTTGTGACCTTGATGGTCATGTTGGATTTACTATTGAAATTGCGCCCATTTTTATGCCTTATTGTTGGAATTGACTTTCTTTTCTTTGGAATTCATTTATTTATTTATTATTGGTGGATATGCTTGAATGTTTTAAACTGTTGGTCATGTATCATGTTATGTTTTCTATCATGTCCATGATGGGCCTCTAATAGGTTGTGTAAGGGAGTAGGATGCAGAGAATATACTATTTCATAGCATGTGTGTTACTAAGAGCTTTGGTAGATTGAATTCATTAATTGTTGTTAGATGCAATGAACATTGTTTGAAGTGTTGAGGAAGTTCTAAAATGGATTTTGGTGTCACTATGGATCACTTGAAGTAAGTCAAAATTTTGTTAGAAGTTAAAGGTTTATGGGGTGAAAAGGAATTTTTGAAAAAAAAAGAACTGGAAAAAGTTAATAAAGAATTGATGAATGTTAAAAAGATTAATATATGGAAAGAAAAAAGGAGTTAGGAAAGGAAAAATATGAAAATTTATGTGAAAATGATCTTCTAAAAAAAAAATTGGTGAAAGTTCAAGAGAAAAATGAAGAATTAGAAGAAAAGTTGAAGTTGTTTGATAAGGTTAAAGAAAAAAGGAATGAAGATTTGCAAGAAAAGTTGAAGAAGCTAGAAGAAGAAAATTCAAAATTGAAAGATCAAAATGATGAGTTAAAACAATTGTTGCAACATGCCAAAAAGAAAATGAATGTTTGAAATCAAAGCCTTCAGTTTGTGAAGTCTCGTGTGACACAGATGATTTGTGTTCTTTTGATCAATCATTTGGTAAGTTTGATGAAGTTGCTTTTGCTGAAGAATGTAAGGATAAAAATGAGGATGAATCTGCTAACATAGCTAGTTGTTTTGATGATAATGTTGGTTGGAAAATCTTGAAGAAAATTGGTTATATAGGCAAAGATTTGGGTAAGCATGGGCAAGGAATCAAAGAGACCATTGAGTCAGTTGTGAGGACTAAGTATGAAGGTCTCGGGTATCAAGGTAAAGGGAAAGAAAAGACAAATGTTTTTTTGCAAGTACTAAGAAGTCATTTTAAGAAAAGGAGATTTTACATTGTTCCCATTATGATAGAGAAAGACATAGAAAAGAAAATTGTTGGAATTTACATCCTTGCAAAATTTGTGGTTTGAAAAAAAAACATAGTGAAAAGACATGTTGGAATAGAGAGTTGAAAAATGAATCTATGACAAGTTGTTTGAAAATGAATTGTGGTTGGATAAATGTATTTGATTGGCAAAAGATCACATGTATGCTTAGAATGTTTTATAGACATAAGTCTTCTCATGTTGAGAAAAAAGAAAAAGAATTGAACAACATAAAAAAAACAACCAAAAATAGTGAACAACCAAGTGTAAAGAATAGTAAAGAAAATGAAGAAATTGAATTATTTTAGCATTGTGCAAAGGCATGGGGAAGACAAGGAAGAGCTTTTCTAGAAATTTTGAATTGTAGATCAGGTTGAAGATAAAGTTTGGTTGCAAGTAATGAAAGAGGAAATGGATTCCATTGATAGGAATGACATGAGTGGTATAGTTTCTGAGGAGTTGTTTGCACAATGATTGGATATGACCTAGTTGGTGCATCTTTGGAGTTTTGTCTTGTTGTTGGGGATCTCAACCAGTGTTAGTTTGGAGGACAGATCTTTTGTGTGTTACCATGAGATTGCATGTGTATTGTGATGATTGATTCGTGTCTTTGACAAATTGTTTTATACCTCATTGGTATGCATTAAGGATGTGATTGTTACTCTTATACTAGAATGAATGTAATTGAGTTGTAGTTGTACCATGTGATGAATTAGACATTGAATTGGTAGTTGTGTTGTGCGAATTGATTGATTGATTATATACTTGGATTTATTTGGACACAATGTTAAATGTGAAATTGAGCTATTGTTTTGTATAAGGTTGAGTAGGACCAATAGTTTTGTGGATGGTGCCACATGGGAGGATGTAAAGGGCATTAGTATAGATGCTTTGATTAAATTGATGATACCTTTGTTATGTTGGAAAATGTCTGCTTGGGGGCTTTTCCCTCTTAAGGTTTAGCTCCCGTGTCCTTAGAATTCATTATAAGCATCTTGCATGTTAATCTTGAATCTTGATGAGAAAACCCCGAAGTATTGTGACAAATAGGACCTAGGTGGTGCTATTTTGATAGTCCCTAACTCAAAATGAGGGGGTGGACTTGGGCGCTAACACCCTAGTCCTGCCCCATTTTAGGTTAGCCCTAAATTTTAATGCCAGTTTTATGACCATTACTTAGGTCCTATGCTAACATCTTAAGTTTGAATTATGAAATTCTTAGCAGGAATGTGTGTTGTTGTATATATAAGTTGTTATGTTGGAAAATGTCCCCTTGGGGGCTTTTCCCTCTTAAGGTTTAGCTCTCGGGTCCTTAGAATGCATTATAAGCATCTTGCATGTTAATTTTGACTCCCGATGAGAAAACCCTGAAGTCTTATGGAAACTAGGACTATGGGGTGCTATTGAGATGACTCCTTCCTAAAATAGGGGGAGGACTTGGGTGCTCACACCCTAGTCCTGCCCTATTTTGGGTCAGGCCCTAATTTGAAGTGTTAGTTATATGACCATTGTTAGGTCCTATGATGACACCAAAAGTTTGAATTATGAAATTCTTGGTGGGAATGTTTGTAGTTGCATATATAAGCATGTTTAGCTTTTCATTTGTAAACTAGAAGACGATTGTGAACTTTATGCATACTTGTGATTTTAGAACATCCATGATATTCATTGTTGCAGAGTAGAGCATTGCTATTGTGTTTATGATTGCAGATTTGACTTCACCTTCTCATATGATTGAAGAGCCTTCATTTATGTGAGATCTACACTTCAAGGTGACATCTCTTGTGTTTTCTATCATTTATCATTTAGATTTTGCCTCTATCCCGCAGGGATACACACTCTTATCTGACAATAGTGTTTGGAAGACTTGAATGTCTCTCCAAGGCTTGAATAAGGAAAGCCTCTAAACACCACAACCCCCAACCACACTCCTTTGTGATTATAGGTTACATGTACCAAGTTTCACGGAGTGGAGTTGCAGAGGAAGGTTGCAGGAGATAAGGATTTAGGATCCGAAGGAAAGAAGTGAAATGTATTTTTTTCAGAACATGGGCGCCTAGGGCAATGTCCACTAGAGTTATAGAGACATGAATTAGAGTTACATGGACATTCTACATTTGAAGGAGCTTCTACATCCTGAGAATCAGCTTGCCTTGGACTTGGGCGCCCGAGGCAATGTCTAAAAATAATCAGAACAGTGATTTTCAATGCTGGAAGGAGTTCTGCATTTCGTAAAGAACACATTGCCTTGGACTTGGGCACCCAGGGCATTGTCCTCAAATATTTTGAATTCTGAACTTTAAAAAATGGTCAGTTACTAATCTCTATCCTTTTCCTTAATCTGTAAATATTTATTAGAATTTACCAGTTTATTCACTATTTTGCATATTTAGGGTTTTGAGAGTATTTAAGCATTAAATAGAGATATTGATTTATAACATCTGAGCTTCTGCATTGTTCCAGGTGACATCCTAACCCATTAGGTGAATGCTATCTCTTGGTAGAGATTCAACTCGATTGATATGTCCTTGAATGTTTGTGGTGAAGGGAGGATCTAAACCCATCAAACCCTCAAACCAAACAAAATCAACCCCCTCCCTTTCTACCACTAAACATTTTGGTGAACCTGTGTTTTTCAATTTTTTGCACCTTGCTGAATGTTGTGTGATAGATTTGCATTCATTCATTCTGTTGCATTTGAAAAATTACAAAAAAATTTGAAAATTTTGAAAAAGTTGGCATCTTAGGCTTGTATTTTGGCATAATTTAAATTAATTGGCATTTAATTTATGTTATTTTCATTAGATCTGATTTAAATTACAGAAATTCATCATTAATCATTCATTTGCATTGCATTTTCATACTCAAATTAGTAAGAATTGCTTGAAATTGTGCATTTTTCATAAAAACCTAGTTTTGTATTAGCTAGGGTTTGTAGCTAAAATCTTGTTTCAAATTATACTACCCTTTTAAAACAATCATTAGGACTGATTTCTAATTGTATTTTTGCATCATAGTGTCTTTCTTGCAAAGTTTCATGTCTAGGGTTTGAAAACCTTGCATTTTCACTAGATTTGGCCTTATCGTCTCTCTAGAATTGCATTATAAGTGTGTTGTAAAGGATTTTGCTGCATTATTTGACTAGTATCAAGGTTTTAATTTGATTCCCCTCCTTAAATTCCTTACAACACCCTCTCTATTAGGCTTCTACATTGAAAATTGATAAAAATTTGCATATTTTAGGTGTATTTTCACTAGGTTTTGACTTGGCATCACACTAGAATTGCATTAAAGGTGTTTTGTGAAAGATATTGTTACATTAATGGACTATTATTAGACATATTATTTTTTCCCCTCTTGAAATTCTTCAAAACACCTCTTCTTTCACTCATTTGCATTGAAAAAAGTTGAAAAATCAAGCATTTTGGATCCTACACATATCTTGCTCCTTGGGTTTGTTCTATTAGTTTGTGCATTGAGTGTTGCACGCTTTTGTATGAGAATTATAACTCTCTACCCTAATATAAATATCCCTTTAAGAAGAAGTATAAGACTCATGGGATCTAGCGCTCCTGAAGAAAACAATATTCCTACCTCTGAAAATCCATCAAACACCTTCTTTAAAAAAGGAGAGACACAAATTTTGCAAGACACTATACCTCATACAAACACTATGGAAGATCAAATATTTTATGATGTTGATGACACTATTAAAGTGGTAACACATGTACCTAATGAACAAATAAACAAACTTGATAAAGAGTTAGCCAATTTTCAAGCATTTGTTGAAAATGAAAGGATAGTGGAAGAAGCTATACATGTGATTCACAACATAAGAGAGTTGATAAAATAAGGACAAGATGGTGTTAATGTACTTTGAGACTTAACACATATAGTACACAATAATGTTATTTCGATGACTAAATGTGCGAATGGTAATAATATGTCGTCACCGTCTCACATGCAAGTATCAACACCTATACCAAGTATGGGAATGTCTACATTTATATCAAGAATTTTAACCACTAATGCAAATGCTTGTAGTAATGCTACCACTGGTATTGGAGTATCTAATGGCAATAATTCACAAAATTACAAAGCTGTGGGATTCAACTATCAGACCTTAGCACCTAAGGTGACTTCTTTCATGAATAATTACTCTCAACCACCTCTCCATCCCACTTATTCTCAACCACCCCTCACATATAACTATTTGCAACCACCTTCCACCTACAATTTCTCTCAACCACCTTTCATTTCCACTCACAACCAATCTCCTCAAAATGTCATTCATACGTCTTCTAATTCTCAAACCGCATCTCCTAATGATGCCATCTTAAACCAACTCTTGCAAGGCATGTCTTCTTTACAGCAAAAGGTGACAAATTTGATGAATTCTTCACAAACTAATGTACCAACTTATCATGCCCGTAACCCCCTATCTTATGCAATCTTGAGAATTCCTATGCCTAAGAGGTTCAAAACTCCTAGCTTTGAAAAATATGGTGGAAAAGGTGATCCTAATACCCATGTGGCAGCATTCACAGCTATGTGTAGTGATTTTTACTTTTAAGAGGATTTGTTAGCAAAGGTTTTCCTGTGATCTCTCAAAGATACCACTTTAGAATGGTTTTGCTCTTTACCTCTAAATTCAATACACTCTTTCTCATAGCTAGTTGATCAATTTTTACAACATTTTCAAGCAAACATTGGACCTCAAGTCTCTTTGATTGATTTAGTTCATTGCAAGCAAGGTCCGAAAGAAAAGATAACTGAGTTTATTAGCTGGTATCAGTCTCTTTATGTGCAAATTCAATATCAGATGAAGGATGAAGATGTTTAGAAGGTGTTTATTACAAATCTACAACCTAACATCCGTGATAAGATTCTCTTGATGAAGTATAATTCTTTTCAACATTTATGCACCGCCCTTCGTGATTATCAGCTTTCGTCTAGTCAGTATGAAAACCAAAACTCATCGGCTCAAGTTGGTCAATCCATGGGTGGACCTTCACAAAACAACTTTAAGAGAAATAATAAGACTTTCATCAAGGTTAATGGACAGAATTCAAACAATCTCTCACAAGTGTTTGCTATCACTAATCCGAAGAGGACACCGTTTCAACAAAGAAAGTTTACTCTGATATCTGAATCCTATCATTCTATCATGAACCAAGCTATGAGTAATAATCTCTTGAAGCTTCCTCTAATTAAACCGTTGGATCCTAGTAGAATGCAAGGACCATATTTCGATGCTAATGCTTTTTTTCATTATCATTAGAAATAAGGACATGATACTGAATGATGTATGCGTCTTAAACATGAAATATAAGACCTCATTGACTTGAATGTTATACAGGTATCTAGTGTGAATGATAACATAAATAAGTCGGTTGCTCCTCCGAATCATAATTTACAAATCTTTACTAATCCTTTCCCTAAGAATACCGATAACAACATGATGGAACAAAACCTGGTAGAAGCAGAAGATGATTATTTAAACTATGATGATATAATAGCCACGATAGAGGTGAATAAGGAAAACACTGAAGTATTACCTTGTCCACGAAGAAATGGTATTTATGCTGAAGTTCCTCCTCCATTATCCCTTCAAGGATTAGGAGATAACCAAAATGCATTAGAAAGACAAATGGAACAACCGAAACAAGACATTCTCACAAAGAAAAGATTGATATGGTACAAGGTAGTTCTTCTCCTTACGATAGATAGAATCAAAAAAATAAGAGAACTAAAAATTGGAAAAGAGCAAGATGGTCATCATCAGTTGGAAATAATAGTGGTTATCCTCCTCATAAGCAACAAAAGATTTCACATACACATGGATTTGAGAAGCAAGCACCACATGGACTTTCTAACAACAAAGGACACTCTAATAAGAACCACTCAAGATTCGCACAAAACATGATGGAACATCTCTCTAAGATGCTCACAAGTTCCAATTTTTAGTCTGGCTGTCCCTATAGGTAAGTATTTCTAACCCTTTAGCTCTATGTTGTGTTTCCCCCGTGATGTGTTATGTGTTGTTTAGGCCTCCTAGGATGACCCTTGATTCTCTTGTAAGGTCAAGGATACTGGGAGACTGCCTCTATTGTGACCCTTCTTCTATTTATATCATCATTCTTCTATATTGCCTCTCCTCTATTTTCATTATTGTGTGTTGTGTCCTAGGGGCATAACATTGCAGTTGGTGACCTAGGGGCACCTTCCTACGTGACGACCCTAGGACACTTGTTTCTCCTCTCTCAATTTATTATTTACTTTCCTCTAGTGGTTTTATCTAGTTGGCAGATGATCAAAAACATATAATACTGATATGGACCCAGTGTCCCTTCAGTGAGAAATAAAAAAATGGACCTACTCCATACATGATGATGGGGTTGATATATTATCTAACGTTTGGCTAGTAGAATCACTCCACATGATATTTTGATGATTATCACACTTGCAAAACATAACAATATTGCTACTTCGTGCACTTTGTTTATCTTGGGTATCACCTTGCTTGGCTCTTTATGTGATTGTTGCTAACACCTTTTCTTGCAGGAAATGGTGTGTATGTGGGAACATTTGGCGATCGTAAAGTGCATGTCACCTTTGGGGGCATGGGCTTTGCGAAAGCTCATGTTCCCTTGTGTGTTTTCTCTCTACCTTAATGTGCTTGATATCGATACACGATATCAACCAACTTAAGGTGGGGGCATATATAAGGTAAGTTGTCTAATGATTTTGGTACTAACGAAGCATCTTTGTAAGCCCTCTATGGAGACGGGATGTTGTATCTCTAAGTGAGTGCACATCTTTATTTTATATTGCAATCATTAAGCCCTCTATGGAGGTAGGATATCGTGCATATCTTTTTTATTTTAAGCCCTCTGTGGAGGCGAGGATGGTGTATTTCTCGAGGAGATTGGACATTCTATCATTTTCTAAAAAGTCCTCCAAGTAGGGGGTGGATCTAAGACTATCCTAACCTTAAGCGTGTCTTTGGCGATTGTTGTGGTGAAGCCCAATCATCGGTGTGTGTATGTAATGTGCCTAAGATGGTAGCAAACCTAGCAATAGGTTTCTTCCATCGCTTGTTTTTCATGCTTTCTCTATTTCTTCCATGTGTGAGTGTATGGCATGTTTGTTCCCAAGTATAGTCTCAAGTCTGGTGGCGATGAGCTCCTCCTATGCTTTCAGATTTGTATGGCATGTTTGTTCTCAAGTATAGTTTCAAGACTGGTGGTGATGATCTCCTCCTACACTTTGATATTTGTATTGCGTGTTTGATGCCCCTTATGCAATTTCAAGACTGGTGGCTGATAGGTTGTCGTGAGGTCCTAACACTTTAGTTGAAAAATATCAGTTTATCGACCAGGGTAGTGTTCAAGGCTGTATGCAATAGGGAATGTGGTTTGGATATCTCATCTAGCAAAAATTTCCTAAATCTTTAAAAAACTTAAATAAAATTAGAAAGCATTTGAACTCTATACTAGAAAGCATATAAATTCTATCCTAAAAAGCATATAAATTCTATTCTATGATCTTGATCAGTGACAAGTCCTATAACTGCACATACATTCTAACTTTCAACTAATAGTAAACAACTTAAACTAAAGCAGATGCTCTGGAAATCTTTAAACAAATAGAGCTCTAAGAACTAACGTCGCAAACAACACACCCTGCTGGCTCACAATAGATAACTAAACATAAAATAACTCCAGCTAAAACAAAACATCCACAGAAATAGAAATACTTATCTATTCTACAATCCTGTGAGTGGCCAGCTCTTGGGAGAAATTTGTCCTTTAACTCAGATCACGTTCAATCATTTCCACAACAACATAGTAATTACATTCATATCTTCATAACTCAAAAGGAAATACTCAAAATAACACCATTTGCATAAAATTGTAGAACATAACCCTCAATTATTTGCCAAAAAGAGATATATTGATTTTCATCTTCTTCACAATATAATATATATCCATGTTTTGAGCAACTCACCAAAATTGAACTATTATCAAATCCTATATTCTAGATGGTAGTAAAAATGCCATTGAAAAAGTCTTATAATAGAAAAATAGAATTCTAACTATTGATGTCTTTAAAACATATAAAAGGCTCTGAGTGGAGCCATAATGTCTGAGATAACCAACAGAAATAATTGAATTAAAAGAAAGTCTTCAATCAATTCATGCCTAAAATTTCTAGCGCCCTCAAGTTTCGGTGCACTTGACCTCAGCTGCTTGAAGTCTACTCCTCTCGTAGGCCATGCATTAATCCTACACAATTACTCAACTCTACATACCATTATATCAAAATTTAATAGCTAATTCCAATCAAATTAGGAAATATAGATGTGTACAACATTTTATTAAAAATAGATAAATATTGCTTATAAAAACAAACAAATTGGCAAGGCTAGGGTGGTTGGGCAATGCAAAAAAGGTTATTTTTTAATTAAAGGAATGAGGTTGTATACCTCATCATCCTTCCCTTCTTAGCCTTGAGTAGGTCCTCCTACTCTCTGATGAATCCTCTGTCTTTCTGCATCTCTTTAACTCATCAAACTTTGAATTGAGGTCATACATTTCCTTGGCCTCTTCATCAATATGGTCAGGGTATTTTAGAAAGCCTTTGTTCAATTTAATTCTCATCTGCCATGTATGTAAGTCTCTAGGATCCTACTCTGCAACCACTAAGACTGCAGGGGGTGGCTGGTGGAGGTATGTAACGCATCCCAATCCACTTAGTTTTGAGCTGTTGTAGTATCTCTGTCATTGCTTCATCTCTTTTGTATGACCATCTAAGGTTGGTAGGGGAAATTGTTAGGGTAAAATATGGATTAATCAATTGAACAATATCAAACCCAAACATCAATAGAATAATGAAATCAAGAAAGGTTGAATGAAAAGAGGAATGAATAACACAATGCAAACCTTCCCTGTTTCAAAGCTTCTATTGTTCGCCTATTACAACCATCCTTTGCTGGTGTGAAGTAGGCCCTCAGTGAGTGCACTCTTTTAGCTGTGTTGTAGGAAGTCGGTAGTAAATGGCTATGTTGATAGATATTGCTATGAAGTAGATCTTCAAAGCAAATGGTGATCTCAAGTAGATTGTATTGGGGGGTGCCAAAGGCATGCTGGTGAATTTTTGCAGAGTAACAATACAAATAACCTGGATGAATAGAATGGAGGGATGAAGCTTCTTTTATAGACTCAGAGGAATGAGAATCAACAGTTGAGAAGAAGTGTGATGATCAATGGTTGAGAATGGTTGAGGAATGTGCAACCAGTAGAAATAAGACAAGTGTCTCACCTCCATCATGAAACAGGAGAGTTAACAAAATTGATTGAAGAGTTAACTCCTTCAACTGATCAGTTAACAAACTTGATTAGTCAGTTGGAAGAATGGATTATGGAATTGACTGAATTGATTGAGGAATTAACTCAATTGACTAGTTAGTTAACACTTTTGATTGATTAGTTAACTAACTTTGATTAGAGAAGAAATAGGACATGTGGGTGAGGGATAATTAGGTAATTAAATATTTAATATATTTAATTACATGTGCAACAGGGTGAGGTGGACAAGGTGAGGTGGAAAGGTGAGGTGGAAGGTGAGGTGGATTTTTGAAATTAGAGCTTAGGATAGGGGGCTTTAGATTAATTAAATAATTTAGGATTATTTAATTATGTGAGACATTAGAAGAATTTAGGAAATTTAATTAAATAAATTGATTTTATTTAATTATGGAATAGTGAACCGATTAAATAAATTTAGAATATTTATTTAATTGATAGAAGAATGGAATAAATAATTAGAATATTCATTTAGAATGAATCGTGTCATTTTTAGGCGTATACATTTTGCCCCTCTTTGATGCAATGCAATTTACGGCATTGCTTCAAAGAATAAATAGTCTGACAATGATACATGCCCCAGTTTGCCCCTGGTATAGGTTATGACGATAGGATGCCCCCTCGGGAGATTGGACAGGAAGAAGGCAGAAGGCGTGAGATGAACAATCTCACGATGAAGAAGGATGAAGAAAGAGCCGAATGAGACACGATACAAGATAAAATGATAACACACACAAGCAAGTAAGCAAGTATACACAAATGATACAAGAACAAGCAAGGTATTACCCTGGTCAAGCAGTAAACAAACGATATACTGATAACGATATACAACAGTGTTGTCATGGCGGGGAACGATATATCCCTAGACCAACATGGCAAGCGTGTTGTCATGGCGGGGAACGATAGATCCCTAGAGCAACACGAAGGATAGTGTCTAGTTTCAGGAAATGAAGCATGTTGTGTAAGACGCGTGTGTTGGTCTGATTTTGACAATGCCACATCCTATATAAGACAATTGATTGATTATAATTGATTGAGTTAGTTTACGACCAGACAAGGATCAAGACCACTGATTGTGATTGGATCATTTGACAAGATTGGCTTGACTTGATTGGTATGGATTAAGGATAGACTTGCACGAGGATCATTGCTCGGACTGACTAGATAAGGATGAAAGATATGATCATAGATAGAAATTTTGATCGATAGAAGAATGACTCGATAGACGGACTCACAAGCTTTTATTTGTATTGATACTCTCCATTGTTTGGATCTTTTATTGCATGGGATATGGATGTATGGATGTATAATGGATGCTTTTCTTTTGACATCTTGACGTTGCAAGTATTTTGAAGTGCTTTATTTCATCATTGGGCGTTTTTTTTTTTTTTGGTACTTTTTCTGAAATGTTGTAAGTTAATACAAGCATCTAGGTATAATTGAACCGAGATGACCTAAGTACTGCTTACATGGATTTTGATTTAGCAAGTTAATATAATCATTGAGGTATAATTGAACTGAGATGACCTGAGTACTACTTACATGGATTTTGATTTAGCAAGTTAATACAAGCATCGAGGTATAATTGAACTGAGATGACTTGAGTACTTCTTGCGTATTAACAGACAAGGATTGCCCCCATTCATGTTAGACCTTTGATGTCCTTGATGATCTTTTGCCGATCATGTCCTTAGACAAGGGGTCACACTACTAAAGTTTAATCCATAAATAGCAAACAAAGAAAATAATCATGCCCCCATCATAGCATCTCTAGCTTTTGGCATCCTTGAGTAGCATAGAAGGACATGATAACAAAAATCAAGACTCTGCAACTTAACCATGATTCCAATCCATAATACATTCTTGCATTTAGATGTGTTTTTCTTGTCATAATTTAGATAGAATCCGTTAGAATGCCTTAGGTGTTTGTTTGCTTTGCCTTGGATAGGTTAATGTCTTGCGTCAGGATTTCTACTTGAAAAGAGCGGGTTTTGCTTGCGCTTGCTTGCCTGGTGAAAGATTCCACAATCTTTATTGGTGAGACGGACCCTGAGGGACTGACCTAGTGCCTCGGGGGTGCATGGAAATATGGCCTTGCCTACGTGACAACGTAGAGGCAACGTAGTTCATGGTAAACCCTAACGGACCTAAGACCTAGGTGAGAGAAAGTGGAGACAGACTTAGATTGATAGAGGGACTATATATGGGATAGATGGGACAAATGGAAGGCCTCGGGGGTGCATTAGAATAATGGCCTTGCCTACATGATGGCGCAGAGGAAACGTAGTTCACAGACTTGGACCATGGACACTGACGAGAGACACTATGCCAGGCTTACACTGAGGAGATGGTATGGGACAAAACCTTTGTTGACAAGGCCACAAGGAGAGTATCAAGCCATGATAGGTAACTGTCAAGTGTGTATTGTGGGACAGATATGGGTCAAATGGGAAATGAGCGAAGGAAGAATGGACTCAAGGTGATTGGATTCCCAAAGATGGAGAAGGCAGTTTATCACAAGTAATGCCTATTTACCAGGTTTTCATCACTTGCTTTTATTTGCACGAGAAGCTAGAAAGTAGACATGACGCCTGTTTGCCAGGTTTTCATCATGATACATATCCAAGGCGGCTGTTTGCCAGGTTTTCACCAAAGGACGATTTTTTTTGTATGCTTTCTATTTTTTTATGATTTTTTTGTATTTTCTCTTTTCAACTTTTTTTTTTTGATTGACCAAAAGTGTTATGTGAGGATGCATCTTTCTCAGCTTCTGCTTTACTGGTTTTACTCCTGGATCCAATGGTAGATGATGTAGAATTAAGTTTGGGTCTAAACCCAGCATGTCTACATACAACCAAGTAAAGCTGCCTCTCTTCTTCTTAAAGAATGGTACAAACCTAGTTTTCTCTGGTGCTGTGAGAGATTTGGCAAAGTGGATAATCTTGGGCTATTCTTCTGTTCCAATATTCACGAGCTCTGTCAGTTCCACAACAATCTGTGACCTTTTCTGGTACATATCACTAGGGAGAGTGTCAAGCTTTCCATCATCAGGTGCCACAGTTGGGTTTTCACCTTCAGATGCGTCCTTTATTTTTACTATTTTGGGATCTGACACTGCCGCAAGGCAGTTTTCACTGTCAGATCCATTTTTGATCTTGATATTTTTGCGACTGGAAGGCTTGGCACCCTCCTCGAAGTAAGCCACGGTATTCAGTTCGATAGCAAAACCAGCTTTATGATCTCCCTTGGGTAAGTGGTCCCTAAATTCCATATAATTAATGTAAGCATCATCGTTTTGGAACATATCTAGTTGGGGAGTTCCTTGCAGATTCTAGTCAATAAGCTCAGGGTGCAAGAGGGGAAGGGAGTTGGATGATAGACCTGATTCATTGATGGTGTGAATGGAAATGTTAGGAGCATTGGCGGGGGTAGTGTTTAGGGTGGTACTTTCCTCCAAGTTGTTTATTGCAATGGAATTTAAACTTTCCTCGAAAGCCATAATCTCAGGGATGGGCAAATCAGACTCCAGTGGTTTGTTCCATTGCGTTTGTCCCTCATGGTAGGGGCTAAGAGTTTGAATGGTGTTGACCTCTTTGTTGTCGTAGGAGTGCTCTGTTAGCTCATCCCACTCATACTCATTTGAATCTCTGTCGCTGTCCACTTGGAGTGTTTGGATTGTTTCTACAAGGCAAGCATTTTCCTTAGCTTTGCCCTTGCCTTTGTATCCTAGGCCACTTGTGTTTCTAGCTGATGAGGATGAAGAAGGTTGAATAGGTTCAATGATTCCTTCTTTTATGAGGCTGATGGGGCCTTTCCTTCATACCCCATCCTGTGCAGAATAGTCTCACCTAGCCCATAGAGTTCTGTTGGGAGTCTAGGCGGATCTTGGGGTGTGTTTTCTTCTTCGGCATAAAGTCATTGCAGGAGATCTCGCTCTTCTGTTTCATCGGATAAGGTCCCCCATTTTACAAAGGGAGTTGTGGGGGCTACAGGAGGAGTAGATGGCTTTGGAAAATGTTTGGGTTTGCCAAAAGATCGAGGAGATAAAGGCATCTTGGCAAGATTGAGGCTGTGCTCAATGGAGTATTCCCCCACTCCACTTTCTTTTATGGTAATTTTTTACTCTTTGGGTCTTGAGGAGGAAGCTTCAGCGGTATGGTCCTATTGCGGGGTAGGGGAAATGTATGCTCTATTGTTGGGTATGACACACTCGGGTTTTGCACGGAAAGAATTGCAATGTTGGTAGGGGTCAGGGTCACCTTGAATGGTGACTTGCTTGCCATTGTGCGGGAATTTAATGCATTGATGATAGGTTGAAGGGACAGCCTTCATGGCATGAATCCATGGTCTCCTGAGTAGGATATTGTAAGCAAGCTCCTGATCAAGGACTTGACACACCACATCTTTTATTACTGGTCCCACTTGAATGGGTAGGACAACTATTCCCTTTGTGGTTCTTTCTTCCTCGTCATATGCTTTGATGGTAATTTTCCTCCTTTGATCAACTACCTATTCGGAGAACCCCAGTACAAGGACTAGCTTTAATGTGCAAATATTTTAACCGGCACCCCCATCAATGAGAACCCTCTTGATGCAGTGCTAGTGTATGAAAGTGACAATGTGCAGGGGGGTGTTATGAGGTTGGGATACAGAGAGGTCATCTTTCTCAGTAAACGATATGGAATTGGAGGATGTCATATTGCCTACCATGGTCTGGAACTTCTCTTGGGCCAAGTTAGTGGGGACAGTGGTTTCCACTAAGGCTTTCTCAAGAATCTCCTTATGAGAAGGAGATAGACACAATAGCTCCAATATAGAAATGTGAGCCAGAGTTTTCTGTAACTAGTTGATGACATTGTACTGACGGAAGTTGGATGGGGACTGTGATGACCTTGGAGGGGCGGTATTGAGCGTGACTTTACCACTGTGGGTAATTATACTACAACTAGTTCTATTAGGTCCTGGTTGTTGGTTGGGTGAGATGACATTGACCTGTGGGATTTGCTCAGAAATGCAATTTATGGTGTAGTCAAATGGCACACTTGCATAGTTGGCATTACTAGTCCTGCTATTCTGGTTTGGCCGGTTGCGATTATTGTTGTTGTTGTCATTGTTGTTGTAGCTGTTGTTGTTGTTGTTGTTATTGTTATACGGCCTGTTGTGATTCAGAAGTGGATCCTTGTAGGCCACATGAGATTCATTGGAGGTATGTTGTTGTGTCCCTCCCTGGTTCTGATCTAGTACATCTTGTATGACATTTTTGAGGCGGATGCAGTTGTTAGTTGTATGCCCCCTTCCTCGATGATATTCACAATAGTCCGTGTCCTTCCAGTAGGGAGGTTTGACTATAGGCTCGTAATCACTTGTTGGCAGTAGAGAAATTTCGTTGTTAGCCAACAACTTCCTTAGTGCAGACTCTTGAGACTCGCCCAATGGTGTGAATTTTCTCCTTGGATTTGAACTAAACCAAGGTCTGGGCTCCCGAGAGGGTGGTTTGTTGAGTGTACCATTATTTGTTTCTCCCTTGAGAGTGAATATGGGTTGTTTCTTGGGAGCTACCGTCTTGGCATCCACTACCCCATCGTTGACAACATTCTTGTTCTTGGTCCAAAACTTTGATTTGTCCATTGTGTAATTAGAGGTAGGTGTGTCCTTGTATAACTTGATAGCTCCTTTAGTGATCATAGCCTTTTCAATGAATAAGCCTATTTCAATGACTTTTGAGAATGATGTAGGGCATTGTATCTGTATTTGATAGCTAAGATCAGTGTTCAGGTTATGGACAAATATCCCCAATAGCTGCTTCTTAGGCATATCATAAGAACACTTACTAGCTAGTTGTCTCCATCGTTGTAAGAAGGTGGTGAATGACTCACCACTCTTTTGTTTGGTGTTGCCTAGATCTAGCATAGATACCTCATGTTCGATGTTGTAAGAGAAGTGCGTTATAAATTTATTGACAAGTTCATCAAAAGTTCTGATTCCTAGTGGGAGACATGAGAACCACTCCATAGCTTGACCACCTAAAGATCTTGGGAATAGTCTCATCAAGTAGGTCTCGTTGTGAGCTACTTCTAAACATGCTGCATTGAATTCCCTAATATGATCTCTAGGGTCCCCCTTCCCTTTGTATTTGTTAAACTTTGGCACTCCGAACTGATAAGGGAATGGTTTCATGACCAAATTTCTGTCAAAGGGGTACAATGCAATATCCTCCAAGGTGTAGTTTTTAGTGTTGGTACCCGTTTTGAGATCTAACATTTCTTGTTTTAGACTTTCAATTTGTTTTCTCATTTCTTCCATAGGAGCATTTTGATCGATGGGTTTCTTTCCTCTATCATTTGCATGCGGGGCTGTGTCATTTGTACCCCTCTCATGATCATTGTCTACATTTTCCATGATTGTACTTATATCAAAGTCTGCGGGGACTTTAATTCTGAGACTAGAAAGATGATGGAAGTATTTATGGGGTTCTTCAAGGAGCACCTTCTCTATTAGGTATTGGAATTTTCTATCTTGGATGTGTGCTTCATATTCTTCATGAGAAATTTCTTCGTCACTATCATGTGGTGGGATGATGCGAAGGGATGAGCCAGCCATCTCTATTTTCTTTCTATGCTGAGATCGAGTAAGAACCATGCAAGGTGACGTGGGATGGAGTGGACTAGGATTAGAAATTTTGGCCAGGTGTCGATTGAAACTGTTGTGAATAGGATACCTAAAACAAGGTTTGGACAAAGGATTCTCTCACTCAATGACTTCAAGTAAGATGGTTGACACAAGACAGTAGCCACTAGTAAGGGTAGTCGATACCTGTCTTACTGTGTAGGGACTAGTCATTCAACAAGACTACTAGCAAAGGTACTATGACCTACTAGGCTTACGTGAATTCACTAATGATACAAAAAAGGGATCTATGTCGAACTGGTATAGAATAGACTGACTTACACTTTGACATGAGGTGAATGGGTGACTGACAGAATAGAGACACTTTGGGTGAAATGGATGAAGACTGACTGCAAGGCTAAATTTGATCTCAGAAAGTGAAGCTAGGTTGAAATGGGTGCTCCAAATAGGTAAAAATATTTCCTCAAAAATAGTGCAAGTGCTCACTGTCGTGTATGTGTAGAAACAAATGCGTAGCAGAAATTAATATATGCGCAGAAAGTCACAGTATATGCATAGCATTGGTGAAGTATAGATGCGCAGTAACAGTGAGCATATGCGCAGCAAGTCGACACAAATGTGTAGCAGAAATAGGTATATGTGCAGCTCTATTTTTTTGGGCAAAATTTTGGATTTTTCTGTTGTTTTTGGTATTTTTGGTTGGAAAAAGGCCTTCTTGATTTGATTTTATGAATTAATAGCAAGAAAACACAGCAACCACAAAGAATATTTTATAGTTTTTCATTGTTTTGTGGTTTTTTTTTACTCTATTTACGAACAAAAGCAAGCACAAAGATCCTAGGCTAGAAATGGATTACAAGGGTTTTTAGCCATTAGAACAAGAAGTATTTAATGCAGGCAACCGTTCAAGTGGTTACACATGCGGTGGCACTACTCTCCGTTGTGGAGTCTCCCAACCTCAAAGGGTTGCACCTTAGAGGGTTTTGGGGGAGGTTGGTCGTCGGTGTAACATAGCAGCACTTGTTGCAGGAAGTTTTCACCTCAAGCACTTTTATTTTAAGTGGATTGGTAGGGCTTAGATTCTAGCTTGTTTCCACTCAGGGTCGTTCCCACTTGGACAAGCATGCATCCAAGGGCAGGCCCCTTTTAAAGGTTAAACAAATGGAATAACAAGTCTGGCACTCTGATCACCCAGTAAAGGGGAGATCATAAGCCTATTGTCATTCGTCAAGCATAGAAGACACTGATTAATCCAACCTATTTAAAAGTAGAAAACCTAAATGGGCTAATATACTTGGGCAAGCATAGAACCTTGATGTGATTTTAGCAAGATAGCATTGGTTCAGTTTTAACCCCAGAAATCAATGGTGAGTTTAGTTTTAATCCTCGTAGCACAAAATAGTTAACCTTGAAGTTTTGGTCCAACGAGATAGTAGTAGTTCAATTTTAACCTAGAAATCAATGGTGAGTTCAGTTTTAATCCTCATAGCATGAAATAGTTAACTTTGAAGTTTTGGTCCAACGAGATGGCAGTAGTTCAATTTTAACCCAGAAATCAATGGTGAGTTCAGTTTTAATCCCAGATAGCAATAACTTGGAAAGTGTTGCAATGCAAGAAACAAATGATCCAGTTACTTCTTTCCTAATTAGATCTAGGTGAGGATTTGAATAAATATTAGTTTTGCTATCCCTTAGAAAATGAAGTGTGAACTATCAGAATGCAACTATATGGAACTAAACCCGAACCTATCCTGCAAAACAGCTCCAGAGAACACCTGTGAAAAGGTTAGCATTAGCAAATTTTCCTAGAAAAGTACTAAAACCATTGCTTATTATAGATGCGTAGCTTCAGTGACTAAATGCACAGAGATAGTCAACAAAAGCGTAGCAACAACAAATGCGCAGTAACAGTGCGTAAAAGTGTAGCAATAATACACAGAAGCACAAAAGGGACAAATGCACAGTAAAAGTGCTCAAATGCACCATAAAAATGAACAGATGTGCAAGAATTACGAATGCACAGTAACAGTGGACACATGCGCAGCAAGAATGAACATATGCGCAAGAATAACAAAAGCGTCGTAACAGTGCGCAAAAGCGCAGCAAGAAAGCACAGATGCACAGAAATAGTAGAAGCACCACAGAAATGGGTATATACGATGTAGAAATGTTCAAATGCACTGAAGTAGCCTATGCGTGACCTGTGCATGACCTGTACGGAACCTGCCTTCAAAAAAGCTTAGATTTTGATGAGATAAAGGGGCAAAGACCCCACGGTGGGCACCAAAAATGTTAGGGTAAAATGTGGATTAATCAGTTGAACAATATCAAACCCAAACATCAATAAAATAATGAAATCAAGAAAGGTTGAATGAAAAGAGCAATGAATAACACAATGCAAATCGTCCCTGTTTCAAAGCTTCTGTTGTTCACCTATTACAACCGTCCTTTGCTGGTGTGAAGTAGGCCCTCAGTGAGTGCACTCTTTTAGCTGTGTTGATAGATATTGCTATGAAGTAGATCTTCAAAGCAAATGGTGATCTCAAGTAGATTGTATTGGGGGGTGCCAAAGGCACGCTGGTAAATTTCTGCAGAGTAACAATACAAATAACTTGGATGAATAGAATGGAGGGATGAAGCTTCTTTTATAGACTCAGAGGAATGAGAATCAACGGTTGAGAAGAAGTGTGATGATCAATGGTTGAGAATGGTTGAGGAATGTGCAACTAGTAGAAATAAGACAAGTGTCTCACCTCCATCATGAAACAGGGGAGTTAACAAAATTGATTGAAGAGTTAACTCCTTTAACTAATCAGTTAACAAACTTGATTAGTCAGTTGGAAGAATGGAATATGGAATTGACTGAATTGATTGAGGAATTAACTCAATTGACTAGTTAGTTAACACTTTTGATTGATTAGTTAACTAACTTTGATTAGAGAAGAAATAGGACATGTGGGTGAGGGATAATTAGATAATTAAATATTTAATATATTTAATTACATGTGCAACAGGGTGAGGTGGACAAGGTGAGGTGGAAAGTGAGGTGGATTTTTTAAATTAGAGCTTAGGATAGGGAGCTTTAGATTAATTAAATAATTTAGGATTATTTAATTATGTGAGACATTAGAAGAATTTAGGGAATTTAATTAAATAAATTGATTTTATTTAATTATGGAATAGTGAACCGATTAAATAAATTTAGAATATTTATTTAGAATGAATCGTGTCATTTTTAGGCGTATACAGAAATCATGTGAGGACCGCCCTTTTTTACTACTGTTGTTATGACTATTTACATGACTGTTATTGTTACTTTTATAATTGTGGGATAGCAGTTCCCGGAATTGTCAAACTATTAAACTTTATTATGTTTTCGGAAAAACTAATTGGGTGATGTTTGGATAAGTTTACATTTCAGAAAAATGAATTAGGTGATGATGGAAAATTGTAATATGATTTCATTTATGTTCATTAATACTATGTCATGATAATGCATGTTTTTATTTTAGTTGCTTCGGCTATGATGATTTTATGTGGTTACTGATCTTGTAATTTAGTGTGCAGGAATTACTAATCTAACCACAGAACTCGGAGATCATTCCACACCTTGTTCTTTGTTATTCCCTGTTAAGCCGATCTGGTTCCACGAGGAACCAAGATCTCTTTGTGTTTGATGTAATGATGTAATGTGGTCTTTCGTATGGTCGAGTGGGTTAGGTTACCCTCATGTAACATTATTTTATAATTTGTGTTGTAAAGAGATTGAATTTGAATTTCTTATTTTATTTAAATTATGAGGCCCTTTTCTTGTGCTTTACCTTGACCAGGGGTGTCTTGTATGGGTTAAAGTTGACCCTGGGTTATACCCCATGGGTCCAGGGGCCCATTTGGCATGGGTAACCCTTGAGTAACCTCCATCTAGTCAACTTAACCCTCCCCTGAAGTTAAGTGGCGAAAATTGGAGGTAGGAGGGGACATGATGGGTTGTACCAACACCCAACCCATCCCCTCTACTTTCCCCAAGATAAGAGATGCCATCCATTATTGAAGATCACCCTCTCCTTTAGTGAGATTCCCCCATGTGTTGTGAGGACACCCATGTGAAGAAAGGAAAAAGAGGCATGGGTCACCTGTCTTTTTCCCATTTAACTCTTTTTTTTATTTCTCCTTTGGGAAAGTGGAGTCACATGAGGAGAGGACTAGGAGTACCCTTGGGAATGGAGAGTGACATAAGCCATCAGGCAGAATAGTGGTTTTGGGGAAGGGTGAGGAGGTGACAAGTGTCACTTCCCCATTTCTCAAAAAACTAAAAAAAAAAAGGAGAATTTGGGTTATTTATTTTCAAATTTTGGGATGAGAGGGAGTTAGTGGAATTTTGGGAAAACTTTCATTTTTGCCTTACCAAAAATAGAGAAGTTAGTTTGCAAGATAGAGAAGGGAGAGGGAGTTGGTGGCTAAGGTTGGAAGTGAACTCTGTGGACTCTGCAACAGCTTCATTCCAGGAGGGCTTTGCAAGGTTGGTCTAAATTTTACCTTTGTTTTCGTATAACTGAAATGTGTATGTAAAGTGTGTGACTTTGTGTTCGAGTTGTTTTCTGTGGGGTTATTGTCGGGTTGTTTTGACAGAGCTTCTCCCACTTGGGAGAAATGCTCATCAAGTTTGGGGTAGGGGAGGAGAGATCCTCCTCGGGTGCATACCGTTTCCATCTTTTGGGATGTTGAAAGCCTTGAGGGCATGTATTTGTGACTGTATTTTTAACTTGAGAGTCATATACAGATTTCTTAAAAATTGTGATCACACTTGGTTTGAGACCAAGAGAAATTTATATTGGTTAACTTATCTGTCAGGGTGACACTCTGGAGTCGAGTGTGTCCACTCTCCTGCCCCTTATGAAACTCACCGTAGTTGAGTTTCCGTATTGTGTAAAATACCCACGGGTGTATGTGTGCTTTGGGATTGTTGTTGTTTCTGTTGTGAAGTGGAATGTTTGAGTACCCAGGTGTGAGTATGGTCTCCCTAGCTCGGGGGTGACCCACTTGCGGGTCTACAGAAGGGAGGAGAGCTAGATGAGTGGTGTTTTCTTCTTTGTTTGTCTTTGATACGCAGGTTTTCTCTTGGAGCTTCTGGTTGGATATTTATGGAGAAGCAGTTAACCTTCTTTGTCATGAGAATTAGGCCTAGATTATTTCATAGAGTTGAAGAGAGAACACCTCTCTTGTTATTGTTGTAATTTATTGTTATTCTGGGAGTGAAGAAAATCACCTCCCTGATCTTGTTATTATTGGACTTTTATTTGGTTGTCATAAGTTATCAGTGGTATACTGTTTGGGAGAAGAAAGTTCATATCTGTGAAGTTAGTTGTTGTATCCATGATTGAGAATCTGTAATATGAATGTGCTTAAATTTTCAAGTTGATGTTTGTAAACCTTGTTCAATAGCAATTTTTGTGTTTCAAGTATTACTGAAAGGAAAAGTTCATTATTGCAATCTAATCTGAGTTGTTTACATTTGAAAGTTTGGAATTGCTTAACTAGTTGAAATGTTAGTTATGGTTCATTGTTCTAAAAGAATTAATTGTTTAAGTTTATTCTTCATAATTAATGGATTCTGTTAAGTTGGAAGGATTAGAGAAAATCTAGCATGTATCTATATTCCTGTTTGTAAAGTTAAGAATCTTAACTGTTTAAGTTGTTATATCTTTACCATTGTTACCGAAATATATTTATATATATATATATATAATTGTTATTTAATTATCATTCTATCAGGTTGAATTTGAGAAAATGAATAGGGTAGTGAATTTGAGAAAATTATGATTTATAGATATACATAACTATAAATATATATATATATATATCACAGTTTTATTAATTATCATTTTTATCGAATAATATAGAAACTGAATAAAATGTGTTCTTATGGGACTGAATTATATATATATATATATATATATGAATATATATATATATATCTATATATATATAAATATATATTATATATTATTGTTGACAGTTATCAACGAAAAGCACCATAGATAAATGACTGTCGAAGTTTAAGCCCGCGAATAAACAAACACAGTCGCGGTTTATATTGGGCGGTGGGGAGAAATCCCCCACCGCAGGCCCTAACTTATACATGGAGGTGTGGGGTGGGGCGGAGCCCCACTCCACATCCCCCTTCCCCTTATGACTCCCGCGGCCACCGCCGCCCTGTCTTCGCCGCTCTGCGCGGCCACCGCCGCCCTGTCTTCGCCGCTCTGCGCGGCCACCGCCGCCCTTGTCTTCGCCGCTCTGCGCGGCCACCGCCGCCCCTGTCATCTCCGCTCTGCGCGGCCACCGCCACCCATCGCCTCCGTGGCTATGGGAATTATAACAAAAAAAAGAGTTAGGGTTTGGGCCCTAACACATAAGTTGGATTTTATTTGAAATAAAACACATTAAGTTGCCATATATATAGGCATATATAGATACTATATATGCCTATGTATATAGCAATATAATATGAAATAATTTATATATATATATATATATAAAGGATTACGTGGAGTTTATTAAATAACTAAAAGAACAATTTCGTCAATTACATGGACATTCAAATATATATATATATATATATATATATATATATTTTTATGGAAATAGTTTAATGAGCCATTATATTGGGCTTTTGTTTAAAATCTTAACAAAATGTGACACGTGGATATACAAAAGTAAACTAGCAAATTATGTTTTCACAGTTAGTTTTTAATAAGTGTTGAACACAACAACCAAAGAAGATATATTCCCATGATCAGGGTTTTATAAAGTGGAGAGCCTCCTACATCTATTTACAACATTATACGAGTCACAATCAGTGTATTAATAGTCATTATTAGTAATAGTAACAACAGTAATTATAAACAAGAGAAAATAAAATTATAATGTAAAAAGAGTGTAAAGGAATATTCAGTGATACTCTGGAAAGAGTTTCTCGGAAGTTTCAACTATCAACGTAATTTCAATCACCCAGAAAATGAAGAGGAAAATTACACATCACCTTGCTTAAAAGAACACTGGAAATAAACTTAAGAAGCCACCACAGACATTCCATGTGGCCATTTTAATCCCAACTGTAGTAAACGACCTCATCAGTAAACCTGTAAGAGAGTCCGAAGAAGAAACAAATTAACATTGGAAAACACAGAGGAGAAAATGCGCGACATTTCCCACATGGGATAAGAGAACTAAGTTGACGGACCCTTCTGCTAAATCTGCTTAGGAACAAGTTGAATAAGTATATATGACGAGGAGGAACCTAGATCGGGGAAGATTAGGAGACCGAGTCCAGCGAAGTAGTAAACCAGCCTATGTGACCTAGATCATCCTAAAATTAGGTTTAATATCAACAATAGCTGCAGTGATAACCCTGATTGACGTAAATCATGAAGAAAGGACAGGATGCACATAAAGAAAGCATAGAAAATGAAAGAGAGAGAGAGACCGAAATATAAACACACTAAATTAACAGAGAAATAGTTAAGGTAAGGGCGATAAAAAAATACAATCAATTTAAGAACCAGTGAAAAGGGAAGAGAGAGCAATCAGACTGCCTTGTTGAAAATGCTAAGTCGTAGGAGGAGTATGTTTCAGGAAACAAGAGAGGAGACAGACAACCGTGCCTGGCTGAAAAATGACTAAATAGGGAGATCACTAGTCAGTTTAGTCAGAACAAGGCGTCGTGGGAAGTTGTTAATCTATCAGCGAATCACGTGCGTAAATGAGTGCAGCGTAATTCCCACTAACGCCGTAAGGCATTATGCTACCGAAAAGTGCCGAGGTTTAGATTTAGGACTTTGGTAATCTCACTCTTGCAATGACATTAGCGGCGTCATACAGACCCTCTTGTTGATCTGTATGCGTCTGGATGCACGCAATTGTACTTATATCCTGCCAAAAATTGAAATGATTCGCCATGAGAGAACACCGTCGAGCATGCGTACGCATGCGAAGGGGATTTTTAGGACAGTGTGAGAAAAGTTTTTCATATCTCGTGTCATAACCACATGACAGATGTGGCTATGACACGTGCGATGTGTGTTGAGACCACATGGAAAATGTGGGCATGACAAATCATTTCTCTCCTTTTCAAATACATAGGTAGAGGGTGTTGCAAGTATGTGCCTAATCAATATTGTCATTGATGTCAACATATCCTTTTTGTTATTGGTGTCAACTGTATCTTATTCTATTACTTGTTTAGAAGACTTGTATGTTGAGGATATTGAGAAAATTAGCCTCTCTAGAAGGAACAAGTGAGTTAAAGAGAAGTGTAGTACAGACAGTGAGTTGTATGTTGAAGAATAGTTTGGTAAATTGCTCCGCATTTATTTCTGCTTGAAGATCATGGTCTATAGATTGCAAGTAAGTTAGAGGTATGACTAAGGATGCTACATTACAGGTCTGAGCCCTCCACATGAAGATCTGAGTGAGTTATGTTCACCAGAGTGAAACCTACTTTTTTCTGTAAGTTCAGTTGGGATAGGAAGAAAGTATTCTGCTCTGCATTCCTCCGCAATAAAGTATTTTGCTCTGTGGTTCGAGAAGGAATTTGGGATGATGATAAGTTCCTACAGTTGCAATGGTTCATGGTTTGGTGGTCCACAAACTATCTTTCTTTTATGATAGTTGAAGACAGTGAAGTTCATGTGTTCCGGTGAAAAGATTCCTATGGATAAAGTGGTTAAGGTTCATGTGGTTGCTTCTAATGATTATAATGTGCTTGTGGATGTCTCCTAATCATGTTCCTATCTGGACATTGGTCCGCGTTAAGAAATTGAGATTGTGTTTGAAGATTGTTCCCAGATAATGTAGCGTGTAACCAGTCTTGGCCAACCTGGTTAATCCTAGTAATTGCGGAGATCTCTAGAAGATTGTGGAAGTGTGTTGTGGCCTGGAAGATCATGTTTGAGTCCTAGCTAAGGCATGGCATGATCTATATTTCTTTTCCTTTGCACAATGTTGTAATAGGTCAGGATCTATTTTGTAAATATTTGTAATATTGACCTTGGAGATTGTTCCAATGGTTGATGATTGTGATGCCGACCTTGATGATCATTCCAAGGTTGATGTAGTGTATAAATACTTGTAGTTGAGTCATGGAAAAAGTGTCCTTGAGTGAAAATGAAAAGATATTAAGAAAGGTCCAAAAGGCAGAGCAGAGAAGAGGTAGAGGAAAGAAGAGGAAGAACAGAGCAGAGGAAGATCAAAGAAGAGGCATTATTATACTTCAGTCACAAATATAGAAAGGTGTTGATCGTGGCAGTGAATCTGGCAGTGAGACGCAAATAGGGTTTAGCAGCCCTTATTGTAATCTTGCTAGGTTTAGGGTTGAGGTAGTGAGCCTGCTAGACCTAGTTGTTCTTCATTACAGTAAGCCAGTATGTTTAGGCCCGTGGAGTGACCAAGACTAAACATCATTATTTCAAGATTGCAATATATATTGAGAGCTAATCCTCTTCGTGGTTTTTTCCCACCTTGGGGTTTTCCACATAAAATCTGGTGTCTCTTATGTTTGATGTTGTATCTGTGGTTAAGTTTATGATTTCATGCACTCATTGTTAAATCATAATAATTGTGGATAAGTGATGAATGTTTAATTGTAGAAAGTGTTTAAGTTTTTGGGACAACTGATTCACCCCCCCAGTTGTCTGGCGCATTTCAATAGAGGGGTATATCTGTCTTTGTAGGCACTCCAAGCTCTGTCAATCAATGGTGGTCCATTAACTTTGAAGTCTTCAAAATAGATCCTAATACTTTCATTGTATTTCTCTTTCATATGTTCATAGATCTTAACTCTTCGAATCTGAGCTTTAAAACCAAAAGGCTTCCGATTAGGGTACCCAATTTGTAATCCCACAATCCTCTCTGCATGGAGATACTCCCTAGTTCTGTCCTACCATTGAATCTGATTTTACATGTTGGACATAAATGCCCTTAGTTGAACTTCCCCCACAAACAGATTGATAAAGAAATCATTATGTTTTTCAAGAAACAGATTATGAATGAAAAATTCACATAACAATTTTTTTTGCACAGGAGGCGCTTCTTTAAATGCTTCTAAGAACTGTTGATCATCTAGGTCATGTGGCAAGTTGCAAGAAATTCTTAAGAGCTTCCATCTTAATAGTTGTTCATTAAGAAACATAGAGTATAGTCTGGATGGTTTCCTACAGGCCAATAATATTTCTCCAATTTTGCATGCATCTGTCTTGGCCTAATACAACCTGTCATAAGATTCCTTTAATAATACCATTTCCTTTTTAAGTCTAGCATTTTTAGCCCTAGATTGTCTTAGGAAATAGCATTTTTCCATCCATTTGGTCAACATGGGAGGAATGTGGATTTGAAACCACTCCATCTTAGCTGGCTCAGTTTGAACTTATTTTGACTCCATAGTTGGCCTAACACTGACTTCCTGAAAATCCTGCTCCAATTCAATAGTTCTGCTCAAAGATTTATTCAGTTCCAATTTCTATTTTTCTTGTTCCTCTGCAAATGTTTTCAAACACTGCTCCAAATTGAAGGTTAAATTCTTAATTTGTTTATCCTTTTTAGATAAACTAGCCAAACACTTCTTATCTTTTTCTTCAATTTGTTGCAACTGGGACTGTAATTCCTTAATGGTTTGATCTCTCTGTTCCAGAAGTTCTGTTTGTTTCTCTATCTCTTGTTGTTTATTTATCTATTCCTCATTCTATTGTAGATTATTTTTCCATTGAATAATCTCTACTCTTAATTCCTCTGCCTCTAATGTCATATATTCATTTTTGTTATCCTCTGCATCTGTAGAAAGGGGGAAAATTAAAATTTCTGCTTCACTGCCAGACACATTGTTGATAACTAAGAGGGGGGTGAATAAGTTATCTTAATTATTTTAACTTTTTGTTCTTCTTAATCAACTAGTGCAATATCAAAACACATAAACTTTAAATGAACATGAAAGCATAAATAAACTCAGCACACATGACACAATATTTTTGACGTGGAAACCCTGTTAAGGGAGAAAACCATGGGGTGATTAACCCAAGGATGTATTCTCTGTTAGAAGAATAGAAATACAAAAGATGGCACTTGCCAATTAGGGCTCACTGCCCAAGCACACTGCTCACAAGAGGCTCACTGCCTACAAGAGACTCACTATCTACAAGTTATAAAGAAAGTAACAAGCTACTTGAACTGATGAGAAGCATCCATATACGCTGGAGTTCAGTTTCGGTTAAGCTCTGTATACTGATCTACTGCACTTCATTCTTCTTCTATTTTTGTGCTGCTGTCCTTTCACATACCGGACCTTCCTTACTACTTTCACACTGTTCTTCTACTTTTATACGTACACACTGACACACACACCACACTTTATATCCAAATCCATCTGGTTATATATCCGCACAACGGATTTCATCCTCTTTCTAGTCGGCATCCGGAATAGTCAATATTTTCCCAAACTTTAGTCTGTCAGCTGAATCCTTGCTCACCAAGTGATGCGGATCAAGAAGATACTTATAGAAGTCATCTAATATGTCAACCAATCATGGATAATACCTTAAGAACCTTGATCACCATCAATATCTCATCCAAAATTATTTTGATGCTCTGTCTATCAGTTCTTCCTCTGTCTACTCTGCCAAACTGGACCCCAAAACTTAGATACTCATATCTCTTTACTCTCTTATCATCGGAGGCTCAATCCTTGGAATCTATCAGTCAAGGTATTCCTCTTGACTTCCCCAAGTTTGCACTTTACAAAGACGCTTCCTCTAAGAGATCTGGACTTGATTGTCAGACCTTGCCACATGCTCTGTTCTTGCTTACCGGACCACAACATTCTTCAATCTAACTTCTGGTATAGGCACACCATGTCTTGCGGATGTGTGGGATGATCTTTGTTGCCATCAATGACAACAATCATGAAGCCATAATGTGTCTCTTGCCAACAATCTCCCCCTTTGGCATTGATGGCAACACTTATTGAAAAATGACTAAGTGTTATACTGCACTCCCCCTTGGTTGATGCTCTGTTCTAATGTACATTTTACTGGAGCTCCCCCTTAGCTAGATTCCACATTTTTCATTGTTCCTCACTCCCCCTTTGACATCAATGGCAAAGGGTAGGGTCCGCACACCAAAAATTGCCCAAAAATTCATCTATACTTAGCCACATAAGTACATAAATAATTTATACTTACATGTACTATAGTATGTCTGCAAAAGTTGTCTTCAACTGGACAAGTTCTATTTGCCAACTCTGCTTCATGTTGTCCAAAATTGAGATGTGACCACTCAACAGGAATGCAAAGGTTTCTTCCTTTTTGAGTCCTGTCAGATCACTAGTCCAAGCTATGGTCTGAGCATTAGTTAGAGCCTCATGCATGGACTCTAACTTAGGGATAATAATCCCTCTTAGTTCACTTAGCCTGCTTATTTTTATTTTCTTCTCCTTCTCAAGCTTCTTTATTTCATTTATAGTTACAAGAGTCTGGCACTCTTGATTTATTATGGAAGAGGAGAGAGGATCAAAACTTTGAGATAAACTTAACAGTTTATCCTCTTTCTCTTTTACCTTCTTGTCAAAATCCTTGGTCACTTTTGGCCAAGATAAACAAAATTTATACATATCTCCGCCATCTTTGAGAGCATTTTCTAGGCTCTTTATTCCAGTATCCATAACTCTCCTATCATTTGATATTAACCCTTGTACCTCTGATAATCTTTTTGCCAAAAACTCCTTCCGGACCTTAGCTTCTGCTGACTTTTCTAAGGAATCAAAATGTGTGCTAACACTATTAACTAGAGATTTGAGATTACCAGATGAAGAGGCTGAGGGATCCTTCTGAAAAGATGGCAAGATTTTCTCTAGTACACCGGATGCAATTTCTATAAGCTTACAGTCTTCTATGTGAGACTTTAGAAGCTTTTCTTTTGCATTTGCTGAAGTAAAGGATGCTAGCTTCATGGTTTGCACCGGAGAGAGGGAATCAAAATTGAATGGACCCTGAAGCAACTCTGGTTCATCAAATTCCATCATCTCTTTGGTCAAGAAATCCTTGATAGCTACTGTTGTGTCTCTTGCTGGAGATAGAGTTTTCTCCCCTTCTGCAGTCTTGCCACTGTCATCTGTGACTTTATCTGTTTAACCTTTCTCCTTTTCTTGTATTTCTTCTCCTTGACTAGTTTTCTCCTTTATATGTTCTTCTCCTTTAGATCCAGAGTCTGCAAGGGAAACTGGAGGAGAGATGTTTTCTTGTTCATGGACGTCTTCTTCCGGAGCAGAGGAATCTAAGTTCATACCTTTTTCTTTACTTCTCCCATTTTCTCAGTGGGTTCTTCTTTGTTATCCATTCCTGAGGGATCATCACCTAAATCCTCTACAACAAGAATATTGAATCTTTTATAGGCATTTCAGAGGATTTCCTCTATTTCTTTTGCCACCTTATCAGTTTATCCAAGCATGAGCTGATTCATTCTAGCCTTACTCTGGAACTCATCCTTGCAATCTTTGAAGACCATGTTCATTTGTTTCGAAGTGATTGAAGGAAAGAGCTGAATGGCTATCTGTTCCTGGATCTCAAGATCCTTTGCCCTAGCATTATTCTTTCTTATCTCTAATTCCTTCTCTAGGCTTTTGGGAATGAGAGATATGATTTCAATAAAAGCCTTATTGTATATGTTCAAGTACTTAACTGTGGCTTCCTCCAAGATCTTCTTATCTGCATCATTATATGCATCATAGAATTCTGTTATTGGTTGCAGGTTCCCATCCACAGTAACTGCTTTAACCACAACATCTAATGACAGAGTGGGCTTTTCAACAAACTCTTCTGCCTCTACCTCCTTGGTTTCACTGAATATTTTCTTCTTCATCATCATCCTTCTAACTGATGTAAGACCTTGTTGCCTTTATTTTTGTTCTCTTTTCACCTTTACTGGATGATTTTGCTTCCGGTTTAGATGCCTTTGAGCTCTTAGCAGTGGCAGATGCAGAGCCCTTAGAGGATCTGGTCCGAGAGGGGGCTTCTACTGGAGCACTTTGTTTTTCTGCTTCTTCCTTTTCTTTTTCTGCCCTTTCCATCTTTTCTCTATTTGCATCAAGTTCTTCTTTTGAAATGCCAAAACTTTTGGCAATGTTCTCAACTTCTTTTCTCACTCTTCTCTTCATTTTCGGTTGTCATAGCTCCACATGGATCTTCACTCTTAACTCTTCAAAGGTTCCAAACCTTTCTGCCTTAGGATCCTTTGGCTAACTTAGCATGTGTTGAATATGCAGCTCTACAATTTTCTTATCAACTTCATATCCCATTGGCATGATCCACACTACCCTTGGCTCCACTACCTCTATTAGGCACTGATCAATTTCTACCATAAAGCAAATTGTCTCCTTATATTTTTTAACTAATGATTTGGGAATTCTTTCTCTAGCCTACATCATGTTTTGAAAGTTTTTGAAATAACCCCACAGTGCTATATTCTGTGCCTTAGCATCACCAAGTCCATACAAGTAATCCTTGATTTGGATGGCTACTGGTCTATCATTCTACCATACCCAACCACTGGATCTGGGAAGCTCATTCATGAAGTAGAAGAATAAACACAGTATCAACTCACCATACTTAAGGAATTCTTCTTGTCTTTCTTTATCTTTTGCAAATTCTCCAAGAGTTGGTTCAGAAGAAGCTCACAAAGATCATAGTCTGCATTCTTCCTCAACATTTCATAAGCAGTATATATAGCAGTTCCAGATACTGAATTCTCCCTGCTGGAGTGATATATCTTATATCCAATTATCATTGATGCAAACTTGATATCCAGATCTATGATATCCTCAATTATCATTGCTCTTTTATCAAACTTTGATCCAGTAGCCTCACTTACAATTTGGTTTTTGACAGATTTGAGAGTGGGCATCTCACCGGTTGAGTGCAATCCGGTTACTGCCTTAATGGCATCCTTAGTGTTCTTGAATGGTCCATTTAACCACATGAAGTTATCATGCACCCTGTTCAAAACATACTGGACCCATTCATCTTCTGTAAAACAAGGGAAATGAATACATTGTGCAAAATGCTTTTCCCGGATGGCTTTGTACTAAGTTTTAATTTCAAATGAGTCATCTATCAAATGCTTGTGATAGATATCAATCAACTTAGATCCCCCAAATTCTTCAATATTCACATGAATATATGCCCTAATATCTTCTACGTGCAAAACCCCATGCAGAATGCTGGAAAATGCCCCTAAGGGGTCCACTTCTAGAGATTTATAAGGATGTTTCTTAAATTTGGGTCGAGGCCTATCAGAAATCTTCACCACATTCAGAGTAGTCATCTTTCAAAGATTTGCAGAGAGATATTCAAGAATAGAAAATACCTTTTATACTTCTAGGTTTCATGGAGTGAGCCAGATCAATTGCTGGATGAATCGACTTCTGCAAATGATTTTTGATGGGCTTGAGGAAATTTGTTGCAGAGCTCCTTTTTGCTTCTTCTCAAATGCAGAATGAACAAATGTTTAATAATAAAAACCCTTATATTACTCCGCAATCCCTAATACCAATTTGTAATAAATGCTCAACTTAAGTCATTCTGGTTTGCCCTGTTTTCCTTATCCGGATGACTTGAAAAACCGAAACAATCTTGTTTCAAACATCTTGCGAATCTTCCATATCTTAACCACATCTTATTTAGATGTTTCTCTGAGAACCATTTAATCCACAACTCTCCTTGTACCAATCCCGGCACCAATTAACTGGCTGGGGGAAAAGTGTTTTTCCTTGTGTCTCCCCCTGAGCTAGAGCTCACTTTTTAATTACCGGAAGGAATATCAGCACCAGATTCTGGTGCAGATCCATCCCCTACATTTTCTGTACTTCTCTTCACCCAAATCTTGTTCATCTCACTTTGAACTTCATCCACATTCACTTTTCTTTTTCCATTGTCTTGATTCTGATTATGATGTACCGGACCTCTTTTGTCCTGAGTCTTGCTTCTATAGAATTTGGCAATATGACCGGATCTATTGCAATTGTGGCAAACAACATTTCTATGCATATTTGATTGATATCCTTTTGATCTGCATTGATTATCCATATGACACATTCTATTGCATGCAAAGCATCTACCATTGAATGAATTATTCATTTGCATATTTCTACACTCATGAGATTTGTGACCATACCTCTTACAATTGAAACATTGTCCAGAGAAGGATGTATTAGTCTGATTCATTCTCTTTCTTAACTAATTAGCTTTGTGACCAAAGTTATTGCAGTTGTGGCAGTATCCATTGAAGGATGGATATCTTTGAGCATTAGGTTGCCTTATCGGAGGTCTTCTAGGCCTATTTCTTGGATTTTCTGATCCAAACTTCTTCTGACTAGATCTAGAGTTTTCACCTTTCTCATATCCCAAGCCACACTTGTCATCTACCCTCTTTTGGCTTTCAAGAAGAACTTCAAGTTGAGTAGAACTTATCTTGAATTTTTCTTTGTATTCATTTGCTGTTTGAAGATCGCTTTTAAGAGAGATAATTTGATCCTCAAGTTTTTCTTCATTATCTTTGGCATCTTCAAGATCAGATTCAAGATGTCTGATTATTCTATCCATCTTGTGGTAGTCTTCTATTTTCTCTTTGAGAGATAGTCTTAGATCATCTTCTATTTTTCTTTTCTCTTCAATTTCTTGAGTAAATTTTCTAACTCTTGATTCCATTTCATGTCTTACCATAATGACTTCTTTTGATAACTTTTCACATAACTTGGTTTTCTCCTTCAGATCTTCATTTGTATCATTTGCTTCACCTTGACTTGCCAATTGCTGAAGTAGGTCCTTTCTCTTTTTCATAGAGATACTCAGTTTCCCTTTTAGTTCATTTATGAAATCATCAACCTGTTTGAGTCTTTCCTTCAATTCATTAACTTTAGAGTTAGATTGTTCAAGATCATCTAGGGCAGTCTGAAGTTGTTCCCTCATACCATACATATCCATTTGAATTCCCAGATCTTCCTCAAGCTGTTAGACTCTGTTAGGAGGAACTTGGCTCTGATACCAATTGTTGATAATTGAGAGGGGGAGTGAATCAGTTATCTTAATTATTTTAACTTTCTGTTCTTCTTAATCAACTAGTGCAGTATCAAAACACATAAGCTTTAAATGAACATGAAAGTAGAAATAAACTCAGTACACATGACATAATATTTTTGACGTGGAAACCCTGTTAAGGAAGAAAACCACGGGGTGATTAACCCAATGATGTATTCTCTGTTAGAAGAATATAAATACAAAAGATGGCACTTGCCAATTAGGGCTCACTGCCCGAGCACATTGCTCACAAGAGGCTCACTGCCTACAAGAGACTCACTATCTACAGGTTATAAAGAAAGTAACAAGCTATTTGAACTGATGAGAAGCATCCATATATGCTAGAGTTCAGTTTCGGTTAAGCTCTGTATACTGATCTACTGCACTTCATTCTTCTTCTACTTTTGTGCTGCTGTCCTTTCACATACTGGACCTTCCTTACTGCTTTCACACTGTTCTTCTGCTTTTATTCGCACACACTGACACACACACCACACTTTATATCCAAATCCATCTGGTATATATATCCGCACAACGGATTTCATCCTTTTTCTAATCGGCATCCAGAATAGTCAATATTTTCCCAAACTTTAGTTTGTCGGCTGAATCCTTGCTCACCAAGTGATGCGGATCAAGAAGATACTTATAGAAGTCATCTAATATGTCGACCAATCATTGATAATACCTTAAGAACCTTGATCACCATCAATATCTCATTCAGCATTATTCTGATGCTCTGTCTGTCAGTTCTTCCTCTGTCTACTCTGCCAAACTAGACCCCAAAACTTAAATACTCATATCTCTTTACTCTCTTATCACCGGAGGCTCAATCCCTGGAATTTATTAGTCAAGGTATTCCTCTTGACTTCCCCAAGTTCGCACTTTACAAAGATGCTTCCTCTAAGAGATCTGGACCTGACTGTCGGACCTTGCCACGTGCTCTATTCTTACTTACTGGACCACAACATTGTTCAATCTGACTTCCGGTATAGGCACACCATGTCCTGCGGATGTGTGGGATGATCTTTGTTGCCATCAATGACAACAATCATGAAGCCATAATGTGTCTCTTGCCAACACACATGTCCTTCATTAGTCACTTATAATGGACCCTATTCCATGTCACTATCATTATGTAAAGGAGACAATTGTTTCATCTTAGGCACTGTATAAATTTCTTGAGTGTCCACTGGTTGCTGTGAGGAAGGAATTATTTTTATAGACTCATATTTATGACCCTCTTCTTCTTCAACTAGAACATAATTGGGCACTTGTTCACTTATTCCCTCTTGTTCTTTCTCTCCTATTTTTGTTTGTTATTCCTTAGAGGGGTCAATTCCTTGTTTAGATTCAGGGGGTTTATTGCTTTCTAGGGTTTGAGCTACATTTTCACAGGGTTGGGTTGTTTCTCCACAAGGTTGCCTCTCTCGTCTCTTTTTCTTAGGAATAGGGGGTAATTCATAGGCTGCAGCACAACTGTATTCAAAGGCTAGATGTTTGCTCCTTCTTGGGGGAGGAGTTTTTTGTAGTTTTATCTTAGGCCTCTTCTCCTTTTTATGGGGTTGAATATATTCCTCCTCTAAATCTACTAAATCCACATTTTCTCATTTCTCTAGGGTTTCAGGCACATTATGTGATTTTGGTCTCTCATAAGGGTCTGAGAGACCTACTAGATTTTTTGGTGCCTCGCCACTAGGAACTTGCCTATCATTTTGAGGTATAGGGGAGAGTTCTCTTAAACTTTGGGTTACCACACCAGATGACTCACCTTCCTCAAATTATCTTGAGGGCTCAAGGTTTTCAAATTTCTGCAGAAACTTCTACCATTTTGCATCTAGTTTTCTTTTCTTATGGAAATGATATTTGCAAATTAAATGAACAAGACCATGATGTTTCAAAGGCCCAAACCCTATCTTGAACTGCTCTATCATACTAACAAGGGAATCATGGAGGAAGGCATGAATGTTAACTGTTAATTCAAGGTTTTCTAAGCCATGGCGCAAAAGAATGAGAAACTGAAAGGTGGGACCAACTATAGTGGTGCATTGCCCCTCACATGTGAAGTATTTAATAATCCATGCAACTATTGTTTGCCATGGTTCTATAATAGACATTATGTAGAACCCCTTGTTTTACCCCCAGGTGCTTATAACTAGTAATGGGTGAGGTTCCCCTTCCCATGCAAAAAGTTCTATCATTTTCTGATAGGAAATGTTTGTCATTTCTAACAAATTAACACCTTCATTCCCAATACCAAATAGTTTAGAGATAATTCAAGGACTCACCTTGAATTTCTTCCCGCGTACAATTGAATGGTCGTCTGCAAAGTTCTTGGCAAATTCCTTGACCAGCTGTGCATGATGTCCCTCAAATTTCTTTATAAATTCCAACCATCCCACCCTCTGAAATAGCTCTGAAATATTCCCTAATGCCAACAATTTATTTGGTGAAGCTAGCTCAGACTTGCATTTGGCCCCTCCCATTCTATTTCTTACTAATAATATTGCTTAATGACTACTGAAATATTGTGGCATTCCAAAATGATAAAACTACTCAAGCAACTGATATGCAAATTAAAGAGAATATAGTTTTTAAGGCCACTTGTACTTTGGCAATGTTGATAAGACAAGAATTGATTCAGGGTACTTGGCTTCTCACAGTTAATTATGACATTGCATGGGATAGAGTGAGTGAGCCGCCACCTTCTCCAGTGAAGAAACAGTTCACACATTTGCCAAATTTGGAAAAGAAAAGGGTTTGTGCCAATTTATCTATTTTTATTTACAATAAATTATCTATTTAAAATAAAAGATGTACATACCTTCTATTCCATCATTGATTTGAAAGTTGCTTATTCTACTGACGTAATAGCATACTAGGTGGTGGTACCATTTGATTCAGATGGAATGGATTTATTATGACATGATAATGGGGTGGCTGAACTTATTATGATGGCAGGTTGCCGTAATAATATTTATTATGGTAGGGAATGACAAACTCATGATGGTTTAACATGGTGTATTGCGGAGGTGACAATGGGTGTGTTTTAAGAATGTAGGAACATTTACACAGAAGGGAATCACAAGTTCACAATGTTGGAGGAAGATGTCGAAGGAATAGATATACAAGATATGAACAAAATTCTAGAGCATCACCACAAGATGCAATGGAGTGAAGGGACGAAGTTCTAGAACATCGCTGAAGGATGCAGCCAGAATGTAGGAACAAGTTCTAGAGCATCACTGAAAGATGCAGCCAAAATACTGGAACAAAGTTCTAGAGCATCACTGAGAGATGCAACTAGAATGTAGGAACAAAGTTCTAGAGCATCGCTAAGAGATGCAGCTGGAATGCAAGAACAAAGTTCTAGAGCATTGCTGAAAGATGCAGCTAGAATGAAGGAACAAAGTTCCAAAGCATCACTGAAAGATGTAGCTGGAATGAAGGAACAAAGTTCTGGAGCATCGCTGAAAGTTGCAGCTGGAATGCAGGAACAAAATTTTGGAGCATCACTGAAAGATGCAGCTGGAATGAAGGAACAAAGTTTTAGAGCATCGCTAAAAGATGCAGCCGGAATACTGGAACAAAGTTTAGGAGCATTGCTGAAAGATGTTGTTGGAATGCAGGAACAAAGTTTTGGAGCATCGCTGAAAGATGCAGCCAAAATACTGGAACATGATGAGGGCATGGTTCTATTTGAACCAACAAGTTTCAGAGCATCACTAGAAGATGCACCAAAATTTGTAGCATTCTTCAGAGATGAAACCTTGCAAAATAGTGATGAAATTTAGAGAAGTACAAAGATGAATATATGAATAAATGTTTCCTAAATACATATACACACATGCACATAATTTTTTTTTTGTGTATTACATTTGTCTACTCATTATATTGTTTCTGCTGAAGTAGAATCAACACATTGAGTTTCTCCTTGAATTTCTACCAGTCGAGCAAACTCCTCTTTGTTGATAGGTTTATGGTAGATCTGGAGTCAATGTCCATTGACTGGAAGAGTTCAAGAATCACCATCAATGGGTTTGAGATGCACTGCTCCATTTGGGAATACTTTAGAAATCTCATATGGACCCAGCCAATGAGTTATGAGTTTGCCTTTCTGGTCTTTGTATCGAGAATCAAATAGCAGCACCCAATCTCCCTCATGGAATTATTTTTCCTTGATGTGTTTATCATGCCAGGCCTTTTGTTATTGTTGAACTAGCTTAGTTTGATGGATATCTTCTAAGCGAAGTTCATCTAGTTCACTAAGTTGCAAGACATTCTCTACTTGAGCCCGATCGAGGTCTAAATCTAACTCCATTGTTGTTCTCAGAGTTTGTAGTTCAAATTCAATGGGAAGAAGAGGTTTCTTCCCAAAGACCAGTTCATAAGGAGTAAGACCAGTTGTGGATTTCCAAGTTGTATTGTAAGCCCAAATAGCTTCAGGCAATTTTCTAGCCCAGTCTCTTCTTCCTAATGAAATTGTTTTTGTCAGGATATTTTTGAGCTCAATATTAGTGACTTCTACTTGACCATTTGCTTGTGGGTGATAGGGTGATGACTTTTTATGGATCACCTAGAAATGATCAGTAAAAGCTAACAAAACCTTAGACATAAATTGGGGTCCTTGGTCTATGACAATTGACCTAGGGGCTCCAAATCTGAGAAAAATCCTATTATACAGGAAGTCTGCAACCTGTTCTTCTCTAGCAACTCTCAAAGCTTAGACTTCTTCCCACTTGGTCAGATAGTCCATACAGACCAAAATATATTCTTTTCCTTGTGAAGGGGGGTCTATAAGACTGATGAAGTCCAAACCCCATTTTCAAATGGTTCAAAAACCACCTGTGGTTGCAGAGGCATTTCATTGGATGTCATAGGTCTTCCCACTCGTTGGTGTTGGGTTTTTTCCAACTGATAGTTCCTAAGTTCCCCTACAAGGTAGCCATCTCTTATCAACAAAGTTCTTAGGTTAGAGGCCAACAGTACAGGAGACAAACTCTAAATGTCTCCTCTCCTTCTTTAGGCTATGCAAAACCTAGGGGGTATTCCCTACTCAACACCTATAGGATAAATCTTTGACTGTAACCTGGTATTGGCACAAAGAAGATAAATCCTTTCTTATGCAAGCCAAAACTATAAGATAAATACAAAGGAGCTAGCTTTGGACCCTACTCTAGTTGTGAACCAAAGGATTTTGAACCTAAACTACTCCTAAAATCCTAAAAGTTAATAAGTGTTGTTTAATTTTTTCTTTTGTGCTTGGCTGCAAGACTTAGGTTTTGATTCATAAACTCAATACCACCTCTAACTGGTTCTTATCTTAGGGAATGGAGTCACATTGATATATATGTGTGAATGACTTGCATAAACTAAATTAACAATCAGGTTTCAAGGGGGTAATCAGTATCTGCCTTATAGACACCACCCAAAACAAACTCTACTTACATATATCCCTGATGCAATACATTCTTCCCCATACTTAACCCAGAACATTTAATCTATCCCTTGAATAGAAGTAAAATATTAAGCATGCAATATAGAAAACCTATATTCTAGAATCTCAGATAACCCTTAGTTACTAGACTCAAAAGAAGAACACATACAACCATGGAGACAATCAATAGCGCACATGCATATAGCATTTTTCATTTATAATCAACATGAAACTGATAAAACTTATGCAAAAATACATTCAACACATAACTCATTGACTTACAAGACAAGAGATGAGACAACCTAGCAGAACTTGTATTTTATTTACTCTTCAAAAGTTTCCAAAATCTTCAACAACCACAAAAATGAGTAACACAGTTCTTTTATAGATCAAGAACGTGTACTCAACATTAATTACAATGTCATTTCAAAGAATGTTTGATACAATTCACCACCCATTTTGGCATTGAGAACATTTACTACAATAGAGAGAAGAATAGAAAAGGTAGATAGACTTGGAAAATGTGCAGCCACTTGAAGGAGATCTGCCTCATTAAGACTGGGTAGGTGGTGGTTGGCCTTTTCTTTCAATCATGTAGGCCCATACTTTTCTGTCCATTCACTGTATGTCTTTTTAGATGGCCACTGGAATGAGATTATCTTTGCAATTTTGCCATTATGACTGACGTACCGAGCATCCAACAAAATCTTCACTTCCTTGCAGAATATTTCAAAATTTGTTTCAACTATATGCAGCTTGTCAAGTGCTAAACTCAACATCTTCATAGTTGGATCGCCATCAGTACAACAAGTAGGAATTAACTTGTTGGCATTTTCTTCAATTTCTACTTTCCACTTGTCCAAGTCTTTAGTTTGCCCATCACCTTCAAAAATATTTGGCAGCCACTTTGTGTCCGTCTTTTCTAAAGCCTGCTTCTTCTCTACCAAAACTTTATCCAATCTCGACTAAAAATTGGCATCTCCCTCAAAATGTATCAACATATCCATTACCAATTTCAACTCAGGGGGTGCATTTGCATCAAACCTAGAACACCTGAGGAGATCCCTGACTTCTCCAGTTCTTGGCAACCATCTTGTTTTCATGGCTGAGAGCCTTTCTTTGTCTAATTCATGCTTCTCGTAGGCAATCCTCAATTGTGAATAAGACCTCCAGGTCTCATCTACCCTTGCAAAGAGTTTGGTCACCCTGTTATTTATCAAATTGGTGACCATATCCTTTACCATATTCTTTTTCTCCTCCTCCAATTTCTTCACCTCTTCCTTCAGCTCCCTAATCTTAGTCAATAGAGGCTCTGTATCAACTGGGAAGGACTCTGCTATTGGAATCACTGGTGGGGGAGATGAAGTGCTAGCCCCTAATGACAATTGTTGCTTCAACCTATTTATCTCTGCAACTGCATGGGCATAATTGAGTTGTAGCTCATTATGATCTTTATGCAATTTATTTGTGACAACTTTAGCAAATTGGGCAATCTGGACATTCGAGCTTGTAGCCTAGGGGGCAGGGGTGTCAGATACCCTCTTTATTATCACATCTCTTACCAATTCCCCCAATTCAACCCTAGGCTTGTTATTATTTGGGGATAGAGCCCATATAGCCAATGTTTCAAACCTAGGATTGAAGGCTGCACTAGAGAGAGCCTTTTCTATTTGTTCACCTATTACGTTAGTCTTCTCTGGTAATTGTGTCAAATGCAATTACATCTGACAGGGTCTAGTGAGGAAGGAGTAAGATGTTACTCTTTGCAACCAAAGCTCTTCCCTCCTCTGGAGCCATTCTTCTTATAGATTGATTGACTTCTTTTAAGACCCTCTGTGTGATGGCCTCATATTCAGTAGGGTCAGCTCCACTTTTAGCATCTTCAATCCTCTTTTGGAACTCTTCACTTCTTACTTTTAATACATAACTCCTGAATTCAAGAGTATTTATAAATTCATCATCCTCTAAAAATTTGTTACAAGACATTACTCTAACATCTTCAATGTCCACAGTTTGGCTTCTCATTGTTCTCACTGCTCTATTTTACAGGGGATGAATAGGGCCTTATTCTATCAGGTGAATTCATCTAATGGGTAGCTTCTTGTACATGTTCTTCTACCTCCCCTTCTAAATCTACTACTTCAATTTCTTTAGGGATTTCCAAATCCATAATTTTTGCTTTCTTGATAGGGGAGGGGTCAATTGATTCCCTCTTAGCAGCATATCCTCTGCTTGAGCTACCAAGCTGATATATTGGTCTCTCTTCTCCTACAGGAGTAGTAGAAATTAATTGCTCTACATTTTCTAGCATCTTCTCAATTCTCTGAATGGGGTCCTGCACTTCTGAGAAGGCACCCTGATATGCTGCATTGACACTTTTCCTCATTCTCTCACCCATCATAATTGTGTCCCACTTGACTCTCTAGTGATGGACCTCATCCATTATGAAGCAATTCCTGATAAGATCCTCATTCAGGTCAACCTGGTGAGTGTACCTTGGCTTTCCCTTGTTGACCCTCACCCTGTTGATGAAGCCCTCAGGGTCAAAATCCTTGGATGCTCAAAATAGATCCCAAAACACTACATTACTAAATTAATTTGATCAAGCCCACTCTTGTCAGCTATCAAGAAATCACTAAATTTGAGGGAAGAAGGAAAGAATGAGCCCTTCTTGTGTCACCTTAGGTGCTCCTTATCTGAATCATTCGATTACCTAATGATTTCTAAGAATGACACTCTCTTAGGCACATATTTAGGCAAGATATGGGGTGGGGTCTCACATCCATAGACCCTGATGCAAGTAGTGTGCTCATGAAAGAACCAATCACCCCAATTATGGTCAATCCCCAAATGAGGGGTCATGTCCAAAGGCCTTAGGAAATCTAATACATCTGGGTGCAGCCTCTCACCCTCTGGCTCCAAGAAACCAAGTATCCTTCTCACAAAATACTCTTCAAAAATTATATAATCTGCAATCGTGCAATGCATATCCAGCATGCAAGTCCACACCTGCATTGGCAACACATTTCCTTGAGCATCTGTCATTTTGACATGCAAATTATGGTTCCATATCCCAAATAGAGCAAACAGAAGCATGTGGCATAGCATGGAGTACCATGTGAATTCAACATGGACATTCGGCTTAGATAGATTATTCTTGATTTCTGTCATCTGTTTGTGCATCTTGTCAGCAATATAAGTGGCATAATCATATGGCTCTTTGATATCTTGACTTTGAATATCAACTACTATCATCATTAGAGAAATGGGTATATTATCTGAGGCATCCCTGCCCAATACTTGGCACAAACTGTGATAAATCCTGACAAAGTAATCCATGAACATGCTACAGTGAAAAGGCTCTTGTTCGCTGGCCGAAATCTTCACCAATTTGCCATCTACACCTTTCGGCCTGTGCTTGGCCAAGTTGTAATCCCTATAAACACATTTAACAATTTGATATTTCTTCTTCAAAGCAGCTAGGTTAATTGGCTTTTTAGTCGCAAGGTCCAAGTTGAATACAATGGCAATGTATCCTTTGGTGAGTTTAATCATTTTTGAACCATTTCCTGCTATGACTGTCCTTGTGTGTGGATCATATCTCACTACTATTGCCCTAACTAGGTCAAGGTTAGGGAAGACATTGGAGCAAATAAGCTTGGCCAAATCAAATTGCCAGGCATGGCAGATGGGGGCCTTATAATTCATTCTTCTATGCCAGTGTTCAAACAAGACCCAACCAGGAACAAGTAGTATATCGTCTCTACAGTTATAGCAATAATCAAGAAATTTATTATCGGTCCCGCCTAGACCATGCAGATTCAAAGCCCTTCTAGCAGAACTTGGAAGTTGGATCATAAGATCCTCATCTAAGTCGCACTTAGAAGTGGAGGGTTGGCTAGCTTGACTCATTTTTTTAGACTTATCGTAGCAAGCTAGGGTTTCTTTTACAGGCAATTATCTACCTCCTCAATCAAGTAGTCAACTTAAAAATATGCTGGGCACAAGAAGACAAAATGAACTTATTGGTTTGAACTTGCAGAGTCCCAAATTTTCATTCTTCACCCACTTGAGAATTCTTTGTATGCCTGAAATTTGTATGTGCTCAAAGAAATGATGCACAAAGCCCTAACTTTTCTTCCCTTAATCGTCGTAGCATAGCTTCTATTGCATTAATGGAGGTAGCCTCGGCCATTACCTTTTGTTCGTGTCGTAGGGTACCTTCAACGTTCATCACAAAAGTTTAAAACTGCACCATTGATTTAAATTCCTTATTGCAAGATCCACGACCATCATTTACCCGCGAGATTTGAAAATCTCAGCCATTATGTTTGAAAAGTCTTCGACCAATCAAAATGAGCCACATAGAATGTACATCCATTGATGACCACATGACCTCTTGTTCATCCTGGATGTGTGGCACCACCTCGCGGCATCGCAGCCGTCAGTGGGCCACCACTTTACCTACCCTGCGCAGGTGCAATAAAGCCCCCATGTGTCCTTGTATTTTCTTTTGATCCCCTTCGTAAAGCGGGGCCACGTGTTGCCATCTCGCAACCACACAGTGAAGATCCTTCCTGCAAGATACCCTTGCGATGAAGCACAACCGTTAGATTAAACCTTCCCCTGGGACCACTTTTATACTAACATCTGGAAACATACAGTTGGCAAGCATAGGATTCCTAATGTAATGAGATGTAAGCATAGATTCTTGTGATAGGTGTCACCATGTCGCGGTCGTGCAGTGGGGTGGTGACGTCATTGATGATGCGCTATGATGCCGTGATTTTCACTTTATTAGACCTTATAACTTATAGGAAGACTTAGGACATGGATTTAATTTTTCACGGGCCACAGAAGGTAAAACCTAAGACACGGGGCGGGTCACCTAACAAGTATAAAGGCATAAATTCATAACTTAAGGGACCGAAAACCTACCACAAGCGGTCAACAAGGAATTAGAACTAAAGTGCATGAGCCTAGGGACATAGGTTTAATGGATTTTCTTAAAAGGCAAAGACTTATAACTTCACAAACCTAAAACCCTAAACCATAATGGGACCACCAGCTAGAATTCATCACAACAACAAACATAGTTCTTCACATCCTTGTGCATAGAGGGCCAATAGTATCATGCACCTAAGATTTTATGGGAAGTCCTCTTGGCAGAGTAGTGTCCACCAGATGGATTGTCATGGCAAGCTCTGAGGATGCTATATATTTCATCTGGTCTAACACAACATCATAGAGCCAAGTTAGGGCCATATCAGAATAACATGCCATTAATCCATTTAAAGTGATCACTTTCCTGAATGCGACATTTCTTTTGTTTCGATGTAAAGTCTGGTGGAAGCTCAGAGGTAGCTAAGTAATTGGCAATGTTTGCAAACCAAGGTGTTTTAATGGAGACAGTGAATAAGTTTTCATCTGGAAATTCATCCTTTACAGGAGTACAATCTCCATTATCTTGTTTTATCTGGGATAGAAAATTTGCAACTACATTGAATCTCCCAGGCTTATCCATTATGGTCACATTGAATTCTTGGAGAAGTAATAACCATCTGATTATTCTCCCATTTACTGAGGGTTTGTTCATCAAGTATGTGATAGCTGAATGGTCTGTGAACACAGTCACTTTGTATCCTGTAATGTAATGTTGGAATTTGTTTATTGCATGAACTATTGCTAAAAATTATTTCTCTATGGTGGTGTAATTTCATTCAGTGGGGCTCAAGTTTTTGTTGATAAAAGATATAGCGTACTTCCCTCCATTATCGTCTTCTTGGCCTAACACTACTCCAATAGCATCGTTGGAAGCATATGCATAAATATGGAAGGGAAGTTTCTAGTTAGGTCCCCGTAGGACTGGGGCTGAGACAAGCTTTTCTTTGGTAATGTCAAAGGATATTTGACATTCTTTTGTCCACACAAAATCCACATCTTTCTACAGAAGAGAGAACATGGGAGCTGCAATCTTACTAAAGTTTTCTATGAACCTCTGGTAATAACCAGCATGTCCTAAGAAACTTTTGACATCGGTTTGATTCTTTGGGATTTCCAGTTGTATCACTTCAATCTTTTTAGGGTCAATCTTTATCCCTTCGGCTGAGATATGATGATCTAGTACTATACCTTGTTCTACCATTATTAGACACTTCTCATGGCTTAGAGATAGTTGATGATCTTCACATCATTGCAATACTTTATCCAAGTTTTTGAGGCCTCATCAAAAGTGGAACCATAGACTATGAAGTCATCCATATAGACTTCTACACAATTGCTTACAAGTTCAGCAAAGATAGCCAAAACGACTCTCTGGAATGTGGCAGGAGCATTATAGAGCCCAAAGGGAAGAACCTGATATGCGAATGTTCCCCAAGGATAGGTGAAAGTAGTTTAGTCCTAGTCCTCCACTGCCACTTGTATTTGGTTATATCCACTAAATCCATCCAGGAATGAAAAATACTTCCTTCCTGCTAGATTATCCAAAACTTGATCTATGAAGGGTAGTGGAAAATAATCTCTGTAGGTCGCTTTGTTGAGCTCTCGGTAGTCAACGTACACTCTCCATTTTCCATTTTTCTTTGGTACTACCACCAAGGGTGAAACCCATTTTCTGTCCGAGATAGGATAAATAAATCCCACTTGTAAAAGTTTCTCAATTTTTGTTTTGAAAATATCTTTAAGAGCAGGATTGAGTCTTTGCTATGGTTGATGGACCGGTTTAACATCCTCAGTATAGATGTGGTGGGTACAAATGCTTGGGTGAATTCCTCTCATGTCTGTATAGTCCTAAGCAAAATCTTTGAAATTATTCATTAAAACATCGAACAATTTAAGCTCATCTAACTCTGTTAACCAACTATTGATATTTAAAGTTTTTCCTGGTAGTAACATGAGTCTTGGTCCCATGATAGTTGGAGGTGGCAGTATGAACTTCTTTTGTTAATATGTTGAGAGGGTAGCTATGTGGTATAGTTCTATGGAGTCTAGCAATATCTTTGAAGAAGTGATATGTTTTTAGAATGATATTAGCTAGGGCACAAGGCAACACTGTGAAGTTGGTGTAATCATGTTCATTATCTTCAATGTGGATTGGATGTCCCAAAATTTCTTCCACTTCTAAAATCTCTCCATCACTAGTGTCTAAGGAAAGGTCTTGGATGTTTTCTAATTCATCTTATAAATCTTCACCATGTTGTTTAATGACTACCATAGCAAGTGAAGCTAGATTCTCCTGTTTGTTAGATTCTTCTGATTCATCAACCCAAACTTGGTTATGCTCAAAAGGTTGAGCGGGGGGGTATAGGCTTAAGTGTTTTCTATTGGGACCATGTGAAATGATCATTCCTCCTACTCTGTAGTCAATCTTAGCTACAAATGTGGCTAACCACAACCTACCTAATATTACTGGGTAATTGTCCTTAGGTGTGAGGGACTGGATGATTTGGAAATCTACTAGATATTCCCAATCATCAACCTTGACAGGGACATTTTCTAGGACACCTTTGGGAATAGCTATGGATTGATTTTTCATTTGTAATATGGTAGTTGTGGGATGTAAATCAGTGAGTCCTAGTTTTTCCATAACATCCACTATCATAACATTAATGGCTGCTCCCAAGTCCACCAATGCATTAGGTATTGCTACCTCATTGATTGTTATTGTTAAGAGTGGACTACCCAGGTCACCATATTTTGGGATTAAGGTTTTTCCAGCCATAAGGTTAGCTAGATATCCATTGATGTGTATTGTATTAATCTATTTTAGTTTCCTTCCTGGTGTTTTTATGCACAACTATTTAACTAGCTGGTTCAATTCAGGAATTTCTTTAATTGTCTGTAACAAGGGAATCTCGATATGGAGTCATTTAATTTCTTGCATTAAAGCAGTTTCATTAGACAATGACATTTCCAGAGAGTTCCTAGGAACAGTTTCTTTAAGGCGTTCTAGAAAAGGTGCATGAGTTTTCTTTCTTAGCATAGGATCTTTTTCTAGAGTATTTGATGGTTGCTTAGCAGCTTCTTCTTGAGATAGTTCTATGGTAGGTGGTGAAGTTACTCAAAATTATGTTGGGATAACTTCTCTTGATTGTTCCTAGGGTTGTGCTATATAGGTACAAGCAAAGACTTTGGTCCTATGTTAAGTTCCTCGTTTTGGTCTTCTTTGATTTCAACAATGGTGGGTTGATTAAGTGTTTTTCCCGAACTTAACTGTAGGTTTCCACAATAGATGGCATTAACTCCCACCATGTTATCTTGATCAGCAGCATAAACTGGGGCATTTTGACGTGTGTTTTTGGGATTAGGGACTGGTTCTTCTGATAGTGGTGGTTGATTAACTTTTTCATTTTGTTGAGGATTCTAGGGAGCCGGAAGAAGGTTCTATTGTGGATTTGGCATTCATCTTGGACCATTATAAAATTGATTTGGTTGTTGGGCCATTATGGAGGTTGATTGTGAGGGTACCATTGTTGTTGAGGTTGGTTTTACCAAGGAGGATTTCCCCAAGCTTGGTTTGTCCATTCAGGTGGTCCCCATGGTGGGTAAGATCCCCAACCAGGTGGTGCTGAAGGCCAAGGAGCTGTCCACTGAGTATTGTTCCAGTTGTTTGGAGGTTGCCATGTAGGGTTGGAGTTTTGACCATAGGAGAAATTCCCTCCAGGTCTTTGACCCACAAAATTGATCTCCTCCTCAGTGTGAGATGACCATTTCTTAGAATTCTTGATTGCATTCAGGATCTCGTATTGATCAGTGGCATGACTCTTTTCACAAATTTGGCAATTATCAACCTTATCCAAAGGGCATTCTCTTAACAAATGTTTGTTCTAACACCTAGGGAAATAGATGGATAAAGTCTCAGGATTACATGTTTTGGCCTGTCTTCCATCCAAAGTGGTGTTTAGCTGAACAAGAATGTCAATTTTTAGATTTGCTATTTCCTCTTGCAGTTTTCCTATTTCATTTGAACCTCTTAAGAGACTAGATTTATGGATACCTCCTTGAGTATGGGATAAATTCTGGCAAAACTCAGCGATATCACTGAGTTTAAGTTGGGACACATCTCCCTTTCCCATTAGATCTAGACTTCTTCTAGCATCCTCGTCAAGTCCTTTAAGGAATATGGTCTTCAGAATTTATGTGCTTATGGCTTCTTCACCACATCGTTTGGTTAAAAAGAGGAACCTATCAAGGTAATCTTCCAAACTCTCGTCTTCTTTTTGTCTTAGTTTGAATAGTTCCTCTTTCCTATCACTAACTTTGTAATAACTTTGATATTTGTCTAAAAAGATAGTTTCCATGTCATTCCATGTAGTTATTAATCCAGAAACTAATCCCATGAACCAACGCATTGTAGCATCTCTCAGAGTGGAGGGAAAGAGTTTAGATTTCTAGTTATCATTCTTGTAGTCATAAGTTTGACACATGACTTTGAACTCAAAGAGGAACTGGTCAGGATCTTCAGAGGATAATCCTCTAAAATTGGGTAAGATGAATGGTGAAATATTTTTCATTGGTGCATCATCATCTTCATTGAGAGAAATAGGGTAGGTAAAGGTTCACGCTACTGGTCTTCTCAGGTTTTCACCATCTCCTTGGTTTGCCCTCCCATTGAGAGGGTCATTGGTGTAATTATTAGCCATGATGTCAAAAGGAATGTTCTCCTCGACTAGGTTTGTTGGCTGAATGATCACCACCTCAAAGGTTCGGTCTGATGGTAGTACTTTTGGGGTATTTTGGGAGGTCTCAGGTTGATCCTACTCAATCAATTCGTAACTTAGTTCTTCAGTTGAGACTTCTATCTCCCTATTTATAGTTGGAATGACTATTGGGAGGGTCTTTGGTATAAATCTTCTATGTGGAATTTGCTTCCTAACCATGCAGAGAGAGGTTTGCTAACTATTTTTGGGTGTTTACTACAAGAGGTCTCCAAGCATTTCCCTAATAACACTTAGAAAAGAATCACATATCCCCAGCAACAGCGCCAAAAAGTGACAGGCTGTCATGAGGTCCTAACACTTTAGTTGAAAAATATCAGTTTATCGACTAGGGTAGTGTCTGAGATTGTATGCAATAGGGAATGTGGTTTGGATATCTCATCTAGCAACAATTTCCTAAACCTTTAAAAGACTTAAACAAAACTAGAAAGCATTTGAACTCTATACTAGAAAGCATATAAATTCTATACTAGAAAGCATTTGAACTCTATACTAGAAAGCATATAAATTCTATACTAGAAAATATATAAATTCTATACTAAAAAGCATATAAATTCTATTCTATGATCTTGATCAGTGACAAATCCTATAACTGCACACACATTCTAACTTTCAACTAACAGTAAACAATAGCTTAAACTAAAGAAGATGCTCCGGAAATCTTTAAACAAATAGAGCTCTAAGAACTAACGTCACAAACAACACACCCTACTGACTCACAACAGATAACTAAACATAAAATAACTCTAGCTGAAACAAAACATCCACAGAAACAGAAATACTTATCTATTCTACAATCCCACGAGTGGCCAGCTCTTGGGAGAAATTTGTCCTTTAACTCAAATCACATTCAATCATTTCCACAGCAACATAGTAATTCCATTCATATCTTCATAACTCAAAAGGAAATACTTAAAATAACACCATTTGCATAAAATTGCAAAACATAACCCTCGATTATTTGCCAAAAAGAGATATATTGATTTTCATCTTCTTCACAGTATAATATATATCTATTTTTTGAGCAACTCACCAAAACTGAACTATTATCAAATCCTATATTCTAGATGGCGGTAAAAATGCCATTGAAAAAGTCTTATAACAGAAAAATAGAATTCTAACTATTGATTTCTTTAAAACATATAAAAGGCTCTGAGTGGAGCCATAATGTCTGAGATAACCAACAGAAATAACAGAATTAAAAGAAAGTCTTCAATCAATGCACGCCTAAAATTTCTGGCGCCCTCAACTTCCAGTGCACTTGACCTCAACTGCTTGAAGTCCACTCCTCTCGTAGGCCATTAATTAATCCTGCATAATTACTCAACTCTACATACCATTATATCAACATTCAATAGCTAATTCCAATCAAATTAGGAATAAAGATTTGTACAACATTTTATTAAAACAAGATAAATATTGCTTATAAAAACAAACAAATTAGCAAGGCTAGGGTGGTTGGGCAATGCAAAAAGGGTTATTTGTTTTATTAAAGTAATGAGGTTGTTTATATCTCATTAGTGGTGATGAGCTCCTCTTGCATTTTGGGTTGTGTGTTTACTTTCCTTGTGCTTGCATTTACATTCATATATATGAGAAAATTAAAAAGAAAAAAATCACTGCATTCACTGTGTTTTATTGTTGCAAGGTGTGACCCTTGGTCTTCTTGTTCAGCACTGTGCTGCGATGGTTTGTGACAAGGGCTTAACTGCCTCCCATGCTTGTTAAGTCAAGTGGTTGTATCGGGCATTAATAGGTCGATCTTTTGGTGCAACAGCAACTAACAGTTGGTATCAGAGCCGAGGTCACGGGTTCAAACCCTACACTTGCGTTGGGGGGGTTGTTGCAAGGTGTGACCCTTGGTCTTCTTGTTCAGCGCTGCGCTGCGGTGGTTTGTGACAAGGGCTTAACTGCCTCTCGTGCTTGTTAAGTCAAGTGGTTGTATCAAGCATTAATAGGTCAATCTTTTGGTGCAACAACAACTAACATTTTGTGTGTCTTCAATGATGTCTTCTTCATGTTTTTGCATGACTGTAATTGTCTTCTCCATGTTTTACGTGCTTGTTATTGTCTTCAATGTGTGGCGTGTCTTCATCGTGCTTGGTGTGTTTGTTGTGTTTGTTGACCTTACTTTAATGCATGTATTGGCCTTGCATTCATACATAGATTAAAGTGGGGGCTAAATGTTATCATGAAAAATTTCCCCTTGGGGGCTTTTCCCTCTTAAGGTTTAGCTCCTGGGTCCTCAGAATGCATTATAAGCATCTTGCGTGTTAATTTTGACTCTTGATGAGAAAACCCTAAAGTATTATGGCAAATAGTGTTGCAAGTATGGGCCTAATCAGTGTTGTCATTGATGTCAACATACTCCTATTGCATTGATGTCAAGGATTGGATGAGTTGTATGCTGAGGATATTGAGAAAATTAGTCCTATCAGGAACAGAGAAGAACAGTGAAGATAGTGAAGTAAAGATCCCAGCTAAGATGAAGATCAGAGGTTGCGCATCAAAGGGTTTGTAGATATGTGTCTAAAGGTGATCCAGTAAAGATATGAGAGGTCCGCATGAAGATTACAAGAAGTTATGGCCATATGAGTAAAACCAGTTCTGGCAGATGTTTAGAGGTGACAGAGTGACACAAATAGGTCTGGTGAGATCTGCAAATGCAATGTCTTGTTTTGCGGATTTGGTGGAGTGTTTAGGAAGTCAATGAGAATTGACAAATCAATTGGTTCATGGTCTGGAGGTCTGCAAGCATCTATTCCATTATGACAGTAATGATAGATTGTGTTCTTGAGGTTCCGGATGAAGGAGAGAATGATTTCTGTAAGCAGAAGTAGTGTGGATGATCTTGGTGATTCACGCAAGCTTGTGGGGGTCACTGGATTATGTCCAGTTCGTGTTGGTGGTCTGCATTGAAGATTGAGCTCGTAATTGAAGAATTACTTCCAGATGATGATGTTCTTCCCAAACTTCACCGACCAGATGATTTACACATCTTGCGGATGATCTTGAAGATGTTCTGCGAAGCATAGCGTGTTTCTCAAAGAAGATTGAAGTCCCAGATTTGTGTGGCCAACAGTGTGATGATTCACATAAAGTCTTTTGTAATAAATCAAGTTGTATTTGTGTATTTGCTCTGTAAAGTATGCCGACTTTGATGATTATCCCAAAGTCAATGTCTTGTATAAATAAGAGTTGTGAAGTCATTTCAAAAGTATCTAGGTGAGAATGAGAGTGTGATAGAGAGGAGAAGAGCGAAAGACAGAGCAGAAGTGTTGGACTTAAATGGAACTGACTCAAGCATGGTGAAGATGCTATTCTTTAGTTCAAGTATGTAATATTTATCATTCTGTAGACATGTGTCTCCTATAGGCAGTGGGCCTCTTGTGAGCAGTGTGCTTGGGTAGTGAGCCCTAATTGGCATGTGCCATCTTATTTTCTTATTCTTTTAACAGAGAATACAATATTGGGTTAGTCACCCCGTAGTTTTTTCCTTAACCAGGTTTTCCACATTAAAATCTTGGTGTCATATGTGTTAATGTGTTTCTGCTCTTGAATTATTACATTGTGTTTTCATGATTGATTTATTATTATGCTGCTGAATTACAAGAAGGATTTAAGTGGTTAATCAAAGGAAAGTTTTGAGACAACTGATTCACCCCCCCTCTCAGTTCTCTGTCTTGAAACTGACAAATAGGACCTAGGGGGTGCTATTGAGATGACTCCTACCTAAAATAGGGGGGAGGACTTGGGTGCTTGCACCCTAGTCCTACCCTATTTTAGGTCAAGCCCTAATTTGAAGTGTTAGTTATATGATCGTTGTTAGGTCCTATGCTGACACCAAAAGTTTGAATTAAGAAATTCTTGGAATTTGTAGTTGGATATATAAGCATGTTTAGGTTTTCATTTGTAAACTAGAAGATGATTGCAAACTTTATGCATACTTGTGATATTAGAGCATCCATGATATTCATTGTTGCAGAGTAGAGCATTGTTATTATGTTTGTGATTGTAGATTTGACTTCATCTTCTAATGTGATTGAAGAGCCTTCATTTATGTGACATCTATTGTGTTTTCTATCATTTATCATTTAGATTTTGCCTCTATCCCACAAGGATATGCACTCTTATCTGACAACAGTGATCAGAAGACTTGAATGTCTCTCTGGGGCTTGACTGAGGCGAGCTTCTAAATACCACAACCCCAACCACACTCCTTTGTGATTGCAGGTTACAAGTACCAAGTTTTGCATAGTGGAGTTGCAGAGGAAGGTTGAAGGAGATAAGGATTCAGGATCCGAAGGAAAGAAGTGAAATAGAGCTTTTTTGGGACATGGGTGCCTAGGACAATGTCCTCTGGAGTTAGAGAGACATGAATCAGAGATACAGGGACATTCTATATTTGAAGGAGCTTCTACATCCCAAGAATCAGCCTACCTTGGACTTGGGCACCCGGGGTAGTGTCCTCTGCATTTTGAGTGACAAAAATAGTCAGAACAATGATTATCAGTGCTAGGAGGAGTTTTGCATTTCATGAAGAACACAGTGCCTTGGACTTGGGCACCCAAGGCATTGTCCTTGAATATTCTAAATTCTGAACTTTGAAAAATGGTCAGTTACCAATCTCTATCCTTTTCCTTAATTTGTAAACATTTATCAAAATTTACCAGTTTATTCATTATTTTGCATATTTAGGGTTTTGAGAGTATTTGAGCATTAAATAGAGATATTGATTGATTACATCTAAGCTTCTGCATCGTTCCAAGTGACAGCCCAACCTATTAGGTGAATGCTCTCTATTAGTAGAGATTCAACTCAGTTGATATGTCCTTGAATGTTTGTGGTGAAGGGAGGATCTAAACCCATCAAACCCTCAAACCAAACAAAATCAACCCCCCCCTTTTTACCACTAAACATAAGCGTGTTTAGTGTTTCATTTGCAAACTAGAAGATGATTGTGAACTTTTGGCTAACCTATGATTTTAAAGCATTCAAGATATTTATTGTTGTGGAGCAAAACATTGTTATTGTGTTTGTGATTGCAGATTTAGCTTCATCTTCTCATGTGTTGAAGAGCCTTCATCTATGTGAGATCTACACCTCCAAGGTGATATCTATGTGTTTGAATCATCTATCAATTTGTTTTTGCCTCTATCTTGCAAGGATACACAATCTCCATCTGACAATGGTGTTCGAAAGACTTGAACGTCTCTTCGGGGCTTGACTGAGGTAAGCCTCTAAACACCACAACCCCCAACCACTCTCCTTGTGATTGCAGGTTATAGGTTTCGCATCTTGGTGGAGTGGAGTTGCAGGGAACAGTAAGACAGTGTGCAGATTCTAGATCCTCGAATAAAAAGACTATTTGGACTAAGGTGCCAATGCCAGTGTCCTCCAAAGTTGAAAATACATAAACAATTTGGACAATGACAATTACCATCTGAAGAGCCTCTGGCATCCTAAAAATAACCTTGCCTTGGACTCGGGCACTAGTGCCAGTGTCCTCTGAATCTCATGGGATAGAAACGGAAAGTACAGTGAACATTAGTGTCAGAAGGAGATTAGGATTTCGCAAAGAAAAAAACACCTTGGAAAGGGGCGTTAGTGCCATTGTCCCTGAGTATTCTGCATTCTAAACTTTGAAAAATGGTCAGTTATCAATCTCTGCATACTACCTTAGTCTGCAAGGATTTGTCATAATTCATATATTTGCTTACCGTTTTGAATTTGCTTAGGGTTTTAAGGGTATTTGAGCATTAAATTGATACATTAGTTGATAATATCTAAGCTTCCACATTGTTCCAAGTGACATCCTAACCTATAGGTGAATCCTCTTGCAAAAGTATGATTCAACTCGGTTAATATGTCCTTGAATGTTTGTTGAGAAAGGAGGATTTAACCCACATCCATTGAAACAAAAACCCCATCCAATCCCTCCTTTTTCCTACTAAACATTTTGGTGAACCCATGTTTATTTGAATTTTACACTTTGTTGAGTGTTGTACTTTAGATTTGCATTCATTCATCTTATTGCATTTGAAATTTTTTTTAAAAAAATGATTTTTTTTTTTTAAATGAAATATTTGAAATATTTGAAAAAATTGGCATCTCAGGCTTGCATTTTGGCATAATTTGAATTAATTGGCATTTAATTTCTGTTATTTTCATTAGATCTGATTTAAATTTCAGAAATTCATCTTATTTTAATCACTTGCATTGCATTCTCATGTTTAATTTGTTAAAAATTGCTTGAAATTGTGCATTTTCATAAAAACCTAGTTTTGCATTAGCTAGGGTTTGTAGTTAAAATCTTGTTTCAGATTTTATTACCCTTTTCAAACACTCATTGAGGACTGATCTATAATTGTATTGTTGCATCATAGTGCCTTCTTTGCAAAAAAAAAACATGTCTAGGGTTTAAAAAACTTACATTTTCACTAGATTTGGCCTTATTGTCTCTCTAGAATTGCATCATAGGCCTGTTGTGAAGGATATTATTGCATTATTGGGTTGATATTTATCTTATTATTTGCTTCCCCTCATAAAATTCTTCACAACACCTCTTCCGTTAGTAATTTGCATTGAAAATTTGAGAAAAGAGTGAAAAATCAAGCATTTAGGATCTTACACATATCTTGCTCCTAGAGTTTGTTATATTAGTTTGTGCATTAAGTGTTGCATGCTTTTGCATGAGTTTTATAACCCACCACCCTAATAGAAATATCCCTTTAAGAAGTAGAAGACTCATGGGATCTAGTGCTCCTGAAGAGAATGGTATTCCTACCTCTGAAAATCCATTGCAAACCTTCTTTACAAAAGGAGAGACACAAATTTTTCAAGATATCATATCTCCTACAACTACAATGAAAGATCAAATATTTCATGATTTTGAGGACACTATTGAGGTGGTAACACATGTACCTCATGAGTAAATAAACAAACTTGATAAAGAGCTAGCCGATTTTCAAGCATTTGTGGAAAATGAAAGGATAGCGGAAGAAGCTATACCTACGATTCACAACATAAGAGAGTTGATAAAAGAAGGACAAGATGGTGTTAATTAAATTTGAGGCTTAGCACATATAGTACATAATAATGTTATGCCAGTGACTGAATGTGCAAAATTTATTAACAACATGTTATCACTGACTCATACGCAAATATCGGCACCTATACTGACCACTGGAATGTCTACATTTACATCAACAATTTTAACTACTAATGCAAATTCTTGTAGTAATGCTACCATTGGTATTGGACTATCTAATGGCACTAATTCACAAAATTACAAAGTTTTGGGATTCAACTATCAGAACTTAGCACCTAAGGTGACTTCTTTCATGAATAGTTACTCTCATCAACCTCTCCATCCCACTTATTCTCAACCACCTCTTACATACAACTATTCACAACCACCTTCCACCTACAATTGCCCTCAACCACTTTCATTTCCACTCATAACCAATCTCCTCAAAATGTCATGCACACGGCTTCTAATTCTCAAACCGCATCTCCTAATGATGCCCTCCTAAACCAACTCTTGCAAGGCATGACTTCTTTACAACAAAAGGTGACAAGCTTGATGAATTCTTCACAACCCAATATACTAACTTATCATGCTCGTAATCCCCTGGCTTATGCAATCTTGAGAACTCCTATGCCTGAGAGGTTTGAAACTCGTTGCTTTGAAAACTATGATGGAAAAGGTGATCCTAATACTCATGTGGTAGCATTCACGGCTATGTGTAGTGATTTCTACTTTGAAGAGGACTTGTTAACAAAACTTTTCCCGCAATCTCTTAAAGATACTGCTCTAGAATGGGCTTGCTCTTTACCTCCAAATTTAATACACCCTTTTTCATAGCTAGTTGATCAATTCTTACAATATTTTCAAGCAAACATTGGACCTCAGGTTTCTTTGATTGATTTAGTTCACTACAAGCAAGGTCCGAAAGAGAACCCAACTGAATTTATTAGTCGGTATCAAGCTTTGTATACACAAATTCAATATCAGATGAAGGATGAGGATGTTCAAAAGTTGTTTATTACAAATCTACAACCTAACATCTGTGATAAGATTCTCTTGATGAAGTATAACTCTTTTCAACATTTATACACTGTCCTTCATGATTATCAGCTTTTGTCTAGTCAGTATGAAAACCAAAACTTGTCAGCTCAAGTTGGTCAATCCATGGGTGGACCTTCACAAAACAACTTCAAGAGGAATAATAAGACTTTCATCAAGGTTAATGGACATAATCCAAACAATTTCTCACAATTGTCTGCTATCACTAATCCAACGAGGACATCATTTCAGAATAGACAACAAAGATAGTTTACTCTGATATCTGAATCCTATCATTCTTTCATGAATCAAGCTATGAGTAATAACCTCTTGAAGCTTCCTCCAATTAAACCATTAGATCCTAGTAGAATTCAAGGACCTTATTGCAATGCTAATGCTTTTTATCATTTTCATTGGCAACAAGGACATGATACTGACGATGTATGCGTCTTAAACATGAAATACAAGACCTCATCGACTCAAATGTTATATAGGTATCTAGTGTGAGTGATAATGGAAATAAGTCGGTTGCTCCTCCGAATCAGAATTTACAGATCTTCACTAATCCCTTTCCTAAGAATAGCGATAATAACATGATGGAACAAAATACACTAGAAGTAGAAGATGACTATTTGAACTATGATGAGATAATTGCTACAATAGAAGTGGATAAGGAAAATACTGAAGTATTACCTTGTCCATGAAGGAATGGTATTTATGATGAGGTTCCTCCTCCGTTATCCCTTCAAGGATCAGAAGATAACCAAAATGCATTGGAAAGACAAATGGAACAACCAAAGCAAGAGATTATGATAAAAGAAAAGATTGAAATGGTACAAGATAGTCCTTCTCCCTATGATAGAAGGAATCAACAAAATAAGAGAGCTAAAAATTGGAAAAGAGTAAAACGGTTATCATCAATAAAAACTAATAGTGATTCCCCTCCTCATAAACAACAAAAGACCTCACATATACAAAGAGTTGATGAACAAGCACCACATGGACTTTCTAACAACAATGAACAATCAAATATGAACCACTCAAGCTTCGTACAAAACTTGATGGAGCATCTCTCCAAGATGCTCGCAAGTTCTAAATTTTAGTATGGTTGTACTAATAGGTAAGTATTTCTAACCCTTTACCTCTGTGTTGTGTTTCCCCCGTGACGTGTTATGTGTTGTTTAGGCCTCCTAGGATGACCCTTGATACTCTTGTAAGGTTGAGGATACTAGGAGACTGCCTCTGTTGTGACCCTTCTTCTATTTGTATCATCATTCATCTATATTGCCTCTCCTCTATTTTCATTGTTGTGTGTTGTGTCCTAGGGGCATAGCATTGCGGTTGGTGACTTGGGGGCACCTTCCTATGTGACGACCCTAGGGCACTTGTTTCTCATCTCTTGATTTATTGTTTACCTTCCTCTAGTGGTTCTATCTAGCTGGTGGATGACAAAAAACAAATAAGTCTAATACACAACATGTGTCTCTTCAGCAAGTAAGCAAAAATGGACCTAGTCCATACATGATGATGGGGTTGATATATATTATCTGACGCTTGGCTAGTAGAATCACTCCATGTGATATTTTGATGATGTTTTATCACACTAACAAACCATAACAATACTACTGCTCCATGCACTTTGTTTATCTTGGATCTCTCCTTGGTTATATTTAGTTTTGAGATCTCTACAACATAGCCCCACGGTTATACTCGGGTTTTGAATCCATAGTATAATCTCAGCTTTTGATGTGATTATGTTTATGCATTGTTTTAATCATGTGACGTGGTTATTATCTTATGGAAAGATTTCTAACCTCTTTTCTTGCAAGATATTGTGTGTTTGTGGGAACATTTGGCGATCGTAAAGTGCATTTCACTGCTGGGGGCATGGGCTTTGCAAAACCTCTTGTTCCCTTGTGTGTTTTCTTCCTACCTTAACGTGCTTGATATTGGTACACGATATGAACCACCTTAATGTGGGAGCATATATAAGGTAAGCTATCTGATGATTTTGGTACTGATAAAGTGTGTTTGTAAGCCCTCTTCGGAAGTGAGATGATGTATCTCTGAGCGAGTGCACATCTTTATTTTATATGGCAATCATTAAGCCCTCTATGGAGGCAAGATATCATGCATATCCTTTTATTTTAAGCCCTCTACAGAAGCAGGGATGGTGTATTTTTCAAGGAGAGTGCACATCCTATCATTTCTAAAAGTCCTCCGAGTAGGCAGGGTTGGTGTATCCTCCCTTAAGCGTGTCTTTGGCGGTTGTTGTGGTGAAGCTTAACCATCAGGTGTGCCTGTAATGTGCCTGAGATGGTGGTGAACCTAGCAATAGTCTCCTTCCATCACTTTTTTTCTATTTTTTCTCCGTGTCTTTCATGTGTTTGTGTATGGAGTGTTTGTTCCCAAGCATAGTCTAAAGACTGGTGGCGATGAGTCCCTCCTATGCTTTGGGATTTGTATGGCATGTTTGTTCTCAATTGTAGTCTAAAGACTGGTGGCAATGAGTCCCTCCTACACTCTGAGATTTGTATTGCGTGTCTATTGCCCCATATGCACTCTAAAGTTTGGTGGCGATGAGTCCCTCCTGCATTTTGGGTTGTGTGTTTACTTTCCATGTACTTGCATTTACATTTCATATATATGAAAATTAAAAAATAAATAATCACTGCATTTATTGTATTCCTTGTGTTTTACGTGTCTTCAATATTGTATTCTCTATGTTTTACGTGACTATAACTATCTTCTCTATCTTTTGCTTGTCTGTTACTGCCTTTAGTGTGTTTGGCGTGTCTGCACCGTGCTTGGAGTGTTTGTTGTGTTTTCACCATACTTTAATGCATGTATTAGCCTTGCATTTATACATACATTAAAGTGGGGGATAAATGTTATGTTAGAAAATGTCCCCTTGGAGGATTTTCCCTCTTAAGATTTAGCTCCCATCTCCTTAGAATTTATTATAAGCATCTTGCATGTTAATCTTGAATCCCGATGAGAAAACCCCGAAGTTTTGTGGCAAATAGGACATAGGGGGTGCTATTTTGATAGTCCCTAACTCAAAATGGGGGGGGGGGGGGACTTGGGCACTAGCGCCCTAGTCCTACCCCATTTTAGGTCAGCCCTAAATTTAAATGTCAGTTTTATGACCATTACTTAGGTCCTATGCTGACATCTTAAGTTTGAATTACAAAATTCTTAGCAGGAATGTGTGTTGTTGCATATATAAGCATGTTTAGTGTTTCATTTGCAAACTAGAAGATGATTGTGAACTTTTGGCTAACCTATGATTTTAGAGCATTCAAGATATTCATTGTTACAAAGCAGAGAATTGTTATTGTGTTTGTGATTGCATATTTAGTTTCATCTTCTCATGTGTTGAAGAGCCTTCATCTATGTGAGATCTACACCTCCAAGGTGATATCTATTTGTGTTTGAATCATCTATCAATTTGTTTTTGCCTATATCCCACAGGGATACACACTCTCTATCTGACAATGGTGTTCGGAAGACTTGAATGTCTTTCCAGGGCTTCTCTCCGAGGCTTGACTGAGGCAAGCCTCTAAACACCACAACCCCCAACCACTCTCCTTGTGATTGCAGGTTACAGGTTTCACATCTTGGCAGATTGGAGTTGCAGGGAACAGTAAGATAGTGTGTAGATTCCAGATCCCCAAAGAAAAAGACTATTTGGACTATGGCACCAATGCCAGTATCCTCCAAAGTTGAAAACATAGAAACAATTTAGATAGTGACAATTAGCATCTTAAGAGTTTCTGGCATCCTAAAAATAACCCTGCCTTGGACTCGGTCACTAGTGCCAATGTCCTCCGCATCTCACGGGACATAAACAAAAACTACAATGAACATCAGTGTCAAAAGGAGATCAAGATTCCACAAACAAAACAACACCTTGGACAGAGGCGTTAGTGCCATTTTCCCTTAGTATTCCACATTCCAAACTTCAAAAAATGGTCAGTTATCAATCTCTGCCTACTACTTTAGTCTGCAAGGATTTGTCGTAATTCATCAATTTGCTTACTATTTTGCATAATTAGGGTTTTAAGGGTATTTGAGCATTAAATTGATACATTAGTTGATAATATCTAAGCTTCCACATTGTTCCAAGTGATAGCCTAACCTATAGGTGAATCCTCTTGCAAAAGTGTGATTCAACTCAATTGATATGTCCTTGAATGTTTGTTGAGAAAGGAGGATTTAACCCACACATCCATCAAAACAAAAACCCCATCCAATCCCTCCTTTTTCCCACTAAACATTTTGGTGAACCCATTTTTATTTGAATTTTGCACCTTCCTGAGTGTTTTACTCTAGATTTGCATTCATTCATCTTATTGAATTTCAAAAATTACAAAAAAAAATGAAAAATTTGAAAAATTCAAAAAAATTGGCATCTTAGGGTTGCATTTTGGCATAATTTGAATTAATTGGCATTTAATTTCATTTAATTTCTGTTATTTTAATTAGATCTGATTTAAATTACATAAATTCATCTTATTGTAATCACTTGTATTGCATTCTCATGATTAATTTGTTAAAAATTGCTTGAAATTGTGCATTTTTCATAATAAACTAGTTTTGCATTAGCTAGGGTTTGTACTTAAAATCTTGTTTCAGATTTTACTACCCTTTGCAAACACTCATTTAGGACTGATTTCTAATTTTAATGTTGCATCATAGTTCCTTCTTTGCAAAAAAAATCATTTCTAGGGTTTGAAAACCTTGCATTTTCACTAGATTTGGCCTTATCATCTATCTAGAATTGTATCATAGGCATGTTGTAAAGGATATTATTGTATTATTGGGTTGATATTTAGCTAATTATTTGCTTCCCCTCATAAAATTCTTCACAACACCTCTTTCGTTAGTGATTTGCATTGAAAATTTGAGAAAAGAGTGAAAAATCAAGCATTTTGGATCTTACACATATCTTGCTCCTAGGGTTTGTTCTATTAGTTTGTGTATTAAGTGTTGCATGCTTTTGCATGAGTTTTATAACCTTCCACCCTAATAGAAATATCCCTTTAAGAAGAAGTATAAGACTCATGGGATCTAGTGCTCCTGAAGAGAACGATATTCCTACCTCTAAAAATCCATTGCAAACCTTCTTTACAAAAGGAGAGACAAATTTTGTAAGATAACATATCTCCTACAACTAAAATGGAAGATAAAATATTTCATGATGTTGAGGACACTATTGATGTGGTAACACATGTACCTAATGAGCAAATAAACAAACTTGATAAAGAGCTAGCCAATTTTCAAGCATTTGTGGAAAATGAAAGGATAGCAGAAGAAGCTATACCTGCAATTCACAACATAAGAGAGTTCATAAAAGAAGGACAAGATGGTGTTAATGTAATTCAAGGCTTAGCACATATAGTACATAATAATGTTATGTCGATGACTAAATGTGCAAAATTTATTAACAACATGTCATCACCGACTCATACGCAAGTATTGACACCTATACCGACTACGGGAATGTCTACATTTACATCAACAATTTTAACTACTAATGCAAATGCTTGTAGTAATACTACCACTGGTATTGGAGTATCTAATGGCACTAATTCTCAAAATTACAAAGTTGTGGGATTCAACTATCAGAACTTAGCACCTAAGGTGACCTCTTTCATGAATAGTCACTCTCAACCACCTCTCCATCCCACTTATTCTCAACCACCTTTCCATCCCACTTATTTACAACCACCTTCCACCTACAATTGCTCTCAACCACCTTTAATTTCCACTCACAACTAATCTTCTCAAAATGTCATGCAAATGGCTTCTAATTCTCAAACCGCATCTCGTAATGATGCCCTCCTAAACCAACTCTTGCAAGGCATGACTTCTTTACAACAAAAGGTGACAAGCTTGACGAATTCTTCACAACCTAATATACCAATTTGTCATGCTCGTAATCCCCTATCTTATGCAATCTTGAGAACTCCTATGCTTGAGAGGTTTGAAACTCCTCGCTTTGAAAAATATGATGGAAAAGGTGATCCTAATACTCATGTGGTAGCATTCACGACTATGAATAGTGATTTCTACTTTGAAGAGGACTGGTTAGCAAAAGTTTTCCTGCGATCTCTTAAAGATACTACTCTAGAATGGTTTTGCTCTTTACCTCTGAATTCAATACACTCTTTTTGACAGCTAGTTGATCAATTCTTACAACATTTTCAAGCAAACATTGGACCTCAGGTTTCTTTGATTGATATAGTTCATTGCAAGCGAGTTCTGAAAGAGAAATTAACTGAGTTTATTAGTTTGTATCAAGATTTGTATACACAAATTCAATATCAGATGAAGGATGAGGATGTTCAAAAGGTGTTTATTACAAATCTACAACCTAACATCCGTGATAAGATTCTCTTGATGAAGTATAACTCTTTTCAACATTTGTGCACTGCCCTTCGTGATTATCAGCTTTCATCTAGTCAGTATGAAAACCAAAACTCATCAGCTTAAGTTGGTCAATCCATGGGTGGACCTTCACCAAACAACTTCAAGAGGAATAATAAGACTTTCATCAAGGTTAGTGGACAGAATTCAAACAATTTCTTGCAAGTGTCTACTATCACTAATTCAATGAGGACATCATTTCAAAATAGACAACAACAAAGACAGTTTACTCCGATATCTAAATCCTATCATTATATCATGAATCAAGCTGTAAGTAATAACCTCTTGAAGCTTCCTCTGATTAAACCATCAGATCCTAGTAGAACGCAAGGACCTTATTTCGATGCTAATGCTTTTTGTCATTTTCATCAGCAACAAGGACATGATACTAAACAATGTATGCATCTTAAACATGAAATAAAAATACCTCATTGACTTGAATGTTATACAAGTATCTGGTGTGAATGATAATGGAAATAAGTCAGTTTCTCCTTCGAATTAGAATTTATAGATCTTCACTAATCCCTTTCCTAAGCATAGCGATAATAACATGATGGAACAAAATACACTAGAAGTAGAAGATGACTATCTGAACTACGATGAGATAATTGTTACAATAGAAGTGGATAAGGAAAATACTGAAGTATTACCTTGTCCACAAAGGAATGGTATTTATGCTGAGGTTCCTCCTCCGTTATCCCTTCAAGGATCAGGAGATAACCAAAATGCATTGGAAAGACAAATGGAAGAACCGAAGCAAGAGATTATGATAAAAGAAAAGATTGATATGGTACAAGATAGACCTTCTCCCTATGATAGAAGGAATCAACAAAATAAGAGAGCAAAAAATTGGAAAAGAGTAAAACAGTTATCATCAGTACAAACTAACAGTGGTTCCCCTCCTCATAAACAACAAAAGACCTCACATATACAAAGAGTTGATGAACAAGCACCACATGGACTTTCTAACAAAAAAGAACAATCAAATATGAACCACTCAAGCACAAAAAAGAACAATCAATTATGAACCACTCAAGTTTCGCACAAAACTTGATGAAGCATCTCTCTAAGATGCTCACAAGTTCCAAATTTTAGTACGGTTGTACTAGCACGTAAGTATTTCTAAACCTTTACCTCTATGTTGAGTTTCCCCTGTGATGTGTTATGTGTTGTTTAGGCCTCCTAGGATGACCCTTAATACTCTTGTAAGGTTGAGGATACTGGGAGACCGCCTCTATTGTGACCCTTCTTCTATTTGTATCATCATTCTTCTATCTTGCCTCTCCTCTATTTTCATTGTTGTGTGTTGTGTCCTAGGGGCATAGCGTTGTGGTTGGTGACCTAGGGCACCTTCCTAAGTGACGACCCTAGGGCACTTGTTTCTCCTCTCTTGATTTATTGTTTACCCTCCCTATTGGTTCTATCTAGCTGGTGGATGACGAAAAACAAATAAGACTGATACAGACCACATGTCCCTTCAGCGAGTAAGCAAAAATGGACCTAGTCCATACATGATGATGGGGTTGATATATATTATCTGACACTCGGCTAGTAGAATCAATCCATGTGATATTTTGATGATGTCTTATCACACTAACAAACCATAACAATATTGTTGCTCCGTGCACTTTGTTTATCTTGGATCTCACCTTGCTTATATTTGGTTCTAAGATCTCTGCAGTATAGCCCCACGGTTATACTCAGGTTCTGAATCCATAGTATAACCTCAACTTTTGATGTGAGTACATTTATGCATTGTTCTAATCATGTGATGTGGTTATTATCTTATGGAAAGATTTCAAACCTCTTTTCTTGCAGGATATTGTGTGTTTGTGGGAACATTTGGTGATCGTAAAGTGCATGTCACTTCTGGGGGCATGAGCTTTGCGAAAGCTCTTGTTCCCTTGTGTGTTTTCTTCCTACCTTAATGTGCTTGATATCAATACATGATATCAACCATTTTAAGGTGGGGGTATATATAAGGTAAGCTATCTAATTATTTTGGTACTAATGAAGTGTGTTTGTAAGCCCTCTGCAGAGGTGGGATGTTGTATCTCCAAGCGAGTGCACATCTTTTTTTCATATGGCAATCATTAAGCCCTCTATGGAGGTAGGATATCATGCATATCCTTTTATTTTAAGCCCTCTACAGAGGCGGGGATGGTGTATTTGTTGAGGAAAGTGCACATCCTGTCATTTCTAAAAGTCCTCCAAGTAGGTGGAGTTGGTGTATCCTCCCTTAAGCGTGTCTTTGGTGGTTATTGTGGCAAAATAAAACCATCAGGTGTGCCTGTAATGTGCCTGAGATGGTGGTGAACCTAGCAATAGGCTTCTTCTATCACTTTTTTTCTGTGTTTTCTCTATGTCTTCTAGGTGTGTGTGTATGGTGTGTTCATTCCCAAGCATAATCTAAAGACTAGTGGCGATGAGTCCTTCCTATGCTTTTGTATGGCATGTTTGTTCTCAAGTGTAGTTTAAAGATTGGTGGTGATGAGTCCCTCCTACACTCTGAGATTTGTATTGCGTGTTTGTTGCCCCATACGCAGTCTAAAGACTAGTGGCAATGAGTCCTTCCTGCATTTTGGGTTGTGTGTTTATTTTCTATGTACTTGCATTTGCATTTCATAAATGTGAAAATGAAAAAAGAAATAATCACTGCATTCACTGTATTCCTTATGTTTTGCATGTCTTCAATACTATATTCTCTATGTTTTACGTGACTGTAACTGTCTTCTCCATGTTTTGTGTGCATGTTACTATCTTCAGTGTGTTTGGCATGTTTGCATCGTGCTTGGAGTGTTTGTTGTGTTTTGACCATACTTTAATGCATGTATTGGCCTTGCATTTATACATACATTAAAGTGGGGGCTAAATGTTATGCCAAAAAATGTCCCCTTGGGGGCTTTTCCCTCTTAAGTTTTAGCTTCCGTGTCCTTAGAATTCATTATAAGCATCTTACATGTTAATCTTGAATCCTGATGAGAAAACCCCAAAGTCTTGTGGCAAATCAGACCTAGGGGGTGCTATTTTGATAGCCCTAACTCAAAATGGGGGGGTGGACTTGGGCGCTAGCGCCCTAGTCCTGCCCCATTTTATGTCATCCCTAAATTTTAATGTCAGTTTTATGACCGTTACTTAGGTCCTATGCTGACATCTTAAGTTTGAATTATGAAATTCTTAGCGGGAATGTGTGTTGTTGCATATATAAGCATGTTTAGTGTTTCATTTATAAACTAGAAGATGATTGTGAATTTTTGGCTAACCTATGATTTTAGAGCATTCAAGATATTCATTGTTGCAAAGTAGAGCATTGTTATTGTGTTTGTGATTGTAGATTTAGCTTCATCTTCTCATGTGTTGAAGAGCCTTCATCTATGTGAGATCTACACCTCTACGGTTATATCTATTTGTGTTTGAATCATCTATCAATTTGTTTTTGCCTCTATCCAGTAGGGATACACACTCTCTAGCTGACAACGGTGTTCAGAAGACTTGAATTTCTCTCCGGGGCTTGACTGAGGCAAGCCTCTTAACACCACAACCCCCAACCACTCTCCTTGTGATTGTAGATTACAGGTTTCACATCTTGGTGGAGTGAAGTTGTAGGGAATAGTAAGATAGTGTGTAGATTCGAGATCCCCGAAGAAAAAGACTGCTTGGACTAGGGCGCCAATGCCAGTGTCCTCCAAAGTTGAAAACAAAGAAACAATTTGGATAGTGACAATTAGCATCTAAAGAGCTTCCAGCATTCTGAAAATAACCCTACCTTGGACTTTGGTACTGGTGCTAGTGTCCTCTGCATCTAATGGGGCAGAAATGAAAAGTACAATGAACATCAATGTCGGAAGGAGATTAGGATTCCGCAAAGAAAACAACACCTTGAACAAGGGTGTTAGTGCCATTGTCCTTAAGTATTCCGCATTCCAAACTTCAAAAAATGGTCAGTTATCAATCTCTTCCCACTACTTTAGTCTGCAAGGATTTGTCGTAATTCATCAATTTGCTTACTGTTTTGCATAATTAGGGTTTTAAGGGTATTTGAGATAATTAATCTTTACTTAGTGAAGATTATTTAAAGGCTTTAATGCTCTAATGTTAGAAATTAATCTTTACTTAGTGAAGATTATATTATATTTTTGTATTTTATTAATTTGGTATTTTATCCCCACATGTCGGATAACACCTCTTTTATTCCTTCTGTGGGAACAATCTATATTTTGGTAGATTCCTCCTTAAGAGGAAACTTGTGGCACACACCTTATGCAAGGTGGCATATGGGAGTTACGCATAACTCCATTCTTCACCTCTATTTAAGAGGTGTCTCCTCCTCTCTTTTTGCACATAATCTCTTCACAAAAATATCTTCTTATTCTTCTTCTTCATCTCATTTCTCTCATTGAGAAGCTTCTCAATATCTTTTGACTTCTTTCCACTTGCATATACACAGAGGTTTTTTCTTTGTTTTTCCCCCTTCATAATCTTGGTCTTGGTCTCCTTGGTGCAATCTACAATTTGGTATTTCTCTTGTGTTTTGTATTATTTACTTTACATGTTTGATTAGTGCTATTTGATCCTGCAATTTCCCTTTTCATTATTAGTTATCTTCTTATTATTATTGTTGTTTGACCTGCATAGTTCATGTCACTAGTTATACAATAGATTGTTTGTGTATTCTGTAGCTTAATTCCTGTCACAACTAGTTAATTATTTTTGTAGCTGTCTTTCTACCTATTTTTATCGATGTAACAGACTTCGTATAAGTTCCTATAGCCTGATTTAATTTCTTGTAGCATTCTTTTATCACTATCACTTTTTTACTAGATCTTGTAGCAGACATACGTTGCTTTTTGTAGCTTGAATGAATTGTTTCTTTAGCTTCATTTAAAACCCTCTAAAATAGTTATATTATTATTTAGAACTGAGACAGTGTGTTTTTTTATTATTACCTATGCTTAATTGATGCTAAAATCATTTATATACTCTTATTAAGTATTTATTTCAATGAATTGTTTGAAATCCTTGATTATCATGAATGATTGAAAATATAAACCAGCTTTGGGTAGAAAAGTTATAAACTCTAGTACTTATTGGATATTGAAAAGAAAGAACTATGGGTTAGGGAATATAACCAGTTATCAATTCTATAATTGTGTTAAAATGAATAAATGTTGTTCCTTGTACTATTTTTAAAAATTTTATTTGTTAAGGTGGCTTCATTTGTGCCCCTTGATATCTTCAAGCTCATTCTATCACAGTTTGTGGTGATTTATCATTCTGCTTTTCTCTACCTAAGTCTTGATCTCATACATTATTTAAAACAAGACTAGAGTTTCATTCTCAACTACAATTATGTTGTTTTGATAAAGGGAATCTAATATTTTATTGTGCCTCATTTATCTGTTATAATTTTTGAGAAATTAAAAGCTCATTAGAGCACTAAAGCCTTTAAATATTTTATGTGCAAGACGCATTTGCAGTAATGTTGCATAGGGAGCCCTATTAAGTCTCAGTTGAGTGTTTTTTTTGGGCCCCATGGAAAATATTTCCATCCACTTCGATGGTATGCACTTACATTTTTATGGATCAAGATCTTAAATTTTGATAAAGACAATATGGTTGTTATACCATTTTATAGGACTATTTTCAAAGTCCTTTGATATTAAAATTCTGATGAAGGCACTATGGGTCTTATAACCATCTTTAGGATTGTTTTTTTCAAAGTCCATAATATTGAATCTTCAAATGATGGCGCTATGATCTTAGGACTAAATTTTCAAAGTCTATTATTATTAAACTTGATATAAGTTCCCTTTACAATTCAACAAAAAATGTAGTGAGAAGCAACCTAGAACTTTTATTGCTATGCCTATATATTGGCATTTTATAATTTGGGCTATAAGCCATGACTTGTGCTACAATTTTTACTAGCACTCTTACTCAAGACTTAAGGTTATTTTATCTATATTGAATTAGCTATGCTAACTTTTGCCTTATTGGCTTTATGACTTAAATTTGGAATCATTTGATCCACAATTTTATTATCCACTATGCAACTTGTATCTCTTTCTATGAATATACTAATTCCAATTTAGGAGATGATCCCAATGATGGGAAATCCATTTGTGGTTATGGTTTCTTTGATGAAATAGGTTCAATATCTACCTTGGCAGCACCAGAACCATCAATCCACTTCTCTTGGCTCTAAAGTAGCTTACTACTTAAATTGTTCAAAGGCATCTATACAATTATTCTCAAGACTACTTGAAGACTTGCCTCTATCTCAAAACATATTCTTCACTCTTCTTCAAGCTTCTTTCTCAAATTCTATATTCTTATTCATTGTCAAGGCTTTTATGCCATTCATGTAACATGTTGTAATCATCCTTTGATGGATTTATTGTAAATCTCCCCAAGTAAAGCTTAAGGGGGTGTTAGAAATTAATCTTTACTTAGTGGAGATTATATTATATTTTTGTATTTTATTAATTTGGTGTTTTATCCCCACATGTCGGATAACACCTCTTTTGTTCCTTCTGCAGGAATAATCTATATTTTGGTAGATTCCTCCTTAAGAGGAAGCATGTGGCACACACCTTATGCAAGGTGGCATATGGGAGTTACGCATAACTCTATTCTTCACCTCTATTTAAGAGGTGTCTCCTCCTCTCTTTCTGCACATAATCTCTTCACGGATATCTTCTTATTCTTCTTCTTCATTTTCTCATTCCACTCATTGAGAAGATTCTCAATATCTCTGTAATCTCTCTTTTTTGGCTTATTGCCACGTGCATATACACAGGGGGATTTTCTTTTTTTTTCCCCCTTCATAATCTTGGTCTTGGTCTCCTTGGTGCAATCTACAATCTGGTATTTCTCTTGTGTTTTGTATTATTTACTTTACATGTAAGATTAGTGCTATTTGATCCTGCAATTTCCCTTTTCATTATTAGTTGTCTTCTTATTATTATTGTTGTTTGACCTACATAGTTCATGTCACTAGTTATACAATAGATTATTTATGTATTCTGTAGCTTAATTCCTGTCACAACTAGTTAATTATTTTTGTAGCTGTCTTTCTACCTATTTTTATCAATGTAACAGACTTCGTAGAAGTTCCTATAGCCTGATTTAATTTCTTGTAGCATTCTTTTATCACTATCACTTTTTTACTAGATCTTGTAGCAGACATATGTTGCTTTTTGTAGCTTGAATGAATTGTTTCTTTAGCTTCATTTAAAACCCTCTAAAATAGTTATATTATTATTTAGAACTGAGACAGTGTGTTTTTTTATTATTACCTATGCTTAATTGATGCTAAAATCATTTATATACTCTTATTAAGTATTTATTTCAATGAATTGTTTGAAATCCTTGATTATCATGAATGATTGAAAATATAAACCAGCTTTGGGTAGAAAAGTTATAAACTCTAGTACTTATTGGATATTGAAAAGAAAGAACTATGGGTTAGGGAATATAACCAGTTATCAATTCTATAATTGTGTTAAAATGAATAAATGTTGTTCCTTGTTGAATTAATGCTTGAAAGGGCACTCTCGTTGGTTGGGCAAAGTAAAAGAATTAATAATCTTTTTTTAGACAAAAGTATGTGTTAATGACTTGGACATGAAATCATAGATCGAACCTTTGAAATCAATGTGCATATATAATATTTATCTATGTAAACACCATCTTAAATATAACTGGCATCTATTCTAATTAAAATAAATTTTTCTTTCTGTTGTATGAATTATGAAATAGATAGCAATACTGAGGAAAAATAATAATAATATTTGAAATAAGTATGCATGAAATCACATTGTTGAAGTGGAGTTGGCATACATCATTATTGATTTTATTGCTTGAATCACGAAACAATATTGGATATGAAGTAAAATCATTAGTTTTCTACAATCTATTAAAACCATGGAAATATAAATGGAGAATATAATCAGATTACAAAATCTATACTGCTTTTAAATGATTTATGATGTTCTTCTTTGTTGCTTGTTCGAAAAGTGTGTTTTCTTGATTGAAGCTTTGGAAAGGGATTAGAGGTGGTTATAGGTGATTTTGGGTTATTTATTTATTTATTTGTTTGTTTGTTTGTTTGTTTGTTTGTTTATTTTGAAAGAACGTTAATTTTTAGCTATGTGTGTTTGGGGTGGCTTTTGGGCTAGGATACCGAATGTGGATTATCAGAGATGGATTTTCCTCTTTTTAGAAATTGAACCTGTAACTATTTTTCTAAGGCTTAAATCTAAGTGAGCAGTCATTGAAAAAGATGAATATTTTGTCTAGCAAAAATTTATTGATATATATCTTTGCCACATCTTGTTGTGAGACAATCTGCATTTCATTATTTAGAATTGCACATTAGACATTAGGTTGCATCAAGTGTTCCCTCCTGCCAGTTGTTTCCAGGTAGCTAGACATTTCGTGCAGGGGTGGGTTTCCTTCGTGTCATGAAAGGATCTGGGGAAGCGTAATTGCATCATGGTTGGGTGGAAAAGCACCTGAGCCATGTTCTCATCTCTTGGCTCGCAAGAGGACAATGTGGGTTTGTGGTAGCTAGAGTGTGTGTTTGATTTATTATACTTGTAAATATTATTTGTCACTTGTGATTGGATGAATTATGGCATGAAATCCAATTGGACTTTGTATATTATTTTATAGTGCTATCACTTGGATTAAGCACGTGATTTTTGTAAGATTTAATGACTTTTATTGATTCATATTTATGAGATTTATCTTTTACTTGAGATGTTCTATTTAACTGGATTATTTACTTCATGTAACTTTGTGATGGATCGAGCACTTTACAATTACCCTCTTTAAAAAAAATGCAATAAAAATAAGTTGAAAGAATGTATTCTTCACTCATGGGTGTGAGAGAAGCGAATATAGGTATAGATATAAAATTAAAAGTCTCACTATCCCGTCGTTACGAAAAACATATCGAGAATCTTTATAGGATTTCTAATATCTAATATTAGATATGAAATTGATTGAGTAAAATGAATGAATGAATAACTTTTAACGTCCACAAGGCTAAAAATAGCCTATGGGACCACCAACCTTGTCATATTTTTCTACATGTCAATCCTTTTCCTAATGAAGTTGATGATGAACTCTCCCAACTTCTCAACAATCCCTTCATTGAATAAACTATGCCAAGAAACAACTGTCAAGATATTAGCATATTTGCCCTTGATGTCTTCAAAAGCATCACACTCCATAATGAAGTGTTTTTTGATTCCACTACCTCGATAGTGCAGAAAATACACACCTTTCTTCCCACTCTTCTTTAGGTCTTTTTCACCTCCCTATTTCACATTGGAGATGATGAGAATTAGTTCTTAATTGAACAATAAGAAATTTTTCTTTCCACGGAATACTACCCCCAATGTACGCTTTTTGTCAATGATCACATGTGGGGTTGAATTCCTCAATATAATATTTCTTCTTTCTCCCTAGCACATCCCCCATAAACACTTGTGGAACTCATCCATAACAAAAGCCTTTAACTCTTTACTATTCATGGGCAAGCATTCAAATATATATTCCATTTGCTCATCCATTTGTTGTTTAGCTTCATCCAAGTCTTCTTTCTTTCTCTCATGCTGCCATTGAAAATGACCTTAGGCCATCTACCTACTTCCATTTGCTCAATTCTTTTTAAATATCTTATGAGATGCACCATAGCAATTGCTTGAATAGGAGCAGCCCCTACTTCACTCAACATGGCACTAGATTTCTATGTAACTTAAGGTTTTGGGTGTTTCTTAAACTATGATTAGCTATTGGAGTTGGATGGTAGTAGACAGGTTAGTTGAGGGGTATACGATACACTTCACATGGCTATTTTTATTCTTAAGAAATTATTTTAAAATTGTGTTTTGGGGAATATCAATAGTGGGACTTTTTAAATGTTGAGTGGGTACTAATAGTTTTAATGGTGGGAGGAAGGTAATTAATTTTTTATTGGATAATTTTTTTATATATATATGAAAATATGACTAGAGGGAGGGTCACGCCTGAATACAATGAGAAACATCCTCAACCACATGGCCAAGCAGATGAATGGACCCAAACAAAGTAGACCACATCACCATTCTAGATCCCAGTCCTCCCATTTAAACGACTCCCAGTAAGAGGACAAATTGCATGTCCAACAATCCTCATTCATGTATATGGCTCACTTTGCCAGCTTATCGACCTCTTGGTTGCCTACCCACAGAATATGTTAAATTCTAACTTCTCTAAACTCTGTAAGAACCTTCTAGATTTGAGATGTCCATTTTTTAAATTTCTAGTTGGGGCAATCTTTTTGTCTGAGAGCATTGATGATAATTTGTGAGTCTCCCTCTAAATGAATCTGATCAAAACCACCCAATCTGCAAGCCTGGACACCTAACCATGTAGCTTGAAATTTAGCTAAGTTACTTGTGGTCTCACCAAGTTTCTCAGCCCCAAGCTTCAGAATCTTTCCTTCTGAATCCCTTAAAATGCAACATGTCCCTGATGGACCAGGGTTACCCCAATAGACCATCAAAGTTAACTTTGATCCATCCTTCATTATGAGGCACCCATCGAGTATTTGCCCTTAGCTTAGCCTTCTGATCAACCCGGTTGACCCCATAGGCAGGAGGAACAATCAACCCAAGCCAACACATAGTCATCCTATCATCCTAGCTTGAGAAAGTGCTCTTAAGGAGGGATTGGCTACAAGAAACATTATTTTCCACTTCCTTAATAGCATTCTTAATTCTCATCATTAAAATCTCCACTGGCAGTTCCTTGTCCTAGAAGAGGTGATGGTTTCTCTCTTTCCAGATTTCCCAAATCACAATCGATGGGCTAATCATCCAAAGACTCCCAAAAAATTGCACCTCTGTTCAAGGTTGGCCATCTATTAAACATAGAAAGAAGGTCTCGGGGAGATGGGGCTGACCAACCTAATCTTTCCATCACCTTCTTCCAGTAGAGATTGACAACATCACACTGTAGAAGAAGGTGGTTGACCATCTCATCCTGATTCTTGCAAAGCAGATACCGAAAAGGACCTTGAAAGATGAGCTTGCTTAGCTTTTCTCCAGTGAGAATACGTTGTAAGGTTGCCCAAGAAAAGACCCCAACCTTTGGTAAGCACACCTTATGTCAAATCAAATGAGTGGGCTAGTTTTCTATCCTCGCTGCTTCTTCCTTTAACTTGTATCTCGTACTTACTTTGTAATTTCCTGATTTATCTGCACACCACCGCACCTGATCTTCCCTATCTGACCATACAATCTTCATGCTAGCCAACAGACCTTCTAGATTCTCAACTTGCTCCTGAGGGACCTCAACTCCATGCAAAGATCTCCAATGCTTCTCCACTGTCCCACCAACCTCCTAAAATTCCACATAATCAGCCACTCACGTTCCCCAATGATTACTAATCCATTCTCTAATATGTACAAGGCTCTGATCGTTGACCAAGGCCAGGAAGCCTTCCCAGGAGTCCATCCAAAAATCATCCCACTCCCCATTTCTAATGTCCCAAGTGACATGGTTAGTAATAATATCTCTACAGACATAAATAAAGTTCCATGTTGTTGAGCCTGAGATGGGATTCTTAATCGAAAATATCTAAGTGGGATCTTGGGAGTCTAGGTATTTGCTTCATAATATCCTCACCCACTTTTGGTCTAATTTGTTGTATAAATTCCACACTAGCTTAGCACCAAGGGCTAAGTTCATTAATGTCCATTGTCTTAGGCCCACCCCACCAACATCTTTTGGATGATAAATATTCTCCCAAGCCACCAGTGGTATTTTGTGTTGGTCCTCACTACCATTCCAAAAGAAGGAACGCATCCTTTGGTCTAATTGGTTGCATATTTTTTGCAGTAGTTTCATGTAAGACATTGCATGAATAGGCACAACTGACACCACCATTTTAAGCAACATAATTCTTCCTACCAAAGAGAGCCATTTTCCCTTCCAAGAGTTCATTTTTGACGTACAATTGAAAAGAATACCATCCCAAAGATTAATCCTGTTTGCACCAGCAAATGGAGGAAGCCCCAAAAACTTACCTAGAAGCTTACCAATCTTGAATCCCAGCAATTTGGCAATATCCCACTACTTGTGTATGTCTGTATTAAAAAAGAAAATATTCAATTTCTTCTAGTTAATACTTTTCCTAGAAAACTACAATATTTGTCCAAAGTGGTTTTAATTGCTTAGGCTTCTCTTCTGCTCACAACCCCAAAAAGCATCGTGTCAGATCTACAAATTGCAAATGAGTGAGGGGTTCAACCCCAAGGGCAACTTTGATACCCCTCCACCACTGCAGTAATCGCTCAATAGAGATACTCATGCCCAAAGCCTCCACCATGATAATAAAGAGAAAGGGGGAAAGGGGGTCCCCTTGCCGAATGCCTCAAGTAGAGGAAAAGAATCCTTGTGGACTCCCATTGATTAAGGTTGAGAAGCGAGGATCAAAGATACAACTTCTAATCCATTTTATCCATTCTTTACAAAATCCAAATCACTCCATAACCTCCAAAAGAAATCACCGATGCACCTGATCATAGGCTTTACAGATGTCAAGTTTGAACAGTATCATTCTTTCCACCTTTACTTTCCTCACTGTGTGGATCACCTCATGAGATAGAATAATCCCTTCAGCCATAGATCTATTAGGGGTGAATCCACTCTATTCTTCTAAAATTATTAAAGGGAGAACTAGTTTTAACCTGTTTGCCATAACCTTGGTGTCATGCCCACATTTTCCATGTGGTCACAACACGCATCACTCGTGTCATAGCCACATCTGTCATGTGGTTATGACACGAAACATCAAAAATTTTCTCATGCATCTCTAGAAACCCCCTCGCATGCGTAAGCATGCTCGGTGGTGTACGCTCAAGGCGAAAACACTACAGTTGTCAGCGGGGTACAAGTACAATTGCGTGCAACCAGATGCAAGCAGACCAATAAGGGGGTCTCCTCGACGTAGTTAACGTCACTACAAGATTTATATCGACAAGGTTCCTAAATCTCGGTAGATTTCGGCAGCATAACGCCTTACGACGTATGTGGTAATTACTCAACACTATACTTCTTACGTGTTACCCTAATAGATTAACAACTTTCCACGACGCCTTGTTCTGACTAAACTGACTCGTGATCTCCCTATTGCATCATTTTTCAACAAAGCACGTTTGTCTGTCTCCTCTCTTGTTTCCTGAAACATACTCCTTCGACTTAGCATTCTCAACAAGGCAGTTCATTTGCCCTCTCTTCTGTTTCTCTGGGTCTTAATTTTGATTGTATTTCTATCACGCTCACCTTAACTATTTCTCTGATGTTTTCGTTAGTTTATATTTCGGTCTCTCTTTTGGGTCTCTTCGTTTTCTTTATGTTTATCCTGTCCTTTCTTCATATTCTACATCAATCAGAGTTATCACTTATCTATTGAAATATTGTTCCTAACTTCCAAATTTTCCCAAATCCTACAGGCCGGTTTACTACTTCGCTGGACTCGGTCTCCTGATTTTCTCCGATCTAGGATTCACCGTGTATTAATTAAACTTGTTCCTAAGCGAATTTAGCGGAAGGATCCATCAACTTAGTTCTCTTATCCCATGTGGGAAATGCCGCGCATTTTCTCTTCTGTGTTTTCCAATGTTAGTTTTTCTTCTTCTTACTCTCTTGCAGGCTTTCTTCTCTGGACGTTTACTAACTATAGTTGAGATTAAAATGGCCTCACATGGAATGTCTATGATGGCTTCTTAAGTTTATTTCCAGTGACCTTTTAAACAAGGTGATGCGTAATTTTTCCTCTTCATTTTCTTGGTTATCAAATTGCGTTGATAGTTAAACTTCCGAGAAATTCTTCCCGAAATGTTATAATATTGTCCGTCATGCTTCCTTTAAGTTATAATTTTATAATCTCTTACTATCGTAAAGGGAAAACGGCTTTTCTGAAAGTCTTAATAATTAAATAATATAAGTATGTATCGATATATTCATATGTATATATATATATATAAGATTATGTATATATTTAAATATAAACATATATATTCACTTATATTTCTCTTATTTCTAATTACTGTTGTTATTATTACTCTTATTTATTATAATGCTATAATTACAATTGTAATTCTTTATTTTTAATAAAATATATCTATATATATATTTACATTTTATATCCATTGTTTAATATATAAGAGGCTCTCATCTTTATATATTATTAAACTTCCTATATAAATAAAGAAATATATATGTATATATATATATATATATAAACAATTATAATCCATTGTTATATAAAATAAGAGGCTCTCCTCTTATTAAAGTCCCAATCCATGGATCTAAGTCATATTTTATTTGTTTCTTTTTTTTTGTTTATTACCCATTAAAAACCTAACTGACTGAAGATTATGTTGTGGGCAGAGGGCATGAGAGGCAGAGGGCATGAGAGGCTGCGGCGGCCATGGCAGGGGACGGCAGAGTGGAGGGTCTGCAGTGGCGGACAGATATCGACGGTGGTGGTGGCCGCAGAGGCAGCGGGGAGGGTCAGGGTTATGGCGGCACGGCGGCCGCTAAGGTGTCGATGAAGGGGAAGCCACCAGTAGGGGAGTGAAGCGGGAGGTAGTGTTTAGGGCGGTGGGAGCCCGCAGTGGAGGGGGTGCAGGCCGCGTATGGGCAGCGAAGAGTGGAGCACGGCGGAGGGTGCGAGGCTCATGGGGAAAACAGAGGGCGGCTGCACTGCGGGGGGTACAAGGCCGTGGTTTGGAGTTGACAGGGGTGTGGGAGGGGCGGAGCCCCCACCCACATCCCACTACGTGGGGTGTGGGTGGGGGCTCCGCCCCTCCCACACCCAATATTCTTAGGCGCAGGTGGTGGGAAGGTTCAAACCCTTCCCACCACCACTCCAATGTTTACATGCTGTATAAACAGCATTAACAGCGAAATGTAATTTCCCCCTTTCAATTTCATTATTATTTTATTAATGACAATTCCATTTTAAAAAAAAATAAATATATATATATATATTTTTTCCACATCTATTTTCTAAAATGATACAGAAAATTAAAATATTAAGGCTATTAATAATTTTTTTTTCCAGACTTATTTCTTCCAGGGAATTAAAATAAGAGAATACGGAGAGTTAGAATAATGAAGCTAATTTTTTTTTTTTGAAAGAAAATTATAAATAAGATAGTCATAATTTCATCTAATAAGCGAACAAATCAAATCTAACGAACTAATTATAATCTTTTCTACTTGCGATTTACAATTACCACACTGTAGAGATTGAATTATAACTCGATTTTATAATTCCAATTCATCTAAACATTGAAAATATAAATACAGGGAATTAAAATTCTATTCTCTTAATTTGCCATTTACGATTTTATTAAAATATGTATCAATGCAAATACAAGAATTAGACTCTATACACATAATGTTAAAAATCGATTTTTCTTTTGCTTTTCTTCTCTTTATTCTAACTTGCAAAGTTCAACTTAACATATATTGATTTAAACTGAAAATGGAAAGAATAATTAATAACACATTGGCTCTCAACTGATTCAATTTACCATATCTAGATATTACAAAATACATAGTTTCCTCCAACCATCTCCTAACAATACTATAGTTAAACTTTTAACACTTTTGTCAAGATCAACATACAATTTCACTACTCAACAACAGATATTCCAAATATACATAACTGTTAAAACTCACAACTACAAACACCACTGAAGGGAAGAATTTCTCTCTTTCCCAAAACAATAAGTTTTACAACTTCAGAGAGAGAGGATCTCTCCACAATGAACTTAAACAGAATGAAGTACAACGAGTCCAACTCTTCTTATAGCAAGGATGAAATTCTTTCTCCCTACAGACAGCACTCCTCCAGTCCCAACCATAATCTTCAAGAGGATACCTGCGTATCAAAGACAAACAAAGAAGAAAACACCACTCATCTAGCTCTCCTCCCTTCCGTAGACCCGCAAGAGGGTCACCCTCAAGCTAAGGAGACCATACTCACACCTGGGTAACTCAAGCATTCCACTACACAACAGGGAACAACAACAAACCCAAAGCACACAAAACACCCGTGGGTAAATTACACAACACGAAAACTCAACAACAGTGAGCTTCATAAGGGGCAGGAGAGTGGACACACTCAACTCCAGAGTGTCACCCTTTCAGATATGATAACCAACACAATTCTCTTGGCCTCAAACCAAGTTTGATCACAAATTTTTCCAAGAATCTGTATTTGACTCTCAAGTCAAAGAACCGGTCACAAATACAAGCCCTCAAGGCTTTCAACATCCCAAAAGAAGAAAACAGGTATGCACCCGAGGAGGATCACTCCTCCCCTACCCCAAACTTGATGAGTATTTCTCCCAAGTGGGAGAAGCTCTGTCAACAACCCGATAACAGATCCCACAGAAACAAATCTAAAACACAAACAAATAAACATCTTTCACACAATTTTTCATACAACATTCAGATATACGAAAGAAAGGTAAAAACCAAACCAACCTTACAAAGCCCTTCTGGAATGAAACTGTTGTAGAGCTCCACTGAGATCTCTTCCAACCTTAGCCACCAACTCCTTCTTCCTTTCCTCACCTCGAGCTAACTTTCCTATTCTGGCAATGAAAATAAAAATAAAACTGTCCAAAAAAAAATCAACTAACTCCCTTCCCCTCCAAAAATGGAATTCAAATAACCCAAAACCCTCTAGTTTAGAGGAATGGGGAGGTGACACTTGTCACCTCCTCACCCTTCCCAAAACCACTATTATGTCCCAAGGGATGAGTGTTGGCTTATGTCACTCACCCATCCCTAGAGTACTCCTTATCCCTCTCCTCATGTCATTTCTCTTACGCATGGGAGAAATAAAAGGAGTTAAAGGAGGAAAAGACAGGTGACCCATGCCTCTCCTCCCTTCCTTCAACATGGATGACCCCACAGCACATGGGGAATCTCGCTAATGGTGAGGTTGACTTCAAGTCAATCCCTCTATAATGGATGGGTTTGTAGTCATCCCATACCTTGGGAGTTGAAGAGGGATGGGTTGGGTGTTGGTACAACCCATCTTGTCCCCCCCATACATCCAATTTTCGCCACTTAACTTCAGGAGTTAGTTAAAATGACTAGATGGAGGTTACCCAAGGGTTACCCATGCCAAATGGGGCCCTGGACCCATGGGGTATAACCCAGGGTCAACTTTAACCCATTCTGGACAACCATGGTCAAGGTAAAGCACAAGAAAAGGCCTCCAAGATTTAAATTAAAGAAAAGAAATTCAAATTCAATCTTTTTACAACACAAATCATAAGTCAGTGTTACAAGAGGGTAGACCAACCCTTTCGACCTTATGAAAGACCACATTACGACACCATATCAAACACAGAGTGATCTTGGTTCCTTGTGGAACCAGATCGGCTTAACAGGGAATAACAATAACAAGGTGTGGAATGATCTCCGAAATCTGTGGTTTGATTAGTAAATTCCTGCACACTAAATTGCAAGATCAGTTTCACATATAATCATCATAGCCGAAGCAACTTAAAAACATGCATTATCTTGACATAGTTCTAAATAGCATAAATGAAATCATATTACAATTTTCCATCATCACCTAATTAACTTTTCTGAAATGTAAACTTATCCAAACATCACCCAATTAGTTTTTCTGTAAACAAAATAAAGTTTAATAGTTTAACAAATCCGGGAACTACTATCCCACACATATAAAAAGTATCAATAACAGTAATGTAAATAGTCACAAGAACAAAAGTAAAAAGGTGGTCCTCACATCCTCTCCCCCTAAGAATGTACTTCCTCCTGGAAGTCATCAAAAAGGTAAGGATAAAGGGTCTTCAGTCTCTCTGCATCTTCCCATGTTGTTGTGACTTCGTCGTAAAGATCCCACTGGACCCTAACCTAGTCCAGCTCTCGACCTCGAAGGGCCAGCGTCTGACGAGCCAGTATGCGAATTGGCTCCAGCGCCAGCTGTCCGTCTGCCTCTACTTGAAGAGCACTCCAATCCAACACGTGAGATAAGTCAGAAATATATTGACGTAAAATTGAAGCATGAAATACATCGTGGATACGTGACAGGCTAGGTGGCAAGGCTAGACGATAGGCTACAGGTCCTATCCGCTCCAAGATCTCAAAAGGTCCTACAAATCGAGGTGCGAGCTTAGAGCCCTTCCTGTAACAGATTGGACTCTTGTGCGGTCGCACTCTCAAAAATACTCTATCACCCACACCGAAGCTTCGGTCTGTCCTCTTAGCATCGACATACTTCTTCTGCCTGTCCTGTGCTTCCTGAAGTCTCTGTCTGATCTGTTTGACCTACTGTTCCATATTCTAAACTATCTCTGGACTGATGACCATTCTGTCCTCTATCCGGTCCCAACTCAGAGGTGTTATGCACGGTCTGCCGTATAAAGCCTGGAAAGGAGGCATACCCAACGAGCTGTGATGCCCATTATTGTAGGCGAACTCAACTAGATATAGGTACTCCTCCCATCTAGACTGATGGTCCATAACATACATGCGAAGCATATCTTCTAACACCTGGTTAACTTTCTCAGTTTGTCCGTCAGTTTTTGGATGATAGGCTGAACTGAAGTTGAGCTGTGTGCCCAAAGCCTGATGTAAGGCTCTCCAGAACGATGAAGTAAATATGGAGTCTCTGTCGGATATAATGCGGCGAGGTACCCCATGAAGTCTAACGATTTGATCAAGAAACACCTTTGCCACCAATGGTGCATTGTACGTTGTGCAAATTGGTGAAAAATGTGCCACTTTGGTCAGCTTGTCAACTGTCACCATTATAGCATCATGGCGACGTGATGACATAGGTAGACCAACGATGAAATCCATAGAAATGGTGTCCCATTTCCATTCAGGTATTTCGTGAGGGTACAACAGTCCAGCTGGATGCTGATGTTCGGCCTTGACCCTCTGACATTCTAGGCAACGAGCAACATATTCTGCAATGTCTCGCCTCATTCCTGCCCAATGATAAAGTTGTCGTAAATCAGCATGCATCTTCTTCACTCCTGGATGTGCTGCGTAAGGTGCTCTATGAGCCTCTAATAGGATTGATGTATGAAGATTACTCGCATTCGGTACATAGATGCGTTGTTGATGTCTAAGCAAGCCATCAGACTCAAGGGTATATCCTACGAATTTGCCCTCAAGGGCCCTTTGATTTAGAATTTCCTGCTGCACCTCAAGAAACCACTCATCCTCCGGCAGATGCTATAAGATGCGATCTCTCAAGTCCACCCTCAAGGTTAGGATCAGGATCTCGTGGCGCCTTCGACTCAAAGCATCAGCGACCACGTTCTCCTTCCCTTTGATGTAGTGGACATCAAAGTCGTATTCGCATAGGAATTCCATCCAATGCCGTTGGCGGGCGTTCAAGTTTGGCTGTGTAAAAATATATTGCAAGCTATGATGATCCAAATGGAGTTCAAAGCGTCGACCTAAGAGAAAGTGTCTCCAGTGGACCAAAGCATGAATAACTGCTGCGAGCTCTAAGTCGTGAGTAGGGTAGTTTAACTCATGTGTCTTCAGTTTTCGCGATTCGTATGCGATCGCTCTACCACCCTGCATAAGCACGGCTCCCAAACCCTCTAACGATGCATCTGTGCAAACAAAAAACTCTTCTATAGGATCTGGAACTACTAAAATAGGAGCACTGGTAAGACGCTCTTTGAGAACTCTGAAGGCCTTTTCACACTGTTCGGTCCATATGAAACCCTTCCCCTTTCACTGAAGGGAAGTGATGGGATGTGCTATCCTGGAAAAGGCCTCGACAAACTGATGATAATACCCAGCTAACCCCATAAAGCTTCTAACCTCTGTCACATTGGTGGGTGCGGGCCACTCCTGAATTGCTCTGATTTTAGACGGATCTACAGAGATGCCATCGCCTGATAAAATGTGTCCCAAATACTGCACCTCTATCCTGAAGAAAGCACACTTCACCAAGTTGCCATAAAGCTGCTCCTCTCATAAGCACTGCAAAACTTGACGCAAATGCTCCACATGCTCTTCCTCGGTCCGCGAATAAATCAAAATGTCATCCAGAAATATGATCACAAACTGATCTAGGTAAGTACGGAACACCCCATTCATGAGACTCATGAACACTGCAGGGGCGTTCGTCAACCCGAAGGGTACCACTGTGAATTCGTAATGGCCATATCTGGTTCGAAAAGCAGTCTTATGAATATCTGCCTCTGTGATGCGCAATTGGTGATACCTAGATTTTAGATCAATTTTTGAGAACACTCTGGCTCCCTGCATTTGATCAAAAAGGTCGTCAATCCTAGGTAGAGGATAACAGTTCTTCACCGTCACCTTGTTCAACTGCGTGTAGTCCATGCATAATCGAAGAGACCCATCCTTCTTCTTCACGAAGATAACCGGTGCGCCCCATGGTGAAACGTCAGGTCGGATGTGCCCCTTCTCAAGTAATTCCTCTAACTGCAGCTTAAGTTCAGTGAGTTCATGTGTAGTCATCCTATAGGGTGCTCGGGATATCAGTTCTGCACCCGGCACTAAATTGATGTGGAAGTCCACTTCTCTGCGTGGTGGCATACCTGGTAATTCTGGCAAAAATACATCGGCAAACTCTCTAAGGATAGGATGATCATCTAAGGTAGCCTCAGGTTCATCCTCTGCTCTATCACTGACCGTAATTGCAAACAACTAGCATCCTTTCCGCATACAGCGCTTAAGCTGTTGAGCGGATATCATATGAACAGCCGTGGGCTTCTGAATGCCCACTATCTCAACCGGTGATCCATGATCGTCTAAACAACTAATCGTCCTCTGACGACAATCTAGCTTGGCTCTATGTGCCGCAAGCCAATCCATACCCAGTACTACACCGTAGGATCCTAAGGGCATAACCCTAAGGTCACATGATGTAGTGAAGGATCCTAATGTGATCTCGCAGTCTTTAACCAAGGTATCTACTGACATCCTGGCCCCTGAGGCCAACTCAACTTCCCACCTAATGTCTTGCCTAGAAGCCACCAGCCTGTAACGCTCTACTAATGATGTAGACAGAAAGGAGTCAGTAGCTCCTGAGTCAAAAAGGATAGAGATGGGGAAGTCTCTAATTGTACCTGCTACCTCGATGACTGAGGCCTGGAAATCAGCCTGGCGGTTATCAACCGCTGTAAACATGTGGTGGGATCTGCCCATGTCGCCTACGGTCTGCTCAGATCCTCCTGATCGGGGTTGTCCCCCTGCTGTAAATCCCTGCGGGCACTCTCTAGCCAAATGCCCTGCCCCACCACACACATAACACGGTCCTCTAGCCTGTAACTACCCTGACTGTGTTCTACCCGACTGTTGTTGCCTAGTCCGTCCTGTGGACCCCTGTGAGCCTCTGTAAGACTGCTGGGACCTCGTGGGTCCTGCCGATGAACCCTGCTGTCTCTGATCTCTGCGTGAACCCTGCTGCTGCCAACCACGGTTCTGTCCTCCCTGATCCCTCTGTTGGAATTTAGATTTTTGCTGATGTTGCTGCTGCTGTGGAGGCCTAGGAGGTAATGATGAAGAGTTATATCCTCCTCTCTGTGTTGTGTTTTGAGGCCTTCGAAAGTTTTGTTGTTGTTGGAGATTACGATCCTGATATTGTGGGCGTGAATTCTACCCTCGTCCCTGAATTTCCTCTGATATAAGGGCTTTTTCAATAGCCTCACTCATGGTCTGGGGATTTGCCATATGAACTGGTCCTGCTATCCTGTGATTCAACCCTCTAATGAATTTGTGTATTAAGATTTTCTCGTCATGAAAGTATTTCGCGTAACGAGAAAGCTCAATGAATCAGCTCTCATACTGAGTAACAGTGAGTCCCCTCTGCTGTAAATCATGGAACTTGTCGATCTTGCACTATCTGTAATGTTCTGATAAATATCGCGCATTAAAGCACTCTATAAAAATATCCCAAGTGAGTGTATCCACAGAAAGTTGGCGCTTGCACTCCTCAGTGCGCCACCAGGTAGCTGCGGCGTCCCTCAGAAGATGGACTGCCACTCGTGCTTTCGTGTTGCTTCCATATGGTTGCAACACAAAACACCTGTCTAAACTAATCAGCCAAGCCTCGGCCATAGCTCCCTCTGTAGCACCTGCGAAAGTGGGTGGGTTGATCCTAAGTAGGTCTCTGATGGGGTCCCCTCTATCTCTAAGTCCCACAACTGGCTCTTCCACCCCATCCTCATACAATCCATGATGTACCTGCTCTGCCCTCTGGGTCTCATCTCGTCTCAAAGGTCTCGGAGGACTCCTGCTCCGTGCATGGGAGGCTGACCCTACCTCCTCTACTGTCGTGTCGGGGATCTCCACGAAGGTCTCCACACATGGCACCTCTAGTGGATCAACGCGGGGCTCCTTAAGTGGCTCAATACGTGACTCAGCACGTGGCTCCCTACGTGGCTCCTCTCGTGAATCAACACGAGGCTCGACACGTGGCTCAGGAATCACTGGCGGTAACCTCTCTAACATAGCCTGCAGTGCCTGTAAGATCTGTGGTCCTATATCTAATACTGATGGTGCCTGTGGTACCAGTGGTGCTTGTGGTATAGGTTGTGCAGGTGGTGCTGCTGTAACTACGGGTGTCAGTCCCTCAGCTGAGGAATCGCTGTGCACCTTGACAAACGTTGTGTGACGTGATCGCGCTCATCGAACACGTCGAGGAGGCATCCTACAAAAACAAGGTAGGGACTAATTAATCAAAGTTGCGGAATAATAACGTGCCCAAATATGCCCAGTGTTTAAACCGGTGCTCTGATACCAAATGTCATGCCCACATTTTCCATGTGGTCACAACATGCATCACTCGTGTCATAGCCACATCTGTCATGTGGTTATGACATGAAATATCAAAAATTTTCTCACGCATCTCTAGAAACCCCCTCGCATGCGTAAGCATGCTCGGTGGTGTACGCTCAAGGCGAAAACACTATAGTTGTCGGCGGGGTACAAGTACAATTGCATGCAAACAGACGCAAGCAGACCAATAAGGGGGTCTCCTCGACGTAGTTAACGTCGCTACAAGATTTATATCGACAAGGTTCCTAAATCTCGGTAGATTTCGGCAGCATAACGCCTTACGGCGTATGTGGGAATTACTCAACACTATACTTCTTACATGTTACCCTAATAGATTAACAACTTTCCACGACGCCTTGTTCCGACTAAACTGACTCGTGATCTCCCTATTGCATCATTTTTCAACAAAGCACGTTTGTCTGTCTCCTCTCTTGTTTCCTAAAACATACTCCTTTGACTTAGCATTCTCAACAAGGCAGTTCATTTGCCCTCTCTTCTGTTTCTCTGGGTCTTAATTTTGATTGTATTTCTATCACGCTCACCTTAACTATTTCTCTGATGTTTTCGCTAGTTTATATTTCGGTCTCTCTCTTTTGGGTCTCTTCGTTTTCTTTATGTTTATCCTGTCCTTTCTTCATATTCTACATCAATCAGAGCTATCACTGTATCTATTGAAATATTGTTCCTAACTTCCAGATTTTCCCAAATCCTACAGGCCGGTTTACTACTTCGCTGGACTCAGTCTCCTGATTTTCTCTGATCTAGGATTCACTGTGTATTAATTAAACTTGTTCCTAAGCGAATTTAGCGGAAGGATCCATCAACTTAGTTCTCTTATCCCATGTGGGAAATGCCGCGCATTTTCTCTTCTGTGCTTTCCAATGTTAGTTTTTCTTCTTCTTACTCTCTTGCAGGCTTTCTTCTCTGGACGTTTACTAACTACAGTTGAGATTAAAATGGCCTCACATGGAATGTCTGTGATGGCTTCTTAAGTTTATTTCCAGTGACCTTTTAAACAAGGTGATGCTTAATTTTTCCTCTTCATTTTCTTGGTTATCAAATTGCGTTGATAGTTAAACTTCTGAGAAACTCTTCCCGGAATGTTATAATATTGTCCGTCATGCTTCCTTTAAGTTATAATTTTATAATCTCTTACTATCGTAAAGGGAAAACGACTTTTCTGAAAGTCTTAATAATTAAATAATATAAGTATGTATCGATATATTCATATGTATATATATATAAGATTATGTATATATTTAAATATAAACATATATATTCACTTATATTTCTCTTATTTCTAATTACTGTTGTTATTATTACTCTTATTTATTATAATGCTATAATTACAATTGTAATTCTTTATTTTTAATAAAATATATCTATAAATATATATTTACATTTTATATCCATTGTTTAATATATAAGAGGCTCTCCTCTTTATATATTATTAAACTTCCTATATAAATAAAGAAATATATATATATATATATATATATATATATACAAACAATTATAATCCATTGTTATATAAAATAAGAGGCTTTCCTCTTATTAAAGTCCCAATCCATGGATCTAAGTCATATTTTATTTGTTTCTTTTTTTTTGTTTATTACCCATTAAAAACCTAACTGACTGAAGATTATGTTGTGGGCAGAGGGCATGAGAGGCGGCGGCAGCCATGGCAGGGGACAGCGGAGTGGAGGGTCCGCAGTGGCGGACAGATATCGACGGTGGTGGTGGCCGTAGAGGCAGCAGTGGGGGTCGGGGTTATGGCGGCACGGCGGCTGCTGAGGTGTCGACGAAGGGGAAGCCACCGGCAGGGGAGTGAAGCGGGAGGTAGTGTTTAGGGCGGTGGGAGCCCGCAGTGGAGGGGGTGCAGGCCGCGTATGGGCGGCGAAGAGTGGAGCGCGGCGGAGGGTGCGAGGCTCGTGGGGAAAACAGAGGGCGGCTGCACTGCGGGGGGTACAAGGCCGTGGTTTGGAGTTGACGGGGGTGTGGGAGGGGCTCCCTCCCACACCCAATATTCTTAGGCGCGGGTGGTGGGAAGGTTCAAACCCTTCCCACCACTACTCCAATGTTTACATGCTGTATAAACAGCATTAACACCGAAATGTAATTTCCCCCTTTCAATTTCATTATTATTTTATTAATGACAATTCCATTTAAAAAAAATAAAAATAAATATATATATATATATATTTTTTCCACATCTATTTTCTAAAATGATACAGAAAATTAAAATATTAAGGCTATTAATAATTTTTTTTTCCAGACTTATTTCTTCCAGGGAATTAAAATAAGAGAATACGGAGAGTTAGAATAATGAAGCTAAATTTTTTTTTTGAAAGAAAATTATAAATAAGATAGTCACAATTTCATCTAATAAGCGAACAAATCAAATCTAACGAACTAATTATAATCTTTTCTACTTGCGATTTACAATTACCACACTGTAGAGATTGAATTATAACTCGATTTTATAATTCCAATTCATCTAAACATTGAAAATATAAATACAGGGAATTAAAATTCTATTCTCTTAATTTGCCATTTACGATTTTATTAAAATATGTATCAATGCAAATACAAGAATTAGACTCTATACACATAATGTTAAAAATCGATTTTTCTTTTGCTTTTCTTCTCTTTATTCTAACTTGCAAAGTTCAACTTAACATATATTGATTTAAACTAAAAATGGAAAGAATAATTAATAACACATTGGCTCTCAACTGATTCAATTTACCATATCTAGATATTACAAAATACATAGTTTCCTCCAACCATCTCCTAACAATACTATAGTTAAACTTTTAACACCTTTGTCAAGATCAACATACAATTTCACTACTCAACAACAGATATTCCAAATATACATAACTGTTAAAACTTACAACTACAAACACCACTGAAGGGAAGAATTTCTCTCTTTCCCAAAACAATAAGTTTTACAACTTCAGAGAAGAGGATCTCTCCACAATGAACTTAAACAGAATGAAGTACAACGAGTCCAACTCTTCTTATAGCAAGGATGAAATTCTTTCTCCCTACAGACAACACTCCTCCAGTCCCAACCATAATCTTCAAGAGGATACCTGCGTATCAAAGACAAACAAAGAAGAAAACACCACTCATCTAGCTCTCCTCCCTTTCGTAGACCCGCAAGAGGGTCACCCCCGAGCTAAGGAGACCATACTCACACCTAGGTAACTCAAGCATTCCACTACACAACAGGGAACAACAACAAACCCAAAGCACACAAAACACCCCTGGGTAAATTACACAACACGAAAACTCAACAACAGTGAGCTTCATAAGGGGAAGGAGAGTGGACACACTCGACTCCAGAGTGTCACCCTTTCAGATATGATAACCAACACAATTCTCTTGGCCTCAAACCAAGTTTGATCACAAATTTTTCCAAGAATCTGTATTTGACTCTCAAGTCAAAGAACCGGTCACAAATACAAGCCCTCAAGGCTTTCAACATCCCAAAAGAAGAAAACAGGTATGCACCTGAGGAGGATCACTCCTCCCCTACCCCAAACTTGATGAGCATTTCTCCCAAGTGGGAGAAGCTCTGTCAACAACCTGACAACAGATCCCACAAAAACAAATCTAAAACACAAACAAATAAACATCTTTCACATAATTTTTCATACAACATTCAGATATACCAAAGAAAGGTAAAAACCAAACCAACCTTACAAAGCCCTTCTGGAATGAAACTGTTGCAAAGCTCCACTGAGATCTCTTCCAACCTTAGCCACCAACTCCTTCTTCCTTTCCTCACCTCAAGCTAACTTTCCTATTCTGGCAATGAAAATAAAAATAAAACTCTCCAAAAAAAAATCAACTAACTCCTTTCCCCTCCAAAAATGGAATTCAAATAATCAAAAACCCTCTAGTTTAGAGGAATGGGGAGGTGACACTTGTCACCTCCTCACCCTTCCCAAAACCACTATTATGTCCCAAGGGATGAGTGTTGGCTTATGTCACACACCCATCCCTAGAGTACTCCTTATCCCTCTCCTCATGTCATTTCTCTTACGTATGGGAGATATAAAAGGAGTTAAAGGAGGAAAAGACAGGTGACCCATGCCTCTCCTCCCTTCCTTCAACATGGATGACCCCACAGCACATGGGGAATCTCACTAATGGTGAGGGTGACTTCAAGTCAATCCCTCTATAATGGATGGGTTTGTAGTCATCTCATACCTTGGGAGTTGAAGAGGGATGGGTTGGGTGTTGGTACAACCCATCTTGTCCCCCCCATACATCCAATTTTCGCCACTTAACTTCAGGGGTTAGTTAAAATGACTAGATGGAGGTTACCCAAGGGTTACCCATGCCAAATGGGGCCCTGGACCCATGGGGTATAACCCAGGGTCAACTTTAACCCATTCTGGACAACCATGGTCAAGGTAAAGCACAAGAAAAGGCCTCCAAGATTTAAATTAAAGAAAAGAAATTCAAATTCAATCTTTTTACAACACAAATCATAAGTCAGTGTTACAAGAGGGTAGACCAACCCTTTCGACCTTATGAAAGACCACATTACGACACCATATCAAACACAGAGTGATTTTGTTCCTTGTGGAACCAGATCGGCTTAACAGGGAATAACAATAACAAGGTGCGGAATGATCTCCGAAATCTGTGGTTTGATTAGTAAATTCCTGCACACTAAATTGCAAGATCAGTTTCACATATAATCATCATAGCCAAAGCAACTTAAAAACATGCATTATCCTGACATAGTTCTAAATAGCATAAATGAAATCATATTACAATTTTCCATCATCACCTAATTAACTTTTCTGAAATGTAAACTTATCCAAACATCACCCAATTAGTTTTTCCGTAAACAAAATAAAGTTTAATAGTTTAACAAATTCGAGAACTACTATCCCACACATATAAAAAGTATCAATAATAGTAATGTAAATAGTCACAAGAACAGAAGTAAAAAGGTGGTCCTCACACTTGGTTACAATTTTATAGATTGTATTGCACAAGGAGATCAAACAGTAATCTCCCATAACCTCCACCTTCGCTTTCTTGGGAATGAGGGCTATAAATGTACTCTTTAAATCCTTCAACATAGTGCCACTAAGTCATGACTCCTCCACAGCTACCACAATGTCCTCCTTAACTAGGTTCTAAAAATGTTGGAAAAATCATGCAAGAAATCCATTCGGCCCAAGGGCCTTGTTTGGGCCAAGATGGAATGTTGTTGCTTTGACTCCGTTCTCTAAAATTTGGCTCATCAGCTATTCATTTAGAGAAATATCAATCAATGCTGGGATGCTCCCAAGAATTTTTGCTCTCATTGTCCCATCAGTTGCACCTTGCCCGTTCAAAAGAGTATGGAATAAGTTTACTGCCTCATTACCAATCTCTTTTGTCGATAATAGAGAGACTTTGTTTCCTTATTTAATTTCACTAATCTGATTCTTAGTCCTATTAGTTACAGCCGAACATTGAAAGAACTTATTGTTTCTATCCCCGTCCTTGAGCCAACACTCGGTGGATTTTTGACACCAGAAAATCTCTTCCCTCCTCAATACCTCCATGTACTCAATTGTCAAAGATTTTTCCATATGAAATTCCTCCACATCCATCCCATATTAAATAACCTTCTCATTGAGGTCAGATAACTTAGCCTCAATCCTGTGCTTTTCCTCAAAAATATTCTTGAGGTGGTCCTTATTCCAGTCCTTCAATTTGGTTTTAATATGGATGAGCTTCTTGTGAAGAGAAAAAATCTTTGTGCCTTCCACAAATGGCGCCACATGCCACCATTGAGCCATCCTTGCATCCAAATATTGATCCTGAAGCCACATGCATTCAAACTTAAATGGGCATCAATCAAGAATAACATCCAGTTTGAAATCAAGCATCACCGGGAAGTGATCCGACCCTAATACTGGTAGAATGGATGATTCATAGGTTAGGTGCATATCATTCCAATCTCCTGCAAGGAAGAATTTTTCCAGCCTTTCTGCAATACTCATAAAACCAGCCCGTCTGTTAGTCCATGTAAAGAGTCTATTCTTTGAAAGCACATCCAATAGCTGATTTTGGTTTACAAAGTGTTGAAAGTCCACTTGAGATTGCAATTGTCTCCTTACTCCGCCTTGTTTCTCTAAATTGTTCAAAGTTGCATTGAAATCACCCCCAATGATAACATTGGTAGCACCCAGTCTTGCTATTATATTTGTGGTCTTGGACCAAACATCCTTCTTACTGTTTAGAGTCATTGGTCCATAAACATTCAAAAGGAAAACTGGTCTTGGGAAATCTCCTAATATAACCTCCACTAGCATCCAATGGGAATCCTTATCCATCAGTAATGCTTGCACCATTTTCAGGTTCCACAGTACACTTAGTCCACCCAAGGCCCCAACAACATCCACAAATAAGTTCTATCATTGCCTCCAATTACCCATTAGCTTGGTCACATTATTTGAGTTTAACTGTGTCTCTTGAATCAAAACTATATCTACTTTTGCTTGGCCAAGATGTTTCTTGACCATGTGCCTTTTGTTAGGGGCATTAATGCTCTAATTCCATCTCCCTGATCCATTTCTTCCTTCTAATTTTTATGCCCTAATTCCCCATCTGGAGGCATATAGGTTACACTATCTCCCTTCATAGGATCTCTACTAGCATTTTGAATAGGTGTTGGCTCCTAAAAAACACTCAAACTACCTCTTTCCCAAATCCCCTATTCCAGATCGATGGGCTCCTCAGGGGCAGGTGCCCCAACCTCTCCAAGAGCCTCTCAAAACTCCTGCATACATCATCCTGATGGCTCTTCTTCTTGTCTGTATTGTCAATCTATTCCTTATACTCTATTTCTATTTTCTGTCTCCAGACCCCTTTTTCAGAATGCAGCTCCAAGGTTTCCAGAATTGGTGGTAGGGGTTTCACCCTGATGCAAATCCTAGCATATGCACTTTGGTCCTTTTCTTTAATCGATTCATCGGCTTTGATGAAGGACCCTAGATTATCACCAATTGATTTAAGGGTTTCCTCTACCCAATACTCCGATGGAAGATTATATAGTCTAATCCAGACCTCCATCTCAGGGATGTCCTCCTTTAGGGGGTAGAAATTTAGCACCCAGTCTTTAATATAGAAGTCTCTACCATCCATGATATGGGGGCCCTCATTTAGTAATTTCCTCTTCATTCTGCTGGTAGGGCATACGACCAAGAAAAAGCCATTTGCAAGAGATTTCAACTTGACTGTACTATGCCAGTTTTCATCGCAACACCTTCAAATCTTGGGGAACGTTGGCCAATCCCTAGTCCACTTCATGAAGAAAGCATTCCCTTGAAGCTCCTTTATCATCTTATCCAACCCGTCCCCTTCTAGAAAAATTATAATGCATCGATTTGGTATTCTTGGTCCAATAGGGACATGATTCGCACCTGTAGCTCTCAGAGTTGTTGGAGGTGGTCAGTCTCCATTATAGATCCATCGCTTGACTATTTTATGCTATCCTGCATTCCTAAAATCTGAATGCTTGAGATGATTCTTGTCAAACCTTCTTTCAAAGGGTTGCGGTCTAGGGTTTTTTAAAAAACTCCACCCGCCAAAACTTTGTTGGGCTATCAGATATCTATCCTTTCAAGTATCCTCCCATCCCCAGCACAATCCTATATGTCACCTACCATTCTTCCAACTACCCTCCCTGCATTTCCAAGACCCTAATCACCTCTTAGATTCAGATCCGCCATATCTGCCTTCCTGTCATGCACGCTCCATCATGTTCTCTACACCTAACATTCCTCTATTGCATTAGATCATATTATAGCATTTCTCTACTGCATTAGACTATTGGATAAAAATTATTAAAATAAATTTTAACATTAATAATTAAATAAAAAGTGAGGGTTTTATTATGTTATGTTATAAGAAAATTAAATTGTATAATTACGTCGAAGGCGCTCCTTCTATAAGGTGAACCAATCTAGCATGTTAAATTAACAACCGACTCATCGAGAAGGAATACAAGATGATCAAAATGATCTTGGTCATTCCTTTTCTTTTGTTGTCTTTCATTTTTTCGTCGTTTTCCGCTTTCTTTCACCTTTTCTAAACTCGTCAGTTGTTCTCACATTGGGAAAAAAATTGTGTTAGAAAAAGTCTCATGTCATTTAAATATCCCCCACCGGATACTTTGGGATTTCTATTTTTAGTGAGGTAGGATGGTGTAATATTAGACATTCAACAAAGTTGCCCAAAAACTTTTTAGTGAGATGTATCCCTGCATTAAATGCAACAAATTATATCTTCACTTATATATAAAATCAATGAGAAGGAATATCTTTATTTTTAGTTATGGAATAAATTTATATTAATCAAATTAGTTGATAATAGTCCTAATTAGTTAGAGAATATATAATTATATAATACATATAATCTTTACTCATTAATTATAAAATAATAGTAATAAATTATTGACTAATTACTAGTACTATAAATCAATCAAAATGATTCTAAAGGATAGTAATACTAATTCAAGATGATATTTTGGATTTAATTAATATAATAACCTAATTTTTTACATAAACTAATTATGAATAATTGCAGGATAATCTATTTTACTTTATATAATCTTATATAATATATTAATATTATATAAGTAATCATCATTGTCGTCGGGGTAATCTGTGTCTTCGGGATAACATCTTTAGGGTTACTTGATTGTAGCTGTCTCCCCGATAGCCTTCTATATCTTGGATCGGTAAGACTCCCTTAACTTGTCACCGATATCGTCGTGAGAATTGCTTCGGTTAGACTTATAAGCCTTGTTCTGATTCACTAGTTCTTGCCGATGGTTCTTATTCTTCACACGGTAGACATTAGAGTATCAAAGAGTCTTTAATCTTTCTTTCCGATGCATGTCTCCTGCCGATGACTGATAGTCTCCTCCGTTCTACTAGATGATTGGTGAGAGTCTTACCGAAATTTCCTATATATCGGCTGGTATATCGAAGATGTACACTGGTGATAAAAGTAATAGGATTTTATGAGTTTTTTCAGCTGTTATATTCTGATTTTGGGTGAAATATTCTTGGTTTGGTCAGGTATGATGAGCAAGTATATAGGCAGGGATTTAGACTGGCAATAATGAGGTTCCAAGTCGAGCTTTGGTCGCCATTCCAGCTCATTAGAGAGATATTTCAGATTTGACAGGTTAAAATGTTTGCCTTTGATGGGTTAAAGTTTAGATGGTTCACCAACATTATCAGGGTCTAGATTGATTACTGATGCCCACACTTAGGTATACATTTAGCGTTTTTACAAGTATATATAATTAGATCCAGGCATATACAGGGGATCAGTCATCTATTTTGGGATTTTAATTAACTTCGAAGCAAGTGCGATTGAATATAATGATAAGATTGGCAAGAGCAAGTCTTTTAATTTTCCTCTCAAGCAAAGGATTTAGAGAACTGACAGGTGTTTGCAGGAAGAGAAGTATATGTTTATCCTTGTTTTGTTTAGCTAACATGCGAAAAGAGTTCAAAGTTTTCCCTGTAATTTTAGGTAAGACAGGTAATCTGGCTGGAACTAGACAGAAGAAGCCCCTCACTTGATAATAGCTGATCTAATACTATATTTCATTGAGGACATCCCAAGAGCCGAAGATCCAACAAGCCTTGTAGCAATAGAATATCAGAAGAAAGACCCTGGTATAGGGCAATGTTTGTACTTGTACCACAGGAATTGTATAAGAAATGATGAATCCTTAGTGGGCTTGACCCCGTATAAGATCTATAAATAAACAGTTTGTACTGGACTGCAAAAGTCCCAGGCTAGACCGGAGGTTTTCTTTGCTCTTTTCTTTCCTACCGGTGCCCGCACTGAACAGAGCTATATTCTATTGTATTTTATTACTGACTTTATATATTAATGGCCTCGACCTTTTACCAATCAAAAAAAAAATATTATATAAGTAATATATAGAGTTAATAATAGTGAATATAATAATCATATATATAAAATATATATTCTATTATATAAATTATATAATTATGATTAATATTAATATATTGGAGGAGGGGGCGACGGGGGCCCTGGCTCAATTGGCTAAAAATTCCTGTTGCAGGCAAGGTCACGAGGTCCAGTCTCCCCCCCATCCCCATGGTACTGAAGGGTGTGTTGTACTAGTGTCACCAATCATGTGAAAAATGTTTACTAGGCAGACTACAATTTATAGGGGGGCAACCCGATTCCTACATTCTAATATATAAATATATATTGGAGGAGGAGAAGGAGTAGGAGAAGGAGAAGGAGAAGGAGTGGGAGCAAGAGGAGGAGGAGGAGGAGAAGAAGAAGAAAAAGAAGAAAGAAGAAGGAGGAGGAGGAGGAGGAGCAGAAGAAGCAGAAGAAGTAGAAGAAGAAGTGTAAAGTACTAAATTTCCACTTACTAAAAATACCAAAGACAATTCTCAATTTATAAAAGAAAAGGTGAAACTTTCTATTAACAAAGATAATCATAAATGTATAATATCTTACAATTTTTCAAGTGCAACCAAAATAGCACTACAAGGTAGTACAATTACATCTCTTGGCTAAGAAAGCCATACAATTATTCCATACAATGATATATCAATTTTATAAATTACATAATGATGATCAAATATACAAATATCCATCTTCAGCCGCCATAACCCACTAGTCTTCCACAAGTCGAAGTACAAGAGCATGGTTAAGGTGTTTTTTCCACCCAACCACAAAGCACAACACTTCCCCAGAATTCTTCCTACCTCGAAGAATACATGACCCTGCCCAAAGCACCTAGCAACTCAGAACAATTGGCAGGATGGAGCACTTGATGGATGCCTGATGCCTATATGCATTCTAATCTAGAATGATCATATTTCTTGCAAACAGGATGTGGCAGAGAATAATATTAATCACTAGGCATTAATTATCCATCTATTTCAATGGTACAAACATAGCTTTGGCCAAAGCATAAACACAAATTGGTAAATCTTGAAAAAGAAGACTACCTTCTCTATTAGCTCACATTCGGCATCATGTCCCATATGGCAAGCTTAATTATACATTGCAGTCAAAGCTAAAAGCAATTAAACAATACAAGTATTTAACTAAAATTTTGGCTAGTTTCAATTGCAAAGAAAACTAAATTGACTTTTTCGGGTAAAGTTTAATGATTTTGAATTAATTTTAATATCAATGAAATTTCATAATAATTACATATAAAGGTGGTCAATGATGAATCCAATGCGGAGAAGAAGAAAAAAATACACAAGTTTCTATACTTAAATGTTTATGTTGTTTGAATTTGTAATCCTACTTCTAGAAATTTAGTGGCTTCTTGCATACTGTTTACTTTTCCGTCCTTTCCTATAATGGCTTTTGTTAAGATACGTATCGAGTTGTACTGTTCATTTACTATATGAGTATCTTACTTAGAAAACAATACATGCTTACTTAATCCAGGTTAGTTACTTCTACTTCTATTGCAAAACATCATAAGTGCTCAAGCATTAATGGTGAATTTACTCCAGTTACACCTACCAAAAGATAACTAAATTTGAGGTATAACTTTCATCTACATATTCTTCTGACAATTGTTCCTATAGTTTGTCACTAATGAGGGGTTAATGATTGATTTTTAACAGAAGCCTACCTATCCTCTTGATATAAAAGTTTCCATATATGCTCCTTGTAAGATAATAATAATAGGTAATTTAATCACTATATTTTCATGATAACATCAATATTAATACCAATTATAACTATGAAGCATTATGTTTCCTAAAGTCGTATCAGAGTGCTTTATTTAATAAAATCATTATTAATTAGGTCTAATGATTCCTTATTTACTTCCATCTATTTTCAATTCTAGATATATTGCCATTTAATTTGAGAGATTTAAGTTAGTGGAGTTGTTCAACCTAAAGGCTGATTCAATTGAGGGAGAACCGACTTAACCTCGACGCCATCTGGTAACGAAAGACCGCAGCAAGTAGAGGATAAACATAAACACAGGTGATATTGTCTCAAAGGTTCTTACATGCAAGACTTATTCACTACTAAGGAAGATAAAATCAAGTTGATCACATAGAGTTGAAAATAACAGTCCACATAGAAAGAGTTGCCAAAGAAAACAAATAGAGGCTAAAGAAAATTCTCAGAAGACCACCATGCCATGAGGAAATGAATCATTTATCAGGAAACCCTAACCGTTTCAAGGATGGCCAGTTCAAAGGTTGATTCTGGTATAAAGCATTACATTCGACAGAAAGAAGCGGTGGAAGGAATACGTTTCTTAGGCCAAGGAAATATTAAAATATCATTCTAAAAGAGATTAAATGCGCTTTCAAATAAATCTAACGCATTTGACTATAATACTATAGTCTCTACAAATTATGGAAGGCATATTAAACTTGCATGGTTGATATTCAAATAAATCTGATGCCTTTGACTATAAGACTATAGTCGCTACAAATTAAGGAGGGCATATTTAAACTTGCATGGCCGATATACATAGTAATGTTGGGTAAAAAGAAAGAAAAAAATGAAGGTTAAGGCCTATTCTTATGAGGCCAAATGCATTGCAAAGATCGATTTTAGAGAATTTAAAAGGCGAATGACTCAGCAAGGGGTCAATTTTATAGAATAAAATATTACTGGAGCTAAGGCCAAGCCGCCACATGTATACATGACTAAGAACCAAACATTTGAAAAGAGGAAGGCCAATTGGCAAGGAAGAAGAAAATATGGTCGATCCCATTGGAGAAGAGCGCTACTCGATTGATTTGAACCAAGTCGACCACATTGAATGAAGAACCTAGATTTTTAAAAATGTAATATGGATGTCCGAGTAAAGAGATTGCTTCCAGAAATTATCTAGTTGTTGATTCACTTATCAATCCAAAACATAAAACCAATCTTAAAGGCCAATCTCTAAAATCCATTGTGAAAGGAAATGGTACTTGATTCAATCACTAGAATTGACTCTTTGCTAAGCTCATGTCGCTGCTCCTTGAGTTCTCCATTTTCTTTTTCACTATATCCTCTTGTTTTTCTATCTATCTGTGTTTTTCTCTTTCCATGGTGTCCTCCTATTTTCAAAGACTTTTCTTTCCTTTTTTTTGAGTTTTTGGTTCGTTTCTATTTTCCATACCCTTTTCTTTTTGTCTTTTTTTTTTTAAATTTTTGCATGTATATCCTTTTTGTTTCTATTCTTTTCTTCTTTTTGTTTTCTTTCTTTTAAAGCTTTGATATTATCTAAAGAAATTTTAAAAAGGAAACAAATCTTCATATATACATATTTTAATAATAAATACATTTTTATTTTTTACAATTTTAATTTAGCCTATTTCATATGAAAAGACACTTTGAATATAATAATCAAATCATTTAATTGCACATATTAAAGAAGCATAATGATTTTTAAGATACGTTTCTAACATAAGTAATTAATTATTTCCATCAAACACACCACCATGCAATAAAACTTAATGGAGATCATTCCATCAAAATGCAAAATGCAATATGAGCTACGTGCTTGTGTGTGCATGCATCAAGGTTTTCTCCATCCAATTCTTGTCGTCAGCTAGATCGCCTCTACCTTAACCAAGCCCTTTCCTTCGACACCGCTCATTCAACTCAATTCCCGATTAATAGGTTAGTAACCAAAAATCCATAGCCAAAGAATCACATAACATATGTATTCATCATTTAATAACTTTCTAATTGTATACTTGAAAAAAGAATAATAACATTTCACTTTTTATTCATTGACAATTACCTATTTATAACATAATCAGAAATGAAACATCTAACAATTCTAAATATAACTGAGTTCAGGGAGTTTAGAAAGTTTGTGACATGATAAAGCAGGAGGAGAAGAAGGAGGAGAAGAAGAAGTAGAAGAGGAGGAAGCAGAGGAGGAAGCAAAGGAGGAGGAGGAAGAAGAAGAAGAGGAGGAGGAGGAGGAGGAAAGAGGAAGAGGAGGAAGAAGAAGAGGAAGAAGAAGAGGAGGAACAGGAGGAGGAACCAAAGGACAAGGAGGAGGAAGAGGAGGAGGAAGAAGAGGAAGAAGAAGAAGAAGAAGAAGAAGAAGAAGAAGAAGAGGAAGAGGAATAGGAAGAGGAAGAAGAAGAAGAAGAGGAAGAAGAGGAAGAAGAAAGAAGAAAAAAACAACATCAAAACTTCACCCCTGGATCCATTTCTTAGTTGTGACGCATGCAATTCAAAACTTCTTTCCATTGATCTTGCGAAGGCATGAACAAAGAAGAAAAAAACTACACCAAAAACACTTACTTAAATACCATCCACTTCAATAGTCAAAGAGTCAATAGAAATTTTACACCTCATTCACACAAAAAGTGGTAAATATTTGTCCTACTTCTTTTGGCCAAAATTGACCTTTGACTTTGAAGTGGATGATATTTAAGAATAGCTCATGAAAAATAAAACTTATAGGTCCAATAAATACACTTTTTCATTACAATAAATATTGGGAAATAAAAATTATTGCACATTTTAAAGGAACAAATTTTATAATATTTTTCAAAGTCCTTCAACCATTCAAATGGTTATTGGAACAAAACTTATGTAAGAGTAAAAGAGGTTGGTTTAGTTTGATGCATGTTTCTCTTGCTTTGTTTTGTTTTGTTATGTCGTGTTTTTCAAGTGGAGAAAGAATGCTATATAGTTGGGTAAATATTGCTTGGGTCTTGTGTAGGGTTAAACTATATGCTATCTAGAATTTAACAAAAATATTGTTTCCTCTTTGACATTGTGGAAGCTAACCTTGTAGATTTAGTTCTTCATCACGAACCCTATTATGTTCACAAATTCCTTTTAGTTTTTTAACCTAGACTAGGGGCTTTGTTGTGTTTAATCACCAGCCTCTTAAGGTGCCTATATGCCCATCGAATTCCCTAGCCTACCTTTGCCTTGTTGGTTTTTTTAAATATATCAACTCCTCTCTTAAGAGGATGGTTTGTGTGGAAACAAACAAGTTTTACTCAACTCATCCTCAAAGTAGGATTTGTGTGAAGATAAACATCTCGTAAGTTTTAAAAGAAACTATTGATAAATAGATTGGTGACATTCACAATGTGTTCTATATATAAATCTTCACAGTGTGCTTGTTTTAGGTGCCAATTCTCTAAACATGAAATTAGAGATTGTCCTCTTGTCACACACAAATCAAAGTCAACCTCCAAACTAGCAAGTGATATGGTTAAAATGTTCAAATGGTTGGACAAATGTTGATAGACGTAAAGGTGGCCACAATGGGCCCAAATAAAGATTATCAACCTCGTAATGCTAGAAATACTAATAGTTTGACTTCTAAAGCCTTAGCTCTATCAGTCCCTTATCAATGCAATTCTAGTGATAAAGCGACGCAAGTAGTGGCAACTTAGCCAAAGCCATCTCATCATTTCAATAAACCTTCCAAAGAGATTAGTAAGCCTCATTAATCTAGAACTCCACTCCTTGTGAGTGTTTTATCCTCTAAAGATTTAGTGGTTCAAACAACTTCTCCACCAGAGGGTGCAAGAAGGTTCAATGAAACCCTCCTCAATATAGATTGAAGAACGGGAATATGTCCCTAAAAATGACATGTAATTTGGAGAATTTTCTCCACATTTAAATAGAGCCAATTTGTGCAGAAGAACTTTTTTGAATTACCTAAGACCCAATGTGTCTTTAATGGAAAATTTAATATGGTTGAGATGGATAATTGGTGAAAGAGAGACATGGTTTTACATGCACAATAGATTAGGCCTTTATGATCTAAATCTTGGATGTCAAAATACATCCTTGATTTGGTACACATAGTCCAACTTGTGTAGTGGTTCTAAAATAATAATAAATCAACTTGACCATGCTATGATGTGGGTGCAACTATACTTCTTCTTTAGTAGTTGTTATTATCTCTTAATTGAACTTTTCCAAATTGTGTGTTTTTTTTACCATTCCCCAATCCATTTCTAGTTAGAATGGGGTCTTCATAAACTAAAAATTGAAGACATAATTCTTTCTAAACATGTCACTTCTTCTCCATAAATTCATGTTGGCTTATGTATGACGTGTCTAGAATCTTGTGCTACATCTAAAAAGTATTAAATATTAGATTATATGACAAAATGATGCCATCACCTGCACTGCTCACTTTATAAGGATTTTTAGCTACTACCTGGCTAGGATACATTACAAGTCCTACATGGCCATGTCCTTGAAGTGTTGGGATTAAGGTGCCATTAACCTTGTAAATCCTTGTAATTATTTATTCCAATTATTATTTTTAATTTACCCATAAGGGATGAAGTGGATTCACTGACAATAGTAAATATTTATTTTGGGGTAGGTAGTTTTAGAGTTACATTTACTGATTATTGCATCATGGTAAAGGTAAATAGGTGAATTGGGTAAATCTAGGTGCCACCTCTTGGAATATGCTATTTTAGGCATGTGTCATACATTGTAAGAGAATATATGATAATTGCAAGTTGTCTTAAGATTCTATGACGGTTATGACAGCATCTATGATAGTGTAAGAGCTATTTTTAGCCCAGGCCCATGCATGCAACATGCACATTATGATAAGTGTAAGAGGTGTGTAAGAGGACATTTATATCTTGATTAGACACAAGATTCCTTGGTTGGCATTGAGATTCCCAAATTTGGACACCCATTTTGGGTTGCTCTACTATTTAGTGATGTATTTGTAAAGTGTTGTGAAGTTTTTGTAGTTTCATACTTGCATAGGTGTTGCCAGAATGTTGTTAGATTGAAGACTGAAGGAAAGATTGGTGTAGTTGTTGTATTGTACCCTCTTTTGTAGATTAATACAAACTTGGGCCTTTTTCTTGTGTGGATTTTTTTTACCTGAAAGGGTTTTCTCCACGTTACATGTTGTGCTGTGTGATTAGTTTTCTGATTTGTTGCTTCTGTGTTGCATAGTTTGGTTTCTGTTTACAACCTCCATTAATATTACACTATTTCAGATTGTTAATTAACGTATTGAAATCAAATTTCTGTTGTGTGGTTTGCACCTTCATTTCTAACATTTGGTATTAGAGTTTGGCTAGTTTTGATTCTTGGGTGGGAGTGTGAAGGTTTTTTAGCTGCAGTGGGAGATTTGGTTGTTGTTTATTTTGTAGATCTTGTGTAGATATCATGGTTGCATTATTATTGCTTCCACCTCTCGGTTGGACATTGAAAAGTTCAATAGCATGAGGTATGAATTATGGAAGCTCAAAATGGAGGATTTTCTAGAGGAAAGAAACTAGTGGTTGGCTATTATGAAAGAGAAGAAACCTGACGATGTTACTCTAGATGAGTGGGATAGACTGAATAAAAAGGCACAAGGTACAAAATGTTTGTCTTGCAGATTTTGTTCTCCTGAATGTTGCAAGTGAGAAGTCTACACATAGCCTGTGGAAGTGTCTGGGTGAGATCTACCAAGTCAAGAGTATGGTAAACAAGATTTATTTGAAGTGTAAGTTATTTTCCATGAAAATGAAATAGGGTGAATCGCAGAGCATTTGAATTCATTTAATTTATTAATGAGTCAACTAGAATTTGTAGATGTTGAAGTGAATGTGGAAGATAAATGTATATTACTTCTATGTTCTTTACCTGAGTCATGGGAGAATGTTATATTGGCTATCACTACTAACCTCATAGATCCGAAGTTGGATGCTCTTGTTTTAGTTCTGCTGTCACAGGAATTGAGGAAGAAGAGTTCAGATAGTTCAGGGGATGTTCTCAATGTTAAGGGAAGGTCCAAGGAAAGAGGACCAAAAGGAGATCAAAAGGGGTTTAAAGACAAGTCTAAGGGCTATTCTAAGACTCCTAGAAAGAAGAATAGAATCAAGTGTTGGAACTACAAAAAGAGAGGACATGTGAAAAAGAAATGTAGAAACCCAAAGAAACAATGGGATTCTGCTACTGATAAGTCTTCAAATGCAAGTGATGAAGTTTTACTTTCTACATGTAATGTTGTTTCTCATGATCTTTGGTTGGTTGACTCAAGATGCTCGTACCTGTAATGTCAAAAAATGTCCCCTTGGGGGCTTTTCCCCTCATAAGGTTTAGCTCCCGGGTCTTTAGTATGCATTTAGGACATTTTAATTCATATTTTGGCATCCCGATAGAATGAGACCTAGGTTCCATGGAAAATTGGGCCTAGGTGGACCCCTTGAGCTGTACCCTACCCAAAATAGGGGGGAGGAATTAGGCGCATGTGCCCTAGTCCTGTCCTATTTTGGGGAAGCCCTAATTTCTAGGTGTCGGTTTATGACCGTTAGTTAATTCTTTTGCTGACACGGTAAAGTTTGATTTTTAAAATCTTGGTGGGAATGCTTGTATGTGCATATATAAGCATGTTTAGGCATTCATTTGTAAACTAGATGATCATTGTAAACTCTAGGCATTCTCAAGGTGATTCAAGGCTTCTATTGTGTTGCAAGAGCAGACTTGTATGTTTTATATGTTGATATTTGCAGATTTGAGCATCAATTTCCTCATGGCATGAAGAACACCTTCCTCCATGAGAGATTCACTACAAGGTGACATAATATTGTGTTTTCATCATTGATTCCTTTAGTTTTTGCCTCTGCCTCACAAGGGCACACACTCTTTGTTTGACAACGGTGTTCAGAGACTTAAGTGTCCTCTAGGGCTTGACTGACACAAGCCTCTAAACACCACAACCCCCAAACCAAGTCTTATGATTGCAAGTTACAGGTGTCGCATTTGGGAAAAGTGGAGTTGCAAGAAGGATTGGCAGGCATCAAGGATTCAAAATCTAAAGAAAAGTCAGACACAGGAGCACTTCCAGGACTTGGGCACTCACTCCAGTGTCCTCTGCAGACAGATCTCAGGAAACAGAAGTTACAGAGTTGGTCAGTGTCAGAAGGAGGTCCAGATTCACCGAAAAAGTAGGTACCTTGGACTTGGACGCCTGCTCCAGTGTCCTTCACTGTTCCGCTTCAAAACCCTGAAAATAGGTATTCTATAATTCAGTATTTTACTCCTGTCTGCAAGAGCTTTTTCCATAATTCATTAATTTGTTGTTGTATCTGCATGATTAGGGTTTCAATGGTCAATTAGACATAGGAGAAGGAAAAATTGATAATTAATTCCCTAATCCAAGTTTCCCTACATCTGCAAGTGACCTAGGGTATGATAGTGCTCACCACTTGACCCTAGATCCTTCAATGTAGAGTGGAGAGGCAGATTTAAACATCTAAACATTAGAATATTAACAAATCCAATTTTTCCCTAAACATTTTGGTGAACCCATGTTTTTAGACTTAAATTGCAACTTGATGAGTGTTTGTATTTATATTTAGATTGATTTTATTCATTCATTTGGTGGTTCATTTTATTGCATTGAGAAAATTTCAAAAAAATTGAAAATTTTGAAAAATACAAAAAAAATTGCATTGTTTGGCTTACTAAATTGCGTCAATTCTTTCTAAATTTTCCTAATTCATAATTTTTGCATCAGATCTAAGATAAACTACAGAAAAATACAAAAATTAAAAATTTTCCTTGCATTTTCATCATTTAATTGCTAGGGTTTTGTGGAAATTTTGACAATTTTATATAACCTAGTAATTCCAAAATGTAGGGTTAGTAGGCAAAATCTTTTATCAGATTTTTCTACTGATTTTAGAGGCTCATTAAAATTTTCATTTGGCTGTAGTCTTGCATTTTAGTGTGAATTTGCATTTAGATTTAAAATATTTGCATTTTTACATAGAAAATTTCAACAAAAACTAGCAATTTTGATACATTTTCATTAAATTTGCATGGGCATTTTGCATGTTAAGGCTTGAAAATCATTTTCAGATCTAAGAGTAATTCAATTTCATCATAAATCAAAATTCAAAGCATTCACATAGTATTTTGTGTCAAGATCTCAAACCTAGGGCTTCAAAAACAATAATTTTCATTAAAATTGGCCTTATCAACTTTATAAACTTGCACCATAGGTGTGTTGTGAAAGGTATTTTGGCATTATTTTGCTATTATCAGGGTAATAATTTTTTTTCCCTCATAAAAATCTTCACAACACCCTTTTATCAGGCTTTTGTAGTGAAAATTTTGCAAAAAACCACACATTTTGGCTATTTTGGCCCTAGGGTTTGACCTAGTTTGCACTCCAAGCATGTTGTGATCAATTTTATGGATTGAGGTGACTAATATTATTTATATTCTTTGTTTTACCTCCTAAAATTCCTTACAACACCCCTTTTTCTAGGTCTTGGAGTTGAAAAACCGTGAAAAATAGCCTATTTTTGCTATATTTTCACTAGGGTTTTACCTTAAGAGGCACTAAAAGCGTGTTGTGTTGGATATTTTGGCACCAAGTGGCTGTTATTACTGATATTATTTGTTTTCCATAATCATTTTCCTCACAACACCCTTTTTTATGCTCTTTTGCATTGAATTTTGGTGAAAAAAGTGCCTATGTTGACATATTTTCACTATATTTTGACTTGCCATTATCTTGGATTTGCATCAAGAGTGTGTTGAGAGTGATTATATTGATGTTTTGGATTGATATCAGACATATAACTTTCTTCCCTTGACTTAACTCCTCACATCATCCTTTGTGTTATTCATTTGCATTTAAAAGAGTACAAAAAATCAAGCATTTTAGTCGTCAATCATATCCTTCTCCTAGGATTTGTTCTCTTAGTTTGTGTGTTGTGTGTTGTATGCTTTTGTATAAGCTTTATGACACGCTGTCCTAAAAACAATATCCCTTTGAGAAGAAGTAAAATATTAATGGGATCTAATGCTCTTGAAGAAGTTGGTACTTTGGACACCTTCTTTACCAAGGGAGAAACTCAAATTGTGCAAGATATTACACATCCTCCAACCTCAATGGAAGAACAAAATTTTCATGATGTTGAGAACACTATTGAGGCAACAAGATATGTATCTGATGAGCAAATAAATAAGTTGGATAAAGACCTAGCTGAATTTCAAACATTTATGGAAAATGAGAGAATAGATGAAGAAGTCGTTCCTACAATTCATAATATAAGAGAATTGATAAAAGAAGGACAAGATGGTGTTAATGCACTTCGTGGTCTAGCACATATTGTGCAAACCAATATCATGTTGATAACCAAATGTGCGCAAACGATAAATAATACTTTATCACCATCTCATACTCAAGTTTCCATACCTATACCAAATACAGGAATATCCACTTTTACATCAACGATCTTAACAACTAATGCGAATGCTTGTAGTAATGTGACCACTGGTATTGGAGTATCTAATGAACTAATTACAAAGCTGTGGGTTTTAATTATCAGAATTTTATTCCTAAAGGGACCTCTCCTATGAATAATTGTTCTCAACCTCCTATCTATTCCACTCATTTCCAGCTACCTATTACATACTCACAACCATCTTCCATCTATCATTATGGCCAACTACCGTTAACATATTCTTAGCCTCCGCCTATTGTATCTCAAGCTCATTCACCTCCTCACTTCAGTTCCAATTCCTCACAACAAACCACATCTCCAAATGATGCCATCTTAAACCACCTTTTACAGGGCATGACTACTTTGCAACAAAAGGTAACAAATTTGACAAATTCTTCAAATCCTAGTCTACCAACATATCATGCCTGTAATCCGTTATCCTATGCAATTTTGAGAACCCCTATGCCTGAGAGGTTTGAGACTCCTCGCTTTGAAAAATATGGTGGATAAGGTGATCCTAATATTCATGTGGCAGCATTCATAGCTATGTGTAGTGATTTTTATTTTGAAGAGGATTTGTTGGCAAAACTTTTTCCGTGATCTCTCAAAGATACTGCTTTAGAATGGTTTTCTCTTTACCTCTGAATTCAATACACTCCTTTTCGCAGTTGATTGATCAATTTTTACAACATTTTCAAGAAAACATCAGACCCTAAGTCACTCTTATTGACTTGGTTCAATGCAAACAAGGTCCCAAATAAAAGTTGACAGGATTTATCAGTCAGTATCAAGGCCTTTATGCAATTATTCAATATCAGATGAAAGATGAGGATGTTCAGAAGATATTTATTACAAATCTACAACCTAATATTCGTGATAAGATCCTCTTGATGAAGTATAACTCCTTTCAACATTTATGCACCGCTCTTTGTGATTATCAACTTTCGTCTAGTCAGTATGAAAACCAAAACTCATTAGCTCAAGGTGGTAAATCCATGGGCAGATCATTACAAAACAATTTTAAGAGGAGCAATAATAGGAGTTTCATCAAGATCAACAGACCAAATACGAATGCGTCTACTATAAATAATCCAAAGAAACAATTGTATCAACCAAGAAAGTTTACTCCGATATCTGAGTCCTATCATTCCATAATGAATCAAGCCATGAGTAATAACATTCTAAAGCTTCCCCCAATCAAGCCTGTTGATCCTAGTAAAAAAGGACCTTAGTTCGATGCTAATGCCTTTTGTCATTATCATCAGACGCAAGGACATGACACTGAATGATGTATGCGTCTTAAACATGAGATACAAGACCTTATTGATTCAAATGTCATCCAGGTATCGGGTGTGAATGATAATGGAAATAAGTCAGTTGCTCCGCCGAATCAGAATTTACAAATCTTCAGTAATCCTTTTCCTAAACATACCGAAAATAATATGGTGGAACAAGATTTAGTGGAAGTAGACAAGGATGATTACTTGGACTATGGGCATGATTGAAGTCGACAAGAAACAAATGGATAATCCACCTCATCCATGACGAAACAAAATTTATGCTGAGGTTCCTCCTCCGTTATCCTTATATGGATTGGGAGCTAATCAAAATGCATCAGAAAAGTAAGAACAACAACTGATACAGATGAGTAAGATAGTACAGGATGATTCCCGTTACTAGTGTAGAAAGATTCAACAATGAAAACTCGCTAAAAATTAGAAAAGAGCTAGATGACTGTCAAAAATTGAAAAAATAGTGGTTCCCCTCCTCATAAGCAACAAAAAGTTATATTTACAGAAGGAGTAGCAAATCAAACATCACACGATAATCAACAAAACTTTCATAAGAACCACTCAAATTTTGCATTAAATATGATCGAATACCTCTCCAAGAGGTTCACAAGCTCTAACATATACTATGAAGACCCTACAGGTAAGTATCTCTAAACCTTTATCTCTCTCGTGATGTGCTTCCCCCGTGATGTGTTATGTGTTGTTTAGGCCTCCTAGGATGACCTCGGATTCTCTTGTAAGGTTCGAGATACCAGGAGATCGCCTCTGTCGTGATCTTCTTCTATTTGTATCATCATTCTTCTAAATTGCCTCTCTAATTTCATTGTTGTGTGTTGTGTCTTACAGACATAGTGTCGTCATTGGTGACCTGGGGGCACCCTCCTATGTGACTATCCCTAAGACACTTGTTTCTCCTCTCTTATTTATTTTTTCCCTTCCTCTAGTGTTTCCACCTAGCGGGCAGATGACGACAAACATTTATATTGATGCGGACCTAGTGTACCTTTCGAGAGCAATCAACAAATAGACTTAGTTCCTAATATGACGATGGGGTTGTATATTTTATCTGACGCTTGGCTAGTGGAAGCACTCATGCTTTCCACATAGTGAATTTGATGATGTTTCTATAGCATTTACAAACCTTAACAATACTGTTGCTCTGTGCACCTTTGTTTGCCTTTGAATCTAGCCTTGGTGGTACTCGATTCAGAGAGCTTCGTGATATAGCCTTGCGGTTATCCTCAAACTTCAAATTCATTATATAACCTTGGCTCTTTGTGTGGTAAATCATATGCATTGATGTTGTTTATCATGATTTCGTAGACACTAACATGTTTCTTGCAGGGATGTGTTTGTGGGAACATTTGGCGATCGTAATGTACATGTCACCTCTCGGGGGCATGGGCTTTGCAAAAGTCTATGTTCCCTTGTGTGTTTTATTCCTACCTTAACATGCTTGATATCGACAACTGATATCAACCACCTTAAGGTGGGGGCATATATAAGGTAAGCTGTCTGTTGTAGATGTTAGCAATGTGTTTGACCTCAGATGCAGAGACTTGCGCCCCAGGGTAGTGCATCGTGCATCCTGAGTTTGTTTGCAACCAATCAATCAATCATGTAAGCCCTCTGCGGAGGTGGGATATCAAGCATATCCTTTTTTCTTAAGCCCTCTGTGGAGGTGGGGATGGTGTATTTCTCGGAGCATATTGCATCATCCTGTCATTTTCAAAAGTCCTCCGCAGAGGCGAGGAGCGGTTCTGTGACTAACTCAACCTTAAGCGTGTCTTTGGCGATTGTTGTGGCAAAGCCCAATCATCAGTGTGCCCCTGTAATGTGCCTGTAATGTGTTGGACCTAGAAATAGGTACACTCCATTGCTTGTCTACCGTGTTTTCTTCGTGTCTTCAAGTGTGTGTTTTGGCGTGCTTGTTTTGTGTGGAATGTTTGTTGCCCCATATGCAGAGACCAGCACCCTTGAGTAGTGATTCCTGCATTTTGGGAGGTTTTACGTGTCTTGTGTGTGTGTTGCCCCATATATACAGAGACCTGCACCCTAGGGTAGTGCATCCTGTATTATGGGAGGTTTGTTTACTTTCCAGTACTTACATTTGCATTTCATATATATGAGAAAAAGAAAAGAAAATATATCATTTATGTCTTCCATGCATTAATGTGTCTTCTATGCATTGACTGTCTTCTCTGTGTTCTGCGTGACTGTAACTGTCTTCTCTGTGTTTTGTGTGCTTGTTATTGTCTTCTATGTGATTAGCGTGTCTTCTCCGTGCTTGATGTGCTTGTTGTGTTTGTGACCTTACTTTAATGCATGTATGGGCCTCGTGTTCATACATACATTAAAGTGGGGGATAAAAGTAACATAAAAAAATGTCCCCTTGGGGGCTTTTCCCCTCATAAGGTTTAGCTCCTGGGTCTTTAGTATCAATTTAGGACATTTTAGTTCATATTTTGGCATCCCGATGGAATGAGACCTAGGTTCCATGGCAAATTGGACCTAGGTGGACCCCTTGAGCTATACCCTACCCAAAATAGGGGGGGAGGACTTGGGCACCCGCGCCCTAGTCCTACCCTATTTTGGGGCAGCCCTAATTTCTGGGTATCAGTTTATGACCGTTAGTTGGTTCTTTTGCCGACACGGTAAAGTTTGATTTTTAAAATCTTGGCAGGAATGCTTGTAGGTGCATATATAAGCATGTTTAGGCATTCATTTGTAAACTAGATGATCATTGTGAACTCTAGGCATTCTCAAGATGATTCAAGGCTTCTTTGTGTTGCAAGAGCAGACTTGTATATTTTCTGTGTTGATATTTGCATATTTGAGCATCAATTTCCTCATGGCATGAAGAGCACCTTCCTCCATGAGAGATTCACTACAAGGTGACATAATATTGTGTTTTCATTGTTGATTCCTTTGGTTTTTGCCTCTGCCTCACAAGGGCATGCACTTTTTGTCTAACAACGATGTTCGGAGACTTAAGTGTCCTCCGGGGCTTGACTGAGGCAAGCCTCTAAACACCACAACCCCCAAACCAAGTCTTGTGATTGCAAGTTACAGGTGTTGCATCTGGGAAAAGTGGAGTTGCAGGAAGGATTGGCAGGCATCAAGGATTTAGGATCTGAAGAAAAGTCAGACACAAGAGCACTTCCAGGACTTGGGCGCTCGCTCCAGTGTCCTCCACAAACAGATCTCAGGAAACAGAAGTTACAGGGTTGATCAATGTCAGAAGGAGGTCCAGATTCCATGAAAAAGTAGGTACCTTGGACTTGGGCGCTCGCTCTAGTGTCCTCGACTATTCCGCTTCGGAACCCCAAAAATAGGTATTCTGTAATTTAGTATTTTACTCCTGTCTACAAGAGCTTTTTTCGTAATTCATTAATTTGTTGTCGTATCTGCATAATTAGGGTTTTAATGGTCAATTAGACATAGGAGAAGGAAAATTTGATAATTAATTCCCTAATCCAAGTTTCCCTATATCTGCAAGTGACCTAGGGTATGATAGTGCTCGCCACTCGACCCTAGATCCTTCAATGTATAGTGGAGGGGTAGATTTAAACATCTAAACATTAGAATATTAACAAATCCAATTTTCCCCTAAACAATACCACATGACCCTGCATAAAGAATAGTTTTCCACATACGAAGAGTATGATGGAGGAAATGTGTACCTCGGAGACAACTCTACATATCCTATTGTTGGATAAGGGAAGGTAATGTTATGTTTCAGTGATGGGAGAATTAAAACCCTCCCTGGTGTTTTGCATGTTCCTAGATTGGCTATAAATTTGATTTATGTTTCAAAGTTGAATGATTTCAGAATGCATGTGACATTTGATAAGCATGGTTGCAGATTGGTGAGAGGAAGCTTGGTGGTAGCGAAGGGGAAAAGATTGGGAACTTTGTTTAAGCTAGAAGCCACTAATGTTTGTAATGCCTCTTATGCATATGAGGCTAATACTAAAAATAAATGTATGTTGTTGCACCGTAGATTGGGCCCCATAAGTCAGTCTGGTTTAAAGACTATTTTGAATAAAAAATTGTTAGACAATTTATCCTGTTTTGATGAGAGTTTTAAATTTTGTGAACATTGTGTGTTTGGAAAACATAATAGATCTATTTTTCCTTCTGACAGTAATAAATCTAATGATAATTTGGAGCTTATTCATTCGGATGTCTTTGGTCTAGTGGATGTTGAATCAATTGGAAAATCTAGATATTTTGTTTCCTTCATTGATGATGCCTCAAGGTTTACGTGGATTTATTTTGTGTCACAAATTTAAGTTTTCACTAAATTTAAGGAATTTAAAGTTTTATTTGAAAAGCAATCAGATCATAAGATAAAGGTTTTGAGATCTGACAATGGAGGGGAATATTGTTCTAATAAATTTGATGAATTCTATAAGCATGCAGGTATTGTTAGACAAAAGACAACTCCATATACACCACAACATAATGGAGTGCCATAAAGAATGAATCGGACAATAATGGAAAGAGCTAGAAGTATGTTGAGTGAATCATAGTTGAACAAATGTTTTTGGGTAGAAGTTGTGTGTAATGTGAACTAATTGGTTAACAGATCTTCCTGTAAGGCTCTTCCTTCAACTCCTTATGAAATGTGGACAGGTAAGAAACCTTTTGTTTCACATTTAAGGATATTTGGTTATGAGGCTTATGTTCATGTGCCTAAAGAAAAATGAACTAAGTTGGATCCAAAAGCTGAAAAGTGTACTTTCATTAGATGGTGATAATGTAAAAGGTTATAAGCTTTGGAATCCACTAACCTGAAATATTATCTATTCTAGAGATGTTATTTTTAGGGAACTTAGTGTTACTTCTGAACCAGAACAACCAAAGGCAAAAGAAGAAAGGGTGAAGAGAGTGCATTTTGAATTAGAGCATGAAGATGCACCTCAGGAAGAACAAAATTATGGATTAGGGGGTGAAGAAGAAGAGGAAGACTCGAGTGAAAATTTTGATGAGGAAGAATTTGTTGTAACAGAAGAAGTTGGTACAGATGAGCATGCAGAAGAACTTGAAGAGTCTCTTACTCCATCTTTGAGAAGATCCACAAGACAACGGAACCCAGTTGACAGGTATTACCCACAAGATTTTTGTTGTGTATTTTCTTTATTGAGTACTGACGATGAGCCTAGATCCTATAGGGAAGCTATCTATGTAGATGATAGTGAGTCTTGGTAGTTAGCCATGCAAGAGAAGATGATGGCTTTAGACTCTTGCAACACTTTGGATCCTGTTCGTTTGCCCAAAGGAAGAAAGGCCATGGTTGCAAGTGGGTCCTCAAGAAGAAGTTTGGAGTAGACGGGTCATTAGAGAAATACAAGGTTGGACTGGTAGCCAAAGGCTACTCCCAAAGAGAGTTGATTTCGGTGAAATATTCTCTATTGTTTCTAAATTAACTTCAGTTAGATTTATTTTATCCATTGTTGCAACTTTTGATTGGGAAATAGAGCAAATGGATGTTAAGACTGTGCTCTTGCATGGAGATCTTGAGGAAACAATTTACATGCAATAGCCTACAGGGTTTGAGGTAAAAGTGAAAGAACATTAGGTTTGCAGATTAAAGAGGTCTCTTTAAATAGTCCCCCAGAATGTGGTACCAAAAATTTGATTCATTTGTGTTGAAATTAAGTTTTGTTAGAAGTGTGGAGGATCATTGTGTTTACATTCATTTTATTGATGATTCTATTCTGATCATTGCATTGTATGTTGATGACATGTTATTTTTCAACAATACTAAAGGTATGATCAGTGAGTTGAAAACCCAACTTTCAAGTGCATTCAAAATGAAGGATCTTGGAGCTACTAGGTATATTCTGGGTATGGAGATCAGGAGGGACAAAGGTAACAGAAAGCTTTGGTTGTCTCAGAGTAAGTATGTGAATACCATTTTACAGAGATTTAGTATGCAGGACTGTAACCAAGTTAGAGTTCCTTTGCCCATCAGTACTAAGATTTCATTAGATATGTGTCCAAAGAATGAGGATGATTTAGAGGATATGTCTAATGTGCCATATGCTAGTGTTGTACGGAGTTTAATGTATGCAATGGTTTGCTCTAGGCCAAATATTGCCCAAGCAATGGGAGTTTTAAGCAGATTTATGTCTAACCTTGGTAGATAGCATTGGAATTATGCAAAGAGGGTATTTAGATATCTAGCAAGTACTCATGATTACTATTTGATTTATTCTGGTACTGACAGTGCTGACAACACTCTGTAGGAATTATGCAAAGAGGGTATTTAGATATCTAGCAAGTACTCATGATTACTATTTGATTTATTCTGGTACTGACAGTGCTGACAACACTTTGGACATACAGGGATTTGTTGATGTAGATTGGGCAAGTGACTTGGATAGTCGAAGGTCCACTAGTGGCTATGTGTTTACTTTGTTTGGTGGAGTAGTGATTTGGATGAGCAAAAGGTAGCCCACAGTTGCTTTATCCACCACCAAAGAAGAGTATATGACTGCTACCCATGTCTCTAAGGAGGTAGTTTGGTTTAGGAGATTGTGTACAGGTATTGGTTTTGATTGCAGGGTCATTTAGATTGGTTGTGATATCCAGAGTATTATTTGTTTGGCCAAGAATCCTATGTATCATGCTTAGACTAAGCATGTTGATGTTCAATATCACTTTGTTCGAGAAATGGTGGAAAATGGAAACATTGAGTTGAAGAAGGTAGACACTCAAGAGAATGTTGCAGATTCATTAACCAAGCCTATGAGCACAGAGAAATTTGTTTGGTGCAAAGAGTGTTGCGAGTATGTGCCTAACCGATGTTATCATTGATGTCAACATATCTGTGTTGTCATTGGTGTTAATTGTGCTCTTGTTTTTTTGCTTGCTTGTATCAAGTTAGTTTCTTTATACTAGCCTAGATGTAAGTGTTGAAGATAATGAGTAAGTGATCCTGATATTATGTTTCCAAGTGCTTTTGAGAAAATTTGCTCTCCCAATGGAAACAATGTGTTGAAGAGTATCTTTGTTTACAACAGAACAGTCCAATAATTTGCTCCGCATTTCTTGTAGAATGAATATCTTTGTCTTTAGATTGGAAGTCATTTAGAGGCATGTCTAAATATGCTATATTCCAAGTTTGAGCCTTTGGTATGAAGATTTGAGAGAGTTTTGTTCACCAGGGTAAGAACTATTTTTTGTGCATTCAGTGGTGACATGGAGAAAGTATTTTGCTCCGCATTTCTCCGCATTTAAGTTTTACAGTCTGTGGTTTTGTAATTAAGTTTGTGATGATGTTATGTGCCTTCTGTCCAAATGGTTTGTGATTTGGTGCTCCGCAAGCGATCTTTCCTTTATGACAGTGGCCAACAGTTATGTTCAAGTGCTCCAATTTGAAGAATTTTTTGGATAGAGTGTTTGAGGGTTGTGCGGAAGTTATTGATGATTGTAACGTGCTTGTGGGAGTCTCTAGATCATGTTCCTACCTTTAGATTGGTCTACAAAGTGAAATCTGGATCGTGCATGAAGTGTGCTCCTAAATGTTTAAGTGTTAACACCAGTTTTAGCCGACTCGGTTGTTCTCACTACCCACGGTTATGTTTTGAAGATTGTGGAAGCGTGTAGCTGCGTGGAAGAATGCATTAGAGTCCCAACTAAGGAGTTATGTGATCCGCATTCATTATTTTCCTCTACAAATCTATTTAGGTCCAGACCTATTCTAATGTATGATTGTAATGTTTGTAATGCTGAGGTTGGAGATTGTTCCAATGGTTGATGATCGTAATGCCGACCTTGATGATCATTCCAAGGTTGATTAATTGTATAAATACTTGTAATTGAGTCGTGAAAAGGAATCTCATGTGCAAAAATGTGAAGATAAGTGAAGAAGTGTAAGTAAGAGTAGAGCAGAAGAGTTGTGTTGCACTTCAATGGAACTAAACTCAAGCATGGAGTAGATGCTAACAAATCAGTTCACAGAGCTTTGACAATGAGTCGATCTTGGTAGTGAGCCCTAACTTTTGCAATGAGCATTTTGGGTAGTGAGCCCTAAGGCAGTGAACCTTTGATTTTCGGTATTGCTATAACATATTTATTTTGTGAGATAACACTCACTGTGGTTTTTCCCTTATAGGGTTGTCCACGTAAAAAATCTGGTGTTGAATGTGTGATTGTGCCTAAGTTTTTGATTTCATGCTTTCATAGTTAAAACATAATAACAAGTGATCAATTGATTGGTTTATTGATGTTTATAAGAAGTTAAGTTTTGGTGACAACTGATTCACCCCCCCTCTCAGTTGTCTTGTGCATTTCAACAATTGGTATCAGAGCCAGGTTCCTCGGAAGAAAGTCTAATAGCTTGAGGAAGATCCAAGATGTCGCATAAGAAGGATGCTCTGCAGTTTGATGGAACGGATTATGCTCTTTGGAAGGTATGAATGAAAAGCCATCTCATTTGTCTTGGTTATAGTGTTTGGAAGAGGACATAATCAAAATATACTATTCCTCAGAATGATCTATCAAGTGATGATGAAATCAAACAATGAGTTAAATGGAAAAGCTAGAGATGCTCTGTTAAGTGCCTTGTCTAACATTGAGTTAGTAAAAGTCATGGATCTGGAAACAACTCATGAAATCTAGGAAAAGTTGAAGAATTTATATGAAGGAGATGATTCTGTAAAAGGCGTCAAATTGTAGAACCTGAAAGCTAAGTATGAAAGTCTGAAAATGAGTGAAGATGAGAACATAATAGTCTACTTACAAAAGGTTGATGAAATTGTCAATGGAATCAAGTCTTGGAGTAACTGTTGATGATAAAGAGGTTGTATTGAAGATTCTTAGGTCATTGCCCAAATCCTACAGTCACAAAGTATCTGCAATTGGAGAAATCATGACTGTGAAAGATGTTTCAAAAGATCAGTTGCTTGGAAAACTTATAGCCTTTGAGATGAGAGAGTTTGATGATGTCCTACCTAAAACAGAGATTGCTTTCAAAGCTAGCACTTCAGAGAAGACTTCAAGAGCTGAGAAGTATGTTATGGAATCTGATGATGACCTTGAGGAAATTGAAGCCAACTTTGTGGATAAAATGCAAAGAGGTACCGGTAAGTACAAAGGCAAGTTACCATTCAAATGCTTTTCATGTGGTAAGATCGGTCACTATGCTTCTAGGTGTCCGAAGAGAATTGAAAGAGGTAGAAAGAAATTTGAAAGTAAACCTAGGGTTGTAAAGAAATGTTATATTGTTAGAGATCTTGATGATGATGGTGTAATAGATGATGAGTCTAATGATGCTAGTACTAGTGCAAATGAATGCTTATTTATTGCTATTAAGGAAGAACCTGTATCTACTAATCATACTAGCTATGTGAAGGAACAAAAACTAGTGAAAGAAAGTGCTTTGTCTGTTCAGGTGGAGAAATATAAGGATGAATGGATTATTGATAGTGGATGCTCACATCACATGACTGGTGACAAAAGTAAGTTTGTAAGTCTGAAAAAGTATGATGGAGGACTGGTTAGGTTTGGAGATAATGCAGCTAGTAAGATTTGTGAAAAAGGATCTATTTCTTTTTATGGAAAGCATAATACTGATGATGTCCTATATGTGAATGGTTTAAAGCATAATCTTTTGAGTGTTGGTCAGATGTGTGACAAAGGTTATGATTTGAGATTCAAAGATAATGGATGCAAGATCATGGAAAGCTCCGGAATAGTTATTGCAACTGGAAAGAAGACCAGAGGTAATATTTATCAATTAAGAGGAACTAGTGATTACTGTTTGTTAGCTCAGACAGATGAGAGTTGGTTATGGCATAGAAGGATGTGTCATATCAATTTTGACAACTTGTTGAAGATAAGTTCAGTACAGGCTGTGAGAGATTTGCCTAAGCTTGTAAAGCCTGCTAATACTGTTTGCAAGGAATGTCAGTTGGGAAAGCAAACAAGAACAAGTTTCAAAAGCAAAGAACATTTTTTTGCTGGATTGTTGGATCTAGTGCACACAGATTTGTGTGGTCCTACAAGGATAAGAAGTCTGCAAGGAGATAGGTACTTCATGTTGCTTATTGATGATTATTCTAGAATGACTTGGGTCACTTTTTTAAAAGATAAATCAAAAGCCCTAGAAAATTTCAAATCCTTCAAGGCAATGGTTGAGAATGAGATAGACTTGAGAATCAAGTGCTTAAGGTTTGATAGAGGAGGTGAATTCACATCAAATGAATTCAATATTTTATGTGAAGAACAAGGGATAAATAGACAATTGTTTGCACCAAGGACTCCGCAGCAAAATGGAGTTGTTGAAAGGAAAAACATGACAGTTCAAGAAGTTACTAGGACTATGATGAAGGAGGCTGACCTACCAGAAGTGTATTGGAGAGAAGCTATACATATTGCCGTGTACATCCAAAACAAAGTTCAAGTCAAAGGTAACAGTACTAAAAATCCCTATGAATTGTGGTATGGAAGAGTTCCTACAGTAAAATATTTCAAAGTTTTTGGAAGCAAATGTTATATTAGAAGAGAAGAAGAACTAGGCAAGTTTGATGCTAGGAGTGATGAAGGAATTTTTCTTGGATACTCTACCAAGAGCAAAGCCTACTGGTACTACAGTAAAAGGCTGAAAAAGATTATTGAGAGTGCTAATTTAAAGGTGGATGAAGACAAGGAAGGAATATCAGATATGAGTGGCTATGAATTAGTTGAACCTGTTACCACAGCAAATGAAAATAAAGTTGAACAAGAGGGCAGTCAAGATGAAGAAGAAAAGGCTCTGAAAAGTGCAGTTAAGACTCCCAGGTATGTAAGGATCAATCATTATGAAGATCAGATAATTGGTGATAAAAGTAAAGGAGTATTAACAAGGAAAAGGGGTGCAGAAGAACAAATGAACTACTATTTACTTTCAAAGATTGAACCTAAAACTGTAAGTGAAGCTTGCAATGATGAAAATTGGGTAAAGGCTACGGAAGAAGCTCTACTAATGCATATAGAGAAGAATCAAACTTGGGAATTGGTTCCTAGACTTTCTGACAAGAATGTGATTGGAACTAAATGGATTTTTAGGAACAAGTTGAATGAGAATGGAGAAGTAGTTAGAAACAAAGCAAGGCTGGTATGCAAAGGATATTCTCAGGTTGAAGGGATAGATTTTGAGGAGACCTATGCTCTGGTGGCAAGAATTGAAGCAATCAAAATGCTTTTGGCATTTGCAGCATTTAAAGACTTCAAAGTGTATTAGATGGATGTTAAGTCTGCATTCTTGAATGGTGAGTTGGAAGAAGAGGTCTACATTGAACAACCAGAAGGATTTAAGTTATCAGACCATGATGACATGGTGTGCAGATTGAAGAAGGCCCTATATGGACTAAAACAAGCCCCCAGAGCCTGGTATGCAAGGTTAGACAAGTATTTGTTGCAATTAGGGTTCAGTAAAGGCACTGTAGACAGTAATCTCTATTTCAAAATCAATGATAATCAAATCTTGATTGTTGTAGTCTTTGTTGATGACATTATCTTTGGAGGCAATGAAGGTATGTGCATGAAATTTGTAGGGGAAATGCAAAATAAATTTGAGATGTTTATGTTTGGTGAAATAAATTTTTTTGGGGGTCTGCAAATTACTCAATCAGATAAAGGAATCTTCATTTCTCAATCTAAGTATGTGAAAGAGTTGTTGAAGAAATTTGGGATGGAGGATTCTAAACTGGTATGTACTCCCATGGTGACTTGTTGCAAGTTAAGCAAAACTGATGAATCACCTAAGACTGATCATAAAAGGTATAGATCCATGATTGGAGGATTAATTTATCTAACACAAACCAGACCTGATATAATGCATGTTGTTTGTCTTGTGGCAAGATTTCAAGAAGATCCTAGAGAGACACATGTGATGGTAGTCAAGTGAATCTTGAGGTATTTAAAAGGCACATCAGATCATGGCTTATGGTACCCAAAGGATATTGAATTCACTCTTAGTGCTTATACAGATGCAGATTGGGCTGAAGATGTTGATGACAAAAAAAGTACAAGTGGTGGTGCTTTTTTCTTGGGTAATAGATTGGTTTCATGGTTGAGCAAGAAGCAAGATTCAATCTCTTTGTTTACTACAGAAGCTGAGTATATTGCAGTAGCATGTTGTTGCACTCAAGTGTTATGGATGGAGTAGACATTGAAGGACATAAGAGTTTTGTATGAAGATCCAATTGCAATCTTTTGTGACAATACAAGTGCTATAAACATTTCAAAGAATCCAGTGATGTACTCAAGAACAAAGCATATATCCATAAGGTATCACTTTCTGAGAGAGAAGGTAACAAAGAATGAAGTAAAGATGGAGTATGTGCCCACTAAGGATCAGATTGCAGATATTTTCACTAAGGCTCTTCCTAACGATACTTTTGAGTATCTTAGAGAAAATTTAGGGGTTATTACCCCTCCTGCTCTGAACTAAGATGCATAGGAATGCATTAGTCCAGTGGTTCCCAAAGTCCCATTCTTTGATCTGGATTGATGTTTTAAAGGCTACCTCTCAGGGGGAGTAGCTGGATGTTGCTGATATGTGTTCCTAACAAAGAGCAGTAAAGTGTTATAGTGTTGATGAAAGAGCAATTTCAGTTTGATCAGAGCAGCAGAGTGCAAGTATGTGCCCTTTGTCATTGATGTCAAAGGGGGAGAGAAATCATGTGAAAAACTTAAAGGAAGAAAGAGTGCAGATGTATAAAGAGAAAGGGGGAGAAGGTAATCAGTGCAGAATCTTGTCTTGATGATCTTTACAGTTTTTCACAACATATGCTGCCATCAATGACAAAGGGGGAGATTGTTGCAAGTATGTGCCTAACCGGTGTTGTCATTGATGTCAACATATCTGTGTTGTCATTGGTGTCAACTATGCTCTTGTTTTGTTGCTTGCTTGTATCAAGTTAGTTGCTTTATAATGGCCTATATAAGTGTTGAAGATAATGAATAAGTGATCCTGATATTATGTTTCCAAGTGCTTTTGAGAAAATTTGCTCTCCCAATGGAAATAGTGTGTTGAAGAGTATCTTTGTTTACAACAGAACAGTCCAGTAATTTGCTCCGCATTTCTTGTAGAATGAATATCTTTGTTTGTGGATTGGAAGTCATTTAGAGGCATGTCTAAATATGCTATATTCCAAGTTTGAGCCTCTGGTATGAAGATTTGAGAGAGTTTTGTTCACCAGGGTAAGAATTGTTTTTCTGTGCATTCAGTGGTGATAGGGAGAAAGTATTTTGCTCCGCATTTCTCCGCATTTAATTTTTATAGCCTACGGTTCTGGAGTTTGTGATGATGTTATGTGCCTTCCATCCAAATGGTTCATGATTTGGTGCTCCGCAAGCAATCTTTCCTTTATGAGAGTGGCCAACAGTTATGTTCAAGTGCTCCAATTTGAAGAATCTTCTGGATAGAGTGTTTGAGGATTGTGCGGAAGTTATTGATGATTGTAATGTGCTTGTGGGACTCTCTAAATTGTGTTCCTACCTTTAGATTGGTTCACAAAGTGAAATCTAGATCGTGCATGAAGCGTGCTCCTAAATGTTTAAGTGTTAACACCAGTTTTAGCCCACTCGATTGTTCTCACTACCTGTGGTTATGTTTTGAAGATTGTGGAAGCATTCATTCTTTGTGATCCTAGCTAAGGAGTTATGTGATCCGCATTCATTCTTTTCCTTTGCAAATCTATTTAGGTCTAGACCTATTCTAATGTATGATTGTAATGTTTGTAATGCTAACCTTGGAGATTGTTACAATGGTTGATGATCGTAATGCCAACCTTGATGATCATTCCAAGGTTGATGAATTGTATAAATACTTGTAATTGAGTCATGAAAAGGAATCTCATGTGTGAAAATGTGAAGATAAGTGAAGAAGTGTAAGAGTAGAGAAGAAGAGTTGTGTTGCGCTTTAATGGACTAAACTCAGGCATGGAGTAGATGCTAACAAATCAGTTCAAAAATCTTTAACAGTGAGCCACCCCTTAGTAGCGAGCCCTAACTTTTGCAGTGAGCATTTTGGGCAGTGAACCTCTGATTTTTTATATTTATATAACATATTTATTTTGTGAGCTAACACTCACCATGGTTTTTCCATTATAGGGTTTTCCACGTAAAAAATCAGGTGTCTCATGTGTTGAATGTGTGATTGTGCCTAAGTTTCTGATTTCACACTTTCATGGTTAAAACATAATAACAAGTGATCAATTTTGGTGTATTGATGTTTATAAGAAGTTAAGTTTTGGTGACAACTGATTCACCCCCCCCTCTCAGTTGCCCTGTGCATTTCAATAGAGAGGCCATGGGCCTTATTTCTAGTGCCTGATTATTTTATTGTTTCCTATGGGTATTTACAATGTATAATGTCAAGTGGGAGAATGTTGGGATTAAGGTGTCATTAAACTTTTAAATCCTTGTAATTATTTATTCCAATTATTATTTGTAATTTACCCATAAGGGATGAAGTGGATTCACCAACAGTAGTAAATATCTATTACGGGGCAGGTAGTTGCGGAGTTACATTTACTGATTATTGCATCATGGTAAAGGTAAATAGGTGATTTGGGCAAATCTAGGTGCCACCTCTTGGAATATGCTATTTTAGGCATGTGTCATATATTGTAAGAGAATCTATGACAATTGCAAGTTGTCATAAGATTCTATGATAGTTATGACAACATCTATGACAGTGTAAGAGCTTTTTTTTGCCCCAGGCACCCATGCATGCAACATGCATTGTGACAAGTGTAAGAGATGTGTAAGAGGGCATTAATATCTTGATTTCATGTAAGATTCCTTGGTTGGCATTGAGATTCCCAAACTTGGATGCCCATTTTGGGTTGCTCTACTATTTAGTGATGTAATTGTAAAGTGTTGTGATGTTTTTGTAGTTTCATACTTGCACAGATGCTACCAGAATGCTATCAGATTGATGACTGGAGGAAAGATTGGTGTAATTGTTGTATTGTATTCTCTTTTGCAAATTAATACAAACTTGGGCTTCTTTCCTGTGTGGAGTTTTTTTATCTGAAAGGGTTTTCTCCACGTTACATGTTGTGTTGTGTGATTAGTTTTCTAGTTTGTTGCTTCTGTGTTGCATAGTTTGGTTTCTATTTAGAACCTCCATTAATATTACACTGTTTCAAATTGTTAAACATATTGAAATTAGATTTATGTTGTGTGGTTTGCACCTTCATTTCTAACATGAATCTCAATCAACTTTATGCTTAATTGGAAGTGGCATCCTTTCATAAACCTCTATAGGTTCAGGTAGCCAAGTTGTGCCACCAAGTGTAGGTGGTTGATGGCTATGTTGCTAAAGGATCTCAAATCAAAGCCAAACTTCATTGGTTGAAGGTTAGGGATAGAGTTTCCAAGGAATTATTTTAGGCCTTGTGATCCAACTAATCATAAAACAAAACCATCAAAGGGGCTAGTAAATACATCTTTGAACTTCCTAAAGTTCTAAATGCCTTTTTTAACATTATATGAAGGTTTTCAAAGATCAAGAATCCTTGCCTAAGTGGCAAGAAGAACTCAAGATATGCCTGAATGTGGTCACTTTCCATCTTTCCATAGACCAAACAAACATTTTGATAAGAGGACCTTTAGTTGACAATTATCTAGATGGTTAATGATTTAAAGCTCTTGTTTCTGATGGATTCCCTTGTGAAATCTATAAAATCCTTTGAGATAATGTCACCTAGATTTACATAAAGTCTATTTTGAATCTTTTCATAATAGTTCTTTAGGTCCTATCATTAACATAGGAAACATCAAACTCATACCCAAAGCTAGAGATCTAGAATTAATTTGCATTTGGAGATTCATCACCTTGTTGAATGTCTTTTACAAGATCACTGCCAAGGCTCTTACCTTGCAAATTTAACACCTCCTCCTGCTTGTTGTTTAGACTAATTTTACTCATTTAAGTAAACATATCCTTGACAACATCATCTTGATAATGCCATCTTAGATCGTAGTCAAAGAGATTTCCCTTCTTGGTAGTAATCACTAGCAATTATCCAATGGTCATTTTATTAACAATTCTTTGTACACATTGCTTGAGGATGAGGAATTTATTAAACAAGATTTTGAGTGTCTTAACACTTTTTTCTTAGCTTTTGGCTCCAACATTCGATGTAGTAAAATATAATTCTATGCCCAGTAATTCTTCTTCTCGCCTCTAGATTGGTTTAATTGTTTTGATTATAAGCTCATTAACCATGGGGAGATCTTCAAGTTCCATGGAATCCCTTTTACTTTCTAGGCTTTTTAGGCATGTTGTGGTAGTTTGTCACTAATAGAATGGAGAAAAGTTAGCATACTAGATCACCAAGATGCTTTCGTTGGTAGGTAAATTTCAAATATGCTCTAATTTTTTAGCTATCACCCATGTTTTTACTCTTCCTACTAGGTCCCTTCTAAAGCTTTATATTGCAAGCTTGATAAGCTTCTTACTACAAGCTTGATAAGATTCTTACTACAAGCTTGATAAGATTTTTGGTAAAAGTTCAAATCTATGTTGTGTTTTAAGCCAACTTAGGGGTTTTAGGCAAAATAGTTTCACCTAAAAATATATTCACTCGAATCTTTTTGGCTAAAATAATGGTGAATGTTGTGGCACCTATGTGAATTCCAAAGTTTTAGACTAAAACACTTTAGTCAAAACTCTTCAACTTCTAGCCCTACACAAAATCATGTTCTCAAAAAGTTACTATAGACTAATTTCAACCAAAATTGTTTCACCTAAAATGACGTGTCACCAAATTTTCAATGTTTTTTCATTTTTCTAAAATCCTATCTTCCCACCAAATTTTCGTGCATTACATACATTTTCTAAAAAATCTAAAAATACCCTTTGGTAGATCAAAAAGTGTATATTTTGAAAATAGATTATTAAAGTTGAACATAGTGCTGATTGGAAATTTAAAAAAGTATGCTAAAATTTATTTTTAAAATTTTAAAAATATGATGCACTAGAGTAAAGAATCCTCTCCAAAAGGGTATGTTTTGTTTTTGTTTATGATAAACAATTAAGACATAAAGTAGAGGCTTGTAAAAAATGTTACATTCTTAATAAACTTGACTTAAAAAATTTATTAAAAAATATTTATCAAATATAATTTGTTTATTTTTCTATGCACTAGATATTCAAGTTAGCTAAGTGGGAAAAAATAAAGGAAAAAAATTACAATATTAAAAGTGGAGGCCCATCAACCTCATTTTTTGAACTTTTTTTCAACAATTTAATTCTACTATCAATTTATTAAAAAATTATATCCAAATATTTTAAAAATAAATAAATAATTACAAGCATAAACTATACTAAAAGTTCTAGATTTCGTTAGTTTATACTATTTTAAAATTTAAAACATATATGTTACTTTTAGGTGTTTTAAGTTAAAGAATCAAATTTGTGTTCATCATTTCCTTTATAAAAAGGTGATACAATTTTGAACTTTCACCCTCCTATAGGATTTTCTATGGGCTGATTCAAACCACAACAAAAACTTTTTCATAGTTGCTTGGGATATATATGTTGCCTTTCTAAGGACTCTGAAAGATTAGGCTTTATTGATGTTACTAGAAAAGATGTTACACTTTATGTGGAAGGGATTGTCAAAGCCTTAGATGACAATGAAGCTTGGAAAGTTTTACTCAATAATTGTATTGCATCTAACTCTCTATATGGGAGAATTGCTTGGAATAACATTGGCTTCCATTATCTTGTGTTCTCTTTGGTTCCCATCAAAATCAGTGGTAGTTTTATTACCAAAAATGTTTGGAAAGCACTGGAATCTATTAAACAATGGTTCGTTTGGAATGGAAATAGATTTCACACTTGTTTATCCATCAGCTAGCAATCTATATGGTGGTCTCCCACCATTATATTTCAAGACAAACTATTAGTGGTGATTCCTTGGATGCACTCCCTTAAATTTTATAGAAGAGGAGTTAGGCATTTGATGTAAGATTTGTACTTCAAGGTTAATTCCACATGGCTTTCTTGGTAATGGGTCATGGCTAAGTTTAATTTATGTTTTGAAAACTAAAGAAAATTTCAAATAATAATTGAGGTTGTTCCATCACAACACTTGCATAATTTTTTTGTGCATTCTACTAAGCTCTAGTGGAAGGACTAAAATTGGTATGTTAATACTCCATTATGCAATTATAAATCTAGAAAAGGATACAAATGGAACCTTGTCACTACATCTTCCCATGATTTAAAAACTTAATTCTAGGTGGTATTTGCAACCTCCTTCTTTCATATGGGCCAAATGCTTTCAAACAATTTAGAAAGCAATGGTGGAACCCAAGATTGCTACCAGGCCCCTCCGATAGGCAACCATGTAATACATCTAGGATTTTCCAATCCAAGATGCTCATTTTGTGGGCAAATAGAAACTCTATTGCATCTTTTTTGGTTGTATGTTGGTGTGCATAAGACTTGGCAATAGATTCATGACTTCTTCTAGTCATTTTGGGTTGAGCCTTTCACATAGCATACTAATTCTATTCAGTGATGGGGTCAAATTCTTGATTAGGTTCTTCTAGGTATGGCATGCTTCTAGATTGGAAATCCTTTTTTGCATATGGAAATATGAATTCTACTATATTGATTAATTCTGATGTAGATTCCAATTTTACTTCTCACACCAAATGGTGGTGATTTTTAATGTGTTAATGTAGATACACGTTCATGCCAATAAAGTGGGCCTTGAAGTGCAACATTTTCAAATCCTTTTGGATAGATGGGGGGTGAAATTTTAGAGTTATGTCCCACTTTAAGACAATAAAATTGTAATTCAAAAATGAGCAAAGTAGTTTCACCCAAAACTGTTGCCACCTACTTGGTTGTTGAAGTTTTTGGCAAAAAAATTTCACCCAAAACAATTGAAGATGAAATAAATTATCAAGGGAAAATAAAACTATCAAATGCAAGAAAATAAATGATATAACTTGAAGATCTCCCTCACTCCTTGATAAGGTTGAGGAGCTTGCACCCTTAAACTCCTAGCTTTACCCAAGTGATATGGAATTGAATGTGGAATCCTCACAACACAACACAAAATAAGCTCAATGGAGAGGATTGGAGGCTATTTTGGCATGATAACACTACTTGAAAATGAGATGATAAAATGGCTTGTGGGAGCTCATATTTATAGGCTTTTTGAAGGGATTTTGATCCAACGGTGGAGATTGAGAGTTGAGATCAATGGTGGAGGATAAAAGACAAGATGGAGGGATGAGATTTGATCATGAAAATAGAAGGGTGGAGAATAAAAATGAATCTTTTATTCATTTTTGGGGAAGACTCTACATTTAATGAGGATTATGACAAGTGATGAATTAAAAAAATTATTTTTCGGAGGATGTGGAATTAAAAATTCTATTTTATGTGGGAATGTGAAGGTCATGTGACACATGGACAATTTTAGAACTCACATGTGTGAGCTCATGGCATAGAGAAGAGCTTAGCATGGAAATAGTAAGGTGAGGTGGAAAGGTCATGTGACCCATGGGATTATTTTGGAATTTTTAATTTGTGGGTTGTGGGAGAATGAGTTAATGATGCTTTGATCAAGTTAATCAGGGTGATTAACTTAATTAATGTGGCTGAAAAAAAAGTTAATGAGCTAAACATGGTTTAGGATTAATTAAATAATGATTTATTTAATTAATCCAGGTCTAGGGGTTATGTAGGCTAGGGTAGGTAATTAAACAATAACTATTTAATTAACTAAATTAGGTTTAGGCTGATTAGTAAGGGAGATTAATTAAATAAGTAAAATTTACTTAATTACTCATGTTTAGGGAAGTGGACAAATTAACCAAATAAATATTTGCATATTTATTTAATTAATTGGGATGATGTTAGTAAGGTATAATACTGAATTAATTTAATTAATTCAGGGTTGAGGGTAAATTGATGAAGAATGGATGAATGGTTAGGGATGAGGTAGGTTAATTAATTAAATAGGAATTTATTGAATTAATTAGATGAGAAATTAGTGATGTGGATGATGCGGAAGGATGGTTGAAGAGTTAAGACATTTTTAGGTATCTACAACAATAATCCACAAGCCTCAAACTTACATCACAAAATTTAAACATAGTTTTGGCTGAATAAGTTTTGAGTGAAAGTTCTAGCCAAATAAATTTTGGTGAAACATTTTCACCCAAAATTATCCCACTCTTAGCAAATGTGGCACTTCTACCCCTTCTTTTTATAAACTTTAGAAACCCTTACTTGGAGTCACATTTTTCTTCAATTACAAATATTTTCAGAATAAATATAAAAATACCTTTTAGTGGATTTCAGATTCTAGATTTTGAAAATATATACTTTTTATATTTAAAAAGAAATTATTTTAAATAAGTCATTATAGTAAAACATAAGGTTGATTGGAAATTCAAAAAAGTATACTACAATTTATTTAATTTTTTAAAGAAAAATATGATGCATTAGAGGAGAGAATTCTTGTCAAAAGAGTATAATTTATTTCTATTTATGATTAATAGTTAAGACAAAGTGGAGACCTGTTGAAACTGTTACATTTTCAATACACTTGACTTTAAACATGTATAATTTTTTTAATTGATTTTTTTTTTCCATACACTAAAGTTTCAAGTTTATTTAATATAACAAAAACATTAAGGAAAAAAATAAAATTTAGTATAAAAAGTGGAGGTCAGTCAACTTCATTTTTTGAACTTTTTTTCAACAATTAAATTATAGTATCAATTTTATAAAAAAATATAAATAATTAAAAATAATTTACAAACATAAACTATACTAAATTTTCTATATTCCATTAGTTTATATTATTTTAAAATTCAAAACATTTATGTCACTTTCATACAGGGTCTAAATTTGACGGTCAAACTTGCATGTCAAGCAATTTTTTAACGACGGTTATCCATTTAAAAGTGCCCTTAAAATACTATGACATATCTTACTATAAGTACAATTATATATAAACCAGATATATATATCATCATAATCATATATAAAATTTGACAATCTATCCAAAATCTCTCCTTTCATGTGATACAATCTTTTTAAAATTTTATCAAATTTAGGCCCTGTTTTCATATACTTTAAGCTAAAAAGATAGACATATGTTATCCATTTCTTTTATAAAAGTGTGATATAGTATTAAATTTTCACTCTAGGGTAATGCTCTTTGCAATGCTACTAGGGTCCCTCTTTCTTCGCCTTCTTATAACAAATCCCCATTGAGGGCAAAGACATGACCACTTAGACTCCTCTTGGCACTGCTCTCATAACCAGCAGGGAGGCTTTACTTTGTTGCTGGTTGGGTAGCCTTCTAACTGGACTCTTCCAGATAGGAGCTAGCGCAAATGGTTGCCATTTGCTTACTACTATCTATTGTCCTCTCAAAGGTGTGGACAGTCCCCCTAATGATCAAGGCAAATTTCATCACCTAGTAGTTGCCATTTCCCCTCAAAGAAGTGCTTGGGTATAATTAGGTGTGTAAGACTCACAAAAGTAAGGGGGCCCCAAGGAGGAAGAAGACACCATTCTCAATGGTTAGGAACCTATAAAAGATGATAAAGACATGCTTATGTTTTTATTGTGAACATGTTACTTAGACGACTATTTTTTTTTGAGGGGGGGGGGCCTGAATTTTTTTTTTTTTGCTAATTCTTTTTTTTTAAGGCCACTTGATATTTGAAATTACGTCTTCTACTTTTATGGAACATTATTGCGTACTACCCACTATTTGTTAAAAATTAATTATACTTTTTAAACCATAGTTTTAGTATATAACCTAATTCATCATTAGAAAAAAAAAATTCCGTTCATTCAAAACGAGAAAAGCCCTTCAAGTTTTGAAAGAGGATAGAAGGCCCCATCATAAAACTCCCAGATGAAGCAAACGAAAGCGCGGCAGGGAACAAAAACGAATTAGGAAGCAAAATGAAACCTCAAAGGTCGCTCACATCGGGACTGTTTTCACATATTCGTGGTAAAAGAGACTTGGGTTGGTCTGTTTCATCCCAAGGGCTACTTCAGAATCATCAGCAATGCCACAGACATTCATTCAGTCACACCGGAGCAATGCCATACACCGAAGCGGCAGCAGCACAAAACACTGGTCAGTTACACCCACCTAAGAATTCCTATAGATTATCAAAAGTTTTTCCTCTCAACAAAAGCAAAACAATTTCCGCATCTGATTCCAAGGCCTCACCCAATCTAAGGTCTCTTAGCTCAGAAGATGAGGAAATTATCAATAAAATCTACAAGATCGTCACAGAAAATGATGATCTTGAAATGGGTCCAGAAGTAAGGTTTTCTCATGTTGTTCAAGTCCTGATAAGATTTCAAACATACCCTGAATTAGCCCTGAAAATTTTCAACTGTATAGAAATTCAACTGAAATTGAAGCCTGATCTTCGGTCATTTTGTATTGCCATACATATCCTGACAAAGGCTGGAATGCCTATATATGCTCAAGAGCTTCTGCAACAAGTCCTACATGCAGATTTTGGGCCTACCCAGTTAATTTTTGATAGCCTTGTTGCCACTTACAAGGCTTGTAATTCCACTCCATTTGTCTTTGATTTGTTGATCAAGACATCCATACAGTCTGAACTGGTTGGAAATGCAATTGAGATCTTTAGGTTGATGAAACAATATGGGTTCATGCCTGCAATTGAGACCTGCAATAGTCTCCTTAGTGCTCTGTTGAAGGAAAACCACAGGGAAACTCTTTGGATAATCTATGCAGAAATGCTTGGGTCCAATATCATTTCCAATACATATACATTTAACATAATGATTAAAGCCCTGTGCAAGGAAGGAAAACTGAAGAAAGCAAGAGAGTTTTTGATGGATATGGAAAGCATGGGATGCAAGCCCACAGTTGTATCATATAACACCGTTATACAGAGCTTTTGCCAAAAAGGTAAGCCGGATGAAGGCCTTAAGTTGCTGTTTTTAATGTCTGCTAAGGACATTTTTCCTGATGTTTATAGTTATAGTTCGATCATCAAAGGACTGTGTAACGAAGGGACAGTTGAAGAGGCAAGTGGGTATTTGTCTCAAATGATGGAGCGGGGTTTGGCACCAAACAATATCATCTACGATACACTCATAAATGGTTACTGCAACAAAGGGGATTCTAAAAAGGCTTTTGAACTTCGAGATGAAATGCTTCAAAGAGAAATAAGACCCAGTGCTTGTACTTATAATCCTCTTATTCATGGACTTTTTATTGAGGGAAAAGTTGAAGAAGCCAAAAACCTTCTGAATGAAATGCTGAAGATGGATTTGGGTCCTGACAAAATCACCTACAATATTGTGATCAATGGTTATTGCAAAGAAGGGAAACTAGAGGAAGCATTTAATCTCCATGCAGAAATGTGGGATAAAGGTATTTTTCCTTCTATTGTCACTTACACCTCTCTCATCTACGGACTCTGCAAGGGAGGTAAGTTGTCGGATGCAGACTGGCTGTTCCAAAAGATTACTGAATGGGGTTTGGTCCCTGAGAAAAATACATACAATACTTTGATTGATGGACACTGTAATATAGGGAACATTCAACGGGCATTAGAGCTGATGCATGAGATGGATCGGAAAAATGTTCCTGCTGATGATGTTACGTATAGTACGATTATTCGTGGTCTTTGCCAGAATGGAAAAGCAGAGGCAGCACAACAAATTCTCAAAGAAATGCACAGAAGGGGGCTAGAACCCGATCTTGTTACATATAATACACTTATTAGAGGATACAACAAGAAAGGTAATATGTAAGAGGCTTTAGGGTACAGGAAAAAATGTCAAGAAAATATCTTAATCCAACTATTCTTACTTATAATGTACTCCTTAATGAGCTTGGCAGGAAAAGACATGAAGAAGAAGCAGCAGAATTCTTGAAAGAAATGGTAAAGAATTTTTTTTAATGATAATACTCACATCTCAATGATACAGGAACTCTCTGAGGAAGACAACTCACATGAGATTCTCAGTGTGCAAAATTCACTGAATATTGAAGATTATCATGTGCATTGTGAATAATTTCAGTTGGATTATAGATCCATAAGGTGTAAAGGTTCCACAAATTACTTATCATAGACCAATGATCACCAGTAGACTACAGTGATCTCTTTCTATGCAAATTTTAATTATGTGAAGGTCCTAAAGCCACTTTGTTTGCAGTCTTTGCACAGTCTGGCTTCAGAGAGAAACTGATAGTGCCATTCTTTTCTTGAGTCAATAATCCCAATGCATTCTTTAACTGCCAGATATTGCATTGCATATGTGATGATGAGTGAACTGGGTCTTTTATGTTCATCTTATATTTAACCGTTTGTGAATATCATGATTGCATCTGCTTTAAGATTGCATATCCATGTTGTTGCCTGTTATGCGTGAGAATTCTAACCCTTCTTATAACATGGGAGACTGTAGCTTAAACAAATATGAAAATTTTGACTGCCAAGCTCCTTGTTACTGATGGCCTTTGAGTGTCATAACTGAATCTTGAGTTTCAACAGAGAGATTTCTGTCTTCTTTTCTTGTTGATATGTCTGCAAGAAATGAATTATTCATTTATTCAATATTGTTCAGAATGTATGCCTTTTAGATATTTCATAGGTCACTTAGTTCTAGTTTTGAAAATTGAATTTGATTGAGTATTCTATTCTCTTTTTTGCCATTGGTTGTGTCTGCTTTCTAATAATATCCTGCTGCAAATTATTTTTTTTCAGCTGCAATCCTATTTGCTTTGAGCTAGTTTTGAAAAGCAATTCCCTTCTGGGCTATTGCGAGGGGTTCTCATACACCATTTTGGTGTCTCGGGTGGAGGTGAACCTTTACCTTTATTGAGATTTATCTCCTTGCTTAATTATGCACTGTATGAATAAATATTAGATTTCTTTCTCCTGCAACTCACAATGGTAAAATCTATAAAATATAATACCCTGTAATCACTTGATTCAAACCAAATACTTTAGTACGAGCCTACATTATTGAGACTGCCCTTGAGGCCCCCATACCTGTAGCTATACGGTTTTGGCACCGATACTAGTCTGGGTATCACCAGGCATGTCTTGGATACTTATATCATCCCAGACCTTGCCTGTGTACATCTCAGGTACAACAATGTGGACCCAACTGTCAAAGGATAGTTATAATAAAAAGATGAGAAGGCAACATACCCAAGATGCTTGGAGATGGGGGACAGAGAAGAAATATCCCTTCCCATCGTCTGTTTCTGCTTTAAAAAGGAGACACCTCCCTTTGTTTACTGCCTAATCCCAGCATCTTGCTGTCTGCAGGGCCTGTTGACATCACTTGACAGTCTCAAGGACATGCAAATGTCCCTGACTGCTGTCATGTTTTTTTTTTGTTAAATCGCTGAAGCTTAGGAAAATAAACCTAAACCTAATAGGGTGCTGAGGCAACCAATCCGAACCCTATTTATTCCATTTTGCAAAAACAAAAATAAAAGAGAAAGAGAGGAAGAGTAGGAAGAGGGATTTGTAGCAAAAAGGACGTCGCCATATTTGCAAGGTATGTCTTTGACTTTTTTTGGTTATTAGTTAATGTCCATTTCCATGACAAATCCATGTTTGTTTTTTATTGACAAATGAATCAATGATATGATAATATCATAATCTGATTTATTGAACATGTTGAACCAATCGATAATTAAAAATAATGAAATTCTTCATTGTGCATTGGTTAAATGTTTTAGAAGATCATATTTCCATTTATCACATCATTTTTTTGTTTTAGTTTTTAAATTATTTTTGTAACTTGAAATGACTGAAAATCTGTTGTTTTTCTGTTTGTAAATTCAAAATTGTATTAGACTAGTAGTTTGTAATATCCCTATGCAAATGTATATTTTTCAACCACAGTTATATTTGAGCAGAAGACTCTCATAAAAAAAATATATATATTAACAGTATTCAGCAAATTCAAACAAAAGATTATCAGAATGCTTTCAGGGCAGCAGTTCAGGGCGATAGTAATAAATTCAATGTTTCTGAGTATGTGCAGAAATCTGCTACAGAATTTGAGACTGAGGGAACTATCCCAGTCTGAATGTAGACTCCCAAAACAAAATGATATCCACAGAATCAATTGATAGATCTTTACATTCACTTACAGACCTTCTGTAGATAATAATGGCCTTAAACGCCAAATCTAGGATTCTTCCAATGGAATGTCAGTCCTCTTTGAATCTTCTGCTGGCGCCAAAATCCAGAGATCTGATCTCCAATCCAGTCACACTAAATGCACCTTCTTAGATCTGTGTCTTCCCTGAATCGCCCTCCCTTGCTGTGTCTGAGTCTTGACTAGGTGCTGGGGGCGTGATCACATGTGGTCTCCTTTCCTGCGCGTGATGATGGACTGTATGCTGGTGCTGCTCCTGCGGATTTACTCCCTTAGGTTAGGCTGGCACACATGAACTCCAAGGGAATTGAACTCAGTAGGGTAAACCAGGCAAGGGTACTGTCTTACCTGTGAATGCTCAGTGGGGATTTCGTCTCAAAAAGCTGGATAAACTGCGAACTAAGAACTTGAATTCGTGTAAATTGATCATGAATCCTTCCAGCTCCAAATGCCCTCTTTATATACCTGTCTATAAACAATTTACCAAGCAAGTCAGCCACAAAGTGTATGCAAGTCAGCCACCAAGTGTATGCAAGTCTGGCTTGGATATGTAATTCCTCAGTTGGCGCCCAAAATTCCTCAAAAGGGAGTCGGCCTAAGTCGGCCCAGATTTAATAATGTTATTTTAAATTAAAGATTATATATATATGGTGTTGAAAAACACCGTGTGTAATGGAAGGTTTGATCCAAAGTTATAGGATTTGTCCAGACTCGGCAAGTCGCGAGCCGGGCGACCCTGGGTGAGTCTGTCAGACTCGACAGTGGGGTACTTGCCCAGACTCGCCAATCTGGTTGAGTCCCGATGGGAAAACCCGGCTGCGGCTGGGTGAATGAAAAATCATTTTAAAAAAAAGAAGAAAAAAACACCTATATTTCTCTCCTACACCCTAAAAGCCACTTCATTTCATTTTCAAGCCAAAGGAGAAAGAGAAAAGAGAGTTTTGAGAAAAAAATGGATTGCATTGAAGGGAAACCAGCAAGGAGATTTAGCTAAAATCGGTGGTTGAATTGCATTTGGGCAGGTTTGTAGCTACTCTTGGAGCATTTAGAGGAGTCTACAAAGGATTGGGAAGAGCTCACCATTGATTTCAAGCAAGATTTAATAGGTAAGTTTGTATTTTCAAGTTTATTTTTGTTTTTTTGTTTTAAATTTCTTTCCTCTTTTACATTTCTTTTTTCTTTTTTCTATATTGTTTTAGTGGACCAAAGAACAAACCCTAGGTGTGTTTAATTTGATTGTTGAACAAACCTTAGGTGTTTTTGATTTTTTTTTAGTTTTATAGTTGCAAACCTTAGTTTTTTTATATTAGTTTAATTATAGACCATAAATGTCAATTCTTTTTCTCTTTATATGTTATTGCAACATTCTTTAGATTTATAAATTGTCTTAATCACAATGTCAAATCCGGTTAGAAGGGACCCTTATGGGAAACATGCCATCATTGGGGAAAAGAAAGGAGAGATAATTTGTTGTCATTGCAAAAAACCTTTGGGAGGGGGAGGCATTAACAGATTGAAATACCATCTTGCATGTATACCATGTTGAGATGCTAAACCATGCAATGCAGTGCTTGTTGAAGTTATGCGTGAAGTACAAGTTCAATTAGAAACCTTTCATGAGCAAAAAGAACTAAAAAAGAGGCAAAGAGAGGAGATGGCAGCCATTGGTGGAACTGCAAGTGGAGAGTCTTCTTGTCCTATTCCTCCAGTTCATCCATCTACAGGTAGTGGCAGTGGCAGTGTTAGCATTGGGTCTAGAGTTCGTGCATCCAGGTTAGATTCATATATTTTGTCATGCACTACTCTGGGTTCCAAACCGTCACTTGATAGGATGGGTTAGAACAAAGATAAACATGATGCAAATAGAAGTGCAATTGGAGACTTTTGGTTCTATTACACCATTTCATTCCACGCAACGAGGTAATTCTCTTCTTCTTTTTTTTAATATATAGTTTGAAACTTTGTCTCTTTGTCTCTTGAATTTTTAATTTTAGAGGTATGTAGAATTCAAAGTTAAACTCTTAATTTTACAATACTTATTTTATTTAATTTATTTGTGTTAGGTCTCTTTATTGGCAAAATATGATGGATGACATTACTGTTTGTGGGGCGAGGTTCAAAGCTCCTAATGATTAGGAGATAAAGGGCCCCATTTTGACTCAAAAGGTGGCTGATGTGAAAGCCACAATTGAGGAGCAGTGAGAGATATAGAGGAAAAAGGGTTGCACTATCATGACTGATGGTTGGACCAATAGAAGAAATAGAACATTGTTAAATTTTCTTGTTTCTTCCTCAGGTGATTGTAGTTTCAAACTAGTTTGTACTTCCTGAAATGCATTGATTTAGTGATTAAGATTTATTATTTCTACTTTATTGAATCATTGATTTTGTTTCTTTCTTAGGTGGTGCAATGTTCATTAAATCCATTGATGCTTCGAAAAACACAAAAAATGTTGAATTCTTTTGTGAAGCTTTGGAGGGAGTCTTGGCTAAGGTGGGTGAGGAGAATGGGGTGCAAATTGTGACAAATAATGCAACAAATTATGTTGTTGCAGGTAGACTACTCATGGACAGGCACCTATCATTATTTTGGACTCCTTGTGCTGCTCAATGCTTTGACCTCATATTGGAGGATCTTGGCAAGATTCTATGGATCAAATTATGTGTGGACAAAGCTAAAAATATTTGTAAATACATTTATAATCATAGTTGGGTCCTCGACCAAATGAGGACTTTCATAGGGCAGAAGGAGTTGGCTCATCCTAGAATAACCCACTTTGCAACTAATTTTATCACATTATAATCCTTGCTTAAGTCAAAGGGAGGTTTGAGGCACATGTTTGTTGGTGAGGAGTGGACTTCCTCATCATATTTTAAAACCAATGCAGGGGTTGATGTGGCTAATTATATTTTTGATGAGCAAAGCTTCTGGGTAGCAATCGAGGAGATTGTAGAGGTAAATCTACATTATATTTTTATTCATATTTATATTTTAGTTGCTTATTTTTGTTCACACTTATGTTAATGTTTCAACTTTCATAATAATTGCAGTTCACAGAGCCTTTAGTGGTTCTCCTATGAGTTGTTGATGGGGAGAAGCTTGCAATGGGCTACATATATGAGGGCATGGATAGAGCCAAGGAGGCCATTAGGTCTATTTATGCCAGAGTTGAGGATAAGTATCGCCCCATTTGGGAAATCATCAATAGACAATGGCACCTCCAACTTCACAAGCCCCTACATGCAGCTTCTTATTTCCTCAATCCGACATTCCATTTCCACCCTGATTCCAAGGCAAATGAGGATGAGGAGGTTGTGAGTGGGCTCTACACAGTCATAGAGTGGATAGTGTCTGATACTCTTCTTGGAGCACAAATAGTCAGTGAGATTGAGATCTTTAGACTTGCACAAGGAGATATCTTTGAATGAGATATATGCAAGTCAACTCGGATGACATTGCAGCCAAGTAAAAATCTATTACTGGCATAATTTAAGTTTAAAAATTAAAACTCTTCCTTTTTTTACATTATTATGAAATATTGAAACTTAAAGTGGGGCAATGAGATTGATTTTTTCTTTCTCTTATCTCAGATGCATGGTGGGAAAGATTTGGTGCTAAGGTACCAAATCTTCAAAGGATTGCAGTTCGAGTCTTTAGCCAACCATGCAGTGCGCCAGGTTGTGAGCGCAATTGGAGTATGTTTGAGCACATACACTCCAAGAAGCACAATAGATTGTGAATGCAGAGGTTGAATGATCTAGTTTATGTTCATTACAACCTTCGCCTTCGCCACAAACATATTTTGGGCAGTGACTTATCACCAATCTTACTAGAGGAGGTTGATCCACAATCAGAGCGGATCACTGAGGCTGGGGATCATGTCTTTTGTGATGAGGACCTTGATTGGATTGACCAGGTAGATAGAGATGCAGAGGCAGTAGCCATGGCAGAGGAGGCTAGAGCACAAGGAGACACCTTGGATGTTGGTGTGAGTGCTATTGAGACACAGGCAGATATCACAGTTGCATCATCATCCAGGACCTATCTTAGATGCCCACACAAGATTGGCCATAATATTAGGTCGAGTGATGCAGGCCCCCTGGGCCATAGACTTCTAGTTTTTGTTTTGATATTTGTTTTGAACTTTTGATGTCATGGATTTCATATTCCATGAGTTTTGTATACATTTGACAATATTTATATATCTAAATGTGTTATTTGCTTCAGCTAAAATTTGCATTTATACTTATGTGATCGATGTATACTTGTATATGTGATCAAAATAGCTTCTATTTGATGATTTTATTGTGTCTTTAAGGTTTATCTATTAAAGGGTGCATGAAACAAGTCTTAAATACTTAAAAATCTCTAAATTTCATGTCTTTTTCATTTTGCCAAGTCTTGGGCGAGTCTGGGTGGCGAGTCCGAGTCCAAGTACTCACCAAAAATCACCTAGGTGAGTCTTTAGCAAGTCTGGGTCTTGTAACACTGGTTTGATCCCTCATGGAAGGGACATGACAGTCCCTCCGTCCCATATTTGCTTTCCCACAAGCAATGATTTGATTCGCTGGAAGAGGCTGACATGCTTGCCCACGCAGCCTCCCTTGTTTGCAACAAAATCTGAAAATTTCTTCATGTCACCCTTAATTGCCTCCCTTCCCTTCACCTCTTTTGTGCATGGGGTTCCATTTGTAATGCCTTGAAGTGCCATGTTTAGTAGTCTTGCCAAAATCTTCCAAGTGAGTGCAACCATTGCACGCCCAAGACCACATCCGTATTTTTGCCCAATTTCACCACATAGAAATCATCCTTAACTTAGTAGTCTCCCAAGAAGAGGTTGGGTTGATGTATTCGCCCCCTACAAGGTATAATGGTATGGCCATCCACAAGCATAACATTGAACCCATCAAATTCTTCCACCTTCAAGCCTCTCTGGGAAACCAAATATGCGTCTATGAAATTATGAGTTGCTCCGCTATAAATTAACACTATCACTTGGTGTCCCTACAAAATTCCTTGAATTCTGAAAGCATGGTACTTGGGTGCTCCTGTGAGAGTAGCAAGAGTGGTTCTTGGAAGACTCTCAAACTCTAACTCATCCGTCATTGCCACGATGTTCTCCGTCTTATCTTCTTTGCGATTACCTGCTATGTAATGTATTTTCCCTCTTCCCAAGCATCTATGACCATGTTCTCATGGCTCTCTACAAGAAAAGCACAACTTTTTCCTCCAAAGCTCGTTCTTAGTTTCTTCATCCTTGCTTGGTTTATGAAGTAGGGCCATCGGTGGAGGGACATCTTTATGCTTCTCCGCGGGTGAAGTCTTAGGGTGGGACTTGCTCCTATTTGTAGTAGCTTCCAATTTCAAGGCTTTTTGAAATGCTTCCTTCAGAGATGTGGGCTCCAAAGCATTTACCAAACCCCTAAGTGACTCAGTCAATCCCTCTATGAACAAGAACAAGAGTCTATCTCCAGCGATATACGGAACCATGGCTGATAGCCTTTGAAACTCAACAATATAATCCTCTACTGAACCATGTTTCAGCTGTGTCAATTCTTTGAAATACCTTTGCGGGTTCTTTTGATCAAATCTGTCTATGATCCCCTGTGTAAACTCAACATAAGTCATGATATGTTGATGCCCTTGTGTGATAATTCCATGATGCCACCATTCATGTGCAACACCATCTAGATGGAAAATAGCAAACTTGATTGCTTCCCTTTCTATCATAGGGTTGAATGAAAGATATGTGTCTAGTTTTTCAATCCAAGCTCTTGTTGTGATCTTCCTGGAACTGTCAAAGGTCGGGAGCAACATCCTACTTAATCTTTGTTGTAGATCTCTGTTGCTCTGCTATATGGTTTTTCTTCCCCTAGATCTCTCCATAGTATTGTAAAATTGTATGAATGGAATATCATGTCTGAGCTTAGGATCGATCCTTGAATATTCATCTAAAAAGGCCCTGTGGTTTATTGTTACTTGATCAGGGTCCTCTTCTTCTTGGGATGGTTCTGTGTTTGGAAGAAATGTGGCCTGAGTAGAGCGTGGAGTTGATCCTATTTGAACATTACTAGTGTTCATTTATATTGCAGCTCCATTTTGGTTTGTATTGTTGCCTTCCACCCCATTATTTTATGCAATTCTGTTGGAGTTATTCAGGTTTTGCATCATCTGAATGAGTAACTGATTCGTCTGCTCATGTTCTCTCATCATTTGTTCACGTCTTTCTGCCATCTGTTGCATAAACATCCTCCAATCATCTCGATCTACCATCTTTGTTTTACCTCTACCTCCTATTCTAACTCCTTTTTGTTGTGCCTCTACCTCTTGTTTCTTCTTTTCTCTATCTAGGGCACACTGGTCTTTTTGGCTCAACAGCATACATTGGAAAAAACACCCTCGAGCTGGCAGGACAGCTTGCTCTGATACCACTATAATATCCCTATGCAAATGTATATCTTTCAACCACAGTTATATTTGAGCATAAGACTCATCAAATAGAAAAACAATATTAACATCATTCAACAAATTCAAACAAGAGATAATCATAATGCTTTCAGGCCAGCAATTTAGGGCGATAGTAATAAATTCAATGTTTCTGAGTATGTGCAGAAATGTGCTATAGAATTTGAGACTGGGGGAACTATCCCAGTCTGAATGTAGACTCCCAAAACAAAATGACATCCACATAATCAATTGATAGATCTTTACATTCACTTACAGACCTCCTATAGATAATAATGGCCTTAAACACCAAATCTAGGGTTCTTCCAATGGAATGTTAGTCCTCTTTGAATCTTCTGCTAGCGCCAAAATTTAGAGATCTGATCTCCAATCCAATTGCACTAAATGCACCTTCCTAGATCTGTGTCTTCCTTGAATTGCCCTCCCTTGCTGTGTCTGAGTCTTGACTAGGTGCTGGGGGTGTGATCGGATATGGTCTCCTTTCCTACATGTGATAATGGACTGTATGTTGGTGCTACTCCTATGGATTTACTCCCTTAGGTTAGGCTGGCGTACATGAACTCCAAGGGAATTGAACTCAGTAGGGTAAACCAGGCAAGGGTACCATCCTACCTAGGAATGCTCAGTGGGGATTTTGTCCCAAAAAGTTGAATAAACTGTGAACTAAGAACTTGAATTCGTGTAAATTGATCATGAATCCTTCCAGCTCCAAGCGCCCTCTTTATATACCCGTCTATAAACAATTTACCAAGCAAGTTGACCACAAAGTGTATACAAGTCAGCCACCAAGTGTATGCAAGTCGGCTTGGATATATAATTCCTTAGTTGGTGCCCAAAATTCCTCAAAAGGGAGTCTGCGGAAGTCGGCCCAGATTTAATAATGTTATTTTAAATTAAAGATTATATGTGTGTGTGTGTGTGCGCGCGCGCGCGTGTGTGTGTATGTATGTATGGTGTTGAAAAACACCATGTGTAATGGAGGGTTTGATCCCTCATGGAAGGCACATGACATAGTTAAATATCAATTAACACTTTAAAACTATTTTAGGGTTGTCTTTTTTTCCAAGGGCAAGATGGTCACATAAATGATGAGGATGACAACACAGAAGAAATAGATAGTGGAAGTGAGGGAGAGGAAAGGGTTGAGGGCACTAAACCAAAAATTCAATTGGGAGTGATGTGGCTTTTATTGCTCATAAAAAATGTTGGCCCAATAATTAAAAAGAGCCATTCATCAAAACAATCCATTGCGACAGTTTGCATCGACTCTTGATACAAACAAGCCAAGTAAATCAAAGGGGAGTCAGCATTGGAAATGTAACATTTGCAGCCTTGATTACAAGGGAAACATTATCAAGGTTAATGCACACCTTGCACACATCCCTAATAAAGGGGTTTGTCTTTGTAATAAACTTCTATTTGAAGATAGGGTTGAAATGTTGAGGTTATTCAATGAGAATCTACACCATCTTCTATTGGTAAAAAGAAAGACCACAAGGTTCAACTTCAAAATTGGGTACAAAAATGTACAATGTACATTATTGAGAGGAGGCAGATGATGCCATTGACAAATTATGTTTACCAATATATTCCATTTCATATTGTTGCATCTTCTTATTGCAAGGAGGCATATAAAACAGATTCATCTTACATTGCTTATGGAGAAACCAAATTTAGAACCACCATCTTGGAAATAAATTATTTCTATTAGAACATTTATTTCATACTATTTTTAGTTTTCTCATCAATCCTATATTTCAGGTCTGTAAGATTATCTGCAGTTTCTATTTTCTGAAACTTGCCTTGCTTATAAATGTTGTATTCTATTTATTTGAGCGATTTGCTCATTATGAATAACAATCAAGTTTTTACCAATTACCTTCGTAATATGGTATCAGAGCGGGAAAACGAATTTTTTATGCACTCTCTATTTCTTTGGTGGATCTATTTTTGGTTTCCTAGTTTAGGGTTTGAAATCACATTTTTTTGAAGGGTTACATTTTTTAGTGATTGCTCGCGAGCTCCTTCAGTCTGGTCGCGACTTCAGATTTGACATCTTTTCCGTGGGCGCGATTCTTGTCTGGTTGCACCTGTGTTGGCAGATTATGTTTGAAGACAGTTTTTTTGTTTTTGTTTGAAGGTGGAGGTCGCGATTTTTGCTCAAGCATTGGTCAACGGATCTTTTCTCTTGATCGTCGTTTTTTTATTGAAGTTCTAAGGTCGCGATTTTGTTTTCTGCATTTGGCCCGCGTTTCACCTGTTCCTGCGACCTCGACGGGTTTTGTCCTCCTATTTTACCCACGTTTTTCTGCAACTTGTGGGCTCTATGGACTTGCACTTGTCTTTGGTGCAGTTTCTATTTGCAGTGACTAGAATTTCAAAGTTGCAAACTGGTATTTTTGGGTTCTGGGTGCAGCTGACTAGGGTTTTGGCTATAAATCCTCTGATTCTAGTCAAATTTTTATTCTAATCACATATTCTTGGTGGGTTTTTCGAGACCTTTTCTGGGCTGCCTTCAGATTTTTCTGGGTGCATCATTTTCTGTGCCTCATTTTTTGTGCAGTTTTCGTCTATTTTTTGGCAGCAAGGGTTCAAAATTTGTGCCTGTAAACTACCTCAGCATTCAATGCATTGGAATCTGTGCCTTGGGTTTCATGCATTCAACCTCTTCTCAGTACCTCATTTTTCGTGCCTCAAAAAGTGAGCAAGATGGCAAGTTTGACCAACATTATGTTGGAAGGCAATCAGCATTTCAACGACAAAAATTATAATACCTGGAAGCAACGAATGATGACCATCTTTGAATATCGCTACCTTGATCAGATCATTCTAGGCAATACTACTCATCCAACAACGGTGGGTAAAGACCGGGATAAGTTTGATGAACAAACTCATGAAGCAGTGATGCTCATTAAGCTTTCAGTTACAGATGATCAGCTACCTCAGATTCCGACTGGAAAATCCGCAAAGGAGATTTGGGACCATCTGAAGGGTATGCATGAGACCTCCAACAAGAGCCGTGAACTCTTCTTAAAAAATATATTGTTTTATATCATGATGGATGAGAAGACATCTTTGTAGGCGCACCTGAACAAAATCCAAGAGATCAGAGATCAGCTGGAGGCTATTGGTCGGAAAATGGAGGAAGAAGACATGGTCGTGATCACTCTGAAAAGTCTACCTAAGTCCTATGAACATTTCATTGAGACTCTCAACATTACGTCTGCTAATGTTGATCTGAAGTTTCCGAAGCTCTGTACTATCCTCTTGCAGCAGGATCGCTAGAAACGACAGTTTGGTAGTAGTGCTTCTTTGTCCTCTACAGAGCAGGCTTTTGCAGTCAAATTTCAGGCTCAGAATAAAGGGAAAGGTCAGCCTCCACAACAGAAATGCTCAGGTCCACCTCAGGATAGCTCCAAGAAAAAGAACATTTAGTGTAATTATTACCATAAATATGGTCATATGAAGAAGGATTGTCGTCAGCGTTTGGCTTCTGAACAGAAGAAGCAAGGAGGGTCTCAGCAAAAAGCTAATGTTGTCGAGCACACTGAGCATAAGGAATCTGCCTTTTACGCTTTTATGGCTAAAAGACCTGCAGATCATGTGAAGTCCTCTGCCTGGTACATTGATTCAGGTGCTTCGTGACACTTCACTCATCAGCGTGATTGGTTCACAGATTTCTCTCCCTTCAATGACTCAGTTATTTTTGGTGGAGGAGAAGATTATACAGTTGTCGATAAGGGCATTGTTCAGATTCAGTTTGGTGGGAGGAATCTCATATTCCTCAATGTCTACTATGTTCCAGGCATGGAACTTAATCTTCTCTTTGTCAGTTAGATCATACGGCACTCTCGTCAGTTGGATGTGGTGTTCAGTACACAAATGTTCCATTGTTGATCGGGAGACTCGTAGCACTGTGGCTATTGGTATTGAGGATCATGGTCTATATAGACTTGTGGATACATGTGATTCTCTAGAGTTAGCCATGGTAGCCAGAAATTCTTCCATCACCAGTCTTTGGCATCAACGTTATGGGCACTTAAATGTGCACTATCTCTCTCAACTATCTCGGGAGGGCCTTGTAGCCAGTTTACCTGAGATCCAGACTCAGCATCATCGTGTTTGTGGAGCTTGTCAGGCTGGGAAGCAACATAGGACACCGTTCCTGAATGGTGACTCATGGCGAGCCTCCAAGGTACTATAGTTGGTTCACGCAAATGTATGTGGGCCAATGAATACACCTTTTGTTATTGGTTGTAGGTATTTCTTGCTTTTTGTTGATGATTTCAGTCATAAAATGTGGGTGTACTTTCTCAAACAGAAATCAGATGTGTTTACTGTATTTCAGAAGTTTAAGGCCTTTGTAGAAAAAGAGTCTGGTTGTTCCATAGTCACTCTTAGGTCAGATAATGGGGGGGAATTTCGTTCTACTGATTTCTCCAACTTCTGTGATTTACACGGCATCAAACGTCAGTTAACCACACCTTACACCCCTCAGCAAAACGGTGTTGTAGAACAATGCAACTGCACAATCACTGAAATGGCCCGTTCCATGCTCGAACACTAGAGTGTTCCTAAGAAATATTGGGCAGAAGCAGTCTACACTACAGTCTATCTCCTTAATCGATCTCCTACATATGTGGTTAAGGGGAGGACTCCTGAGGAAGCTTGGACCGGTCGCAGACCTAGGATCAGTCATCTGAGAATATTTGGCTCCTTAGCATATGTATGGATTCCAGATGCCAAGCGTACAAAATTGGATTCCAAGAGTCAAAAGCTTATGTTTACAGGGTATAGTGACAACCATAAGGCTTACCGGCTGATTGATATAGATACTGATCGGCTTATCTTCAGTCAAGATGTTGTCTTTGATGAAGAATGAGGACCTTTTTCTCTTTCCTCGTCTGTGCAGCACTCTGAGGATCAGCCTTTGAAGGCTAGTGATTTGGGTGTTCATCTTCCGTTAGGTCCACCTGATGGGAGGGATGATGATGCAGATTCTGATTTTGATGATGCTCAACTCGAATTTCCTCCAGATGATGTTGATCTTCCACCTATTGCACCTGTTCTAGCTCCTCCTGTTGCATCCGATGTTGGCACTTCTACTCTCCGGCCTAAATGGTGGGCTAAGACTATTGGAGATCTTCCTGATGATGAGCTCATTGAGGGTAGATCATCTAGAAACAAGAGCAAATAGCAACATATAGTAAACTTTGCTCTCATGGCCAACATTCACAGTGTCTATGAGCCTCAGACACATTCAGAGGCTAAAGGAATACCTGAGTGGGAAAAGGCTATGGAGTCTGAATACCAGAGTCTTCAGAAAAATCACACTTGGGTTCTTTTTGATCTTCCTCCAGGGAAGAAGCCCATTAGCTGCAAATGGGTGTACAGGGTGAAATACAAAGCTGACGGAACCCTTGACAAGTACAAAGCTTGTCTCGTTGCTAGGGGCTTCTCACAGAAGGAAGGCATTGACTATGAGGAGACTTTTGCTCCTACAACCAAGATGAGTACAATTCGGCTTGTCCTTGCCTTAGTAGCCCAGTTTGGTTGGAAAGTCCATCAGATGGACGTTAAGAGTGTCTTTCTCAACGGTGAGTTGAAGGAAGAAGTCTACATGACGCAGCCTCCAGGGTTCAAGGTTACCGGTCAAGAACACAAGGTGTGTAGATTGGTCAAAGCACTCTATGGCCTGAAACAGGCTCCTCAAGCTTGGTACATCAAGATTGATAAGTACCTCATAGATCATGGCTTTCAGAGGAGTCCATCTAACTCTAATTTGTATGTCAAACGCATTGGTAGTGATATTCTGATTCTTGTTTTCTATGTGGATAACCTGATCAATACTGGTAGCTCGGCAAATTTGATCGCTGAGATCAAACAGGAGTTGTGCAACACATTTGACATGATAGATCTGGGACTCTTGCATTACTATTTAGGTGTTGAGGTTTGGTAGACCGAGAGCAGTATCTTCATTTCCCAGTCCAAGTATGCTCGAAGTCTTCTAGATAAGTTTCGTATGCAGGATTGCAAACCTGCCTCCACACCCATGGAAAAAGGGCTTAAGTTGTCAGCTAAGTTAGACTCACCTGTAGTGGATGAATCATTGTTCGAGCAACTAGTTGGCAGCCTCATCTATCTCACTGCCACTAGACCTAACCTCAGTTTTGCAGTGAGCTACATTTCATGCTTCATGACAGCCCCCAAGGCTGATCATTAGGTAGCAGCGAAGCGTGTGCTGCGTTATGTGAAGGGCACTTCTGATTATGGATTTCTTTACTCAAGGAGTCACGAGCCTAGACTTAGTGGTTTCACAGACTCAGATTGGGCAGGTTCAATTAATGACATGAAATCAACATCTGGGTATATGTTCAGTTTGGGATCTGGTGCAGTCACATGGACTAGTAAGAATCAACAGGCAGTGGCTCTCTCCTCGACAGAAGCAGAGTATCGGGGAGCAGTTAAGGTAGCTTGTGAGGTAGTTTGGCTTCGTCGGATGCTTGCTGATATGCAAATATCTCAAGCAGGTCCGACTCCCTTGTTCTATGATAATCAGGGAGTTCTCAAACTTGCCAAAAATCCAATCTATTAGAATATTTATTTCATACTATTTTTAGTTTTATGGTCAATCGTATATTCCAGGTTTGTAAGATTATCTGCAGTTTCTATTTTCTGAAACTTGCCTTGCTTGTAAATGTTGTATTCTATTTATTTGAGTGATTTGCTCATTATGAATAACAATCAAGTTTTTACCAATTACGTTCGTAATAATTTCAAAGTTAACTTGTTGATGTAAGAGACAAAAGTCACTTGGGTAATACATGGGTGCTTTATCATCATGGATGGGTGGACAGACATTAGATGCCACCCATTCATCCATGTTATAATCAAATGTAAAGAAGACCCTTATTTCCTTAGGCCTGTTGATTGTTTTGGAAAATGCAATGATGTGAAATTTCAAATCCAAATTTCAAGGGATGTTGTTGAGGAGATTAACCCTCCCAATGTAGTGCAGGTGATTATAGATGCAACATTTGTATGCAGGATGGTAGGGAAGTTGATTGAAGCTACTTATAAGCACGTCTATTAGACCCCTTGTTAGATGCATACAATGAACAAGATGCTAAATGACATTGTTTAGAAAGCTTTGGGAAGGTTGTTGCCATTGATCATGAGGATGTGAAAAAGGATTTATAAAGGCCCATTAGAAAATATATAATGTAGAGGTGAAAGATAAAGTTAGGATAACCTAGATGTGTTTCAAGGTGTAAATTATCTTACTATGTGTTTATACATAAAGCATATCAAAACATATTCGGTAAAACATCTAACAATCAGATCTATGCTAAATGCAATAAAACACAAGAGCTGTGAATGGAAATTACAATTAATCTAAGCTACTGAAAAGAAGTTGAGAATAAGGTTAGAAGAACATGTCTCATGTAAAATTTGAGACTAAAAATGAACTTTGGGAAACAACAAAATGGTTCCTGGAAAGTTTCAGCTAATTTTGATGTGTTGGGTGCTAGTGTCTTGCATAGGTGTTTGACAATCTAGTACTTAAGTCTAAAAGTGGGATGCTCTTGTCCCACAGAGGGATGATGGTGACTCTTTGGACACTACAGTCAATGATGAGCGCTTCTGTCTTTTGATCCTAAGGTTTTGAAAGTTTCAGGGATTGCTCACCTTAATTTCTTGAGCCTTATTTTGCTTGCAGAATCCCGAAAAGTGTCCTTTGTACCCTATTATTGCAATCTAAAGTTCAATGGGAGAAAAACTAGGGGTTTGGCTATTTAGAAGACTGCTTCAGTCAGTCCCCTTTAATGGCATTTTTAGCCTCAACATAGCCTTGGAAAGTTTTGAGTACGTGCTTCCTATGGGGTTGTTTGTGGTTTGTTCAAGGTTTTGCAGCTACCAATAAACATAGGGGGATCTCTCATGCTAAAGTGGTGTGTACTTGTGCAATGGAGGATGATATAGGTGATGTAAATGCCATTGATGTTCAAAGGAGCTAATCAAGAGAGGTTGAATCTGCAACAACAATTTTGGGAGAAAGAGATTTCTACAACAATGGAGGATTTTATGTGGGAGATTTGAAATGAGATACCCTAGTGAGTGTGGAAGACTACAAGAAGGGCTGTGACTGATTCTGTGGAAAGGAAGAGAGATGGGGATCTAGGAAAGCTTCAATTGTGGAGGGTTTTTTGACTTGCAGTCATGAAGTGAGGAGCCAACATGAAAACTTAGTATGAGCTTTAGGAGTGTTGAATGTGAGAGAGAGCTAGGATGGCCTAGAGAGAGCTTGGACAGAGATTCAAAATGAGGAAGAAAACACTTATATATGATTCTCTAGGGCAAATATCCATTAGAAATATTAGTAGGGCATCATTTGGTTTAGGGTTTTATCTTGTCAATCAAAAAACTCAAATTTTTAGGTTGGACACTAGTGTCTAGGTGTAATGTAGGTCAAGGTTCAGGGACTTTGTCAAGCAACTAAACCAGGCAGCAGTAAATCAATTCATAACAAATGAAACAACAAACAATAGATCTTTATTCATATGCAATAGAATGTTACAGCAAGAGTACAATTGGCTTCACACATGCCTTGGCCGAAGCCTTACAAAAATTCCAATATGCTAATCAAACTGATCTTCGCCTTCCTGTGACAATCCCAACAAATCTTTTAGAAGCTAAAAAATGTACTATGGAGAAGTTCCCCATTCGTAGTATGAAATCCACCTATTTATAGACACTTGAGGCGGCCACCGATTTCATCATGCGAATATGACACGTTTCAAACCCTAATTTGCTCTTGGACCGGCCATACAGGCAGTTAAAACTAAATTTTGGCACATTTTGGCACTTTGTGGCAATATTGAGCTTCATCAGATATTGAGTTGCAAAGAAAGTGGGCATTCAGGTCTTGACAGGATAAAGTAGGGTTTTCGAGCCTCACTAGATATGTCTGGTGTGTAGGCTTTTTAGCACAAAAGGCTTAATCAGCGGTCTCAAGACAAAATACCACCTAAGCGAGAAAATTGGATTTCACCAAATATGCAGAGATTTTAGGGTTCAGTGGGCATGTCTGGTGAAGTGAGAAACCCGTGCAGTAGTTAAAAGAGTAAAGCAAGGAAAATGCACTTCACTGGATAGGCAGGGGTTTGAGGGTTCACCGGACATGTCTGATGCCGTGAGAAATTAGCGCCAAAAGAACTCGGCAGTGCAAAGTGGAAAAGTGGGCAAAAGTGGCATGACCGGACATGCGGGAGAAATGGACTTCATAGGACATGTCCAATACCCTTGAAAAGTAGCGCAATGTCACATGACAGTTAGAAGGCCCGTCAGTAGGGTTTATGAGGACATCCAGATGGGTGTCAAAGACCCGCAAGTGTAGTGACAAGCAAAAGACCAGCATTGGCATAACTTCCCCAATTTTCATCAAAATTCCTCCAAACTTGAAATGTAGATACCCATTTGGACCTTCTTTAAGATCAAGTCATCACTTGGCCAAAATCTTTAGAAGGTTCTCTGAAAATCAATCAATAACTCCTACAGCAAGACAAAAGGCAAAAACAAACAAACAAGAAAGCAAAGCAAATATGTTTTGGTTGATGAGGATTGCTCATGAACCCGGATGCTCCTCCATCAGACATGCCCGTAATTGAAATTTTCCATGAGTTGGAAACTCATGAACATTTTGGCAAGTCTGGAACTGGAATCCCAAACTTGACGAGCTCTGCAGCACTCAACCGAGAAGCTTCATCTGTAGCTCTGTGCTTCCATCGAACCATATACTCCATGTAGTCCTTTCCTCAAGTCTTCTCAGCCATTTGAGAGTCAATTACCTTATCTACTTCCATCTTCTTTTTAGGTAACTGATCTAACCACCCTTGTGCATCAGGTGAATGTGAATGTGTACCCCTTTGTAAACTTGTCTCCCCTTCATGGAATTTGTACAAATCAGCCACATTGAAAATAGGTGATATGTCTATCCCTGTTGGTAACTCAATCTCATAGGCATTGGAGGAGAACTTCCTCAACACCTTGCATGGACCTATCTTCTTGAATTTCAACTTATTATATGTTCCCTGTAGAAACCTTTCTTTCCTCAAATGTGCCAAAACTAAGTCTCCTACCTCGAATTCTTGTTCCCTACTATGCACATCAGCATACTCCTTGTACTTGCTAACACTTTTCTCCAACTTTTCCTTCACCTCCTTGTGAACCTCATGAAGGTATTATGCAAAATCTTCTGGTACAACACTCTTCCTGTTCAAATCTGCACTATCTCTTATTTCATCAACACCTCTTGGGTTGCACCCATAAACTATTTGGAATGGACTCCTTGCACTTCTGTTCACTGAATTGTTGTAATAAAAATTTGCTTGTGCCAAGATAAGATCCCATTTATGTGGTTTGTCTCCCACTAAACACCTCAATAAGTTTCCCAAACTTCTATTCACAACCTTGGTTTGTCCATCAATCTGGGGATGATAGGTTGAACTAAATCCTAATTCAATGCCCATCTTCTTCCATAATGTATGCCAAAATGGCCAACAAACTTCATGTCCCTGTCAAAAACTATGCTCTTAGGCAGTCTGTGCAGCTTGACTACCTCTTTGAAAAACAATGTAGCTATGTGGGATGCATCACTAGTCTTCTAACATGGTATGAAATGAACCATCTTTGAAAATATATCCACAACAACATAAATGGAATCATTACCTCTCTGTGTTTGAGGCAGTCCCAAAACAAAATCCATACTTATATGCCGCCAAGGTCTCTCTGGTATAGGAAATGGATGATAAAATCCAGTATTCTGTCATGCTCCTTTAGCATGCTGGCAAATCTTGCAACCTAGTACCAGTCTCTTCACATCTACACTCATCCTTAGCCAAAAATAACTTTCACTCAGTTGTGGCAATGTCTTATCCACTCCAAAATGTCCACTCAAGGCTCCACTATGCTTTTCTCTTATTAGATTTTCCCTCATTGAACCTCTAGGTATACACAATTTATGTCCTTTGAACAAGAAGCCATCTTGGATGAAATACCCAACCATGGCATCCTATCTCCCTCCACTGGACTTCTACTAATTGTCCATGCTTCCTTAAAATCATGATCATCAGGATACAAATCCTTCATTGCATCAAAGCCAACAACATTGACCCTTAACTCATTCATCAATAAACACCTTCTGCTAAGTGCATCTACTACCCCGTTTGACTTACCACTCCTATGTTTCAAGACAAAAGAATAACTTTGCAAGAACTCCACCCATTTCATATGCCTCTGGTTTAACTTACCTTGACTATTGCTGTACTGCAAGGCATGATGGTCTGTGTACAATACAAACTCATTGGATAGCAAGTAATGCCTCCACTTCTTTAAGGCCTGCATTATAGCATAGAATTATTGGTCATAAACTGAGTATTTCCTCTTTGCTTCATTGAGTTTCTCACTAAAGTAGGCAATGGGTCTACCTTCTTGACTTAACGCTCCCCCAATTGCACTACCACTAGCATCACAATCCACTTGAAAAACTTTGCCAAAGTCTAGCAATGCCAACACTGGTTGTTTTGTCACCTTCTTCTTCAACAACTAAAAACTCTTCTCTCCTGCAACTATCCATTGGAACTCTTTCCTAACTCCCTTCATCATCTCGGTGATTGGTGCACATATTCCACTAAAATTTCTGATGAAGTTCCTATAGAAGCTCGCCAAGCCATGAAAACTTCTGGCCTCAAACATGTTTCTGGGTGAAGGTTGTAGACACTTAAATTTGTCCATGTCTTGACCATCACCTAGTCAAACACATTATTAGAGACATGACATTTTGTCCTAATTCCACTCCCAATCCCTTCCTAATCACCTAATCAATTAATTAAATAAATCATGTTTATTTAATTAATCTCCCCCTAGCCAATTAATTAAATAAATCATATTTATTTAATTAATTCCCATTCACATGTCCCAAATAATTCAAATAAAATATTTGAATTTATCCTCACCTCTCACCACATTCCAACACTTGTCCACCTCTCAATTGAGTCATGTGTTAGTACAACTTTCATTTAATATCCTTCACATGTCAAACTAGTTCAAATAGGTCTCGTTTATTCTCCTTCGCACACTTGTCACATGACTACAACTCCTCATGGAGTGGAGAAACCTATTTGATCCTAGTCGTCCACATAGCACAAGACAACTTTCAATCACAACCCTTCATTCAAATCAGCCCTCTCCTATAAATCAAACCTCTCACAAACCATTTGCAATGCATTGGTTTTCAAGTAGCCTCATGCTGTCGAATTTTCTATGCATCTAACTTTTGAGTACTGTTATGCTGCTGGAATGAGCAACCAACATTCCTCCCACAATCATCCTTCAAAATCTTGCATGCCTATGCGAGGTTGAGAAGAGCAATGGAGATAAATCAAATCTAGCATGGAGATTCGGTTTTCTTTGCTTTCTTGTTTTGATTTTCATGCTAGTTTGTACTCTATTGTGCTAGTTAGGGTTTCATATCTTGTTGTTTTAGTTTTAGACCTAATTTTTGCCCTAACGACAAAGGCCAATCCACTATTGCCTTAACCTTCTCCAGATCCATCTTCCATCCTTCTTCAGACACTATAAAACCTAGATATACTAGTTCCTTCTACATAAAACTACACTTATCCATGTTCACAAACAACTTCTCTTCTTTTAACCTCTTCAAAACTGCCTTAAGGTGCAACATGTGTTCCTCCTTTGTTTTACTAAAAATCAGAATTGCATCCAAATAAACGATAACAAACCTGCCAAGGAAAGGCTTCATTACCTCATTCATCAATCTCATAAAGGTGTTGGGTACATTTGTCAACCCAAATGGCATTACTAACCACTCATACAGTCCATCCTTGGTTTTGAATGTTGTCTTCCATTCATCCCCTTCTCTAATTCTAATTTGGTGGTATCCACTCTTCAAATCAATCTTGATGAAGTACTTTACTCCACTCAAACAGTCCATCAAGTCATACATACGAGGCAATGGAAACCTATACTTAATGGTTATCTTATTTATAGCCCTTGAATTAGTGCACATCAGCCATTTCCCATCTTTCTTAGGTGCCAATACTGCAGGTATAGCACACAGACTAAGGCTTTTTCTAATAAGTCTTTTATCCAACAACTCTTGAACTTGTCTATTCACCTCTTGATTTTCCATAGGTGTCATTCTATATGGTGCCTTGTTTGGTAGGCTTGCACCCAATATCAAACCCATGCAATGATTTACACTTCTAGTTGGAGGTAATCCATCAGGGAAATCCTTCATTAGAATGTCATTGAATTCAATCAGGATTTCTTGAATTTCTATAAGAACTTCTGCCCTTTTCTCTGCTGCCATAATTTCTGCAACTTGAGGTAGGAAGGCATAGCATACCTTCTCCTTTCTAATTTCCCTTATAAATTATTTTCCAGTCACTAGACAAACCCTATTAGTTTCCTCAACTTCCTCATCCTTATCCTTCAAAGGATTCAACACATACTCAACCCCGTCCTTCTTGATTTTGATACAGTTATTATTGCCATCATGAATGGCCTGCCTATCATATTGCCAATGTTTGCCTAACAAAATGTGGCATGCATCCATTGGTATAACATCACACAGTATCTCATCTTTGTAATTCCCAATGTGAAATTTAACAAGGCATTGTTCACTTACCAATAGTTGATGTCCCTTTTGTAGCCAAGAGACCTTGTAAGGAGTGGGGTGTTTCAACCTTTTTAGATTTAGCTTCTTCACCATATCTTTTAACACTAAATTGTCAGTACTGCCAATGTCCACAATGACCTTGCAACATTTCCCTCTAGACTTACATCTGGTTCTGAATAGATTTCTTCGTTGTTCTGGTTCCTCTTGTACCTTCTCTGGTGCTAGGAGAACTTTCCTCAACATCAAGTATTCCCCATCTTCGAGTTCTCTGAATTTTGGTGAGGCTACACTAGCCACACTCTCTTCCTCAGCTTGTGCTATATGGACTCTAGTCTGTTTTCCTTTGTCATTGCTTTGTTGTACTTGAGGACATTCAAATGCCCTATGTCCAACTTGTCCACATTGGAAACATGTTCCACTAAATCCTCTTCCTCTTCCAAAACTTCCTCTACCTCCTTGGGTATTAGTTTGAGAAGAACTTATTTCTCCTTGCTTATTCTAAGAACCACGTCCCAAATTTGATTGCCCTCTTCCTTTGGAGGGTTTACCTCTTCCCCTAGAGCTACTCTGCCTTCTATAGATCTTTTCTTCTGCCTTCAATACAAATTGATAGGCTTATTATATGCTGGTAATTTTGACCATGCTAATTTCATCTTGGATAGAATAATGCAAACCATTTACATATATGGAGATCTTCTCAGCATCATCTTCAATGTGACCAACCCTGATGTTCAATCTGTAAAAATCTTTAGTATAGTCTTGCACACTTTTCTCCCTCTGCTTGAGATTTTGCAGCATCTTAAACATGGTGATCTGATGGTTTGCAAGCAAAAAATTTTCCTTCAACTTCGTTAACATCCTCTCCCAAGTTTTAATCTTTTCCTTTCCTTTTCTTTATCTCTCAACATGCACATGATCCCACCACAGAGATGCATGTCCCTTCAACTCCAAGTTTTACCCTCTTAGGGTCTTCAATGGATTCTAACTCGAAATACTTCTCCACCTCTAAAATCCAGTCTATCAACTCATCTGGTTTTAGACTACCACTCTAACTGGGTAACTCCACATGGGGTTTATCGGCAATCTTTGTCATTATAATCAGAAATCTCCTCTCAAATCCCTCTTCTCCTTCTTCTACTTCTTCTTCACTGACTTCTTCCTCATTATCACTCACATCTGTTACGGGTACTCCTCTGTGTTATGTTCTTTGCATTGCATCCAGCCTAGTTGTGATGCCTCTCAGCATCTCTACCAATGCTGCATCTTCAGCTCTTGGAGCAGCTCCTCTTCTTCCTCTTGCTCAGTGTGCCATGTCTACAAACCCTCTACAGTTGTAGGTCTCTTCTTCACTCATCCTACAACAATCTCCTTAGGATCTCTTGTGCAACAATCCCACAGCCTCAAGGAATCCAAACCTGAGCTCTAATACCACTTAATGTAGGTCAAGGTTCAGGGACTTCGTCAAGCAACTAAACCAACCAACAATAAATCAATTCATAACAAATGAAACAACAAACAACAGATCTTTATTCATATGCAATAGAATGTTACAGTAGGAGTACAATTGGCTTCACACATGCCTTGGCCAAATCCTTACAAACATTCCAATATGTTGATCAAACTAATCTTCACCTTCCTGTGACAATCCCAACAAATCTTCTAGAAGCTCAAAAACATACTATAGAGAAGTTCCCCATTCGTAGTATGAAATCCACCTATTTATAGACATTTGAGGCGGCCACCGATTTCATCATGTGGATATGTCGTGTGTCAAACCCTAATTTGCTCTTGGACCGGCCATACGGGTGGTTAAAACTAAATTTTGGTGCATTCTAGCACTTTGCGGGGATATCGAGCTTCATCAGATATTGAGTTGCAAAGAAAGCGAGCATTCAAATCTTGACAGGATAAAGCGGGGTTTTCGAGCCTCACCGAATATGTCTGGTGTGCAAGCTTTTTAGCACAAAAGGCTTAATCAGCAGTCTCAAGACAAAATATTGCCTAAGCAGGAAAATTGGACTTCACCAGATATGCATGGATTTTAGGGTTAAGTGGACATGTCTGGTGAAGTGAGAAACCCGTGCAAAAAGGTCCTTTGATAGTTAAAAGAGTAAAGTAGGGAAAATGCACTTCACTGGACATTTTCGGTGCCATGAGAAATTAGCGCCAAAAGAACCTCAGTAGTGCAAAGTGGAAAAGTGGGCAAAGGTGGCATGACCGGACATGCAAGAGAAATGAACTTCATAGGACATGTCCGGTACCCTTCAAAAGTAGCGCAGTGTCACATGACAGTTAGAAGGCCTACTAGTGGGGTTTATGAGGACATCCGGATGGGTGTCAAAGACCCGCAAGTGTAGTGACAAGCAAAAGACCCGCATTGGCATAACTTCCCCAATTTTCATCAGAATTCCTCCAAACTTGAAATGTAGATACCCATTTGGACCTTCTTCAAGATCAAGTCATCACATGGCCAAAATCTTTAGAAAATTCTCTGAAAATTGATCAACAACTCCTGCAGCAAGACAAAAGGCAAAAGCAAACAAACAAGAAAGCAAAGCAAATCTTTTTTGGTTGATGAGGATTGCTCATGAACCCGGATGCTCCTATACCAAGTTGTCTAGGTTTGTAGATGTTAGTGTTCAAGTGTCTTTTGAGAGTTAGGATCTCAAAATTTTGGGGAGGTTTGGGATACACTGGGAGTATGTGCAAATCATACTAGTGATACATTTAGGCCAGTAAGTAAGGGTGAGTCCTATGCACATCTATAGGAATGGACATTAAATTGAGTGTAGAAACATATGGTGAAGATTGCAAAGTAGGCAATTTCCAACTTGTAGAGTATGAAATTCAACTCGACAAAGAAAAGTGTGATTTCCCTTAACCAATGATCTCAATGACTACACTAGGAACAACTAGCTCACCTAAATGACTCTAATATATTGCTATCTTATCAGAAGAGTAGATTCTTACTAGCTGAACCTATGTGTTTTACCCTTGACAAAACTGTGTTTTCAAATCAAGCTAAAACACTATGCTAACCAACAAAAATTGAATTTTAACAAAAACATAACATAAAACTCAACTAAAAATAAACAAAAATGAAAAGGGGAAGTCAGGAAGAACATATGACAAGAGTACATAGATCATTGGCCTTGATGCTAGCGCATCACATGAACGTCTTCTTGTGCGATGTAGTCTGGATAGTACAGAAAATCAAAAACTTCAGGTTTGTTCTCAATTATTTCATCTAACCTACACAAGAGAAAACAACAACAGACCCAAGAAGTTTCTAGGTGATAGATAAAAGTGAAAACCCAAAGAAATATTATCTATAAACTCAATAGAAGCATGTGAAATGACAAAGGCAAAAGGAAAAGCCTACAAAACCAACGTGCAATTGAAATCTTCTCCTTCAAATTTGTAACCTACAGGAAAAACAAGGAAATGTTGGGGTTGTTTTGGGGGTTTACCTTTAGGTCAAGCCCCTATGTAGTTTTTTTAACCTCCATGGACAACCAATATTAAAAATATTGCAAATAAAGTGTGTGCTATTATCCTCTAAGTGTATCTAGTCACAACAACGACAATGATAAAACTAAGAATGCTAAAGCTAAATCTATTCAAACTAAAGCAAACTAGTGTGCAATGGAGAGAAAGAAGGGCAACAAAGAAACCCACAAGGTGTATCACATTCACAAGTGGATTACACAAAAGGAATAACAAAAGGAGAGTAAATGGAACACAATCATCTTGGAAGTGAAGATGAGAGCTACCTAGTTGAGAATGAGGCCCTAGGAAGAACCCAACAGTTGATAGTGGTTGCACAAACCCTAAGAAAATGTCAAATCTTGAAGACTTGATCACATGAGCTTGAGTAACACAACACAACATCATTGTATGCAATGGAAATCAATGGAGATTGCTAAGAATGCTCAAAGATGTGGTAGAATGTTGGATTGAACAATGGCATTGCACAAAGAGTTTCACACGATTAGTAAAAATCCATTCAAAAAGGTAACTTGGAGGGAGAAAATAGAAGATAAGTCTAAAACAAGCCATTCAAGGGTCATAGAGGTGTTACACAAAATCCTGCATGTTGTTGAAGGTGGCAAGAAATGCTTAGAAATGGTCATTGGGCGGTAAACCGACAAAGGATGCTAGGGCATTGCACGTACGTTCGCGCATAGTGCTAGTGTCCAATTGACATCAACTCTTAAACTTTTAGATCACCTCAGGGCAACCTCGCGATCATAACCCTTAAACAAAATTTCACAAAAACAAGCACAAGGGATAAAATATAACATAAACATAACATTTTGTGGGTAGGAAAGGCCAAGGCCAAGGTTGAAAATGCACCTAAAACATGATAACGGAGTGAACACTAAAATGAGCGAAAAACTTAGTGTGAAATTGCAAGGGTATGCAATTTTTGACATTACATTTAGCCCCCAGTTTAGCGGGTTGATGACCCTAAGTGATATGCTATGCTAAAGTATATGAAAGAAATAACATAACAAAAGATTATCTGAAAAGGATATCGTGAAGATGTAGATAGTTGTTTGAGTGAAGGAATGAAGCCCCATAGGCTAGAAGACCTGCAAAACCACGATATTAAGGAACAAATCTACACACAAGGTGATGTTAGAACCTCATATATATAAGATATACAAGAAAGAAGGATTAGAACGAATATAATTGGCCAAAACAAGAATGTTAGCAAGTCATATGATTTGATGCACATCAAATACAAACACAAACACACACAAAACATACAAGAAAAGAGAAAGAGAAGACAAAGAGAAGGCATTTCAAGTGTTGTGTTGCTAGAAGGATGCCAAGTATGGTTATAGGGCTAGGACGCTGTGAGGGATAGGAACCACACAAAACCTCTTTCAATCACAAGAACTAGCAAACTACGTTTCTAGGTGACTCACAATAAGTACCAAAAAGTAGCAGAAATGGAGCACAACTAGATAGCATTGTGTCACTAGGTGGATCACATATAAAAACAATATCTGGGATTACATGGACTAGCACGTTGTGTTGGCTAGGTAATCCTAATAAAGGTGGTCAGTCTAAGCAAGTGCATTTCCTTAGGACCACAAATTGCTAACGCCTTAGGAAGTAAATGCTTCAAGGAACATAGCATCAACGTGGTGTGTGTAAATGTGAAAAGTGTGAAGTATGCCCCCACCTTAAAATAATTGCATAAAGAGAAAGTATGCAATTGATTTTAAGGTAGATTAAAGGGAGAAGGTGACAGAGCTTTAGGAAAGCATAGATGGAGAAATTTGTTCCCAAAGTCACTGTTAAGAAGGGATGCCCCAAGGAGAGGCAACCAAAGCAATGTTGTAGACATGAAACACAAAAACCTGTGTAAACATATGACATCAAGCAACGCAAGACCATGCCACATAAACATCAAGAAACATCACTAAAAGCACAAAGGGATCTACATTCTTGGGGTCAGTATAAATATAAGGGAGTCAAAGATCATTGAGCGATAAGAATAGAATTGTCATCATGCCCCAAGCACATAGAACTACAAGTACAAAGGAAGAATGCCACATGAAAACAAAAGAAAATAAAATTTCAGTTCAACATGGAAGGAAGCTAAGTCTTCCAACGCTTTGCATTATCCCAAAATGTTGAAAAAGCCAATTAGACAACAAATAGAGGAATGTTGTAACAAATGGAAGAATGAGAACATTTTTGTGCCCCCTATATCCATGTACCTACAAGGGTATCATGGGTCCTCCAAGAGGAACTAACAAACATGTATCATGCTAAATATGGGGAAAACAAAACAATCAAGCAAACACATGCACACATACACATGAATCAGATGTACTGCCCTCATGGGTCAGGCTACATCAGATCATCCAAGTCCCATTCTTGCTCATCATAGGGGGATGGAGGACTAGTTGATAAAGGGACCATGTTAAGAGGGGTACTAGGGGAATCTCTTGCAACAGAATGTAGAGGATTAGATGCGGAGATACATCCTCTTGAGCATTTACAGGGGCTATTGTCAATGATCGTGTAAAGATCAAAGACAATGAAGGAATATCTATGAAGGATTCAAACAAGCACTCCCCTAGAGAGTAGTTATGTGAATCACTATCAGAATATTGCACAAGAGGTGGCTACTCATTTCTTTTAGTAGAAATGTGAGCACTAAGAACCACAAGGGGAGGAGGATCCTCCACACAAGAAGAACTGATGAAGAGAGGCTTAGAGGAGGCGAAGATGGTGGCATACACCTAGGCTTGCAATAGGGCAATGTAGGGTAATGCTCTAGTTTGCATTTAGGCGACAGGTATGGAATGTCAATATCAATTGTGGTAGGGCGAAGAATATTTGGGAAAATTTGGTGGTGGGTGCACCAGAATGGTACAAGTGAAGAGCAAATGGTGCTAGAAATGATGTTGACATTGGGAAGATTGAGGAGCTCTGAGAAGGGAGGCTGATTTGAAATAATTGGAATAATGGGGTCTTTAGTGGACTGGGCCAAGATTACCTGAACCCTTTTGGGGTTATGTTCATTTGGGTTCAACTAAGGGGATGCAAGGGTCAGGGAAGGGAGAGGCTCAGGCTTAGAAGGAGGCTGTGGCTCAAAAGAGGAAGTGAGATTAGGAGGCAGCTACATAGGAGGAGGATGCTTAGGAATGGACTCGGATTTAGCAATGTGCTCTTGAGCAGCTGCATTGTGACAATGCTTGTGATCTCTCGCAAGTTGGTTTCGCCGAGTTCTAGTAAGAGCCTCTATTGAAGGAGCGAGGAGATTTTCCAACACATGCTCCTTTTATTCCCTTGTTTGAGAGACATGAGGAGAAACTGAAGGTTGGGAAACCATAGGATGAGGGTGAGGGTTTCACAACACGGATTGCTTTCCTTGCATTACTGAAGAGGTGGGAGGAACAGGAGCAACCATTGGAGGTTGGGAAACCACAAGGATAAGAAGGAGTTTATGTAGTAGTGGTTGTTTACCTCTAAGAATCGAATAAGAAGTCTAAGGTAGAATCACTTAGCATGGGTTGTTTTCCTCTTGCTACCAGTGGGGCAGCAGTAGGAATAGGAGCAACCATGGAAGGCTGAGAGGTCGAAGAGGGAGCAGTCGCTAGAGAAGAGGAAGACGGACCACTAGACAGGAGTGCAATTCAACTAATTTTGAATTTTTGATAAGAAAGAAACAAAAAGTCATTGCAAGTTCGAAGAGGCTCGGTTGGGTCTAGTCAAAATTAATCCAATGAGAAGTTCCCACACATTGAGAGAGGTTTAAATCCACTTTGATGGATTGTGTGCACTACTCTATGCAAGAACTTCAGGCACTTGTGGATCACGGAGGGGACCGCTTGATGGAAGCAAGTCATAGATTACCCAACTTCACTTGAAACTGATCTAAGGTAGGGATCACAAAAGAAGGAACATCTAGGGTTTTTGGTCCTACCTGGACAAAGAGGATTAATGAACCCAAGTTGGTCTAGAAAACCTATCGTACGATCGTATATAGACTTCCGATTGCTTGTACTTGTCTTTATACAACTCAAGAATACATAGGAATTCCTCTCTAATTACATTTACCAAACTAATTAGGTCAATCATAACACCCCTGACGAGTTTTCCATTGACCTGTACAGTAATGTGAAGAGGTTTGTCGTATGTATGCATGGGCCCGTCAAAAGAGGAGAAGGAAATGACAGGTTCAGGGATAAACCGCTCTTGAGGAACTCAGGGGTGGGTGTCCACCATTCCTACCATCTCAAAAAAGGAAGAAACAAATTGATCATTGTTGGTTTTTAGCACCTGGAAGGTGGAAGCAAGATCTATGAAATTTGAAGAATGGAGGGGAAGCTAGTTTGTGTAAATTTGTAGATTTTGATTTGGCAGAGCAACTAATTTATTACCTGTATTTTTTACTCCAGAGACCTATATCATGTTTGAATCAATGAAGTCATGCACAATGTGCTTAAGATGCAAGCATCTTTCAGTGTAGTGGCCAGGCACTTTGTGAAATTGGCAGAAGGCCTTTGGGTCATATGAAGGAAATGCAAAGAGAACATGAGATAACTCTCTTAACATCTAGCTTTTCACACTCTCATGTCTTGGAGTCAAAGAGGATTAGATAGAGGCTACCCTAAGGGTATTGAGGGAGAATTAAGCCTCGCCTTAACTTGTCAAGGAGCAACAAGTTCAAGCAATCAAAAAAATACAACAAGAGAATGATAAAGAACATGCAATTGTCTTGGCACACCTTAATGTGTTATTTGAAGTTGAAACCCGTCACCTGGACCTATTCCTATAAAATGCTTGCCAAGAGCTTGAAGCTATAAGAGCCCTTAATAGTCACCACTACACTTTTGCAACCATTCATGGGGAAAATCCCCACATCGACCATGCTACAACAACTCCAATCACAAACCCTATTGCCACATTTAGGACACTTCTCCCTCGAGAAAAATGTAGTCCTCTAAACGCTCCCCAATTCCACCTACTCTAGCCATGTGAGTAGGTGTGATCTTCTAGATTTAAATCTATACATGAGAAACACGTGTGTCTCCCCACTTTCAACTAATACATAGTAGTGGTGAATCGTATTTAGTGAAAATAGTTTTGAGATTTTAAAGGCATTCCTCATTCTGCAAACTAGTTGAACAAACCACTCAACAAGAACATTAACATCGAAACAAACCAATCAAACACATTTGAACATTTGCAAACAAGTGAAGTAATACATTCAAACACCAAACAATTGATCTTAATTAGATTTCATATGTTGTAGGTTATGACCAAACCTTATGAGAGAGTTACCTCATGTTCTTACTTGTTACCTCAACCAACTTGACATCCTAGAGGATTGACTAGCAAACTTAACCATTCAAGCAACTCCTATAATCCTATATCAATCAACAATTCAACCACCATTGTATTTATTATTGCCTCAACCCTAAACCACTTTGACAAACCAACTAGAACATCCAATCATCCATCCACTTCTCCCCCAACCCCAACAATAGACATTGAATGATCTAGTTACCTAAACATTTTTCTGTGTGCCTATTTTGGTGTGTAGAGACACATACTAGGAAAATGATGACTCGCAATGTCAAGCAACTAATGACCAAAGAGTATGAAACATAGTCTACATGACCTACACAAACATTGGTTACCTTATTTTCTACCCATAGTGTTACTTATCCATGAAATCGCCCCCCTCATGACATTCTTCCTCCATTTAGGGAAGGAGTACCTTGCAAGCACATCTTAACAAATGATTCATTTATTAATTCAGCATGTAATTGAAATCAATAATAATATTTTTTAAAATTGCAATAGTAAGACTGAATCAAATTTATCACACCTAGAAATAAATTGGATTAATCTTAAGATGAACTAACTCAAATTAATCATAAGCAAGTTCACATCATCACAACATATGTTCACACAATGTTCAAATATTTGCCAAAAATCATTAAATGTCTTGATCATATCAAATTTCTAATTAATCCTAATATTTAAATATGAAATATATTGGGTTCAAATAGAGATTAGGGGCTTATGAGGACCAAATTACCATTCTAGTGAATTATTAGGAATGTTTTAAGCACCGTAGAGAGATCCTTCTAGAGAGTCACCACCTCCATCTTCTACTTAGAGATTACTTGGATTTCTCTCTTCAAATTACATAGGCATCATGAAGACAGCCTGGTAAAGCTCACAACCATTTGACTTCCCATCTAAATCCTCCATAGCTGCATCCAAAACCTCTAAACTAGGGAAAACTAGTGAGATAATCCATTCTTGTAGCAGAGGTTCATTACCAAAAAAAAAACTCAACTTAACGATTAAATCTTCATCAATAGAGCTCCATGACCAAGAATCACTAATATGCACCAAACCATTTGGGCCCAAGAACCTCTTAATCATCACAATGAAGTTGAATTTAGAAGAGTAAAAATGGCCTTGAGATGACAATCTAAGAGTACACCCTTCTAATGAGGATCACTACCAAAAGTGACATATTGTGCTAAACTAGAGAGCTAGAAGAGAGAGATGAGAATTGCTCTGAAGGACAGAATCCTAGCCTCACAAGGAAATGATATCATTGCAAAATGGAGGTAGAAAGAAATAGAGTGAGGATATGATGGGGTAGCCACTTCACATGCATGAAGTAACTACCAATCCACCCCTCATAATGAGCCCTCACCCCTCAACAACCAATCACTAAACTTGTAAAACAAAAAAAGAAACAAGGTTAGAAACTAAGATCTTGACAATCTCGAGGTCACAAGGTGAACCAATGAGATCACTCAAAACCATTTATCCATCCTCCTAATCATTGATTTCTATTGTCAAAGGGGCAAGATCAATTCCTTCGTTAGCTAAGAAATCCTTCACCTTATTATATTCTTTGTAACAATGAGTGAAAAAAATTCTTTAAAATTATTACTCAAATCTAGAGCTTCTTCTAGGAATGATTTTAATTTCCAACACCTAGCAAACGTCGTGTCCAAATTAGACACAACTAACATCGAATCCCCTTCCACAATCAACTTCTTATAATTAACAGAGACCACCAGCTTCAAGCCTTCAACTAATGCTTTCCATTATGATTCATTATTAAACTTACAACCAAGAAAGGAGGAGGTACCTCTCACAAAAGAACCCGTATTCTCTCAAGACACAACTTGCCCTTGCCTCATCAAGATTACCTTTAGTACTATCATTAAAATTTAATTCTAGAAACCTAATAAGAAGTCTTAACCAAGTATATCAAGATCTTATAACATATTTATCAATTACCCATGAATGAGAGAATAATAATATTATATTATTTTAATATATTAATTGCTTTATATATTTATGAAATAATTTAAAATATTAATTATGTCGAGAGGCATTCCATAGTATCAGCAATGACCATGTACATAAAAATTAAAAAACAACTGACATATTTTAAAAAAACTAAGACTATAAAATAACTCTTAAGTAAATAAAATAAAATAATTTTTAAATAATTCTGAAGTAAAATAAAATAACTTTGAAGTAAATAAATAACTCAAGATGTATTTTTTAAGTAGATGTATTTAAAATGTCTATACTAATTAATAGTATATTTAACTAATGATATTAATAATAAATAATATATTTTGTCCTTCATGGCACAATGTGATGGTTAAATCATGGCATTGTTATCCTTGCCACCAAGGTTCAAACCCCAGCTAGGTCATTGAGCTCGCAGGATTTAAGCCCCTATTGGGCTGTTGAGATTGGTGGTTTGAATCGTTCACCCTTCTAGATTCAAACCATCACTGGGATGTTGAGCTCACAGGTTTGGACTATTGTGTTAATGTTGAGCATTCATGCTGGGGATAAGGTCCCCCATTTGTAGCCTCACTGGTTCATAACTCTGGTCAAAAAACATTCACTGACGAAAAATGATAAATAATATATTTTATATTTTATATAGTTTAAAAGAAGTTATACCCTTACCTCATCTTAATACATTTAATAAACTATATCCTTACCTCATAAATATATCTTAATATATTTAATAAATATGCTAGTTTATATAGTTTAAAAGAAGTTATACCCTTACCTCATCTTAATACATTTAATAAATTATATAATTAAAAAAAAGTTATACACTTCCCTCGTAAATAAAATCCATATGATGTAATTAACATACATGATGCCACAACAAACTCCATATATAATGTGATGATAAAAACATCATTTACTCATAAGCAAGTTACAAAATAATCTCCATATAGTTTGTTACAGGCATGTTTAATGCACTATTTTGACATGTTATGATGATAGGAGTAAGACGATGTATGTTTAAGTTTCGACATGAATATACATAGATGGGTATGAGTTTATCCACTATGCTAGATAGCCACTACTAGAACAAAGAGGCCTGCAAGGGAAAAGTCTATGAATGTGGTGATTAATCTATTTGCCAATAATAAATATCAAGGGGCATTTAAATTTCAAGTTTAATAGCTTGTTTAAAATTGTATTAAAGGATGTTTGTATTTAGCTTGCTAAAAAGTAAGCCTTTCAAGTATAAATATTGATTCTTAATAATCTCAATGTGGACCTCAATTAGAGTCGACAGGAAATAGCCTTTTGAAGTGCTCATAGCGGTTAGGATTGTGTTTCAAGTGTAGAGCTCCGTGCTTAGCATCCTTGATGATTACTTTAGTTATTTCTAATTATGGATTGTAGATTTCCTAAGTGGATTACATTTTCAAACATAAATGGTGGAAGATCTTTGTAAGATGGACAATATGGACCCTATTTTGGATACTTTAATTTAATACCCTTTGGAGGTTGAACTTTTGAGAGTCATTTCATAAGCATCTCAAAGGTTTATTTTTGAGCAATTTTTTGAAATTGAGTATTTTTTGTGATCCACATTGGTGCAATTAGTCAAAATTTAGTTTCAAACCAGGCTCCAAACTTAAATTTAAGTCATTTTTGTTAAGGTACCTTTCTTACTTTTGATGTGTTATTTTGTAAATTATTTTTAGTTATTTGATGTATTTAGTTTTTCTTTTTTAGAATATGTATCATTCTTGCTAAGTTTTAAAATCAAAACTCAAAAACACGTTCTTCTTCTCTCTCTTTTCTCTTTTTTGTATTAGGTCATATATCCAATGCATGGGAATCATAATGTCAGAGGAGTAAATGAGCATTCTAGTTCTCATGTAATTTTATGATAAATAGAGCCTCTAAACTACCTTTTGTGATTAGGTACATCATTAGATAAACCTAAGACCTTTTTGTACCATATATTTTATGGCCTACTCTCTTGTCTCATTTTTCTCTTCTATACTAGTGTGTATCCATGTACCAATCGATATATTAGAAGATTTATTATATTGAGAGTATTTCTCTTTCATACCATCACTCATTCATTTGTTGATAGGTGTATGAGGAAGTGTGGTATATTGGGTAGCTTCATTTACTAAATATATAGGTATATTGAAACGTGAGAGTGATAACATAAGCGTTTCTTTTAGGAGTAATAAGGAAAAGCCATAGAACATTTAAAACCAATCACACTTTCCATAGAACACCATTGATCAGTTGGTTCTCCTTAGTAGTGATAACTAGTTCAAGTGTAAACATGACATGACCGCTCTTTTGTTATAACATGTGACATTATCAATTAGGATCCAACTACACTTTAGTTGTTGAATGATAGTTTGTTGCAAAAACAACATGGGTTGAATTGTCAAAGGGCAAAGGCAATGTTGTTGAAGTATGTTGATACACTTATTTAAGCACAAACCATCAATTTTATATTAGATTTGGGAGGAATTGAAGAAGATGTATAAGATTAGTAACACATGTTGGTGAATTTGGCAATGACACCAGTTAGTCTCAAGGGTGACGATGAGAACAATGTCCTCCATTTTTTATTAAGCTAGAAGAATATATGGCCAATCTTGTGGCTCTAAGAAAGGAACATATTTCACATAATTAATGAGACAAGGAAGAAACAAGAATGTGGATAAGAACATATTTCAATGTTCTAAGCGAGTTGATAAGTAGGAAGAGTCAAAGTTTAAGGGAATTTATTTTGGACGCAAGAAATATGTAATTCAGAAGAAATATGAATGTATGGTTTGACTCGCAAAACATAAAGAAGCTAGTAAAAGAGTGCATGGATTTCTCCCAAAAGTTGTTGAGGCACCTATTTCTCGTGATTTTGAGATGTTGGTGGAATGATTGTGTTGGTTCCTACTACTAAGAAGACATCATATTGGATTCGCTATATAGATGTCCATAAGCACATTGTTCATGACACAAATTGTTTTTTTCCCTAGAAAAAAAGAGGTAGTGGTTAGAATGTTGTGGTTTATGATATTTGTTAGGTACTAGTGCTTGGTGTTGGGAGAATGAGATTTAGGAATGGCTTCTTTGACAATGTTTTGTATGCTCCTAGCATGGTGAACAATTTATTGTCAATGCAACATCTTGCTTTAAAATGGTATAAGTTTGAGTTTATAGGAAATAAATGTTGGGTTAAAGATTTAAAAAAATAGATTCTCTATTGTTGTAACTAGTACTTTGAAGGATAATTGGTAGATACTTGACAAATTTTGTGGTTGGGAGAATCAAGAATTAATTGCTTTAGTAGATGATGCTAGTTGTTTGTGGTATAAGAGGTTGGGACACCTCAACTATTAACGTATTTCTTTCTTAAAGAGGAACAACATGGTGCATGGTGTTCCATGTGTCACTGCATCTCAAGGTGTTTGTGAAGTGTGTGTGTATGGTAATTATCACACGGAACCCTTTGATAAGAACATTGCATGAAGAGCATCAAAGAAATTTGAGTTGGTGCGCATTGATTTGATGGGTCCACAAATAGTAAATTCACAGTGGTTTGAAGTATGTTTTAGTCTTAATCAATGAATTTACCAAGAACACTTGGGTTTATGTTTTGAAGAAGGATGATGTGTTTTCTAGCTTCAAGGTCTTCAAGGATAAAGTGGAAAACTAATCTGGTAAGAAGATCAAGAATTGCATATAGATAATGAAACAAAATATGTAAACAAGGTGTTCACAAATTTCCTAGAGAAATATGGCATTATGTGAGAAATGATGGTTCCTCATACTCCATAATAGAATGGGGTAGCTAAGAGAAAGAATTATACACTCATGGAGATGGATAGGTATAATGTGGAAGTTAGGAAGTTTCCTGAGGTTTATTGGGAAAAAGCAATGACTTGTGCTTGTTATATTGTTAATCGAGTGCCAACAAAGGCTATGAAGGAGGTGACTCTTGAGTAGAAATGGAGTGGTAGAGATCCTTGCCTCTCTCACCTTAAAGTCTTTAGTATTCTTCTTATGCACATGTTCTTGATGAGAATAAGAAGAAACTAGATGTCAAGTTTCACAGGTGTGTCTTTGTCCATTATAGTGCTCATAGAAACAAAATCTAGGAGGCTATAGGATCTAATGTTGAAAAGGGTGTACTTTGCAGAGATGTGGTATTTGATGAAGAGAAGAGTGGATTGGATGATAAGTACACTATGATTCCCAGTCTACCTACTCCTAATGTGTGTCCCGCCATGCAGGGTTCCTTGATGCTAAATTTGAGAAATATAGATGAAGGGAGAAATGGAAGCACAATCATTAAGCACATTGAAGAAGGGGAAGAGAATACGCAAGAGAGGCTAGAAGCCTCTAGTAGTGGTAGAAAATTGCCTAAATAGGACAAACAAACCATTTGTGATGCTTCAATAGAGGTAGATGTTACAAATACTCACATGATGAGAAATAAGTTTACAAACCATGATTTGCTTGATCTAGAGACATACAAGAAAGCTAGGGGAAATCTACATTGGGAAGAAGCAATAGGATATGAATATCGCTATCTCATGAATAATCAAACTTGGAGTTTGTGTTAGCTACTAAAAGGTAAGAAGGTCATTGGTTGCAACTAGGTCCATAGAACCAAATTTACCTCAAAGGGGAAGTTGAGAAGTACAAAGTTCAACTTGTAGCCAAAGGGTACTCATAAACTAAAGGCATTTAGCAACAATGAGATGTTTTCTCTAGTTCTAAGATTCATTATGTAATGAGGATGTAATGTGCCGTACCTGTTTGTTTTTTTTTAATCTTTATTGTGTGATTTTTATTAGATTTTGTGTGTTCTTTCAGATAGACAGAAGATGCAGAAGGGGGTTTTATGTTTTCCTGCAGATGTAGTGCTGGAGCACACAATGTATTACATATAATAGAAACCCAGAAAATATACAATGAATCTGAAGAAACTAAAGACAACCCAGATAGTAAAATAGCCAAGAAACAATTACTATCACATATCCATATGAAAATATGCAACTTGGTACGGCCGTCGGAAATGGACCAGCAAGTGGGTATGGCTGGAATACATCAAATCTCCATAGGATGTCACAAATAACTCATAAAAAATATAAGAGCAACAACTAAGGCACTAATCACCTCCCAAAGACCATGAATGAGTAGTAGAAACAAAGAGGGAAGCTTCCCTACAATACCCAAATAACACTCCAAAACTCCTCTTTATGCAATACGACCAAGTTGGATAGTACAGCCAGCAATGGGAAAGGTACAGCAGCAAGGAACTACTTCAAACCACTCTGATTTCTGCCTTCTATACCATCCATTGTCAGCTTGTAATAGCAACAGAAAAAGATCTTTCAATCAGCACAAGAAATATCCTCAAATGTCTCTATTTCAGCACATATGTGAATGTCGAATATATCCACTGTCAATGGCACTGTTGGGTGATCTTTCACACCTGTGGGATACCATCACTAATGGAGGTTTCCGTCTCCAATAGCCTGATACAATTTCTCAAAATCCAGAAACCCTAGCAGAGCTCTCACAAACAAATATCATAAACATAGCATAAAACCAAATGAGCTCCCAATGACCTTTTTATCTTCCTCCAAGATAGGCGTTGGGCAATTAGGAGGGAAAATAACAATTAATTTCACTTTATGTCTCCTAGGGATGGAGAATAACAATTTACTTTCACTTTATGTCCGCATTTCATTAATTTTACTTTTTCTAACAAAATATAATAAAGTCCATATTAATATAAATTAATAGATCTTCGGACTTTAAAATAAGTATGAAGACGGTGTCGAAATTCACTGATCTTTAGCTCACCGGAAAGGTCTCGATGAAACGCATCTAATCCAACTCTAAAAATCCCGAACTGACACAGTATCTGAACTTACTAAAAATAGTAAGTAACGACCAAGAGTCCACTGAACCAACCACAAGGGTGCCAACTGGATGCTCTGAATGCGAACCAACTCACCCACTGACAAGGATCTCTAGAGCCAACTAACCACAGTTCCCTAACCAAACTGTTAGCCCAAGGGAACTCCATGATGGACTAACCATGTGTCAAGAAGGGGACATTACAAAGGATAGTTATTGTGGTTGCAACAAAGTATAAGTGGCAAGTGCATCAATTGGATGTTAAGAGTGTGTTTCTTCATAGTGATTTTAAGGAAGAGATCTTCATGCATCAACCTCATGGATTCCTAAAATAAGGAGAGGAACATTTGGTTTTTTTACTGAAGAAGTCCTTATATGGATTGGAGTAGGTGTCTTGTACATGGAATGAGAAGATAGGTCAATATCAATTTGTATGTTAAGAAGACTGATTAGGATATTCTCATTAATGTTCTCTATGTGGATGATCTAATCTGAAAGGGAACAATCTCAGTTTGATTACTAGTGAAGAAGCATTTAAGCTCACATTTTGAGGTGATAGATTAGGGGTTGCTTCACATTATAGGTTTGTTGTCTCTTAGGAGAAGTATGTCAAATAGTTATTGACAAGATTTAGGATAGAGGATGTAAAAGTTGCTAGAACTTCATGTGATCTTATTATTAAGTTAACACAGGATACGAGGAAAGAATATGTGTTTCATATAGAATATTAGAGCATAGTGGGAAGCTAGTTATATCATACCCACATTCAACCTAGTATCTCTTTTGATATTAGATCGGTGACCAAGTTTAGGTAGGAACCTCCAAATAGTCACATGAGAGTGTATCATGAGATATGTGAAGGGGACTCTATGTTTTGTCCATAAGTTCAAGAGAGGTCATTTCATTGTACATGGCTACAAAAATTCAAAATGGATAGAAGATCTTGATGATAAGAAGTCTACTTTTGGTTGTCTCTATGTTGGGAAATTCACTGATTTTGTGGTCTTCCAAGAAGTAGAATAGTGTTTCTAAATAAAAAATAAAGACAACTTATAATGGAATATCTCAATCATCAAATGAAGTAGTGTGGTTACATGAGATGCTAGGTCACTTGCATGTGCCAAAACATGCCAATGATTCATTGAGACAATCAAAGTGTTGTTCACATTGTTAAGAATCTAGTCTTTCATGTGAGGATTAAGCATAATGAGATCAAGTACCACAAGGTTCATGAACTATTGGAGCTTCAAGATTTCTATTATTTATTATAAGGTAGGAATTGTCTTCTTTACAACTTCCACCTGATGTCCTTGCACTCATTTTGGTGTCCACCCCCTTAGACATGTTTTAGGACCATTTGACTTATTTTTGGCCTTTTCCTCAATCACAGAAAGATAATGCATGGAGACCTAGCCTTAGGAATACCTTATTAGATAGCTTGGAAATTTTGAGAACTTGAATCCTTAAGGAAACATGTGTTGATTGTCACTAGTGTTCATGTTCAAATTTAAAAATTAAATTTTGCTACCCTTTTGTGCCCTAACCCTTACTACATTTCCAACATATGTATTCTCAAAAATCACTATAAACCTAGTGTTACCCTCCATTTTGGAAGGTTACACACTCTTTCTCCCCTTGTCCCCATCTTCAACTCGAATTCTATGAGGAGAGGAATAAGAGAATTTTGGCGAGCAAATACAAAAAGTTGTAGAGCCCTCAAATTCATTAACACCAGTGCCTAGTCTTTCCTTGGAATAGTGCCTAGTCCTATATTGTAGTAGGTAGTGCCTAGATTCCAAAGTTGTCCAATTGGTTTGAAATTTACCTAGTACCATTCTCTCATCCTCCTAAACTCACTTTTGACATCAAATTCTAAAAAAAATTGGTGCATCTATCCTATTTTCTCATTTATTTGTTATAGTTTAACACTTAACATTTCCAAAAATCCAATACTTATTTTTGTAGATTAGATTTACATAGCTTTAGTTTGTATTTCAATAATAATCTAGGATGATCCCACAATAGTGTGTCCCACTTGTGGGACATCCTGTTTTTTGCCTAAAATCACATATTTTTTAAAAATTTAATGATTTAAGCCTAGATGTGTTCCATATAAGGGGGTTTGATTGAAGGGGGTTAGATCAAACCCCCTTAGATCAAATACCCTTGGATAGAACCTCCTAGTCTTAAATCAAACCCCTGACGGAGTCTCCTCTGCACCTATCAAAATACTGACAAAAAACCAATTTTGTTCCACTTTTTGGGGGATCAAATGAAGTCATTTAGAAATTTCATTTTGTATGTCTGTAGCCCTTAATATTAATCTTCCAAAAATTATAATATGTAGTATGTTTTTTTAATATTATATTTTAAATTTTTTTTTTTATAATGGATGTAGGTCTATTATGAAAAAATAATGACCTATATTCAAGACACTAGGAGAAATAACATTGTTAGAAAAATCTCAAAAAATACACTAAACTACACATAGTTGTGTTTATTTTAATGAAAAAATAAAACTTTAATTTTGATATATATGCTAAGAGAAATGCATTATGGAATAAAATATGTCTGCATTTTTTGTTAGTATTAATTCAAAAATTAATAATAAATAACATATTTGTTAAAAAAATTACCAAAAAATATTCATGCACTAAATAGTGGAGTTAATGGTATAATTCTAATAAATCATGAAAAAAATTATTTGTAGTGAAGGTTATGTGATATGGAATAATGTCATTCAATAAAAAAATAAGAGAAAAATAAAAATTGATTTAAAAAAAATGATAGATATAACTCTTTTAAAAATATAAAAAAATTATTCTCGTTAATGGGAGTTTTGGAGTTGAATCTAGACAAAAAAATAAATGAGGCTAAGTGGAAAGCTCCTATGCAGGGTTGGGTGAAACCAAATTTTGATAGGGCTTCGAAAGGAAACCCGAGACAATCTGGGGCTGGTTGTTTGATACGGAATTGGAAGAGTGAAACTTTTTGTAGGGCTTCAAAGAGATTGAAGGAAGGGATGAACAATGAAGCTGAGCTACATGCTCTCATTCTAGGGCTACAGGTGTTAGAAATTTGGCTTTAGTAAAGTCAAAATAGAAGGAGATTCATTGTTAACAGTAAATGCTGCTAGGATAAGAAAATCTCATTGTTGGAAACCAAAGCCACTTCTTGAAATATATGATCTCCTTGATAAGATAAAGAAGTATATGTTGAATCATACATATAGAGAGCAAATGAGGATGCTGACGGTTTGCTTAACTTGGTAGTCAATAGAGATGTGGAATTATTATTAGAAGTGCTTGGTCCCAAGGAGACCATATTCTAGTGCAAGTATATGAGTTGTGGAATAGAGTTGTTTCCATGGCTATGGATGGTGAATCTATGAAGTTGGCACTTGTAAATCAAAAAGAAGATTCATGGTTGATTAAGATGTACTTGAAGTGTAAAAAAAAATATTAGAAACTATTATCGCTTGGAATTGCACCCCGCTTGGAATCTGTTCAAGCATTCTAGTGATAGTGGGATTGGTCTCAAGGTGTGGGACCTTGCAGTTGAGACCAAACCTCCAAAGAAGGCTGGTTCCTCTTTCTGAGCTTAAATCTCAGAGAATGACAGCTAAATCTAATGCTACTTATTCACTGGGAAAGGGGAAGAAGGAGAAACTAGAATTAAAAGGTGATGCACCAAGATTTAGTGTTCGGTTGGGACTAACATAGCACAACAACAATCTCAAATATTAATATGGATTCACATAGATTTATAACTTTAACAGAGGTTTGAGGTAGAAACCTGTAACTACAGAAGGGCCGAATCATCCACAAAATAAGCTTACAGAATTCAAATAAACATAGTGCATAAGCATAAGAGAGGAAAAATATCAGTCTATTATATTGATCGTGAAGGCTAAATAGCCATTACAAAGGAAGAAGAGCTCAATACAGATAAGAAAAGACATAGAATGACAACCTTCCCTTCATAGTCAAACTAGAAATGAAGATAGAGAGGTCTAGAAGAAGACACAGTCGATCAAATTCATACAATTCTAGGAAATATCATGAGGCCATGATCAAACATCAAGCGCTTCAACCTGAATAAGGACCCAGCGACCAACCAACAAAAATACATCTCAAATACATGCATATATAGCTTTTACAAATCACTGTAGCAGTCATGGACATGGGAAAGAGTAGTCAACAAAGAAAATCAATCACCCATGCTGCAATAAATTCATTCTTGTATCCTTGGACCACACCCACATGGCTCTGCCCATGAAATCCAGTGAAGAAGAGCGTTCGCCCATGCCTTGGGTACAAGAAATTCAATGCAAAAAGAGTTGTAGTGCCATAGGGGGTCGAGAAATCTATTTTCCACAAGTAGTCAGAAAGAAGCATTAATGGTGGCCACTAAGGTCACTGAGTAGTCCTGTTACATCTTGAACAGTAGAAAGAGCTTGGAAGGCAAACAGGTCATGCCCCAACTGACCAGGCTTCCTCCGATCAGTCTTCCTCTGATCGAGCCTTTGAAAGGTGAAGAAGGAAACCCTAATCTCCAAAGTCTGAAAGAGGTAGAAAGGAAACCATCAGGCTTCGGAGGTCAGGCCTTCACCGTGCATCGTGCTTTATTAAAGAAGAACCACCTGATCCCTGACTCCGCAATACTTAGAAGGAATTTTGAAGATCAACAGGGATCAAGCCTCGGACCTTTCACCTTCCGCCTTCCAAAGAAAAGAGGGAGAAAGAAATTCCCGCTCGCCAACATCTGAAACACTTAGGCAAATTTGAGGAACTCGGCGGACTTTGGTGATTGGGAATTTCCTTCTCCCTCTTTTATTTTGAAAGCAGAAGGCGAAAGGTCTAAGGCCCAATCCCCACTGATCTTCATAATTACTTCTAAGTATTGTGGAGTTGGGGATCAGGTGGTTCTTCTTTTCAAAAGCATGATGCACGGTGAAGGCCCGACCTCCGAAGCCTAACAATTTACTTTCTGCCTCTTTCAAACTTTGGAGATTGGGGTTTCCTTCCTCACCTTTCAAAGGCCTGATCAGAGGAAGACCGATCGGAGGAAGCCCAATCAGTCGGAGCCCAACCTATTTGCCTTCTAAGCTCTTTCTACTATTCAAGACGTGACAGGACTGCTCAGCGACCTTCCTGGCCGCCATTAATGCTTCTTCAAAGCCAAATTACTTGTGGCAAACGAATTTCTCGCCCCCCTATGCCACTGTAACTCCTTTTGCATTGAATTTTGTACCCAAGGCATGGGTGGACACTCTTCTTTAGCGAATTTCATGGGCAAAGCCATGTGGGCACACTCCAAGGATACATGAATGAATTTAGTACAGCATGGGTGATTGATTTTCTTTGTTGCCTACTCTTTTCCACATCCATGACTGCTACAATGATTTGTAAAAGCTATATATGTATGTATTTGAGATGTATTTCTGTTGGTTAGTCATTGGGTCCTTATTCAAGTTGAAGTGCTTGATGTTTGATCATGGCCTCATGATATTTCCCAGAACTGTATGAATCTGATCGACTGTGTCTTTTTATAGACCTCTCTATCTTCATTTCTAGTTTGACTATGAAGGAAAGGTTGTCATTCTATCTTTTCTTATCTGTATTGAGCTCTTCTTCCTTTGTAATGGTTATTTAGCCTTCACGATCAATATAATAGACTAATATTTTACCTCTCTTATACTTCTGCACTATGTTTATTTGAATTTTGTAAGCTTATACTGTGGATGATTTGTCCCTCCTGTAGTAACAGTTTTCTACCTCAAATCTTTGTTAAATTTATAAATCTGTGTGAATCCATATCAATATTTGAGATTGTTGTCGTGTTATGTCAGTCCCAATCGAACACTAAATCTTGGTGCATCACCTTTTAATTCCAGTTTCTCCTTCTTCCCTTTTCCTAGTAAGTAGCATTAGATTTAGTTGTCATTCTCTGAGCCTTAAGCTCAGAAAGAGGAACCAACCTTCTCTAGAGGTTTGGTCTCAACTACAAGGTCCCACACCTTGAGACCAATCCCATTATGTCATTGGAATGCTTGAATAGATTCCGAGCAGGGTGCAATTCCAAGCGATAACAGTTTCTGGCACACCCAGTGGGACCCCTCTGCTCTAAGTAAGAGTTGAACCGAGAAATTTTGGTGTTGTTATTAGTTTATTCATTATTGTGGAAGCATTCAACAAGCACCTAGTGACTCTAGTGGTCAAGTATTCAAACCAGTTCAACATTTCATGCCTAGAGTGTAGACCAAAGCTTCTTCTTCAAGTAGTTTTCAATTCATAGAGTTATATTTTACTAATTCAAGAAGAAGAAGTAGATTATCTAGGTCCCCTGTGAGAGAAAATAGGAGTGTTGTTTCATCTCCTTCAAGGGCTCAGTCTACCCCTCCTGTTAGATTTCAATATTCAAGAAGGACCTTGCATATACCTAGAATTAATTTGAATATCCCCAATATGGCAAGGAACCTCCCGTTTGTTACTTTCAATGGAGGAATCCCTCTTGACCTAGCACAATATGATGATATCCCCACCTCTGCTCTGAAAGCAATCTCATTTTTTAATGGCGAAAATTCTACCACACCTGCTGAGCATATCCAAGATATTGCTAGTGTGTGCTCTGTCCACAACGTCACTGCTAACAATGTTGCTATGAGACTTATGGCTTCTTCCTTTAAAGGAAAAGCCCTCCAATGGTATAGAGGTCTGCTAGCTAACTCCATTCACGACTGGGATGACTTGGGAACTAGAATTTGCCAACACTTTGAAGATAAAAGTGATCACATGTCTTTGATGGAGTAGTTAGCAACAATCAAAAGGGCTCCCCATGAGTTCATGGTGGACTTCAACTACAGATTTTAGAAGACATGGGACAAGATTCCATTGTTGGTGAAGCCCTCTCTTAATATTGCCTTCATATATCATTTGAGGTCAATGAATAGTGATATTGCTATCATGATTCAATCCATGGGAGGAATTGTGTTACCAGGTGCATATGACATAGCAATAAGGGCAGAAAATTGTCTGATTCAGGCTAGAAAGATTGCTCCTAAACCACCAATACCCCTATTTCCAGAGGCTCCAGTCATCTAGCAAAGTGTGGCCCCAATTCCTACAATGGTCACCCCCACAACACATGAGGTTAAGGCCTTGTTGCAAAGCTTTGGAGATGAGTTTGTGGCACTGAAAAGGCAGCAAGCACAACCCAATAGACCATATCAACCCTTCAGTCAGGCTCATCAACCTAATAGGCAACCTTATCAGGGAAATGTACAAAGGCCAAATCAACCTAGTTATATCATGCCCCTAAATGTCATTAATCCCAATGTTGCAAGCACATCTAGGCCTCTGGTACCCATATAGAACGACATGGCTCAGGACAGTGATTGGTGCTATCCATGCAATCAACCCCATTTGTACCAAAGAAGATAGTTCAATCAAGCTTTGGTAGTGCAAAGCCAATCAGTCCTCCAAGAACAACAAGTCAGTTCCAATCAAGAGATGGCGGGAGGACATGAACAAATACAAAATAATTCTACCTAGATGAATTGGACACACGATGACTTATGTGGTGTTAATCAGAGTACGAGTCCAATAGCATTCAACGCAAGAGCCAAAAGAAGAGCGACTAAGGATGCATCAATCCCTATAGTTGGTCAAGCATCTACCTCTCGTGCATCCCCAATGGCTACAAATGAAGGTGCACCAGCCAAGACTCCTTCAAAACAAGGTAGATCAGGCAAATCCAATGCTAGAACAGTAGCCCCAGACCAGTCAACAAACAAAGGTTGACATTGTGGTCAATAAGGTATCCCAGAAGGTTAATCAGATCCCTTTCAGTATAATTGACCAAATAAAAAAGACTAACCTGAATGTCACCATGTGGGATGCCCTATTAATCCTAGCTCAAAGGGATTTACTTCAAGAAGCCCTAACAAGCTTTAGTCAACCTGTCAAAGAGACAATAAAAGAAAAAGCAGTCACCTCGGCAAACCTGTGCCAACCAAAAGAGGAGGTAAGCACAAGTAAAATAAGTAAGTGTCCCCTTTCTATGTTTCTCTCATCATTGGTGATAAACTAGCATATTTATATTAAATATAATATATCTAAAGTACGCCGAGAGATATCCTTCTCGAGGCGCCTAATGTTAGGATTAGTGATTAAAAAAATAGGCGCCTCGAGAAGGATATCTCTCGGCGTACTTTAGATATATAATATTTAATATAAATATGCTAGTAGCATCGGGAGCCGCAAGCCTAATTCTAACTATATCATATAATTATATGAATTATAATATATTATAGATTAGATATATTATTATAATATATTATAATAATTATTAAACATAATATTATATTATATTATATAATAATTCTAATTCTAAGTATGTTATACAATTATATGAATTACTATAATTATATAATATAATATTATATATAATAATTAGAATTATATATA